>CM060981.1:231632651-234032651 GCA_030765065.1 Deroplatys truncata | reverse complement strand
TCCCCTACTTACTATACGTAGTAGAGAAAGTAAAAATCTGATGTGCTACATTCACATGACTTTCTCTACCCTCTATCGCTTATTAGTGGGTATACAAATTATTCTTACGAAAGTTTCATATCCTATCTACCTCATTTTAGTCGAGATAAATATTTTCGGAAATAGCTGCATTACACATTTACTTGTAAGTGAATAGCACTGTCAAATATTTTAGAAATGGACGTTATACGCTGGCCTTAAAATTCCATACTCTTTCCATGGCATCGCGAGAAACAACTAAAAATCGAGAGGACTTTAAAAGAATGATAAACATTAAACATTTCGAAACATTAATAACAGCTATCTCGGAAATGGGTGATGCTACAAAAAAGTAATCTGAAATAAATTGTGTGTTTAAAGAGATCTACACCGTTTTTGTTGTACGCCATCGTCTATCGCTTAACGTTTACCAGTTGTACAAGATTATACAAAATTCCTTCCGAATGAAGAGGACTTTACAAGCTATTCCCAGAAAATTAATATTTAATGTATGGTATTTTAATCGAAATAATTCTGATTACATTTTTTTAAAAAAAATATAGAATTCGAAAAATGTCCCATGTAAAAGGGGGTTTGGGATAGGGGTTTTCTTGAATATCTTGTTGTCTTATGTTAGGAAGGTATTGAACTTAAATACCAAGTTTGATATTTATACGATATTTTGTTGCTGAGTTATGCTGTTCACACACACGGACTTTTTTCTAAAACTGATTCCTTTTGAATTCAGACGCTTCAAAACATGCATTTCTGTAGAAATCTCTATATCGAATTTGTGAGTGCACTTATGTACGTGTTAGAGAAAGTAAAAAAACCATTAGATGTGACACACTTACGGGATGGAAGGGTATTTGTAAAACTTCGGAATTAGTACCAATGTTTGTCTGAACTCGAAAGCTATTATCTAAACAATAAAAACGCATGACTTTATTTAATTAAAACTATAAGACGGTGTTATTTATTGTATTTTATACATTAAATGCATACACTGAATGTGAATATAATTTGGTAATAGTATCTGTGGTTCGATTTCCTCTAATGATATACCCTATATTAGTGACAGTCATTGTTAGCGGGGTAACATAGATATATTGTACAGCTACTGTCAAAATCAGCTTTCTGCTCTAGACTAAGCACTAGCGGCTTAAACTGGTGTGCAAAAGCTAATTTTATCTTCCTAAGAGGTAGCATCAAGTATACTCAATAGTTTTCATGTTGAATTCCAAGTAAAATGGGATTTTCCCATGAAATTCTCCACATTTAAAAATGAAATAAGTTATATACTTCCTAACGTTCAGAATACGTATTTGGCTTACAGAGAAAACAGTTTAGGTAGACAAGCTCTCTCTAATTTAAAACAAACTGTTAAATCCTACATTCCGTATGCTAAACAATTACATATATTTACCGGTATCAGTGTGAAGACATGTTCAGTAAATATTTAAAATCTATAATTATGTATGTATATATAAGAATATTTTATACTTATAACACTACATATAAAGAACGATGAAAGCAGAATAACTGCTTAGAAATAAGTTTATGAGGAACATAATGAGAATATGATAGAATAGGATTGACTACGGAGGGAACTGGCACTGATTCACACAAGAGATATTGTACCTACGCCCCACGAGGGGGCGTCCCCGGGAGGAAGGATGAGGCGAGAGGAGATCCCGGGCGGCCGGAACCAGAAGCGACGCACAATATGACAGGGTCCCTAAGTTTCCAGATAGACACACCCCGGCAGACGGACAGGCAGTCCGGGAATCCCATCCCACACAGAAGGGGTCCAATGCTGGGTTCGAACACTCCAGCAGCCAGCCGAAAGCCGAGGGACGGAGACATTCACAAAGAGCCTCCTTTTCCCCTGCCATGCTGCACCGAAATATCATTGCCGACACTTCCGACCCTGAAAGAGTCCAGCGTGATGAAAGATGAATGAAATGAAGAATGGAACGAAACGGAGGGACAGGAAGTTCGGAAGATGAAAGAAACCACTCCAGCATTCGCCTGATGATCAGGAATACCCCCCGAAAAAGCCCATGGGTCAGACTGGGCGGTCGCCGGAGATCGATCCCGGGATGTCCCGAATGCGGGCCACAGACGTAACCGCCTGAGCCATTGTACTTAAAATAATGAGCAAGTACTGAAATAATTGCAATTAGAACCTGTAATGGATCACACACAAGATTACTAGAAAATGTACAACGCGTACAAAGCCATGTTTCACTATCGTACAAACTGGAGAAGATCTTTAGGTCGTCCAAGGAAACGTTGAATTGAAAATTCAACTGTGAGATGTAAAAGGTCGTAGGGCCTACCACACGAAAGGAAGAAGAAGCAGAAGACAACTATATATAAAACATAACATTGCCATTTACTGTGTTAGAGTCTGTGTTTTTACCTTTTCTACTACATAGAGTAAGTAGGGAATGAATTGTATTCCATCCAAAAATTCGATACCGAGGCTTCACTGAAAATACTTGGTTTGAGGCCCCCCTGGATCCAAAAAACGCATTTTTAGAAAATCCGTGTGTGTCTGTAAACAGCCAAACTCAAAAATATTTATGTCCAGTACCTCCTAAAATTGAGACACGAAAATTTTCAGGAACATTCACCATCCCAAATCCCTTTACATGGAACAATATTAGAAATTTTCAATTTTCTCAAAAATGCTTTAACGATTTTGATTAACATACCATATATTAAAGACTTTTTACATGACAAATAAAATGTATTTCTTTAATTTTATGGGAATAGCATGTGGAGACCTCTTCATTCGGAAGGAATGTACTACACAAAAAGTGTGGAATTGAATTCAAATAACTTTTTTTGGCATCAAAAGTTTCCTAGATATTCGTTATTAAATGGTTCGAATTGTTCAACACTTAGCCATTCTTTTAATGTCCTGTCGATTTTCGGTTCTTTCTCGCGACGAAAGAGCATGGAATTTTAAGGCCAGCGTATAGCGTCCAGCTCTAAAGCATTTTACTATCGCTTTGTATCTATAACGAAATTTGTAATTTAGCTATTTCCGAAAAGGTTTATTTCGATTAAAGTAAAGTAGATAGGAAAACAAACTTTCGTAAGAATAATTTGTATACTCACTAATAAGAGAAAAAATTTGCAAAAATACAAATGTAATGTCGTCGTTTGGCATGAAATTCACTTTATGATGTGTCTTTATATTTAGGACTGCGCTTAGTACCTAATATATTGTAAATAGTCTTACTTATTATTGCATAATACCCTTAAACCAAAATAAACAGTCAGTATCTATCAGCACACGTTTAATCTGAAGTTAAAATATTAAACTCACGACGTGCATGTAACATGTTTAGTTGAGAGCGGGCGATCAACTCAGGTAGACAACCACCTGTTGAATTCATTATCGAAGCAGATGCGCAACAGTAGCAGCCGTGAGCTCAACAACGAATTCCAAGTTTAATGTAGGTATGTATACCTTTAAAGTTCTAGTTCGTTCGCAATATGTTGTGGCTTGCATTCTGATGTTTGGTTCACATTTTAGAAAATTATACAAACATCATTAAGCTTTGAAGACTTCCCTTACTATGAACTGGCGATAGTACGTATTCAAAATACGATGACAAATTTCTTTGTAATACGTAAACTTTTATATACTTATGTTCAGCATTTTATAAGTTGTTCCGTGTGTATAGATGGACAAGGCGAAGTTAGTAGGTAAAGAACCTAATAAAAATCTTATGTATTGCATTCACACGACTTTCTCTACTCGCTCTTCTTCAAACTATCTTTACGAAAACTTATTCTTGTATCTACCTTTTATTAATCATTACATGTTTATGCATTTCGTTGAAGGTGTAAGCTGGTTAAAGTAGAAGTCAGAGTTTTATGCGATGGCTTGAAATTTCATGCTTTTTTGCATAACCACGAGAAAAAACAAATAGTGACCTGCTACTTGAGCAAAGTATAAACATTTGAAAATTCAAACCAATAAGAAAGAATTGGAAATGGCAAAATCCACAAAACGTTTTATTGGACATATATTGTGTGCTTTAACGAAATCTGATTTATACTTTCTCTACTACGTATAGTAAGTAGGAGAAATATTGCATTCCACCCAAAAAATGTAATACTGAGATTTCACTGAAAATGCATTTTTGAGGCCCCCTGAATCCAAAAAAGTCATTCTTATAAAAAGGTCGCGTGAGTGTGTGCGTTTCCGTGCGTTTGTGAACAGCTTAACTCAAAAACGAATTCCGCATCTTTCAAAGATGCAACACGAAGATTTTCAAGAAAATTCCTCCACCCCAGATTATCCTTTACATGGAATGTTTTTCGAATATTTTGATTTTCGCAAAAATGACTCTTAAGGATTTTGATTAACATATATATTTTAGATATTTTTATTACAAATACAATTTATATCTTGAATTTTCTTGCAATTTCCCCAAAAGTCCTCGTCTTTCTAAATAGCTTTTGCATAATTGGTAAACCGTAAGAGATAGACAAAACGTTTCTACGCAAAAAATGTAGATCTCGTTAAAACACACAATTTATATCCTATACTTTTATTTTCCCTTCAGAGTGAACCATTTCCAAATTTGTTTGAATTTTCCAATACTTATACTTTTTCTCAAATGGGAATTCGTTATTCGTTTTTTTATGTCCTGGACATGCAAAGAGAATGGAATGCTCCACATAGCAACCAGCTCTTGAAATATTTGACTATCGCTTAAAACCTACCATATTCCCCTAGCACCTACAAGAAAATTAGCATTAAGATAGTTTCTGCAAATGCTTATCTCCATTAACATGAAGTAGATAGAGAATAAGCGTTTATAACAATAGTTTGTACAAGAGTAGAGAAAGTCATGTGAGTGTAACACATCAGATTTTTTGTGTAGTAAGATACAAAAGTATTTCAGAATGAAGAAGATTTCACAGGTTATTTCCAGAAGTTTCAAGATATACATTTTATTAGTCGTGCAAATATATTTAACAAAAGTTATTCTAATCAAAAACGTTAGAGCAATTTTTGAGAAAATCAAAATAGCGAAAAATGTTCCAGGTAAAAGAAAGTTTGGGACGGGAGTTTTCTTGAAAAGCCTGCTTTTGTTTTTAAGTTATGCCGCTCTCCGACAGACACGCAGACGAATACACAGGAACATTTTTCTAAAAGTGTTTTTTTTTATTCTGGAAGTCTTAAATGTGTATTTCTGGTGAAAATCTTGGTATCGAATTTTTGGGCGGAATATAATACTCTTTCTGCTTACTATAAGTACGAAGTAGAGAAAGTAAAACAGAAGTACTCTTAGTATGAGGGAAGCAAATACTATGTATTATTTGTTAAAAGTTATCTTATGTCTCTATATTTTACGTACGTGTGTTATGATTGTATTTTTACTAAGCTTTATCTGTGAACTTGGAAGAATAGAAGGAAGCTGAAGGATTTTTTGTATAGAATTTTGAAATAAAGCTGAGTTAGAATTTTTTGTCGATAATCAAAGATAAAAAGCGATAATATAAAGCATATCTTCATCGATGAGTTTGTTAGTGATTATTGTTACCAATTTCTAGACTAAAGCAAATATTGTTTGACAATCGTACCAGTAATTCTTGATGAGGCGCATCTTTTCTTTCAAATCTTTCATATCACATCACATAACGAGGTACACCGTTTCCTTACTCAGGAACGCAGTAATTATCCTTGACATCCGCGTGGGGGATGAGGATAACAAAAAGAAATCCCGAGGCCATTCCGTGCAGAAGGCATTCCTTTTCAAACCGTGTGAGAGTTTTTTTTTCACTTTTTATCCAAGGTTGCCAGCACAGTGGGAGAAACTTCACGCTAAATGATCACGGACAACCTCCTATGAGAAAACACTTGAGAGTAAATATTTCCAACAATGATTTTCTTCCCAGCGGAGGAGGACATGAGGAGGTCCCAGTTTTCTTGAAGGTCAGCACTTCCGATGGTGATATCGACTGCTCCCCGCATTCTTCTAGTACTTGTTGGAATTCCTAAACGGATTTTCCACGCAGGCGGGAGTTTGAAAAGCAGTCCTCTTGCTCATGTACGGCTTCCTCCGTAATACTGCACAAGGGCTGCACATCATTTACCACGTCTCGCACATAACTTAATAACTGTCACACGGTTTACATGTTTCGCAGCATAAATTCACGATGAACACTTTCACAACATGTTTTCGTCACGTCTTGACAATCATACACACGTGTTGCACAACGTTGACGTATCGCAATGTGTCAAGAATTGGAATGCTGGCGAGAGCCTGATCCGTTCCGAGTCAACTCCGCGGCACTACTGACGAGACGGCGGAGCGACCGGTTCTTCCTTCCCAGCTCGTTGCCTTGCGGTTACACTTCCCCCTGGCGGTTCCGCAGACTGCAATACTTGTATGCTTTGCTTCTCTGGCTACTGGCCAACCGCTTTTAGACCTTCTTCATCAGTTGTTTTTTCCCCTGATTCAATAAAGGTTAAAAAAAATTATCTGAAGTGTTACATTCACACTACTTTCTCTACTCTCCATCGTTCATTACTGGGTATACAAATAAAATTATTCTTACGAAAGTTTATTTTTCTATCTACGTATAGTAAGTAGGGGAACTGTTGCATTCTACCAAAAATTCCATACCAATATTTCACCGGAAATACGTGTTTTGAGGCTCCCTGAATCCAAAAAACGCATTTTTAGAATAAGGTCCGTGTGTGTGTGTAGCACAAATAACTCAAAAACGAAAAGTGGGATAAATACCAAGCTTGGTATTTAGATTCAGTATCTTTCAACGCTGCAACAAGAAGATTTTCATGAAATTCCCCCAACCCAGACTATCCTTTACTTGGAACATTTTTCGAAAATTTTGATTTCCTCAAAAATGGCTCTAACGATTTTGATTAAAATATAATATATTTAAGATATTTTCATGACAAATAAAATATATATCTTGAATTATATATATTTGAGTCTATATTGAATATAACTTGAATCTGGGAATGTCCCCAAAAGTCCTCTTCTTTCTGAATGACTTTTTCATAACTGGTAAACTGTAAGAGATACACAAAATTGTACTACACAAAAAATGTAGATCTCATTAAAGCACACAATTTATGTCATATACTTATTCATTTTTTGTCTAGTGAACCATTTTTTAGATATTCCTTGCTATTTGTTTGAATTTTCCAATACGTATACCTTTTCTCAAATGGGAATTCGTTATTCAATTGTTATGTCCTGGACATGCAAAGAAGATGGAATACTCACATAGCAACCAGCTCTTAAAATATTTGACTATCGCTTAAAGCCTACCATATTCCCCTTACATCTACAAGAAAATTAGCAATAAAATAGTTTCTGCAAATGTTTATCTCTATTAACATGAAGTAGATGGAGAATAAGTGTTTGTAAAAATAATTTGTACATGAATAGAGAAAGTCATGTGAGTCATGTCACATCACATTTTTTCTTGGCGGTCTCCCGCAGAACCTTTGTAGTTTTGAATTTCAGCTGGTTGTGAAGGAGGCACATTGTATCCATGGCTACATGTATTAATAACAACATTCATCTCTTCTATTGAACTAATAATAAGCTCTCATAGCCTATATCCACTTACGAAGGGCATTCTACCGTCTGAGGAGAGTGCAAATGTACTTTCTCATTATGTTCTTCTAGGGCTGAATCTAATACTTCAATCCTGCTCGACTTCAAATTAACTGAACGCATGAATGCACTTTTTAAACTGATTCATTTGTATAGACGCATATAAGTGCTCCAATGACGTAGACTTTAGAAGAAAGTGCTATATTTATTATTTAACGCCACTTTCAACGCCTAGGTCATGTCTCGGTGGTTGCCTAAATGACTATATAAAGTTTATACACACGTCCCATATCGATGACCTCAGATGTGTAGTACTCTTTCTCTATCATCTGTATAAATAACTTGCTGGTAGATGCCGCCAGATGCTAATTACCTTCCTTTGCTATTGATTAAATCCAACTTGCACCTTTGTGATCCTAAGGTTGGTGTTATTAAGTATTTGTGGGATCTTAACTTGGCTGTGCTATCTGCTTGAGTACTTGTTGATACATGGCTTAAGTTGTGTTGTAGTTTTCTTGTACCATATAATTTATTTGTATTTGTATTTCTTTTAATCCTTGGATGGAGCATGGTACTTAATATTCAACCCAGCATTTTTTATATTTTCCTTTATTATACCCATCTGTTATCGCACTTAAGCATATAGCAGTAGACCAAAATCTTCCTGCCTTCGTTGTTTAGTTTTGCCTCTTTAATCAGTTAAATACTTGGAGGTTAAATACAGAGTGGACCATTTATGTGAGACTGTACAATATCTCCAAAACTAAACGTTGTAGAAAGAAATGTCTGGAATAAAAGTTGCTTGATATTATGGGGTAAAGTAAATGCCATTAGTCGTGTTTTATTTGGGCGACGTTATGATAATCATTTTAGGGGCGATTTAATTTTTACTTTCTCTACTACGTATAGTAAGTAGGGGAAGTATTGTATTCCAACCAAAAATTCGATACCAAGATTGCACCGGAAATATATGTTTTGAGATCCCCTGAATCAAAAAAAGAATTTTTGGAAACATGTCCGTGTGTGTCAGTGAACAGCATAACTCAGAAACGAACAGTCGGATAAATACCAAACTTGGTATTTAGGTTCAGTATCTTCCAAGGATGCGACACGAAGGTTTTCAAGAAAATCCCCCTACCCCAGATTACCGTTTACATGGAACATTTTTCGAAAATTTTAATTTTCTCAAAAATGGCTAACGATTTTGATTAAAATATCATATGTTTAAGATATTTTCACGACAAATGAAAAGTATATCTCGAATTTTCTGGGAATGTCTCCAAAAGTATTGTTCATTGTGAACGACTTTTGCATAACTGGTAAACCATAAGAGATAGACAAAATTCTACTACACAAAAATTGTAGATCGCGTTAAAATACACAATTTATGTCATATACATTTTTGTTGTTGAGTGAACCATTTTCGAGATATTGCTTGTTATTCCCTTAAATTTTTCAATACTTATTTTCTCAAATGGAAATCCGTTATTCATTTTTTTGTTTTGGATATGCAAAGAGTATTAACCTGTGGCAAAAAGAATGGTGCTGCACATAGCAACCAGCTATTAAGAGATATGTCTATGCTTAAAGGCTACTGTATTTCTATATTGCCCTTGCAAATACAAAACTAGGGGAACATAGTAGGCCTTAAGCGATAGTCAAATATTTTTAGAACTGGTCGCTATGTGTAAAATGTAATTCTCTTTGCGTGTCAAAAGATCGTTCCTGCAAATGTTTATCTCGATTAATATGAAATAGATGGAGAATAAGAGTTTGTAAGAATAGTTTGTACAAGAGTAGAGAAAGTCATGTGAGGTAACACATCAGCTCTTTTTTAAACTGAACCGATAATTAGGGTCAATTTAAATTGAGCCTGAAATGACAATCACAAAGTCATCGAAATAAAACACGACTAATGGAATTTACTTTCCCCCCATAATATCAAGTAACTTTTATTCAAGACATTTCTTTCTACAACGCCTAGCTTTGGAGATACTGTACAGTCTCAACTTAAATGCTCCAGCTGAATCGTTAAAACTAATACACTGTATATAATATTCTTCTCATCCAGCTTCGAAGTTCTTTTCCATATTTATGAACTATTATTGTTATTATTATTAATTAGGGCCCAGGTTCCTAGCCCAGAATTAGTTCACGCTTGGCCACAACTGCGGAACGACGAAGAGATAGCCATAGCATCTGTGAGGCTAAATCCCAATGAAGAATTGTGACGTAGGCTTCGGATACGGTTGCTGTTTCGTTGCACTTTGACCGGAAAATAGTTACGTGCGCACAGGGTTTCAGAGACCTCCCCCTCTCCAAACAATGCCAGTAATTCACTCTATGCAAGCGATCAGTACATGTACTGCATATTTTGATTTTAGGAAGTCCGGCCGTTGTATATTTTGTAAAGTATGTCGCATTGAAATCAAAGAAGAGAGAAGAGTTTTTATTGCAGGACATTGTAAATCTAAAAAAACACTCACAAAATATTGTTGTTTCCTAGAAGTGAAGAGGATGAGGGTGTATTATCCACATCAGAAACCACGAACTCATGTAACCAAACCGAATTTTACATCCCATTTAATAAGCTGCAAAATCCTGCTTTTAAAACGTTCTGGAGAAATATACAGCTATGAAAGTTCCTTGCGAGTCTACTTTACGCAAATATTATTTGATAATCTGAACAACATTAGACGTTCTGTGGGAGATCACAATATTTGGATTTCACAGATGAAACCGAAGATGCTACTGGGAGATTTATAGTTACTGTGCTCATAGTAATATTATCTTCTGAACGTCCAGATAAAAAATTCTTGTTAACATCTGAGGTATTAAGTGAAGTTAGCCATTCTTCCATGACAAGCTGTTATTTGTGGCGGGTGCACTCCTTATATGGTCAAAGCTGCTTCCAAATTTAAAGAACGCTATCCCAGAATTATACATCTGTCGTGTTTAGCTCATGGTTTTCACAGATTAAGAAACATTTTTCTGATGAAAATGATTTCATCTCAAATATAAAAAAAAATATTTTAAAGGCGCTTTCTAGGACACTAAAATTTAAAGAATTAGCACCAGGAATTCCTTTGCCACCTCAACCTATTGTAACACGGTGAGGTTCTTGGTTGATGGCCACTCTCTATTACTTTGAGCATTACAACCATATTGTTCAAGTGATCAGAAAATTTGACAATAAAGCAAGCTCAGCTATTAATATTGCAAATTCGTTAATATGTCCACAGCTGTATGCACATTTTCAGTTAATCAATAATGTATTTAAGGATATTCCTTTAAAAATAAAACAACTTGAATCGTCACAGATGGCAATGAAAGAGTCCTTGAAACTTGTCGATAATTTTACACAACACTTTACAGAGGTAGATAAATGTTCTGCTGCTGAAATAGCAAAGCAGAAATTGAAGAGTGTCTTATATAAAAACTCGGGATATGCATTTATGTGCCGTATTAGGGACGCCATTCTAAATATTGAAAATACATTTGTTTCTCAGATAGAGATGTCAGTTTCGTTTTGCACCAGTCACGTCATGTGATGTAGAACGGAGTTTTTCAAGAAATATATACTTATTTCTGTGCCCACCTATGCCTATAGCGTACACAGTACACAGCACAAACTCAGTAGCGCACAAGTCTAGTGCCTCTCTCCTCTCCGCTCGCTTGTTAAATAAAGTACCAGTATAATAGAAGTTAACTTAGCCTAAAGTCACGTCCAAAGCCTAATTATGACACGCTATTTGGTGGGACAGATGCGATAGGTAGCGAGTGTGTTTGGAATAATTAAATATAGCTATTTTAGCGGATATCGCTAGTAATTATGGGTTGGCACTTTCTTCCGAGCATGCGCAGTAGTAACAAAGTGGAGTACTTTGTTGACACTTAGTGATTTATTTCGTATATAAGAAAGTGTCTTGTCACACGTTTTCTAACTGCCCACGTCTCCTTATAAAGGGTGTAGTATACGCATTTACCTACTTTAAATCATCCTTCTGCATTTCAATTGGAAACAAACAATCCATTCACCGCACCTATTTTAAACATAGGTGAACAGTGGTTGATATGAGTAACTGATACATGACAGCTACATGGAACCCAGAAAAAAGTACGTTGTAAAAAAGATTAAAACATCTTAGGAGGAGCCGGCTTTTCCTACCTGATCAATGATGAATTTCACAAATTTGATATGCCTTTTCTAAACAACTGTTATTTCTAGTACTAAAAAGGTAATATTTCAGAAAATCCCAAGCTAAAGTATTTTTGGCTATAGTAAGAATAATTGGTATAAAGGTTTAATCCTCCCATCTTCAATAGTTACTGACAAAAGGCACACTGAAGTAGCAAAACTTACGGAAAACGGTCTTAAAAATGTTATTAGTGAATTCCTGGCCCTTATAATGAATTTATCTGGATCCTCCTGCATCTCACCCACAAAATTTCTTTTAACATGCATTCTCCAAGTAACAGATTCAAACCGGTGAATATAACTTTCTCTACTACGTATAGTAAGTAGGGGAAGTGTTGTAATCCGCCAAAAAATTAGATACCGAGATTTCACCGGAAATACATGTTTTGAGGTGCATTAGAATTAAGGTGTTAAAGCATTTTTAGAAACATGTCTATGTGTGTGTGTGTGTGTGTCTGTCAGTCTGTGAACAGGATAACTCAAAAAAGAAAAGTCGGATAAATACCAAACTTGGTATTTAGGTTCAGTATATTTCAAAGATGTGACACAAAGATTTTCAAGAAAATCTCCACCCCAGACTATCCTTTACATAAACATTTTTCGAAAGTTTTGATTTTCTAAACAATACCTCAAACGATTTTTATTAAAATACCATATGTTTAAGATATTTTCATGGCAAATGAAATGCATATCTTGAATTTTCTGGAATGTTATTCTGAATGACTTCGCATAACTCGTAAACCGTAAGAGATAGAAAAAATGTTACCTACTACACAAAAAATGTAGATCTCATTAAAACACACAATTTATGACATACACATTTTTTTGTCGATTGAACCATTTCTGAGATATTCCTTGTTACTTTTTGAATTTTCCAATACTTGTACTTTTTCTCAAACGGGAATTCGTTATTCATTTTTCTTATGTCCTGGACATACAAAGAGAATGAAATGCTCCACATAGCAACCAGCTTTTAAAAGATATGACTATCGCTTGAAGCCTACCATATTCTTCTTGCACCCACAAGAAAATTAGCAATAAGATTAGTTTATGCAAATGTTTATCTCCATTAACATGAAGTAGATGGAGAATAAGCGTTTGTAAAAATAGTTTGTACAAGAGTAGAGAAAGTCCGGTGAGTGCAACACATCAGACGTTTTTAGTTAATCTGTCAAGCATATTTCTAACCAGAGTAACCACACCCACAAGATGAGTTGCAGTGTGTACGTTCTTGTTTTTTAATATCTTAGGCCATTCATAAAATGTCTTATAAATTAAATATGAAAATGAATAGGAAATCCAGTACTATTTTAAGCAAATAAAAATTATATTTATTTCAGATTCTTCGGGGCGGCTCCCCTTGATAATCACCGTGAGTGTGTTAAATTTGAAAAATACATGACCCGTATCTATTTAAGGTATCAGACTGAAATGTTTACAGGATTAGAGGAATTCTTTTAGCACACTGATCTAATTTATATAAGTTTGTTTATTAGGGTAAATAGGGTTATTCTTCTTAATTATATTATGTTTTAATTACAATTTATCAGCAATAGTGTTTTATAACCGTCTTATTAAGGCCAAAGGCGATTCACAACAACACCTTTATCCTTTTATCATACTAAATTTAAATTATTTATCTTCAGTAGTTTCTCAGAAACTGGTCATTTATGCCAGATATCATTCACAGCAAAAGCCGTTCAAAGCAAAAATGGAGAAAACATTGTATATATTTGCAAAGAAAGAAACTACAGGCATACAGAAACTGCCATGCTTAACAGTAGTACCACATTGAGAGATTTTCAAGACCAATGCCAAACCCCCAACTACCCTTTCCATGGAACACTTTTCGAGATTTTTTATTATTTTAAAATTGCTGTAATAATTTTGATTAAAACATCATTCTAAAGGAATATTGTACAATCTTGCATAACTGGTAAACGTTAAGCGATAGATGAAAACACACTACAAAAAAATGATTTCTTTAAAACACACAATTTATTTCAAATAACTTTTTACTTTCTCTACTACGTATAGTAAGTGGGGGAAGTATTGTATTCCACCCAAAAATTCGATACCGAGATTTCACCGGAAATACATGTTTTGAGACCCCCTAAATTCAAAAAAGCATTTTTGGAAACATGTCCGTGTGTGTGTCTTTAAACAGCATAACTCAGAAACGAACAGTCGGATAAACACCAAACTTGGTATTTAGGTTCAGTATCTTCCAGAGATGCGACACGAAGGCTTTCAAGAAAATCCCCCCACCCCAGATTACCCTTTACATGTAACATTTTTCGAAATTTTTAATTTTCTCAAAAATGGCTCTAACGATTTTGATTAAAATATCATATGTTTACGATATTTTCATGACAAATGAAATGTATATCTCGAATTTTCTGGGAATGTCCACAATTCTTCATTGTGAACTACTATTGCATAACTGGTAAACCATACTACACAAAAAATGTAGATCGCGTTAAAATACACAATTTATGTCATACATTTTTTGTTGTTTAGTGAACCATTTTCGAGATATTGCTTGTTAGTCCCTTAAATTTTCCAATACTTATACTTTTTCTCAAATTTGTTATTAATTTTTTTTGTCCTGGTAATGCAAAGAGAATGGAATACTCCACATAGGAACCAGCTCTTAATATATTTGACTATCGCTTAAAGCCTACCAATTTGGCTATCGCTGTTCCCTTTGTAGCTATAACAAAATGTGTAATGCAGCTATTTCTGCAAAGGTTTATCTCGATGAAAAATAAGTTTTCGTAGGAATAGCTTTTATACCCATTAGTAAATGATAGAGGGTAGAGAAAGTTCATGTAAATGTAGCGCATATTTTTTACATAAAACTAATTTTTGCACGTTTTTAAAATGTTGACCAAATTTTAATTTAGAGTTCCGGGATGATATAGGAATATTTGCCAAGAAATTCGTGTACGTCACTGTGAGAAATGAGGATGGACAACAAATGGAGACAGTGGTCACTGTGCGCACAGATTAGAAACGTATCCGTTTGGCAAGCTGCGTCTTTGTGCCAGCACAAGCTCCAGTTGTCATGTGTTACAGAGAGATCAGGCATCCGGCTTATCCTTCTGCACATCCAACTCTTTAATTTAATTGTCAGTCTCCAAGTGTAACCACCTTACATTGGCGCTATACTTCACTTCCTTACTTTCTCTAGTATTATGCACTCCTCATTTTCTTACCTACTTAAATGCGCGTTAGCATATGTGCAATTTCTGTTCGTGTATTGCTTCTTGTGGTCTCGGTTCACTACCTATTTTTCCTTTTTACGTTCTCTATCACGTACATAGTAGGTAGAGAAGGTATTGCATTCCATCCAAAAATTTCATACCGAGATTTAATCGGAAATACTATGTTTTCAGGCCCCTGGAATCCAAAAAAAGGTATTTTAGAAAAAAGGTCCATGAGTGTGTATTACTGTGAACAGTATGACTCAAAAACGAAACGTTGGATACATACTAAATTTGGTATTTAAGTTCAATATCATCTGAACACTCGACACGAATATTTTCAAGAAAAATTCTCCATCGTAAACTACCCTTTACATGGATCATTTTTAGAATTTTTTGATTTTCTGAAAAATGGCTAAAACGATTTTGATTAAAATACCATACATTAAAGATATATATCCTGAATTTTCTGAGAATAGCTTTTGAAGTCCTCTTCATGTGGAAGGAAGTTTATATAACCTTCCTTATTGGTAAACGTTAAGCGATAGGCGAAAACCTACTGACAAAATATGTAGATCTCTTTAAAACACAGAGTTTATTTCAAATATTTTTTGTGGCATCAGCCATTTCCGATATATCCATTGTTAATGGTTTGAATTCTTCACTACTACTTCTTTCCAAGTTCTGTCGATTTTCAGCTGTTTCTCGCGATGTCATGGAAACAGTATTGCATTTTAAGGTCAGCATATAGCTTCCAGTTATAAAACTTTCGACTATCCTATTCCTTTTGCATCTATGCCAAAATGTGTAATGCAGTATTTCTGGAAAGGTTTATGTAAATTAAAATGAGGTAGATGGGAAAATAAACCTTCGTAAGAATAATTTGTAAGCCCACTAATAAGCGATAGAGGGTAAAGTAAGTCATGTTAAAGTAGCACGTCAGATTTTTAGTATCCTGTATCCCCATGGTTTTCTCTACCTATTTTACTTTTTCCTTTACGACTCATTGTATATTAATGTTACCTAAACTTTCATTTGCTACATCTTAAAAGTGGCTGGATTTTGAGAATATATCTTCAACTAATATAATAAACATGTAACTTCATTAAGCTAATGCATCTGTGAAATTTTCCCAAAAACTATGAAAAATTAAATTAATTAAGTTTTTTTATAAAGTAATACGAATTCTAAACTTTAAGAAAACATACAGTTTTTTTTCCATTTGGCGCATTTAAGCTACTAATTAACTCAAACTAAAGGACAGGCGTATGCTTATTAATCGTGGATTTAAACCTTGTTTTCTCGCAAACTTTTTTCAACATTTTTCCATACTCAAAATGCTCGACACAATGCAATATTTTAATGTTTTCTTTAACAAATTTTATACTGCCTCTAAAAGATACGTCAAAGAAACTTTCCGTGTACTTTTACAAAATAATGCTGCAATTTTGAGAAATAAATTATTATGTTCAAATAATCAAGAATTGTTCTAATAATTTGGGATGAATATAAAAAATCTGATGATAGATGCTTTTTAAGTATAATTTACTATTCGTTATTATTATTATTATTATTATTATTGTGTCTATTAACTGGCATAAATTTCAACAAGATATATTGCATATTGGGTATTTTCCAATTCACAGGTGCGTTACAGTTCTTTTTCTACATATTTGTATGGAGATTTATTATGCAACCCCCCTAGAATGTTATTCTATCAATAATTCCCATTGATTTTTATTTCATACTGCGTTGAGTTTTAGTTATGTTTGGTAGTGAAAAATAGTAAATAATGATGCAAGTGTTAAAACTAAGGTTTTATTTTACGATTAGGAATGTTTGTGAACCAAGGCCTTCCTTTCGCAGTCTTACGAGCAAAATATAGCCACTTTTAACACGTGTGGCATATACTGTTGTTTTAGACAGCGCACGAACTTGTAAAATATCACTAAAATAATATTATATTGATTTCTGAAACTAAGAGAAATCACGTTTAGAACGAGATCAACTCACGTGTATAGCGAGGTGTCAGATGTTTTGATGTTTTGTTGATTCACTAAAGTCATTTTCAGTGACATTATTTTCAACATTTTTTGCCTTACACCAGGCAATGAAGCGATTAAATGATCTATCTTATTGCATTCTGGATTTTTTGGATAAGTAGTTCAAGTGCTATTTTTTCTGCTGCTTCTGTAATTTCACCTGGTTCTGCCATTTCAGTTTCTTATAAGTTCATAATTGCTGCCATTTAATCTTTATGTAGGTTATACTAGATAAAAGAACAACGTTTTAGATCAAAGAAAGCACAAGGCTACCAATATAAGGTATAGGGTATCTCCACAACGCATTGCGATAAAATTTAAGTATGGTGATTTGTATTGCGAACAGATAATGCGGCCTCCATGAGAAAGTAAACATGTAAAAATACATAATGAAAAGTAAAACTTAATCACGCCAAGTTGAAGTAAACGGTAATTGCCAAGTGACTGGACATGAAACCAAAGTTGATCACAACGGAGTGGTATAAAAATTGTATTACACTAATGTAAAGCTTTTGGTTCATATTTACTATTTTAAAGGTTCTACTTCAGACCATGCTGTCTAAAAACCATCTTTCATTATGAAGATAATAATCGATTTCCTCTAACATGATAAATGAAAAGCTGTCTTAACTTAAATAATTCCTTTAAAATTCTTATTAAACCTACATCTTTTAAAATAATTATAAGGATTTCCAAGTACATAACTAGCTACACGTGTAAAATTCTGCGCGTCCCCCACCTTCACTTGCAAACACTTCACTAGTATATAAGACAATACCAAATACTCCACATGATAAAGCGGAAAATTCATTTTCTCTGAACTAATTCTTAACATGAAGAGTTGATTTTTATTATATTCGTTAATTTTCTAATTATTCATTGTTTTAATTAAAAGCCTTAAAATGTATACGAAGTAAAAGAATTTTAGAGAATGGATGAAAAGTTGGCGGCGCCGTGGCCGAGTGGTTAGACCGCTCGCCTCTCACCGAGGCGGCCCGGGTTCAATCTTAGGGACCCGCGTGTGGGATTTGTGGTGGACAAAGCGGCGTCTGGGCGGGTTTTCTCCGGGTTCTCCGGTTTCCCCCGCCATTCATTCCACCAACTGCTCCATCATCACCTTTCCTTTCATCCATTTTGCCTTCATTTCGTTTCATCTACTTCCTTCATCCCATACCAGGCATCGGGCTGATCACCCATCCTGGTTCGTCTGTCTGCTCCATGAGTATCTGCTCCTCGACGGGCCTCTGATCCCAGACACCCGCCTGTAAGTCCTGGGGGGTGTAAGTCCTACATAAGATGAGGATAAACAGAGAATGAATGAATGAAAAATTACAAAGAAAGAAGAAATGAAATCAAAAACTACAACACGAAGCGAGTTTTGGTAATTCCGGGATTCTGTAAGGTATTTAAAAATATTGTTTGCAAGATGGTATAGGTATTTGGTTTGAAAATATAAAACATTAAACCAACTTTTTAAAAGAAACATGTGAGTGTCTGAAATACTGTTTTTAAAAAATTGCATTAATAGAATAATAAGCTTTTGTAAAAATAATTTGTAGAGAACTGGGCAGAGAAAGCCATATGAACTAACAGATAGGATATTTTTAACATCACAAACACATTTTTTTTATACTTACCCATCATTTTCAACTTGTAAAAAGTACAAAGAGACTTCAGTTCAAATTCTTAAAACAGATTGACGGAGGGAAGAATTGAATTAATTATCTACGTAACTGCGTAGGAAAGGGAGTTTTTTCAGGACGAGTAAGATGTTTATATCCGAAGCGAAGCTCAGCCAGAATATCGAAACGAGTCCTGAAAAGAACACTTTCCTGCAGTTGTGTACAATATGTTGTTTCATGTCGAAATACTTTAGATATTGATTAATTTTTCTTTAACTGGTTAGGTCATACCGGACGATGACTGAATGAAATAAGTGAAATGGTGCTCAAATGAGTCCGGGATCCATACTCACTTACTTGATTTACTCTCCTCGTATGTAGGGCTTACATCCCCTAGGACTTTGCTAGGGTCAGATGCCTGTAAAGAGGCAGAAGAACATTGAATCAGAGAATGAAGAACCCGGAACGGGGGATCGGCCCGTAACCATGTATGAAAGAGAGAAGATGATATGAAACGAAGGCGAAATGGATGAAAGAAAATGTTATGATGGAGCAACTGGTGGAATGAAGGGCGGAGGAATCCTGAGAAAACCCGTCCAGATGCCACTTCACCCACCACAAACCCCACATACAGGTACTCGGGATCGAACCCTTAGTGGGAGGCGGGAGGTCTAATCACTCTGCCTGGGATCCATAAAGCTTAAAGTTACCAGATATTCATCTTTTCGGGATAAGGAAAAAACCTTATCCGGGTAACTCACCCTAACCGAGATTTGAACTCGGGACCTCTTAAATGTGAGGCAGACACGCTACCCCCAACATAGAGGCGGGCTAGGTTAAATATTGTACTGCATATTATGTTGGACATGGGCGCAGTCATATGTTTCACTTAAGTTGCTAATTAAACAGTTGAAGGTAATATTAAAAAGTTGATATGGAAAGTAAGTGTACGGGAAAATTTGATTTTTGCATTCTGTTTTGGAGACGGAAGAAACATGAAAAACCGGATATTTTATTTTACGAGCAAAATAAAACCACTTTTAAACGTGTGCCACCCTACTATTTTTTAGGCAGTGCTCGAAATTGTAAAATATCAATAATGTTGTATTGATTCCTGAAACGCTCAGTTTTAGAAGGCAGTTCTTGAAACAAGAGAAATAAGGTTAAAAAAAAACGAGATGTCAGATGTTTTGTTGTTTTATTGATTCGCTAGCAGTCATTTTCAGTGAACTTATTTTCAACATGTTTTGCCTTACACCAGCCCATGAAGCGATTAAATACTATATCATGTTGCTTTCTGGATTTTTTGGGTAAGTACTTTTAGTATTATTCTTTCTGCTGCTTTCGTGATTTGGTATGGTTCTTCCATTTCAGTTTCTTTTGAATGCATAATTTTCGTCATTTAATATTTATGTAATAAATTAAAATTAAATTGAGTTTTATTAATGCACGTTCTTTAACCGCTGTGGTCCTTAGCGTCTTATTCCATTTGGACGTGAAAGACCGCTAGCCTCTAGTTCTTGAGGTTGCGGGTTCAAATCCGGAGGAGGGCGGCGGTGGATTTTTTTTCGACTGCAAAAATCCTTAGCATAGCTTCCTTCGGAAGGGAAGTAAAGCAAAACTGGTGGTCCCGTGTCGTAGATTTACGGTACGTAAAAGAACCTCAAGCCTGATAAAGAGGCCACCTGATTTGTTTCATTTTGCATATAATATGCCTTATTTTATTTTAAATGTTCTGTATTCTATGTAATATTTATGTATATATGTAACTATATTGTACATTTCCTTGACATGCACATAGTATGTCTCTAGTTTATTTCAAATGTTATATATTCTGTGTAACATTTATGTTTATATGTAATTTTTGTACATTTCCTTGGCATGTTCTATGTTCATAAGCCTTTATGGTTGCTAGTGAACTCACAAAATGCAATCGAATCCAAACTAACTAATCTAAAAAGACGCAATGAATAGTAAAACCTAATCAAACCAAGTCGAATTATTAAACATGTGCAAACACAAAGGATAACTGCCATGTGATTGGACTTGAAATCAAAGTGCGATAATCTAAAGCTTTTAGCTCGTGTGCACGGTGATAAAAGTTCTGCTTTTAGGCCATGCTGTCTTATAAGCACGACACAGTGTATTTAAAACCGTGTACAATAGAAATGGTGCGATTTATAGCTTAGGAGTTCGTATCACTCCACTTCTAGACCATTTAATGACATCCGCTTTGCCGACAGTCAAACTGTTTAAGTTTTGGACAGAATGGGAAGGTAATCTCGCCTATAGCCACCCAGTAATTTGTAGGGAGATGCAGTGTGTTTTGCCTGAAGGTTTCTTAGTCGGCACTCCGTGCTTATTTGGCTAGGGAGGAAGACCGGAACGTTTCGCTTGGGGGGATTACAGCAGTTCACAGCGTTTCTCCGACAATTCGCGTCGCAGATGCAGCAACTTCCGGTCACATGCAGTAATTACATTTCCGCTCGTACTTTGGTGGCGCATGAAGGTAGTCCCTTTTCAAGCCATCGGCTTTACAAAATGCTCTGATTCAACTTAATGATACGTTCACTGGTATGCTTGCTTTCATAAAAGAAAGTAATGGAGCATCGGATGCACTCTTTCAAATACATCTCCTTGGATTTGAAACTCAATAAGCCTTTTTGTCTTGCACCGAGGTCCCTCTTCTGTTGAAATTCTTTTCTCTGCCTCTTTTCCCACATCTGTATCTCATACCTATCCTACTCTCCTTTCATTCACCTACTACCACAATGATAAAGACTGAATTAACAATCTTTACTCGTTTTTCCGTCTGTATTTGGTACTTTTGTCTCTTCTTGCTCACCGTTTTTGTTTCTCTTTTTACAATTGCTCTTTCAGTGTCCATATTTTTACTTTCCCTACCATATACATACTAGATAGAGAAAGTATAGCATTCTACCCAAAAATTCTATGTTGAGATTTCATCGGAAAGACATGTTTTGAGGCCCTCTGAATAAAAAAGAGTATTTTTTTTAGAAAAATATCCGCGTATGTGTGTGTCTGAGCAACATAACTCAAAAACGAAATGTCGGATAAGCACCAAATTTGGTATTTAAATTTAGTACCTTCCAAAGATGCAACATTAAGATTTTGAGGAAAATGCCCCAACCCAAACAAACCTTTACATGAAACATTATTAGAATGTTTTGGTTTTAAAAATAGATCTAATGATTTTGATTAAAGTATAATATATTGAAGATATTTACACGATATATAAAATATATATCTTGAATTTTTAGGTATAGCTTATGAAATGCATTCTTCTGATTCAGAAGGAAATTTATATAATCTTGCATAAACGTTAAGCGAAAGGCGAAAACGTACTACCCCCCAAGTAAATAACTTTAAAACACACAATTTATTTTCCATAACTTTTTTGTGGCATCAGCCATTTACGAAATATCTATTATTATTCGTTCGAATTGTTCAACACTTCTGTCCTTCTTTTGAAGTTGTGTTTTGGTTGTTTCTCATGATGTCATGGAAAGCGTATGTAATTTTAAGGTCAGCGTATAGCGTCCAGTTCTAAAAACATTTGACTATCGCTATTCCGTTTATATCTATAGCGAAATGTATAATGCGGCTATTTCCGGAAAGGTTTATCTCGATTCAAATGAAGTAGATAGGAAACTAAACTTTCTAAGAATAATTTGATACCCATTACTAAGCGACAGAGGATGGAGAAATTAATGTGTATATAACGACATAAGACTGTTTCTATTAGCATGTTTTATTTTCCATTTTTCTTTTCTCCTACATTTATGCCCACATCATATGCCTTTCTATTCTGTTTTGAGTTACATTCATTGCATATTTTCTCCATAATCATTGTTGTTTGCCAGTCGGTCTTGCTCCTAATTTATTTTGTTCAATGGAACATTTTCTAAAAGATGGACTCTCTCTCTGTCCCTGAGATCTAGCATTCAGCATGCTGGCTTCTAAAGTTAGAGTCCTGATTCGATTACCGATTCGAGTTGGAATTTTTTCTCTTACCATTAGTAGAGCACGGAATATAAAAGGGGGTGAATACGAGTGTGCTGCTATGTTTATGACGGGAAATCTACAGATAAATGAATTGCAAACATTGGTCAAACCTGCCAGTATGTCCACAGAAATTAAAGGTGGCTGTACAAATTACGAAACAAATGAACATATGCATTTAAATCTATGTTTATATAACAAACAGGTATTCTCTATGACATTTATTTGGTCTCAATCTTGTAAATGCTTTCTTGCCACTTATCTGGTTCTAATTAACTGAAGAAACAAAGCTGATCAGAACACTAATGTTTATTTTATGCTAGTTTATTTTTAAAATATCCATTCTCTGTTACAATGCGATGAAATGCATTTTAAAAGACGTTCGCCTCCAGGATATTTTCTTGTTTTTAGCACATTAGCTATTGTTTAGCTTCTCCGTCCATTTGTAAGCATAAAACAACACATGAAAGCCTGTACTTCTAGGATTAGCCATGTCAGAGATTGAAAAATTCTGATGCGTTACACATACATGACTTTCTCTACTCTTGTACAAACTATTTTTACAAACGCTTAACCTCCATCTACTTCACGTTATTCGAGATATCAAGATGTTAATCTTATTGCTAATTTTCTTGTAGATGCAGGGAAATTGGTAGGCTTTAAGCGATAGTTAAATGTTTTAACAGCTGGTTGCTAAGTGAAGTATTCCATTCTCTTTGCATTACCAGGACAAAAACATGAATAACGAATTCCCATTTGAGAAAAAGTATAAGTATTGGAAAATTTAAGGGAATAACAAGCAATATCTCCAAAATGGTTCACTCAATAAAAAAATGTATATGACATAAATTGTATATTTTAACGCGATCTACATTTTTTGTGAAGTAAAATTTTGTCTATCTCTTATGGTTTACCAGTTATGCAAAAGCCGTTCACAATGAAGAATACTTTTGGAGACATTTCCAGAAAATTCAAGATATACATTTTATTTGTCATGAAAATATCTTAAATATATGATATTTTAATCAAAACCGTTACAGTCATTTCTGACAAGTTTTCGAAAAATGTTCCATATAAAGGGTAATCTGGGGTGCAGGGATTTTCTTAAAAACCTTCGTATCGCATCTCTGGAAGATACTGAACCTAAATACCAAGTTTGGTGTTTATCCGACTGTTCATTTCTCAGTTATGCTGTTCACAGACAGACACACACACAGACACACACACGGACATGTTTCCAAAAATGCTTTTTTTTTGGATTCAGGGTGCCTCAGAACACATATTTCCGGTGAAATCTTGGTATCGAATTTTGGGTGGAATACAATACTTCCCCTACTTACTAAACGTAATAGAAAAAGTAGAAAATTAGTATGCAAATCAGTACGCAACTAGGAGTTGTTTATATGGAAGAGGCTCTTAAATGTTGTGATTTTTATCGTTATTTTCCAGAATATACCTACACAGCGATAAATGCTACATGTACTACCATATTTGATCCCCAAAAAACAAAACGAAAAAGCTAAAGATGAACTCTTTGCATACATTTTACGATTCCCCCCCCTGCAAATTGGGCAAGCTTTAATTCAATAAAAATGTTTTGCTATAAAAGTCAGGGAGCATAATCTGTGGTGTAATTGATAATGTGTACGAACCTAGATTGGGTAATATGTATGGATAAGACCGTTTATGATCAAAAGGAGAATTTTGGGTGATATTTTAATTTCCCTACCACGCACCCAGTAGGTAGAGAAGGTATTGCATTCCTCCCAAAAATTTGATACCCAGATTTCACTGGAAATCCATACTTTGTGGTACCCTGAATCCAGAAAATAGACGTTTAAAATGGTCCCTGTGGTGTCTCTCTCTCCCTCTCTCTCTCTCTCTCTCTCTCTCTCTCTCTCTGTGTGTGTGTGTGAGTGTGTGTGTGTGACATGGAACATTTTTCGAAAAAATTTAATTTCACAATACTGGCTCTAACGATTTTTACTAGAATACCATATGTTTAAGGGATATACATGATAAATAAAATGCATATCTTGAATTCTCTGGGGATAGCCTATGAAGTCCTCTTCATTTGGAAGAAATGTTGTATAACTGGTAAATGCTAAGAGATAGGCAAAAAAGTACAACAAAAATATGCATGTTCTTCTTCAACAGATTACTCTCCTCTTTGAGGACTTGACACCCCCAAGGACTTACAAGCCAATTCGTTGGGTCAGTAGCCTGTCGAGGAGCAAGCAAACTCTGGATCGTAGCATATCCAGGATGGGTGATCAGTCCAATGTCTAGCATGGTGGTGAAGAAGAAGAAATGAAATGTAGTGATGCGCGGATCAAATTAGCCAAACCAGTTTTTGCCTAGCGACCGAGAAAAAACTGGGAAAAAACCTTCGGCCAGGTTGGTCGGTCCAAGGGTTTGAACCCGGGACCTCCCGAATGCGAATCGCCCACGTTACCGTGGCGCCACGTCGCTCGGTCAGAACTCTTTAAAACACAATTTGTTTCACATAAAGCTTTTATGGCTTCAGCCATTTTCGAGCTTTTACTCGCGTGAGTTTTCCAATACATTTGTCATTTATAAATGATGTTGCTATTCAGTGGTTTCTCCCGGATGTCATGGAAAGAGTATGGAATTTCAAGGCCAGTATATAGCAATTAGTTTTTAAACATTTTACTATCGCTATTATTTATGTGTCTGTAATGAAATGTATAATGAAACTATAGGTATATGCAAAAGTTTATCTCACTTAACTTGGATAGAAGAATTAGCTTTTGCAAGTATAATTTGTAGATGAACATATTAAAATAAACGATAGTGGGAAGGAAACTCGTGCGAATGTAACACATCAGATTATTTTTACTTTCTCTATCGCACACATAGGACTTAGGGAAGGCATTGCATTCCAATCAAAAATTCGATACCGAGATTTCAACGGAAATATATGTTTTGAGGTACCCTGAGTCCAAAATAGCATTTTTAGGATAAGGTTCGTGTGTGTGTGTGTCTGTGAACAGCATAACTCAAAAACGAAAAGTCGGATAAACACCAAACTTGGCGTTAGGTTCAGTACCTTCCGAAGTAGCGACACAAAAATTTTCAAGAAGATCCCAACATACCAAACTATTCTTTACGTAGGACATTCTAAACATGGCACTAACGATTTTGATTAAAAGACCATATATTAGAAATATTTACATGACAAATAAAACGTGTATCTTGAATTTTCAGGGAAGAGTCTTTGAATTCCTCTTTATTCGGAAGGAATTTTGAATAATCTTGCATAACTGGTAAACGTTAGCGACAGACGAAAACATACCACACAAGAAATGTAAATCTCTTTAAAAAACACGATTTATTTCAAATAGCCTTTTCTTGTGTCGTCAAAAATTTCCGAGATATCCGTTTTTAATGATTCGAATCATTCAATACTTAGCCGCTCTTTTCAAGTCCTGTCGATTTGCAGTTGTTTCTTGCAATGTTATGAAAAGAGTTTTAAGGCCAGCGTGTAGCGTCCAGTTCCAAAGCATTTGATTATCACTGTTCCCTTGTATCTATAACTAAATGTGAAATACAGATATTTCCGGAGACGTTTATCTTGGTTAAAGTGAAGTAGATAGGAAGATAAACTTTTGTAACAATAATTTGTCTATCTGCTAATAAGATATAGAGGATAGAGAAAGCCATGTGAATGTAACACATCATATATATTTTTTATTCTTCATTTTTAGGACACGCTATATGTTATTCCATTTTTAATTTTCAATAATAGCCTTAACTTAGCTCTCACAATATGTTTTCATTTTGTGCTTTTTGTGAATTTTTGTTATGGTTTGTAAATAAAGTCATGTACGCAACTTGTGCAACGTAGGATTTGTTTCCACTAAGAAAGAATCACAATTTAGCCACAAGTTACGTAAAGACTATTTTGTAATAAAAGTAATTAACCTCTGCTGCATTACTCCTTTCGCAATCAGTACACATAATGCACATTCGATGTTGGTGCTTGTCGCGTTAAACCACTAATAACATTATACATTTTATTACCTCCAGTAGGTATGGTCTAATACTTAAAACCTTAAGCATCTATGCTAATCTTGCACACTGTAAATATATAACAAACTTTCAATGTCTTTAAGAGTGGTAACAAAAAAAAGCAATGAAAGAAAGACAATATTAACAAAATTTACTTAATCGAACACCAAATTAAAGGCAAGTAATCTGATGTGTCACATTCACATGACTTTCTCTACCCTCTATCGCTTTCTAGAGGGTATACAAATTACTCTTACGAAATTTTATTTTCCTATCTACCTCATTTTAATCAAGATAAAGCTTTTCGGAAATAGCTGCACGACACATTTCGTCATAGACTCAAAGGGAACCGCGATAGTCAAATGTTTAAGAGCTGGACGATATATGCTGGCCTTAAAATTCCATACTGTCTCCAAGATATGGCGAGAAACAGCAAAAATTGACAGGATTTTAAAAGAATGGCTAAGTATTATACAATCCGAAATATTAATAATGATTATCTCGGAAACGGCTGATGCCACAAAAAAAGTTATTGGAAATAAATTGTGGTATTTGAAGAGCTCTACATTTTTTGTGTACTACGTTTTCGTCTATCGCTTAACATTTACCAGTTATACCAGATTACAAAATTCATTCCTAATGAAAAGGACTTCACAAGCTATTCCCAGAGAATTCAAGATATACATTTTGTTTTTCATGTAAATATCTTGAATATGTGGTAATTTAGTCAAAATCGTTATAGCCATTTTTTATAAAATAAAAAAATTCGAAAAACTTTTCATGTGAAGGGCAGTTTTCGTCGGGGGAACTTTTGGGTTTTTCCCAGACCTCCGATATTACATTATGAATTATCTCTCTTAAAATCTTAAATTCTACAACCATCCTAACTCTCCTTCTTTTTAAACATTATTTTCAACTTCTCTCAGCTTACCTTTACATTTCCTTCTCACATTCCACAAAAAAATTCTCCAAAACCCCATTATTTGAGAGGGATCTAAAACGATTTTATTTATTTTTTCTACTTGCTCTACCACATACATAGTACGTAGAGAAGGTACTACATTTCATAAAAAAATGATATGAAATTTCACCAGAAATACATGTTTGAGGCCCCCCGAATAACAACAAATTTGAAAAAAAAGGCCCTGTGTGTGTGAACAGCAATACTCAAAAATGAAAAGTCAGATAAATACCAAACTTAGTATCTAGTTTCAGCACCTTTCAAAGACAAGACACAGAGATTTACAAGAAAATCCCACTACTCCAAATTACCCTTTACATAGAACATTTTCGACTTTTTTTCATTTTCTAAAAATGGCTCATACTGTTTTGATTGAAATTCCATATATTAAGGATATTTACATGACAAATAAAACGTATATCTTGAATTTTCTGGGAATAACCTGTAAAGTCCACTTCCTTCGAAAGGAATTTTGTGTAATCTTGTATAACTAGTAAACGTTAAGCGATAGACGAAAATGTACTACACAAAAAATGTAAATCTCTTTAAAACCAAATACCCTTTTTGTGGCATTAGCCATTTCCGAGATAATCGTTATTAATGGTTCGAATTGTTCAACACTTTCATCATCCTCAAAGTCCTTTCGATATTCAATTGTTTCTCGCGATTGCACCCAAAGAGCATGGAATTTTAAGGCCAACACATAGTGTCCGGTTCTTAAATATACATTTATAATGAAATGTGTAATGCGGCTATTTCCGTAAAGTTTTATCTCGATTAAAATGAAGTAGACAGGAAAATAAACTTTTTTAAAGAATAATTTGTATACCACTAATAAACGTTAGCGGACAGAGAAGGTCATGTGCATATAATACATCTGATTTTTACTTTCTCTACTACTTATAGTAAGTAGGGGAAGTATTGCATTCCACTCAAAAATTCAGTACCGAGATTTCAACGGAAATACATGCTTTGAGGCCTCCTGAATCCAAAAAAAGTATTTTTGGAAACGTCCGTGTGTGTGTCTATGAAAGCATAACTCAGAAACGAACAGTCGGATAACACCAAACATGGTATTTAGGTTCAGTATCTTTCAGAGATGCGACACGAAGGTTTTCAAGAAAATCCCCCACCCCAGATTACCTTTACATGGAAAATTTTTTGAAAATTTTAATTTTCTCATTAATGGCTCCTTCGTTTTTGATTAAAATATCATATATTTAAGATACTTTCATGACAAATAAAATGTATATCTTGAATTTTCTGGGAATGTCTCCAAAAGTATTCTTCATTGTGAATGACCTTTGCATAACTGGTAAACCATAAGAGATAGACAAAATTTTACTTCACAAAATATGTAGATCGCGTTAAAATATACAATTTATGTCATATACATTTTTTTTATTGAATGTACCATTTTCGAGATATTGCTTGTTATTCCCTTAAATTTTCCAATAGGTATACTTTTTCTCAAATGGGAATTCGTTATTCATTTTTTCTACTGGTAATGCAAAGAGAATGGAATACTCCACATAGCAACCAGCTCTTAAAATATTTAACTATCGTTTAAAGCCTACCAATTTCCCTGCATCTACAAGAAAATTAGCAATAAGATTAACATCTCAATAGCTCGATTAACATGAAGTAGATGGAGAATAAGCGTTTGTAAAAATAGTTTGTACAAGAGTAGAGAAAGTCATGTGAGTGTAACACAAGAATTTTTAGACATTTTCCTCCATTTAATTGTTCCTTTAGATAACATCAAAATTTGTAGGTATACTATCTTCAATTTTTCCGCATTTCGGACATATTCCTTGTATTGCATTACCTCTGATTCCCCTATGATTCCATATTCCTAGCCTAAACCACACTATTATTTCCCTTTCCCTTTTATTATAAGTTTCTACGTACTTTTCTTTTTCTATTCCATCTCTATCATTTTGGCAAATACCAATGATCTTATTAAACTGTTCCTTGCCCTGAGCTTTTGCTTAATATTGCTCTGGTAATTTTGTAGAATCCCCCATACCATGTCTTTGCTCCCATATACGATGGCTGGAGAATCCCTGCAGGAGAAATGTTAACAAAAAGAAACAAAGAAAGAAAGTGTTAACAGAATCGACGTAATCGAACACCAGAGTAAAAGGCAAAAAAGGCACAAAAAAGGGTTCATCGGGTGAAGTTTAGGGGAAGGAAAACTAGCGCAGGGGAGGAAAACTTTAAAACTAGCGCAGAAACAACACTTTGCCACGCACCATATGATTTGTTGGGGGGAACCGTTGTGAGCGGGTTGGTGACAGAAGTGGCAACCTCGCAAATACCTGAGGATCTTACCTGGTCTGCCGGAACTGTGCAGGGTGGGGCGAGCAGAACAACAGCAGGTGGATGGATGCAGACCGCCAGCAAGGGAAAGCCCTACCTGCGTCTGGGCGTGCCGCACAGGAATTCCTCGTAATTGTCCCTATGCGTGTTCATCCAGGTTTATCTTATTTTTCAAACATTTTCCCTCAGGGTAAATCAAAGTATGGGAGCAAATGTATACATTTTCCTTTATTTATTTCTTTTACTTTATCTCCTACTTGCAGTAGTACTGTATTTCATCCCAAGATTAGATGTCGAGAGTTCATCGGGTGTATGTTTTGAGGTTCCTTGAACTTCCATCCCCCAAAGATGATTTTTAGAAAAACTTCCGTATATTTACCCTTTACATGGAATATATTTTGAAATTTTTTATTTTCTCAAAAATGGCTCGAAGCATTTTGATTAAAATACCATATATTTAAGATATTTTATATGACAAGCAAAATTTATATACAGAATGTTTTGGATATAGCCATAGGTGGATGATACCAAGAGATAATGTGGTCAGTACCATACTTCCCAGTAGGTATGTTACTTTTTATCACATAGACCGCTACATATCGTAGCTCCTCAAAATAAAGAATAATAGAGGATGAAAATTCCAGAAGGTTTCTCTTTTATGTACTCTTGAGATGAGGCGACTTAAGCCCAAATTTCTTTCGTAAGTAACTCTCCTATTTATAAATGTATCTCAATGTTTAAATTCTTATACATGAAATCCAGTGCCACGGGCATTAAATATCCATTGCCAGGACCGGGACTCAAACTACGGATCTTCGACTGTCGTGATGATACTCTTAATGCTTGAGCTACCATACACAGACACTCGAAGATTCGTGGTTTGAATCCCTGCGTGATATTGAGTGTTATTACTTTGATTTAACTTTATAACTTGCCACCTACATACTACTGTACGAAAAAAAAACTATAAAAATTAACTGTAATGATTAAAAATATGCTTTACAAGAGTGTACATACAACCTGTGCTTACTTTTTTTTGCCGTTGCCAGCATATTTAAAACAATTTTTTTTCTTATCTGTATATATAAAGTTTCATGTCCATTCCTGCCGTGATTCTCTGAAAATCCTAGTAATTAGGATCCCCTTCGTCATAGAACTCCCACACAGTTTGCACCGGGTGGAAAAGTGCTATTGGACTACGTAAAATGACATGGAAAAGTTCTGCTATTCTATTGCTAAGGCCTTGAAAACCTGAACCCCAAACCCTATGATGTATGTGCCCGTCGTCCACCTAATGAATGGACATTGTGATATACTCCTTGCATGTCTTTCAGATTGAAAAAATAAAATTAAAAAAAAAGTCGATGTTTTGCACTTACATGAGCTTCTCTACTCTTATACAAACTATCTTTACAAACACTTAAGTCTCCATCTATTTCATACTAATGGAGATAAACATTTACATAAACTATCTTATTGCTAGTTTTCTTGTAGATGCAAGGGGAATTGGTAGGCTTTAAGCGATAGTCAAATCTTTTAAGAGCTGGTTGCTATGTGGAGTATCCCATTCTCTTTGCATGTCTAGGACATACAAAAACGAATAACGAACATCCATTTAAGAAAAATTGTAAGTATTGGAAATTTCAAACAAATAACAAGGAATATATCGGAAATGGTTCTCCCCACAAAAAAGTGTATGTAACATAAATTGTGTTTTTTAACGAGATCTACATTTTTTGTGTAGTACAATTTTGTCTGTCTCTTACGTTTACCAGTTATGCGAAAGTCATTCAGATTGAAGAGGACTTTTGGGGACATTCACAGAAAATTCAAGATATACATTTCATCTGCCATGAAATATTTTAAACATGTGATATTTTAATCAAAATCGTTAGCGCAATTTTTGAGAAAATCAAAATGTTGAAAAACGCTCCATGTGAAGGGTAGTCTGGCATGGGGGAATTTTCTTGAAAATCTTCGTGTCGCATCCTTGGAAGATACTGAGGCAGTATTTTTAACACTTAAATAATTTCAGTCTAATTATATAATATGTAAATTTAATAACAGCTCGCCTTAAAGCAATATGTGTATGTAATAATTTTTAAAATGTATATAACAGTGATTGCATATGCTTATATTATTGTATACATGTTTAATAATGTTATGTGAATGCATTACGTAATTTAATAATGTTGGAGCTGTGATAAATAGGTCAAAAGTTGCTAACAAGAGTCAATAATGTGTAAGAAAGCTTAACAGTACTACTTGTGATTCTTGGAGCAACAATAATGTAATTTTAGTTGCAGTTTATAAAATAGCCAATCAATAACCAGAAAAAGCTTTAGTTAAATGCAGGTATTCTATTGGAGTAGGATTAGCCAATCAGAAACTGAAATATAGCAAAATTTACAAATCTAGAAGTCAGTTGCCTGCAGGCAGTGTTTGTAACCGGATGCAAGATGCGTCCTCGAGAGATTTAATATGTATTCGTGTGAGACGACAAATAGTTTTACGTGTTAAAATGTACAAGTAATTAATAAAAGAATCTCACAGCTCTCTATCAGTGAAGTGTTATTTAAATCGTATCAAGTATTAATAAAACGAGTGAAGTAAAATAATAGTCTGTGTAAGCCTACATTCTTGTTGCATCACAACCCTGCCAAGATATCCATGTCTCTAAAATAATACTGACGCAGCCGAGGCAAACATAAATTTAATACTTAAAGAAACAGCCAAATTACAAAGTTAATATTTTTTAAACTTGGGGCAAAGACTACCGGAAACTGTTTACTATACGTGCAATTGCAACTACTACAAGTTCGGTTCCCCAACAGTTGAAATATAATACAACTCCTATAATAGAGCATCTACAAACTGACTTTCAATACGTAGCAGCAAGAACGCAAAGAAAAATTCATCTTCAATACTAAACTCAAATACCAAGTTTGGTATTTATACGACTTTTAGTTTTTGATTTATGCTTTCACAGACAAACACACACACGGTAATGTTTCCAAAAATGCTTTATTTGGATTCAGGGGGCTCAAAACAGGTATTTCCAGTGGAATCTCGGCATCAAATTTTTGAGTGGAATGCAATAATTCGCATACTTACTCTACGTAGCAGAGAAAGTAAAAGTAGATTTCTATTTGATATAAAAATATTGTTCCGTGTGTAAACTAGGTATTCCCTTTATCTTTGATAAAGTAAACAAACGGGAAAATAAGAACAAAATTTAAAAAAAAACAACAGAAAAACAGAAGAGACTATAATCAAAAAGATTTTTTTTGAGTTGATATAACATATGAGAGCCGGAGTTGTTTAAAAATAAATTTCAAAGTTACCGATTGGCGTACGGTAGATATGCAAATGAACTAATGTGTGTGGTGACTTATTTATCCCACTAAAGAACCTAAATGAACCTCACAGCAAAGAGAGTTAAAACTATTAATGTCTGATTTTCCATTATTTTCTTGAAAATGTTCATGTCGTATCATTGGGAGAGGGTGGACTTACGTATTAGGTTTGGTATATGTCAGATTTTTACTTTCTCTACTACGTATAGTAAGTAGGGGAAGTATTGCATTCCACCCAAAAATTCGAAACCGAGATTTCGCCGTAAATACATGTTTTGAGACTTCCTGAATCCAAAAAAAGTATTTTTGGAAACATGTCCGTGTGTGTGTGTGTGTGTGTGTGTGTGTCTGTGTGTCTGTGAACAGCATAACTCAAAAACGAACAGTCGGATAAGCACCAAACTTGGTATTTAGGTTCAGTATCTTCCAGAGATGCGACACGAAGGTTTTCAAGAAAATCTCCCCACCCCAGACTACCCTTTACATGGAACATTTTTCGAAAATTTTAATTTTCTCAAAAATGGCTCTAACGATTTTGATGAAAATATCATATGTTTAAGATAATGTCATGAGAAGTGAAATTTATATCTCGAATTTTCTGGGAATGTCTCCAAAAGTATTCTTCATTGTGAACGACTTTTGCATAACTGGTAAACCATAAGAGATAGACAAAATTTTACTACACAAAAAATGTAGATCGCGTTAAAATACACAACTTATGTCATATACATTTCTTTTGTTGAGTGAACCTTTTCGAGATATTGCTTGTTATTTCCTTAAATTTTACAATACTTATACTTTTTCTCAAATGGTTATTAATTTTTTTTATGTCCTGGACATGCAAAGAGAATGGAATGCGCCACATAGCAACCAGCGTTAAAATATTTGACTATCGCTTAAAAGCTACCATATTCCCCTTGCATCTACAAGAAAATTACAAATAAGATTGACATCTCGATATCTCGATTAACATGAAGCATATGGAGTATAGGCGTTTGTAAAATTAGATTGTACAAGAGTAGAGAAAGTCATGTGAGTGTAACACATCAGATTTTTTTATTTTGAATTACGCTGTTCACACACACGCAGGCGCACGTGGGCCTGTATATTATTCTAAAACTCCTGTATATGTTCCACTTTAACAACTTTTTACCTTTGGAACAATTGCTCTTCAGAAATGGTGTTCGTTCAAAGTGGTGTTAATCTTTCGATTGACATTACTTTTGGTTATTTCATTAAATTTACACTTCCATTCCTACTTCCAGACTCTACGGAAGACGAGAAATAATCCTGGCTATAGAAAAATCCAATCCTGTCTCCAATCCAATCTCCTCAAGCAGAGAAGCGAACCCGAAACATTCGGACTTAGAGGTCAACATGCTAATTATGAGACCACAGAGACAGTCTGATAAACATTTGTAGACATTGTTTTATTCTTTATTTCCTTATAGGTACAATAGGAATAGGAGAATACAGTAGGCTTAAGTGAAAGTTAAGTCTTTTAAAGGTTGATTGCAAGACGAATGACTCCCCACTTGAGAAAAGATAAGTATTTCAAAATTCAAACCAATAACAAAGAATATCTGGGAAATGTCTATGACATAACTGGTGTGCTTTAACGAGATTTACATTTTTTGTGCAGTAAGGCTTTGCCTATCTGTTACGGCTTAACAGTAGTTCAAAAGTCTTTCAGAATGAAGAGGACTTCACTGGCTATTACAGAGAATTCGAGATATACATTTCATTTGTTATTAAAATATCCTAAACTCTTGCTATTTTAATCAAAACTGTTAAAGCCATTTTTAAAAAATCAAAATTGTCCATGTAAAGGATAGTTTGAGGTGAGGGGATTTTCTTGAAAATCTTCTTGTTACATCTTTGGAAGGGACTGAAATTAAATACCAAGTTTGGTATTTATTCGACTTTTCATTTTTAAGTTATGCTGTACACACGCACATGGGTACTTTTCTAAAGCTGGTGTTTATTCAGGTACCGAATTTTTGTTTGGAATGCAATGCCTATTATGTCGTAGAGAAAGTAAAACTGTAATTTCATCAAATGAGTGCCTCCTATAAATAAATACATATAATTGCAGTTCAGTATATTCATTCGCTTCCAGGGAACAAAAGCTAACTGTTATATTCTTATAAAACACAAAACACACCTTCATAAAACGTAAAAACATGCTTTAAAGACTAACGATATAATGATCAGGTTTGTTGCCTGGGTGTGATTAACTAGCCGTACACTTTCATAACATTGGTACATAAAACACTTTATATTAGTAGAATGCATAGGAAACTTTTGATTTTTTATAAATAGAAAATGTTGTCTGAATGTTGGAAATCAAAATTTTTAATGCTTATTAGCTATAGTTTTCGATAGTGTGCTTCCAGCTGTAATAAAACATGGTAATTTTTACTTTCTCTACTATGTATATAGTAGGTAGAGAAGGTATTCACGTTCCGCCCAAACATTGACAACAATTTGACCATTTTCACTGGAAATGCATGCATTGAGACCCCTTGAAACAAAAATAAATCATTTTTAGTAAAACATCCGTGTGTATGTGTTTGTCTGTGGACAGCATTACTTAAAAACGAAAAGTTGGATAAACGTCAACTTGGTATTTAGGTTGAGTACCATCCAAAGATGCGACACGAAGATTTTTAAGAATATCCCCCATCCCAAACTACCCTTTACATGGAACATTTTCCAATTTTTTTATTTTTCTAAAAGAAGGTTCAAACGATTTTTATTAAAATTCCATATCATATTAAATATGTTTACATGACAAGTAAAATGTGTATCTTGAATTTTTTGGGAATGCCTGTGAAGTCCTCTTCATCGGAAGGGATTTTGTATAATCTTGTAGAACGGTTACGTTAAGCGATCGACGAAAACGTACTACACAAAAACGTATATCTTTTTAAACCACACAGTTAATTACATGTACTTTTTTGAGGCATCAGCCATTTCCGAGATATCCGTTATTAATAGTTCGATTTGTTCAACACTTTGTCTTTCTTTTTTTTAAGTTCCGTCCATTTTCAGTTGTTTCTCGCATGGAAACAGTATGGAGTTTTAAGAACAGTATATAGCGTCCAGTTCATAAACATTTGACTATTGCTGTTCCCTTTGTTCCCTAGCGAAATGTGTAATATATTTATTTCTGCAAAGGCTTATCTCGATTAAAATCAAGTAGACAGAAAAACAAGCTTTCCTAAGACAAGCTTTTATACCCATTGGCATGCAGGGTGGAGAAAGTCATGTGAATGTAACTGATCAGGTTTTTCAAGTATGTAATGGTAAATGATAAATGATGCTGGAGTTCTACTGAAGACAAGTCAAATTCTCTTAGGCTAGGCCATGGGTGGAACCACGAATCGCACAAGGTATTAAGTAAGGTAATTTGTTATTGTCTTCTGCAGTGTGCAAACAAATACATCACATACATTCTGTTTTGAAACTGAAGGAGAGTTTTGCACAATTGAAAACTCTTCCTTCCCCGTCGGAAATCGAACCTGGTCCTTTTGGATATTATAGTTTAAGCTGTCTACCAATATATCAAAGCATTTTAGAAAGACCAACGAGTAAGATAGGCTCCTAGCGGACACTAAGCTTGAAGAGCATTCACATACCTAACAGAAGGGCAAATGACACAAAGGCACAAAGCATTTACCTGCCCTTAGTGAAAAACATATTATGAAAGATGCTTGAAAAATAGGAAGAGGAAAATGTTTGTTACCTGGGCACTTACCTGGATTGTTTCAAACAGAAGTACTTAAAATGCTTTCTAACTTTAAGTGGAGATAAACTAACGATGGACAAATGGCATTATAAATGGTACTAATGTTCTGGCTTTGGACCATTCCTTGGTTCCAGTGGGACATAATGGAGTTATGCAGTAAATTCGATCAACTAAATAAAGTAATTGGAAATGTTTCACTTCTATGAGGTACATCGGAAAAATTACCGAATAAATATTGTGTAGTGGAGTGAAAAGAATGTCTTATATACAAACGGCTTTCTCTACCAGATTGGTTTATTGTACTATCACTCCTGCAATCTGTTGTTACGAAAGCTTGTTTTTCTACCTACTTTAGATTAATCCAGATATACGTTTGCAGACATGCTTTCATTACATACGTATTTCGTTGTAGACACAAAACGGATACTGGAGTCGCGAAAGTCAGATGTTTTGAAATTCATATATACACTCTCCATGACCGCGAAAAACATCTAAATGGTGAAATACTTTTAAAACATTTGATGTGTAGGTGCAAGGGGAATATGGTAGGCTTTAAGCGATAGTCAAATATTTTAAGAGCTGGTTGCTATGTGGAGCATTCCATTCTCTTTGCATGTCCAGAATATAAAAAGCGAATAACAAATTCCCATTTGAGAAAAAGTATAAGTATTGGAAGATTCAAATAATAAGGAATATCTCGGAAATGGTTCACTCGACATAAATTGTGTGTTTTAACGAGGTCTACATTTTTCGTGCAGTAGCATTTTCTCTATCTCTTACGGCTTACCAGTTACACAAAAGTCATTCAAAATAAAGAGGACCTTTGGGGACATTCCCAGATAATTCAAGATATACATTTCATGTGCCAAAAAATATCTTAAAACGTATTTTAATTAAAATCGTTAGAGCCATTTTTGGAAAATAACAATTTTCGAAAAATGTTCCGTTTAAGGGTAGTTTGGGTTGGGGGATTTTCTTGAAAATCTTCGAGTCGCATCTTGGGAAGATATTGAACATAAATACCAAATTGGTATTTACCCACTTTTCGTTTTTGAGTTATCGTGTTCAAGATACACAGACAACCTCGTACACACACTCGGACACGTTTCCTAAAATACTTTGCGTCCTGGGGGCTTCAAAACATGTATTTACGGTGAAATCTTGGTATGGAATTCTTGGATGAAATGCAGTACTTCCTCTACTTACTATAGTAGTAAAGAAAGTAAAAATACATGATGTGTTATAATCACATGTTTTATATTTCTCTACCCTCTATCGTTTATTAGTGGGCAGGTATAGAAATTATTCTTAAAAGTTTATTTTTATATCTACTTCAGTTTAATCTAGATACAATTTTGCAGAAATAGTTACATTTGAGGCAGTACTTTTAACACTTAAATTATATCAGTCTAATTATATAATATAAAATATAATACCGCCTTAAAGCAATATGTATATTATATATATATATATAAAGTGTATGTAACAGTCATTGTATTATGTTTATATTATTATGTACATGTATAATAATGGTATGTGAATGTATTACGTAATTTAACGATGTAGGAGCTGTGAGAATAGAAGCCGAAAGTTGCTAACAAGGAGGTAACCTTGAGACAACAGTAAATTAGAAAGTTTAATAATGCTGCTAATAATTCTTGGAACAATAATGAAATATTTAAAACAGTTTATCAATAGCCAATCAACAAACTAGAAAAAGCTTAAGTTAAATAAAAATATTCTATTGGAGTAGGCTTAGCCAATCTGAGACTTGAAAAAGAGGCATTTTATAAATTCAAGCGGCAGATGCTACAAGATAGCGTACCCAAGCAGACGCTATGAGACTGCGTACCCGAGTGGTAGGTTACGTGGTCAATGTGAGACATAAAAATTCATTGCGGTGAGAATAATATAAAATTTACCTACGCGTTAAAAAGGTGTAATTAACAAAAATCTCACAGCTCTAAAGTAGGATACATTAGCGAAGTGTTATTTATTCGTGTGAAGGATTAATAAAACAAAGTACATACCATTATAATTTGTGTAAGCCTCATTCTTTAGCCGTTCCAGCCCTGCTAAGAGATACGTGTTTCTGCAAATTACTACTGACGCAGCCGAGGCATACATATATAATATTTAAATAAACATTAAAATACAAAGTTGATTTTTAAACGCGGGGGCGAAGGCCACTGGAAACTTTGTAAGGTGAGTGGTCTAAGCAACTTCAAGTTTGACTCTCCAACAGCAGCAATACATCTACTTCAAATTACACATTTCGTTATAGAGATGAAGGGAATAGCCTTAGTCAAATGTTAAGACGCTATATGCGGGTCTTAAAATTCCATACTGTTTCCATGCAATCGCGAGAAGCAACTGAATGTTGATAGCACTAAAAAACTGACAAAATATTGACTAATTCGAACCATTAATACGGGATATCTCGGAAATGGCTTATGCTACAAAAAGTTATTTAAAGAAATTATGTGTTATAAGGAGATCTACATTTTTTGTGTAGTATGTTTTCGTCTGTCGCTTAAGGTTTACCAGTTATACAAGATTATGTAAAATTCCTTCGAATGAAGAGAACTTCACAGGCTATTCCCAGAAAATTCAAGATATACGTTTTATTTGCCATGTAAACATCTTTAATTTGTGGTATATGTATCAAAATCATTAGAGCCATTTTTCAGAAGATAAAGCATTTTGAAAAATGCTCCATGTAAAGGGTAGTTTGGGGTGGGAGGAGTTTCTTAAAAACCTCCATGTCGCATTTTTAAAAGATACTAAACTTAAATATAAAGTTTGATATCTATCTGAATTTTCGGTTTTGAGTTATACTGTCTACAGAAACACACAAACATGCACACAGGCCACACATAGGCTTTTCTCTATTTTTTTATTCAGGAGCCTTAAAACATGTTTTCGGGAAACAGAGTTTTTGGGTGGAATGCAATAACTTCCCTGCTTACTCTTTAAGTGGTAGAGAAGGTAAGTGACAAAAGTATTGACAAATCCAAACCATACCAAAGGCTATTTCGGAAGTGACCGATGCTCTCTCCCCCTGCATTTTTGTGTAGTAGGATTTTGTCTGTCTTTTATGGGTTACCAATTATAGAAAATTATGTAAAATTCATTCTGAATAAAGAGGACTTCAAGGCTATTTCCATAAAATTTAAGACATTCATTTTATTTGTCATGTAAATATCTTAAATATATAATATTTTATCCAAAATGGTTAGGTCCAATTTTAAGAAAATAAGAAACATTTTTCATGTAAAGTGTAATTTGGGTTCGGAGGATTATTTTAAAAATATTGTATAGCATCTTTGGAAGTTACTGAGCATAAATACCAAGTTTGGCTCTTATCTGACTTTTCGTTTTTGAGTTACTCTATTCACAGACACCACACACAGACCTTTTTATAACAATGTTTTTTTTTAATTTGGGGAACCTCAAAACGTGTATTTCTAGGAAATATCGTGTGGAATTGCTGGGTGGACTGCAATACTATATCTTACTATAGGTAAGTGATGCAGATAGGAACAATGCAAAAAGTGTTGGAAAATTCAAACCGATAGAAACTATCACAAGTTTACTGACACGGACTGCGTGTTTTAACATCTACACTCTTTTCTTTGGTATTTGTCTAGCTTTCCATGAACCTAACAGCAGTACAAAATTATACAAAAATCATTAAGGATGAAGAAAATTCAAGATATGCATTTTGTCACACAAACAATGTTATTGAACATGTAATTTTAATCAAAATGGTTATAACTTTTTAAAAAAACAATTTCCATGTAAACGATAATTTAGAGATTTTCTTGAAAACCCTTACGTGTCACGTCTTTGGAGATGTGTGGTGTATCATATCTGTTACCAAGTTCTTTTTTTTTTTTTTTTTTTTTTTTTGGTTTTATTTTTTAAGGAACTTTTTGCCTAATTTCATATTACACCAAGCTTCAACAATAAAATTAGGATATTTTATATTGCAAATATATTGATATTATTGTAACAAAGCTTAAAGTTAAAAAAGAAAACAATCAGCAAAATCCATGCAACTGCAGTCGAATGCAACCCGTCAGCATCCAAGCATGCCTTTACACCGATTATTTTATTTGGGCACTCCCCATTCTTTACCACAGGCACATTCTACTGCAGTCTCCGAGATTCGAACTCGCGAGGCTTTCAATGGTTTGCCAGTCCATTTCGTATCGGACTAACCATCACGACTGTTGGAGTCACATACACTACGTGATCAAAAGTATCCGGACACCTGGCTGAAAATGACGTACAAGTTCGTGGCACCCTTCATCGGTAATGCTGGAAGTCAATATGGTGTTGACCCACCCTTAGCCTTGATGACAGCGTTCACTCTCGCAGGCATACTTTCAATCAGGTGCTGGAAGGTTTCTTGGGGAATGGCAGCCCATTCTTCACGGAGTGCTGAACTGAGGAGAGGTATCGATGTAGGTCGGTGAGGCCTGGCACGACGTCGGCGTTCCAAAACATCCCAAACGTGTTCTATAGGATTCAAGTCAGAACTCTGAGTAGGCCAGTCCATTACAGGGATGTTATTGTCGTGTAACCACTCCGCCACAGCCGTGCAGTATGAACAGGTGCTCGATCGTGTTGAAAGATGCTCCTCAACAGTAGGAAGCAAGAAGGCGCTTAAAATATCAATGTAGGTTTGCGCTGTGATCGTGCCACGCAAAACAACAAGGAGTGCAAGCCCTCTCCAGGGAAAACACGACCACACCATAATACCACCACCTCCGAATTTCAGTGTTGGCACTACACACGCTGGCAGATGACGTTCACCGTGCATTCGTCATACCCACAACCTTCCTTTGGATCGCCACATTGTATAGCGTATTTCGTCACTCCTCACAACGTTTTGCCACTGTTCAATCGTGTAATGTTGACGCTCCTTACACCAAGCGAGGCGTCGTTTGGCATTTTCCCGCTCGACCATGGAATCCAAGGTTTCTCACCTCACGCCTAACTGTCATAGTACTTGGGGTGGATCCTGATGCAGTTTGGAATTCCTGTGTGATGGTCTGGATAGATGTCTGCCTATTACTTCCCTTCACATTTCCACTTCACCATCACATCAGAAACAGTGGACCTAGGGATGTTTAGGAGCGTGGAAGTCTCGCGTACAGATTTCTGACACAAGTGGCACCCAATCACCTGACCACGTTCTAAGTCCGTGAGTTCCACGGAGTGTCCCATTCTGCTGTTTCACAATGTCTAATGACTACTGAGGTCGCGGAGTACCAGGCAGTAGGTGGCAGCACAATGCACCTAAGATGATAAACGTATGTTTGTGGGGGTGTCCGGATACTTTTGATTACATAGTGTAAGTTGTGGTGCCGGTGAAAGGTATTGGTGCCGGTTTGGGAATTAGAGGAAGAACGGTAAATGTACCAAAATAAATCCGGCAACAAAGGTTTAAATTAAACATAAAGTTTGGTATTTATCCAACTATTTGTTTTTTGAGTTATGCTGTTAGAAATAACTTTTTTTGCTCAAGGGTCTCAAAACAATGATTTCCGATAAAATCGGAGTTTTTGGGTGAAGTAGCAATACTTTCTCTATTGTAGGAAGCTGGTAGTGAAAGTTAAAGGGATAGGATAACTTACAGGATGGCAGAAAGTGACCGCAACCGTTTTTAAAGGTATATAGGTAATGCAACTGTGAAATTTGGAAAGTGCCAAGTATGTAAGATACATTCTTGAAATTTATAAATATCAAAATTCTAGGTTGCATCTTTTATTTTTTTACTTAACAACTCTCCACAACGTGCATTTGTAAAACTATTCACAATAAAGTCAGATTTTACAGTAAATGAGCTTACAAGAAGATCTATAATAAACAGATTTTTTATACCAATCCCTAATCATTGTCAAAAACAATTAATTCTTGTACTCTCCAAAATGCTTAATTCTTCAAAAGTTAATAATTTATTTCTCAAAATGGGAACTTCATTTTAAAAAGGTATACGGTAACTTTCTTTAATGTACTTTTGATAGATAATACAAACATTTTTAAACAAATGAGTAAAAATGCCACCGCTTAAACCTTTTAGAGCATGGAAAATGCCCATACACCTATTGCGTCAGTTAACGGTAGTAAAATACTCCAAATTAAATAGCATATTATATATATTCCCTGCCGATCAAAAGTTTCGACACCCAGTGAAAGTAATGCAATTCAGCGTTTTGCTTGAATCGTTATTTATTCTACGTAAGCACAAGCAACCCAAAAATCACTGTTTAGAATACAATATCAGTTAAACAGCGAGTATAGTAATACGTTTTGAAAATTTATAAAACAGTCTCACACTGGGTGTTTCTACCTGCCCCGTCATCATCCAGGCATGCCGTACTACCGATTATTTAACCTGGGCTCACCCCACTCTAATTTGTAGGAACATATGAATTGAAATTAAAAGGTGTTTTAACACCCCCTGCCCGCCAGAAATAACAGGGATTTTCAGTGGTGAAAGAGTTATCAAAATCGTTTGGGTGGTTTTTGAGATTACCCTCCCCCCCACACATACACACACAATTTTCTTCCTGTCTTTACAGTAGCAGTATATATTAACTTTGGTGGAGAAATGTTGTGACGGCCTGATTGTTAACAACACATTTAATACCGTGGCTTCAAGAGTATCTCACGAGCTACACCTTCCAAATTTAATCAAACCCAGTTTTAATCAGTTGGCTTAGAAGCATTAAGCTTACTAAGGCCGTATTTATTTTGCGGTACTTTTGTTCTCAAGCGAGTGATTAACTAACATTTTCAAAATTTAACATGAACAAAGGTAAGTAACACACAGAGATTTGCAAGGGCTGCGGGTGATTTCAGATTGGTTTTCATGGGACGTAGTGCAGGCACCTTCCCCATTAGAAGGGTTCGATAGTTTCCGTAACACTTGGAGTGATTGACGTGAACTAATTACTCAGCATTCCGTGCACCACGATACCACTCTCAACTTTCTGAAGAGCCCAATATAACTCTTGCGCCCTTATCTTAACAGCAAAGTGGGAGAATGCCACAATCTAGCGCTAACACCAAACCTGCCGTTACCTAGAAACTGTCGACAAACACTGAGACCATCACCATTGTCATCATCCATCATCATTTGATTCTTACCTGTCTCTCTTGGTATTCGTTAGTCGAGAGTCAACAGAGGTCAACTCAAGACCTTTTAGATATGTATAAGTTAAGTAATGTTTAAAAATCTAACAAGTGAAGTATCAGACCGAAACCCACCCTGAAATTCCTGCGACAGAAGAGATGTGGCATAAGAAGATCACACCCAAAACATTAGCTGCCAGTTGTAGCTGCAAAGCTCAGTCTTCCATATAAACAGCATGGAAAAATATTTCTCTTAACAGCTCGACTGGACTACTTACTGGTTTCTCGCGAGGGGTGTGAGGACAGGGTTTCCGATTACAGATTTCTGTATGTCGGGAGGTCATAGGAACAGTTATTTAAACTCCGCTCGCTTCATTGAAGCACACTTCGGAAGCAGGGATATCCATCTGAATCGCATATTGATTGAATTGCCGTTGAAGGATTGCAGCTTCAATTTCGGCGCCTTGCAGTTAAAAATGGCAGTTGACCTTAGGGGCGTGGCTTCCTTATACTGCATCGCCTCTGCAACAGAAATTTCAGGATGGATTTCAGCATGAGGGATCTGATACTTCCTTTGATAAAATTAAACTTAGCACCAAAGCAACCATAAGTTCACCTACTCAGGGAGATGGCTGTGCGGGAATGTGCAAGGTTCGTACTTGGGAGGTCCCGGGTTTTTCCGGTGGCCACCCACCCTGACCAGGTTCTATTCGTGGTTTTCTGTGGTTGACATAGGCGAACGCTGGATTAGTGTATTCTACTACAATTTCCTCTTTCCCCCGTTTCCTCTCATTTCATTTCCCATTCATGTTTCAGGTTGACTCCGAGGCTGAGGTTCGGTCGGTTCAGGCAAATGGCGTAGAAGCTTGTGATTTGGACTTCTACTCATCCTGCTAGAGGGAAGCCTATAAAGCCTCCACTACTGGGTCATGTTTCCCCGGTCCTGCTAGAGAGATGTTTTCGAGGACCCTCCCGTGGCCGGGTGGTCAAGCCTGGAACTATTAGGGAACTCTGCACGTCTCTATCAACTTGCGCCGGCATCTCTGCAGCCCACACGTCTCCTGCAGTTCCCTCATTCATACGAAATCGTTGTGGAAAACCATGATTTTACTTAAAATTCAGTGTATGTTAGAAATAATACTATGCTGCAAAAATAAGGTTTAAGCACACCCTCATGATCATAACCACCATTTTATACAAATAGTTTGTGAGAATTTCTGTTATTACTAACATTCAACTATTTACTGTTTCCAATAATTATGATAATAATGCTTTCATACTCATTTGCGAACTAGTTTGGTTCTAATTGCATAGTGATGCATTTTTAACACAATCACTTTGATGTTGAAGCGGCACGAATCCCTCGCTTCGGCTGTATAGCCAATAATCTACATTCATAAAATTGCTCGTTGTTATTATTGCTACCTCAAGCAAAATTCGGCATTGTTTTGAGAGGAAAATGCAAGCTTCCGTCATGATATTATTAGCTGATACTAAAATAAAAACTATAACTTTGATTAATTGTAGTTTATTATTTTTCATATTTTTTTTAGTAAATTTGTGGCCACATTTTAAAAACACACATTTCACTTGCTTCTCCTGAGAGAAAACAATAACTATTTGTTTTGCTATAAAGGCGCAGAAAGAATGAACAACGCCAAATAAAACACAATCGGTTATAAATTTCAGTTTATTAGATTAGTTTACACAAGAATATGAACAACATATGTCATTGTATTCCAATTGTTTAACACTGTGTTAAAAAGAGACAGCGTTTTCATACTCAGTTACTTTAAAACAAAAGCAAATATTTCGGGGCTGGCCCGTAGCTCAAACAGTAGAGCATCTGCCTGTTGCGCGAGGGGTCATAAGTTTGATTGCCGTTCGAGGGGGAGAATTTTTCTCTAACCAAGATTATTCCCTATCCTCCCCAGAGTCTGGAAGTATGATTGAGAATATGAACGTGTGTTTGATCCAATGAATAAATCCCAAATAAAAATTCAATGACAACTGTATACATTATCACTATTGCTGATACAATATGTTCATATCGACAGTTAAAGGTAGGGTATAAATAGAAGAATTACAAATAAAAGCAATCATTTTGTTCGTATTTATTGTTTACTTTCCCTACCACATATCTAGCAGGTAGAGGAATTATTGCATTCCACTCAAGGATTCAAATCGAGATTTCACCAGAAGTACATGATTTAGGCCCCATGAATCCAAAAGAAAACATCTTTAGAGAAAGATCCTTTGTGTGTGTTTGTGTACGTCATAACTCAAAACGAAATGTCTGACAAATACTAAACTTGGTATTTCAGTTCAAAATCTTGCAAATGCGATACGAAGATTTTCAAGAAAACCCCCCACCCTAAAATTTTTACCTCGAATATTCTTTGTTATTTTTTTCTCAAAAAAGGTTAACAATTTTGATTAAATGTCATATGTTTATGACATTTAGATGGCAAATAAAATTTACATTTGGAATTTTTTGCGAATAGCTTATGAATAATAATAACTATTATCATAATCATCAAAATCATCATTAGGTAAATATTTTGGACCTGAATTGAACATATTTTGATCTCCAGCATTCTCCTCTTATGCAGTTCTCGTTTCCTGGCGATTAAAATGTAGCTACATATGCACGTGTATAGATCTACTCATTATTTTAGGACGATTTGCCAGTTTATACATTTTTATTAGCGGTAACAGATCGATAGACGGAGCATGTAGTTTACAACGTCGCCGTGAGACGGCTCCATTGTGCAGGACCAAGATACTCAGCGCGAGTGTATGCCTCTTTTTTTTTTTTTTTTTTTGATCGGCAGTTGTTTGAATGCAATTCCCCTCCGTCCTTAGTAACCTCGTCCTGGTTGTGCAATTAATGAGCAAATGAAGACTGAATTTATCTTTTTTGTTAGTACTTACCACTTTTATTTTCCTACCCGTCACCTCCATATAAGAATAATTTGATACTCGACCTAGAACTTCGGATATCTAGATTTCACCGGAAACATACGCAAGCAGGATACCTGAATGAAGGAATCAATCAATGAATGATCATTTCTGAGATTTTCTTTGTTATTGCTTTCACTTTTCAAATACTTTTACTTTTCTCAACTGGAAAGAGGCTATTCGTTTTTACATTCTCTACTGCGTAAAGTAAGTAGGGAAGTATTGAATCCCACCTAAAAATTCGATGCCGAGATTTCACTGGTAATATCTGTTTTGAGGCCCCCTGAACCCAAAACAAGCATTTTTATAAAAAAAGGTCCTTTAGGTATTTAGGTTTAGTACCTTCCAAAGATGGGACAGGAAAATTTTCAAGAAAATCCCCCACCCCCAACTGTCCTTCATAAGGAAGCCTTTTCGAAAATGTTTATTTTCTAAAAATGCTCCAACAATTTTGATTAAAATACTGTATATTAAAGATATGACAAATAAAATGTATATCTTGAATTTTCTGGGAACAGTCTATGAAGCCTTCTTCATTGGGAAGGAATTTTGAATAATCTTGTATAACTGGTAAACGTTAAGCGATAGACGAAAACGTGCTGCATAAAAACTGCAGATCTCTTTAAAGCACACAATTTATTTCAAATAACTTTCTTGGTGGCATCAATCATTTCCGAGATATACGCCATTAGTTCTCCGAATTATTCATACTTAGCCATTCCTTGCAAGTGCTGTTGATTTTCATTATTTCTCGCGGTTGCATGGAAAGAGTATGGAATTTTAAGGGCACCATATAGCGTCCAGTTCTTAAATCATTTGACTATCATTATTCCCTTTGTATCCATAACGGAAACTGTAATGCGGCAGTTTCCGGAAAGGTTTATCTCGATTAAAATAAAGGAGATAGGAAAATGAACCTTCGTAAGAATAATTTGTATATCCACTAATATGCGGTAAAGGGTACAGAAAGTCATGTAAAGTAACACGTCAGATTTATTCTCCTGTTCGCTTTACCTACTGTATCGTACAACGAAATATGTAAATGTCAATTGAAACTTTGGGTTAAAAAGAAGTATCTTTTGGGAGAATAGTTTGTAGAGGAGCGACACAAACACGAAAAGTTGGTCCAATACCAAACTTGGTATTTAAGTTCAGCATATTCCAAGGATGCTGCATATTTCAAGATTTTCAAGAACATCACTCACCCCAAAACTACCCTTATCATGGCAAAATTTTCGTTAGTTTCCTTTTCCTCAAAATGACTAACGAGGTTGATTAAAATACCATATGTTTAGGATATTTACATGACAAATATATATCTTGAATTTTCGGGAACAACCTGTGAAGGTCTCATCTTTCTCAATTTTTTTGTACATATGGTAACCCGTAAGAGGTAGACAAAATGTAGATCTTGCTAATGCATACAACTTATGTCAAATCATGTTTCTTGTACACTTAACTATTTTCGAGATATTCCTTGTTAGGAATTTTCAAATATTTGTACGTTCCTCAACTGCGAAGTCGCTATTCGTTTTTTACTTTCTCTGCTGCCTACATATTTCACCAAAAAATTCGATATCAAATTTCACCGAAAATACACCTGTTGCGGTAACCTGAATCCCCCCAAAAATTATAAACCGGTCCGTGTATATGTCCATGTGATTATGAATAGCATAAGACTAAAACAAAAAGTCGATTCAATACCAAACTTGGTATTTAGATTCAGCGACCTCCAAGGATGCGACAAGATTTTTAAGGAAATCCCCCTTACCCCAGATTACCCTTTACATGGAACATTTTCAAAAACTTTGATTATATCAAAAATGCCCTTAACAGTTTTGATTAAAGTATCATATATTTGAGATATTTTCATAACAAACGAAATGTATATCTTGAATTTTCTGGGAATATCCCCAAAAATCCTCTTCTTTCTGAATGGATTTTACATAACTGGTAAACCGTAAAAGATAGACAAAATTTTTCTACACAAAAAACGTAGAGCTATTTAAAACACGCAATTTATGTCTCATACATTTTTTGTGGAATGAACCATTTCCGGGATATTCCTTGTTATTTGCTTGAATTTTTCAATACTTGTACATTTTCTCAAATGGGAATTCGTTATTCTTTATGTCCTGGAATGCTCCACATAGCAACCAGCTCTTAAAAGATTTGACTAAAGCCTACCATATTCCCCTTGCAAATGTTTATCTCGATTAACATGAAGTAGGTGGAGAATAAGAGTTTGTAAAAAAAGGTTACACAAGAGTAGGGAAAGTCATTTGAGTGTAACACATTGGAATTCTTTTTTCCTAGAGCGCAGCTTTAGGCGCCTTTTCACGGCTGCATACACGCCAGTTTATGCCAGACAAATGACCTTAGTTATGTAGTCTCCTTCCTGTATTACCTACTGAAAAGTGATGAAAGTTGCGTATTCGACTGTGTGTGCCATACAAAGTGGTCACACTGTCACCACCTCACGGTTGCTCGCGCGCTGGCCGCCGCAGCTGGGACTCCCGCCGAAACAGTTATAACATCGCCGCAACCACCTCGCGTTCCGATAGCTACAGTTACAATTACAGTGACAATAAGCACATACTTTCATAAGAGATGCTGTACTTTTTCTCAAATGGGAATTCGTTATTCTTTATGTCCTGCACATGCAAAGAGAATGCAATGCTCCACATAGCAACCAACTCTTAAATCATTTGGCTATCGTTTAAAGCCTACCATATTCCCCTTGCACCTACAAGAAAATTAGCAATAAGATAGTTTTTGCAAATGTTTATCTCCATTAGTATGAAGTAGGTGGAGAATAAGCCTTTGTAAAAATAGTTTGTACAAGAGTAGAGAAAGTCATGTGAGTGGAACACGTCGGATTTTTTACCTTGGGAACATACTTCTATCGGCAATGGCGTTAACTCGTATACCGTTGTCATTGGATTTCTGATTTTCTCTTTTGAGTTTATACATTAGATCGCATACACATTAACACTCGTTTATACTTCTTGATTCTGGGGAGGACAGGGGATAATGTTGGCTAGAAAACAATTTCCACCCCCGACCCGGGAATCAACCTGGAAACCCTCGCACGGCAGGCAGGTGTTCCACCGACTGAACTACGAGGCCAGCCTGCTTTGCACTTTGAAACCATTACGCATCTATTTGTTACTCATTCCTCATTCCGTTTTTATCACTTTTGTTTTTGATTGCTGAGTCATACACATATTTCCACTTTCATTCCCACTTCCAGACTCTAGAGAAAGTAAGGAAATTATAGTACTCAACAGACCTCTGATTTTAGGCTGAATACTTAACCTTTATGTGTAGGTATAAACTAACGTTAGATAAATAGCTTGGCGTTTTGTATAAAATATTAATATATGGATATCGTTTGGGGTTTTATGGTGCCTAAAATGTCTACTTTGACCACTGATAACTATTTTTGAACCTAAAGTCCCTATTTTACCATTTTCGTTGTATCATTAATTGTTTCACGCAGCAATGAAAGATAAAGTCTTGATATCATTGGGTTAGTTTGATTCAGATATTTTGTAATAGTTTGGTTGTAGAAATGAGACATTCCTGGAAAAAGGCTGGTTTATTTTAGCACTTTAGCAGGTAGGTTCACTCGCTTTACCTTCGCTCGAAAAGTAATACTTGCCCCCTCTAGGTCCCATTGTCATTCTTTGGCATTAGTCGATGACTGCAGTACGGCAGAAATCCCATTCAAACAGCTAGAAGGGTCAGTGGCGCATTTTTCATCGTTTCGTCAGTCACATAGTCATCGCCTTGCATAACTCTTGATAAGCACGCGTTCGCAACATCGTTTAGGTCACAATGGTATATTTGTAGCGCACAGTGCGTTTGGACTGTGACCTTTTCAGTAAGCTTTGAGAGAGAGTTTTTCAACTTTTTGGTTGATCGCACTATAACACGCTGATTACATGTGACGTAACTGAACGGTTATGGCATCCATAATACTGCAGCGACTATTATGATCTTACTCGGCGGCGCGCGCATCTTCCCTATCGTCCATACCATTTAATACCTTCAAAGCAGTAGTCCAATGGGATCCATTCCCCAGAGAAACAATGAAATATTTGTATTTAAAATTAAATAAATTCTGTCCATTGTACTTTAAATATTCTAATAAATTGAGTTTATTTCCTTTGCTTCAATATGTGTTGCCTTCATGTTACCTGTAAAAAATCAATAAATAAGGCGTGGACTCAACGGTACTGCCATCTGTTGCACTACTCACAAACACGCTCAAGGTCCTGCTATCTGTTCTGCAATCCAATCAGAATTTAATTACGCACAATTAACAATGTGAGATATTTTTGTAAAAACTCAAATTTTTAAAATTATAGAGTGGTCGACTAAAAACTGTCGTATGCAACTTGACTGTAATGGTAGTTATACTCTTGTTGCATAATGTACTATTATGGGCTCATTTTATGTATTAGCAACTATAAATTCATTTAAGACACAATAAAACCTTTCTGGCCATAATAATTCAGTAAAGCATTGCTTTTCTTACTGTTTAATTTATAATGCTCACTAATAGTGCATTTTTAAACTTTTAGAAAGTAGAAATACATTATACATATGTAAAATCAAGTGTCTGGGTTGTGAAACGTATTTTTAGGTGCCAAAGGTGTATGCTTAATAACTATTTTGACCATTTTTAGCCTCTTATAGGGCTTAAAGACTGAGTTTTAAGGTCCTAAAAGGACGAGGTCTTCAACGTAAAATTCCGCCCGGCTGGAGGAGGGACCTCCGGAATTAGAGACTAGACGCTAACCATTAAATTACAAATGTAGCATTCGCTGTTTACAATTACAGGGATTGGATAATTATTCAGGTAAATCTCTAGGGGCACTGGCCAACCTAAAAATAGGCTATGCGTGCAATAAATAATACATTATGCTTTGAACAGTATTTAATATATATTTCATTAGAATTTTTCACGTACATAAAATTCATTGAACAAATTAATAAATCGGGTAATGGAATCAGTGCCAGTTAATAGTACTCAACAATTGTCAAGTGGAGGGGCAAAACATCCCAAGGGAATTAAGATGTAATGTTCCCAAATACCCTGAGTTACTTTTAACAATGTTATGTTTATTTAAGCCCAATGAATAGTTTACGAAAATAGTTTTGAAAAATAGTCCAATAATGGTAATATTTCCGGCCTAAAAGCGTTTATACTTACTGCTCAATGAAAACACAAGTATTAAAAAACCTTCTCAAAACTTGTTAAACACTTCTAATATAAATTTATACAACAATCTAGGTTTTAGCACTAGAAGCTCTGCCCATAAAATATTATCATGAATAGGATTAGGGTTTTTATGACTTAAAATGGCCATAATATGCAAAACAAAATATTCTCTTACGACCTAAAATTTACAAAAGTTTGCACAATAACATAAAGATTAGGACCTAACAATATTATGAGTAAAATTTCAGCTGTAAGATAAATTAGTACGTGGGTTTATGACAATGAACTGTTTATTTAAAAATAAAATGCATACGAGAACTTGAGAGGGAAGTTACACTATAGAATATGATATTGTAGTGAGATTTTGTTTTATTAAAATGATCACTACATAGTTAACGTATGCAGTGATTATTTTACATTCCTCAGTTTACTTCAGTTTCTGAGTCCTGAGTTGGAATATTCAATGAATAAAATATTTCCTCTTGTCAGCCAATAAAGCTTGAAAAATGATGGGGACTTCCGCGCGTCTCTGTGGCCTGTAGCCTTCTGTGGTTTCTTCACCTCATCCCTTCCTCTTTAGGGAGTGGCAGGCGCAATACATCTGTGAAGATCGTGGTGCACGAAGAGTTCCCCTCCGTTGAGTTCCTATACCTAACGGACCTTTTACTAAAAATTCTTTTTTGGTGGTATTCAGTGTGCACCAAAGCATACATTTCCAGTGAAACTTCGGAATCGAATTTTTGGGTGGAATACAATACTTCCCCTGCTCACTATACTTAGTAGAGAAAGTAACATATGCTCCATCATGAAAATTCTAGCTCTGGTATGAATATTAAATTGCTCTCTTCCTGCCGCTAGTGAAGACGCCAGGGTAACCAGCATTAGTCAATTTCTCCCGCCACACGCCACTAGTAACTGTAACGGAAGGAAGAGAGTCTGCCAGGCGAGGGAAACTTGCTCTTGTAACAAATTATGCATGAACATCACAAACCGATCTGAGTTTCCTCTATAATTCACCACCAGATTCTACGAAACTTTGTCTTCTAGGAGTTCCTCTCCTTCAGTATCAGCATGATGCACTTCGGAGCACTGCAACTGAAAACACAGCTGCTGTTCTAGCTAACACTCTCTGGCATGTTTCACAAGATAGTATAGTGAAACCTGTTCGGAACGGAAGTGACATCGTAAACTTTTTGTACGTTTTGAGAGGTTTACTACTATTCGGATATTCTAGATTTTTTCCTATGCATAGTTTTAAGTTTAATCGCAAACACCATGCCAAAAGTTGCACTATAATAGATTTTATTAGAAACCTCTCTCCTTAGTATATACACTCTGTCAAACTAGCAGTGGCCGTCCCTTGAGAATTTAAATTTTTACCTTCTCTGGCACATATAGTAAGTAGGGGAAGTATTGCATTCCACCAAAAAATTCTATACCGAGATTTCACTGGAAATACATGTTTTGAGGCCCCTTGAAACCATAAAAAGCATTTTTAGAAAAAGGTTCGTGTCTGTCTCTCTGTGAACAGCATGACTCAAAAACGAAAAGTCGGATAAATACCAAACTTGGTATTTAGGTACAGTATCTTTCAAAGATGCGACACGAAGATTTTCAAGGAAATTCCCCACCCCAGTCTACACTTTACATGCAACAAATTTTGAAAATTTTTATTTTCTCAAAAATGGCTCTAACGATTTTAATGAAAATATCATATATTTAAGATATTTTTATGGCAAATGAAATGAATATCTTAAATTTTCTGGAAATGTCCCCAAAAGTCCTCTCATTCTGAATGGCTTTTGCATAACTGGTAAACCGTAAGAGATAAACAAAGTTTTACTACACAAAAATGTAGATCTCGTTAAAACACAAAATCTATGTGATATACAGTTTTCTTTGTCAAGTGAACCATTTCCAAGATATTCCTTGTTATTTGTTTGAATTGTTCAATATTTATACTTTTCTCCAATGGGAATTAGTTATTTTTACTTTCTCTACTACGTATAGTAAGTAGGGGAAGTATTGTATTCCACCCAAAAATTCGATACCGAGATTTCACCGGAAATACATGTTTTGAGACCCCCTGAATCCAAAAAAAAAGCATTTTTGTAAACATGTCCGTGTGTGTGTCTGTGTGTCTGTCTGTAAACAGCATAACTCAGAAGCGAACAGTCGGATAAGCATCAAACTTGGTATTTAGGTTCAGTATCTTCCAAGGATGCGACACGAAGGTTTTCAAAAAATCCCCCACCCCATATTACCCTTTACATGGAAGATTTTTCGAAAATTTTAATTTTTTCAAAAATGGCTCTACGAATTTTGATTAAAATATCATATGTTTAAGATATTTTTATGACAAATAAAATGTATATCTTGAATTTCCTGGGAATGTCTCCAAAAGTGTTCTTCATTGTGAACGACTTTGGCATAACTGGTAAACCATAAGAGATAGACAACATTTTACTACACAAAAAATGTAGATCGCGTTAAAATACACAATTTATGTCATATACATAACCATTTTCGAAATATTGCTTGTTATTCCCTTACATTTTTCAATACTTATTTTCTCAAATGGGAATTTGTTATTCATTTTTTTTGTCTTGTATATGCAAAGAGAATTAATCTGTGGGAAAGGGAATGGTGCTGCACCTAGCAACCAGCTATTAAGAAATATGTATGTGCTTAAAGGCTACTGTATTTCTATATTGCCCTTGTAAATATATTATCCCCTTACATCTACAAGAAAATTAGCAATAAGATAGAGTCTGCAAATGTTTATCTCGATTATCATGAATAGATGGAAAAAAGCGTTTGTAAAAAAAAAAAATTTCACAAGAGTACAGAAAGTCATGTGAGTGCAACACATCAGATCTTTTTCACAGAGCCTTTGAGTGAGCGCGCGATTCCCAACCGTCAACTTCTGTGCGTCGCTTGGACTAACTATAATGCAAGCTACTAGGCACTGATTTGGGCTAACTCCGTACTTGGAGTGGAACAGTGGTAAGTTTCCTAACTTCTATGCATGCAGCTCGAGTTCGATTCTCGCAGTGGATTATTATATTTTATCTTTTACAACTCGTTTTGCTGTAATATAGGCAATGTTCCTTCATTTTACTTACAAATAATTACAAAAGTAGTGAAATTTGTGGTTATAAGACTAAATTGACTGAGTATGAAATCTCCTCCCCACCGACAAATTAATGTCATAGTTGCCATCTACCGGTATGACGAACTACTAAGCAAACGACACACACATAAAAAATCTGTGTTGCACTCACATGACTTTCTCTACTTATACTCTGGTACATACTATTTTTACAAACGCTTATTTTACATCTACATGTTAATCGAGATAAGCATTTGCAGAAAGTGTCTTACTGCTAATTTTCTTATAGGTGCAAAGGGAATATGGTAGGCTTTAAGCAATAGTCAAATCTTTTAAGAGCTGGTTGCCATGTAAAATATTCCATTCTTTTTGCATGTCATGTATGCAAATTCAAATAAATAACAAGGAATATCTCAGAAAGGGTTCACTCGAACAAAAAAAATTGTATGTGACATAAATTGTGTTTTAAAGAGATTACATTTTTTGTGTAGCAAAATTTTGTCTATCTCTTACGGTTTACCAATTATGCAAAAGTCATTCAGAATGAAGAGGACCTTTGGGGATCTTCCCCGAAAATTCACGATACAGATTTCATTTTCCATGAAAATGGCTTAAACATATGGTATTTTAATCAAAATGTAAGAGCCGTTTTTGAGAAAATCAAAATTTTGAAAAATATTCCATGTAAAGGGTAGTCTGTAGGTACTTTCTAGAAAATCTTCGTGTCATATCCTTGGAAGATCTAAACTCAAAAATAGTATTTTTGAGTTTGGTATTTATCTGACTTTTCGTTCTGACTTATGCTATTCACAGACACACACACACACACACACACACACACACACACACGGACATGTTTCTAAAACTGCTCTATTTGGATTCAGGGTGCCTAAAAACATGTATTTCCGGTGGAATCTCGGTTTGGGTGGATGCAATACTTCCGCTACTTATTATACATAGTAGAAAAAGTTAAAAGTGTGTTTTGGTTGCAAATATTCAGCGTTGTAACATTCTAAAACATCTCTCTGTATGAAATCTCATATATTAATTATTTTCTTGGAAGATTTTTGTGATTATAGTTGTATTCCACCTTTATAAATACTAAGAATACACGAAACTTTGTGAAAATGCCTGGCTGTCCCGAGCGTTCACGGAAGTTGCCGATACTGACCGAGTATACATCGCATGTAATTTTAACTTTGGTACATATGCAGTCATTGTCTTCCCCACACATGTGATTTTAAACGATTTTGTGCATGTTTCTGAAGTCTTAAATTCTGACTTATTCACTTTTTTTTTTTTTTTTTTTTTCGATTTCAAGGGCTAGCATCAGAACTGCAATACCAGAAACGGGTACACACTTTGACCGAGAACTAACGGACCATTCCCATAGCATTTCACTGATTTCTTTACATCCTGTTGTTTTCGCTTTCCTTTCATGCCACCATTGTTGCCTACAAACTATTCACTAATTACACTAGTCTGCATGATATCGGATGACTGAAAACTAATAAGTGATTCTGACTCACGTTTTTATGCTGATTTCAGAACTACTTTTAGTTTTTTTATATCTCATACAGTTTTTTCACAATTTCATTTCAAAAACATAGAGATATAAAGATATTGCTTCCGCCACTACACATAAAATTGAGCTTGATGAAGAAATTTGTAAGAGCTCTACCACAGGATGGACCCTGCTTCAAGTACCTTTCTAAGAAATTTCCCTTCATTACACAGGACAAATTAAAGGCTGGAATTTTTATTGGTCCTCAAATAAAGAAATCTATGTAGGATGACGATTTTGAGAAGACAATGAATGAGAGAGAAATAGAAGCATGGACCGCCTTCTGATCAGTTACAGAAAACTACTTAGGCAATAACAAAGATCCTAATTACAAGGCTATTGTCGAAACAATGTTAGAAAATTTCAAGATGGGTTGTAACATGAGTGTAAAGGTGCATTTTCTGCATTCACATTTCGACTACTTTCCAGAAAATCTAGCATATTATAGTGAAGAGCAGGGTGAACGTTTTCACCAAGATATTAAGGAAATGGAGAGGAGGTACCAGGGGAGATGGAATGAAACTATGATTGCCGACTACTGTTGGATGTTGAGGAGGGACAGTCATCTTCAAGGGTCTGCAAGGAAGTCAAAGAAGAGAAAGTTTCAAAAAAATTAAATGAAACACTTTGGCTTCTTGTTTTGTTAAAATGTAGTCCTGAAATAAATTAGCGGAGTTCTTGAGAGTATTCTTAAAATATTTCTTGAATAAAAACTTACCTTGTGTGTAATGGTATTTGAATACTTTTCTACGCTCATTAGTAAAATTGTCAAAACATTGCTTCTTATTTTGTGTAAAAACCTGACGTGATAGAAAAAACGGAAGTTATTTCTGGAATCAGCATAAAAGCTTGATTCAAGAACATCTACTTTTAAGAAATCATCTGACAAAAAGTTTGAAAATGCAGACTAGTGTTATGTGTTATGTTTTAAACTTTTGTAGATCTACGTTTTGCTACACTTGAATTGTAGCATTAGTTCGTTCACAGCACTTTCCTCTTTTTCCTTTAATTCGATCATCTTCACTTTAACGAAGGCGACACATTTTTACACAACATTCTTATCATAAAAAGTACAACACACGATTCTAAGCAAATTTAACTGTTCAAGTGTCTAAACACAATTAACCCTAATTTGGTTAATTATAAAGTCCAGAAATTTAAAGCACTTGCAACATTACAAGTCGCCTTTAGGGTATACCGGAAGACTTGAACCAGGCGAGAAGACAATGTGCGTACGGGTATCTCGCCATAGTAGCCCAAGTACTAAGAGCATCGGTACGGAGAACCGAAAATTCGTGGTTCGAGTCCCGGATGTAATATTGAATTTTACAAGTCTCTTCAAATTTTCAATTACTGCATTGTTCCCCTCTGAGTACTGAGTGAAGTCTTCACCAGTGCGTGAAAGATGAAGACGTTATTTGCCCCACGTTTTGGGAGCCAATTTGAAGAAGGTTTGTTGCTGCTACGTATGGAAAGTCAGTTTGAAGATGTATTATATTTCGACTGTTGGGGAGCCGAACTTGAAGTAGTTGCAACCGCACGTATGGTACCCGGTAGCCCTTGCTAAAAATGTTTAAAAAATATTAACTTTGTAATTTTGACTGTTTCTTTAAATATTATATATTTATGTTTGTCTCGGCTGCGTCAGTATTATTTTTTAGAGACATGAATTTCTTAACAAGGCGTGATGCGGTTGCAGAATGTAGACTTACACAGATTATAATTTTTACTTCACTACTTTTTATTAATTCTTGACACGATTTAAATAATACTTCACAGATATAGAGAGCTGTGAGATTCTTTTATTAAATACGTGCACTTTTTAACACGTAAGCTATTTTTGTCTCACACGAAATACATATTAAATTTCTCGAGGACATACCTCGCGTCTGGAACACAGTCTACAAGCAACTGACTTGATTTCTACCGTCTAAAGTTGTAAATTTTTGTATTTTAAGTCTCTGATTGGCTATTCCTAATCCAATAGAATACTTTCATTTAACTAAAGTTTTTTTTGGTTGTTGATTGACTATTTTATATAAACTGTCACAAAATTTACATTATTGTTGCTCCAATAATAACTAGTAGCATTAAACTTTCAAATTTATTATTGCCTCAAGGCTACCTCATTGTTACCTCATTGTTAGCAACTTCCAACCTATCATCCTCACAGCTCCTACATTATTAACTTACGTAATACATTCAGATAACATTATTACATGTATACAATAATATGAACATATACAATGACTGTAATATACACTTTTTATATATTGTTATATACATATATTGCTTTAAGGCGAGCTGTTATTGAATTTATATATTATATAATTAGACTGAAATCATTTAAATGTTAAAAATTCAGCCTCAAAGAGCAGGCTTTTGGGTCGTTTCTAATTGAAAAAGTCAGCATAACTGCTGATAATAAAATTAAATATTATATTTCACACACAAAACATCAAAATATTCTATAAGGTGGCCCAACTGCGCCGTATTTCACGTGTGCAGATATCCTATCGTGCTTTAAAAGAGTTGCAGAACTCAACGGGGCAATTCCAAGTAAACACAAGTCAGTGGGGAACTGGCACATTAGCGTGAGCGACCTCTTTCTATTTCTGCCTATCAGCAAAGACGATGAGTGGATCGCGCTCTTTGAGAGGCAGTTCTCAGTCTTGCGCTAAAGTGTACAGCCTGTAATGCTAGACAAGAGCAGTGTAAACACAATTTAAAAAAAAATCAATGGGTGGATACTTTTAGGTCAAATAAAGGCATTATAATTATTGGTCAAAAAAGCGAGTTCATTCCATCGAAAATAAAGTCTCTGTAACTGAAGTGGAAGACTTTCGCGGTCTGTTTATACTTATGCAATAAGCTTTATCGGCGCCAAATACGAGAATAACTTCAATTGAACTGAGATTCGGGAACACCGTGTAGACGTATTTCCGATACACTGGCGTCAGATGTAGATTGCATAAATTCGGAGATAAGTCAGTCGGATAAGTCTATATAAGCAAAATGACCACGTTTTGGGGGGAAAAAGTAGATCAAATTCGATTAGGAATGGTGTCATCCCAACACCGGGGCGACCTGAATCATGTCTCTAATTGTGCCGGTTCTGAAGAAACATAAACCGTTTATCATTTGAAATTAATTCTGATTTAATTTAGCCAATAGAGTTAGTAAGATTATTTAATTACTTTCGTTATATGCTGTTCCCTTATCACAGTAAGTTTTCAATTACAATTTTTAATTATTTTTAAATTATATTTTTTATTTATGAACATTCTCTTTTAGCAAATGTTAGATTGTTCATTAAAACATTAAAACGATACACAGGCATTACCGGTTGAGATGGCTTCTAGGTAACGTGCGAAGCTCACTTTCAGGATGTCCCGAGGTAGGTTACCGGTGACAGGCCACTCAGACCCGTGGGTTTATAGTTGTTTCTCCGGGCCAGCAAATTTCCTGTGCCCATAATTTCCTTCATTGTCATCTATTCGGCGGTGGATGTGCGTTTTATTGAGGTTCTTCATTGTCGTCGGACGGGATTGACCAGGAAAGACCCGCCTCCCTTATGGGCCCTTGGGGGGGGCCGCTGGTTAGGGGCTTATGAGTGGGGTTTGGTGGCGTCGGATGCATTCGAACTGGAACCGGTAGGGACCCCGTTCGTGCTTGTTCACATCGTCTTCTGAATCTTGTCGCCCTTCGGGTCTCTCCCAGGATTCACAGTAGAAGCACAAAGGGCCGGGAGCCTACGTGCGGTGCTCTGCCCCGGTAGTGGGGCTCCCTCTGTTCGTCCGCGCCTTCTTTATCTTTTTACACATGCATGTATGTAGCATCTTCTCTTGAAAAAGTTTCTCATTGATTTGCAAACGCTTTTCTGCAGAAAAAGGGCTGGTTTTATTACTATTACAACTAATTTAATTGACATTCAATTCAACATTCTTTTTTTAAAGTTTCCTTGTTTTACCTAGTTTATGATACTGTGTTTTTACTGCTTTCGTTACCGCTTATAATCGCAATTACGCAACACACACAAACACCCATGCCCATGGCGGGACTCGAACCCGCAAGAACTAGCACGGGCGATCATTGAAGCCTGGTATGAGAGCGAGGAAGAAGATGATATGAAATGACGGCGAAAATAGATGAAAGGATTCGTCCACCACAAATGCTACATACAGTTCCTGGGATCGAACCCGGCCCGCCTTGGTGGGAGGCGAGCGGTCTAACCACTAAAATGGGGCTCAAAGAGACAAATTTGCGTTGCAACTGTTATGGTAATGAAACACTCATCACTTTTGTGTTTGAAAACAAATACCTCGCCTGTGGATATACCTACCGGTTTACCACAAACACCCAGTATACCGGCTAACAATTGGTTCGGCAGTGTTGTTGTGTGACGTAAGTGTTTATGGTCACCAGACTTGTTTACTACCTACTGGCTGCATTCTAAACGTGAAATGTTGTCGAGAAAGTAGAGTACGATAAAGAACGGCGCCATGTCCTGCATTAAATGCATACCTCTGAGTCCTTTATGGGCCATTGTTCCTCGAGCGGGTGATATCGATATCAAACCAAGGATATTTCTGCACACTGTTGTCAAATGTACCTCTGGCACAATGACTGTTCCTTATGACGAACTGCACACGACAAAACGATAAATGAAACTGTAGAAGATGGCTCCTACAATCCGTTTCAGACAGGCATGTTGTGGATTATTATCTAACAGAAAATACACGGTTTATTCAACATTTAAAATGGGTACTATACACATATAGGATATCATCTGTCTACATAAAATTGAGGTTATGTTTGTGTATACACAACCAAGTTCTCACCGAATCTTACACATTCTAGAGCAGGGATACGCACCAGCGCAAGAAACAACGGTATATGATGATAAACCAAGCTGGATGGCTCAGGAGGCAACATCTGTGACTCGCATTCGGGAGTCCCGGATTCGATTCCCGGCAACCGCTCACACTAATCCATGGGGTTTTTGTGTTTTCCTCGGGGTCGAAAAGAGAATGTTGGGGCGGTTTCTTCTTTACCACGATTTCCTTTCCGTCATTTCCCTTTTATTCCGTTTTCTTCTCATTTTTCAGGTGCAATAATAATTGAGTTTTATTTATGAACGCTTTTTAAGTACCATGGTTCTTAACGTCCCATTCTATATTGGGCGTGAAAGACTAGAAACGTTGCTCAGGCCTCTTTATCGACTTGACGTTCTTTTACGTGCCGTAAATCTACAACAAGACCACCGACTTTACTTCTCTTCTGAAGGAAGCCACGCTAATGATTCTTACGCCCGAAAAAATCCATCGCCTTCCTCCGGGTCTGAACCCGTGACCTCGGGAACTAGAGGCTAGTATTGTACCACTAGACCACGGAGAACGACATTTTTGTTTTTATTGCTTATAGGTTTCGTGGCATATGGTGGTGCCGGACAGATGGCGCGGATGCATGTTCAGTGGAAACAGTATTCATTGCGGACAATAGATTGATGGGTCGTTCATCTCGCTTTCTCGGCGGCTCGAGTAGTGGGACTCTGTGGTCTGTAGCCTCCTGTGTGGTTCCTTCACCCTTCCTTCTGGGTGTGGTAGGCACAATAGACCTCTGTAGATCGTGGTGCCGAGATGTCCCCCTCCATTGAACAACCTATACATATTATGTTGATAATGTAATGTTAAACCGTTACCCCGCCCTTAGCTGGTTCTAATAATTCATTTGTACCGATTGTCAGTCCACGCCTACATACTATCGTTCCCGATAGGCGGTTTTATTTGGACTATTGGGGTAAAGGTAGAGCTTTAAAACCTAATATACTGAGAAACTTCGAAAGCAACGCTTTATTCATATTTCCAACGCCTTATTTACAATGCATTATCTGTAATAAAAGCTTTAGTTTTTTGTTACTATTGCCTCCTGTATTTGCGTTCACCTAGAATTAAGTAGAAGACGTCCGGGCAGAACAAGAACAAAATGAACAAGAACATCAATAGCAACACCAGCACATCACCAAGGTAAATGAAGTTGTTCGTATACAAAACAAATACTGTAAAATCCGTGACGTTGTGCAACAACATTCCTAGCATATCCTAAAAATTTGATGTGAGACATTTATATGACTTTCTTTTCCTCTATCTTTGTTACTTGGTATACAAAACAATTCTTATTAAAGCTTATTTTTTAATCTACTTTTAATTCAAATACACCTTTGCAGAAATAGCTACATTACACATTTCGTTATAAAAACAAAGAGAACAGCGACAGTCAAATGTTTAAGAACTGGACGCCATATACTGACTGGCCTTAAAATTACATACTGATTCCATGCAATCATCAGAAACAACTGAACGTTGTAAGGACTTAAGGGAAAATTGAATTGAGTTTTATTTATGGACGCTCTTTAACTGATGTGGTCCTTAGCGTCCCATTCTATATTGGGCGTGAAAGACCGTTAATTTTGTTCAGAGGCCTCTTTATCAGGCTTGAAGTGCTTTTACACGCGGTAAATCTACAAGGGACCACCGGCTTTACTTCCTTTCCAAAGGAAACCATGCTAAGAATTTTTACGCCCGAAAGAAATTCATCGCCCTCCGCCGGGTTTGAACCCGCGACCTCGGGATTTAGAGGCTACCATGGTAACTGCACCACAGAGGACGATAGACGTTAAAGAGAATGACCAAGTAATGAACAATTCGAACCATTAATAACAGATATCTCAGAAATAGCTTACGCCACAAAAAACTTCTTTGAAATTAATTATGTTTTAAAGAGATCTACATTTTTTGTATAATGCGTTTTTGTCTATCGCGTAACGTTTACCAGTTATTCAAGATTATACAAAATTCCTTCCGGATGTAGAGAATTCAAGATATGCATTTTATGTTGTCATGTAAATATCTTTAATATATGGGATTTGAATCAAAATAGAACTACTTTTTAAAAAGTATAAATTTTCGAAAAATGTTCGATATAAAGGGTAGTTGAGGTTGGGGGATTTTCTTTAAGATCTTCGTGTTGCATCTTGGAAGATACTGAACTTAAATACCAAGTTTGGTATTTATCCGAATTTTTGTTTTTGAGTTATACTGTTCACAGACAAATACACACACACGGACATGTTTCCAAAAATGCTTTGTTTGGATTTAGGGGGCCTCAAAGCATGTATTTTCGGTGAAACATCGGAATCGAATTTTTGGTTGAAATGCAGTACTTTCTCTACACACTATGTACGTGATAGAGAAATTATAGGAAAAGTATGCAGACTTAAAAATGTAGCTAATAAAAAGTGTTTAGTGTCAAAACTGATTTAAATTTAATAAGAAGAAAAATAATGAAAGTTACAGGGGTATCTGAACATTGGTAGTCTGAAGTTTGTAACATGAGAGGCCGTGCTTGGAACAGAAAGTCAAGAGAGGACTATCCCCAGCAACCTAAATATGTACCAGTTTTAATCACAGTAGCGAATTGAAACGTCTTATTCCATTGTTCCAGTCTTTTTGTTTAATTTCTGAAACTTGCACACTTAATCATATAGGAAACGAGACTTTTTAGGGACCAATAAATTCATTACACTCTCAGCATCCATTAGAACGCCATCAGGAGTAAATATTGCTCACTTTTCGTACACATTTCAAATTATACTTACACTATCTGCATCAATTTCTGTCTAACACTGTCTATGTTGGGCACGCTAACCTCCAAATCCAGAGGTTCCGGGTTCGAGAGTGGATATTTTTCTTTATCCAGGATTATTCCCACCCTCTCTATAGTCTAGAAGTATGAATGACAGCGTGAATGTGTGTGTGTGTGTGTGTGTGTGTGTGTGTACGTGAATTTAATGTAATAACCAGAGCAGCCCAAAATCATAATGAGTATAAAAGACATAACAGGGATTTAGACATGTGGCTGCTACCCATAACATGATTTTGGAGGTCTAAAGGTCTGGAAAATAAGTTTTAAAAGAACAACAAAGCATGGCTTTAAAAAAAACATAAAAGAACAATATGTAATATAAAGCATAATTCTTAGAAATTAACTGCGTTTTTAAAATCTAACAACAGATTCAATGCAGAAATTAACATGAATTTCAACAATGAACATCTTTAACGGCTTTATGGTCAGTATACAATCTGAATCAACAGTTCACATATATTGAATACCAGCATGCCAAAAATTGTTGTAAATGTAATTCAAAGGGTTTGTGAGTTTCCTACAGATTTTTTGTGGCTTAAAAGGGGAAACTTTTGTGTACCTTATGTTCAGAGTACATTAATTTTGAAAATAAATCCATTGTAGAAAAGCATGTGGAAAGTTTTAAACATAGATCTCGGAAACAGAGTGATGGACATGGTTCAACTTCAGGCGGTCCTAGCAGCATAGTACCAGTACTATACCTCAAGTATGGCAGCGTATGGAAAGTTCAAAGGATAATATGAAAGAAATGGTCAAAGCATTCACTTGTGGGTATTCCATTCCACGTCCTCCGAAACGAACAGATTCGTCAGTGGATAGCAACAGCTACAAGCATGAAATCGGCTCCCAGTGAAACCACTCTCAGAAGATATCTTGTCAAGTGTGCTGAAGAAGACCTCCAAAAAACCAAGTGAAAATACAAGGGAAAATGTTCTGTTTGCTCCACTGGGTATTTTGGGCAGGAAACCGCGTCTTGTGAAAACCAAAATTGTACAACATTGCAATGCTAATGTTACAGTAAATTTAATACTTGACACACTAGTACTGACATTGACATGTTTTAATTAACACATTCAGTGTTTTAATATGGACAGTGCAACATATATGCTTTCTGCTGGCAGGCGATTGGTTGGCGTTGCACCTCAGCTCTTACATTCTACCTGTTGGGCTCATTTGTTGCATCTTTTTGCTGAAGAGGTTAGATTTTCGCTCAAAATTGCTGATGAATTCATTACAGCTGTTAAAACTGCGGTAGTGAAAATTCCAGCCAGAAGGGAGAGATTACTGGACTGCTTAAAAGAATCAGAAGAATTTGATTTACCCCCAGTTCCAGTAATTATTGAATGGCTGAAGGCAGGAAAATACCACAGTATCAATTTCAATGTAGTTAAACGTTGGATCGATCTGGAAAATCGAGAAGGTAGTGCTGCTTTAACAAATGCAAAACGACTGGTTGAAAATTAAATTTATCAACTTCAACTCAGAACTATATCTGAAATCTCTGATGGTGTTTGTAAACAAATAAAGGATTTGGGATATCAGATAATACTGATTCAACACAGGCCTGGCTTATTCTATCATCAGTTCTTCATATGCTTCAAAGTTCTGGTGCAGCACGTAAAAAACGTGAGACATATATGAATGAACGGCATCCCGCAAAAAACCTCTGGAAGGAATTTCAGAATTTAGATCAAACGTTAGCCGTTCCTGAGCAGATTTATTCCATCGCTTCTCTAACATTGATGTTCCGTGGAAGAAATATCAACATAAGCAACAATGGAACAGGAAGAAAATTTGTCCTGTATTACTGCTTTAACCTCCTGGCAGAAACATTGCATTAAGTTGCCTACACTAAGTAAACTATCAATGAAGGCAATAATGGTTCCTCCATTATCTGCTTAAGTTGAGAGAAGCTTTCCTAAGCTCAATTGGATTTTAATTTCTAAACGGCCGTGTCTGACAAAATGAAAATCTTGAATCTCGTCTAAAACTTGCAATTAATCAATCTCCTGTGTGTGTTGAGACGAGAGAGACATAGATGACTAGATTTTTATTCTTTAGCATTGTTCTCGTATTATAGCATATTCTTGCATAACTTTATTTTTGTGAGACAAACTTACTTTATCGTTCCAAAAAAATTCATTTAAGATAATGAAGTTTATATGTATGAAAGAAATGGATTATAAAACACTAAGCATAATCATCAAAAACATAAAACATAATTATAAAAAAATAAAGCATAATGTGGCAAAATAAAGCAATCGTTCCAAAGGTAAAAAGCCACAAACTCCTTAGATCAAGGCGGTATGTAAATGGAACATTAAACACAAATCAATTTATTTATATCCATTATCTCCAAGAAAACTAGCATTGGTGCAACCATGATCCCATCCAGTAACGATAAATCTACATATTTAATTGCAATAATCACTATCATTTACGTTTTCAGTAGTGGATAAAATACTGTATGCCACACGAGATCAAAATAATTTAAAATACGTAAAACTTATCACCCTATGCAATCCCCGGCCGTTAATATTTTCATTCATTATTAAAATAGTTTAATCCCTTATACGATAGTAAAGTATATAAAGCAGGGGGCCACCTCGCGTAATGCAACATGCGGGAGAGCTATTGCGTCTATCACTCCCCAGGAGGAAGGGATGGAGTGAAGGAACCATAGGAGGCTACAAGTCGCAGGCAGATATACTACAGAAACGCGCGGAAGTCTCTAACAGTTCCTGGCTCAAAGATCCGTCCCATTATTGGAACTGGCCAGAGAGAGAGAGAGAGAGAGAGAAAGAGAGAGAGAGAGGGGGCGGAAACACAAACGAACCGTTCAAGCAAGCAGTTCTCTAGTGTCCATGGGAATACTCTTTCTTTTGAGCAATTATCCGGCCGTACATCCAGCACCACGCTATGCCACGAAATCTAGAAGCACAGCTGAAATGGAATTGCTTACCGAACAGAGAAAACCACGAAAAACGCAATGTTAGAGCGGGCGGTCCACGGGAATCCACCCCACGATAGGCGGAGCCTTCTCCGTCGGTCCTTTAAACCATAACTTACTATTACATGTAATGTAAAATATGGTAGTGGTTTTTGAAGCTTCGAAATCTAATATTTCAATCAAAAAGAGGCGGAATAAAGAGTATGAGCATCACAATAGTAGTTAAAAGCAGAATTTTAAGCAGCACATTACTGCATCAATCATACCAACTCAACTTCTTCAGGGAAAATAAATAAATAAATAAATAAATCTGATGTGTTACACTCGCATAACTTTTCCACCTTCTATCGCTTATTGGTGTATATAAAATTTATTACGAAAGTTTATTTTCCAATCTATTTCATTTTAATCGAGATAAACCTTTCCGAAATACCTACATTACACATTTCGTTATAGATACAAAGAGAAGGCCGATACTCAAATGTTTAAGAACTGGACGCTATACGCTGGCCTCAAAATGCCATACTCTTTCCATGACACCTCGAGAAACAATTGAAAATCGACAGGACTTCAAAAATTATGTGTTTTAAGGAGAACTACATTGTAGTAAGTTATCGTCTACGTATCGCTTAACGTTTATCAGTTATGCAATATTATATCAATTTCCTTCCGAATGAAGAGGACTTCACAAGCTATTCCCAGCAAACTCAAAATATGCAGTTTGTTTGCCATGTAGGTATATATCTTTTATGGATAGCATGGCCTAAAAGTAGAAGTTATAACACGGAGCACAAAAGCTAAAAGCTTTAGATTATCGCGCTAGTGTGATGCACATGTTTAATAACTCGACTTGGTTTGATTAGGTTTTACTTTTCATTGTGTCTTTTTATATGATTAATTTTTGATGGCACTCCCATTATCTGCTCACAATACAAATCGTCATACTTCAATTTTCGCAATTCGAGTAGAGTTAACCTATACTGTCAACTTTCTTTGATCTAGAACGTTATTCTTTTATCTAACTTACATGAAGATTAAGTGGCGGAAATTATGAATTCAGAAGAAACTGAATTGGAAGTGAAATTACAGAAATAGCAGAAAGAATGACACTAGACGTACTTACCCAAAAAATCCAGAAAACAATATAATATAGCATTTGTCTAGTGTAAGCCAAAACATGGTGAAAATAATTTCACTGAAAATGACTGCTAGCGAATCAATAAACCATCAAAACATCTAACATCTTGGTTATTAACATCATTTCTCTTGTTTCAAGAACACGTTCTAAACGTGATATCTGTTAGTTTCAGGAATTAATATAATATTATTGATATATTTTAAAAATTCGAGCGCTGTCCGAAAAATAGTATATGCCGCAGTATTAAAAGTGGTTTTATCCCTTATATTATAACCTATTGTAATATATGACATTTTAATCAAAATAGAGCCTTTTCATGACAAAAATTTTGAAAAATGTTCTATGCAAAGGTTAGTTGAAATGGGGGAATTTCCTAAAAATCTTCGTGTCGCATCTTTGAAACGTACTGATCTTGAATACCAAGTTTGCTAATTATGGGACTTTTGTTTTAGAGTTATGCCTTTCATAGTCACGCACACAGACACACACGTAGCTTTTTCTAAAAAAATTTTTTGGGGTTCAGGGGACCTAAATATATATATATCCGGTGAAATTTCGACATCAAATTTTAGGGTGTAATACAATAGTTCCCCTACTTACTATATTTATTAAAGATGGTAAAATGGTAAGTTTAACTGCGAGATTATGACGTAAAGCTGCCTCTCATGCAGACAACTTAAATAATCAACAAAAAGTAGCTTACTTTTTTCAGAAGGTCAGCTGTAAACAAGGTTGTGCTTTTAAATAAGGGTTTATTTCCGTGCTGGCAGACGTTGTGACGGTTAAACTGCGTCCAAAGCTCATGAATGACGCACCAAGAGTCTAATTCTTATACACTTGCCAGCACCTTCTTTCTTTCCTTCCTTTTTTCTTGCGGCCACACTAGAAGCACTGCCAATAAACATGCCAAATTAGCTAGCGCGAAGTTTTGAAAGCTTCTATTGGTTTTTTTGGTTGAAACAAATGTGCGTAGCAGATATTTGTCAAAACCCGAGGAAGGCACTGATATGTTGCATTCACATGGCTGTTTCTGTTTATTTTCTACAAACTGTTTTACGCCTTTTATTTATTTTTTACTTTCTCTACTACGTAAAAAGTCCATGTGTATGTCTGTGAACAGCGTAATTTAAAAACGAAAAGTCGGATAAATACCAAGCTTGGTATTTAGGTTCAGTATCTTTCAAAGTTGCGACATGAAGATTTTCAAGCAAATCCCCCCACCCCAGACTAGCCTTTACGTGGAACATTTTTCGAAAATTTTGATTTTCTCAAAAAGGTTCTAACGATTTTGATTAAAACATCATATGCTTAAGATACTTTCATGGCAAATGAAATGTACATCTTGAATTTTCCTCTTCATTCTGAATGAATTTTGCATAACTGACAGACAAGAGATAGTGAGATACAAAATTTTACTACAAAAAATGGAATTCTCGTTAAAATACACAATTTATGTTATATACATTTTTTTTGTCGAGTGAACCATTTCCGATACTCCTTGTTATTCGCTTGAATTTTTCAATACTTATACTTTTTCTCAAATGGGAATTCGTTATTCGTTCCACATAGCAACCATCTCGAAAAAGATTTCACTATCGCTTAAAGCCTACCATATTCCCCTTGCACCTACAAGAAAATTGCAATACGATAGTTTCTGCAAAATCGATTAACATATAGTAGATGGAGAATAAGCGTTTGTAAAAATAGTTTGTGTAAGAGTAGAGAAAGTCATGTGAGTGTGATACGTAAGATTTTTCAATTGTTCCATTTATACCCTACCTTTCACTACAATGGTCATATCGGTGGCTTTGGAACATACTGCTTATCGGCAATGGTGGTACTAGTACAAATTGTCATTGTACTTCTGGTTTTTCTTTGAGTTTTATACATTAGATCACACACATTCACAGTCTCATTCGAACTTCCAGACTCTGGGGAGGATAGGGAATAATCTCGCCTAGAGAAAAGTTCCCAACCTGCAGCCGGGAAGCGAACCCGCACAGCAGGCAGGTGCTCTACTGCCTAAGCTACGAGGCCAGCCCACAAAGTCTTATTCTTCTACCTACTTCTAATTAATCGAGATAAACTTTCATTATTCACATTTCGTTTACGTACAGGCTAAAGCAAAAATCAGATTTTGAAAACTTGATTGCAATGGGATGGCTTTGAAATTCATGTTATTTGTATGGCCACGAGAAAAAAGGAATAGCAACCTACTACTTGAAAAATCGAATGTGTTACATTTACATGACCTTCTTTACCCAATATCGTTTATTTTTACATACGTTCTGCACACTATACTAAACCTATTTTCCCAGCTACTTCATATTAATCGAGACAAGCATTTGTAGGTATACTTTCATTATACATCGTTACAGATACAAGGGGTACACAGGAAAACGAATCTAAAAGCACATTATTAAAAACGGGTGGCGGTTGGCCTTGATATTCCACATTTTTCCTACTACATCGCGAAAAGCAACTGAATAGGGACAGTACTTCAAAAAGTCTGATCTGTTACACTCACATGACTCTTGTACGAACTATTTTTACAAACGCTTATTCTACATATGCTTCATGTTAATCGAGATATCGAGATGTGAATCTTATTGCTAATTTTCTTGTAGATGCAAGGGGAATTGGTAGGCTTTAAGCGATAGTCAAATATTTTAAGAGCTGGTTGCTATGTGGAGTATTCCATTCTCTTTGCATTACCAGGACAAAAAACAAATCTGATGTGTTACACTCACATGACTTTCTCTACTCTTGCACAAACTATTTTTACAAAATCTTATTCTCCATCTATTTCATATTAATCGAGATAAACATTTGCGGAAACGATCTTTTGACATGCAAAGAGAATTACATTTTACACATAGCGACCAGTTCTAAAAATGTTTGACTATCGCTTAAGGCATAGTATGTTCCCCTTGTTTTGTATTTGCAAAGGCAATATAAAAATACAGTAGCCTTTAAGCATAGACATATCTCTTAATATCTGGTTGCTATGTGCAGCACCATTCTCCTTGTCACAGATTAATACTCCTTGCATATCCAAGACAAAAAAAAAAGAATAACGAATTCCCATTTGAGAAAAAGTATAAGTATTGGAAAATTTAAGGGAATAACAAGCAATATCTCGAAAATGGTTCACTCAACAAAAAAATGTATATGACATAAATTGTGTATTTTAACGCGATCTACATTTTTTGTGTAGTAAAATTTTGTTACTAGTTATGCAAAAGTCGTTTACAATGAAGAATACTTTTGGAGACATTCCCAGAAAATTCAAGATATACATTTTATTTTTCATGAAAGTATCTCAAATATATGATACTTTAATCAAAATCGTTAGTCATTTTTGAGAAAACTACAATTTTCGAAAAATGTTCCATGTAAAGGGTAATCTGGGGTGGGAGGATTTTCTTGAAAACCTTCGTGTCGCATCTCTGGAAGATACTGAACCTAAATACCAAGTTTGGTGTTTATCCGACTTCGTTTCTGAGTTATGCTGTTCACAGACACACACACGGACATGATTCCAAAAATGCTTTTTTTGGATTCAGGGGGGCTCAAAACTTATATTTCCGATGAAATCTTGGTATCGAATTTTTGGATGGAATACAATACTTCCCCTACTTACTATACGTAGTAGAGAAAGTAAGAATGACAAAGTATTAAAATATCCAGACCTATAATAACATATATCTGAAAATGGCGGGTGCCATAAGAAAAGTTATTTGAAATAAATTGTGTGTTCTTGCATTCGGGAGGTCCCGGGTTCGACTCCCGGTGGCCACCCACTCTGATTGTGGTTTTTCCTGATTTACCCTGTCGAATTCTGGAGTGGTAGACTCACCACGGATTTCCTCTTTCCCCCATTTCTTCTATTTTCCCCCCTTTTAAGTTTCAGGTGATTCCGGGACTGTGGTTCGGGTCGATGTCGGGTAGATGGCGCAGAAGCTTGCGATTTGGAAAATCTTCTCGACCCTGCTAAAGGGAAGCCTGTAGGGCCTCCACTGCTGGGTCGTTTTCACCGGTCCCACTAGTGGGACGTCACCAAGCGGCCCTTCCGTGGCCAAGTAAAGAGAGCTACATTTTTTGGGTAATACGTTTTTTATTCTATCTCTTATAGTTTATCAGATACGCAAAATTATAGTTACAAAATTCCTTTGGAATGAAGAGGATTTCATAGGCTATTCCCTAAAATTCGAGATATACATTTTATTTTTATGTAAATATCTTAAATATATAGCATTTTAATCAAAGTAGTAGGTACCATTTTTCAGAAAATCAAAGATATCGAAAATATTTCTTTACAAAGTGTAGTTTGGGGCAGAAGATTTTCCTAAAAATCTTTGTGCCACATATTGAAACATACTGAACTTAAATACCAAATTTGATGTTTATCCAACGTTTCCTTTTTGAATCATACTGTTCAAACAAACACACATGGAGATACCATTTTCTAAAACTGATTATTTTTGGTTCAGGGGGCCCGAAAATATGTACTTTCGGTAAAACCTCGATATCGAATTTGGGGAAAGTAAAAAGTACAGGAACCATATTATAGTAGATAATTAGGTTGGTCGGATTAGAAGAACTGGTCTGTTTCTTCAGATTAATTGTCGGCCATGCCTTATGATATTTCCCCAGCCACGTGAGAGCGATTGTTTACTGACAACCGAGTGTTTTGTTTGAAATGTAGGGTTGGAGCTCGCTAACAGTTGCATCTGCAGTAGTGGTATCATCTACATGTGCACAAAGTACAGAGCGGTCCCTCAGCGCTCTGGCCGGGAATTGCACGGCAGTCATGTGCGACACGTCTGAATGAACTCAAGGCCACGGGCTCTTCCACTTATCGGACATGTGGCAGCGGGCTTCAGTCAGCTGTTATTGCTTCTTGTGTATAGACGCGAGACGCGTTTGTATTGTGTGCGATTCAATTATCGGATTATTACAACCCAGAAATGGTACTCAAATTTTCGCTTGAACAAAGACGTTTTATGTATGACACGTATATGCAAACCGACTTATGTAGACAGGTGTGTAGGCAATTTCACGATAAATTTCCTGGTGTTCCAGTTCCGAGTAGACAAACAGATATTAGTGAATAAAGTGAAGAGAACGGGATCATTTAATGTTGCAAGTTGTAAAAAGAAACGAAAGGTTCTAACAGAAGAAATACTAAAGGGTTATGGCCGACTCATCGCCGGATCTTACTGTGTGTGACTTTTATCTGTGGGGAACTCTCAAAAATAGGGTCTATAGGAATAATCCTCCACCATAGACGATCTTAAAAACAGTATAAGAACAGAAATTAGGGAAATTACACAACAAGAACTTATGCGTGTAAATGGTAATTTTATCAGAAGGTGCCAAGAATGTTTAACTGCCGAAAGACACCACTTTCAACACCGACTTTGAAAAAGGTTAGTACTGATAAAATAAAAAGTAATTATGTTTGTCCAATATATCGTAGTAATGATCATAAAATCAGTAATAATATGGTATCAGTATTAATAATGAGAATAATAAACAGATACACTGAATATAGCGCGCGGAACACGCATCGGACTACGGGCCAGATGGCTGAGGGACCGCTTGTACATCTTCGTTTGATTGTGCCAACGAACTTCAAGAATTTCGATATGCAGTGCCCAACACATTAAATTGTGATAGAAAAATGTACCAGTTTAGACATCTACTCTAAACTATGAAACTTCGAAATAATATGAAGTGTTTAAAGCCTTAATGAGACAATGTGCACATCCCACAAGAAGTGTACTACATCCGAGGAAGGGGGCTATAGTTTTCCTGCATTAAGAACATGTAAATGGCTAGGAAACACTAATGTATATGAGGACTTATAACTGATGTTTCGGATCAAAATGCTAATATCTCGATAACTGACTCATATTCAAAGGTATTTTCAAACAGGCGTTTGAAAATTAACCTCGTGAAAGATCGACAAAATCGGTCTCCATCGCATTAAAAGGAGACAAAAGTTATATCTCTTCTCTTTCCTAGTTGACGGAGGTCGCCATTCCTCACATAAACGCATTCGCAATTAGCTAATGACTTGACAGAAATAGCATAGGTATGCTTATTGGTCCGATACACAGCACAAGGCGTGATAGCACCTAAAGCTGACAGCACCAGTCAATAAAATGAAGTCAGGATGCTATGAACTACCGTAGAAACGTTAAGAAATGCGGTAAGCCCAGGGAAGCCGTGTTGATTTCTTCCTGTCGTTTCTGTACAGTTAAAACATCAATCGTGGAAAAGGCTATTTTTGTGGGTAGCTCCAATGCAACATCGAACTTCAGAAAATAGTAGGTAGGTAGCTAGTTACATATTACGAAGGGGCCCTCGAAACCGTAGGCCATGTGGCCCTTTGTGCTTCGACCGCGACCGCTGAGAAGCAGGGATCAGGTGAGAGACCCGAAGGGCGACCAGATCCGTGAGATGACGTCCGCAACGTGGAGGGGTCCCTAACACTCCCAGATCCAACGGATCCGCCTCCCAAAACCGCCCACAACCGCTAACGTCGGGAATCCTCTGAAGGAGAGCCTGCTTAGAGAGCACCCGAAGGCGGGTCCGTGAGCAATCCAACGACGCCAGGGAGAAGCCTACACCACCGTCCAGCCGCAATACGCCGAACAACGTCGCCTGGTTCTTTTACCCTGAAACAGATTAAGGAAATGATGGGTACAGTAAATGAGGGACAGGAAAGTAAGCGTAGAAGGGATCCACTTCATCATTCGCCTACCGAACCGGGGAAACAACAAAAAACCCTTGGTCAGAGTGGGCGATGGACGGAAATCGAACCCCGGACCTCCCGAATGCGAGTCACAAACGTTACCGCCAAGCCATCTCGTTCGGTCAGATAATAGTAATACCAATAAGAATGGAGCTCCTAGTTCTATGCATGCATAAAGAGAGAATTTTGCACTGAGATACCATCCTTAGTACAGAAATGAGAAGCAAAAATCGATTCCAAGAACGTTTCCCCAGCGCTCCTTGTCATTGCGGAAATCGAAGCTCGCATATTTATACAAGCTTCTAGAATCCTGTATACGCATCTATTGTTAGGGTTTCTCACACACCCCTTGCATATATCTACCACATACAACAAACCAATATACATCCCGCATTTATCCAAACAAAAGGAAATTCCTGCATTACCTTCACGGTAAAAACTGAATGCTTTTATGTTCTTTAAACTTGAGAACAAAAAGAAATGCTACTAACATAACTGCGGGACTTTATAATTAATATACACTCATAATGGCGACCTTCTTCCACGCCGCTTAGACAACGAGATTATCATTCCACACAAGTTATACTAAATAAATGCAGTTTTAATTTAAAAAAATCTGATGTGTTACACTCACATGACTTTCTCTACTCTTGTACACACTATTTTTAAAAAACGCCTATTCTCCATATGCTTCATGTTAATCGAGATATCGATATGTCAATCTTATTGGTAATTTTCTTGTAGATGCAAGGGGAATATGGTAGCTTTTAAGCGATAGTCAAATATTTTAACGCTGGTTGCTATGTGGTGCATTCCATTCTCTTTGCATGTCCAGGACATAAAAAAAATGAATAACGAATTTGAGAAAAAGTATAAGTATTGGAAAATTTAAGGAAATAACAAGCAATATCTCCAAAACGGTTCACTCAACAAAAGAAATGTATATGACATAAGTTGTGTATTTTAACGCGATCTACACTTTTTGTGTAGTAACATTTTGTGTATCTCTTATGGTTTACCAGTTATGCAAAAGTTGTTCACAATAAAGAATACTTTTGGAGACATTCCCAGAAAATTCGAGATATACATTTCATTTCCCATGACATTATCTTAAACATATGATATTTTCATCAAAATCGTTAGAGCCATTTTTGAGAAAATTAAAATTTTCGAAAAATCTTCCATGTAAAGGGTAGTTTGGGGTGGGGGGATTTTCTTGAAAACCTTCGTGTCGCATCTCTGGAAGATACTGAACCTAAATACCAAGTTTGGTGCTTATCCGACTGTTCGTTTTTGAGTTATGCTGTTCACACACACACAGACACACACACAGACACACACACACACACACACAGACACACAGACACACACACGGACATGTTTCCAAAAATTCTTTTTTTGGATTCAGGAGGTCTCAAAACATGTATTTCCGGTGAAATCTCGGTATCGAATTTTTGGGTGGAATGCAATACTTCCCCTACTTACTATACGTAGTAGAGAAAGTAAAAATCTGATGTGTTACACTAACATGACTTTCTCTACTCTTGTACAAACTATTTTTACAAACCCTTATTCTCCATCTACTTCATGTTAATCGAGATAAACATTTGCAGACTCTCTCTTATTGCTAATTTTCTTGTAGGTGTAAGGGGAATATATATTTGCAAGGGCAATATAGAAATACAGTAGCCTTTAAGCATAGACATATCTTTTAATAGCTGGTTGCTATGTGCAGCACCATTCTCTTTGCCACAGATTAATACTCTTTGCATATCCAAGACAAAAAAAAATGAATAACGAATTCCCATTTGAGAAAAAGTGTAAGTATTAGAAACTTTAAGGGAATAACGAGCAATATCTCGAAAATGGTTCACTCAAGTAAAAAATGTATGTGACATAAACTGTGTATTTCAAAGCGATCTACATTTTTGTATAGTAAAATTTTGTCTGGCTCTTATGGTTTACAAGTTATGCAAAAGTCGTTTACAATGAAGAATACCTTTGGAGACATTCCCAGAAAATTCGAGATATAGAATTCATTTACCACAAAAACGTCTTAAACTTATGATATTTTACTCAAAATCGTTAGAGCCATTTTCGAGAAAATTAAAAGTTCCGAAAAATGTTCCATGCAAAGGGTAATCTGGCGTGGGTGGATTTTTCTTGAACACCTTCGTGTCGCATCTCTGGAAGATACTGAACCTAAATACCAAGTTTGGTGTTTATCTGACTGTTCGTTTCTGAGTTATGCTGTTCGCAGACACACACACGGATATGTTTCCAAAAATACCTTTTTGGATTCAGGAGGCCTCAAAACAATGTATTTCCGGTGAAATTTCGGTATCGAATTTTTGAGTGGTATACAATGCCTCCCCTACTTACTATACGTGGTAGAGAAAGTGACATATACTTAACGTATTAACACACTGATAATATATACAGGATGCGGAAAAACAATGTCCAGAAAATTGTATTTAGAAAGACAGTATCAAACTAAATATATATTTTGAGGATAGAAAAATGGGGTCGCAGAAACTTTTTTACTTTCTCTTCAACGTACAGACTAGATAGAGAAGGTATTATATTCCACCAGAATTTCGATAACGATATTTCACTGATAATACATATTTTGAGGATCCCTTAATACAAAAAAGCATTTTTATAAAAAGGTCCGTGTCTGTGTCTATAAACAGCATAACTCAAAAACGAAAAGTCCAATAAATACCAAACTTCGTATTTAAGTTCAGTATATTACAAACATTTTCTTCAAAGATTTTGAAGAAAATTCCCACCAGAACTACCCTTTACGTGGAACACTTTTCAATTTTTTTTATTTTCTAAAAAATGCTAACGATTTTGATTAAATACCATATATTAAGGATACTTATATAAAAATTAAATATACATCTTATTTTTTAGGAATATCCTGTGACGTCCTCTTCATTGGGGACGGAATTTTGTGTAAATCGCGCACTATAGCTGATAAACGTTAAGCGATAGATGAAAACCACTGCAAAAATGTAGATCTCTTTAAAACAGTCAATTTATTTCAAATAAACTTTTTATGGCGTAAGTCATTTGCGAGATACCCCTTATTAATGGTTCTACTTGTTGAATACTTTGTCGTTCTTTTCAAGTTCTGTTAATATTTCAGTTGTTTCTCGCGATGGCATGGAAAGAGTTTGGAATTCAAGGCCAGCATACAGCGTCCAGTTCTTAAAATATTTGATTGTCTCTATTTCCTTTGTATCTGCAACGTAATTTGTAATGTAGGTATTTCTGCAAAGATTTATCTCAATTAAAATGAACTAGATAGAAAAATTAGCTTTTGTAAGAATAATTTGTATAGCCACCAGTATAACATAGAGGTTAGAAAAAGCCATGTGAATGTAACACATGAGTTTTTTTAACTGCGCTTCACGCGTCAATGTAAAATCCATGTTAGATTCTTGGGTTGTGAAACTACTTATGGGGTATCGGATGTAAACAAAACGCACTTTTGTACAGTACTAGTCACCGTCACTAAGTGTGTCTAATGGCAAGACTACTGGATGGTACGGTAATACCGAACGCTCGTCTTATTCAGTACGGTACGCAGTTATTTCACACGTTGTACCTGAACTTTTAGTTGAGACAGTACTTACAAACCTGTCCTGCGAGTTACATTTAATTTTGACTGGCAAATGAAAATGGTTCATAAAGTCAGATTTCAATTATGTTTATGCAGCGCTCTGTTGTTATGTTGCAGTCCCATGCTCCTAACCTCATAACGTTTGGTTTGGTAATGCCATTCTAGTTTACAATTTTCTGCACATTATTTTTTTCGCTTCTGTATATTACAAAAAGTTTCATCTGGTGGCAACAGATGTATTCAGGATAGTAACAATGGAGTATCTACTATGTACAGCGGTTGGAATTAGTGAGCGCATTCTTTCAATGATAGTATTCGTTTTTTAACGGATTACCCTCCTCTTTTACACGCCTAAGGACTTACAAGCAATGCCTTGGGCCAGGAGCCTGTCAAGGAGCAAGCAAACTTTGGATCATAGCATATCCAGGATGGGTGATCAGCCCAATGCCTGGTATGGCGGTGAAGAACGAAATGAAATGCAGTGATGAAAGGGATGATAGGAAAATTCGTGGACCAAAATCCTGACAAAACATTGGTCAGATTGATCTGTCCCACGTTATGGTGCCAACTCGTTCGGTCCAATGATAATCATTGATACACAATAGAAAAGAAATATTAACCCTCCAAAGTATGAACAGATTATCAGGGTTTAGAATGTTCAGTTGTGACACTTTTGTTAGACACATTAAGAGAAGGTGGAATGAAAGTTAGAAAACAGGATGCTCTTCAACGATTATTATGTCCTTTTGATTCTCAAAAATGCTATTACAATCCATAATCCTGAAGGCATGTAAACAAATACAATAAGAAAGAGTGGTAGGTGCTTACAACTTCATTTGCATCAAGTGACATCATTTGACGAAGGAAGAGCACTTTAAAGACTGTATTTCAGGGTTAACGTTTACTTTTGGAGGCCTCGCTCGCTCGCACACTGCCAGGGGACTTCACGTCTCAAGAGAACATACTTCACTTAATGAGAGGTAGAGTGTAAAGAAGTAGCCGATATATCGTGCACAAGCATCTCTGAAGTTGTTCATTAAATTATTACGCATTATCTGGAGGGCGGACCTGCGAACGTGCTTCTGGTTTCCAGCCGCCCCATGACCGATAATGAGGATCCGCCTCCAAGCTGTCATCTTCCCTTACATCACATGTGCGCTCTTCCTGCAAAGGCTACACACAGGCAAGCTGATATGTTTGCTCACATTTTATGTGCCATTAACTTCTTTTACTAATTAATCGGAATGAGCGGTTTTTGCACAAAACCCGCTTGATTGCTTCTCTGAATGAAGAGCCTCAGCCAAAGACGAGTAACCTGTCTCTTCTACATTTAATAACGATCTTGAATCGAAGCTCTTAAATGATGGAAGAGAATGCTTCTATAAGGGCGTAAGACACAAATTTTCAATTATGATTTTTATCATATTTGCATTTTCTGACATGTTTTCTGTGAACTGTCTGCACTTGTGCCATAAGACTTTGAGCAGAGAAATAAAACAGTTGGAAAGTGTTTAATAATTTTTCATTATTATATTTAAAGTACATTTTCCCTCATCGAGACGTGGCGCCGTGGTAACGTGTGCGACTTGCATTCGGGAGGTCCCTGGCGACTACCCACTCTGACCCGCGGGTTTTTCGGGGTACGCAGGCGAATGCTGCGGTGGTTTCTTCTCTACCACGACTTCCTTTTCATCATTTCCATTTCATTCCGTTTCCTGCTCATCTTTTAGGCCTGCTTCTAGGTTTCGTGGCGTATGGCGCTGAGGTATGTTCAAAGGATAGAATGCTCCCCGTAGACATCAGAGGGCTATTTGATTATGGGTCGTTCTTCTCCCTATCTCGGGGCTGTAGCAGTGGAACGGGTCTCTGAGCTTGGAAATGTTAAGGACTTTCGCGTGTCTCTGTGGCCTGTCTGCCTACTACCTGTAACCTCCTGTGGTTCCTTCACCTCATCTCTTCCTCCTGGAGGGTGATAGTCGCAGTAGATCTGTGCAGGTCGCAGTGCGCGAGGTGTCCCTCCTCCGCTGAATCACCTCTATCTCCACCTCTACACTTTCTCTCTCTGTGTGTGGAATTTGTCAGCGTAAATGATAACAATGAGTGAGACATTAAATTTTCGAAGTGGCTTGGAAGTTGAGGAAAAATCATTTTCTTTTCGAGTGACCGAAGACGAGGCACAAGCTGGTGGGCTTTATTTGCACGTTTACCCCATTTTTGGCGTTTCTTTGCTTATTGGTCCGATTCTAGCCTTTTTTATATATTAACTGTGCTGGTTTTTAACTTCCTTCCTTCTTTCTACTACATTTTTAGTGCTCTTTCTCAATTCGAACAGGCAACAGTTTAATATGATCTAAAAACATGACTGAAAAAAGCAGCATTTTATTCATAAAGTATTTTTCTACTGTTTACGAATGTTTCATTCCAACATAATTTTGTATTTTGCAAGCAGAAGATTTTAACTTTATTTAAAAAAATATTTGGTTTTTGCATGATAAATTAAGTACATCAATCTCTCACTGCAACATGTATGTATTGATGTACAGCAAGACTCCATAAATAACACAGTTTTGGGGGGAAATGACACACACACACACACACACACACACACACACACACACACACACACACACACACACTCCCTTTTAACAAAGGTTGAGGTAATGATGCTGATGCCTAATGTCAAGCGTTGTATTTATTATTTAAATATGTAATTAAAATATATTATAAAAACATTTATTAATTTGCATCCCATTTTTACGTTATTTTTCCAGTCTTTAGGATATTTTTGTTCGTTTTATAGGTCTTTGTAGGCAATTTATAGGTCTTCAAATTCCGAGCCCTAGTAATAACATCAGAAGCAGTATACACAGCGGAAGTGAACTTATTAATTCCTTCTAAAATGTATTTCATAGAGGTATTACAAACCAAAAATTGTAGTAGCATTTTGATCTGTGATCAGACCTTTTTGGAAAAAATGCTGTTTTTCTAAATTAGAAGTTTATTCCACGATAATACACGAAGATAATAGTTCGTTACTTATAAGATGGGTAGTATAAGCTATTTCTGACCGAGCGAGATGGTTGAGAACGTAGCGTCTGTGGTCCGCATTCGGGAGGTCTCGGGTTTGATCCCCAGCGACCGCCTACTCCGACTCATGGTTCCTTTTCAGGGTTTTCCCGGGTTGTCAGGCGAATGCTGGAGTGGTTTCTTTCATTCCCCGAATTTCTTGTCCCTCCATTTCTTTCATTAATCATTTCATTCATCCTTCACCCCGTTTGGTCTATTTCAGGATTGGAAGTGTCCGCGATGGTGTTTTGGTGCAGGTGGCAGGAAAAAGGATGATCTGTGTGAACTTTCTCCGTCCCTCGGCCTTCGGCTGGTTGCCGGGGTACAAAGACCGCTCTTTGGGGGCGTTGGACCCTGTAAGGCTCATTGCTGAGCCGTCACTCCTGGTTGTCTCTTTACACCTCATCTCTCCCTCGTGGGGCGTCGGTACAATATCCTCAATCGTGGATCGTTGATGAATCCCCTCCGCCTCACAATCCAATCAGATCTATTTCTGACCTAGTTTTGGTAGTAACTATGTGACATCATACACGGTTTTGAAATAATTAATAATTTACCGAACGCCGTCTTGCAGACGTAATGTGGTTGCAGACATAGGTAACATTACTACGTCAAGGTAGGTCAGTGAGAGAACTAACTGAATTGGGGGGTGGTGGACCAGTGGTTTTGTTTTCCACACGACGAAACGGGTCTAATGTTATGGCGAAATGACAAGTACAACTTGGTAGCTATTGGCCTACGTTAACAGTATGGAAGTAATGTCTTTATTTACCAATAAGCGTATCGGTCTCTGATTGAAAAACACACCATGTTTACGTCAGCTCCACTAGAAGTTGCCATTATTAGAGCAACATCGAACTACGCATTGAAACCCACAGGTTTAGTGATAAAAGAACCTGAGCTATGTTTAGTGGATAATACATACAACACAAGGTTAATGAGTAGCCAGCCTTTTCAAATCGTGAGTACCTTGATAACTTCATACACGTTCATGAATTACGCGCATACAGCAACAGTGAAACCTGGTTACGCGCTGACATACTGCTGGTTTGCAAAAGGAGAATTCCACCCCCGCTACCAGTTACACGTTACGCTGTTGCCAGCGTGTGCGTTTTATGTTCGAAAAACCTAAAATAGCTCCGCAGAAAATGGCCATAGAAAAAACTGAAAAATACAAAATATGTTCCTAATTATGAAAACTATAACTGATTTAAATTAATGTACTGACTTCACTCTCCTCGGTATATACAAATGTTCTTTTACACGGCTATTTATTACTCATTAAATATTTTAGTGAAGGAAGTAAAATTAAGTATCGTTGCACAACTATACATACATTTACAAGGGAGCTTTTCGCTTTATACATAAAGAAACGCATTCTGAACCCAGAGGAATGGAAAGCGACAACACTGCCTAAAAAAACAGAAGTAGGGTTGATAATGGAGGGCATGCCGTTAAGTTTGGCTCAGTCATAAATTATCGCAAGCAAATATCCAGATGGAAGACCAGTTATTTCATTGAATTTGAGGGATATATTATAGCCGTGCTTTACATCCCCAAAACCCAGAACAAATATTATGAACAGCTCAGAGCAGAAGCAAATCTTGGAAGTGATGCAGTGGAAATTATGTGAAAAAAGGACTAAAAGTGATTATACATAGCCACTTGTATATTTATTACTAAAGGCTAATGATGTTAAATTAATTAGTAAGTAAAATGACATAATTATCCCATTAAAGTGGTAATTTCTATTTTTTATGTAATCCGTTAACCATAATTCCCCCCAAAACCCTAATATCCTCTAACGTAGCAATAATAAATACCTATATTTCAAAGCTATTTTAACTAGCATTTGGGTATTTCGCTAGAAGGCAGAAATAGTAAGAATTATTTAATGCTTCAGTCCGTAAATCATAAGGGATTTGGTAAATATTTTACTCACCACTTAAAAGAGCAGAAAGTAAGAAAAAGGAAAAGTATAGAAATGACATGATTATGGTTATCAGAAAGCGGAGGAAGATTTCGGCACTTAAGGGCATAGTGATCTGTACTGCTTCTGTAAACCTCCCAGAGGAACGGGGGAAGCGAAGAACGCAGAGGACAAGATTCAAGGCGGCAGTCTCGGACACAGGCGGGGTCCCTAACTTATCCAGGTATTATATCCTGACGCCGGCAGGACTCTGAGGTTTCGTCACACACCGAACGCCAAGGCAAAAGTTCCATGAAGTAAACTCCACCGCCATACGCCTCGCCAGATCACTTCGACCCTGAAACACGATAAGGAAATGAAGTGTCAGGGAAATTCTCGGCATTATATGATCCATCCCAGTATTCTCCTACCAACTAAGGAAAATGGCAAAAGAATCCAAGGCCAGATAGCCGGCTCAACGGGAATCGAACCCGGGACCTCCTGAATTCGAGCCTCACGGGTCATCTCGCTCAGTAAAAAGTAGAATTATTAAAAGAATAGATTGCTGTGGTGTGAATCATCTTCTAAAGGGTCTTTCAACAAGAGTGTCATATCTTTAACATGTGATAGCTGCCGTTGTTATTGAGTTACAACAGTCATTTTTTTCATGTGGTTACAGTTGTTATTGATAAATGGCCATAGAACGTTACAGCATTCAGCAACGCGTAGAAATTGTGAACATTTGTTATCAAAATGGATCATCTGTTCACCAAACCTTCCGTGTATTGCGTGAGGTTTACAGTGTGCATAATCGTCCCTGCGAGAGAACGATTCGGCGTTTGATCGATAAATTTGAAAGAAGTGGTTCTGCCAGCGATCAAAGAACGCCTGTACTTAATCGACGTAAGCGCTCCAATTAAAACATAGGGCACCGTTCATGAGAGTGTACGTGAGAACGGAAACAAATCAATTGCTCCTCGAGCGCATAAATTGGGACTTTCGCCGATCACAACATGGCGAATTCTGCATCTGGACTGAAGTTTCGCGCTTATAAAATGGTGTTAACTCAAGAACTAAAGCCCAACGACCATAGATTGCGCCGTGTATTCGCTGACTGGGCTATGGAGCAATTGGAAGCTGACCCGGATTTTTGTCGAAAAATCATCTTCAGCGAAGAAGCTCACTTTGAATGGATGGTTGTGTTAACAAACAAAGTTGCCGCTATTGGAGCAATCACAATTCAATGCAGATTCAAGAACGATCACTTCATCCCCAAAAGGTTACTGTGTGGTGTGAAGTTTGGTATGGTAGAATCATTGGTCCATATGTTTTCCAAGATGAAGATGGAGAAGCTCTAACTGTCAATGGAGAAAGATACCGGGCTCTTATAAGGGACTATTTTTGGCCTCAATTGGATGGTATGGATCTTAGAAACATCTGGTTCCAGCAAGGTTTCATCATTTCCCGTGGTGGTGATATTAACTGGCCCCGAGGTCATGTGATTTAACGCCGTTGGATTACTTCTGGTGGGATTATGTTAAATCTCAAGTTTATGTCAACAAGCCAGAAACAGTAACTGATCTTATGAATAACATCACGCGTGTTATTCGTGGATCTAATTTACGTTCTTCTGTCATTGAAAATTGGGTCAACCGTATACGCGCAACCCAACGAAGTCGCGGCGGTCACTTAACCGATGTTCTCTTCCATTAATTATGTTTCAAAATAAAAAAAGAAATAAACCTCTATCATTTATAGAACGTGCTTTATTTAAGGTCAAAGATAGGACACTCTTGTTGCAAGACCCTATATAACTGATGTAGTAGACCTCTTATACTTCCAAATGCTTCTGAAATTAAATCCTCTTGAATTTAAGATCCTCTTGAATAATACTGATCCGCTAAAGATATACATTTGCAGGAGGGCTATCCCTGGATGCTCTTACTGCTATATTTGTAGCTGCCATTGCATAGCTCCATTTTCTTCCTAAGTACTACATGAGACTCATGAGCGCGACATTTTGTAGAAATTCAAGTGACTGCAAACCCTCACAATGAGCGAGATAGACAGCAGAGCTGTAATCACAGCGCTAAGTTGAGTTTAAAATGAGTTTAGCTTGAAATAGAGGCTCAGAAGGGCAACTATGAAACTTGCTCTTCTGAATTTCTCCCTAGACCAAAATAGCCTTATCACACAGCGCTAACAGAGTGAAAACGAAGAGGAGGAACCAAGATTGCTCACAAGATACCTACTCAAGTTCATGAAAGCAGCCAAGGTGTAACAACTAATCGTTTTAGGATTTCGTGTGTTCACAGATGAATCAATAATTGCTAATACAGCTCTAAAGATTTTAGCCACTTATGATGTCGACTGTGACAGAGATTTTAATTTTGGCACATGGTGGTAACTGTCTCACTTTACTTATAGCTTCCAACCTCCAATGAGAGTCGCTTAGACGCTGTCTACAACACTTAGGGCAATGTGCACCAATCGTGCACCAATCTGGTTAGTAATTCTGTCTGCAGACAACTGAATAGATTTCAACCGTCTAAACTTGTAAATTTCTGTATTTCAAGTCTATGATTGGCTAATCCTACTCTAATAGAATACCTGCATTTAACTAAAGCTTTTTCTGGTTGTTGATTGGCTATTTTTAAACTGCCTCAAAATTACATTATTGTTACTCAAAGAATCACAAGTAGTACTGTTAAACTTTCTTACTCATTATTGATTCAATGTTACCTCATTGTTACCTGATTATTAGCAACTTTTAACTTATTATTCTCACAGCTCCTACATTATTAAATTACGTAATATAATCACATAACATTATTACACATGGATACAATAATATAAGCATATGCAATGACTGTTACATACCTTTTACAAATGATTACATACACATATTGCTTCAAGGCGGGCTGTTATTGAATTTACATATTATATAATTTGACTGAAATTATTTAAGTGTTAAAAATACTGCCTCACAATTATTTCTTTTACCTAATATAAGTATTTGGTAGAGAAAGCAACCGACTGGGATGGCTCAGGCGGTAACGTCTGTGGCCCGCATTCTAGAGGTTCAACCCCCCCGCGGGCCCGGCTAATCTGACAGAAAGTTTTTTTCGAGGCTTTCATTGGTAACTAGGCGAATGCTGATCCGCGAACATTCCTGTCATTCCTTTCATCACTAATTTCATTTCCTCCTTCTTCACCACCATATCAGGCATTGGGCTGATTTCCCATTCTGGATATGCTATGGTCCAAGGTTTGCTATTGACCCACTACATTAACTTATAAGTAATTGGGAGTATAGGTCCTAAATAGGAGGGTAATCCGTTAAACAAGAAGGTGGATAATGAAAAAGAAATAGTTCATTGCATAGTGCAGCAGAAAAACTGTGTGCCAAGTCTAATGTATGCAATATATGAGTCTGATAGTGTAGGTTGTAAACATACTGCGGCGACACTGTCTTAAACAGATAATTTAAGAGCCTCTTAGAAAATATGGAGCATGAGTATGACGATACATCGAATCATAAAAAAGTTAGATCTTGAGCCAAGATCTGAATAGATTTTTCGAGTTACTGGAGGAGAATGGCTTCACAACAATACTGATGCTGAGAGCCCTTTAATTCTTACCCAGATTGTACATGCAGCTTTCCTTCCCGATAAAAATGAGAGGTCACGTGACTTTCTGTGACCATGCAATGACGAGGTAGACGCTCCGAAGTGAACACGTGTTTTGCACGTGCTGCGATTTTTCCGCGTAGCAAAAATGTCAGATTACGAAGAACAAAGAACGAACATCAAATTTTGCTTTAAACTCGGTAAAACTGCAACAAAAGCTTATGAAATGTTAATAACAGCTTATGGGGAGGACGTTATGAGCAAAACGCAAGTATTTGAGTGGTTTTCGAAATTTAAAAGTAGTGTGACTCAGTTAAAGATGCAGATCGTTCGGGGCGACCCTGTTCCAGCAAAACTGATGAAAGTATCAATCAGGTGAGGGAAATGGTCTTAAATGATAGGCGCATTACAATAAGAGAACTTTCTGACTCATTAAGACTCTCCTTTGGAAGTGTTCAAAGCATTTTGAAAGACAATTTGGACATGAGAAGAATTGCCGCCAAGTTCGTGCCCCGCCTGCTTTCAAATGACCAAAAAGGAAAGCCGTGTGATTGCCTGCAGAGATCTTAAAGAACAGCTACAAAATGACCCACAGTTTATGGAGAAAATTAATACTGCTGATGAAACATGGATTTATGGGTACGATCCAGAAACGAAGCAACAATTTTCACATTGGAGGAGTCCTTCATCTCCACGCCCGAAAAAGGCCAGACAAGTTCGATCCAAAGTGAAGTCAATGATGATTGTGTTTTATGTCATTAAAGGCATTGTGCATAAGGTATTTGTGCCACAGGGTCAAACAGTGAATCAGGTGTCCTACAAACAAATGCTTCAAAGATCAAGGGAGAATGTGCGACGCAAACGGACGGAGAAATGGAGGAGTGGTGACTTGTTCCTGCATCATGACAATGCGCCCGCGCACAAAGCCCTTTCTGTTCGCCAATTTTTGGATAAAAATAGGCTGAATACTGTTCCCCATCCCGCCTATTCTCTAGATTTATCACCAGCGGACTTTTTTCTTTTCCCGCGACATAAAATGCGGTTCCGAGGACACTGTTTTGAGGACATTGATGTCATCCATCGCGAATCGCAGAAGGCTCTGAACACGTTGAAAGAAGAGGACTTCCAGAGGTGTTTCCAGCAGTGACAGAAGCGCTGGGACAAGTGTATCAACTCCCAAGGAGACTACTTCGAGGGTGACAGTACAGATTAGATAAAACAAACTGTTGTGTAGTATTTATGGCGTCATTCCGGAAACTTTCTGATCACACCTCGTACGTTTGATCTTGGAAATGACTGGAGAACTAATTTTCAGAAGTCGCAAATATTAAATGGAAATGCATTTATAATGTGAATATTTGAATGGTCACTTTAAGAGAAAAACAAATTAACCACAGATATGTTCTATCATTCAAGCTTCCAAAAATATGCTGTGATTATGAGATCAATAGCTGTCCACAGATGATCTTGATTGTGCAAAGTGTGGTCTTTGAATTCAATTCCCTTGAGATGGGACGTTATGTTGAAAACCCCCACTAATTTTCTCTTGGATTTGAAGAAATGTTTCACACTAAAAACATGTTTGATATATTTGCTGTAATATTGTTTAACATGAATACTGATGATATTCCCAAGACTCTCTCAAATGGAGCTAATGACTTTGGCTAAAATTACAGGAACAGAACAGTTTTTATAGATTATTACTTTCTAAGCGCAAACAAAGATCTTGATACACACTATTGCAGTTTTTATGTAGCACAAGGTTATTGCAAGCGCAAAGCCAACCTTTCAAAAATAGTTTATACACGTATACCAAAATTAAAAATGATGACAAAACTACACATATAAAAGATAATTCTTATAGGTGGTTCTTGCGATAATCGCAGGAGGGCGTCACTGTAGCAAATAGTTTACACGCCAGGTTAGGCTTCTGGAAAATGCAGTTTTATCACCTCATAAAATGATGCAACGAGGTATTCCTTCGCTGAAGTCGCTGAACCAACGTTTCTCTGCGCGGGCCCGCAGAATAGGCCCCATTCACAATGTAAAATAAGCACAAACGCAACATAAACGCAAGACTTTGGATCCATGTTATTTAATTAAAGCATTCACACAGAGTCACGCAACGCAAGAGTTTGCAAACTCCAAGCTTTGTGCTTACATTGCGTGCTTAGAGGATGAATTCTTCAATTTATTTCTCCACGCACTGCCAGTTACATAATCGATGCGAAGTTTTACGCCTTCAACTGTACAATCATGATGCTCTTCTTTTGGCCGTGCCAGGTCATTTTAAACGCTGTCAGACTTTGATCTGCTGTTTGCTTGGTTAAACACTTTAATGTCCTATTTTTTAATAAAAAGTGGATTAACTCTCATATTGGATATTATTGGTTTAGTTACTGAATTTGAAACTTGCCGTAATCTCGGAAGATTTCCGTATGCAATTTACAGATTTAGAAATCCGTGTCAATTTCTTGCGTTGCGCCTAGAGATGTATTGTGGATGGTGTTACCTCATGTCTGCACTTATGCTGCGTTATATTAGCGTTAAATTTTCATTGTGAACGGTGCCTTAATAGAAGCATAAAGCGTGCTGAATGTGTCCAAAGCCACCCACCAGTCTCTCCACTAGAAGAATACCAGGATGGAACGTTTTGAGGCTTAGTTTAACCATCTCAGATTGGGTTCAGTGTTATCTGACCATTAGCATAAAAGCCACCTACTAGTCGGCCACGGTATGAGAGCGTTCGGTGGGTAGAGGAACTAAACAGTTACGAAACAAGTGGGTGGGGCATCGGGAGGACAGATAAAGACAACATTCGCAGTTCCGAGTTGCACTTACTAGCTAGGCTGAGGTCTGCAAATGTAGTACTGTTTACATTGTGCGACTGTATATTCCCCTATTGCCTTGCCCCTCACTAATACCTAGCTTTATTGACGTTAGGCATTGTCTACAAAAACAGTGGCGCCCTCCTCCAAGGGCACTCATATCCTGACCGACTTATACTTTGTACCAAAGTAATTTAAATATGAAATGTGTTCACCTCTGGTGGTAGGGTGAATTTCTGTTTTGCAAGAAAGCTACGGCAAACAGGAATTGACAACCTACTGGTGTACCTCTTCTGGCCAAAGTCAATTAAGGTGTACTTACACCACCTTCTCGCCAAGTAGTAATGCTGAGGAGTAAAGAAGACTTCTGGAATGTACCAACATCACATTAAGAAGCAGCAATATTTACAACGGCGAGTATTGCAGATAAAGCGTGTGGTAGTAGCCATCCTACAGTATGATATGAGAGGTTAAGGACTCACCTGCTGTGATTTTCTTCCCCTACGCCTAGTTTCCTCGCACTATTGTTATTGTTAGTCTCGACTATCGCCGTCGTCCTGAGCTTGCCCGTGGTGGCACCAGTGCCCGACTCCACGGACTCCTGACCGATCAACACCTCGGTCCGACCGTTGGCGAAAGGTGAACTCGCCCTGGCCCTGGTACTACTTGCACTTGTAACACCACTTTGCACTACAGCACCCTCACTGACAGCACCACTACTAACTACACTACCACTAGCACCACTCTTTTTCTTCTGCGCCGCGTCCTCGCTCAGGTCCTGTTTCAGCTCGATTTCGGCCGCCGAATCGGGCTCCTCCGTGCTGCTGGTGTTGGCGACGGCGTGACCATTACAAGGAGGTACTTTCACACCCCTGCCGGGGACGTTGGCTGCGGAGCGCCGCGGGGGCGTCACAGACACCGCTACTGGTTGTTGTTGGGGAGCAGCAGTATTATTGTTGGCCGGGGGTATGGAAGTCACGTAGATAGGACTGCTCTCGATGAAGCCGTTTAGTTCCTGTTGGTGCTCTGTAGCTGGTATCTGTTGATTCAGCTGAAACAGTATCCAGTATCGCCAGTTAAAACTCTTTATCTCTTTTATTTATACTACAGCTAATCCAAGCAGAACTATTCAGCAGTAGATTTATCTATACAGGATCAATCTCGAATATTGTATCAAAGGTGGGGTAAGCTGTTGTAAATCCTTGTTAACATAACATATCTGAATCAAATAATTCATTTAGAATGCGGCGAAATAACTGCCTAAAAATAGATAATCTCTTCCTATAGAGGGCACAATATACGAGAGGTTACTGAAGTGCAAATTTGACATTTTTCCACATTATGAGATGTCGCTAGAATCTAGTGATATTCGGGTTGTTGTCAACTCTTCTGCAAATACGCACCTGTTACATCTATTCGGAAGGTTAGTAATATTGTATCTGTTACGTTGATGCTCTGTTTTTATAATTTTAGCCACCAACTGACGCACTAATTATTACATTAACTATATTATATTTATAATATTATTTGTATTAGATTAGTTATAGATATATTAATTACGCTATGCTGCTATTAATTATTAGATCTTACCCTTGCATTAACTGGAAATTTTAATTTTTTGGTGTAAGCACGTGTGGGTTTTATTTTTAGAGGGGGAAGATCTGTGTAGAGAAACACCAAGAAGTTTAATTGTTTGGTTTAAGTAAGTACGCCGAAATCATATTAAAACGTAACTATAAGTTGTTCTTCATTTGTAACATAATAGGTTATATAAATTAAGTCCACAACACGGTTCAGAGCTTAATTTAACACTTAAATGATGATGATGATGAGATTGGGTTTAAGGGCGCTAAAAATCTAAGGTCTTCAGCGCCCTTTAACACTTAAAGCTCATCCTTTATAGGCTAAGGCAGAGGTGGCGAAAACGTGACTCCCGAGGCATTTTGACTCGCAGGCGCACGTTCCCTCTCTGCAACCGTCCGTTTGATTTTCACATGCTGCTGAGTGACGCAGTGCGTGTTGCATATTTGGTGACTCGCGGAAGGAAGTTGTTTTCGCCACCCTTGGGCTAAGGTAATTAGCGATTATGGCGGAGAAAGTGATGACCACTAAATCTTTGCACTGAAGAAAAGAGCGTTTCTGAGCATATACAGGCTGGAACATTTAAGTTGAGACCATACAATATCTCCAAAACTAAGCGTTGTAGAAAGAAATGTCCTGAATAAAAGTTGCTGGATATTAGGGGAAAGTAAATGTCATTAATCGTGTTTTATTTGGAGGACGTTATGATAATCATTTTAGGGTCAATTTAATTTATTTTAAATGGGAACCTACATTTTGTACGTTGTTTTCTCGTCAGAAAATGATGTAAAAAAGCTGTTTATTATGTGATGAGGAATAACGAAACAAAATAAAAAATATTGGTTCCCAATTACTAATGTAACTTGACCTTCAAATGACCATCCAATGGACCAACCATTACTTGCGCTCTTCGTACACAGTCATTCAAAATTTTCGTTGTTATTTACGTTGGTGTAAGAATAATTTGCAAAGTGTTTTATACAAATTAATATTGTTTAATTTTTTATGAGGGTTGAGAAAACAACATAAAAATATGGGTTCCCATTTAAAACAATTAAATTGAGCCTTAAATGTTCATCAGAACGTCCTCCAAACAAAATATGACTAATAGCATTTAATTTTCCCCATAATATCAAGAAACTTTTATTCAAGATATTTCTTTCTACAACGCTTAGTTTTGGAGATATTCTACAGTCTCGGCTTAACTGGTTCAGCCTATACAGGGTGAATCACCTGAAACTTGCAGCGCAAATATTTCGGAAATGGAAAGTGCTATTGATATGCAGTTTTCACAGCATTAATTAGTAGCCAGGGGCTCGTACATTTAGCCTATAAACAGATTTTAATAATACTGAGAAAGTGTATTTTTTGAGCAAACATACAGTTTTTTAAATAGAACAATGCCTAGTTACATAAACAAAATAAAGGTAGGGTAAATTAGAATGTCAATGGTCTTTGTTGCAGGATTCTAGTGCAATGGTTTACGAGAAATCGTATTTTGAAAAGTTGCCACTCCGACAATTGTTTGTCCCATTCAACCTGCTTAGTTGCTAGGTACGATGTTGTTATGTTTGTTTGCATTGTGTTTTCTGTTCATTGATTGTATTGCGACTTTCTGGTCAGTCAATTTGTGACAGTTCAAGCAGTAAGTCGTGAGTGGAAGATGGGGTTTACTAATGCAGAAAAAGCCGACATACTCATGGTATATGGAGAGTGTAGGAAAAATGCAGTTCATTCCTGTACGGTGTATGCGGAACCGTATCCCAATAGACGTCAACCATCTCGGCAATTATTTATCAACCTCTTCAACCAATTACGTGAAAATGTTACTGTAACACCTATAAAACTAACAGAAACAAACAAGTGACTGTAGAAGAGGCAGAAAGTAATATTTTGGCTGCCGTTGCAGTAGATCCGCAAATTAGTTCCCGCACAATCGCACGTGGAAGTGGCATAAGTCAGGCAAGTATACTGTGCATTCTCCATCGACATAGTTTCCATCCCTATCACATCTCTCTCCATCAAGAGCCGCATGAAAACGATTTTGAGAATCGTGTCAACTTTTGTACATGGGCATTAAAACATGAAACTCCAGATTCATCATGTATCTTGTTTAGTGATGAGGCAACATTTACTAATCATGGAGAGATAAACCGCAGAAACATGCACTATTGGTCTGTTGACAGTACCCGTTGGCTTCATCAGGTGGAACGTCAGCGTACATGGAGTTTAAACGTGTGGTGTAGGATAGTGAACCATCAGCTTAGGCCCTTTGTTCATAGAAGGAACAATGAACTTCCACAAGTATCGCAGCCACCTGACAGACTATCTGCCACAGATGCTAGAAGACTAGGAGGAACTTGTGGTACCAACATGATGGCTATCCAGCCCATAATGCACGAAGTACTACAGCTTTTCTTAATGGATTGTTTCAAAATCGTTGGACTGGACGAAGAGGACCTGTACCTAGGCCGGTCCGTTCACTGGATCTGACCCCTTTAGACTTTTTTCTGTGGGGAAGGCTGTATTTTCTATCCAAAAATTCGATATTGAGAATTCATGTTTTCAGAATCTCTCAATTAAAAAATAGAAAAAAATCCACGTGCATGCGCGTGTGTGTCTGTGAACAAGTCAAAAACGAAATATCGGATAGACACCAAACTTGGTATTTGAGTTCAGCGTCTTCCAAGGATGCGACAGGAATTTTCAAGAAAATCTTCCCACCCCAAACTAACTTTAAATGGAAAAAATGTTGTTTCTTTTTATTTTCTCAAAAATACGTCTAAGGATTTTGATCAGAACATAAGCTTAATATATTTTTGTGACAAATAAAATGTATGTATTGATTTTTATAGGAATAGCCTGTGAGGTTCTCCTCCTTCGAAATTAACTTTGTATAAGTGATAAATCATAAGGGTTAGACAAATATTCCTTACACAAAAAAATCTACATCCAGTTAAATCACAAAATTGCGTCTATATTTTTTCGAGGTATTTGTCATTATTGGTTTGAATTTACAAATACTTTATACGTTCTTGAAGTGCTAAGTCAGCCTTAGTTTGTTTTTCGTCGTCATCCAAAGTTTGGTTCGAAGCTAGCTTATAGCAACCCGCTTTTCAGTGATTTGATTATTGCTTCAGCCTCCCTTGTGGTGTGTTTCTAAGTAAGTACCGATAATTTAACAAAACGTTACACATTATTTTCCAAATACTTTATTATCATTTAGCACCTCATACTACTTCACATAGTCACCACCGTTATTTAGGCACTTGTCGTAACGGGAAAACCATTTTTTTGTATGGGTTCGTCAAAGAATGATGCCGCCTGTGATGAAAGCCAAGTTTGCACTCTTTGTTTCATATCATCATTGCCTTTGAAATGTTTTTCACCAAGGAATTTCTTCAGATAAAGGAACACATAAAAATCGCTTGGTGTCAAATCCGGACTGTAGAGAGATGACCGAATTGTTATTAATCAAATGATGCGATCAAATCTTGAGTTTGTTTGGCTGTGTGTGGCCGGGCATTTTCACTCCTTATTTTTCCCCCATAAACCTTGGACGGCGGCGATGAATGTTTGCTGGCGTAACATTTCTTGTATTCTAAAAATTCAAATGCATAAAACTAAAAAGAAAGATTAATTTATATAAATATAATTTTAAGTGTAAAAGACTGGGTTTTAAGACATCTTATTGCGAGTGTTATTATATCGAATAATCAGTGACACTCAGTATTGTGAGGGAAGTCCAATTTGCATTTTCCGAAGGTTTTCACTGAAGTTCAGTGATGAATTTCTTAAAAGGACCAGAGTCAATGGCTGAAATAATCATGCGAGAAGATCCGGACGAAGCAGGAGACAGTAGTTCAACGTCCCATCAAACTGAAAATGAATTAAAAACGATTTTAAACACACACTTCCTAATACGGCAATAATAAAAGAAACAAATTACGTTGGTCTCACGCCATCTAATGTCCAAACGTAACACTACTTGCACGCGCAGAAACTAGAAGTCATTTCTTTTCTGCCAAAATACGGCATGTAAGTATGTGATCTCAAACCCCTTAAATCATAGGGGTGCCATAATATGATTATTAAGGATAATTTCATTTCACATAACGCATGAATTTCAACGAGACTAGTTATAACATGAAAAATATATAATTGCAGCTTAGGCATTTACGTAAACACAAAATATTCCATACATTTTTACACTGAGTGTCAAAGAGAATACATAACCCTTTCAACCAGTAGTATCTAATAAAATTCTTAGCACATACATGGTACGAGTTTTAAAAAGTATTCACAAATGGGTCACTTAATGCTAAATCTCAATTCAAATTAGTAGTATAATCATAAAGGTGTTCCAAAACAGCTAAAAATCGAAAACTCTTATGTGTTACATTCACAAGGATTTCTCTACTTTCTCGTTTATTAGGAGGTATACAAACTAATTTTACTAAACCTTGTTTTTCTACTTACTTCATTTAAATCGAGAGACATTTGCAGAAAAGCTACACTACACATTTGGTTATAGATATAAAGAGAATAATGGTAGTCAAATGTTTAAGAACTACCCGCTGGCCTTAAAATTCCACTCCTTCCAGCAATCACGAGAAACAACTGAAAATCGACAGGACTTTAAGATAATGACGAAAGATTGAACAATTCAAACCATTAATAACGGATATCTCGGAAATGGTTTATGGCAAAAAAAAGTTATTTGAAATAAATAATGTGTTAAAGTGATCTGCATTTTTTTGTATAGGTAGTACGTTTTCGTCTATCGCTTAACGTTTACCAACTATACAAGATTATACAAAATTCCTTCCGGATGAAGAGGACTTCGGTGGCTACTCCCAGAAGATTCAAGATATGCATTTTATATGTAAAGTAAATATCTTTAATATATGTTTTTTTAATCAAAATCGTTAGAGCCATTTTTTAGAAAATCAAATTTTTTTTTTAAATGCTCCATGTAAAGGGTAGTTGAGGGTGGGAGAATTTTCTTGAAAATCTTTGTGTCACATTGGAAGATACTGAACTTAAATACCAAGTGTGGTATTTATCGGACTTTCGATTTTGAGTTATGCTGTTTACGGATCACGTCTATTTAAAAATTATAACAAGAAATATCTAATAAAACTTTTCCCTTCTTGAGTGGTTACAGGAAAAAAAAGTATTAACACTTACGAGTGTGCGCTTGTTTTTTTATTTGTTTAACCTCTATGATCATATCAGGGATTTTCACTTAAGAAACAACCGATTTTTTTATTTTAACCTTGACTTTATTTATTTACTAATTAGAGAAAAATTTCTCTATGCCAGCGGGAAATCGAACCCGTTACCTCCGGGTTGAGAACGCTGAGCATGTCACCACAGAGGTAGTCTGTGTTTCATTTCAAAATAGTTTAGAACACTAAATATCCTTTATATACTTGTGATTGCGTTTCAGTATCAAACCTAGTCACAGACTGCAATTCTTTGACTAAAAGAGAATTTGTTAAAATTTCCTCAACTGGTTCAAGTATGTAGGAGTGGCATTGCAACACTGAACGAACCACAATCACGGAAAAAGAAATAAAGAAAATATTTTCTTCAATTCTGTGTTTCTTTTCCTTGTATTTACGTGCTTGTGATTTGCGCAACTTAATGGACAGTGATGTCATTTATGATTCAACGTGAACAGCAATCGTACGAGACATTAGCATTTTCATATCAAGAATGTGTATAGAGTGCTCCGAGTTTAGAAAATACTGCGAATTTAAACACAATAGTGCAGTACAGCGCCTCAAACTCGCTCTGACAAACATACAAGGGGCACTATTTATATTTTGAGCCTAATATTTAAAACAAGGTAATTTATGATTGAAAACTGCTTTATTGTTTTTTAAAATATTCTCCTTTATGATCAATACACTATTGCATCCGTTTGAACCATTTGTTAAAGCATTTTATCCAGTCTTCTTGAGACACCTCCAAAACATGACTTTTGAAGGCATCAACGGCTTCTTCTGCCAATGAAAATCGTTGTCCACGCAATTTATTCTTGATGTTCGGGAACAAAAAGAAGTCATTGGGTGCAAAATCCGGATTGTATGGTGGTGACCCATCAATTCGATTTTTTGAGCCTTCAAATACTCTGTTAGACGTGATGTGTGTGCGCTCGCATTGTCTTGATGAAGAACGATCCTACGGTTCTTGTTGGTTTTCCTTACTTCACCGAAGACTTCCGGCAAACAAATGGTTGTGCACCATTCGGCATTGACCGTTTTACGTTCCTCTAAAGGCACTGTTGCCACATGGCCAGTTTTGCTGAAAAAGCAGGCGACCATTTGCTTCGAAGTGCTTCGAGTGCGAACAACTTTTGTTGGATTTGCTTAATCTTGAAAGACCCATGCAGTCGAATGCTGTTTATGTTCCGACTCATACGCATAGATCTATGATTTGTCACCTGTTACAATCTTATATGCGTCTTTTGAGGCACCGTCATTGTATTCTTGAGCATTTTTGTACACCAATCGACACGAGCATCTTTTTGAGATTGCGTCGAATTATGTGGGATGCAACGAGAGCAAACCTTTTTCACGGCTAAATAATCATGCAATATTTTATATATGCTGGTGGAACTAATGCCTAGGGTTGCCTCAATCTCACAATATGTCGCATGACGATCTTTCATTATTGGTTTTTACACAGCATCAATGTTTTCTGACACAACTGATTTCGGACGACCTTCACGAACTTCTCATTGAGCGAACGGCGGCCACGATTAAATTCGTTATACCAGGGTTTCACAGTGGCAAAGGATGGAGCTCCGTCGCCAAATGTGGAAGTTAGTTGATCGATGCACTCTTGTCTTGATAATCCACGTCGAAAGTCGTAATAAATCATTGCACGAACATTTTCACGAGTTAATTCCATGTTTTTGTTGACACACAATTTACAAGTTAGTGTAAACAAAACAAATGACGCTCTATTGACAAAATGTTTGAAGTAGATTATGGTAGAAAATTTCAAGCTTTCCACTGGAAACGTCAGATGGCACCTACAACATTCAGGGTTGCCAAGGCTCAAAATATAAATAGTGTCCCTCGTATTAACACTTTCACTCGACGATATCCATTTACCTACTGCCTGTTCTTTGAATGATCTGTGTTTGGAATTTAGCCCCATTTCTTGCTTTTATATTTTGGATATGTGTACGATTTCGTATTACGCTAGTTTCAAACATTTTCAAGTCTCATTTAATTTTGCTCACTGCTTCACTCGTGGTTCCGAAAGGGGGACAGTGACCAATCATTCTTGAATGAATGTTATTTTTCAACCAATCACCGTCCTGATTTACTCAACCTTTATGAAAATCTCTTTACCACCTCTTTATTACCTCTTTCTTACTTTCCCTACCACGTATCTAGTAGGTAGAGAAGGTATTGTATTCCTACCAAAAATTCGTCGATATCGAGATTTCACCGGAAATACGTGTTTCGAGACCTTCTGAATCCAAACAAAGTATTTTTGGAAAAAGGACCGTGAGTGTGGTATGTGTCTGCAAACAGCATAACCTAATACTGAAAATACTGTCCGATAAATACCAAACTTGGAATTTAGGCTCAGCATCTTCCTAAGATGCGACACGAAGATTTTCAAGAGCGCCCCCCAACCCAAAACTACCCTTCATATGCAAGATTTTTCAAAATTAGGATTATCTCAAAAATATATTTAATGATTTTGATACTCTATGATTAAAACTCTAACATATAGCATTACCATTTGGCAACAAAGATGTTTAGTTAAAGTTTTACAATATCTCAACCTTGTATTTTGTTATGTTCATGTTATGCTGGCATACATAAATGTATTTGTAGCTATTTTGTATAATAGATATATTAATTTATTTCGGCATTATTGTAGTGTTTCTTTTAACCAAAAGCAAAATCCATTAAACTGCAGTCAAATGTAACCCCGTCATCATCAATGCGTGCCATCACTCTGCTTATTTTACGTGGGTCCACCCAATCTTTTCTACAGGTACGTCTGACTGCAGTCGCTGAGATTCGAACTCTCGACGTTCAGCTTTGAATGGATGACCACTCCATTTCGCCTCGCCTAAACGATCATGGCTATTCGAATCGCTTGCGTTAAGTTGTCTATGACATGGATATCTAAACCGGTTTAGGAATTACAGAAAGACTGGCATATATAGCAAAATAATTCATACATTAGAGGGTTTATATGTTTACTTGTCAAATAAAATGTAGCTCTAGCGTGAATTTTCTGGAAATAGCCGGTGAGGTCCTGTTCATTCAGAAAAAAAATTGTATAATTTTGTGAAACTGGTAAATCATAACAAATAGACAAAAACGTACTACTCAAGAAATGCAGATTTATTTAAAGCGCAAATGTATTTCAAATAACTTCGCGGCATTAGCCACTTCCGAGATATCCGTTGTTATTGGTTAGAGCTTCCCAATATTTTGTCATTTTAGGTGCTGTCTCTATTCAGTTGTTTCTCACGCTGCCATGGAAACAGTATAGGATTTCTAGGCCACAATACAGCTACTAAATTTTAAACGTCTGACTATCGATTCAGTTTCCTCTATTCCCCTTGTACCTTCAACGAAACGTGTAATGAAGCTGCAGATCAATCACAAGTGAACAGCTGGTTACGAGCACAGGACCTGACTTCTGGTTTACTTCTGATTCATCTTCGTCACGGTGTTAAAGTGCTTACCTCCAAGAAGACTTTTGAGTCAGGGGAACATGTGAAAACACTTGGGAAAAGATCTGGTGAATTTGGAGGATGCGAGAAAACTTCCTATTTGAATCTTCTGAGCTCCGCCTGGGTCAGATTCAACTTGAAAGTTTTCTCGTATCCTCCGTATTCACCAGAGCTTGCCCCAAGTGATTTTCACATGTTCCTCCAACTCAAAGGTAAGCACTTTTAACACCGATGATGAAGTCAAATCAGTGAACAGCTGATTGCGAGAACAGGAATCGACATGGTACAATACTGGTTTGGAAAAATTTTGTTTCCCGTCTCCGAAAATACATGGAAAAACATGTTGACTGTGTAGAAAAGTAACGAAGGATTGTACAGTATAACTAAAATTAATTCAACATCATAAATTGTGTATAATGTTTTTTATAAAATCCTTATTGGATGATTAACATGAAGTAGACGGAAAAATAAGCTTTCGTAGAATAGTTGGAGAAAGCTAGATAAAAACAAACTATAGTAGGTAGAAAAAGTAATGCGAATGTAACATTTTAGATTTTTTTTTAATATTCTGAATAGGTTAGTGTGTTTATCTTGAACTCCAACTCAGTGAAGAACACTATTCCGATAATGTACCTACACAAATTAAGACACAACATGTCTACTACCTTGTCAACAGCATTAAATTTAATAAACAACTAACTTATTCCTGCCAATTCTTAGGGATTTGATGGTAGGGTATTTATTCAATAACTGTATTTTAAATAATTTTTGTTCCAATAAGGAAAATCATAACCTACAATGGAAAGGTAGAATCAGGCGACTGAAAAATTCAATGCCATAGCACGGATATCCAACCCTGTCCAACACACGGCTTGTGTGGAAGAACAATTAATTCCACAACCTACGATATTGGTTTTTGCATCCTTACAATATTGCATGCCTACTTCAAGTTTCCCACGCCAGATGGCAGTAAATAATGTATTAAATAATCCAGTTGCACTATCAGACTAACAAAGTGGGACCATATAAGTCTGATTTATTTTCAAACAACGCCCTTTACATTCTAGGTAAATATAAATGTTTTATGAATCCATTTTAATATTATAAGTTTTGGGTAAATCACTTCACTTGGTTCCATCCTGTGTTCACAGAAAGTCAACATGGTTCATGTTAACATTTAGTAAACTGCACTATCAGCAAACTTAAACTAGTTAAACAATGCAGAGCGTTTCCTTTACACTGTGGTCACCACAAGGCTGCTTGCTCGCCCGTTGCCGCCGCAGCTCGGACTCCCGCCGAAACAATTATAATATCCCCGCAATGGCCTCACTTTCTCATATTACAATTGCAATGATAATAAACATATATTTTATCATAAGGAATGTTTGAAATCTTGTCCTTCTATATTCACACATATCTAGCATCTTTCCGGAAAGTGTTCATTCACACTCAAGTGTTAAATATATTCCTTGAATAATGTTTTTTGTTTTATTCTTCCAATATGTGGGGGTTTACGCATACACCTTATTTTATGTGAGTATTAGAGTCGAGTAAATTTATATAATTGGATTTTGCGAAATGGTAGAGTAATAATTTGTGCCACGCATAATATTCTTCTACGATGAAGCATGGTTCCATTTATACGGCTATGTTTGTCGCAAAATAATAAATATTGAAGTACAGAGAAACCCGATTTTACACACGAGTTTCCCTTGCATGACGATAAAATTGGTATGGAGTAAATGGATACAGAATAATAAGACAAATATTTTTACTCTCTCCACTAGGTATAGTATGTAGAGGAAGTATTGCATTCCACCCAAAAATTCTATACTGAGATTTTACCTGAAATACATGTTTTGAGGCGTCCTGAATCCAAATAAAGCATTTTTGGAGACATGTCCGTGTCTGTGTGTCTGTGAACAGCAGAACTCGAAAACGAAAAGTGGGATAAACACTAAATTGGTACTTCAGTTTGCTATCTTACAAGGGTACAACTCGAAGGGTTTCAAGAAATCCCTTTACAGGGAACATTTTTAGAAAATTTTGATTTTCTCAAAAATGGCTCTAACGATTTTTATTAAAATATCATATGTTTAAGATATAAAGTACGAAATATAAAATTTTCTGGAAATGTCCCCAAAAGTCCTCTTCATTCTGAATGACTTTCGCATAACTGGTAAATCTAAGAGATAGACAAAATTGTGCTGCACAAAAACTGTAGATCTGGTTAAAACACACAATTTGTCACTGATTTCTTTGTCGAGTGAACGATTTCCGAGATATTCCTTGTTATTTGTTTAAATTTTCCAATACTTATACTTTTTCTCAATGGGAATTCGTTATTCGTTTTTTTATGTCCTGGACATGCAAAGAGAATGAAATGCTCCACATAGCAACCAGCTCTTAAAAGATTTGACTATCGCTTAAAGCCTACCATATTCCCCTTGCAACTACAACAAAATTAGCAATAAGATAGTTACTGCAAGTGTTTATCTCGATTACCATGAAGTAGATGAAGAATAAGCGTTTCTAAAAGAGTAGAGAGTCACGTGAATGCAACACAGCAGATTTTTTGAACAAACAATAAATGCAGAGAGGTACAGGAATAATTTTCACTATATTTGAACAGTTGAATGTAAGTCTGTATCTTTCCAGCAAGTCATTGCTACCGCGCATATAGCTGACGAGTCAATAAATTTAATTTAGGAAAGTGGAGAACTAGGGAGAACTTTAAACAAATTAAACTTAAAGATAAGGGTTTTCATTTACAAGATAGGATAATTAGTACCTCACAATCCCCTGATTTAACTACACGTGACTTTTATTTAAGGGGAAGTTCCAAAATAAGGCGTGTACAACAAACCTGGTACATTGAAAGAAGTAAAAGAAAACATCAAGTAAAAATTCACTCAATTTCGTATACTCAACTCTCAAGTGTGAATGAAAATTTCCGATGAAGATGCCAGAAATATGCGGATAGAGAAAGACAACACTTCCAGCATCTCTTATGATAAGGTACGTGCCTATTCAACTAATCTGCATGATTTCGGATGACTGAAAAGTAATAATTGATTCTGACGCACCCTTTTATGCTAATTTCAGAACTGCTTTTACTTTTTTTCTATCACGTACAGTTTTTACACAATTTCACTTTAAAAATATAGAGATATAAAGATATTGCTTCCGTCATTACACATAAATTGGGGTTGATGAAGCAATTTGTAAGAGCTCTACCACAGGATGGACCCTGCTTCAAGTACCTTTCCAAGAAATTTCCCTTCATTACACAAGATAAATTAAAGGCTGGAATTCTTGTTGGTACTCAAATAAAGAAACCGATGTAGGATGGAGATTTTGAGAAGACAATGAATGGGAGAGAAATAGAAGCATGGGCCGCCTTCCGATTAGTTACTGAAAACTTCTTAGGCAATAACAAAGATCCTAATTACAAGGCCATTGTCGAAACTATGTTGGAAAATTTCAAGAACATGGGTTGTAACATGAATGTAAAGGTGCATTTTCTGCATTCATATATCGACTACTTTCCAGAGAATCTGGAAAATTATAATGAAGAGCAGGGTGAACGTTTTCACCAAGATATTAAGGAAGTGGAGAGGAGGTACCGGGGGAGATGGATTGAAACTGTGATGGCCGACTATGTTGGATGTTGAGGAGGGACAGTCATCTTCAAGGATCTGCAAGGAAATCAAAGAAGAGAAAGTTTCAAAAAAATATATGAAACACTTTGGCTTCTTGTTTTGTTAAAATGTAGTCATGAAATAAATTAGAGCAGTTTTTGAATAAAAACTTACCTTGTGTGAAATGGTATTTGAATACATTTTTACGCTGATTAGAAAATTGTCAAAACATTGCTTCTTATTTTGTGTAAAAACCTGACGTGATAGAAAAAAAAACGGATGTCAGTTCTGGAATCAGCATAAAAACGTGATTCAAGAACACCTACTTTTAAGAAATCGTCTGACAAAAAGTTTGAAAATGCAGACTAGTGTTATGATTGTGATTGTAACTATGGGAAAATGAAGCCATCGTGGGGATATTAAAACTATCGGTGCGAGTCCGAGCTGCAACGGCCACACGTGCGAGCCGCCGTGTGGTGGCCAGTATGAAGGAAATCAGTGTGTAAGCTTGCATCTTAAATTATGTAGAAAACATTCAGCGTGAGGCGAACATCGGCGTAACCGATTTCGCCACAAGGCAGATTGATGCGCAAAATACTGTGGCAGTGAACGCGTTAATTACCTATGAATACACTGAAACTTAAATGTTCACTATTTCATGAGAGTTTTATTCAGTGTGTATCACAAGTATAACAAGTTTGAAGTTACCATGTTTGATTATCTCAAATATCCTCAGAAAACAATTCGATATAATTTTCATCAAGGACTATGCTTAAGGGTATTATGAGATACTGTCAATGATCGTGTGAAGGACCCTTGTTCCGCATGAACAGCTATATGGCATATTCCTAAAGTCATGAATAATAATAGATGTTTTTGCTGAATTTCTTATTAATGCCTCAGTTGCGTTTAGGGAGCAGTTCACAACTTTTCTGCTAGTTAGCACCAGATGACAATGGGATTTAAAGCAAGAGGCCTAGTGTGGATAAACTGCAGAATAGATTATTTAAATCGTTCTATAAAAATCAAAAGTTGACTTTGAATCTGTGGCACTATAGACCTTGTGAGACTTGGCATACCAACCCGGCTGCTAAACTTACACCCACATGTGTAAGACAGAGATGGACTATCATCCAACCGATGTGGGGAGATGTTGTGGTCAGTACCATGCTTCCTCCAGCCAGAAGGTGGCTCTTATGACCTATCATACCTCCTAAAGTGCATCACGATACTAGTGAGCACCGGTTTTACAGATGGGTCTGGACAGGTGGTATCGAACCCATGCGCATTCCGTGACTTAGAACTGGAGTATCACGTTCCATTCTACTAAATCACCATGAGCACTCTGTTAAAAGTATATAAAAATAAGTATATTTGTATCTTTTTCCTTCCTAAATTTTCAAGAAGTATAAGGTTCCCAATAATTTGATGACTCATGAACGAAAATAAATCTGGGTTGGTGTTCAATAGTTATATGTTTTAGAGATTAAAAATATGCAGTGACAGGTAAAAAATATACTAACTGGTTTATAAACTGAAATATAACAATTAATGACTGGAAATCTTGGACATTTGCATTTTACACGTAAGCAAACACGAGTAATGGTAAATCCAGAACATTAAAAATCTTATGCATTGCATTCACATGGCTTTCTCTTCTCACTATGTAGAACCTGTTTATATAAAAGCGTATTTCTCCATCTCTTCTTGTTAACTGAGATACAATTTAATTATACGTTTACACACCGAGCGGAGGGTTCAGGTGATAACGTCCATGGCCCGCATTCGGGAGGTCGTGGGTTCGATTCCTGTGGCCGAACTTCCTGATCCATGGGTTTTTTCGGGGTTTCCCCTGGTCGCCAGGCGAATGCTGGGAAGGATCATTACATCCCCCGAATTTCCTGTCCCTCTATTTCACCTCCATTCTCATTTCACTTTGCCTTTCATTTGCTTGGTCTCTTTCAGGGTTGCAAGGTTCGGCGGGAGGTCTCGGCGTGTACGAGGCAGGGGAAAAGGATGCTCTTAGGACACCTTCGTCCGCCGGACTGCAAGTGGTCTCCAGGTCCCAGGTCCCCCAGGGGATGTGTAAGCTCACAGTAGAGAGTGGGGTCGACAGCACCATCCAGCACCCGGGGAGTTCTGTAAATGGTAGAGACCCTGTCCTCTGCCTGTCGTGCCTCCTAGTCCGGCCGCCCTCTGTCCCCTCTCACCTCATCCCTATCTCCTGGGGGCGCCCCGTCAGGGTTCTAGATACAAAAGATCTGCTTACGTCGAGGCGCTAAGTCCCTTTTCGCTTGTAGTCCTGTCCTATACGTTGTCACATTGTTGTAGGAATAAGAAGCCTACAGAGGTTAAAGCAAAGTCAGATTTTTGAAAAGCAGCTCGATATTTAATGATTTTGAAAATTTATTTTCCTGCATAATACTGATAACTACCTCCTATTACTTTTTTAAACAACTTTTTTTTTTTTGGTGCTCGAGGCATTATGTTACATCACTATGTACCGAGCAATAATATTTTGAAATAACTTATAAGGATATTTTTGTGATATAAGAAGTTATCTCTCTATTATTCAGATGTTTTTCGGAAATGTTTACGATCTCTACTATGCATAGTAAGCAGAGGAAGTATTGCATTCCACCCAAAAATTTTATGTTGAGATTTCGCCGGAAATACATGTTTTGAACCCCCTGAATCCAAAAAATCATTTTTAGAAAAATATCTGTGTGTGTCTGTGAATAGCATAAATGAAAAACGTTGGATAAATACCAAACTTGCTATTTGAGTTTAGTATCTTCCAAGGATGCGACACGAAGATTTTCAAGAAAATCCCCCACCCCAGACTCTTCTTTACATAGAAGATTTTTCGAAATTTTTGATTTTCTCAAAAATGGCTCTAACGATTTTGATTAAAATATAATAGATTTAAAATCTTTTCCTGAAAAATAAAATGTATAGTTTGAATTTTCTGTGAATGTCCAAAAAGTCTTCTTTCTGAATGGCTTTTGCATAACTGGTAAACCGTAAGAGTTATCAAAACTTTTTCTTCTCAAAAAATGTAGAGCTTGTTAAAACACACAATTTAGGTCATATATTTCTTTTGTGGAGTGAACCATTTCCGAGACATTCCTTGTTATTTATTTGAGTTTTCCAGTACTTATACTTTTTCTCAAATGGTAATTCGTTATTCATTTTTTTTGTCCTGGACATGCAAAGAGAGTAAAATGCTTCACATAGCAACCAGCTCTTAAAAGATTTGACTGTCGCTTAAAGCCTACCATATTCCCCTTGTACCTACAAGAAAATTAGCAATAATAAAATGTTTACCTCGATTAACATGAAGTAGTGGAGAATAAGCGTTTGTAAGAATAGTTTGTACAAGAGTGAAGAAAGTCATGTGAGTTAGACACATCAGATTTTTTAAAATTATACGGATACTAAACAAGGCATTAGAATGCTCCACTATACTGAAAAGAAAGCAAAATTTCTGCACGAGTTCACAGAACTGATTCACTCTAAAGGAAAGTGCAATAAGAATTTTAAGTCTGAATTATATATATTCAGTTCAATTCGGTAAAATTTTGGGTGATATGAGTATCGTATTTTATTAATCCTAGTTTTATACTCACTCCAGTATATTGTGAAATTTAATTTAATTTTATTTGCAGCGAAAAATATTGCCTTTCATTCATTTGCAAAAAGTAAATGTATCAGAAAGTCGAAATGAATCATACACTTTGCATTATTAATATAAACTAATTTACGCTTATAACTCATACGAATAATGTGTAAGATGAGAAAATATTCTCTTTTCTCACTCACTGATACGATACAGAATATAAAAAAATAAATAAATGTGCAAAAAATTGTAGAGTAGAAAGGCAGCACCAAAATAACTATTTTGAGGTTAGGAGTAAGGGATCGTAGATGCAGTATAATAACAAGAGCGCTGCATGAACATAACTGAAGTCTGGCTTTATGAAACATCTTTATTTGCTAATCAAAATGAAATGGAACTCACACCAGTGTGTAAGTACTATCTAACTAATGAGTACTGGTATACAATGAGAAACTAACCATTAAATGCGCGTACTCTACTGAGCAAATGCTTTTGGTATTACCATACCATCTAGTAGGTTTTACATCAGACACACCTAGTGACGTGACTAGTAGTACAAGAGTGCGTTTTGTTTACATCTAACACCCACAAACAGGCTTCCCAATTGGAGACTCTAACACGACGGATTTAATATTGATACATGTAGCACAGTAAAAGAGGTTCCGTTACTAACCTCAAAATTATTTTGGTACTGGCTTTCTACTCTGCAATTTTACACATGTTTTTTCGCACACAGTATAAGCAAAAGACTGAATAGAGTAGTAAACATTCAATACATGCATTTTACCTTTCGTAACTCAAACTCTTACTTGAAGCAAAAGTGTCGGGCCAAGATTGAGAAAATAAAAAAATAACCTTTTTCGTTTTAGCTAAAGAAATGCTTGAAATGGGAGAAAATTCCTTGAAAGTCCTACTCTTGCACGCGCGTGCACCCACACCCCCACACCCACCCCCACCCCACACGCAGACGCACACGCACACGCACGCACACACACACACACACAGGTACATACACATTGACATTTATGCTTCTCGATTTAGGAGGCCTCAAAATATTCACAGTAAAATCCCATTATCAATTTAACATGGTAAGGGGCGAAGAAAGTAAAGTAAAAAGAAGTGTTGCATTCACATGGCTTTCCCTACCCTCTATCGCTTATCAGTGGATATGCAAATTATTCTTACAAGAGTTTCTTTTCCTATCTACTTCATTTATATTAAGAAAAATCTTTCTGGAAACAGCTGTATTACGTATTTCGTTTCAGAAACAAACGGAATAGGTGATAGTTTTAGAACTTGACGCTATTCGCTGGCATTAAAATGATATAATCTTTCCATCGCGAGAAACATTGAAAATCGATCCGAGTTTAAAAGAATGGCCAAGTATTAAATTATAACTAATATGATTTTCCGGGCTGTTATGCCGTGGTCTGCTGAAGAAAGAAATCTTTCTTCAGCAGACCACGGCATAACAGCCCGGAAAATCATATTAGTTATAATTGTGACACCGGCCGTGAAAACCTACGTTCTTACAAGTATTAAATTATTCGAACCATTAATAACGGGTATCTCAGAAATAGCTTACATCACAAAAAACGTTATTGGAAGTAAATTGTGTGTTCTTAAGAGCTCTACATTTTTTGTGTAGTACGTTTTCGTCTATCGCTTATCGTTTACCAGTTATGCAACATTATACAAATTTCCCTCCGAATGAAGAGGATTTCACAGGTTGTTCCCAGAAAATTTAAGATATACATTTTATTTGCAATTTAAATATCTTTGACATATGGCATCTCAATCAAAATTGTTGAGCCATTTTTAAGAAAATTAGAAAATTTGAAAAAATGTTGCATGTAAAGGATAGTTGGGAGAATTTTTCGAAAATTTGATGCCACATTTTGGAAGGTACTGAACCTAAATATCAAATTTGGTATTTATCCTACTTTTAGTTTTTGAATTATGCTGTTCACGACGAATACATACAAGGACGTTTTTCTAAAAATGCTTTATTTGGATTCAGGGAGCTTCACATCATCATTTTCGGTGAAATCTCGGTGTCGAATTTTTGGGAGGAATACAATGCCTTCTCTAGGTGGTACAGAAAGTAAAGGAAGCGATAGGAAGTAGGCGACTGTTAGAAACAGCACAGAAATGGTGCACGCTGTAGACATGGAGAAGTGTCCCGTAAAATGTAGTGATATGAATAGCCAGAGGACTGTATGTACCCCTCCTGGAGCAACTTTATGTGGAAGACGTACATGGCGGAGAAGAATGGAACCCACTTGAGTGCGCTTTCTCTTGCTGTGGTCCGGACATCGATCGCAGACTATACAATAGACACCCACTTGATCAGAGAGAGGCTCACACGGCAGGCAAAATCCTATTATGCTCGTTCCAGACACATCCCTGGTGAAGTGCATATGAGCCTACCTTCCTTGTCTTTGTAGCTATGTGCTTCCATCAGGTCATCTGAATGGAGTTTACAATCATGATTGTATATTGTGCTCCATTATAACATGCCATTCTACCTCTTGTGACTATATGTTCATCTCCATGGCCTTCTTCAATCTTTATACGAGATCTTGATTGTGTTGCTTGTCTGTTTTACGTTCCATAGGGGTGAAGGTTGTATTGGAGAAGTGGAAACCAAGGGCACTAACTCCCCACATGAATACGGTGTGTCACTAGTTGTACTTTTGCGGGAAAGGCGAAATTTCTGATTGGCTGTTTCAAGTTTCGAAGTTCGTAACGAACTAAATGGCAGGCACAGAACACCAGAGTAGGCTTTGGTGTAGGTAAAGAAGAAAGGGACCATCTTGGATTTTTATTCTGGAAGTTTTCGTCCGAAGTTTTTTCAACAGGAGCAAAGCAGAGACGGTAATCATACATTTACGCTATTTCTGATTGAATGTATATTTGTTGTAATATTGGTATTTTCTATTAACTTCAGTGATATTCGTAGAATGAGGTAGAAAACTTTGGTAGTTTATTGTGTGTTACACATTTTTATATAAAATTAATTTTCAGATACATTGAGCCGTCCAGACAGAGGGGATACGCCTACGATTTACATTCCCATCCAGTGTTGTGGTTCGAGTCCCGAATGGTGACAGAATCTGAAGGTATGTTATTAAGTTTGAGCAAGTTATTAAGTTTCCAGCATTACAGTGCTGGATGAAAGGTTACGTTTTTCAGAGCTTCTTAGTGTTGCTGAATTTTATATTGTCTGATTTACTTTTCAGATATTGTGAGTCATCCAGACAGTGGAATATACGATTAATTTTCTTGTTTGCACTTCATAATTGATGGGTGGAGATCACAGCCAAAAGTAGGTAAGGTAAAATCAACCTTAATGCAAATTAATTAGCATGTTACTGTGCTAATATTCAAACACATAGATGCAGATCATGCGAGTGATACTCGTGTATAATTAAAAAATGTAGGATTATTGGTGGAATGACACACTAACTGCAAGGATAGCATGCCAATGATACTATACTTCTTTTAAGACAGTGCCCAAGTGAAATTTTTTAATACAGAAGGAAGAAAGATATTTGATATCATTCACAAATATTTCAGTAATTTACCCTCTTTTGGGCATTTTTATCTAACTGCCACTATGTCCTTTTTTGAACTGGGCATGGTGTATGAAAATAGAAATTCTGGTAGCTTTTTTGACAATTAATGTCCCTGTAATCTGTTAGTACAGATGCTCAAAAGCATTTGTTTCCAAGAATAACTGAAGTGTTTGTTTTGAGTGAAAATACTTTGGTGTTCTGTGTTACGTTCTGCGTTAAGGTTATATTCAGTTGCTGTGCTCTTGATGTATTTTGGCCCCAGATTTTTTGGGGAGTAGTGTTTAACGCTCATTCTATGTACGGCTCTACAGTTGTAGACACTCATAATACATTGAATGAACATAATTGTGAAAGGAAATTTGAAAGGAAAACGCTTCCCGGCTTTTTCCAGTTATGAGAACTAAGGAAAACCTTGAAATAACCTCTCAGGGAGGACGATCGTGGTGGAATATGGACAACAGACTTCTCGTTCACGAGTCTGTGTCTTAATGACCTCAATAATCCTGTTAAAATTGATCGGGGATTTTTGTTTAAAAAATCCAAACTCTCCGGCGTAAGCTGTCCTAAGAAACCAACAAAATTAGAACTGAATCACAAGTATAAATTATCAAACAGCAACAATAACAACAGAAAATAATAATAATAATAATAATAATAATAATAATAATAATAATATAAATTTATCCAAAAAATCTGATATCAGTAGATCAGGTAAAAAGAAAATATTGTGAGGGATTGGGAAGGCCAATATGGATTTTAAGTGGTAATTTCAATTCGAATATTTCAAGAATCGCTTTCCATTATCTGTTTTTGGCTAAGACTAAGTAAAATATGTTCCTATTATCTTATAATAATAATAATTGTATTTGCAATTAACATAGTACACTCGGCCTATTTAAAACTGTTGCTCATCTTGAGAGGCGGAGCTCGAATCGGCCACTTCTTCGAGCACTCGGGGCAGTCAGACTTTGTTCACATGACTGTGTGTATTCTTGTAGTAGTTATAATGGGAAACACACAGCTTAATGTTCAGAGGTTGCAAGTTTAAATCTCCGTGGAACTATTCAATCTTTTTTTTTGGCCCTTCATTTTAAATAGATGAGTAAAACTGATGTGTTACACTCACATAACTTTCCCTACCCTTGTACAAACTATTTTTACAAACGCTTATTCTCCACATACTTCATGTTAATCGAGATAAACATTTGCAGAAACTATCTTATTGCTAATTTTCCTGTAGGCCCATGGGGAATTAGGTAGGTTTTAAGTGATAGTCAAATCCTTTAAGAGCTGGTTACTATGGTTTATTTCATTCTCTTTGCATGTCCAGGACATAAAAAAATCTGTTGTGTTACACTCAAATGACTTTCTCTTATCTTGTACAAACTATTTTTACAAACTCTTATTCTCCATCTATTTCATATTAATCGAGATAAACATTTGTAGAAACATCTTTTGACATGCAAAGAGAATTACATTTTACACATAGCGACCAGTTCTAAAAACATTTGACTTTCGCTTATGGCGCACTATGTTCCCCTTGTTTTGTATTTGCAAGGGCAATATAAGCATAGACATATCTCTTAATAGCTGGTTGCTATGTGCAGTACCATTCTCTTTGCCACAAATTAATACTCTTTGCATATCCAAGACAAAAAATGAATAACGAATTCCCATTTGAGAAAATTATTGAAAAATTTAAGGAAATAACAAGCAATATCTCGAAAATGGTTCACTCAACCAAAAAAATGTATACGACATAAATTGTGTATTTTAACGCGATCTACATTTTTTGTGTTGTAAAATGTTGTGTATCTCTTATGGTTTACCAGTTATGCAAAAGTCGTTCAAAATGAAGAATACTTTTGGAGACATTCCCAGAAAATTCAAGATATACATTTTATTTGTTATAAAAATATCTTAAATATATGATATTTTAATCAAAATCGTTAGGCCTATTTTTGAGAAAATTAAAATGTTCGAAAAATGTTCCATGTAAAGGGTAATCTGGGGTGGGGGATTTTCTTTAAAACTTTCGTATCGCATCTCTGGAAGATACTGAACTTAAATACAAAGTTTGGTGTTTATCCGACTGTTTGTTTCTGAGTTATGCTGTTCACAGACACACAGACAGACACAGACTCACACACACACACACACACACACACACACACACACAGACACAGACACACACACGGACATGTTTCCAAAAATGCTTTTTTTGGATTCAGGGGGTCTCAAAACATACATGTCCGGTGAAATCTCGGTATCGAATTTTTGGGTGGAATACAATACTTCCCCTACTTACTATACGTAATAGAGAAAGTAAAACCGTATAACGATTTCTCATTTGAGTAAAAGTTTAAATATTGGAAAATTCAAACAAATAACAAGAAATATCTCGGAAATGGTTCACCCCACAAAAATGATGTATATTACATAAATTGTGTGCTTTAACAGATCTATATTTTCTGTACAGTAAAGTTTTGTCTATTTTTTTTACGGATTACCAGTTATACGAAAGTCATTCAGAATGAAGAGGACTTTTGTGGACATTCCTAGAAAATTCAAGATATGCATTTCATATGGCATGAAAATATCTTAAACACATGGCATTTTTATCAAAATCGTTAAAGCCATTTTTGATAAAATCAAAATCTTCGAAAAATGTTCCATGTAAAGGATAGCCTGGAGTGGGGGGTTTTTCTTGAAAATCCTCGTGTCGCATCCAGATAGTTAACTCAAATAGCAAGTTTGGTATTTATCCAACTTTTCTTTTTTGATTTATGCTGTTCATAGACAGACAGAGAGACAGACACAGACACACATGGTCATGTTTCCAAAAATGCTTTATTTGGATTCAGCGTACCTCTAAATATGTATATGCGGTGAAATTTTGATATCGAATTTTTGGGTGAAATGCAATACTTCCCCTACTTACTAAACGTAGTAGAGTGTAAAATTATAACTGGTTTACTTCATTTTTATGTGGAATTTATTTAGTAGTCCGTCAAACTGGTAGATGGCACCCATGATATTAATTTATCAGTCAATTTAATTTTATAACCACAAATTTCACCAATGTTGTAATTATATTATAAGTAAAATGAAGTAACATAAGCAATGTTATTTAACTATATTACTTGCAGTAAAAGAGTTGTAAAAAATAAAAGATAACAATCCACTACGGAGAATCGAACTCGAGCTCCACTCGAAGGGACTTTGAAGAAATTTAACTGCTCAAGAGACCGGGGCTATTTTATTTTAACCGAGTGTAGATAATCAACTGTAATGATGAAACGAGTTCTAGGTCATGTTTTAGTGAAACAGTAAAGCACTTTTAAACTCTCCGATTGGTATTACTTGCTTTTAAAGGGAAGTGAAATTTCCTTTTAAAATGTGATGGGCACAGCAAATGAACACTTAAGATGGACACACAACAGTACTTTGTTGTGGTCACACATATTATCCCTAGTCGAGATTATTTCGGCAGATTCCGAATATTCATTCCACAGCTGATCATTTCATCAGCTCCATTACTCTATATACTTGGAAATGCACTTGCTTCCAGCCGGACTCAGCGTGAAAAGAGAATCCGAGGTCGCGGGATTAAATCCGGTCGTAGATTTACGGCACGTAAAAGAACGTCAAGCCTAATGGAGACCTCTGAGAAAAATCTGATGTGTTACACTCACTCTACTCTTGTACAAACTATTTATACAAACGCTTATTCTCCATCTAGTTCATGTTAATCGAGATAAACTTTTGCAGACCCTATCTTATTGCTAATTTTCTTGTAGATGTAAGGGGAAAATATATTTACAAGGGCAATATAGAAAAACAGTAGCCTTTAAGCACAGACATATTTCTTAATAGCTGGTTGCTAGGTACAGCACCATTCCCTTTGCCACAGATTAATACTCTTTACATATCCAAGACAAAAAAAAATCAATAACGAATTCCCATTTGAGAAAATAAGTATTGAAAAATTTAAGGGAATAACAAGCAATATCTCGAAAATGGTTCACTCAACAAAAAAAATGTAAATGACATAAATCATGTATTTTAACGCGATCTACATTTTTTGTGTAGTCCCATTTTGTCTATCTCTTATGGTTTACCAGTTATGCAAAAGTCGTTCACAATAAAGAATACTTTTGGAGACATTGCCAGAAAATTCAAGATATACATTTTATTTGTCATAAAAATATCTTAAACATATGATATTTTAATCAAAATCGTTAGAGCCATTTTTAGAAAATTAAAATTTTCGAAAAAGCTTTCATGTAAAGGGTACTCTGGGGTGGGGGGATTTTCTTGAAAACCTTCGTGTCGCATCCTTGGAAGATACTGAACCCAGATACCAAGTTTGGTGTTTATCCGACTGTTCGTTTCTGAGTTATGCTGTTCACAGACACACACACAGACACACAGACACACACACGGACATGTTTCCAAAAATGCTTTTTTTGGATTCAGGGGTCTCAAAACATGTATTTCCGGTGAAATCTCGGTATCGAAATTTTGGGTGGAATACAATACTTCCCCTACTTACTATACGTAGTAGAGAAAGTAAAAGTGTCTGGTCCTTCACGCCCAATATAGAATGGGACGCTAAAAGCATTGTAATTAAAGAACGTTGATAAAGAATACTCAGTTTTGTAGGATGAGAATAAATTTGCGAAACTCAAAATGTAATATATTTTATTCCTACCAAACATGAGTATCTACATTCACTTTGTGAAATAATTTGAGTGTATTCCCAAAAAGAAAAAAAACATATGATGCGTCACTCTCAGACGACATTCTTTATCCTTGGGCCTAATTGTAGCGCAGTAATTAGGCCCAAGGTTATCGGGAGATCTGTGCTGGGCAGTGGATAGGTAAACGAAGATAAACAGCGCGCTCGCTCAGTGTAAAAACCAGAATCTTCTGGAAGTTTCCTTCCCCTCGCTACAGAATGTGTGTCCAGAAAGTTCTAGAGTGTGGAAGATTCCATTTTGACTATATAAGCGAGCGTTCTCGCGTGGAGAGAGTCAGTAAGTGGGTTAGCGAGTGGGTTGAGGTGACATCAAGTGCGGTTCTGCAAGCGAGTTTGCGACTACCACGGTGACGCGCAGCCAGTGCAGCTTCCACGAGATATTGGAGAATCTTGTGTCCAACTCCCCAGCGAGTGAACCGTCCGGAAGAAGTGGCTATGTCATGAAGAAAGTGAAGTGATATTGAAAACTAAGTGAAGTTACAGTGAAAAATTGAACTAGATCACATTAATGAACAGACAGTGAGAATATTAGTGAAGCGATACTTAAAAACTGGACAAATTAATATACAACACGACATCTAATATACGACACTTCTTTGACAAATAATCTCAGATAAAGCAATATGGACCTGGCCAAATATACGAAATAAAAAACAAAACAACTGTTAGTATACAACCGAGCGGGTTTGCTCAGGCGGCAACGTGGCCCGCAATCAGAAGTTCCGGGTTCGATCCCCGCGATCGCCCACTCTGACCCATGAGTTTTTGGTGGTTTCCTCGGGATCAAAAGGCGAATGCAATATAGGTGCACCTACGTATAGGTAGCTAGGTGTCCCGCTCAGTCCAACTACCTATATCTAGATCTACTCAGTATATCGTAGGTCCATGTTTTGTTGCTAATGAATCCTTTAAGGGGGCGGGAACTTCCCTAAGCTGTTTTGTAGATTCGGTGTGACAATTCACTTGGGAAAACTAAAATGTAGCAAGGAATATTTCGAAAACGTCCAATGGTACCCTTTGGCTTAAATTTTATATTTCGGTTAGGTCTACATTTTTCGTTTAGTATCTTTGTGTTTATCGCTTATTGTTTATCAGTTATACCAAAGTATACTAGTCGGCCATGATATGAGTGCCTGTGGTGGGAAGAGGAGCTAAACAGTTACGGAGCAAGTGGACAGAACATGGGATGGACAGTCCGGTAATGAAACATCCGCAGTTCCGAGTTGCGTTTACTAGCGAGGCTAAGCATACAAATGTAGTGGTGGAAAGGTAGAATCACACGACTAAAAAAATTCAATTTTGGATTTTTCAGTCGTCTGATTCTACCTTTCTAACCTTGTCTAACACACGGTTTGTGTGGAAGAACAATTAATCCCAAATGTAGTACTGCTTTCATTGTGTAATTGTACATTTTCCTATTGCCTTGCCTGTCTCTCCGCTCTGATCCCTAGACTTGAATGTCAACAGTGGCGTCCTCCTCCAAGCGCATAACTAGTTCAAAATAAATTCAGAATGAAGTGGACTTCACAGGTTATTCAGAGAATGCTCAACACATATATTTTACTAATTATGGAAATATTTTATACATATTTTAATCAAATCGCTAAAACAATTTTTGGGAGAATGAAAACTAGCTAAAAATACTTAAAGGGTAGTTTAGGAAGGGTATTTTTTTAACATTTCATGTCACTCCCTTGGAAAATGTTGGACTTATAAGTCAAGTTTGGTAATTTGTCTGACTTTTCGTTTTTCGGTTATGGTGTTCGAGAGAGAGAAAGAGAGAGAGAACCAAAAAACTACGAAGCGACTGCGCGGTGCTTTTCCTGTCGGTGTTCTCGGCGCTCGTTGCCTCTGTCGCTATCATAGAAAGACGGGGATGAAACCATACAACATTTTAAGAACACCTTTAAAGGCTTTACTTACGAACTTTATGAAAGGAGATGCTGAAACTAGCCACCGTCGTTGTTCATACATTTTTGGCACCTCTTTAGGAAACTATCCATCACTCGCCGTAATTCACGTTGAGAAATGTACGTGGATATTTTGTTTTAATTCTTCCAGGGCGTGTGGGTATGTCTCGTACACTTTGTTTTAAATTACCCCAGGGATAGAAATCGCAGGGGGTTAGGTCGGGGGACCGATGGGGCCACAAATATCTACTAATAATTCTGTCCTCAAACACATATTCATAAAGTTGTTAAGTAAAGTCTTTAAAAGTATTTTTAAAAATGTATGGTTTCATCCGCGCCTTTCTATGATAGCGGCAGACGGCAACGAGCGCCGAGGACGCGGACAGGAAAAGCACCGCGCAGCCGGTTCGTAGTCTTTTGGCTCTCCCTGTATATATGCACAAACACGGAGCTTTTTGTAAAACACTTTTTGCTTCAGTGCCCTTAAAACGTGAACTTAAAATAAAATTTCGATTTCAATATTTTGGGTGAAATAGAATACTTTCTCTACTTAGTGTACGTAACTGACAGAGAAAGTTGTAAGTAGATTTTCAAAGTTTGTATTTAACAAAAAGAAAATTATCAATAACGTGAAATAGCGCTATATAGTGATATTTACTTTCTCTACCACCTAGCTTTAGTAGGACTAGGAAGAACTGTATTCCAACCCAAAAGTTCATATCGAGGTTTCACCTTTACGTTTTGACGTCCTCTGAATCCAAAAAGGTTTTTTTTAGATAAATGGCCCCTATTTGTGTGTGTGAAAAGTATAGCTCTAAAACGAAATGTCGTATAAATAATAAATACCAAATTTGATATTTAACCTGAGAATCTTCTAAGGATGCGCCGCGAATATTTTCATAAAAACTTCCTCACTGCGGAGATTCTACAGTGTCGCTGTCACGCTCTCGCTCTCTCACTTCCTCATTTCCCCCTCTCACTCTTCCTCCTTTCGTCTTTCACTCCCTCTTCCGCTTTCTCCTCTCCCCCTTTCTCACTCTCGCTATCTTCCCCTCTCTGCCAATTGGTAACATGCATGACAATGTAATTATACTCATATATGAGCTATTCTGACTGAAAATTTCATGTAAAATTGGAAAATGTCACTTGTTTTGATGGCACCTCAATCCAAATAAAGCATTTTTGGAAACATGTCAGTGTGTCTGTCTGTCTGTCTGTCTGTCTGTGTGAATAGCATAACTCAAAAACGAAAAGTCGTATATAGACCAAACTTAGTATAGGTCCAATATCTTCCAAAGATGGGACATGAAGAATGCCCTCACTCCAACCTGCCCTTTGTATGGAAATGTTTTCGAATTTTATGATTTTCTAAAAAATTCCTAACGATTTTGACTAAAATACTATAAGATAATGACGAATAAAATACTTATCTGGAATTTTCGGGGAGTAGCCTTTGAAGTCCTCTTCATTCGAAAGGAATGTCGCATAATCTTGTATAACTGGTAAGCGTTAAGCCATAGACGAAAACGTACTGCACAATAAATTTAGCTCTCTTTAAAATATAGAATTTATTTAAAATAAGGTTTTGAAGGTAGAATCCATTTCCAAGATATCCGTTATTAAAGATTCGAATTGTTTCATTTCTTGGTCATTCTCTTATAGTCCTGTCAACGTTTAGTTGTTTCTCGCGATTGTGTAGAAGTTTAAGGCCAGTATATAGCATCCAGTTTTTAAATATCTGACTATCGCTGTTCCCTTTGTGTCTATAACGAAATCCGAAACGTAGCTATTTCTGCAAAGGTTTATTTTGATTATTTTATTTTGATAAGTTTTAACACAAATGCTGATATTCATGACTATAATACAAGAAATAAATATAAACTGCACATTACAGGTCATAAAAGAACCCTATATTAAAAAAGTTTATATTATAACGGCATTCAATTTTAATAAACTCCCCACATATTTAAAAAACAACAAACCCTAACAGCCTTCAAAATAGTTGAAAAAGTCCTAAAACAGGGTTGTTTTTATTCAGTGGAAGAATATATAGAAATGAATTAGTTTATAAGCTTTCTTATGGAATATAGTATGTTTACAATTCCAAAACTTAGTTTAGGTACCTACTTATGTAATAAATTAGGATTTCTGTATTTGTGTATCACATATAATTAGACCTGTTCTTTTTATGCTAATAATTGTATTGTTGAAATGAAGCCAATATTTCTGTATTGAAATCAAACGGTGAATAAATTTGAGTACTATAATGTAGTAAATAGAAAAATAAGCTTGAGTAAGAATAATTTGCATAGAGTCTTTCAACAAGAATGTCCTATCTTTGAACTTAAATAAAACACGTTCTATAAATGATAGAGGTTTATTTCTTTTTTTATTTTGGAACATAATTAATGTCATTACGTGTGGAAGAGAACATCGGTTAAGTGACCGCCGAGACTTCGTTGGGTTGCGCGTATACGGTTGACCCAATTTTCAATGACAGAACGTAAATTAGGTCCACGAATAACACGCGTGATGTTATTCATAAGATCATTTACTGTTTCTGGCTTATTGACATAAACTCGAGAATTATAATAACCCCACAAGTAATCCAACGGCGTTAAATCACACGGCCTTGGAGGCCAGTTAACATCACCACCACGGGAAATGATGAAACCTCTAAACTTCTCCTTCAAAAGATCGATTGTTTCGAGAACAGTATGACATGTGGCACCATCTTGCTAGGACCAGATGTTTCTGAGATTCATACCTTCCAATTGAGGCCAAAAATAGTCCCTTATAAGAGCCCAGTATCTCTCTCCATTGACAGTTAGAGCTTCTCCATTTTCATCTTGGAAAAAATATGGACCAATGATTCCACCATACCAAAATCCACACCACACAGTAACCTTTTGGGGATGAAGTGGTCGTTCTTGAATCTGCATTGGATAATGATTGCTCAAATATGGGAGCATCCATTCAAAAGTGGGCTTCGTCGCTGATGATGATTTTTCGACAAAAATTCGGGTCAGCTTCCAGTTGCTCCATAGCTCAGTCAGCGAATACACGGCGCAACCTATGGTCGTTGGGCTTTAGTTCTGGAGTTAACACCATTTTGTAAGCTTGAAACCTCAAGTCTAGATGCAGAATTCGCCAAGTTGTGATCGGCGAAAGCCCTAATTGTTGCGCACGACGAGCAATCGATTTCTTTCCATTCTCGCGTACACTCTCACGAACGGCGCCTATGTTTTAGTTGGAGCGCTTACGTCGATTCCGTACAGGCGTTCTTTGATCGCTGACAGAACCATTTCTTTCAAATTTATCGATCAAACGCCGAATCGTTCTCTCGCAGCGACGATTATGCACACCGTAAACTTCACGCAATACACGGAAGGTTTGGCGAACAGATGATTCATTTTGATAAAATGTTTTCACAATTTCTACGCGTTGCTGAATACTGTAACGTTCCATGGCTATTTTTCAATAACAACTGTAACAACATGAAAAAAATGACTGCTGTAACTGAATAACAACGGCAGCTATCACATGTTAAGGATAGGACACTCTTGTTGAAAGATCCTGATAAACGATAAAGGTAGAGAAAGTCATGTTAATGTATCACATCAGATTTTTAAAAGTATACCTAAAATGTAAGTATTCTGCCTATAATTATAAAAATTAAAGAGGAAATTCCAATTAATAAGAATGCACAAAGAACTAAAAGTACCGTTTTTGACCATTTTCGCCATTTGCCCACTCCTTAAGCTTCTCTACGACACCTCGGCTTCTAGAGGTCATCAATCACGAGCCAAGGGGTTTGCTATCGTGGCTAAGACATGTTAATATAATGGTTATGGTGGGTTTGTGAGCACTACAAAAAGGGTAAAGTGTTTGAAGATGATAAGATCTTCACGTAAACAGCTTTAGGTTTGAGATATTAAGTGCGTGAGTAAATATCTAGAGTAGAGGTGCCACAGGAAATGTGTCCTGGTGCCAGACTGACCACCCCATATCCACAGCTTCCGGCTCCAGACGCACAGGAGGGTTAGACCATTAACTTTCTTCTTGGTGTTCGGTTTCTTGGCTTTTTCCTGCTTCTGTTCACCTCCATCTGGCGAACACGACGCCATCGCTCCCTCGTTAACTCACAACCTCAGACGAAAAGTCAGATAAATACTAAACTTGGTATTTAGGTTCAGGGACTTTCACAGATACGACAGGAAGATTTTAATGAAAATCATTCAATCCAAACTACCCTTTACGTGGAACATTTTTCGAAATTTTTTATTTTCTAAAAAAATGGCTGTAACGATTTTGATTAAAATGTCATATTTTAAAGATATTTACATCACAAATAAAATATATATATATATCTAGAATTTTCTGAGAATAGCCTGTGAAATCGTCTTCATTCGGAAGGAATTTAGTATAATCCTGTACAGCCGATAAACGTTAAGCGATAGACGAAAACACACAAAATGTAGGTCTCTATAAAACACACAATTTATTTGAAATAACTCTTTTTGTGGCATCAGCCCTTCCGAGATACCCATTATTAATACTTCGAATGGTTCAATACTTAGCCATTCTTTTAAAGTCCTGTCGATTTTCGGCGGTTTCTCCCGATGTCATGGAAAAAGTATGGAATCTTAGACCAGCATATAGCGTCCAATTTTAAAACATTTACTATTGCTATTCTCTTGATATCTATAACAAAATGTGTGATACAGCTATTTCGGGCAACGTTTATTTCGATTAAAATGAGGTAGATAGGAAAATAAACTTTCGTAGGAATAATTTGTATATTCACTAATAAGCGGTAGAGGATAGAGAAAGTAATGTGAATGTAACACGGTTCGGGCTATAGCAGTTGAGTGTAAAGGAGGTATTCCGGCTATGATTAGAGCTGCATCATTTAAAATTGTGCGTTTTCCTCGTATAATTTGAAAATGAGTATCGTTGCAGTTTCTGTTGAGCCCATTTTTAGTTCCTAAACCACGTACATGCTAGGTAGGGTATTGCAATCCAATCAAAAATTCGATATTGAGATTTCACTGGAAGTACATGTTTTGAGGCTCCCTGAATCCAAATAAAGCCTTGGTAGAAACGTTCCGTGTGTGTGTGTGTGTGTGTGTGTTTGTCTCTATGAACAGCATAATCCAAAAACGAAAAGTTGAATAAATACCAAACTTGGTATTTATATTTTCCAAGGATGCGACACTCAGACTTGTAAGAAAACCCTCCCACCCCAACTATCCATTACATGGAACACTCTTCAAAATTTTTATTTTCTAAAAATTGGATCTAACGATTTTAATTAAAATACGGTACATTAAAGACATCTGCATAGAAAATAAAACGTATATCTTGAATTTTCTGGGAATAGCCTGCGAAATCCTCTTCATTCGGAAAAAAACTTGCATAATCTTGTATAACTGATAAACTTTAAGCGATAGACGGAAACATATTACACAAAAACTGCAGATCTCATTAAAATACACAATTTAATTCAAATAAGGTGAAATAAAAATTGTGGAATAAACCATTTCTAGATATCCGTTATTAATGGTTCGACTTGTTCATTACTTGGCCATTCTCTTATAGTTCTGTCAACATTCAGTTGTTTCTCGCGATTGCATGGAAATAGTATGTAATTTTAAGGTCAGCATATAGCGTCCAGTTCTTAAACATGTGACTATCGCTGTTCTATTTATATCTACAACGGCATGTGTAATGTAAATATTTCTGCAAAGGTTTATTTGGATTAAAATTTAATAGAAAACTAAGCTTCAGTAAGAATAGTTTGTATTTTTCTTTATTTATGGGCGTTCTTTAACTACTGAGGTCCTTAGCGTCCCGGTAATTTTGCTCAGAGGCCTCTTTATCAGGCTTGAGGTTCTTTTACGTGCCGTAAATCTACGACGCGGGACCAAAGGCTTTAATTCCCTTTCAAAGGAAGCTATGCTAAGGATTTTTACGCCGAAAAAAATCCATCACCCTCCGCCGAGTTTGAACCCGCGACCTTGGGAACTAGAGGCTAGCATGGTAACCACTACACCACGGAGGACGACGAATGCTTTATATGACCATTAATAAAGACAGAGGATAGAGATGGCCACGTGATTGTTTCACATCAGATTTTTTATCTAGGATATGTCGGAATTTAGACAATACTATAATACTAGAGGTTCAAAGGCCCCCTGATAAATAATGCATAGCGCCCCAAAATTAATCCCCAAGTAGGCCTATTAGTAGAAGCTAGAGCAGTCTGAAACTGACTCGCTTTTTACTTTCTCTACTACGTATAGTAAGTAGGGGAAGGATTGTATTCCACCCAAAAATTCGATACCGATATTTCACCGGAAATATATGTTTTGAGACCCCCTGAATCCAGAAAAAGCATTTTTGGAAGTATGCGTGTTTCTGTGAACAGCATAATCCAGAAACGAACAGTCGGATAAACACTAAACTTGGTATTTAGGTTCAGTATCTTCCATAGATGCGACAAGAAGCTTTTCAAGAAAATCCCCCCACCCCAGATTACCCTTTACATGGAACATTTTTCGAACATTTTAATTTTCTCAAAAATGGCTCTAACGATTTTGATTAAAATATCATATGTTTAAGATATTTTCATGACAAATGAAATGTATATCTTGAATTTTCTGGGAATGTCCCCAAAAGTATTCTTCATTGTGAACGACTTTTGCATAACTGGTAAACCATAAGAGATAGACAAAATTTTACTACACAAAAAATGTAGATCGCGTTAAAATACACAATTTATGTCATATACATGTTTTTGTTGAGTGAACCATTTTCGAGATATTGCTTGTTATTTCCTTAATTTTTTCAATACTTATACTTTTTCTCAAATGGGAATTCGTTATTCATTTTTTTTTGTCCTGGTAATGCAAAGATCATAGCAACCAGCTCTTAAAATATTTGACTATCGCTTAAAGTCTACCAGTTCCCCTTGCATCCACAAGAAAATTAGCAATAAGTTTATCATCTCGATTAACATGAAGCATATGGAGAATAAGCGTTTGTAAAAATAGTTTGTACAAGAGTAGAGGAAGTCATGTGAGTGTAACACGTCAGATTTTTTCTCTAACGTTTCGAGATGATATTCAAATGTCATCTTCCTATCCGAAATAACGCCAATATATTTAAAACGATTAACAACTTGATTATTTGGCCATTCATAACAATTGTTGGGGGTATCCTCTGAACGCTTTCTGGAAACTAGCATTGCTGAAATCTTATCAGGATTAAAAGTCAACATGTTGGCACACCTCATTCAAATACAATTTGAAGTGTAGTGTTTGTTGTATGTGTCAAGGAGTTTGTATTATTTCCCTCTATCAGGAGCAAAGCATCATCTGCGACGGTAAGCATTCTACAGTTTTCCGCTGTCCAGGACTGTAGGTTGAGCCCTGTGGATATCCTTTAGTTACTTACCTTTTTACTGTTGTCGATCCAATTGTAAGACGAGATTTTCGGTGGGAAAAGTAATTACAAACCAGCTTAAAGAAGTTACCAGGACAATCTCTAGCTTTTAAATCTAGTAATATTTCTGGCCACCAGGCGTTATCGAATGCTCCTGTAACATCCAGTATAATTAAGAAACCCAATTTTCTCCGAGTTAGAACTTTGAGAAAAATCGACCACTCTTAACACTGCATTATCTGTAGACTTTTGTGAGGTAAACCCGAAGTGATTGAAATTTAAGATATTATTGTATACATGAAAACATAATCCTGTTTATAAACAGTTTCTCTAATAGTTTCTCTAATACAGAGGAGAGAAGTTGGTCTATAAGAATTAGAGGTAGTCATATTTTGCGGGTGGAGTTTGGGTATAATTTTAACAATAGCAACCTTTCAAGAATTGGGGAAAGTATTACATTCCAAGCATTTATTATATACATCCATAAGTAAATCTGAATAACACAGATGCACATGGTTTACTATGCCTGATGAAATTGCATTTACGCCAGGAGCTTTATCATCATTGAGATTCTTAATGATTCTATCTACTTAATCCGTGGTAAAAGGATCATAATTTGATGTGTTATGTACCATTTCAGGTTCTTTTCGTATTTTCTGTTGGAAATAGAGAGAGGTTCGAGTCTTAAGTGGTAGCAGGAAAGAACTTTTCCATGAGAAGTACCGCAGCTCCATATGCGTCATTAATGTATCCCTTGACCGCTTTAATGGAGGTAAGGGTTTTATTGAAACTCTCTGGCTTTCTACATATTCCATAAACTAGCCACCATGGATTTTGACGTTGTATAGACCAGTATTCCTTCCATGCAGCAAACTTTTCCTGTGAAATCATATGTTTATATTCTCTTTTAACTCTATTATAAATGTCTGTATAATATAAAGGCAGCAAAGGATTTTTAGACCTTTTTAGATGTCTGTAACACGTTAATGCATGTTTTCCTCCAAACTGCAAGTTCATCGCTCTACCAATAATTTTTACAGGGGCTCGGTGATTTCTTTGGTAAGCGGCTGTCGCGTACACCACGTATTATATTAGTCATGTGTATGAAAAAGTTATTAAGCGATTCTGGTGCTGAAATGTTCTTCATCTGTGTTGTTAAGGACCGAAACCTGCGTCTCGCCGCGCGTTGAAAATGTGTCTATTTAATATTATTTAAGTTGTAAACACGCGTAATGCTATATTGGTTTGTAGACTGAGAGTGTGATTTTATACCAATTTTAATAAGATTATGTTCGGATGGTGTACATAAATGAACTACTGTTGACTCTTCAGTAAATAGCAAAGGCTGATGGCTACAGACATTTACATCTACAAATTTTTCTGAATTGTGATAACTGTAGATTGGTTGGGGTCCGTTATAATTAAATTGCGTGAACAGCAAAAGCCATAAAATACAATTCCTCTATTGCCATTGACCTTAATGTGAACTTAGACGTTAAAGAGGCATATAAATGTAAATTAAAACTGTTCTTATTTCTAATATTAAAAGAAACAGTTTATCGTGAAATACCCTTTCAGAGTAATTTGACTTTTATGCAGAGATGTTTATTCCAATTTGCTTCTCGACTAACAATCTTCAGTTGAAATTCCCCTCGTGCAAGAGCTTGTGAAATTTTCTTTTTAAATTATTATTTCTCTTGGTCAACTGCCAAATAAAAGTTTGTACTAGCTTCTATATCTGGGTTCGATCCTTAACTGTAAATTGGAAAATTTCCCTTCATCATCATCATCATCATCATTATTATTATTATTATTATTATTATTATTATTATTATTATTATTATTATTATTATTATTTCCTAACTGTAGAATATGTAATGGACGTCTGAATGAAAATGTGAATGTATGTGCAATAATAATAATAATAATACTCGACGTTTAGGATCACATATAAATATATCTAAAACGTTGCTAGAAAAACTGTTTTCAAATTCATAATCACCTTAGATGTTATACGGCTAAAATGGAACAAAACAAATGTTTTGTGTAGACGTATCAAACATTTTCCAAGAAAGAAACGGTCAGAATTTGTAATATTACACATACGTATATTGAAACAGAAGCGGGAATACATAGCTCACCAGAGACATAAAACCAATGATGTTCTTCTGAGAATTCTAACCCCAGTGGAATGATTTCCGATGATTCATTGTCCCTCTACATCAGTTCCTTTGGACACGGCCGACTGGGGACCATAAGGTAATATTTTACGCTGACAGAAAACAGCTTCCTCCTTTCTAATCGGGCTTGACGAAGACGCTGGAGCCGGCGGCATTTTTGGAAAATTGTATTTCCCAGCCTCCCTCGGCCGGACTCTGTGACAAATCGCAGAAGCTGTTTGATGTTCAGCCGCCAGACGGCCAACACTGGCCAGAGAAAAGGAATGTAAAAGTTCAAGTGGATTTGAGTATCGTGTTTCCTGCCAGATGTCGGAAAGAGAACGCGGTTTCCATTACACAGGTCGCACATTCGGTGTGACCCTTGCCATGGGATATGGGAGTAGCAGGCGTTTCATAAATACCTACCACTAGCGGCGCTAGGTGTATTGTATAGGGAACCCAGCCTTATTATTCATTTTAATTTACTCGAAGAGGTAAAAAATTCACGAACACACCAGTATTATTTTATTTTAATGCTAGGAGAGTTCTATTAAGTCGTTAATTGAGTTTACCATGAAACAAAAGAAAGAAAAAAAAGAAAATGAGAATAAAAAAGCAAGAGAAAATTTTGATGTGTTGAACTCACACGATTTTCTCTACTCTTATACAAACGCTATTCTCCATCTACTTCATATTAATCTTATTGCTAATTTTCTTGTAGGTGCAAAGGGAATATGGCAGGCTTTAAGCGATAGTCAAATGTTTTAAGAGCTGGTTGCTATGTGGAGCATTTTATTCTCTTTGTATGTCCAGGACATAAAACAAGGAATAACGAATTCTCATTTGAGGAAAAGTATTGGAAAATTGAAAAAAATAACAAGGCATATCTTGGAAATTGTCGCTTGAAAAAAAATGTATGACAAATTATTTTTTCACGAGATATACATTTTTTGTGTAGTAAAATTTTGTCAATCTCTTACGGTTTACCCGTTCTGCGAAAGTCATTCAGAATGTAGAGGACTTTTGGTGACATTCCCAGAAAATTCAAGATATACATTTCCGTTTGCCAAGGAAATATCTTAAAGGATATTTTAATCAAAATCGTTAGAAAATTTTTTATGAAACTGGAAGGAAATTTTCGAAAAGTGTTCCTTGTAAAGGGTAGTCTGGGGTAGGGACTTTCTTGAAAATCTTCGTGTCGCATTCTTGGAAGATACTAAATGCAAATACCAAGTTTGGTATTTTCCCGACTTTTCGTTTTTGAGTTATGCTGTTCATAGACAGGTATAGACACACACACACACACACACACACACACACACACACACACACGGACATGTTTCCAAAAATGCATTTTTTATTCAGGGCACCACAAAACATGTATTTCCGGGGAAATCTAGGTATAGAATGTTTCGTTAGAATATAATACTTCCCCTACTTACTTTGCGTAGTAGAGAACACCGCCCCCCTCAAAAAAAAATCAGCCCATATTGCTTTACGTAACTTACATTGAAAGATCCTTAGTAAGGTTACCAGAAAACCTGAAAACAAAGATGGCTGATGCCGCATGTCAGGGCTGCCAATATTTAAACTTGAGTCACTAGAGATATAAACAAAGAATTACCAGACAGTCTATTTACAAACGTCGCACTATTCTGTTTTCTCTAGTATTATGAGGCATATAATATTTAACGTCATGTCATTATGTTAAAATCGTAAATAATAACTGTAATACGTTCCTTGGTATATCTATATAAATAAAGGAATTCGTCTGACAGTGATTATTGTTACTTTCTCCACTACATATAATAAGTAGGGAAAGTATTGCATTCCACCCAAAAATTCAATACCGAGATTTCACTATCTGTCAACAGCATAGCTCAAAAACGAAAATTCCGATAAATACCAAACTTGGTAATCAGGTTCAGTATCTTTCAAAGATGTGACACGTAGATATTCAAGAAAATTCTCTTACCCCAAACTTCCCTTTTCATGGAACTATCTTCGAAAATTTTGATTAAAATATTATATATTTAAGATATTTTTATGACAAATGGCACGTATATCTTGAATTTTTTGAGAATGTCCACAAAAGTCGTCGTCATTCTGAATGGCTTTTTAATAACTGGTAAACCGTAAGAGATAGACAAAATGTTTCTACCTCGTTAAACTCACAATTCATGTGTGTTACATTTTTACTTTCTCTACTACGAATAGTAAGTAGGGGAAGTATTGTATTCCACTCAAAAATTCTATACCGAGATTTAACCGGAAATACATGTTTTGAGACCCCCTGAATCCAAAAAAAAACATTTTTGGAAATATGTCCGTGTGTGTGTCTTCTTGTGTGTGTGTGTGTGTGTGTGTGTGTGTGTGTGTGTGTGTCTTTGAACAGCATAACTCAGAAACGAACAGTCGGATAAACACCAAACTTGGTATTTAGGTTCAGTATCTTCCAGAGATGCCACACGAAGGTTTTCAAGACAGTTCTCCCACCCCAGACTACCCTTTACATGGAACATTTTTCGAAAATTTTAATATTCTCAAAAACGGCTCTTACGGTTTTGATTAAAATATCATATGTTTAAGATATTGTCATGACAAATAAAATGTATATCTCGAATTTTCTGGGAATGTCTCCAAAAGTATTCATTGTGAACGACTTTGTATAACTGGTAAACCATAAGAGATAGACAAAATTTTACTACACGAAAAATGTAGATCGCGTTAAAATACACAATTTATGTCATATACATTTCTTTTGTTGAGTGAACCGTTTTCGAGATATTGCTTGTTATTCCCTTAAATTTTCCAATACTTATACTTTTTCTCAAATTCGTTATTCATTTTTTTATGTCCTGGACATGCAAAGAGAATGGAATGCGCCACACAGCAACCAGCGTTAAAATATTTTACTATCGCTTAAAACCTACCATATTCCCCTTGCACCTACAAGAAAATTAGCAATAAGATGAACATCTCGATGTCTCGATTACCATGAAGCATATGGAGAATAAGCGTTTGTAAAAATAGTTTGTACAAGAGCAGAGAAAGTCATGTGAGTGTAACACATCAGATTTTTTTATATCCTGGACATACAAAGAGAATGGAATGCTCCACATAGCAACCAGCTCTTAAAAGATTTGACTATCGCTTAAAGCCTACCATATTCCCCTTGCAACTACAAGAAAATTAGCAATAAGATTAACATCTCGATGTTTCGATTACCATGAAGCATATGGAGAATAAGCGTTTGTAAAAATAGTTTGTACAAGAGTAGAGAAAGTCATGTGAGTGTAAAACATCAGAATTGTCTTGTCAAGTGAACCATTATCAAGATATTCCTTCTTATTTGTTGGAATTTTCCAGTACTAATACTTTTTCTCAAATGGGAATTCGTTATTCGTTTCTTTTATGCCCTGGACATGCAAAGAGAATGAAATGCTCCACCTGGCAACACGCTGTTAAAAGATTTGACTATCGCTTAAAGCCTACCATATTACCCTTGCACCTAGAATAAAATTAGCAATAAGATAGATTTTGCAAATGTTATCTAGATTAATATGAAGTGGATGGAGAATAAGCGTTTGTAAAAATGACTTACACAACAGTAGGAAAAGTCATTTGAGTGTAACACATCAGAATTCTTTTTTCCTAGAGCACAGCTTTAGGCGCCTTTTCACGGCTGCATACATACCAGTCTATGCCAGACAAATGACCTTAGTTATGTAGTCTCCTTCCTGTATTACCTGCTGAAAAGTGACGAAGGTTGCGTAGTCGACTATGTGTGCCATACAAAGTGGTCACACTATCACCACCTCACGGCTGCTTGTGCGCTGGCCGCCACAGCTCGGACTCCCGCCGAAACAGTTATAACATCGCCACAACCACCTCGTGTTCCGAAGCTACAGTTACAACTACAATGATAATAAGCACATACTTTCATAAGAGATGCTGGAAACGTTGTCCTCTATCCATGTATTTTTGGCATCGTCTCAGAAAATTTTCATTCACATCCGAGTGTTCAGTATACGAATTTAAGTAAATTTCTCGCCTGACGTTTTCTTTTAGTTTTTAAACTGTATGGGGTAAGGGAATATTTATATTAAATGTAACTACTCCTAATTTCTACTGCTTTAGGGCATTTATTGCTTAGATTTCATTTTTCCTAGAGAAGTTAAGAACATTTTCTATTTTGAAATAAACTCATTTATGTTATTAGCAACTCGACGAAAATAAAATTAGATGTATCCAATTCTTCTTTTTACCCTTCTGTAAGATAGATGCTTTGGTTCGTCTTTAACTAATTCCCGACTCTTGATTGTGGTTTGAAGACGCCAAGGTGTAATTTGGAAAAGAAAATCAATGTGATTAGTACCATTACATAATGATTATCTACGCTATATAGTTCAATGAGTCGATAATAGTATGTACGGAAGTAGACTAGCAACGTATGAAGAAGATAAGCTATTGGCAAGAAAAGTACGGTAAGTCAATATTCGCACACTATTTTTAATTTGTTGTAGGTTGGCTATATCGGTTTGTGCGCGCGCACGTCGACATGTTGTTCCTTTGTCTCCGCTTGTGGAATGTTTGACCGTTATCACTCCAGCGAGTGTTGCATTGTTGCATAATAAGCATGGCTGCATCCTTCACTGTTTGCACTAAAGAAGAACAGCGTGCGTTTATCCGTTTTTCGTCCTCTGAAGGTGTACCAGGAGTTGAAATCTATCAAAGACTTTTCGCACAATATGGGGGCAATGTTTACTCCAGCGAAATGTGTACTTATGAATTGAAAAAATAAAAAAAAATGTTCGGACAACTGTGGAGGACGAGGAAAGAGCTTTAAGCCGCCCATCCTTATCCACTAGTGACGCCAACAATGAGCAAGTCCGCATCCTGATTCAGAGAACCAAAGATTGAACTGTCGATGAAGTTGCAAACCATATCTTTTTTGGTCCACTTAAAAATGCTTTAAGGGGCCGTAGCTTCACCACAGACCAAGAAGCGAAGGAAGCGGTGAATACATGGCTTGCTGCTCAACCGAAAAGCCTTTTTTTCTGAGGACATTAGGAAACTTGTGCAACGATGGATCAAGTGCACTGAGAAACAAGGGTACTACGTTAAAAATTATGTGCGGATACTTAGACTTAACCTCCTATTATATATTTTGGAAATTATGGACATGTTATCTTACGTAAATTAAAGGGTAGTGAGTGGAGGCTTATATAACTCACGACAGCTAAGTGCAAGTACTGCATGCACTAATATTCAGCTTTCCTCACGTTGTTTGAACACAGTCCTAATATTTCTATAGTGTTTTCATTTTTGCTAGTCATTCAAGGACATTTCCCCCTTTGCAACCGTCCTCCACTCTACCCAGTTTCGCTTGCAGTAGTAGCAGATTTGTTGTAGCAGTTGTGTTTTTGTAACTCTAGCCGGATGCTTGCTAAAAGGAAAGAATGGGCACCAGAGGGTTGCCTGGTTGAATAGGTACTTCATCGCCCTCTCTGGGCAGCTCCAGTAGTCTCTGGAGGGACATGTCTGCTTGTGGCCTATAGCCCCTTGTGGTTCCGTTACTTCCTTTTCTCCTGGGGGTAGTAGACGCAATAGCTCTCCGAGGTGTCCCCCTCCGTTGTATACCTATCAGGCTAGTGAACTGTTGTGACTTACTGTTATATTCCTGTGTGTTACTGACTAGGGCGTACTCTTTCTCTGTAATTCTTAATAAAACTTCATTTTTCTTTAAACTTCTGAATCGTACTCATATATCACTTCTATATTAGATACCTGGGAAAACTCTCAGCTATAATCGCAACTACCTACAACTTCAAAGTAAATCCTTACCTATCCAAAACCTTTAACCCTGAAACCATTACAATAGCAACGAATGCAACATTTACCATCTGTTTACAGATACTTTGACATCGCTCATCAACCAGTTCCTCTTCTTTGCAGACATTATGTTGTTCTTTTGTTACAAACTGTTTCATGCATACATTCACTGCCGGCAACTCGCCGTTGTAGACTGAACCAGAGATGTCAAGTTCTGGGACCCTTGATCTGCGTGAAGGACTGCGACGTTGTAAAAGAAGAGAAATGCAATATCGGTATAAAGTTTACGACTGAACCAGCCGTGACGAACGACAAACTAAAGAGTAAAGAGCGCATAAAAGTGAAACGAGCGTTGCTTTTTACGCGTCTCAAACTATACTTCAAGGAAAAGCATTTATTTACATGTGCGGCACATAATATCGCTTTATTGCATTTTATGTGCGAGGAATAAAAAGGCATTGAACTCGAGTGCTCATTCCTGTGTGTGCACGTGGCCTTATGGCGATATTTATTCTCTAAAACCGCTTTTTCTTGGAGTGAGAGTTTTACAGTTTAAGTAGAGTCATCTTCAAGCGGTTTAAAAAAAGGTAAATCTATGGCACTACATCCGTTAAAGAAATTGGCTTACAAAGCCGACCTCACGCCCACATGCGCAAGGCGGAGATAAAAAAATAAAATTCAGTTTTATTTATGGACGCTCTTTAACTGCTATTGTCCTTATTTCAGCATTAAATAGTAAGTGTGAAGATAGGTATGAAATCTCTTAAACAGCTTTAAAAGGGAATAACCAATAGGATTTTAGGATTAAATATGGAAAGGCATGTAGTTATAGGTAGTAGGAAAGGAAAATATAAATTATAAAATAAATGCGTTATAAAATAATTATAAATGTATATGAATATAAATAAGGTAGATGATTCTAATTTTCTTTTGTAATTTAAAGGAAATTAATAAATAAAATGTAAATGAAGGAAACATTGTTAATTGGTACATAATTATTGTACTGTAAAAATATAAATTTAAAAATATAAGGAAATTTGAAAATTATTATTATAATAATGTATTAAGCTTTATTATATATGAATTTAGCTGTATAATAGAAAAATCTAACGTGTTACACTCACATGACTTTCTCCACTCTTGTACAAAATATTTTTATAAACGCTTATTCTCCAAATGCTTCATGTTAATCGAGATAACGAGATGTTAATCTTATTGCTAATTTTCTTGTAGATGCAAGGGGAATTGGTAGGTTTTAAGCGATAGTCAAATATTTTAAGAGCCGGTTGCTATGTGGAGTATTCCATTCTCTTTGTATTACCAGGACAAAAAAAATGAATAACGAATTCCCATAACTATTGAAAAATTTAAGGGAATAACAAGCAATATCTTGAAAATGGTTCACTCAAGAACAAAAAAATGTATATGACATAAATTGTGTACTTTAACGCGATCTACATTTTGTGTGTAGTAAAATTTTGTCTACCTCTTATGGTTTACCAGTTATGCAAATATCCGCTCACAATGAAGAACACTTTTGGAGACATACTCAGAAAATTTAATATATACATTTGATTTGTCGTGAAAGTATCTGAAATATATGATATTTTAATTAAAATCGTTAGAGCCATTTTTGAGAAACTTAAAATTTTCGGAAAATGTTCCATGTAAAGGGGTGGGGGATTTTCTTGAAAACCTTCGTGTTGCATCTCTGGAAGATACTGGACCTAAATATCAAGTTTGGTGTTTATCCGACTGTTCGTTTCTGAGTTATGCTGTTCACAGACATGTTTCCAAAAATATTTCTTTTTTTGATTCAGGAGGCCTCAAAACATGTATTTCCGGTGAAATCTCGGTATCAAATTTTTGGGTGGAATGCAATACTTCCCCTACCTACTATACGTAGTAGAGAAAGTAAAAAGGAAGAATTTACTTAAGCTAGAAGACTTTGGCAAATAGTACTGGATACCAGTGGAGTAGTTTTTAGCTTTGTAGTAAGTTTTGTTAGTTAAGCAGCTGGATACCAGTTGCTTTTATGCTGGTTACCAGTATTAGTATACATTTATAGATTTTGTAATTATTATTTATATGTTTACTATCTATTATTAATTTTCCTTACTTATGTTTTCTATTTTATGTTGACTTTGTTTGTAGTTAGGTAGTAGTTATAATGTAAAATGAATGTGTACAAGAACTAAAAAAATTGATTTAATAATTAGAACATTTGGATATATGCCCCGGTATAGTAACCTAGATGCCGGGTTGAATATTCAGATTTTATTTCATTTTTGTTGTTGTTGTTGTCCTTAGCGTCCCATTCTATATTGGGAGTGAAAGACCGGTAATTTTGTTCAGAGACCTCTTTATCAGGCTTGAGGTTCCTTTACGAGCCGTAAATATACGATATGGACCACCGCCTTTACTTCCCTTCCGAAGGAACCCATGCTAAGAATTTTTACGCCCGAAAAAATCCATCGCCTTCCGCCGGGTTTAAATCCGCGACCTCGGGAACCAGAGGCTGGCATGGTGCAAGGCATAGATGGACCATTACCCAACCAATACGGGGAGAGAGTGTGGTCAGCTCCCTGGTTCCACCAGCGGGAACGTAACCTACAGACTGCTTGCTACCTATCTCGTCAAATGCATCACGTTGCTGAGTGGGCACCGATCCTACACATGGGCGGAAAACTTCGCACCGTCACGTGCATTCCTGTCTGGGAACCGAAGGATCACGCCCCAAGCCACTAAGCTACGGCGCAGGACCTTCATACGATTTAAATTTATCTTTATTAATATTATAAACAGAGAAAAATTGTTTTTGGTTGTGTTCGAGATATATGGCAATCTCAAAATCCACTCAACCTATTTTGAAAATTCTTCCACCACTGAAAATTCCTATTCTTTTTCACCGACATGGTCTGTAAAGTATGTTCTAATTTCATTTTATAAATTATTAAAAGATTAAAAAAGATTCACAACCGCATTGTACTTGAATACGACTGCAATCGAGTTATAGATTAACAGCCTGCAAAGAAGCTCTTGACTTCAGTTGAGATGCCATGGAGTAGAATATGATTGTTATTCTACAGAAAATGCGTGTAAAATAAAAAAATTACAACAACAAAAAATGCCCGGATATTTCGTTCAAAGCAATATACATGTATATAGATTACGATTTAGCGACTAAGACACAGCAAAATAAAATATAATCCAATCCGCTTGTAACAACGCGATACGTATGTGATACCAATGCCAACAATTTTAAAAACCCTCAAGTAAGAATGTTTTGCTCTATTTTCTTTATATGCTACAATCAGGATCGTTAGCAGGATATGTTAAATAATTGCAATACGAGAGAAAGTTGTGTCCGGGTAACATTAGAAATCATTCAACCGATATTTTATAATTATCAATTTTAATATCATTTTTACTTTCTCTACTGCGTATAGTACCGAGATTTCACCGGAAATACATGTTTTTGGACCTTCTGGATCCAAAAGGAGCATTTTTAGAAAAAAGGTGTGTGCTGAACAGCATAACTCAAAAAAGAAAAGTCGGATAATACAAAATTTGGTATTTAGGTTCAGTATCTTTGAAAGATGCGACACGAAGATTTTGAAGCCCCCACTCCAGATTACCCTTTATATGGATTAATTTTTCGAAAATCTTGATTTTCTCAAAAATATCTTTAACGATTTTGATTAAAATATCACATGTTACATATTTCATGACAAATGAAATGTACATCTTGAATTTTCTGGGAATGTCCTCAAAAGTCCTCTTCATTTTGAAAGGCTTTTGCATAACTGGTAAACCGTAAGAGATAGATACAAATTTTGTACACAAAAGATGTAGATCTCGTTCAAACACACAAGTTATATCATATACATTTTTTTGTCGAGTGAAGCATTTCCGAGATATTCCTTGTTATTTGTTTGAATTTTCCAGTACTTATACGTTTTCTCAAATGGGAATTAGATATTCGTTCTTTGATGTCCTGGAAATGCAAAGAGAATGGAATACTCCACATTGCAACCACCTCTTAAGATATTTGACTATCGCTTAAAGCCTACCATATTCTCCCTGTATCTACAAGAAAATTAGCAAAAAGTTTCTGCAAATGTTTATCTGGATTAACATGAAGTACATGGAGAATAAGAGTTTGTAAAAATAGTTTGTACAAGAGTAGAAAAAGTATTGCATTCCACCCAAAAATTCGATACGAGATTTCACAGGAAATACATGTTTAGAGGTGCCTGAATGCATATAAAGCATTTTTGGAAACACGTCCGTGTGTATGTCTGCGTGTGTGTGTGTGTGTGTGTGTGTGTGTGTGTGTGTCTGTCTGTGAACAGCATAACTCAGAAACGAACATTCGGATACACACCAAACTTGGTATTTAGGTTCAGTATCTTCCAAAGATGCGACACGAAGGTTTTCAAGAAAATCCCCCCACCCCAGATTACCCTTTACATGGAACATTTTCCGAAAATTTTAATTTTCTCAAAAATGGCTCTAACGATTTTGAATAAATTGCCATAATTTTAAGACATTTTTATGGCAAATGAATTGTATATCTCGAATTTTCTGGGAATGTCTCCAAAAGTATTCTTCATTGTGAACGGCTTTTGCATAGCTGGTAAACCATAAGAGATAGACAAAATTTTACTGCACAAAAAATGTAGATCGCGTTAAAATACACAATTTATGTCATATGCATTTTTGTTGTTGAGTGAACCATTTTCGAGATATTGCTTGTTATTTCCTTAAATTTTGCAATACTTATACTTTTTCTCAAATGGGAATTCGTTATTCATTTTTTTGTCTTGGATATGCAAAGAGTATTAATCTGTGGCAAAGATGTGGCCACGCATTTGGAACATTTGGTTAGTCTGTTAACACATAAACATTTAGCAATAGATTTTAATGATGGTATAATGATATTTTTATATTCTGAACATGCAAAGAGAATAGAATGCTCCACATAGCAACCAGCTCTTAAAAGATTTGACTATCGCTTAAAGCCTACCAATTTCCCTTGCACGTACAAGAAAATTAGCAATAATGTAGTTTCTGCAGCAAATGTTTATCTCGATTAACATGAAGTAGATGGAGAATAAGCGTTTGTAAAAATAGTTTGTACAAGAGTAGAGAAAGTCATGTGAGTGTAACACATCAGATTTTTTTAATTTAGTAACAAGATTGGGAGCTGGCTTCAGAGACACTAGACACCCAGAATGGCGAACATAATAATTTGTCCATTTTATAAGAAACGTTAACATTTCAAAGAGAGGCATATACGAGTATCGCTAAAAGGCCTTAATATGCAAGTTGATTTTCAATGTTTAACAAGAGTTTGTATTTATATACTGGAATTTAAAACGTACTAAGCAACAAGCTTAGAAGGGGCTGACTGGTATTCGAGCAGTGTTAGAAAGTGACAGCATGAGATAAAATCTTGCACAGTTATGGCACTTTGCCTCCATCCTTTTCTATTGTTTTGGACTTGGCATAGAACATTTCTGCCTAAAGAATCGTTGCACGCAATTTATGCTAACTATAAGTACATATATAGGTAGTTAGGCAAATTATAAGCTAATTGTTCTATCACACATGTCGTGTGTATTCTTAAGTTGGAAAGGTAGAATCAGACTTAAAAATCCAATGCCATATCCGGGATTTGAGCTATAATCTCCGGCTTACAGTATCACTTCTCTAATCAACTGGGCTAGCATGGTAACACTAAATTCCCCAACTGACTCACATTCTCAAAGCATGAAATATGAGTCGGATGGAGAATTTCATGTCGTGCCAAGATGTTGTCATGGTAGCTTAGTTGGTTGTAGCAGCGGCATGGCAAGCGAAAGATCCATAGTTTAAACCACGGCTATTGCTTTGATTTTTCAGTCTAATTCTACCTATTCAAATCATAAGTTAGATTAGCAAAACTACTTAAGTTCGAGCCAAAGTATTTAAACCAGTGTGGTTTTCTGGGTACATCTGAGTAAGAATTAAAAACAAAATAAATATAAATATTCCTACATCATGGTACATTAATAACACTATCTGCATGATATCGAATGACTGAAAACTAATAAGTGATTCTGACGCAGGTTTGTATGCTGATTTCAGAACTGCTTTTAGTTTTTTTCTATCACGAACAGTTTTTTCACAATTTCACTTCAAAAATATAGATATAAAGATATTGCTTCCGCCACTACACATAAAATTGGGCTTGATGAAGCAATTTGTAAGGACTCTGCCACAGGATGGACCCTGCTTCAAGTATCTTTCCAAGAAATTTCCCTTCATTACACAAGACAATTAAAGGCTGGAATTTTTGTTGGTCATCAAATAAAGAAATTGATGAAGGATGACGATTTTGAGAAGACAATGAATGAGAGAGAAATAGAGGCATGGACTGCCTTCCGATCAGTTACTGAAAACATCTTAGGCAATAACAAAGATCCTAATTACAAGGCTATTGTCGAAACAATATTTGAAAATTTCAAGAAGATGGGTTGTAACATGAATGTAAAGGTGCATTTTCTGCATTCACATATCGACTAATTTCCAGAAAATCTGGGACATTATAGTGAAGAGCAGGGTGAACGTTTTCACCAAGATATTAAGGAAATGGAGAGGAGGTACCAGGGGAGATGGAATGAAACTATGATGGCCGACTACTGCTGGATGTTGAGGAGTGACAGCCATCTTCAAGGATCTGCAAGGAAGTTAAAGAAGAGAAAGTTTCAAAAAAACTAAATGAAACACTTTGGCTTGTTGTTTTTTAAAATGAGTCATGAAATAAATTAGGGGAGTTCTTGAGAGTATTCTTAAAATGTTTCTTGAATAAAAATTTTCCTTTTGTGAAATGGTATTTTAATGCTTTACTAAGCTCATTAGTAAAATTGTCAAAACATTACTTATTTGTGTAAAAACCTGACGTGATAGAAAAAAACAGAAGTTATTTCTGGAATCAGCTTAAAAACTTGATTCAAGAACACCTACTTTTAAGAAATGATCTGACAAAAAGTTTGAAAATGCAGACTAGTGTAATTAGCAGATCACTGCAGATATTCTAACTAACCTCTTCGATTGAAGTTTCCAAAGCCAAACACTTCAAATATTACTGCATCCGGGAGAGTGGCCAGCGTCCCGACTTATCAACAAGAGGCCTCGGATTCTATTCGCGGTTTTAGTTAGCATTATTTCCTATTCCGCTTAGAGTCTGGAAGTATGAGTAAGATTATGAATCAAACCTATATCTAGTGAAGAACAACGATAAGAACTAAAAGAAAAGATGAGTAATTGTCATTTGTTGTGTGACTGCGAGCCACTTGCAAATCCAAGGATTAAACACTTTAATGAAGGATTTATGCATAGCATGAACTTAGTACTGTCTCAGTAAGAAAGCCCCCTCTATGAAGGTTGCAGGCATTCTGAGAGACTAGAAAATAAAGGGGTACAAAATTAATCAGCAATGGTAGAAGTTCGATAGGCTTCTTCAGACTATCCCTTCTAAACCTAATTGTTACCCAGAGCCAAAGTCGCCTGTCTGATCTTAGATGTTAAAGCAAAATATAATTTTGGGGGTGGGGGAACAACGAGAATAAACCGTACTTAAGAGCAGCTGGTTTACTTGGTATAAACACATACGAGGGAGAATTGCTAAGTCCATGACTTTGGCGGGAGATAGCATTCTAATAACAGGTTTCTTGTTTGCACCCAAGTCTTAATCTATTCTGGGCATAATCGAGAAATTCGTCGTCATTTGTTTCTTACAACATTGTTGAGAACGTCTAAAATAAGCAGATGTGTGTTGCTCTGTAGAAAATGGAAAAAAGTGAATTTCGTGTTCTGTTAAAGCACTACAGTTTTCGTAGTAAGACGGGTGAAGGAAACGAAAGAAAAGCTGAACAAGTATTATGGGAACTCTGCTCCATCACATGATATGGTTCACAAGTGGTTCGTAGAATTTCGATGTGGCCGTTCGAGCACAAGAGATGCCGTGCGCACAGGACGGCCGATTGAAGTCACATCAGAAGAAATAGTGAACAAAGTTCACGATATTGTGTTCAAGGCCGCCGAGTGAAAATCCGTGAGATAGCCAAGACCGTAAACATCTGGCGTGAACACGTGTATAACATTCTGCACGAATTTTTGGGCATGAGAAAGCTGTCAGCAAGATGGGTGCCGCGACTGTTCACAGTTGAGAACAAGCGAAATTGTGTGACCATTTCACAGGGATGTTTAAACATGTTCCAGCGCAACCCAAATGAGTTTTTGCGGCGTTATATCACCGTTGATGAAACTTGGATCCATTACTGTCAACCTGAAACCAAACAACAATAAAAGCAGTGGATTTCCTTCGGCGAACCTGCTCCAAAGAAAGTAAAAACCATTCCGTCGGCAAGAAAAATCATGGCAGCTGTCTTTTGGGATTCTCAAGGGGTGATAGACATCCACTACCGGAAAAGTGTGAAACGATCACCGGTTAATATTATGCCGCAATGCTGGATCAGTTTCACAAGGAATCTGAAAGTATTACGTAATTTAATAATGTAGGAGCTGTGAGAATAATAGGTTAAAAGTTGCTAACAATGAGGTAACCTTGAGGCAATAATGAATTTGAAAGTTTAACAATACTACTTGTAATTCTTGGAAGCAATAATGTAATTTTTGTGACAGTTTATAAAATAGCTAATCAACAACCAGAAAAAGCTTTAGTTAAATGAAGGTATTCTATTGGATTAGGAATAGCCAATCAGAGACTTGAAATACAGAAATTTACAAATTTAGGCGGTAGAAATCAAGTCAGTTGCTTGTAGACAGCGCTCATAACTGGACGTGTTGGTTGTAGACAGTGTTCCTAACCGGACGCGAGATGTGTCCTCGAGAAATTTAATACGTATTTTGTGTGAGAAAACAGTACATGTTTAAAAAGTGCAAGTATTTAATAAATGAATCTTACAGCTCTCTATATCAGCGAAGTGTTATTTAAATCCCCAAGAATTAATAAAAAGGAGTGAATAAAAAATTTAAATCTGTGTAAGCCTACATTCTTAGCCGCACCACGCCTTGCAAAGAAATCCATGTCTCTAACAATAATACTAACGCAGCCTAGGCAAACATAAATTTATAATATTTAAAGAAACAGTCAAATTACAAAGTTAATATTTTTAAATTTGGGACGAAGGCTACCGGGTACCATACGTGCGGTTGCAACTACTTCAAGTTCGGCTCCCCAACAGTTCAACTACAAAACAACTCCTACTTCAAATCGGCTTTCCATACGTGAAGCTACAAACCTTCTTCAAATTGGTTCCCAAAGCGTGAGGCAAATACTGTAAAGACAATAACAACTTCAATATCACAGACAGCCGGACAATATTGCGACCAAACCCGTGTGATACAGTCGGCCAAGCATTGGAAGAGGCTTTTTACTGGCCACTCTTCGAGAAAGTTCGCCATCTACATTTTTGGAATAATGCATTGATGTGTCTTTTTGCAACAGGAGACTTTTAAAAGATGGCAGGAAATAATTGTGAGCGAGTTATGAGATAGTTGTGAGGATAAGAGCGATTTGTATGGCAAAGCTACAAAGCGAGGCTTGTAATACATTTGCGTAATAAATAAAATTTGTTTTGAGTAAACCGTAAACGAGTAAACATCAGTATACAGAATGGTTTTTTTTGTATAAAATTAAATTGATTTATAAATGGAGTTTCCAATTGATTCTAAATCATAATTTATTGAAGAAAAACGCTTAGTGTTGTATAAATAAATACTTAATAATTTTGCACATGATAACACCTAGTTTAGTTAATGCTCTATGCTATAATTAATGTTATATTGAATCGTTTTCGCTTGAATTGTTTTCCGGAGTTTTCTTATCTGCCCGTCTTCTGGAAATTGCCTGAATTTATTGTTACAGCAATAGAGCAAGGCGGCTTTTGTAAACAGACTATGCAATTGTATCCTGTCTACCTTAACATCTCGGCATCTAAATATTACGTCGTCCTCCGTGATTTAGTTGTTACCATGCTAACCTCTAGATCCCGAGGTCGCGGGTTCAAACCCGGCGGAGGGCGATGGATTTTTTCGGGCGTAAAAATCCTTAGCATGGCTTACTTTGGAAGGGAAGTAAAGCTGGTGTCCGGTGTCGTAGATTTACGGCACGTAAAAGAGCCTCAAGCCTGATAGAGAAGCCACTGAGGAAAATTATGGTCTTTCACGCCCAATATAGAATGGGACGCTAAGGACCAGTTAAAGAGCGTCCATAAATAAAATTAATTTAAATTTAATCTAAACATTACATTTCTGAATGTGGGAATGCATAGTAATTTTTATATGATACATTCATTTGTACCATTAACTTTTCTCCACAATGGTTTTTACACCTTTAATTACTGGAGTCTATTTCGGTTATTGCACAGGATGTACGGTAAAACGACATAGATTTAAATGCTGAGTTTTGAATAGAGACAGTAACATGAATAGAACATCTCTTCAAATTTTGTGAAATGAGCTTTAATGCAGCACCTTAGCAGATATTGGGGATGAAAACGAAAATTTTTAGTATTCATGGGCACTGGATAGATAAGCATTATTAAACCTGGTCACCTTGGCCTTTGCTCTCCTTTTGCAAGTTCACATCTCATCGTACTAAGAACTCAAAGATCGGAGGTCAGACGCATCACCACACCATCGTCAGCTGTAAAACGATGGTGCATGGGGTTTAGCTTAATGGTTAACACCTAAACCTGTGTTTCGGTTTCAAGCCCTGAAATGGTATGATTTGCTTTTAAGCAACAACCATAATAATAATAATAATAATAATAATAATAATAATAATAATAATAATAATAACAGCCTTCTTTGTGCACAAAGCTTAAGAAATATATATGACCGCCTCTCTAATAATTAAATTATTGCCGATTATATAATTTTTACTTTCCCTCCTACGTATAGTAAGTAGGGGAAGTATTGCATTCCACCCAAAAATTCAATATCGAGATTTCACCGGAAATATATGTTTTGAGGCCCTGAATCCCCAAAAAATCCCAGCAGTTTTAGTGAAAGGTCCGTCTGTGTGTGTGTGTGTGTGTGTACAGCATAACTTAAAATCGAGATGTCGGATAAATACCAAACTTGATATTTAGGTTCAGTATCCTTCAAAAATGCGACACAAACATTTTCAAAAAAATTTCCCCACACCAGACAACACTTTACATGGAACATTTTTCAAAAACTTTTATTTTCTCAAAAATGGCTCTAACGATTTGGATTAAAATATCATATGTTTAAGATAGTTTAATGGAAAATGAAATATATATGATGAATTTTCTGAGAATGTCCCCAAAAGTCCTCTACATTCTGAATGGCTTTTGCATACCTGGTAAATGTAAGATATAGACAAAATTTTACTACACAAAAAATGTAAATCTCGTTAAAACACACAATTCATGTTATATACATTTTTTCGTCGAGCGAACCATTTCCGAGATATTCCTTGTTATTTGATTGAATTGTTCAATACTTATACCTTTTTTCCTCAAATGGGAATTTTTTATTATTTTTTATTTTTTATGTCCTGGACATGCAAAGAAAATGAATGATTCACATTGCAACCAGCTCTTAAAAGATTTGATTATTGCTTAAAGCCGACCATATTCCTCTTGCACCTACAAGAAAATTAGTAATAAGATTATGTACATGTTTATCTGGATAAAAATGAAGCAGATGAAGAATAAGCGTTTGTACAAGAGTAGAGAAAGTCGTGTGTGTAACACATCAGATTTATTTACGCTATTTTAGGCGCTTTAACTACGTGCTCATATCGCGATGGATCTGTTAGGGGCTATCTCGTGGATCGGTGTGTGACGGACAGTTAGTCTTCTATGTCTCATCCGTGCTTCGTCAAGTGTCCACAAAAGCCTTAGTACTAGGCAACTGTATGTGTGCTTCTACACTTGCCAGGCACAGGATAATCGGCACAGCATTCGCACTAACCATCTGTTTTTATTTTTACTATTGTTTTAGACTTAAAATGGAGCTTTGGGCGGTGATATTAAATGTTAAATCCGGTATTTATCTTGGCGATTGAGGGGAAACCATGAAAGAAAACCCAATCAGATGGTCGGCCCATGGGATTTGAACCCGGGGCCTCCCGAATGCGGGCCATAGTCCATCTCGCTCGGCTATATTTTTACTATTTTGTTTTATTATTATTATTATTATTATTATTATTATTGTTGTTGTATTTATTTAGATACAGCAAATGCTTAATTGTGTCAAATTACGCATTTGGCCCTTTGCTTTATAATATTTTGCTTGTATGGAATAGCAGCGTTTGGAAGGAACTAGAGCTTTAGATTCGGACGAAGTCTTGTAATCGTCGGCATGAACTGTACCTGTTGTACCTGTTGTACTGTTATGCTTTGTCCACTAACAGAAACCTGCTATTATAGGTTCGATCTAACCTCAACGTTTGTGTGCAAATATGGATTTTGGCGTCACTTGAGCTTGCCATATAAATGGGGTAAGTGTCTGTCATTCATATTAATGAAAAATATCTATAACATATAACTAAAACAACTAAAACATTCAGATAGAGAGGTATCACAAAATAAATTAAAACATTTAAAATAATTTATTATCAACAAATTAAAGGTAATACAAAAATATTTGACAGTAACAACATCTGTGGAATATGTTTATAGCTTTCCATCTTCCATAAGTGCATATAGCTCATTTTCAGGTAGGGGCTACATTTTAAAACAGATTTACATAGTTAAATTACTCTTTGGCTACAGCTGCAACCTTAGTGTAAATCCGGATCCTCGAAATTTTCATCTCTCTTCATTTCTTTATCCGTTTTATTTATATACTGACGATGAATCCAGCAATTCTTACAGGTAGAAAAAGTTGTTCTAAAATTCTTTCTCTAAAACTGCATGTTCTTAGTAGCTTTATTACTGAAAGAAAACAAATTATATCGATGATGTCAAACACAATTAATATAATTTGTGCGTGCTGTACGAGGGGCGTTCTAAAAGTACTCAGCTTGACCAAGAAAACAGAAGACAAGATCATTTTTTTCAACATAGAATTCTTGTAACTCAATACATTTAGTCCGACTTTCGAAACATTTTATTACCCCAAGTAAAATATTTGTCCAACCAAGAAAAATAAGCGCCTGTCTCAGCTTTAATCTCATCATTTGATGTGCATCTTTATCCACCCACTATATCATCAGGTTTGGGAACAAAAAGTAATGGCTGAGAGCCAAACCCGGCGAATATTGCGGATATGGAAACACTTGGAAGCAAAGGCCATGCAGTTATGCAGTAGCAATCCTAGACGTATGTGTAGGCACATTATCGTGATGAAAGATAATTTTCTTTTTCTCAAGGTGTGTACGTTTAGCCTGAATAATATCGTTTAATTGGCCCAACGGTGCAGTGTAATATATGGTTCTGTCTTTCTGGAGATAGCTCATGAGTGCCACGACATCGTAGCCATGACTTTTCCTTCAGACGAATCGTGTTTGCGTTCTTCGGTGCACTTTAACTTGTTGCCACCTAGAGTTTTGGACTGTTCCTTCGTCTCTGGCGTGTATTGATGTATCCACGTTTCATTTACTGCTAAAGAACGTCGGAGATACCCAGTGTAATTGTGTTTAAACAACTCTAAATATTCTTGCTTAAGAAACGCCCGCTCGAATGCGTTTTTGGTCCAGTGTTAGCAAACACAGCACCCAACGAGGGAAAGCTTACTCATGCCCAAAATTTCGTGTAAAATGTCATGGATACGGCTTATGGAGGTCTTTGCAACGTCAGCCATCTCGAGTACTTTCAATCTGTGAACACTGAGTAAGGTATTGTGAATTGTCACAATCTTTTTGGTCGTACTCATAATCTTGAATTGTTGTTTTACCACGCTTAAATTCAGTAGCACTCTTCTTAACAATTGAAAACTAACGGAAAGAACCCTTTAATGCCGAATCTAACACCTTCTGTTGCTCCTTTGGGGTTAAACACTTCATAAAAAAGTACTTTATCACAGCTCGTATTTTAGTTTTATTCAGTTTGTAGAAAATGTTAACACTATCGTCACAAACAAGTGGCTGCACTTAAGCGTCTGAAACTTTACAGCGCGCCATTAAAAGGATGACACTTAGCTACCATCACAGTAATTTGGCCACCTTTATGACATCTCTGGGTCAGGCTGAGAACATTTAGAACGTCCCTCGTAAATATTTTGAGTAAGAGCATCAGCTTGCTGCTTAATCTAAAGGTGATTAGTGACATCCATAATATTTGACCAGAGTTCAATATGTGCTGGAAACTTATTGTAAATTAATCAGTCGATGGATTTCTAATATTCCAGATATTAAGAGCTAAAACTCCACAGAAAACTATTTGGTGTTAACTGTGCCATTTTGCATTTGGGAGGGAATCATGGATACTGTAAGTTGGAGAAACGCAGTTGATTGTGAACCTTTACTAACTAAATTTCTCTCCACAAATAAGAGCGGTCTTTAGTTCCAGTGTTTCATAGTTATGAAAGCGTGCTATCAACAGTTCTGCAAAAAATAGTCTTACTGATTTGTCTCTTAGGAGTTCTACTGAGGCAAACTGGTGGGCATGCAGAGAGACTAATGTTCCATTCACAATGAAGTGTAAGCGCAGACATAGCATAAGCATAAGACTTTACATCCATGCTATTTAATGGAAGCATTCACATAGAGTTGTACAACGCAAGAGCTTGCAAGCTCCAAACTTTATGCTTGCGTTGCATGCATAGAGGAAGAATTCTGAATTTCTTTCTCTTTGTATTACTTGTTATGCAACAGAAGACGATCGCGATGCGAGACATTACGCCGTCTAATGTACGAGCGCTGTCTTCCATTTTACCGTGCCACACAAATTGTTGTGGACTACCATCTCTCATTTCCCTCAAGAGGTTATGGTAGTCTCCTTAAGGAATCCTCCTTCATTTAATGGATGAACCCAGCTTCTGTGTCTAGATTTCTTGGCTCACAAATCGTAAGGCGCAAAGAGATAATGCGCGTTGCATTAATATACTCGTGCAGTTGTATCATCACATATATAACATGCTGCAGTTTCCATACTTGCGCAGGTCAAACATTCGTGATGTCACTAACGCTACGGGCGGCAGTTGGGGTAACGATTTTTTGTGACTTATTTATTTATAAAATACTTAGTGATCTTTCTTATTTCATATTGTTGACTATATTATTCAATTTGAAACTTGCGGTGCGCTCGTAAGATTTCTGCCATTGGTTTAAAGATCTAGAGGCCCGTGCCAACTTATTGCGTTACGCCTATGGCTACATTGTGAATGGTCTTCCCTCACGCCTGCGCTTATGCTGCGTTATGTTACCGTTTACATTTCGTTGTGAATGGGCCCTAACTTATCTAGTTAGTGCCGGTGACTCAGTTCCCATAAACTAAGGTATGCTCTATACATATACAGGGTTATTCATAAGTCAATGTCACATTTCGGAAGTTTGTTGCAAAATAAGTACTTGGCATATCAGTGTGAATGATATACCAAATGAAAGGCAATCTCTAAAAGTTTGTTTGGTATACCTTACAAGTGTTCAATATGTGCGCCTCTGGTTACATGGGAGACATCCAGGCTATAGTCCAATTCCGCCCACACCCGCATCAGCATGTCACGGTCGATCTGCTGTATGCCATCTCGTAGGCCCTTCAAGTCAGCTGGAAGTGGTGGAATGAACACCGTATCCTTCACATATCCCCAGAGCGATAAATCACATGGTGTTAATTCCGGGGATCGGGGCGGCCACCGAAACAATGCAACGTCATTATCAGCATTTCGTTCAATCCAACGTCGCGGTAAGTTCTGCTTCAGGTACGCGCGCACGATTCGATGGAAGTGAGGTGGGGCCGCGTCCTGTTGGAAAACAAAATCACCTCTGTCTGTCAGTTGCGGCATAAGCCATTGTTCTAACACGTCCAGATAAGTGATTCCATTCACTGTGGATTCGGCGAAGAAAAAGGACCCGTAAACCTTGTCCTTTGACAGAGCGCAGAACACGTTGATCTTTGGGGAGTCGCGCACATGCTCGACTGTCACATGTGGGTGTTGGGTCCCCAAATGCACACGTTGTGGCGGTTCACTTTCCCCGACAAGTGAAACGTTGCTTTGTCGCTGAAGACGAGTCTGTCACCAAAGTCATCATCATCTGCGATTCTGTGCGAACCTCCTTGTCACCATCAGTGAGCACCTGCAGGAGTTCCAGTTTGTACGGTCTCACCTTCAGTTGCTTGCGAAGAATCCGCCACACAGCCGACTGAGACATTCCCAGCAGCAGATTTGCACGATTTGTCGATTTCTAAGGGCTGCGCGCAAACAACTCATGGACACCTGCAACAGTGGCGTCTGACGGTCCCGGCCTTCCGGGTCGTTTGGGTGGACACAGACAAGCAGTGCGCTCAAACGTTTCATACCACCTCTTGATGGTCCTGCGATCTGGCGCATCCTTGTGAAAACGAGTGCGAAATCGCCGCTGAATAGTCACAGCAACCTTATTTTCGCAAACTGCATCACGCAAAACGCTCTCTCGTTACCCGCGAATCCCATTTTGTACACTTCTGCCGCCTAGCGGCCGACCGCGTCACCACAACATGTGCGCTTCCCGTGACACAAACTTGGAGAGTTTCTGTTTCCATACGTACATGATTCGGACTCGCACGTCTCATACATCACGCACAAGATGTTTTCCAAATGTGACACTGACTTATGAATAACCCTGTACATATGTTATCCAAGAAAATACTGATGATGTTATTCTAATGAACTGTAAGCGTAGTTTGTGAACGCTGGTTTCATACACATTGTGTATTACACATTGTGCAGATGTATTTTGGCCAATTTGTATGCACCTTTTATGTTTTTGAAATTTTGTAAAAATTTCTTTACAAAAGAAAACATTTAATTTCACAATTTAGTGATATAGAACGGTATATATACCGGGTGAGTCTTCTCAGTCTACGGATTGAGAAGTTATGTAATCCCGGCGTTGTACAGGCTATGCTGCATCGCGTCGTATCAATTTCAGCCGAAATGACTACTTTACACCGCTGTGCGTGCAGCGACTTGCACTCGTAGTGCAACAGTGTACGCGTTAGCCTTCAGTGGTGAAGGTCCCCGATTCAAACACTGCCACTTGAAGGTACTTTTTATGTTTGGTAGATTTAACGAGAACAGATAGTTTGGCGTGGAAGTGTCGTTTCACTTAATTAGTTTAATTCATTAAAACACAAATTGTTACTTGTTGGAATATGCTTTAATGAACATCACAAGTAAATGCAAGAAATGAATTAAAAAAGCTCATTTATTTGGAGGCGTGATTTGAACTTGCGACCTTCACTATGACTTTGCATCATGTTAACCATTGCGCTACTAAAGCACGTTAACAACAAGCACCGCCGTAGCCCTTATCAGTGGACTGGTGATTGTGATGTCAGTACCTGCATTTCGCATCGTCCGTAAAATGCAGGGTTGCCTAGTTACCAATCCGCAGGATGAGAAGGTTCACGCGGTATATATAACCAGTCCTCTTGCTGAAGGTTGGTACGCTTTATCTTTCGATTAGCAAACAATAAATTAAAAGTAACATTACATTTTATATAACGTTATCTACACTTATTGGCGACTATAATAAGCCACCTTATTGGTACTTTCGGAGGAGCGGTAGCTTTGTTGGCTAAAGTGCCCGGTTACAAAGCAGAAACTGCGGACTCGATTCCCTACTCAGTAGTAAGAATCCCTCGACCATCCAACTAGCGCTCTATTACATGCTTTGGGGTTCACTCAGCCTCTTAGAAAAATAAATCTCTGAAACATGTGCCCTCTCACTTTTTAGGATACTCTGAAATAGGCTTACAGAATCGTAACACACTTGTGCGCTTTGGAAAAGACAAATGCAGGTTGTGTTATTCACAGAGCTTGCTTCTCGTCACTTGCTTACTGTTATTTCACTCATGCCGCAAATGCGAGATAATGGCCAGTCAGTCACGTTTAAAGGAATGTTGTTTTTGAACCAATCATGGCCATGATTTTATTCAATGTTTATCGAAATATCTTCCTCCTCATTTTTTTAATACTCTGAAGAAGTTGGAGTATCAGTTTTCTATGACTCAGCTACCAAAAATCAATGCCGCTATATTTAAATATAAAAATTGCAGAAACGAGATTTGGTAACGCTTCAAAAAATATATAGACAAGATTATTATTAGACATGCCAATTCTACAACTTCATTTGTAATCCTTCAGGGGTAATCTCAGTACATAAATTGATCATTATTTTATATTCTTCGGACTTTAAAACCACTGCACCAACCTTTCTTGTTTCCGGTAAGTTTTGAAGCAGTTTTCTTTTCGCGTTACTTGCATCTATCGTCTCTTGAAACCCCTGGTGTGGGGGCAGTATTTGTAACACTTAAATGATTTCAGTCTAATTGTATAAAATATAAGTTCAATAACAGCCCGCCTTAAAACAATATGTGTATGTAACAATATATAAAAAGTGTATATTATAGTCATTGTATATGTTTATATTATTGTCCATGCGTAATAATGTCATGTGAATATATTACGTAATTTAATAATGTAGGGGCTGTGAGAATAATAAGTTAAAAGCTGCTAACAATGAGGTAACAATGAGGTAACCTTGAGGCAATAATAAGTTTGAAAGTTTAAATGCTACTAGTCATATTGGAGCAACAATAATGTAAACTTTGAGAGAGTTTAAATATAGACAATCAACAACCAGAAAAAGCTTTATTTAAATGAAAGTATTCTATTGGATTAGGAATAGCCAATCAGAGACTTGAAATACAGAAATTTACAAGTTTAGACGATTGAAATCAATTCAGTTGGTTGCAGACAGCGTTACTAACCAGACGCAAAAGGTGTCCTCAAGAGATTTAATACGTATTCGGGTGAGCCGAAAAATAGTTTACATGTTAAAAAGTGCAAATAATTAATAAAGGAATCTCACAGCTGTCTATCAGTAAAGTGTTATATAAATCGTATCAAGCATTAATAAAAGGAATGAAGTAAAATTATAATCTTTGTAAGCCTACATTCTTGTCGCTCTACAACCCTGCTAAGAGAAACGTTTCTCTAACAATAATACTGACGCAGCCGAGGCAAGTATAAATATTTAATACTTAAAGAAACAGTCAAATTACAAAGTTAATATTTTTTAAACTTGGGGCAAAGGCCACCTGAAAGTACATTTGGGGCGAAGGCTACTGGGAACTGTTTACTATAGGTGCGGTTGCAACTACTACAAGTTTGGCTCCCCAACAGTTGAAATATAATACAACTCCTACAAAAAAATTAACTTCTTCAGTCTTCAACAGGATTTAACTTAATATGATATTTCTTAAAATACACTTCTTATAGCATTTTAGCTGTGACATTCCACATTGTTCTTATAGCCTCAATATGAGGAAATCAAACGGGGAAGCGTACAAGGAATACACTATAAAATTAACGTGACAATTGTGTTTTTAAATAATGTTCATAGAATACCAATAAATTGAAACAAGTTAAGATATCAGCCTCTTTCTGTAAAGAAATTCATAGCCTATAATGTTGATAATATATTATTTGTTACATATTTTGTGGCAGTAATTTGTATCGCAATAATGTAAACGCCAGAGTGATTGTAGTGTAAATAAGCATTATTGTACGACATTGATCTGAGATGTTTGTTAATTATATGCATTGTTAGGAAATAAGTTTACACGACCTCACTGAAGCTGACAATAAGAGCGGATAACAATGAGTGAGGGGGTGAGTTGAATATTAATTAGAAGAGACAAACAAATGACGTCAGATTGGCGCGCTTTTCTTAGAAATAGCGGGAATATTTTCCCTAGAGCATATATTTTCGTAATTTTTGATTGCATATAAAAATAGACGCTAATGTTGGCGCGTTTTATTAACCAATAACAGCTCGGTTATAATCTTTAGGCATATCGGGGTGTGGGAGTATAAAAAGCTAAAGCCAGAGGCAAGTATTGTCCAGTTCAACAAAATCATCCACGCGTTACACGTCGCTGAGTCTAACAGAATCATTCAGAAGTTAAACGTCGCTTAGTTCATCAGAATCGTTCGCGAGTTACACGTCGCAATTCTACAGAATCTCTCACGTCTTAAAGTTTGTTATAAATGTAAAACACGCGAATTAATAATGTGCAGTAAATAAGTGATTATAGTAATATTATAAAATATAACAGTTTCAGTTTGGCGTGTATCACGAGTCAATATGTGAACTTAATTAATTGTGACGGTAATAAAAGTGTAAAAACAAATTCTTTTATCAGTGTTATCTGTGAGTAACAAATCCTTTCCGTTTACACACCCTGCTCAAGAGATTTGCTTGACCGAGAAATAATAGCTAGCCGGAGGACAATGAACCCAACATTCAAAGTAGTAATACAATAACAGGCGCCCAGCAAAAGATAACACGAAGTGACCGCGACAAATTGGCTTCCATACGTGGTGCAGATAAACATGAAGTATCTTCCAACTACCAACAAATATCATACTGCAATTTTCTCTACTAGTAGTTTGTTACAATCATAGGTAAAATAATAGTGAATTCCTACTGCAAGTTCCGCACGTCAGAGGCAGAAAATAATACATATACGAATACATATATCAGTTGCACTGATCAAACAAACAAAAGGTGATTAAACGATTCTAATTTGTTTTCAAAAACACCACCACTTATATTGAAAATAAATGTAAATATATTTTATAGTAATAATAATAATAATAATGATTTTTGGGTAAATCGCTTAATTGTATTCGTAAAATGGTATTAGCAAATGCCACTCAATTTCCAAATTCTCTAGATAAATTCTCTCGTCACTCGAGAATTTATCAGTGATTTGGAAACCATTCGTGGCATTACTACAAAAAAAGACATTATGGTGGATTGTGAAAGCAGAACCTATGTCCTTTCCTCCCTATTGCCTAATCTTTCTAAGTGCGGCAGTTTTCATCTAGCTCAGCTGGCCCCTCGGATGCTTTCATAACCTTTCTGAAAATAGCTTCGTTTTCCGCCTTTTATTAATGCACTTGAATTTCAAAAGAAAATTTATTAAACATGTTTTACATGTACACGTTTTACCCCTTCGTAAAACCACTTATCTGGGGGGCAACGGTTTGGTTTTTCAGTTTCCTTCCCCATGACTGGCTGCTTTGACCACAGTTCAAGTTCAATTTACTCTCCAAAATGAACCTGTGTATCATCTTATGTGAAACAATCAAAGAGATTCTCAAACTAGACGTATAAAAAACCATTTTAAAATTTAAAAAGGCTACAGCTAACCTGATTATTTTTGGAACAACATAGAATTTTAACAGTTGCAATGGAATTCCTGAGGACTGGATGGCAAAATATTGTTATACATGCACGAGAATCCAGAAGATTCGAGAGAAGCTACAAACATTCAAGTTAAACCATAAAACGAAAGAATATTCAGAAAATGTTCTTGTTCTTGTTCTGATCCAAAGGATGAACAACGAACGAATATTTCTAATTCTATTGGAGGATATCACTACAGACACCATGTATTACAGCTTAGTATTTGCACAATCGAGTTCGTTATCATTTTCGATGAATTATTGGTTAAAACCAATTTGATTTATTACATTCACATGAGGCGGCGCCGTGACTGAGTGGTTAGACCGCTCGCCTCCCACCGAGGTGGCCCGGGTTCAATCCCAGCGACCTGCATGTGGGATTTGTGGTGGACGAAGCGGCGTCTGGGCGGGTTTTCTCCGGGTTCTCCGGTTTCCCCCGCCATTCATTCCACCAATTGCTCCATCATCACCTTTCCTTTCATCCATTTCACCAACATTTCGGTTCATCTACTTCCTTCATCCCATACCAGGCATTGGGCTGATCACCCATCCTGGATGCTCTGTCTGATCCATGAGTGTCTGCTCCTCGACGGGCCTCTGACCGCAGGCACCCGCTTGTAAGTCCTGGGGGTGTAAGTCCTACATAAGAGGAGGGTAAACAGATAATGAATGAATGAACATTCACATGACTTTCTCTGCCTTCTATATTTTATTAGTGGGTATACAAATTATTCTTGCTCAAGCTTATTACTTTCTCTACTGCGTATAGTAAGTAATGGAAGTATTGCATTCCACCCGAAATTTCGATACCGAGATTTCACAGGAAATACATGTTTTGAGGTGCACTGAACGCAAATAAAGCATTTTTGGATACATGTCCGCGTGTGTGTGTCTGTGAACAGCATAACTCAGAAACGAACAGTCGGATAAACACCAAACTTGTTATTTAGGTCCATTATCTTCTTAGAGATGCGACACAAAGGTTTTCAAGAAAGTTTCTCCACCCCAGATTACCCTTTACATGGAACATTTTCCGAAAATTCTAATTTTCTCAAAAATGGCTCTAACGATTTTGAATAAAATACCATACGTTTAAGACATTTTTATGGCAAATGAATTGTATATCTCGAATTTTCTGGGAATGTCTCCAAAAGTATTCTTCATTGTGAACAGCTTTTGCACAACTGGTAATCCATAAGAGATAAACAAAATTTTACTACACAAAAAATGTAGATCGCGTCAAAATACACAATTTATGTCATGTACATTTTTTTTGTTGAGTGAACCATTTTCTAGATATTGCTTGTTATTTCCTTAAATTTTGCAATACTTATACTTTTTCTCAAATGGGAATTCGTTATTCATTTTTTTGTCCTGGTAATGCAAAGAGAATGGAATACTCCACGTAGCAACTAGCTCTTAAAATATTTGACTATCGCTTAAAGCCTACCAATTCCCCTTGCATCTACAAGAAAATTAGCAATAAGATTAACATCTCGATATCTCGATTAAAATGAAGCATATGGAGAATAAGCGTTTGTAAAAATAGTTTGTACAAGAGTAGAGAAAGTCATGCGAGTGTAACACATCAGATTGTTTTTCTATCTACTACATTTTAATCTAAATAAACTGCAGAAATAGCTACATTATACTTTTAGTTATAGATACAAAGAGAACAGCGATAGTCAAATGTTTAAGAACTGGGCGCTATACGCTGGCCTTAAAATTCATACTAGTTCTATAAAATCACGAGAAACGGCTGAATGCTGACAGGAGATTAAGAGAACCACCAAGAAATCAACAATTCGAACCATTAATAACGGATATCTCTGAAACGGCTTATGCTACAAAAATCTTACTTTAAACAAATTGTATGTTTTAAAGAGATTACATTTTTGGTGTAGAGTTTTCGTCTGTCGCTTAATATTTACCAGTTATGTACAATATTATACAAAATTTCTTCCAAATGAATGGACCTCACAGGCTATTCCCAGACAATTCAAGATACACATTTTATTTGTCATGTAAATATCTTTAATATATGGTATTTTAAACAAAATCGTTAAGAGCCGGTTTTTATAAAATAAAAATGTTCGAAAAATGTTCCATGAAAAGAGTAATCCGGAGTAGAGGGATTTTCTTGAAAGTCTTTGTGTCGCATCTTTGGAAGGTACTGAACATAAATACCAAGTCTGGTATTAATCCGACTTCTCGTGTTTATTAAGAATTAATTAGATATGGGTGTTACTGATCGCTTGGTTTGCTGGTTTGTCTTTTTGGTTTTATTTTGGCTGTATGCATGTGCTTTTTGGTAATACATACAATTTGACTAACCCTTTTGTATTTGGGACAAGTTGAAGGAGTAAATAAACAAATAAATGACGGTGACGAAATTAAGTACTGATGAAATTTGTATTTAAGATGCAATATCACCAACAGAAATTTCTTTCTAGACAGCCGTCACTAAAAGTAGAGCTTTTAAAAAGAGCTGCTCATACTAGAAAATGAAGGTTATAAAATTCAATAATTACAATTTTTACAGCACTCTGTTACCACTCTTGTTTCTTGTGATGGAAATTGTATGTATATCAAGCGGAGGCCTTGTGCCGATTAATGCAATGGCGGATTATTTGAATAAAATAGATTCGCGAGAATCATAAGACATTTTGCAACAGAGGAGAGTATAACATTGGAATTTTTATCAAAGAAGCCGAGGAAACAACACGACATTGCATACAACAGATTTCGTCAAAGGTAAAAACTTAAAATCTTGTGTTACATTCACATGACTTTCTCTACGCTCTATTGCTTATTTGTGGGTATACAAATTATTCTTATGAAAGTTTATTTTCCTGTCTACTTCATTTTAATCGAAATAAACCGTTACGGAAATAGCTGTATTGCACATTCGTTATAGATACAAAGGGAATAGTAATAGTCAAATGTTTTATGGGAGTTACATGCTGGCTTAAAAAATTCAATACTCTTTTCATAACATCGCGAGAAAGGACTGAAAATTCACAGGATTTTAAAAGGAATTACTAAGTATTGAACAATTCAAACCACTAACAACAGATATCTCCGAATTGATTGAGTCACAAAAAATTACTTGAAATAAATTGTATATTTTAAGGAGATTTATATTTCTTATGTAGTACGCTTTCGTCTGTCACTTAAGGTTTACCAGCTATACAAGATTATAGATTATAAAACTCCTTCTGAATGAAGAGAACTCCGCAGGCTATTCCCAGAAAGTTCTATATATGTATTTTATTTGCCATGTAATTATCTGTAAAAGATGGTATTTTAATCAAAATTGATAGAGCTATTTATGAGAAAATTAAAAATTTAGAAAAAATTTCCATGTAAAGAAACGTTTGAGTGGGAATTGCTTTTTTAAAACTGTTGTATGGCATCTTTGAAATATCTGAACTTAAATACCAAGTTTGGTATTTAACGACATTTCGTTTTTGAGTTATGTTGTTCACGGACACACGATGACCTTCTAAAATGCCTTTTCTGGGTTCATGGAGCCTCAAAATATGCATTTCCGGTGAAATCTCGAATTTGAATTTTTGGGTGGAGTACATTTCTTCCTCTACTTACTACGTAAGAAAGTAAAAACGTACAAACATTTTACAGCGAAAATGTGTTGTATTGTCAGCACTGTGCTATGAAGGCCAAACAACAACGAAGGTCAAACAACGACCAGATCACACCACTGCAAATGTCCGAATGTATACTGCTATTTCCAACAAATTCTAGCTGGATACTTTTATAAGTTAATATTCAAGGCTGTCTAAAGCATAGTGTACGACAATACATCTTAAAAGGGATTTTTCTCCCCGTAGAATTGCTACACTGATTTTAGCTCGTTCTGCACACATTCCTACTTGCAAAATAAAATCACTTTAGACACTTGTATCATAAATAACTATGTTCAGATAAGAAAGAATATATTTATTCTGGTTTCTTCATTTCTCTGTCTCCTCTTCCTTGCTTTTCTTGTTAATCATCATCATATTTTAGCACTTTGTGTAGCATTTTTATTTGCTTTCTCTACCACATACCTAGTAGGTAGAGAAGGTATAGCATTCCACCCAAAAATTCGATACAGAGAGTGCACCGGAAATGCATGTTTTGAGGCACCTGAATAAATAAAGTATGTTTAGAAGAAGGTCCGCGCGCATGTGTGTGTAAACAGAAACACCCCAACAGTCAAATAAACACCAAAGTTAGTATTTAAGTTCACTACCTTCCAAAGATGCAACACGAAGATTTAAAAACAGTTTTCCCGCTCTAAACAACCCTTACATGAAAGATTTTTCGAAATTTTTTATTTTTCTAAAAATACTGGCTCTAACGATTTTGATAAAAAATACCATATATTAAAGATACACTAAGATTCCATGGGGAATTGAAATCGATTTGAGTCCAATTCCATACTGAATATGATAAACGTTTCCGTGTTAAATTCAATACGTATTGAGATCGATTTGGATACACAAAGTTTGGGAGTAAAATAATTCAAACCTTTATGTTGGCCAACTCGGATTTAGGTTGCCGTACTTGTTAAACATGTGTTAATTTGCTTTTCTGTATATTTGAAGTGGATTTTGAGGTTAGTGAATGTTTTTCAGAAGAATAAATTGCGAATTATGGAAGCGATAAACGTGGCTTGCTGTGTGTTTTATTACATATCTGATTAAGGATTCCCGCTAATAAAAACATGACGAGAGTGCAGCGTATTACGAGCATGGTAGAGGATAGTGTGTTTGGCGTATTCAAAACGATTTGAATACGGTAAGTGTTTCCATGCAACAAATTTCGATCCTGCTTTCTAAGAGGATTGGATCCAAGGTTCAAAACGATCTCAATACGATCCAGATCCGTGTTTCCATGCAGTATCCAATGCGGAAAGTTTACTCAAACCGATTTGAATTCCCCATGGAAACGTAGTAATAGTTACATGACAAAACATGTATGTCTTGAATTTTCTGGGAACAACCTGTGAAGCTCTCTTCATTCGGAAGTAATTTTGTGTAATCTTGTAGAACTGGTAAACGTTAAGTGATGGACGAAAACGCCGTACATAAGAAATGTAGATCACTTTATAAAACGCATTTTTTTCCCAATAACTTCTTTTTTGTGGCATCAATAGTTTCTGAGATATCCGTTATTAATGATTGGAATTGTCAATACTTAGCCATTCTTTTAAACTCCCATCGAATTTCAATGCTTTCTCGCGATTGCACGGAAAAAGCATGGAATATTAAGGCCAGGTGTAGCGTCCAGTTCTAAAAATTTGACTATCGCTATTCTCTTTGTATCTATAGCGAAATGTGTAATGTAATTATTTCCGGAAAGGTTTATCTCGATTAAAACGAAATAGATAGGAAAATAAACTTTCGTAAGAATAACTTGTACACCCACTGATAAACAATAGAGGGTAGAGAAAGTCATGTGAATGTAACACGTCAGAATTTTTTTAGGTCGGTACTCTTGTTTCTCGAAACAAAGAATACGAGAGTTTGTATGCATTCCTATACCGTTATGCAAGTCAGAGAATTCAGGTCACGTGATAGTTACGCTGAACACATATCACATCCGCACAACAAACAAGAGGGGAGAAAAATCCATTTAGCGATGAGATATTGGCCCAGAAGTGAAGCGAAACAAATTAATGCCTGAACAGGAGACGGCACGTTAGCAGAATGCGTTAAAGTAAAATAAAAGCACAATGAAGCTTCTGGGCCGTTGCTCAGGCAAAGTGGCAAGCAATTTTCTTTTAATTTCTGTAAAAGGTGCGCTTAGTAATGCTTCATTGGCAGAAGCAGCAATTTCCTAACTTCATACCTCTGATATGTACCTACAGTTAGATGGCGTTTTCATCTTTTAGATCTTCTCTACTACCTACTCAAAACATTCGGTACAGAGTTTTCATCGAAATACATGTTTTGAGGCTCCCTAAATAAAAAAAAAGGATTTTTTACTTTCTTTACTACCTACCTATAGTAGTTAAGGGGAAGTATTGTATTCCAACTAAAAATTCGATGTCGAGATTTCACCAGAAATACGTGTTTTCAGGACCCCTGAATCCAAAAGAGGATTTATAGAAAAAGATCCGTGTATACGCGTCTGAACAGCATAACCCCAAAACTAAATATTCCTTAAATACCAAACTTGGTATATAGGTTGAGTATCTTACCAAGAAGCGACACGAAGGTTTTGAAGAAAATTCCCCCAACACATACTATCACTTATATGGAAGATTTGTTTTGAAATTTCGATTTTCTCAAAAATGGCTATAACGATATTGATTAAATACCATATGTTTAATATTTACATGACAATTAAAATGCATATCATGAACTTTCTGGAAATAGCCTGTGAAGTCCTTTTCATTCTGCGGCAACTTTGTATAATATTTTTATAACTGATAAACCATAAGAGATGGGCAAAAAGCCTAGTTTTCTTTAAAAACACAATTTATTCAAATAACTTTTTATGTCATGTCATTTTCTAGATATTGTTATTAAATGGTTCGATTTGTTCATTGCTTTCTCATTTTTACTGTCGATTTTCAGTTGTTTCTCGCGCTTCCATGGCAGGCGTATGGCCAGCATATAGTGTCCAGTTCTTAAACATTTGTTTATCACTGATACATTTGCATGTATAGTGGAATGTGTTATATAGCTATATCTGCAAAGGTTTATAAATTACACATTTTGTTACAGATGCAAACGGAATAGTGGCAGTCAAATGTTTTCAAACTGGATACTATACGTTGGCCTAAATATCCAGTGCTCTTTTCATGGCATCGCGAGAAACAACTGAAAATCGACAGGACTTTAAAGAAATGGCTAAGTATTAAACAACTTGAACCATTAATTACTGATATCTCGGAAACAGTTGATGTCACAAAGAAAATCATTGGTAATATATTGTATTTTTTTAAAGAGATCTACATTTTTTGTATAGTACGTTTTCGTCTATCGCTTGACGTTTATCAGTTATACAAGATCACACAAAATTCCTTCCGAATGAAGAGGACTTCACAGGATATTCCCAGAAAATTCAAAACATTGCGTTTTATTTGCCATTTAAATACCCTTAATATATAGTGTTTTAATCAAAATCATTGGAGCCATTTTTAGAAAGTAAAAAAACTCGAAAAATGTTCCATGTAAAGGTAGTATGGGGTGGAGGATTTTCTTGAAAATTTCCATGTCACATCTTTGGAAGGTACTGAATCTAAATACCAAGTTTGGTATTTATCCGACGTTTCGTTTTTGGGTTATGCTGTTCACAGACACACATGGACCTTTTTCTAAAACTGCAATTTTTGGATTCAGGGTGCTTCAAAACATACAATTCCGGTGAAATTTCGGTATCGAGTTTTTGGGTGGAATGCAATACTTCCCCTACTTACTACACGTTATAGAGAAAGTAAAAATGGAGAAGAGAGAAGCTATGTTTTGTAGCCATATTTCCGCCGATTAAGAATACATAAAAAGTAACTCTATAATAATTATATTTTAGGAACTATTAATAATTAATTAACATTCAATTTGATAATTTCCATAATTTTAAAGCAATAGGATTAAAATCTGTATCAATCGAAAGCTCTTCATAAGTTGTAAATATGTTCTAAGTTTCAATAATATTGTTAAATAAATAAAGGTGTAATTGCATAAGAAGAACTGCAAGATTTAGGCAAAAATAAGAGTAGCTTTGTTTTAGACTGTCCATTATGTTTACAGTGCATGGGGCCATAAAAATGGAAACCTTCTTTTATACTTCGTGGGTATGAGGCAAGTTTTAAAGTAAACAGGCGCTATGAGGCAATGGACATTTCTTATAGTTAGGCTTTGAATTTTCATCCAGGGCACCAATAAATGTAGAGAATAAGTGCGAAGACCAATGGGAACATAGGAAGACGCAGTGACCTGTATACAATTTGGAGGCGAGCAGACGTTGTTATATGTGAATGCGAGCGTGGTTTTGAGACAGTTTGTCATGATACTTCGTTGAGATAACACCTAGCACTCCGGATCAGAAAAGGACGCTAAGTTCCGAAATTTGATAAGTACCGCGCAATTATGCAATTATAAAGTGATGTAGGTAGACCAATTTATATAATGTGCTAATTGTATTCTTCGATATAATAATATCCAAGCTCATAAACGAGTTAATGTTAGTCAAATGACTATTTCAAGTTCGCGCGAATCTAAAGAACGGTGATAGTGCACCGAAAATTATATAATTAGCCGGAGCAAACTTTAATGTCTAAGAGACAATAGTGGGAAGACTGCTAAAAATAAAAGAATCACACGTGTTAGAGAATATCTATGAATCTTGCAGGATTTCTGGCATAAGAGTGAGAAAAGTGAAAACGGTGTTTCTTTCAAGACAATATCCTGGTGTCACCACTCACCCAATCCTACCCTGACAACAACTGTAGGAAATTTCAGGCCGATTCGCCGACAGTTGACCCTGAGATCGACGAGAAGTGCTTCCTGACTGATGTCGGCGCTTACAAGTCCTGAAGACTTCACCTACAACGATGCAGAAACGAGAACGACTGCGAGGTAAGAGTAACACAACAAAGTAGCGGGAAAAACGTTACAGTTCACAGTGAATAACCTAACGTTTGGAGGAACATTGGATCAGAAACGCATGATTGGCTGTTCTGCAATTACAAAATTTCTTAGTTTCCAGAAGTGACAGCATTTCACTGTTAAGTGATATGAAAGTATGAGAGGGTGTTGGATTCGCTGGCGATGTTTGTAGTCAACCTGACCAGCTGAGCTATCATAACCTTATCGGTTATTTTCGGCTCGCTTACTCGGTCTCCAATCACCATTAATAATATCCGCATTTCCAATGTTACATTGAAACTGAAAGAGCAGTCCATCAGGCGAAAACGCATATCTGGGGGGGGGGATTTGACGGGGACCAGAAGAGCCCATGCAGTAACAAACAGAGAACAGAAAGGGAGAATCAGACTGAAAAATCGTCGGCCACCGCTCTTGTAGAAGTACAATAAAATTGACACTGTGAATGTTTCACTTTACCATTATACTTCATGTTATGCTCTTCTCTCATATCAGAACTTTTCCGTTACTGTACAAATTGTGTAGGACTGTAACAAATGGGAGGGAGGTCCACTTGGACTTTCCTAATTAATGTGAGGACCAAATTCGTGACTTGTCAGGGACCCAACATTTACATAGGAGACACATCTTCTGTTCTTTCATTACTTGACGCGTGATGGGCATTTGTTAATAGCACACAATATTTCTTAAAGCAATTACGTATAGTCTACACTCCTTGAATGATGCTGCCTCCGACATAAGACCAATTTTGCAATCTGTTTTCACACTTTAACGCTTACGGCAATCCTACTTAAAGAGTCAAAATTAACTAAAAGATGAGATGGTACATATTATATACATAGCAAGTGGTTAGGAGATAAAATAATTTATAGTGTAAATGTTTCAGTTATAAGAAACTGAATGCGCGTATAAAACACACAGTGGCGCCGCTAGGCTGACTTCCCGGACACGCCTCCTTCAACAGGACACAAGGTGGACGAAACAAGTGCCAGATGTCTCAAAAATTCGTTGGGATGGGGCATGCGAGATTCAAGAGGTTTCCAAAGATGTTTGCTGACGTGAGCCAATAAGGGTAGATGAAACATTTAATATATATGAATTAGCGAATGAGATTCAATGCATCTAAACGCCCGGGGAAAATGGCGGCTGCAAGTGTTACAGCTAGTATTGAATAAAAGGGAATGTGAGGATGAAACTGCGCACATTTTCAAGATTAACATTCTACTTGCTTCGTACTAAGTCGTCTGCTTATAAGAGGATGTGTACAGAAAAGAATGCGGCGTGTTAAGGGGTTGACAAGTGGCAATGGCGTCGTGTAAATAACTAGTAAGGTGTCAACAGTTAATAAAGCCAAGCGGAAATAATTAGTCAAGTGTCAACAGTTGATAAATCCAGGTGTTAATAATTAATAGTCAAGCGTCATTCAATAAAGCCGAGTGTCAATAATTAACGAAGTCAAACGTGTGTAATCAGTGTCCATTCATCCACTTGCAGGATCACACCTGTGATAAGAGCGAATAGACGAGGGCAATGGAGGCTACATCTTACAGCTAATAACCCATCCACACATACTTGTCGTCTGAGAAAACAACACACAAACCCATCCGCTACATAGTGTAGTTAGCATAGAGTTTTTGTGTCATCAGTTACACGTCAAAATAACATTAGATACGTGAAAACTACAATAGAATTGGTTTAATAAGTGAAATATTACATTTCGTGACAGGTTGAATAGAATGGATTACATTTAACACCAAGCAGAATTCTGAATCCCTTTCACTTTCATTGTTGGAAATTTAGTATAGAAGTAATTACTTTATGTCAAAATGTAGACTAAAATATTATTATAAAGCAAAGAAAAAGTATTGAATATACACTTTAATGAATTTACTTCATTTAATGTTTCAGTTCTCTTGTCATTCTACAGCTTCATAGATCACATGTTCCGTCACAGATCTTGTGGAAATATTCTAGCTTTTCAGTCACTAAGATGTCACTTCACTTCCCTTGATTATTTAATAATTTTTGTAGGCATGATCCCTCGTAATCATTATAAATATGAGGTGAACATATTACGTACACTCGGTCAATTTAAAACTGGCCGGGACAACCAGGCTTTGTTCACAAGACTGCATAAATTCTTGTAGTAGTTATAAAGGGGAACACAACTATAGTTACAACTATAGTTATTTAAGTATATTTTAGTAAAACGAGTTGTGAAAAACAAAAGATAACAGTCCACTCGTAGAACCGAACTCGAGCTGCATGCATAGAAGTTAAGTAGCTTAACCACTAAGTCCACGGTATTTCCAAATCAGTGCTTTGTGGCTTGTACTTATAGTCAGCCAAAGCGGCACACAGAAGTTGATGGTTGTGAACCGCGCGCTCGCTAGAAGGGACTTTGAAAACATTTAATGCTCAGAGATCGGCCACTTTTAGTTTGACCGAGTGTACAAAAGTATGTAAATAACAGTAGAGAAACACGTCGCTTAACTCGAACAGGGCAGCTGCTATGTTAACCTTCAGACTGTTATGCGGGATCCAGCTGGACCCCGGTGTTAAACATTTTAGTTTTTTGTGAGTGAAATATCTAATTTAAAATGTTGAAATGTTTGTAATGTGTTACAAATTTAATCAGCTTTATTACCATAAAGTAGTTCCGTAAAATGTTAGATAAATGCAATTGTAAGAAATAGAATACAACTTGGACCGCTCATAGCAGTTCATGTCTCACAAATTTTCTGCATCTTGAGGATTTAGGTTGGCTGCCTTGTTTTTTTCAGTTATTCCAGCATACATTGCTGAATCAAAATTGTGTGGAAACATTTCAGTACACTCCTAGTGTGTCTAGTGTGTATTACAAGGCGTAGTCATGTCGAAACGGAAAGGTGAAACTTTTAAAAAGACCAACGTCAGTTATGTCAAAGAAAAAAATGATAGAAAAACTAGAATAAAGTGTGAGAGTTGCAAGAAATTCATTTGCGATACCCATTGTAAGAAAATGCTGAGAGTAGTTTGTCTTGGATATTACATTCCGTGAACATGAATTGTTAAACTTCATGTAAAAAACTTAAACGGTACTGGTAGTGCATTATAAAAATGTTAAAATGCAGTTGTGAATTCCAGTGAAAAATAAAAAATAAAACAAATTTTTCATCTAATGCGATAGCGCTAGAAAATAAAAATAATATTGTAAATTGTAATTCGGTTGTTTGTTTGTTTGTCTGACAATGCTAATTTTGAGATACATTGTTGGTAAAAACATGTTGAAACAGTTGTTTTAAAATGATTTTATTTGTTCTAAGCAGAACATAAGATAATTATATTGCGTTAATTCGTTTTCTGTCTAGGATCCATTTGATCCCTCTCAGTGGTTTAAGAATGTGAAAAAGCATAGCAGTTTGTTAACAATAATGATAAGCGGTTGGCCATACAAATGACAATCATTATTTAGTGATCAGGTTTGCTAAAACTCTAATGTTGGCAAATACTGGGCGGCTATGTTCCTAAATGTACTTTCTCAAACTAATAATTTTCTAGTTTATCAGTAGATATAGAGAAACATTTGCCAAAATATGAAAATATATAACGTAGGAAATACAAATTTAATGCGAAATGTTTTTGTTCCTAAATTCCTAGAGCAGGCTTACATCCTGAAGCAAGAAATGAGGAGAACAAGTAATTTTGTATCCATATAACACTATTAAATTAAATACAATACTTTGGATCGACTTAACACTAGTTACTAAGCACTACAAGTAAATCTGAAATATTTTCTGACAAGAGATTGCTTCGTCTGTCAGCATAGCTTTGAACGATGAAAAACATCTATGTCACATGAGATAATGGGGTCATATTTGTAACTTGCTTTATTTAGTAATTCAATATTTGTTGGAATTTCACTGCTCTTATCTCCAAGTACCTTATTAATGTATAGACATTAGAGTACGATGGATTGTTTTGCAGCAGTAAATCAATTAATGGAAACAGCTTTTCCAAATGTCTCTAAAACTTCAGCCAATTCTACCCTCAGATCTTACTGGAGTGTAGTTTACCTGGTAAGCTACCTATTTCGATACAATATCTGAAAAGCCCAGTTCCTTGCTAATGACAATATTAAGGAAAATAGAAAAATCGTGCAAAATATGAACATAAAATCTGTTTTAACCCATTTAATCCCACTGTTTCAAACTATTAGAAACTTCGCGCGTCTCTGTGCCCTGTCAGCCTGCGGTCTGTAGTCTTCTGTGGTTCCTTCACTTCATCGCTTCCGCCTGGGCGGTGATAGCCACAATATATATATATATATATATATATATTTATATATATATATATATATATATATATATATATAGATCACAGTGCACGAGATGCCCCCCCTCTGTTGTATAACCTAACCTAGCTAACCTAACCCAACCCACTGTTCCAAAAGTTGTCAGACTAAGGAAACATACACTTTTAACAAAGCTTGCTTGGAATAATACGGCTGCAAGAAACCTCTAGCTTTCGAGAGCTATCATTACTGCTACATATTTGGTAACTTATTAAAATTTATTAATATTGGCATAAATAAATAACGAATGGAAACAAAATTTGGTGCTTTTTATAAACTTACAAAATACGAAGCATATGTTCCATTACAGCGATACCAAAGTGTCGTCAACATTCAAGTCTGATAATCATCATTTATTTTACTTGGACCCACCCCACATTTACCACATCCTTGGTAGAAGCACAGCGATGATTCCAACCTAAGATAACCTTCGATACTGAAAACCAGAATTGAGTTTTATTTATCGATGCTCTTTACTATGATTCTTGGCATTCCATTCTGTATTGGGCGTGAAAGACTGGAAATTTTGTTCAAAGGCATCTTTATCAGGCTTTAGGTTCTTTTACGTGTCATAAATCTACGCCATGGAACCACAGCTTTATTTCCCTTCCGAAGAAAGCCATGCTAAGGATTTTTACGCTCGAAAGAACCCATCGCCCTCCCACGACCTCGGGAACTAGAGGTTAGCATGGTGCCCCTAGACCATGGAGATCCACACTGAAATCTAGGCCATTATATTCCGCGCTTTAGCCAACTAGCTGTGAAGCCAAGATCAGGGAGCAATTGCTTCTAAGGGCACAGTATCTCTAATATGGCATTTCATTTAAAAATCACTTTCAGTTGAAAATAAATTAGGTGTTAATTTGTTAAAAGAGAGAACTTATACATTTTAAAAAATATGAATTATGTTATTTTCCTGAAATATGTTTTTAAAAAAAGTATGAAATGTAGAATATGTTCATTTGCGAATTAAATTCCCATAGTGCAGATTCTAAAATTCCTTCATATCATAGCGCTAATTAACTTGGTTTAGAATATGATATTTCATATTTGTCTGCCTCTAATCATAAGAGTTTGGCATCTCTGCTCTTCAACGTACATTCTAATACAACTTCTACTGGATCTTTGATATAAAATCTGGCCGCTCACAAGGTATTGTACGTTAGAGTCAATGCCGATTGTATTACCCGCTTTGCACTCACGACAGGTTTTCTGTCCTTCAGTTACCATGTAGCTATTAGTGTCAGTAGTCCGCTTTCATTTGCGAAGAAGGGAAGGCAGTTACCTTCAGAAAAACATATATTTGTATGTAAATTTTATTTTAAATAAGAATCGACTCGTCGCGCTCGTGAAGAATTCATCCTGAAGTTTCCAGCGCAATTGCCTCCTTCCTGAACTTCAGTTCACAATTTTGCGAATAAATTTGAGACAAGTTCAATGCAAAACAAGAAACAGATGTTAACAGAAGAAACAGACAAAATTGACGAAACTCTTGAACATTCGCAACGAATATCACTATCGAAGTTAGCACAAGTTAGGGTTTCAGTGTCTTCTGCGCATACAGCTCTTGCTATGAGACAAGAGTTAATTTTGTTATATTTTATGTACAGGTTTACAGGAATACAGATTTAAAAAGCGAAGACAGAGTGCTGACACATGCCGGCTGTGGATGTCGTGGTACCCAGATGCAAAATCCCGTGCGAGCGGTCAGGTTTTATACTGAAAAGTCTATATACATACTTTTTTAATATTTTGAAATTTTATAGTCGCTTTAACATATTAGCCATATCGCGACTTTACAACTTTTAAAATAAATACTTAACAATAAAACATTGAGGTTATTTAGCATACTGGCAGCTTTAACCATTACAATGAACTATTATAAAACTATGACACTATAATAAATCAAAATTATTGAACATTATATACTTTATATAAATTTATGCTTTTGAAAAAATTCAACTATCTTAGGGTACATCGAATAGTCGAGTGCTGTTTGTAAAAGTCATTGGGTATCTGGTAGTATTGTCTCCATTGATCGTATTTTGGACATTCCACAATTGTGTGTTTCGTCGTTAACAGTATGTTACACTGGTGGCAGATGGGTGGTTGGTCCTTTGAAAGAAGATAACTGTGCGTGATCTTGGTATGGCCCATTCTCAGTCGGAACATTAAAACCTGATCTTGTCTGGAAAGAGAATTACTGGGAAGATGTGTCGGAAAACTCGCTATTATATCACGGAGTTTGCTTCTCGTGGAGTCGAGCTATCCTGTTTTCCATTGTTGGTAAAGCTTCTTTTTAATAGTTGAGATAACATCATGGGCTGGTGTAGTTATAGTTGGGTCACTTAGTGGATGTTTAGTGGCTTCCTTTATTGCCTGATCAGGCAATTCGTTGCCTTGTATTCCAATGTGGGATGGAATCCATACTAAAGGCACTTGCTTTCCTTGCTTATTGGCTCTATGAAGTAGTGATTGAATTTCTTGTGTAAGAATATGGGTTGATGACAGATTGTTTGTTGCAAGTAGTGCACTTTCAGAATCTGAGTATATAACAAATAAATTTGAGCATCGAGTATTCAAAAAATAAATCACAACTTGTTTAATTGCAAGCAGTTCACTTGAGAACACAGTATAAAAATCAGGAAGTTTGAATAACATAGTGTGGTCTGGATAAACAACAGCAAAAGCATTTCTATCAGAACACTTTGATCCATCTGTGTAGATTGCTGTATGTTTTCCTAATTCATTAAATAGTTGGCAATAAACTGTAGAATGCGTGTCTTTTTTGGAGATGATGTTCGGTTCTAAGTTTATTTTAGGTGAAGCAAGAGAGGGGTTTATTTGTGACACAGGATGAAGTCTAATGTTGAGTTCTTAGAGATATTTGGAGACTCTCAGATATAAGGGTACTATTATTGATCTTTTGACAGTTTCTTTAGATCTGTTATGAAATATATACTTTTTCATTCGAGAATCGGACATCGTCGCTATCTTCCATACTTCCCGGGCGGTGCACAGCTATAAATGTGCAGCACTTCATACATTAACGGTGTAACACGCATTGACAAGACTGTAAATTAAACAATATCCAGTTTATGAACTCTAAAAATAACATATGTGTTAGATATGTAAATACAGACTCCCAGATGAGAAGTACCATTTCAATAGCACGGATTCTCGTAATATAAATGCATAAGTAGAACATTGTTGAACGTGGAATATGTAAAATTCTGAAATCGGGTTTGTACTAATGCATTAGCATACATAAAATATTTTGGCATGTTTATATTTAATAACACTGGAAGCATACTAAACTAAATATTCTGCTGATTTCATTCTGCCTCCTGCACGATAAAACCTCAGTTAATTAACAATTATTGTGTTATTACAGGGATTCATTAACGTAATTTAATCGATGAAATTGCATTTGTTTTCCATAATTTCAAACATACGTAAAAGTAGATTTATATTAAACTCTAAAACGGGGAAGCAGTTTTTTGCGAGTACCCAAACACTATCGCACCAGTCTGCCTAATGATCTTAACATCATTTAGCTTTATCGATTATTTTTACGCTGAATTCTATGTTAAAAATATGAATGAAACATAATTAACAAAATGTGAGATAATTTATTTTGGAATTGAGCCTTCGATTCAGTGTTCTAGCATGTTTCAGACTGCCTCCCTGATCGAGTAGCCAGCATTCTAGCTTCTCAAAGCAGAGTTCCCTGGCTCGATTCCCGGGCGGGCTGGAAGAATTTTTCTTGAAGTAGAATAATTCTTCTTCCGTAGAGTCTGGAGGGAGTGAAAGTGAGTGCGTTTCATGCTAAAAATTAATAAAAAAAAAGCCAAATTAAAGCCCTGCTGTTCAACGAATTAAAATAATTATCAGTTGTTTCTGAAGCCACACGAGCATAGAAGTTAAAGGCAGCTATACAAATAAACTATTAAAAAAGTCGCTTACTTCAGTTTCTTACTAAACTCAAATCAAATAACCGTTTTTATTTAAACGAAGTATTGAATGTAATAAATGTTCTGTGTATTGTGTTGTGAATCCTTCCAAAGTTGGGTCGTCCTCCGTGGACTAGTGGTACCGTGCTAGCCTCCAGTTCCCAAAGTCACGGGTTCAAACCCGGCGGAGGGTGATGGATTTTTTCGGGCGTAAAAATCCTTAGCATGGCTTCCTTCGGAAGGGAAGTAAAGCCGGTGGTCCGTGTTGTAGATTTGCGGCACGTAAAAGAACCTCAAGCCTGATAAAGAGGCCTCTGAGCAAAATTATCGGTCTTTCACGCCCAATATAGAATGGGACGCTAAGAACCACAGCAGTTAAAGAGCGTCCATAAACAATAAAAAAAAACTCAATTTCCAAAGTTGGGAAATTGTCGTCATTTCTAAAGCTCCCCATATGGCTTACGACCTTCGAAGATACCTCGAGGAGGCGGTGGAATGAGAGGACCGTGGACTCCGGACCACGTTGGGCCTTGGGGATACTTTGCATGAGCAAGTCAGAGATGAAGACGTGGATAGGGCCGACTTAAAATCGCCACCCGAAACCACTACGCTACCCCAGCGCCCGTCGAGAAGTCCTTACAACAACAACAACAATAATAATAATTTAGCATAAACCTAATTCGAATACAAGGATAAATATAGAATTGTGACAAGATTGTGGACTCTTATTTTATTTGTTATTTATATAAATTAAATTTTGGAAAATTGGAATTAGCAGAGTCAAGAGGCAGATGCGTAGGTGGAAACAAATACATCAAACTATACTATTTGCGGATGACCAGTTCCTATTGGCTAGTAAAGATGAACTCGACTAACAAAACTAAATAATATATTAAAAGAATACAATAGAGATATACTATAATAAAGCAAAAGTATTAGAAATAGAGGGCAAATCAAGAGCAGAAATATTGATAGGCAGACAGAGTATAGGACAAATGAAAATGTTTAGATATCTAAGATGTAATATAACTGACTATGACGTTTATTTAGATTTAGAGGAAAATATATACAGAAATATAATGGGAAAATGGAATAAGGAAACTCTTTCCTTGAAATATGACTAAGCATGTGTTCCGCATGTTCCATCAAAGATGTCGTGTTATATGTCAGTGACAACATGGAACCTAAGCGCCCAGGTTCGGAAGCGGATTGAAGCAATACAAATGAGATCAGTTGAAAAGGTAACATTAACACACAAAAAGAAAGGTAGTGAAATAAATGAAAAATGAAAAACAAAGAATATTAATGCCGAAACTAAGGACTCTGAGAAAAACTGGGAACATCATGTAGAGAGAATGGTTGTAGACTATCATCTTTTACCAAGCCGTTAGGAAGCGACCTGAATCGCCCAAGAAAAAGTTGGAAGGATGCAATTAGTCTCGGAATGGGGCAGGAATACCTAAAACCTTGAAAGAAGAAGAAATACTTAACATTCATTAACCTGTAAACTCATTTTGAACGGTGAATGAATGCTCAATTGAGCTAGGGTTCCTTAGAGCTTTGAGATGCAAAACATTTTCTTTTAAGGATAAGAGAAAATTCTGATGTGATACATTCACACGACTTTTTCTATCCTCTACTGTTTATTAGTGGGTGTACAAGCTTTCTTACTCAAGCTTATTTTTCTATATACTACATTTTAATCCAAATAAACTTTTGCAGAAATAGCTACATTACACATTTCGTTATAGATACAAAGTGAATAACGATAGTCAAATGTTTAAGAACTGGACGCTAAATGCTGTCTTAACATTCCATACTGTTCCATGCAATCGCGAGAAACACTGAATGTTAAAAGGACTTTAAAGATTGGCCAAGACTTGAAAAATTCTAACTTTTAGTAACGGACATCTCAGAAACGGCCTATGCTACAAAACAACTTATTTGAAGTAATTTGTGTGTTATAAAAATATCTACATTTTGCATAGTGCGTTTTCGTCTATCGCTTAACGTTTACCAGTTATGCAAGGTTATACAAAACTCCTTCCGAATGAAGAGGACTTCACAGGCTATTCCCTGCAAATTAAAGATATACATTTTATTTGTCATGTAAATATCTTTAATACATGGTATTTTAATAAAACATTTGATGTGTTACACTCACATGACTGTCTCTACTCTTGTAAAACTATTTTTATAGACGCTTATTCTCTATCTACTTCATGTTAATCGAGATAACGAGATGTTAATCTTATTGATAATTTTCTTGTAGATGCAAGGGGAATTGGTAGGCTTTAAGCGATAGTCAAATATTTTAAGAGCTGGTTGCTATGTGGAGTATTCCATTCTCTTTGCATTACCGGGACAAAACAAAATGAATAACGAATTTGAGAAAAAGTATAAGTATTGGAAAATTTAAGGGAATAACAAGCAATATCTCGAAAATGGTTCACTCAACAAAAAAATGTATATGACATAAATTGTGTATTTTAACGGGATCTACATTTTTGTGTGGTACAATTTTGTCTACTTCTTATAGTTTACCAATTATGCAAAAGTCGTTCGCAATGAAGAATACTTTTGGAAACATTCCCAGAAAATTCAAGATATACATTTTATTTGTCATGAAAGTATCTTAAATATATGATATTTTAATCAAAATCGTTAGAGCAATTTTTGAGAAAATTAAAATTTTCGAAAAATGTTCCATGTAAAGGGTAATCTGGGATAGGGGGATTTTCTTGAAAACCTTCGTGTCGCATCTCTGGAAGATACTGAACCTAAATACCAAGTTTGGTGCTTATCCGACTGTTAGTTTCTGAGTTATGCTGTTCACAGACACACACACAGACATGTTTCCAAAAATGTTTTTTTTTTGATTCAGGGGGTACTCAAAACGTATATTTCCGGTGAAATCTCGGTATCGAATTTTTGGGTGGAATACAATACTTCCCCTACTTACTATACGTAGTAGAGAAAGTAAAAATGCTTTATTTAGATTCAGAACGACTCAAAAACATTTATTTCTAGTGAAATCTCGGTATCGAGTTCTTGGGTGGTATAGAATACTTGAGCAAGTAAAAATTAAATCGGACTCGAATCCTCCGGAATATGTGGAAGAGAGACACTCCCACGCAAAAGCTGTGGGCCTTCTAAACATTATAGAAACAAGAACACATTATTTTAGTTTAAGCTTTTAGTAAGAATTAAAGTGCAAACTTTTCTGAATATTTAAAACCTATAGTGCTCTTCAAGTAGTATAGTAATTATTCATGTAATGTTCTCAATTAATATTAAATGTGCATTTTAGGCAGTCAGGTAGAGTCATGTGACGATCAATGATCACCTGGTTCTTGATATGCGCTCTCTGATCTCATGATATACGTTAGCTGTTCATACTGCCTGTTTTATACTGTACTTTTAGTATTCTGTACAGTTTTGTTGTAATAGTCTGATTATGGAATTAATTATTTTTCTGGAAACCAAAGCCTTGATAGTAAGTGTAGGTGTAACGTTTGTGGCGCGCATTCGGTGGACCCCGGGTTCAAACCCCAATCTGACCGAAGACTTTTTTGCAGGTTTCCTCGGTCGTTAGGCAACTGCTAGGTTGGATAACTCGATTCGCGAATTTTCCTATCATCGCTTTCATCAGTACATTTCCATTTCCTTCTTCTTCACCACCATACCAGTCAATAGGTTGATCACCCACCCTGAACAGCTATGATCCAGAGTTTGCTTGCCCCTCGACAGTCTACTGACCCAATGCGTTGGCTTGTAAGTCCTCCAAAGAGGAGGAAAATCCATTAAAGAAAAAGGAGACTTTTTTATCTCCTATCATTCATTTTCATAGCTTTTAATTTAACAATGAAACATTATTTTTATACTTGCTGTTGGCAGACATGGTTTCAATGCAAATTTTGTTATAGCTACAAATATAGCAGACTAGGAAGACACGAAATGCTTGAAAAGCAAGCCGCTATATGCTGGCCTAGGTATTGCATATTATAAGGGTGCAGAAATCTGTAGAGCAGAAAGGCCAAAGTATGCATTTTGAGATTAGGAGCATGGGGTCGCAGATGGAGTACAATGACAGGAGCGCTGCGTGAACATAATGGAAATCTGACTTTATAAAACATCTTCATTTGCCACTCAAGATGAAGTATAACCCACACGCCAGGTGTGTACGTAATGGCTCAAATAATAAATACTGGTAAGTAAGTAAGTAATTAATTAATTTTATTATTAACCCAACTAATTGTTCAAATTTACAACAATTTTACAAAATTTATTCTTAACCAAGTTTCTAAAAATAACAATAAAATAAAATATAAAGAAAACTAACCTCTTAACTACTGGTATCTAGTAGTATTGAATACTGGTAGGCAGCATTCCTCCTAATTAAAAGTACAATTATCAATTTATTTAATCTCCAATACTAACTCTAACTCTACCTTGAGTTGCTTTCCTTGGACCCCAACAAACTCAAACCTTGAGGTTGTCGAGTTGTTGGGTCCTACTTGCAACATATCAAATAAAAACTACTGTAATTTAATACTCATTTGTCTCTTCCTTGCTAATTTTCCTCATCCATTTTGCTCTTACTCTGCCCAAAAAGTTTCCTACTTCTATGGTATTTTTCCTAGATTTTACATTTACTAACTTTTTATCTTGAATTTCTATTGGTAAATTTAAGCATTCTTTCTTCTCTATCCTCTTTCTAAGCAACTTCGTTTCTTCACACTCTAAAACTATATGCCACTCTTTAACTTTCCAGTGGCATAGTGGGCGTTTCTCTAAATCAATCTCTTTTCTCAAACCTTTCAAATTCACCACCCCTGTCCTAGCCCATGCAAATCCTGCTCTTGCTGTTTTATCACATATAACCACATACTGTTCCCTGCTCCATACTACCTTCATTTCTCTGTATAATCTCAGTGAGCTCTTAAAAGTAAAACTCGCTAATAAATCTTGTTTTTCCATGTCCGCTATTCTTGTTCTAATTTCATTCCAGAAACCTGATTGTGGTAATTCTTTAGCTCTCCAAATCTCACCAAAACTTATTTTCATCAAGGTTTCCTTTATCTTACCTGGCCAGGACTGTTTATGATTAAGTCTTTCCTGCACTATCAAACATTGATGTAAAATGTTCTGGTCATCAAAATTTCTAATTCTAATCCAATATTTTAGCACTGTTTCCACAATTTTTCCTTTAATTCCCAGTCTCCCTAATTTGGCTTGAGCTACTCCGTTGGGGGATGATCTTGGTAAGCCTGACATTTTTTTACAAAAGCTCCTATGGATCATGTCTATATTTACCCACCCTTCTTCCAGGCCCCAAATCTCTGCTCCATATAACATTTTTGCTTCTACTACAGCAGTATAAATTCTCTCTATTTTAATTGCGGATACTGGTATACAATGAGAAACTAACCATTACGTACGTGTACTGTATTGTACTCTTTGTACTGAACAAGATCAGCGTTCGGTATTACCAGTATGCTTCAAATCAGACACAGCTAGCGACAGTCACTAGTGCTGTACAAGACTGCGTTTCACTGTGACTGAAACGAACAGGTTTCACATTCGGACATACTAACATGTGAGACACTAACTTTTGCGATTCCTTGTTCCTATCTTCAAACGCTTATTTTGGTACTGCCTTACTACTATACAATTTTCTGCAGTTGTTTTTTCGTACCCAGTAGGGGCGTCATTTTGGAGGGGAGAAGGGGAGACAATTGCCCCCTACAACAAATAATTAAGCTACTTGCAGTATCTAAAGAAAAATGACGGCAACTGTAGTTCCAACTGTACTCTTATAAATATTTCACATATAAGATATAAACAATTTTCTTAAAGCTAAATCTGTTCTTAGTAATTCGCATGAAAATACAGGAAACTGATTGAAGCAATCTGCCACACCCCCAACAGAAACGCTAGAAGCGTCAACTGAGTTGACGCTTCTAGCGTTTCATTTATAGTCGAGTTATAGATCGCGTATATGCGTAGTTCGCTTGCACTGCCGTGACTTCGCTATGTCTCAGGTAACTGACTATTACGAACGTTTCACTAACACGGCTGGAGTGATGTCTGTGAGTGTTAATTGTCAGTTGCTGCCTTCTTTTTGTACTGTAAAGACTAGAGTTTAATCATTGTGTATCTCAAAAGTGAAAGTAAGTCTTTGCATCTGTGTTGTGTGTGGACTACATTAGATTGTTCTTATTAGTGCAGTGAAATGCCTACCAAAAACTGTGGTGAGACTCTATCTCGTTAGAAGTGAAACTTCTTAGGTTCTAGCATTTGTTGAATTCATTTTATTGTTGGGTTTCAATTTTCTTAAGAGAACACTTTTTACAAATTCGTTGCCTCTCTTAGAAGAAGAGCATGAATAATGCGAAAGAGGAGACTAAATGGCTAAAATTGCCAAAAAATTACGTTTACGTTTTGTTTAGTCTTACAAACTGAAATTTTCTCTTTAATATAAATATATTTAAAATGATACTGCATTTGCTATTTTGTACTCTAATTCTGTAGCATTTCTCAGAAACGATAATTCTTATACTCTTTGGAGTACAGAAATACATTTTAGCTCATATTTTTTGTGGAAGCTTTGTGCTATAAAAGCTACTACGTTTAAATTTGTGACCAAGTCCAAGTAAGTCATGTTTCCTTTGTAAATATATACGAGGCTTTTTTCTCTATTTTTACTACGAACAGTGTTTTCTCTGAACGATATTTTCTGATATAAATGACTCGTTTTCTCGGAAACTATTGCATTTTTCTTACAAATTTTATAATGGTCTGCCATTAAAATAAATTTATCTATGGCTGTATTCAAGAGATGTGATCGCCCAAAACTGCTGGCAAATCCACTTTATGACCTTAAGGAATATAATAAAATAAGGTTTTAATGCTTCTGTTCTTTAAATATAGCTTATAAATGTTAATTATTTACGACAGTTCTATCTGTACTTATATGACAACGAGAATAATAAATATCTAAAGTTAGATAACTAAATTAAACTTTTATGTGATAAACAACATCTCAACGCTATTATTGATATACCTTGCTATTAATAAGTTCGTTTTTTATGTTTTAAAAAATTAATTGCTGATAAATTTCAATAAAAATGTTATGTAATTAAGAAAAAATTATCTTCCTTAATGGTCACATTATGGTATAAAATTAGATCAGTAAACTGAGAAGAGGTGCATCTATATCCTATAAAATTTCAGTCTGGCATCAAATAGTTCCCGAGGGTAAGGGTTAACGAGTTAGCAAATTTAACATGGCGGGAAAGGACTTTTAATCTTCCCTTAGATAGTTATGGCCCAAAGCTTGGATGTCTATAGAGAAATGGTATGGCTGATTGACTGCAAAAAAATAACTAACAGAATAGCTTCTAGCCACAAAATATTATGTAATAGAGATTTTTGACATTGTCATGGATAGATGAAGTTGCGAGTCCAAAGTAGGAGCTATATCTTACAGTTACTTAACATGGTATAAAATAATGAAAGAATTAGAGAATAGCACCATTTATCTTCGAGAGAATGGTGTATGTGTCGTAGGCTTTTGCTGAAATCCATCAACTCGTGAAGATCCTGGGCAGATCCTGAAGTGCAGCAGCAGCAGCCCTTTGGAAGCAGGTTTCCCCTTAAGCACCTCAGCCTAAAAGGCCTTTTTGTGCAGTTCCTAGTTTCTAACCTAGGGATCAATATCTACATTCTTGGTTATTGAAGTATTTGTCTCATTAAATTAGGACTTGTTTCTAGTTTTGCGATAGCTCCAAGAACTCTGTATCTTATCCGTTTTGTGGTTTCACATTCTAGTAAAATAAGTTTTGCCGTTTCGTCGGCTTGTAAACACAATCGGCAAATGGGTTCCAAGTCGTATAATTCCATTGTCTTCAGGAGTTTTCTGAACTTTCCATTTCCAGTTATGAAGCTAATGGCTCTTCTAAGTGAATGTTTGCTAAGCTTATTAAGTAAATAACTACTTAATTTTTCTGCAGACTTTTTAATTAATGCCTTGTAGAGTTTGTTTCTGGGTATTGTTTTCCATTTCTTTTGGATTACTTTTCTGATCCAAAGTTTAACCGTGTTTTTCGAATTTAAAATGTGTATTTCACAGACAGGTTCTGGTCTTACAAAGGGGAGATATAATCCTTTCCTGCGATACCCGTGTGTCCAGGTAGCCACCGTAACTCTACTGTATTGTGGGTGGAAAGGTTTCATAAATATTGATAACATTCCCACACTAACTGGGGTTTAAATTGATGCCAACTGAGAGCTTTCAGTTAGAGTTTTCAGAGTTTATAAAGTGGTGTTACCCTACAATTCTCTTTTCCCAGCATAGACGTGCACTTTCAAAGATAGATGGTATTTCTGCTTGAAAGACCGAAGCGTATCTTCCTAGGCTTATGCTATAGCATTTGCGCATTGATTCGTAGTAATGCGTGCTCCAGTTTTCACAATTATGCGTGAATCATCAGCATAAATTACCACCTGGTTCTTATGCATTAAGTGGGGTTTTTCTATGTTCCTATCAAGAACACTTATTTTGAAAGGTTGGGAAAAATTACTTCTGACATGAAATAATATTTCACTGATAGTACATAATCTTCCATTTTGTTGAGGATGAAGGGGTGGCCTGGTTTACAGCGGTTCTCTCTCCACACTCCTGCCGGGATGATTCTGTATGCTATTAGTCTAGCCTCAGCTTGGATACATAGTTCTAGCGGGGAAGATGTAGAAGGATTTCCAAATTAAAGGAGGGTATGATATGTCTAAACTAGCCAACCTCTGTATACTGTTTAGTTTTTTCCATTTGCTTTAATTTGTAGAATCTTTGGCCACCATACCAATGCTCCATAAGTAATTTGTGGTTTTACTACATCCTCATGACGCCAATGGTACATGGTAGGCTTTAGACCCCAGTTTTTACCTATTAATTGTTGTCCAGACATAAGTGTCCATTTACATTTTCAGGTAATGTTTTAAACTGTGAATTTCAGGTAAAATGCATAATGTAACCTCAATTCTATACACCATTTGACGGGGCCTCTAACACACGACAGATAGCGAAAGTTAGGTTAGGTTAGTTAGAGTTACGTTAGAGTTACATTAGAGTTACACGATATGTCAAGGAGCGAGTTGGCTCCACGATAACGTATGAGGCTTGCATTCTGGAGATCCCAAGTTTGACTACCGCCCACCATCGACTCTGACCTTAGGCTTTTTGTGGTTTACCCTAGTCGGTAGGCATATACTGGGATGGTTTCTCATCTACCACGATTTTCTTTCGCTCATTTGCCTTTCATTCCGTTTCCGTATTATGTTTTAAGTGTGCTTCTAGGTTTCACGGTGTAAGGCGCTGCCGAACAGATGGCGCAGATGCTTGCTCCAAGAAAAGAGTATTCTCCGTGGACACTAGAGGGGTCGTTCATCAGCCTCGCTGTGAGTTCTAGTAGTAGGGCGGATCTTCCAGGTAGGAAATTTTAGGGACATCCGTGCGTTTCTGGACCTGTAGCCTCCTGTGGATTCTTCACTCAATGCTTCCTCCTGGCGGGGTGGTTAGATCCCCAATAGATCTAATGTAGATCGCAGTGCGCGAGGCGTCCCCCTCCGTTGTATCCTCTATACCTAGTACCCTAAACATTATTTGCCTAACAAGCTTAGTCATTGCATGAAGAATCGCTGCAGGACGTGTACTTTCGCATGTTTTCGGCTTACTTCGACTTTTCAAGATTTGCCTAGGGTCTTTGCGAAGTTATGGGTTTCAGGAAAACCCTGTGACATGTGGCCCAACAGTGTCATATTTGACGTGTACAGATAACCCTTCGCACATTAAGAGAGTTGCAGAACTCAACGGGGTAATTCCAAGTAAACACAGGTCAGTGGGGAATTACTCCTACCCCTACTATCACCACACCACCATCCCCTTGAAGTAATGCCTCCAACAGTTCCGAAATGGTATGCTGAAATGGCAGTGGTTTTTTATTTGGTGGGAATCCGAGTCGCCAAGTTGGCGTCTTTCCAAGATTTTTCCCTACCAATAAAAAAAATTACCACCCTACATCGGTTCTTAAAACGTTCATATGGATACACGGAGACGGTTGGAACATCGTGACAATCACAAGAGGTAAAATTTCGAGCACCTATTCAATGAGCGAAGGCAGAATAACAGTACCGTTAGATGATGATGATAATAGTAACAATAAATAATGTTTAGCATAGCTAGCGAAAACTGGTAGTGAAACACTGCGTGCTCCGTTTGTTGTTTATAGTGCGTAAGGTTAGTCAGGAACAGCATAAACACAATTTAAAAATTAGCTATGGGTAGATATGGACATTTTAATTATTTGTCAGTCTAAAAAATGAGTTTATTCTCTCGAAAATAAAGCCTGTGTAACTGAAGTGGAAAATATTCTAAGACCTTTACGGTCTATTTTTGTCTATCATCACGGAGACAGTACATTCTAGTGTAAGCATCTGTTTCTGTCTATTATGGACTTTGCACTCTATTTCAAGACAGAAATACCTCTCAATGAGCGCGATCCGCTTGTTGTCCTTGCTGAAAAGCAAGAGGAGTAGAACGAAGCTCGGCTTGCCCCGTAGCTCAGGCGGTAAACCACCTGTCTGCTATGCCAGGGGTCCCGGCTTCGATTCATGGCTGCGGGTGGGAATTTATCTCTACTTAATATTATCCCCTATTCTCCCCAGAGTCTGGAAGTATGAATGAGAGTGTGAATGTGTGTGTAATCTAATGATTAAAACTCAAAGTTTACTAGAAACTCAAAGACAAGCGAATGCGAGTTAACTCCACTGCTTATGTTCCAAAGGAAAGGCCACTAAAAGACCATTTTAGTTGCAGGCGGGGTATAGATGGAACTAAAAAAAACAAACAAACAACGGAGCTCGCTCACGCTAATTCGCCAGTTTTCCACTCAGCTGTGCTTACTTGGAATTGCCCCGTCGAGCTCTGCAACTATTTTAACGCACGAAGGGATATTTACACACTTATAATGCGGCGCGATTGGGCCACCTGGTGTAGATAAAGGAACGACAAGTTCACAGCACATATAGGGTGTTCAACAGGAAACCGGAATATAAGATTTTTGATAAGGAACCTGTGTCTGGAAGCGCACGCTTTCCACGTTACAAATGCATTTTAAAATGAAGTGTTCAAACTATATGCTTCTGATGACAGGTCAGTGAAAGTGCATAAATGGCATACCTGCTGTGAGAGCTTGGTCATATCCACGGGCTTGATCCGTTTGAGAGCTGAGAGCCGCTCAAGCCTCTCACGAGCCTGCTGCTCCACTGCGATGACGAATGCATCTTGCACATTGCTGTTCTGCGCAAGGTCCAGAGCTAGAACACACAAAACGTTGTGATTACTATCCCTTATTGTCAAATGAGCTCCATATAAACTCCTAGTAGTGTTAGTACTTATAGAATAATAACTTTATGATATATAATAAAAACAATACACATAGCTGCCACATGAAAAACAACACAAAAATAAAATATGGTCTTATAACCACAAGACTTCCTCTACCCGCCATACTGTATTTTCGTATCTGTTCTATAAATTATTTAAACAGGGCACGCTGGAGTATCTCAGTGGTTTCGTTCACCGCTCTGGGGTGGCAATTTTAAGTCGGCCCTATCCAAACCTTCATCTCTGAATAGTTCATGTGAAGTATTCCAAACGTCAAGTGTAGGTCCTCTCATTCCATCGCCATTTACCGTTATCAACCCTCATCGGAGATAGTAGACTCCGCCCTCTGGGTGCCTCCAGTTGATAAATAGGGTCCATACATGCTTAGTGGAACGAGGTTTTCCCGACCAATATAGGGAGCGTTGTAAACCAACCAATTATTTTAAGAAAGTTGTTATCCTTGCTGTTAAGCAATATAAGAATTAACCCATAAAGTCCCTTAAGGGCAAATGCCTCTTGGCTGGGAAGAGTAACTGTTCTGGCGGTCCCGCTTATCCAGTACGAAAATATCCTCATTCCTCCATTGTTGCTACTACCAACAGCTTTCACTCGAGTCAGTTCTGTAAGAAGCAGGACTGGAAATGAACTCCCATAAAACAATTTTTTGACCACAATTTTGTTTTCTATGCTCAACAGCGCTGCCAAGCCATGCGAATGGAGTCTTAAACATCACTTATTGTTAACTTCCATCCTTTCTGTTTATACTACAACAACTGCTACGGGATGTGTGCATCATTCTCTTTTATATAACGTTTTACTTTTCTGACATCTCAAACGGATCACTGTGTTTTGGGGGGTCGAATACATCTAACCGAGGGAGGTGGCGCCGTGATAAATATGGGGGTCACATTCGGGAGCTTTTTCATGGTTTACCCGTATCGGCAGGCGAATGTTGGGGTGATTTCTCCTCTACCACAATTTCCTTTTGATCATTTCCCTTTCATACCGTTTCCCTCTCATATTTCGGGTGTGCTTCTAGTTTCCCGTAAGGGGGAGGGTTCCGACCCCTTCAGCTGCCATGGTGCGGGCGCTGCGGACCTTGAGCGCTCGTGGTACTTCTGTCGTTATTAGAAGCAACATTTGAGCCCCTCCAGATAGGGAGTTGTTCGGATTGGGTTGGATTCAACAGGATAGTGGTTCCTGATACCCATGGGAGATTGGATACGCTTGGCTGGTATTCCGCCCAGGCGGGATTATGAGACGCCCCGATGTTATCCGGCACCAAATATGAGTGAGAGTTGGTAGACGGCATGCTAGATTGCTGTCGGCCCTACCGTGGTTTACGACAGTCGCCCCGTTTCGGGATGACGCGCGTAAATGGTGTAACCACTTCATCCTCGCGTAAGGGGGGGCCTTTTTAGCAAACAAGGTATTGGCCTCATAGGAAACCCCCACGGTTGGAGAGCCACTCGGCTGGCGCTAGCCCTGGGATCAGGAGCGGAGTTTGAACTAAGATTCTTGCCCTGGTAGACCTTCGTTCAACAACATGTGCTTCTAAGTTTCGTGGTGTATGGCAATGCCGAATAGATGGCGCGGATGTATGCTCAAAGGAATAAGTAATCTCCACCAGAGGGCTGCTTGGTTGATGGGTCGTTCATCGCTCTCTCTAGGCAGTTCCAGCAGTGGGACGGGTTAGCAACTTCCACGCGTCTTTATGATCTATCTGCCTGCGACCTGTAGCCTCTTGTGGTTCCTTCACTTCATCTCTTATGGGGTGATAGGTGCGATAGATCTATGCAGGTAGCAGTGCGCGAGATGACCGCGTTCGTTGAATAATTTATACTATACTACATCTACCTTTGGTATGGTGCGTTCATATTCAGAAACCAAATGCTTTTAAAAAGTTGGAGGTTGGGAATTACATTCTCGTTTTACAGTTCGTAACCTTTAAACTGAGATAATCTAATTAATATATATAGTAATATTATTTTATAGCTTCTGTATTTCACTGCGGCTCTTGTGTCGTTTGAGCTCTCTACGTGGTTATTAAATTACATATTTTAACTTGAATAAATTTTACTTTCTCATATGGTAATGCATTTTAGTTGTTGAATAAACGCAGTGATGGTCAGGGAGCTAGCGAGGAAAGGCGTATGAAAATACGTTCTTTGCCGTATGTCATTTGTTTCCTTTAGGAGCTGTGACAACTGAGAGAAAAGTGCCTTAGGCAGAGTCCGCCTCCATAACAAGAAAGATTCCCGTTTCTTTACTGATGAATATCACGTCTCTTTTTGCTAGCTAGTTCCCTTCATCTTTGTTTAGTGACGCAAATGCGCCATTATATTGCTTTTTCTCATGCTGACTTACGCCCTATGCCTGTCAGATAGCATGTATTCACCCTCAGGGCAGGCCTAAATGTGAGTAGTTTCAGAAGCGTAGTACCAGCGACTGGTAACTGTTTCTTTTAATTATTTGTTCGTAAAGTTTTGGATTATTATACAGATTCAAACATATTAAATAATTCAGATTAATATTAAATATCCAATTTATGCTCACTATTCCAGTCATACGCCATGTATTCGAAATCGACCAATAATAATGTTTAGAAATGCCTCGGGTATGGACCAATCACAGTCGTTTATCTACTTGCAAGGGTACTATTTTACCGCGTAAAACTTCAGTTCACTACTGAACCGTAATACATTGCTTTTGCTTCACACTGAGGCCAACGTACGTTTGCTAGCGCGCCGTCCGCCGCAGCTCGGACTCCCACCGAAAAGTTATATCATCGCAACCATCTCACGTTCTCATAGTTACAGTTACAATTATGCATTTATTATCGTAAGAGATGTTGGAATTGCTGTCCTCTATCCACACATTTCTGACACCTTCTAAGCAAATTTTCATTCAGATCCGAGAGATCAACCGCGTATGGTAAAAAGTTTCCGGTAGCCTTCACCCCAAATTTACTTTAAATATTATACATATTTTAGTTTGCCTCGGCTGCGTCAGTATTTATTTTTTTAGAGACATGAATTTCTTAACAAGGCGTGGTGCGGCCGAAGAATGTAGACTTACACAGATTATAATTTTACTTCACTCCTTTTATTAATGCTTGACATGATTTAAATAACACTTCACTGATATAGAGAGCTGAGAGATTCTTTTATTAATTATTTGCACTTTTTAACACGTAAACTATTTTCGTCTCGCACTGAATACGTATTAAACTTCTCGAGGACGCGACTCGCGTCCGGTTAGGAACGCTGTCTACAAGCAACTGACTTCTGAATTTGTACAATTGGCCCTATTTCGGTTTATGATTGGCTAACCCTACTCCAATAGAATACTTTTATTTGACTTAAGCTTTTTTCTGGTTGTTGATTGGCTATTTTATAAACTGTCTCAAAAATTACATTATTATTTCCAAGAATTACTAGTAGTATTATTAAACTTTCTAATTCATTATTGCCTCAAGGTTACCTCATTGTTACCTCATTGTTAGCAACTTTTAACCTATTATTCTCACAGCTCCTACATTATTAAATTACGTAATACATTCACATAACATTATTGAACTTGTACATAATAGCATAAACATTAATACAATGACCGTTACATACATTTTATATGTTATTTATACACATACTGCTTTAAGGTGGGCTGTTATTATATTTTATATTATATAATTTGACTAAAATCATTTAAGTGTTACTACCTCATAAGGTACGAGCTTATTATCATTGTAATTTTAAGTGTAAATATGAGAACGGGGGGCGGTTGCGGGAATATTATAACTTCCGGAGGAAGTCCGAGCTGCCCGGCTACAGTGTGAAAGAAGAGTATATTAGTATCATTATGCAGCGATTAATAGGATAGGTCATCCATCTTGACAGCAGAATCAAGCATGGTTTAGATTGGAATACAGGAGCATGAATTAATAAAACTAACAGATCGCGCCAGTCCATCTTCACTGAAGCTTCATATGCAGATAAATCAACAGCACCATTCCTCAATTGTGAAGAAATTACGAAATCCTAGTAAATCAACACCCACTTCAGTCACATCCAATTATCTTTCATTTCTGAAAACCAGTAGATTCTTTCAACTTTCAACTTTGAAAACTGTGTTTAATTATTACACATTAAAATAGTGCCAGTTTACAAATAAATTATGTTCTTGAAAAAAAGTGTATGTGCTGTTCTGATTTTGGCTTATCTTAATTTTCATCTTTTTTATTTATGGAGGCTCTTTTAACTATGGTCTTTAGCGTCCCATACTACATTGGGTGTAAAAGACCGGAAATTCTGCTCAGAGTCCTCTTTATCAGGCTTGAGGTTCTTTTACGTACCGTAAATCTACGACACGGGACCACCAGCTTTACTTCCCTTCCGAAGGAAGCCATGCTAAGGATTTTTACGCTCGAAAAAATCCACCGCCCTCCGCCGAGTTTGAACCCGTGACCTCGGGAATTAGAGGCTTGTATGGTAACCACTACACCACGGTGGACGACTCTTAATTTTGAGGTAACTATTTTTCATTGCCACTGTTGGTAACATTGGTTAGTATTCCGTACCCGAGCGGAATGGCTCAGGTGGCAACGTCTGCGGCCCGCATTCAGGAGGTTCCGGGTTCGATCCCCACAACTCTGACTCATTGTTTTTACGTGGTTTTCCCGGGTCAACAGGTGAATCCTGGGGTGGTTTCTGTTCTACAAAGATTTTCTTTCCGTCATTTCCCTTTCATTCTGTTTCCTTCTCATCTTCCAGATGTGTTTCTAGCTTTCGTGGTGTATATGACAGTGCCGGACAAATGGCGCGGAAAGCATTTTTGGAAACATGTCCGTGTGTGTCTGTGTGTCTGTCTGGCTGTGAACAGCATAACTCAGAAACGAACAGTCGGATAAACACCAAACTTGGTATTTAGGTTCAGTATCTTCCAGAGATGCGACACGAAGGTTTTCAAGAAAAACCTCCCACCCCAGGTTACCCATTACATGGAACAATTTTCGAAAATTTTAATTTTCTCACAAAACGGCTCTAACGATTTTGATTAAAATATCATATGTTTAAGATATTTTCATGACAAATAAAATGTATATCTCGAATTTTCTGGGAATGTCTCCAAAAGTATTCTTCATTGTGAACGACTTTTTCATAACTGGTAAACTATAAGAGATAGACAAAATTTTACTATACAAAAAATGTAGATCGCGTTAAAATACACAATTTATGTCATATGCATTTTTTTGAGTGAACCATTTTCGAGATATTGCTTGTTATACCCTTAAATTTTCCAATACTTATATGCTTTTTCTCAAATTCGTTATTCATTTTTTATGTCCTGGACTTCCAAAGAGAATGGAATGCTCCGCATAGCAACCAGCTCTTAAAATATTTGACTATCCCTTAAAACCTACCATATTCCCCTTGCACCTACAAGAAAATTATCAATAAGATTAACATCTCGATTAACATAAAGCATATGGAGAATAAACGTTTGTAAAAATAGTTTGTACAAGACTAGAGAAAGTCATGTGAGTGTAACACATCAGATTTTTACTTTCTCTACTACGTATAGTAAGTAGGGGAAGTATTGCATTCCACCCAAAAATTCGATACCGAGATTTCACCGGAAATACACGTTTTGAGACCTCCTGAATCCAAAAAAAGCCTTTTTGGAAACATGTCCGTGTGTGTGTCTGTGTGTGTGTGTCTGTGTGTGTGTGTGTGTCTGTGTGTGTGTGTGTGTCTGTGTGTGTGTGTCTGTGAACAGCATAACTCAAAAACGAACAATCGGATAAGCACCAAACTTGGTATTTAGGTTCAGTATCTTCCAGAGATGCGACACGAAGGTTTTCAAGAAAATCCCCCCACCCCAGACTACCCTTTACATGGAAGATTTTTCGAAAATTTTAATTTTCTCAAAAATGGCTCTAACGATTTTAATGAAAATATCATATGTTTAGGGTAATGTCATGACAAATGAAATGTATATCTCGAATTTTCTGGTAATGTCTCCAAAAGTATTCTTCAGTGTGAACGACTTTTGCATAACTGGTAAACCATAAGAGATAGACAAAATTTTACTACACAAAAAATGTAGATCGCGTTAAAATACACAACTTATGTCATATACATTTCTTTAGTTGAGTGAACCGTTTTCGAGATATTGCTTGTTATTTCCTTAAATTTTCCAATACTTATACTTTTTCTCAAATTCGTTATTTATTTTTTTTATGTCCTGGACATGCAAAGAGAATGGAATGTGTCACATAGCAACCAGCGTTAAAATATTTGACTATCGCTTAAAAGCTACCATATTTTCCTTGCATCTACAAGAAAATTACCAATAAGATTGACATCTCGATATCTCGATTAACATAAAGCATATGGAGAATAGGCGTTTGTAAAATTAGGTTGTACAAGAGTAGGGAAAGTTATGTGAGTGTAACACATCAGATTTTTTTACTTGCAGTCGCAGTTCGCAGATGACATGAGGAATCCCTCTTCAATAAATTCTTCTAAAACTATTCGGCCTTCAACGTGCAATAAAATATTAAATTATTTTTCGCGTTTCTGTTTTCAAATTATACAAAATTACATTCGATGAAGTATTCACAGGATATTCATAAGAAATTAAAAAATAGCGTTTTATTCTTCATATTAAAATTTAAAATATACATTACTTTAATCAAAATTGTTAGAAACATTTATGAGAAAATAAAAACCATGCAAATGTTAATATGGTTGCTGAAAATTTTCTAAAAAACCGTTTTGTATTCTTGAAGGAACCTATAATTTAATATAAAATCTGGAATTCATTTGACTTGTGCTGTTGAGTTTGCTACTCATCGCCCCCCTCCCACGCACACACTAAAATGATTTTTTTTCCAGAGGATCTTAAAGTTTGCATTTACTGTGAAATCTCGAAACCAATATTTTGGTGGAGTACAATACTTCCTCCATAGACCAAGATAAACCTAGATAAATATAAGTGTTTTCTATATTATACTAAAATTCAACATTAGACGAACTTAAAGCTACAGTTGCTTTCATTAAACAATTATAATAGCCAATACTTTTGAGCAAAAGTACAGCAAGCTTACGTGCAACAACTTATGCCAGATTAAGTAGTAGACACTTTATCTCCGTCTTTCAAATGTAAACCATGCTTTTAGATGCAATAACGTCATACATGTTCATATGATGTAACCTAAATCACCATGTAAACTTTTGTGATGATGTCTGACATAAGAACTAACCATTTGCACCAAATATTCTTATGTGTATCTGTAGTTTGAATGCGAGAAGGATTCAAGACAGTAAATTACATATAATTATGTTCGGGCCAAGTAGGTTTTATTGAATGTCGAATTAAAATACAATGCGATATAGATACACCACACTGTTTTTACTTTCTCTACTACGTATAGTAAGTAGGGGAAGTATTGCATTCCACCCAAAATTCAATACCGAGATTTAACCGGAAATGCATACTTTGAGGTGCCCTGAATCAAAATAATGTATTTTCGAAAACATGCCCTTGTATATGTCTGTGTCTGTCTATGAAAAGTATAACTCAAAAGCGAAAAGTCAGATAAGCACCAAATTTGGTATTTAAGTTTACTATCTTCCAAGGATGTAGCACCAAAATGTTCAAGAAAATACTCCCAAACCAACTACCACTGTTTACATGGAGCATTTCTCGAAAAGTTTTATTTTCTAAAAAATTCCTTTAACGATTTTTATTAAAATACCGTATTTGATATATAGTTACATAAATAAAATGCATATCTTGAATTTTCTGGGAATATCCTAGGAAATCCACTTCATCCGGAAGGAATTTTGTATTATCCTGTATAACTTGTAAACGTTAAGCGATAGATGAAAACGTTGTTGTTGTTGTTCACCAATGGCAGTGAGGATTAATTGATCTGCATCATTTTCCCTCTGGCTTTCCAATATAAAGTCCGTCTTTTAAGGCTTTGTATTTGACATTCTATATAGACCATACATAAAACAAAAAATAGTCATCTTATCAGACTCAAAATCAGCCATAGACGGGATAGTAAATTACAATAATAAAATGACAAGAAATATTAAAGATAGATGAAAACGCACTACACAAAAAATGTATATCTCTTTAAAACACACAATTTACTACAAATAAGCTTTTTTGTATCCGTTTCTGAGGTATTCGTTATTAAAGGTTCCAAGGTCCTTTAAGTCCCAACGATTTTCTGTTGTTTCTCGCGATTGCATGGAAACGCTATGGAGTTTTGCGGCGATCACCTCCTCATCCGTTGCTGTAGCTTACCTTGATGCTTCTCCCGTTGCTTCCAGAAGTTCTCAGCGTGTTGGTTCTTCAATTTATCCTCGGCTAGCTGCAGTAATTTTCCTTAAATTATATGGGAGCATGGACTTATCCTCGGTAAAGGAAAACGTAGATCTCGGGTGGTGATATAGGAAGACATAGACTTGTTTTGTTTATGAAAAGATGACACTGCCGTTTCTTTTTATTTAATTAACACTCGTAGTATACAAAACTGGTATTGCCGCTGTAAAATACTGTCCACCGCTGTTAAACTATGGCGTGGATATGGCACGAAATATAACTATTCTTATTGTCGCTTTCAGAGCAGCGGATCTTAGGTGTGTTGCTAAAACTATTTTGATTCCCTGTTTTGGCGCGATATCTCACACATCCTGCAGCATCTCTCCCTGACCACACATTACGAAAACTCTCGAATAAAATGCAATACTAAGCTGACATGACAAATTTGACTTGATTCCCTTTTTGGCGCGATATCTCACACATCCTGCAGCATCTCTCCCTGACCACACATGACATAAACTGTCCCGAATTTTCCCCAAACAGATCCATTTATAGTCTCAGGCTCCTGAGGCTGCTTCCTTTCCTATTGGTACATTTTTAGCGCGACTCAACGCGTCTAACTATTTCGAATAAACTTCCAGGGATTTCATTGGTCCAATTTTAATATAAATCGCGGCTTTTCCTACATGTACCGTTAGATTGTCCTTCTCACTCACTTGGTCACGGCGAATTATCAAATAATGGGACAAAGGCTCTACACCCTCGCTGTAGGAATAATAGCACTGCGACCGAAGAGAGGTAATAAAACTAGGTTTTCTGCCTTCGAAAGCACTATTCCTGTAGCTAAAACTTTCCATCGTGGACAGTATTTTAACATAGCGCTTAAATTATTTACATTAAACCATTTATAACTCTACAAATATTAATAACCTAGATAGATACATAACGTTAAATCACCCTTCTTAAAATATACAAGCAGTATGAGAAAAAGATATTTACATAGTACGATTTAACATCAATAAAAGTTAATTAATAAATTATCTAGAATTACTGTTCTCGGGCCCGGCCTAGAGTTGCCGTTTCAAATTGCCCTGTTCTGGAAAAGAATAAATTTTTCAGCACTTGATACAATTTTCTTTTCCAGAATAATTCCTCTGATTATGGCCTTTGTAGGTTTGTTTTGTTGACAGAGACCCTTCGCTATACCTGTTTCTTCACAAGGGTTCTGCCAAACCAGTGGTGTTTACATTTGGGTCATTCACTCTACACTCTCCCTTTTAAAAACAGGTTTCCGAGAGACATTCTTATACACAATACATTTCCCGCACACGAATAACTTGTGACGCAAACAAATACTCTAATACCCAATTTAAGTTCTAAAATTAAATCTATTTACATACATATTGGTACATAATTATTATGCCTTTATTTATTTCTTTACATACTTATTTATCGGGTGTATTACCTTTACTATTTGTTCATAGGGTTGCTACCTCATTTCGAGTAAAACTAACCTGATTCTTTTCATTACGTTCTTCACCCTTCTCATTCTCTAAACATTTGTATGGTTTGAGCAACTGTTTATGATATCTCCCTACGATCTTGGAATTCTTTATTTCTTGTAACTCAAATGTATCCGAGCCAAAAATGTTAATCACCCGGTATGGACCTTTAAATAAATTTTCCATTCTATGATACCTTTTGTTCAGGATGCTAGACTTTTTCTTGTCCCGTACCAATACTAAGTCTCCCAATTTGATCAACCAGTGTTTTCGTTTCTTCTTCTTAAACTTTTCTTTTCTTTTCTGCGCCTTATTGGCCATTCTTTCAAAAGCTTTCTTAAACATCTCTTCTTCCGTTAGTGTTTTCGGATCTTTAGCTTCTATTGTCTGTGGTAATTCACCTTCAAGTGTTTCCATTAATTTCCCCTTCATCAGTTCGATGGGCTTATAACCGGTAGTAGGGCTCACACTTTCATTTAAAATACTTTCGATGCGCTGATAGTGATTTGCCCAATCACTGTGTTTTTTATTGGCCAAAATTCTCAAATAAACCGAAATGTCCCGTATTATTCTTTCGCAGGGATTGCTTTGTGGGTGGTATTTTGAGCAATGATACAACGTGATTTCGTTTTCTTTTAAGGTGTCTACAAATTTTCTGCTGGTAAATATTGACGCATTATCACATAAAATTGCCTTCATCTTTCCAAATTGTGGAACATACGACTTCATTATCTTCCTTAGGCATGTTTCACTTGTAATCTTCCTGACTGGGTAAATTTTCACAAATTTTGAAAATACATCTATTAACACTACTATATACCTAAATCCAAATCTACTACAAGGCATCTCACCATGACAGTCCAAGGTCACTAACATGCCTGGTTTTTCTCTTAGTATTGAGTTTGTCTCGTATTCGTATTGTATATTCAGTGGCTTTGCTTTTTGACATTGTAAGCATGTCGAAATTATTCTCCTTACTTTATGGTGTAATTTTGGAATATACAGGTTTTCTTGGATCATTAAAGCGGTGCGTTCTGAGCCAGAATGTGCTAGAGCTTGATGGAACGTGTTTATGAGTTCATTCTCCATGTTCTTAGGTATATACGTCTTCCATTTCTGTATTTCACTGCCATGTAGTTTATACAACACGCCCCCTTTTACCCCTATGTTTCCCTTGATATTTTCATCTATTTCTGGGGCCTTTTTTATTAATTTATTTAACTTCTCATCTCGTCGCTGCTGGTCCCCTATTCCTTTTAATTCTTTTATCAAACTTTTACTCAAGGGTATTTCAATACTCATTAAGGTTACTTCATTTTTAGGGCGTTCTATTCTCTCCGGTATTTCACTGTTGTTATGTAACCTAGACAGCAAATCGCTAAAAACATTTGTTTTTCCTGGAATGTGTTTCACCTCAACATCATATGAAAGAATCTCATGGATGTACCTAGATAATTTAGTACTCGTAAGCCGACAACGTTTCATAAATGAAAGACTCACATGGTCTGTGTATATAATAACCTTCTGTAGATATATATATGATCTAAATTTCTGTAGTGCGTAATACACAGCACAGATCTCTAATTCGGTGACCGAAGCATTTTTCTCTATTTGACTTAAACCTCTTGAAGCGGTACTTATCACGTGCAGTTGATTTTCCTCATCTGATTGGGCTAGGATACACCCATATCCGTGACCTGACGCATCCACGTAAATTACATATGGTAGGTTGTCCTTGGGTCTCTCTAAGAGAATTGATTTCGCAAATAGTTCTTTTATCTTTTCAAAAGCTTTCTGGTGTACCTCGTCCCATCTCCATCGCACTTTCTTTTTAAGTAATTCGCGCAAAGGTGCTATTTCTGCGGCGTACCTCAGGATAAATTTGCTTTGATAATTTAGCACTCCAAGAAACGACCTAACCTGCTTAACACTCTTGGGCGCTGGTATTCTTCTCACAGCCGCTACTCTTTCTTCGTTTGGCTTCATTCCTCTATCATTAATTACATAGCCTAGAAATTCCACCTCACGGATGCAAAATTTGGATTTATTAATGTTCACCGTCATACCGTTTTCTCTCAGCTTTCTAAGCACATAATTCACATGTTTAATATGCTCATCAAAATTTTCATCAACTATTAGAAAATCGTCGATATATTGGATCAAAAATTCGTCGGCTGAGTCGCCAAATATTTTATCGATGGCTCTTAATAGTCCACTACATGACGTAAGCATCCCAAAAGGCATTCTCAAAAATTCGAACTGTTTCCCAAAAAATAAAAAAGAAGTATACTTTCTAACATCCTCGTGAAGCTCAATCTGCCAATATGACGCCGTTAAATCAATAGTGGAGAAATACTTGCCTTTGGTTATTTTTGACAGCAATTTTTCTACACTTTCGCTCCGAAATCTGTCTGGTTGAGTATGTTTATTTATCTTTCGACCATCTATCGTCATCCTAAGTTCGCCATTGCGTTTCGTCACCCAACATAATGGACTGCTGTATGGAGAATTTGACCTTTGTATTATTCGGTCTCTCAACATTTTATCGATCACTTGTTTGGCTCTCTCCCTTAATGCAATCGGAATATCCCGATACTTGTGTGTGAAGGGTGCAATATCTTGTACCTTAAAACTGTGTTTGTATGCTTTACACTTGCCTGGGACGTCCGAAAATACCGCTTTGTTTTCTTGTAACATTCGCCTTAATAGATGCCTTTGTGTCTCTGTGAGGTTCTCGGCAAGGGTCACTTTCTCCTCTACTGCTTCTACCTGGCTGCCGGTATCTTGGAATTCTTTATTTCGGGCGTAACCATAATCTTTCTCATTGTGCTCCGTATACCCGTTGTAAAACCTGTCAGCGAACGCATGCATCTCATCGGTTTCTTCCCCTTGTACTATAGCAATTAATTTCTCACTCCTACCTGTTTGTAATAATTGTACGAAAAATCTTTCTTCGGCGATATCTTCTTCTCCTTGGGTTTTGTTATAATTATCTTGCTTCATACCCTCTACAATAGGGATTTCTAATAGTTTTCTGTTCCTCTCTATTTTCAAAATTTTATCAGCAAAATCAACCCTAGCTCTTAATTCAAACAAAACGTCACACCCAATCAAAATGTCACAAATCAAATTATTGATTACCAGAAAAATAAACTCAAAATTTTCTTCTCCTATTTTTATGTTCAACATTACTTGCATTTTTATTCGGGTAACCTCTTTGTTAACTGCTACCCGGCATACCGTTCCTTATGGGTAATGTCATTAGCTTAATTCCTTTATTTACCAGGTTCTGATATAACCTCAGGCTGCATACACTCACATTGGCTCCAGAGTCTATTAAAGCGTTATATTCTTCATCCAATAATACTACTTTTATGCTAGGGGAATCTGTCAGGTGCTTTTCCGAGTGATTTTGAATGGTAGTTATCAGTTCTCCCAGTATAAAGTCATTTTTGAGCCCTGTTTCACATTTTCTGTTTATTTGAGAATTTTGCGCGCTTAGGATCCGCTCCGAGCTCTTGAATGGATCCTGTCTTAGTTTTCCGGGTTATCGACACTATTTGGTGCTCCGCTAGTCTCTTCCACATTTCCCTCTCTCTGAATTTGCCTATAGTTTCCTCTGCTTCCTCTAAAATGTCCCCGGGAAGGTCTCTCTCTCCTTTCGTTTCTTTCTGGGTAATTTTCGTCATACCTCTCTCCTATATCGCTTTCCCCTCGGTCAGAAAAATAATGTTCCCTGGATCTGTTTTCATTGTTTCTGCCTCTCCTATAGTTAAAACGGCCACTATATCTTGGTCTGGTTTGTATAGCGTTTATGTGATATTGGTTATCACCTTCCCTCCTGAAACGGTTATTTTGACAGTTTCTGTTCCCGGATTGAGGCACGTCGTTCCAGTATCTCTCTCTGGGGTTATAGTTCCCTCTCGCGTTTCCTCTCCAGTTCGCATTCCTTGCATTATCCGGTATTGGTCGAACTGTATAGTTTTGTCCGTGGTTCCTACTACTTGTCTCGAATGATGATACCAGCTCAATCAGTTCGGGAATAGAATTTGGCTTCGCAATGAGTAGGTAATGGTGTATACGTTCTGGATAATGTGGTACAATCATATTAATGAAATCCCTCCCGCTTATGGGTGGCTCGATTAGTCTACTACTCTGTGCTTTAGTTAGCAAATAATCTACCATGCTTAGGTTTCCGCGTTCATCGTATTTACCATTAACTAGGATAGATCTCACTTGGTTCTGAGTATTAGTACTCCAATACTTATTCAAAAATGCCCTTCTGAAATATTCAAAATTATTATTCTCTCCCAAAGTCAATCTTACCCATTGGAGAACCCTTTGACGTAAACCTTTACGAACGATTAACATCTTTAGCTCGTCCGGAATCTGCTTCAAACGGAAATACTCCTCAAGGTCATTTAGGTATTGTTTAGGATTATCAGCCGAATTTTCCTCGAAAGTAGGTACCCCTATCTCATTTAATAAATGGTAGTTTGCATTACTTGCATGGTTAGATGTACATTGGTGCCCTGAATTGAAATTATATGGGTCGGCAGCTGGACTTTGACCTCCATTTGCCTCCCTAAAGGTGGTGCTAGTTTCACTGGGTGAGCTATCATCACTCTGTCTCACACTTATCCCAAGTCTACCAATAGAGCGTTTTAACTCCTTTACACAATTTTCATGCTCTTCAACCCTCTTCACAATTTCATGATGATTTGAGAGCTGTTCAGTCACTTTTGACGAAAGTTCATTTATCTTTCCCTGATCCTTTTCTAACACTGTTCTAAATTCTCTGAACTCCCTTTGAATGTTAGATTCTAATGTACTTTGTTTTTTTTTTAAAGAAACATTTACAGCTCTTAAGTCATCATCCAATTGCTCCTTTATGGCTAAGCTGGTAACACTTAATTCTGTTTCTACATCCTTCCTTAGTTTTTCTACATCGTTTCTTAGACATAGTTGTCCTGCCTGAATTTCTTGCACTACCTTCCCTTGCTGGCTGAATTTGGAGTCCAATTGACTTTGTAATCGGGTGACCTGTTCACCCAAATATTCCCTCATCTCCTGAGCTAATTCCCCTCTCATCTTCCTGTTTTCCTCTCTGACATATTCACCTATCTGTATACTCTGCTCATTTAATTTCCCTTCTAAATTTTTACTTTGTTCACTTAATTTTTCTAAGTTTTTACTGTGCTCACCTAATTTCCCCTCTAAATTCTTACTTTGCTCACTTAATTTTTCCAAGTTTTTACTCTGCTCACCTAATTTCCCCTCTAAATTCTTATTTTGTTCACTTAATTGCTCACCTAATTTCCCCTCTAAATTCTTACTTTGTTCACTTAATTGCTCACCTAATTTCCCCTCTAAATTCTTACTTTGTTCGTCTATCTTTGTGCTCAAATGTTGAAGCAATATTAGCAGCTGGTTTTGACCTGCGTCAATGACCTGCTCAATCGGTGATTGCCTTTCCAGCCTAACTTCTCCCTCTGCCTTACTCATATTTTCTCCATCTGTTGTTATTCTGACAATAGCCTCCCCATCCAGTTCTTTCAAATCTTCCCTTGACCTACTCATGGTTCCGTTAGCAAGTTCTACCTCTCTAGTAATGACTTTACCCCCTCTCAATAACATGTGTTCACAAAACTGAATCACTACTCTGCATGCCTTTTTGTTTGTTTTTGAATAAATGTTCTAACCTGTATTTTTTTTCAATGATAACTGATGCGTTCCGGGTTCGAATCCTGGTGAAGTTCTAGAAGCGATGCTCTCAGCTGTTTTGTTGTCCCACGTAGGTAGACTAGAAGTTCGCGTTGTAATTTTGTTCTGCTGTGCCCCTTTCCTCTGAAGATTCTTCGTCTGTTCGTTGTTTTCTAGTCCTCCGTTTATGTTGGTCTTCCCTTCGAGCTGGTCTTCCCTTCGAGCTCCACGTTATGGCGCCAGTTTGCGGCGATCACCTCCTCATCCGTTGCTGTAGCTTACCTTGATGCTTCTCCCGTTGCTTCCAGAAGTTCTCAGCGTGTTGGTTCTTCAATTTATCCTCGGCTAGCTGCAGTAATTTTCCTTAAATTATATGGGAGCATGGACTTATCCTCGGTAAAGGAAAACGTAGATCTCGGGTGGTGATATAGGAAGACATAGACTTGTTTTGTTTATGAAAAGATGACACTGCCGTTTCTTTTTATTTAATTAACACTCGTAGTATACAAAACTGGTATTGCCGCTGTAAAATACTGTCCACCGCTGTTAAACTATGGCGTGGATATGGCACGAAATATAACTATTCTTATTGTCGCTTTCAGAGCAGCGGATCTTAGGTGTGTTGCTAAAACTATTTTGATTCCCTGTTTTGGCGCGATATCTCACACATCCTGCAGCATCTCTCCCTGACCACACATTACGAAAACTCTCGAATAAAATGCAATACTAAGCTGACATGACAAATTTGACTTGATTCCCTTTTTGGCGCGATATCTCACACATCCTGCAGCATCTCTCCCTGACCACACATGACATAAACTGTCCCGAATTTTCCCCAAACAGATCCATTTATAGTCTCAGGCTCCTGAGGCTGCTTCCTTTCCTATTGGTACATTTTTAGCGCGACTCGACGCGTCTAACTATTTCGAATAAACTTCCAGGGATTTCATTGGTCCAATTTTAATATAAATCGCGGCTTTTCCTACATGTACCGTTAGATTGTCCTTCTCACTCACTTGGTCACGGCGAATTATCAAATAATGGGACAAAGGCTCTACACCCTCGCTGTAGGAATAATAGCACTGCGACCGAAGAGAGGTAATAAAACTAGGTTTTCTGCCTTCGAAAGCACTATTCCTGTAGCTAAAACTTTCCATCGTGGACAGTATTTTAACATAGCGCTTAAATTATTTACATTAAACCATTTATAACTCTACAAATATTAATAACCTAGATAGATACATAACGTTAAATCACCCTTCTTAAAATATACAAGCAGTATGAGAAAAAGATATTTACATAGTACGATTTAACATCAATAAAAGTTAATTAATAAATTATCTAGAATTACTGTTCTCGGGCCCGGCCTAGAGTTGCCGTTTCAGTTTTAAGGCAAGTTAGAGCGTCCAGTTTTTACTTTCTCTACTACGTATAGTAAGTAGGGGAAGTATTGTATTCCACCTAAAAATTCGATACCGAGATTTCCCGGAAATATATGTTTGATGCCCCCTGAATCCAAAAAAAGCATTTTTGCAAGTAAGTCCGTGTGTGTGTCTCGGTGTCTGTCTGTCTGTCTGTGAACAGCATAACTCAGAAACGAACAGTCGGATAAACACCATATTTGGTAGTTAGGTTCAGCATCTTACAGAGATGGACACGAAGGTTTTCAAGAAAATCCCCCCACCCCAGATTACCCTTTACATGGAACATTTTTCGGAAGTTTTAATTTTCTCAAAAATGGATCTAACGATTTTGATTAAAATATCATATATTTAAGCTATTTTAAAGACAAATGAAATTTATATCCCGAATTTTCTGGGAATGTCTCCAAAAGTATTCTTCATTGTGAATGGCTTTTGCATAATTGGTAAATCATAAGAGGTTATCAAAATTTTACTACACAAAAACTGTAGATCTCGTTAAAGTACACAATTTATGTCATATACATTTTTTTTATTGAGTGAACCATTTACGAGATATTGCTTGTTATTTCCTTAAATTTTGCAATACTTATACTTTTTCTCAAATGGGAATTCGTTATTCATTTTTTTGTCCTGGTAATGCAAAAAGAATGGAATACTCCACATAGCAACCAGCTCTTAAAATATTTGACTATCGCTTAAAGCCTACCAATTCCCCTTGCAGCTACAAGAAAATTAGCAATAAGATTAGCATCTCGTTATCTCGATTAACATGAAACATATGGAGAATAAGCGTTTGTAAAAATAGTTTGTACAAGAGTAGAGAAAGTTATGTGAGTGTAACACATCAGATTTTTAAACATTTGAACTATCGCTGTTTCCTTTGTGTTTATAACAAAATGCTTAATGCAGCTATTTTTGGAAAGATTTATTTGGATTAAATGCAGTAGATAGAAAAATAAGCTTTAATAAGAATAGTTTGTGTACCCAATAATAAAGATGGAGGCTAGAGAAAGTCATGTGAATGTATCACATCATAGTTTCTATAAACAACGTTCTGAAGTCAGGAGCGTCGGAGAAGCGTTTAATGAGCTTGTTAACAAACATAAATCGCGCGGTGCAAGATCCGGATGTGTGTTGGATGCTTCCATACCTCCCATCCAAACCGTGAAGCAAAGCCTGTGTTGTGGACGCCTTGTGTGGTGTTGCATTGTAATGAATGAGAACAATGCCTTCGCTTAACTCTCCACGCCGTTTGTTCTTTACGGCGTTGCGCAGCGACGTCAGTGTTTGATTGTATGGTTATGGCTATCAGGAAGAGGAAGAACATTTCGGCACTTAAGCGCGTAGTCACTATTGTGCTTCTGGAAACCTCCAGGAGGAAGGGGTGAAGGCGATCAAATCCGGGGTGGTACGCTCGGACACAGGCGGGTTCCTTAACATCTTCAGATATTACATCCTGACACCGGTAATCAGTATCAGTAGCACAACTGTCTCTGCGAGAGGCCATAGACATGAACTCCATTCTGAGAGTCGTTATTCTTGTTGCGCAATGCTCTTAAGGTCGGAGGCAGGGCCGGCTCAAGCCTTCAGTTGTCGAGCTGCTTCACCACTAAGGGCGGCAAATCTTAAAAGACGAATAAGATATTTGAAAATAGGACAGAATTACAAATCATGCAACAGACTTGTGGAGATCTTTTATTATGAAATTGGTGACGAAGCGCCATAGTTGGTCACTTTGGATGTTATCTTCATTGATAGATATATGTTCAACAATAAGCATCAAGTTTATAAACAGGAGTGCTTCAAGCCACTATAACTTTATTCCCTTCTCCTGGTGGGTAGTAGCCGCAATAGATTTCTCATAGGTCAGAGTGCACGAGGTGTCCCCCTCCATTTGTATACCCTATAACAGGCCTGTCCAACGTGGTGCCCCCACGGTGCCCATGATGTGTTTTCCTGGCGCCCTTCATAAGCAAACGTTTATTCCTACAATTTCTAATATGAAGCCAAATTTCAGGACAAAACTATTTCCTTCCCAACATCTCCCCAGTACAGACCCATGAAGCTTGTTTTCGTACACTTAAAGCTGTATTCATTATTTCCCTGAACAAATAGTAGACCTCAATTGTTGTGAATTGGACACAGAGTCACTTAATTTAATCCCAACAAACTGGAGTAATCCCAACAAAACTTTGTAGTAAACAATAAGTTAGTTTGAACATTGTTGTTTGTACCGATGGCGAGCGAAGGAGTCAGTTTTGAACCAAATATTCAGTATAACTTGAGAGCTAATGAGTGTAGTTTAGTTGCGTGTCTTGTGTTGTAATCGAGTATTCTTAATACAATATAGCTAAAAGATAAAGAACTTACAGTTTTAATAGTGATTTGGAGGAGAAGTATCGTTTTGTCGAATTCAGAGGAAAACCCGTGCGTTTATTGTGTAACAGGAGTGTGTCTTTCCCAGGAAAATTTATTTTTCGACAAATCACACAAACTTTAATAGTGAATTTCCTGTTAGTTCTGAATTACGAAACACAAAGAGATGAGTTCAGCAAAATACTAAAGTACCCTTTTACAATGTCTGTTATGTTTTAGGGAAAGGGGGAAAAATTTTCAGTGACGGGGAAGTAGTTCAAGAAGCAAGATCAGTGACACGGAAACTCTGTTCGATGGTCACAAAGATAAATCTGCACTTATGTCTTCTATAAAAAGATTTAAGTTGTCTCACCAAACTGTTGCTAGACGTGTTGAACAGATTTCTAAGAATGTTGAATCTTAATTAAATCAGGACCTGCAATCCCGTAAATACTTTTTGCTTCAGTTATATGAAAGCATTGATATTTCCGATGTTGACAATTGTGTATTTATTAGAAGGTCTTTCATAATGTTAGGTTAAGGAGGAGTTTGTAAAAATGCTGCCACTTCAAGAACGTACTAAGGGAGAAGACATGTGTAATGCAGTCATTAAATTTGCGAAGGTAGTGACATTCCACTCTCTAAACTTGTTGCTGTAACAACAGATGGGCACCTTGAATGATTGGAAAAAATAATGAGTTTCTTGCTCTTTGTGCTAAGGATGATTAATTTCCAAAATTTCCTTCTTATCACTGTATTATCCACCAGGAAGCTTTATGCGTAAAGGTTTTGAAATTCGACAATGCCATGAAAGTTGTAACTCGTGTAATAAATTACATCAAATCATCTACACATCACCGATTGTTCAAAAATCGCTTCAATACATCAGATACCGAGCATGGTGACACAATTCTTCATGCAGACGTAAGGTGGTTTAGTAGGCGGAAAACTCTGGAACGATTCTGCAGTCTTCTGGATGAGACAGGAGATTTTCTGAAATCATCGCCCGGACAATATTGTCAAGAACATGATGAAATGCTATGGCTCTTAGATTAAGGCTTCTTGGCAGATATTATCTCAAAATGAAGTAAGCTAAACCTTGAATTACAAGGGAAAATCGCAACATTTCAGCCATGATACGTATTATAAATGCTTTGTGGAGAAACTTATGGATTGCACGTTTAAAAAGAAATTCCCTATCATGCTTTCCAACTTTGAAATAAATTATGGAAACCGTAAATGTCTGGGATTGTGATGTTCTATTTTTTGCCCAGCATCTTGAAATCATAGTCGCAGAAATTAGTAACAGGTTTAGCCAGTTTTCAATACCTGAACCAGTGATTATGTTTTATCAATAATCATTCGCATCTGACATTACTGAACTTGGAGGTAGGATATGTGAGGTCCTCGGAAATTGTGATCTTGAAAAATAATTAGAAATGGAAATTTTAAATCCTCAAGAGGATATATCTTTGAAAGCATGTTTAGCAACTTCAAGCAATTTCTAGACTCTGGTGGACAGGAATAAATATCGCATGACCGGTGGTTGTTGCTCTGTTAACTTATTCTTGTTTTGGCTCAACATATTTTTGCGAGGTAACATTTTTGTCTATGACCACGATCAAGAATAAATACCAATCCAGCCTGAGAGACTCCCATCTAGATGACGCATTAAGGGAGCTTGTTCCAGCTACACACTAGATTTTTTTGAACTTCCAGCGAACATGCAGCGCCAAACTTCACATTAATTATGTAATTGTAATTTATTTCATTTAATTATAATTCTTTGAAGTGATTTTACAGCATTAGATGTTTGCAGTGGTAGTAAGTTGTAATGTCCTTAGGCACGAGTTAAATGTGCCCGAGCACATAATGAAGTTTGACAGCACTGCCGTATAATAAAGATGATTAACCAGTGCAATCGACCGTCAAATGTCCTTTCATTCTGTATATGTTTTTAATCTCCTGATGAAGTTTCGAAACCGAAATATTGTGTGACTGTCTGTTTTTGTCTTTCGCTCAGAACAATCTTGTTTTTCCACCACAGGTAGCTCCTCTTGAGTTGTATTTATTGATCACTTATGCAAATACACAGGATGACCCATTTAAGTTGAGACTGTACAATATCTCCAAAACTAAGCGTTGTAGAAAAAAATGTCTTGAATAAAAGTTGCTTGATATTATGGGGTAAAGTAAATGCCATTAGTCGTGTTTTATTTGGAGGACGTTGTGATGGTCATTTTAGGGTCAATTTAAATTTTAAAATGGGAACCTATCTTTTTATGTTGTTTTCTCCGTCCTCAAAAAAAACTAAGCAACACTCGTATAAAGCACTTTGCAAGTGTTCTTACACCAACGTAAATAACAATGAATTCTGAATGGTTGTGTACGAAGAGCGCAATGAATGGTTGAACCATCCCTGGATGGTTATTTGAAGGTCAAGGTACGTTTCGTAATTGAGAACCAACATTTTTTATTTTGTTCCTTATTTCTGATCACAAAATAAACATATTTTTATAAACCATTTTCTAAAGAGAAAACAACATACAAAATGTAGGTTCCCATTTTAAAAAAATTAAATTGACCCTAATATGATCACCATAACGTCCTCTAAACCAAACACGACTAATGACATTTACTTTCGCCCATAATATCAAGCAACATTTCTTTCTACAAAGGTTAGTTTTGGAGATATTGTACAGTCTCAACTTAAATGATCTACCCTGTATATATTATTTTATATATGATATATACAACATATAGTTTATCTTAGAATTAGTAGTTATGGAGGAACTGACAACTGGCAGTTATGGACATGACAAATTAGGTTATGTCTGAATATGTGAAGCGGGCGCCACTTGCAATTATCGCACGGGCCGGCAATCCTGGAGCAGTTCCTGATCGGACGACGTGTGAAACTTACATTCTGAATGCTCCTCGTATATCCAGCAGATAATTCGAACTACTTTCATATTTCTTTATACCGACTGGGTGGTACAATAAATTGAAGCAATGCAGACTTCCTTCACATGTTGGAGAGCTTATTTCATTCCGTATGAATAAAGCTAAGCAAACTCCAGAGTTTGCCTCGCCCTTGAGAAAGAAGTCAACTATCATGGGAACACACATTTCGTATGAATAAACCAGAGCTTGCTTTCTTACTCTGGAAAAATTCCTTCTAAAAAGAGCTGAAGTACCCCAATAGCTGTATCAAATTTATAGGAAAAAGACGCCCGATTGCAGTGGTGAAATTAATGCACATACAAAAGCTGCATTAAATATACAATTCAGGATTACCCTTAATGACATTACTTCATCTTAAACACGATGCTTGGTAAGCTATCTTTACCACCGGAAGACTCAGCTTTGGTGCTTGGAAAATAGATAACTAAATCTGTACCTTATTGCTTAAACTATGGATTGTCAATGGGAAGGTTATTTTCTGTGGTTTCCAGAATTACTTACCCGGACATATTCTTTTTTACGTACCAACCTATAAATGACCAGGTTATACTTTAAAGAAAATGTGAGAAAATCTTCTATTTTGGGGTTATAGATATCTCTGCTTCTCAATATGAAAATACAATTCTCATAACTGGAACTGAAAAATATTGAACCTTTCGTTCAACCAGTCAAAGAAAGAAAGAAAAAACAAACTCTGAATAGAGTATAATAATGTAGATGATTAACTTCCGTTTTCTTTCCGTAGCGAGAGCTTGTTACCAGAAATAAACATTTAAATGCTGTTTTTATATGTTCTAACTAAGCTTTTTTGGGGCAGTTTAACGTCCTTCAATCTAGTAGGTCATATCGGACGATGAATGGATGAAATGATGCTCAAATGAGCCCAGGGTCCACCGAGTAAAATACCTGACATTCGTCTTCTCAGAATAAGGGAATATCCCGGAAAAAAAAACCTTATGCGGCCGAACGGAGGGGCCATCACAACCACGTCAAAGCACCGCAAGTGGGCCGCAACGACCCTTGTTGCTTCCACCGTCATCCCTGGGAGGAAGGGATGAAGTGGGAGATCCGGAGGGTGATATATCCGGATGCCAACGGGCGCAGGAATGAACGGGGTCCCTGATTTTCAGTTTGAACGCATCCGACGCTGCCCACAAGCCTCCGATCCCCCGGCAGTCCTTCCTGGTGGAGCCCACTCGAAGGCACGTCCTAACTGGGCAGTTCCACAGCGACGCCAAGAAAGAAACCTTACAAAGCGCACAGACACCACCCAACCGCAACACACCAAACACTGTCGCCTGGTCTTACAACCCTGAAGGAGATGATGGATACAGAGGAGGACCTGCCCGACCCTTGGAAACCACGAAAAACTCATGGGTCAGAGTTAGCGTCGACGGGGATCGAAATGGGGACCTACCGAATGCGAGCCTTACACGTTTCCGCAGCGCTCCCTCGTCCTTATCCGATAACTTACCCTAACCGAGATTCAAACTCGGTAGCTCTTGAATGTGAGGCAGAAGCTACCGCTACACCAGAGTAAACACTTCTTGTGTAGGTTTAACTCATTTGTAGGTAAAAGTATATCCTGAAAAATATATATATATATCCTAGATAGAAGAACCACTTTTTATATGAACATTATAATATATAAGGAATATATGTGAATTTGTCGTTGATAGAGAAAGTCATGTGAATATATCACATATTTTTATAGTGCTTTTCTTTCCAGTGCAACTAAGCAGGTTTCTGCGAGAAGCCTGGGTTATGATAAAGTACAGGTTGGGCAAGAAATCCCCGTACCCCATACCCCTGTGAGTATCATACGTTATTATGCCATGTAGCTATGTCGGAATCAATTGTTGGAATTCATGGTTACAAGTTTATGCAGTCGAGTTTTAATTTGTGCATGGCAGATGTGAGCGGTCATAGTTACACTATTGGGTGTGAGTGCACGAACGACAACACACAGGGGCAAACAATGAGACAGATTATGAGAGCATTCCAAGAAATATTTAATAAGTCTCTACCGCGAAAAGCAATACTTCTGGATTGGGAAAGACGTGCGTTTGCATTTTGGCAGTGTTAAAGCCAGGCCGCGGAGGGGAAGGAAGAAGACACGAGAGGAAACATGTGCCGGAGTCTCTGCTTCGATTGAACAATCTTCTATAAAGTCGACACATAAACGAGCTTCGGAACTCGGTATACCGAGAAAGCAATGCGAGATCACATGAAAAAGACCTTAAGCTCAGACCTTTTCGATCGACGTTCGTAAATGAGTTATCGGATCGAGACCGGAGTGAGCGCGTTTTAGCATGCCGTGCTTTGTTAACTGAACTTCCAAATGCAGTGAATCGTACCAAGATTATGTTTTCAGATGAATGTGCGATATATCGCAGCTCACGTGCTAGAAATATTGTATTTTGGGCCAAAGAGAATTCTCATTACACAGTCGACTTAGAAAGGAACCCGCTTCGCATAATGATCTGGGCAGCGATGAGATCACATCTGTTTGGTCCATACTTTTCTGAACGGACTGTGAATGGTGCAAATTCTTTACACATGTTACAAACATGGTTAATACCTCAGCTTGAGCAAAGGGACCTCACAGAACGCATATGGTTGCAGCAAGATAGAGTACCTCCTCACTGCGCTCTTGCGGTGGATAGGTCGTGGTTCATCAATAACACAAGCTCCCTTGAAATGTCACCAAGAAGTTCCGACCTCACCACACCTGACAACTCGTTATGGGGAGTCATTAAGGCGCATGTATCTGCAGTCGTTATACTACAAACGTAGAACTGCGCAATGCTGTTGAGGATACATTTCGCACTATAACACCGGACATGCTCAAGAATATGTCAAGAAGAACATGGAGCTTTGTGGAACTGTGTTTACAACATGATGGAGAGCGTACAGATATATTGCACAGTTAATGCGTAAGTACTTGTGCATTCGATACTAGGGGGTACGGGAACTTCTCGCCCATCCTGTAGTTTAAAACTAAAAGAGTGATTAAAATATAATCTACAACATCAGCAGGTGTACTATGTCACCCTAGAAACATTGCTATTATTAAACATGGCAGAACTGGTATATTCTAAATGATTATAATGAGGAAAAGAGGGTGAAATTTAACAGCGTAGTGATAGCGAGTTTATGTTCTATACGAAGAAGAAACTGCTAATCTACACACCCAAAGATAAGGTGCCAAACAATGTAATAAGAAACCTTAATAACCCTAAAGCAGATTTGAATAATTTTTAAAAGCTCAAGTAATCTAAGAAACGGTATTCGTTAAGGGATTCGTAGATTTTACTTGGCTTAGCGGTCGGCATAATTAAAGAGCGGACAGAGGGTTGTGGGAAAATTAAATTTTCATTTAATGTAGTACAGGGTACTCATAAAGCCCCAAAACGTTTTCACGTTCCTGGTCTGCTATAACATAATAAACATATTAGGATAGGGTAGGACCTTATAAAGCTTAATGCAGTTCAACATGTCCACTTTCATTATAAACACAAGACAATTACCGGGACAATCTACTGCAGTTGTTCTGGAGCCACAGTTACGGCAGGATGGTTTCCTTGCCTCTGCCATTATCAACAAGATGGGGCACCACCCCACTATGCAAACATTGTGCAGAACTACCTGAATGAGACCTTTCCTAACCGGTGGATCGGAACAGCGGCGGAAAGCCTGTGGGCTCCTTGTTTTCTTGAACTTTTTGCATGGGGTTTCATCAACAGCTGAGTTTACGCTACTTGCCAGATGTGCACGAGCTGAAACAACGAATAAGAGCGGCATGCTTGCTAATAACTAGAGCTAGGACGTTGCCCTATTTACCTATTTTATTCCTGTAAAAATTTAGGCAACTTAACCCAAAATCCATATTGGGTCATTTTTGAGCTTCTGTGTGAATTTTATAGTGCCTATAGATGCTTATTTGAGGGGTTATCACCTACTATGGATTCGAGCATATAAGTGCAATTTTGTGTATTAACCTCATTTTATTATTTATTTTAATAATACAAAATAAGAAATACATGTGTGAATGAGTGACATTTCAATATAACTTTTGTATGCCTTTCAATTACCAAGTTACTCGTATTTACAAGGTCTTTGTAAATACCAAACGACCAATAATAACTAACGGCTGTTTCACAAAAGTTGGCAGGTTGGCTACCTGTTTTTTTAAAGGGCATGCACATTGTATTTTGTAAGAAGATTACAAGTACTGGATGAGGAAACTGGCACTGTTACTACGACACATCAGAAGTTGGATAAAGTAGGTGGTGAGATGGGTGAAACTGTTGTCTTGAAAATGACCAGGGCTCTGAACATTAATTCAGGCTGGAAGGTGGTTGGTTTTATTTTTCCTTTCCTTGTCTTCTTCGCTTTTATGTGGGGGACTTATTGGCCCTTTTTAGTCTTTGTTTAAGACTTAACAAGTTTCTTGTTTGTTTGCAACTTCACCTTCTTTCGACTACATTTTTACTGCTCTTTCTTAATTCCAACTCATAACGATGATTAACGTAATCTAAAAAAATCTGACGTGTTAGTCACATGACTTTCCCTATTCTTGAACAAACTATTTTTACAAACGCTTATTTTCCATATGCTATATCGAGATGTTAATCTTATTGCTAATTTTCTTGTAGATGCAAGGGGAATTGGTAGGCTTTAAGCTATAGTCAAATATTTAAAGAGCTGGTTGCTATGTGGAGTATTCCATTCTCTTTGTATTACCGGGACAAAAAAAATGAATAATGGATTTAAGAAAAAGTATAAGTATTGAAAAATGTAAAGGAATAACAACAATATCTCGAAAATGGTTCACTCAACAACAAAAAATGTATATGACATAACTTGTGTATTTTAACGCGATATACATTTTTTGTGTAGTAAAATTTTGTCTATCTCTTATGGTTTACCAGTTATGCAAAAGTCGTTCACAATGAAGAATACATTTGGAGACATTCCCAGAAAATTCGAGATATACATTTCATTTATCATGAAAATATCTTGATCATATGATATTTTAATCAAAATTGTTAGAGCCATTTTTGGGAAAATTAAAATTTTCGAAAAATGTTCCATGTAAAGAGTAGTCTGGGGTGGGGGATTTTCTTGAAAACCTTCGTGTTGCATCTCTGGAAGATACTGAACCTAAATACCAAGTTTGGTGTTTATCCGACTGTTCCTTTCTGAGTTATGCTGTTCACAGACACACACGGACATGTTTCCAAAAGTTTTTTGGACTAGTGTTTTATACCACTACAATTTTGCATCTTTTTATGCAAAAATGGTCAGCTCTATTTCAAAGAATAACATTGGGTTCTGCATGATAAATTGAGTGCATTAATCTCTCACAGCAATAAGTATGTATTGATGTGTATCAAGAATCCATAAATAACACAATTTGGTGCAAAATGACACACATTCTCTTTTAATAATGGCTGATGTAACGACAGTGACGCCTAGTGTAAAGCATTATATTTTTTATTTAAATATGTAATTAAAACTAGCATTATTAAAATATTAATTAATTTACATCACATTTTTGCGTTCTTTTTCCAGTTATTAGGTCCTTTTTAGGACATGCTTAGATCTTTTTATAGGCCTTTAACTTCCGAATCCTAGTTATTACCTACGCTTAAACTGATTACGATTTTTAAGGAAGAATCATCTGGCCTCTTCGAAGTTAGAAAACCGATTTAGCATTCAGTGCAACCGAGCTGGCCTTTCCGCCAGAAGTGATCGCTTAATCGGGCATGTTATAAATATCTGGATAATGCTGTTGGAATGTGTAGTGCAACGAACAGATAGTGCTCCTCGGGAAAACACTAATGATTACTAATAGTACGCTGTGATAAAAAGTGTGGAAAGTGCAACATCAGAGTACGTGGAACAGTTTGGAAAATCGAGACGAAATCTATTTCCGAGAATCTCCATTGCATTTACGTATGTGTATTATATACCATTTTTATTTTCTCTACTACGTATAGTAAGTAGGGGAAGTACTGCATTCCACCCAAAAATTCGATACCGAGATTTCACCGGAAATACATGTTTTGAGATCCCCTGAATCCAAAAAAAGCATTTTTGGAAACATGTCCGTGTGTGTGTGTGTGTCTGTGAACAGCATAACTCAGAAACGAAAAGTCGGATAAACACCAAACTTGGTATTTAGGTTCAGTATCTTCCAGAAATGCAACATGAAGGTTTTCAAGAAAATCCCCCACCCCAAATTACCCTTTACATGGAAAATTTTTCGAAAATTTTAATTTTCTCAAAAATGGCTCTAACAATTTTCATTAAAATATCATATGTTCGAAATATTTTTATGAAAAATGAAATGTATATCTCGAATTTTCTGGGAATGTCACCAAAAGTATTCTTCATTGTGAACGACGTTTGCATAACTGGTAAACCATAAGAGATAGACAAACTTTTACTACACAAAAAATGTAGATCGCGTTAAAATACACAATTTATGTCATATACATTTTTTTTGTTGAGTGAACTATTTTAGAGATATTGCTTGTTATTCCCTTAAATTTTCCAATACTTATACTTTTTCTCAAATTCGTTATTAATTTTTTTGTCCTGGTAATGCAAAGAGAATGGAATACCAGCTCTTAAAATATTTGACTATAGCTTAAAGCCTATCAATTCCCCTTGCATCTACAAGAAAAGTTAGCAATAAGATTAACGTCTCGATATCTCGATTAACATAACGCATATGGAGAATAAGCGTTTGTAAAAATAGTTTGTACAAGAGTAGAGAAAGTCATGTGAGTGTAACACATCAGATTTTTTTCATTTACATAGATTACCTGAAAATAAAATTAACTACATTGAATGGTGGTTCACGTAGCACGCTCACTAACATTAAATTGGTAGCAAGTTGGCTATCGCCTGGTTCTTGACCTTAAGAAAATCAATAGCTTACAATCTCTACACGAATTAAATCGTAAGTAAATATTAACAAATGAAACGCTGCTGTGATACATTCACATGACTTTCTCTACCCATTATCGTTTATTAGTGGCTATACAAACTATTCTTATGAAAATTTATTTTTCTATCTAGGTGCTTCATTTTAATCCAGATAAACTTTTGCAGAAACAGCTACATTACACATCTCGTTACAGATACAAAAGGAATAGCGATAGTCAAATGTTTAAGAACTAGACGCTATAAGCTGGCCTTAAACGCCCATACTGTTTCCATGTAATCGCGAGAAACAACTGAATGCCGACAGGAGTTGAAAAGAATGACGAAGTGTTGATCAATTCGAACGTAAATGGCTAATGCCACAAAAAAGGTTATTTGGAATATACTGTGTGTTTTAAACAGATCTACATTTTTTTTTCGCCTATCACTTAACGTTTACAGTTATATAAGATTATTTAAAATTCCTTCCGAATGAAGACTTCACAGGCTATTCCTAGAAAATTAAATATATTCGTTTTTTATTTGTGATGAAAATATCTTTAATATATGGTATTGTAATCAAAACTATTAGAGCAATTTTGAGAAAATCAATAATTTCGGAAAATTTCAATATGAAGTGTAGTTGGGGTGGGGGGTTTTCTTTAAAATCTTCGTGTCCCAACTCTTGAAGATACTGAACTTAAATATCAAGTTTGGTATTTATCCGAGTTTTATTTTTGAGCTTATACACTTTCACGGACTTTTTCTAAAGATGCATTTTTGGATTCAGGGACCTCAAAACATGTATTTCCGGTGAAATCTCGGTATCGAATTTTTGGGTGGAATGCAATACATTCTCTACCTACTGGGTACATGGCAGATGAAGTAAAAAGGAAGCAATGATCCAGGTAAGATTTAAATGGGAAAATGCAACTATTAAATATGATTACTGCCCATCTCTCCAATAATAAATATATAAAAAGTTAGAGGGCTTAATATAGTTCATGCACATACGTGCAGTAAAATACGAAAAACAAGCAGGTAACTTAGGTTACCAGCACGAGTGCAGGAAATTCAACTTTACACTGTGACAACATGAAAGGGAAGTGGATCAAAAGACACTATCGTCCAAAAAAGAATTTAAGTTGTAGGAGTTTCTTCTGTCACAAGGTTTACATAATAAATCTTAATGAAATTCTGTAAATCAAGAGAACCAATATACCGGTTGACAGTACTGACCATATCATCTACACCTATCGACTGGATGATCGCCCACCTCTGGCGTTTTTTTTTATTCATGTATTTTTATTTATGGGCGGCGCCGTGGCCGAGTGGTTAGACCGCTCGCCTCCCACCGAGGCGGCCCGGGTTCAATCCCAGGGACCTGCATGTGGGATTTGTGGTGGACGAAGCGGCGTCTGGGCGGGTTTTCTCCGGGTTCTCCGGTTTCCTCCGCCATTCATTCCACCAACTGCTCCATCACTGCACCTTTCCTTTCATCCATTTCACCAACATTTCGTTTCATCTACTTCCTTCATCCCATACCAGGCATCGGGCTGATAACCCATCCTGGATGTTCTGTCTGATCCATGAGTGTCTGCTCCTCGACGGGCCTCTGACCCCAGGCACCCGCCTGTAAGTCCTGGGTGGTGTAAGTCCTACATAAGAGGAGGGTAAACAGATAATGAATGAATGAATTTTTATTTATGGACGCTCTTTAACTGTTGTGGTTCTTAGCGTCCCATTATATTGGTTGTGAAAGGCCGGTAATTTTGCTAAGACGTCTCTTTTTGAGGCTTGCGGTTCTTTTACGTGCCGTAAATCGACGACACGGGATCACCGGCTTTACTTCCCTTCCAAAGGAAACCATGCTAAGGATTTTTACGCCCGAAAAAATCCATCGCCCTCCGCCTGGTTTAAACCCGCGACCTCGTTAAATAGAGGCTAGCATGGTAACCACTACACCACGGAGGACGACAACACCTCACCTCTGGCGTACGTATGTAACGTAAGGCTGGCAGTTGGGTTGATCGGTTCGGGGCTGTCATATCACAGATTATTATATGGAAAGTTGATCCACCACCACAAAGTACTGTACACGTGGAGATTTTTCAAAATTTGTATTTTATGAAAAATGACTTAACTGTTTTTATTGAAATATAATATATTTAAAACATATATATATATATATATGTATATAAAACGCATATCTTCAAGTCTGTGAAGTCCTCTCCATTCGAGAGCTATTTAGTATAATCTTGCACAATGAGTAACTATAAGAGATATAAAAACCTACTAAACAAAAATTAAGATTTCTTTAAAGCACACAACCTATTTCGAATAATTTTTTTGTGAAATCAGCTATTTAGAAAAATTCGTTCATATTAGTTTGAATTGTCAATACTTTGTAATGCTTTTAAAGAACTGTCGTTATTCAGTTGTCTCTCACAATATCATTGAAAGAGTACTGAATTTTAAGGACAGCATTTAGCGATCGGCGGACTACTGATTCGGTTTCCTCTATGCCTCTTGTACCTAAAACGAAATGTGTAATGAAACTATTTCTGCAAATGTTTATCTGTGTTAATGGAAACCCTACTGAGTTTTGAAAATTCTTTATTTTTTATCAATATACAACATATTTTCAGAGTTTATTAGAATGGTAAAAAATAATGGGACCGAATTTGAAGTCCTTCTGATGTATAGTTTTAATATTTTAATAATTTAGTAAAATAAATTCAGTTATATTTCAAAAGTCCCTCGCGTCAAAATATTTAAATAATTTCCCTGAAACTTTTTAATGTACACATTATGGGTATATAAATAAAAGTTTCTATGGGTATTATTGTGTAACTTAAGGCTAATAAAAAAATCTGATGTGTTACACTCACATGACTTTCTCTACTCTTGTGCAAACTATTTTTACAAACGCTTATTCTCCATATGCTTCATGTTAATTGAGATGTTAATCTTATTCCTAATTTTCTTGTAGGTGCAAGGGGAATTGCTAGGCTTTAAGCGATAGTCAAATATTTTAAGAGCTGGTTGCTATGTGGAGTATTCCATTCTCTTTGCATTACCAGGACAAAAAATATGAATAACGAATTTGAGAAAAAGTATAAGTATTGGAAAATTTAAGGGAATAAACAGCAATGCCTCGAAAATGGTTCACCCAACAACAAAAATGTATATGACATAAATTGTGTATTTTAACGGGATCTACATTCTTTGTGTAGTAAAATTGTTTCTATCTTTTGTGATTTACCAGATATGCAAACGTCGTTCACAATGAAGAATACTTTTGGAGACATTCCTGGAAAATTCGAGATATACATTTCATTTGTCATGAAAATATCTTAAACATATATTTTATTCAAAATCGTTAGAGCCATTTTTGAGAAAAATAAAATTTTCGAAAAATGTTCCATGTAAAGGGTAATCTGGAGTGGGGGTATTTTCTTTTAAACCTTCGTGTCGCATCTCTGGAAGATACTGAACTAAATACAAAGTTTAGTGTTTATCCGACTGTTCGTTTCGGAGTTATTCTGTTCGCAGACACACAGACACACACACACACACAAGGACATGTTTCCAAAAAGGCTTTTTTTGGATTCAGGGGGTCTCAAAACATGTATTTCGGGTGAAATCTCGGTATCGAATTTTTGGGTGGAATACAATAATCCCCCTACTTACTGTACGTAGTAGAGAAAGTAATATACGTATCTTACCATTTTAAAAAATTCAATATTTTCCATTTTTTTAGACCTTGACCCAAATGTTTTTGTTTAAGTAATGCACAGATTCTTACGCCCATAGCAACCTTTGTACACAATATACATATATAGTGTACAAAAGTTGCTATATACATGTTAAGATATGTGCATACAAAGTTCCAAGTAGATCTGAATTAAATTGCGACACATGGAGCACTTTGAATGGTAAGAAATGCTATTTTGAGAAAAAGGATCATAATGGGTGGGCGTAACCTATTGCCATACAGCGCACAGGTGATTTAGATGCCTATGTAGGATCCTTAAAAATGGCCGCGTATTAAAAACAATTATATCAGCGTGTGGGGGGAGGATTTGAGCAGGATATGACAGAATCTAAATTTCAAAATTTTATTATTTTTGGTTAAAAACTCAGTACGATACTCGCTCAACATGAAGTATATATTACTTTATGTACAATACCTCCTTATAAGTAGACAATGTATAGTATTCCACCCAATAATTCCACATGAGAATTCACTGGAAATACATGATTTGAGGTCCATGAATAAAAAAGGCACTTTTATAAAAGGTCCATGTGTGTGAACAGTATAACTCAAAAAACGAAAGAAGTATTCAAGTTCAGTGTATTTCAAGGTTGCGACACGAATATATTCAAGAAAATCCTCTCACCATAAACAACCTTTCACAAGGAAAACTATTCGTGGTTTTTGTTTTCACAAAAATAGCTCTAGTGATTTTGATTAGAATGCCATATATTCGAGAAATATATATATATATATATATATTGAATTTTCTGAGAATAACTGTGAAGAGGTCTTCATTCTGGATGACTTTTGTATAACTGGTAAACCGTAAGAAATAGACAAAATCCTACTAAATAAAAACCGTAGATCTTGTTGAAGTGCACAATTTGTCATTTTTACTTTCTCTACTACGTATAGTAAGTAGGGGAAGTATTGTATTCCACCCAAAAATTCAATACCGAGATTTCACCGGAAATACATCTTTTGAGACCCCCTGAATCCAAAAAAAAGCATTTTTGGAAACATGTCTGTCTGTGTGTCTGTCTATGAACAGCATAACTCAGAAACGAACAGTCGGATAAACACCAAACTTGGTATTTAGGTTCAGTATCTTCCAAGGCTGCGTCACGAAGGTTTTCAAGAAAATACCCCCACCCCAGATTACCCTTTACATGGAAGATTTTTCGAAAATTTTAATTTTCTCAAAAATGGCTCTAACGATTTTGATTAAAATATCATATGTTTAAGATATTTTTATGACAAATAAAATGTATATCTTGAATTTCCTGGGAATGTCTCCAAAATTATTCTTCATTGTGAACGACTTTTGCATAACTGGTAAACCATAAGAAATAGACACAATTTTTCTACACAAAAAATGTAGATCGCGTTAAAATACACAATTTATGTCATATAAATTTTTGTTGTTGAGTGAACCATTTTCGAGATATTGCTTGTTATTCCCTTAAATTATTCAATAGTTAATTTATCAAATGGGAATTCGTTATTCATTTTTTGTCTTGAATATGCAAAGAGTATTAATCTGGGGAAAGGGAATGGTGCTGCACCTAGCAACCAGGTATTAAGAGATATGTATGTGCTTATTTCCAAATTGCCCTTGTAAATATATATTCCCCTTACATCTACAAGAAACTTAGCATTAAGATAGAGTCTGCAAATGTTTATTTCGATTAACATGAAGTAGATGGAGAATAAGCGTTTGTATAAATAGTTTGTACAAGAGTAGAGAAAGTCATGTGAGTGTGACACATAAGATTTTTCTATAAGGTTAACAATTTCTAAAAAAACTTTTTGACGGTAACAAGTCACTAAGCCTTTTTCTTGTGGCCATGCAAAGAGGATTGAATTTCATGCGTTACGCTTTTTACTTTCTCTACTACATACAGTAAGTAGGGGAAGTATTGCATTCCCCCCAAAAATTAGATACCAAGATTTCACCAGAAATACATGTTTTGAGGTGCCTTCAGTCCAATAAAGCATTTTTGGAAACATGTCCGTGCATGTGTCTGTCTGACTGTGAAAGCTTAACTCAAAGACAAAAAGTCGGATAAGCACCAAATTGATATTTGAGTTTAGTATCTTCCAAGGATGCGACATGAATATTTTCAAGAAAATCCCCCACCCCAGACTCTCATGACTTTACATGAAATAGTTTTCGAAAATTTTTATTTTCAAAAAATGGCCAACGATTTTGATTAAAATATCACATGTTTATGATATTTTTATGGCAAATGAAATGTATGACTTGAATTTTCCCAGAATGTTCCCAATGTCCCCACTTCATTCTGAATGACTTTCGCGTAACTGGTAAACCGTAAGAGATAGACAAAATTTACTACACAAAATGGATATCCCGTTGAAACACACAATTTATGTCATATACATTTTTTTTTTGTCGAGTGGCCCATTTTCGAGATATTCCTTGTTATTTGTTTGAATTTTCCAATACTTATATTTTTTCTCAAATAGGAATTCGTTATTCTTTTTTATGTCCTGGACATGCAAAGAGAATGAAATACTCCACATAGCAACCAGCTGTTAAAAGATTTGACTATCGCATAAAGCCTACCATATTCCTCTTGCACCTACAAGAAAATTAGCAATAAGATAGTTTCTATAAGTGCTTATCTCGATTAATATGAAGTAGATGGAGAATAAGCGTTTGTAAAAATAGTCTGTATAGGATTAGAGAAAATCCTGCGAGTGCAGCACATCAGATTTTTGAAAATCTGACAATCGCTTTACCCACTGTATCCTTATATCTAATACGAAGTGTCTAAATGCTTAACGAAAGTTTATCTGAATTAACAAGAAATAGATAGAAGAACAAGCTTTTGTAAGAATAGTTCGCAGAAGAATGAGTAAAGGAAGCCACGAGAACGCAACATATCGACTTTTCTTATTTCTTTCTTTTCTTTAGATTTAACTTTTATCAGATAGGTATGGGTATAGGTTATACAACGGAGGAGCACCTCGCGCACTTGACTTACATAGATCTAAACTGTGGCTTAACACTTCGCAGGAGGAGGGGATGAAGTGAGGGAACCACAGGAGGCTACAGGCCACCGAGATGCGTGGAAGTCCCTAACAGTTCCAGGCTCGAAGACCCACCGCACTGCTGAAGCTACCTAGAAAGGTCAATGAACGATCCATCGGCCAAACAGCCCTCTAGGAGCACACCTTAAGGATGAGGAGGAAACGGAAAGAACGAGAAATGTGGAAAGGAAATCGTTGTTGATGAGAAACCATCCCAGTATTCGCTACCGATCAGGGGAAACCACGAAAAACCCAAGGTCAGAGTGGGCGGTCGAGAGGAATGAAACCCGGGGCCTCCCAAATGCGAGGCTCATACGTTACCACGGAGCCATCTCGCTCGGTAACACTGTTTATATAATTTTAATAATTTGACACCTACAAAAATATCTTATATATAAAAGAAGACAAACATTTCCGTGGAATGCTTAAAGTATTTCAAAACGTGTCAACTGTTGAGGCATTACACAATTATTTTAAGCTTGCGGGTTCATTCACCAGATGGTCCTAGTACTGGCAAAGGCAGCTTTAGAGAAAGGAGCCAACGGGAATGAAAGAAGATAAATCTTTGAAGGAGCAGGAAGATCGTTCTACTGATGTTGCTGGAACATGTGAATGAAACGGAAGCGTGCGGTAGTCGCCTGGCAGTTTGCCTCTTCCAACCTTTTTTTACTTTTGGGTTTTCAGAGGACAGCCTTGTATTTCTCGCTGTGCTACAATATTCTTCAAGAGCTTGATAACAAAGAATGGTTTACCATTAGAATTCGCTGAGAAATACCACCTGCTCCTGTATGCAATGCTAATTTAGTACCCACATCATTATCGTTATGGTACAAGTTTTGGAAAGAATTTCATAATGACTTCTGGCGTAACAGGTGTGCAACAATAAGATTAACATTTAATAAAGGGCGCCGGGGTGGCTTCGTTTCCGGCTCTTGTACCGAGGGTCCGAGGTTCTATTCCCGGCCCTGGGGTGGCGATTTTAAGTTTGTCCTATTCACGCCTTCACCTCTGTGAAATATCCCCAAGGCTGAATGTGATTTGGAGTCCGCGGTAAAAGCTGTAGGTCCTATCATTCCACCGCCATCCTCATCATCACCCCACTATCGGAGGCAAAGGATTCCGCCCAATTCATCGCTTGGTGGAATGAGGTATCCCCGAAGGTCATAGACCATATGGGGAGCGTTAGAAACGACATTTAAATTAAATTCAATTTTACTCTAGAAGTAACTTTAATTTCAATCAATCACGACCGTCTGTCAAAGTAAAATTATCCAACTAAGATTATGGCGCCTTATGGTTAACTTCCTAAGAAACGATCGCACCTGGCTCAGTTGTTTTCAACTGATTAATGAATGAAGGAATGTAATTTTAAATATATTAAACTGAATAATAATACAGAGGATGTGAAATTATTATTTAAGAAATTCTAGGAAGCAACGCAGATCAAAATGCCTAATCCATAAAGGAGGATGATTTCCGGAATTAATGTCAACTCAGGTACTAATTTAGATTAGATACTTTATAAAAATAGTCTCTATTTATATTGGCTTGTAAATTAACTATGGAAAGATATTAATAATTTATTTATATAACTCGCAGCTATGCTCTCTTTCCTTCTCTCCCTATTTTCTCAATTTCTATCTCCATCCACTCTATCCCACCCACCTCCTCTCTGCCCTTCAATCTCCTCTCTCTTCTCTGTAGAATATTTTGAAAATGCGTAACGAAACTATTTTTTCTAGTTTATTAATAAGCGTTGAAGTAGCTATAAGTAAAAGGTAAATGTTTAACTATACACAAACTTACCTATCTCCATTAAACTTGCAATGTGATCAGAAATATAGGGCTATTCAAAAAGAAGGAACAGAATTTAAATATTTATTTCTAATAACGACAATAGATGGCGATACATGCGATACATCACTGAATAGAGAAAAGTTCAAAATTTTGTTTTATGTGTTCAAAAAGAGCACCATTTGTTATGCGAGGACGACCAGTGCTTTTCCGTTTGCATACGCAACCATCTTCTACGAATTTATTGTATCAATTGTACATTTTTTATGACAGTTCGACTCGTTGTTGAACTTGCAATAAATGCACGCTGCAATGAAACAATGGGTGCACTCTTTGCATAATGCAGCACACAAAACGACTTTTCTTGTAGCATCGCCATTTTATCGTAAACACAGCGCCGCTGTAGGCACTAAATGGACCTAGGTGAAGCTTAAAACTTTCAACTTTCCTCTATTCATGATATGTCGTATGTGTCGCTAACTATTGTTAAATATTTAGTGTCTGATCCTTATTTTTGAAAAACCCTATATGTCCTTTATGTAACCAATTTACATACAGGAGTAACAGCAGGAAAATATTTATTCATTCGAAATTTTGTAAATAAAAAAACTTGGCAGCAACAATATGCTTATCAATTTGGTTACGCAACATTTTAAACGATGAGTAATAACGGAGATGTTTACAAATTTTGCGCCCCATCAGAAACTATTTATGCTGAACTTCCTATAAAATTGCCTCACTTTATTCTCGGTTGTACGTAGCCAGTTATTTAAAGAAAGAATAGAAAGGTAAATACCTTAAACTGCATAACAAAATAGAGAAAGTTTAAATACTGTTTATTAAATTTTAGGAAGCACCACACTGAATCCATAGCAGATCAAAGGACCTAATCCATAAATGAGCATGGTTATCAATAAGATAGAACTTTATTCATGAAATGTCTTAGTTAATATAATCTGCGGTACTACTATAGATAAGATGGGTTATAAAAATATTCTATGTTTATATTGGCTGAACAGTAATTAAAGTTTATATATATATATATATATATATATATAAATTTAAGGTAGCTCGTTATACACGTTAGTATCATTTATTCATCAAAAACGAAAAATATCAGGCAAATTTCGGTTAATTTTACTTTATGTGCAGATATAATTTCTTTACGAATCAATGGATATTTTAAAGTTAGGCCCATTCCCTCTAAGAATCAGATTAATCCAAATGCGAAAGCTACAGGAAAGGTGTACAAAAATTCAACTAAGACTTTATGAGAATCTGAGCTACAAATCTTGTTGTTGTAGTGCAGGAAATGGAAATGCTGTACTTTTCTGCCTCTAAATTTCTAGCAAGCGTTTTAAGAGATTTTCAAATAGTTATTCTTACAAACAGAAGGACAATAAAGGCAGAAATTCTCTCATAATGCAAGCAGTGTTTTACTCTTCGGTTTGCCTGACGTCCAACAGCTCCTATTGTATTAGCATAGCATCGCCGTGCAGTCCAACTGCCCGCAACACAGAATTTGCAGCAAGAGTTAAATTGCCTCCGTTATCTAGTGGTCAGCCAGCTGACTCAACCTAGTCCCAGATTCGTTCCGGGCTAGGGCGGGGAGGCTTTCTTTAATTTAGATTACTGCCTACCCTCCATAGAGTCTGTAGGTATGGATATGAATATGGTGTCAAAATAAGTTAAAAAAAACGACGAAAACCTAAACTAACCTAACCTAAAAGTTTAAATCAGGTATGGGCGAGCACATCACATCCAGAATGGAGAGATACTGTGACATAACGTAGGTACCCCTCTATCCGAGCCGTGGCGTAATGCGATTCTTAATTTTTAAAAGATAGAAATGTCTATTTATTAAAATGCAAGTTATGCATCAAATGAGAAAACAAAATCAAGTGTTTTATTCAGTATTACTCACACAATAAAGGTTTGAAACTGAAAATATCTCATACTTCTTATCAAACTGAACAAATAAATGTAATATCACTTATAATTTGCAGGAAAAATGAACAAACAATGCTCAATGCTTACAGTGTTTACAGTACATAAATATCTTGCTACAATTGAAGTTGACTTATTAATTAAAACCAAGGGTACTATTCCATGCCTTTTACTTTCTATACCACGTATACCTAGTAGTTATAGAAGGTATTGCATTTCACTCAAAAATTCTATACTGAGATTTCACTACAAACACAACTTTTGAGGTCTCCTGAATAAAGAAAATGCATTTTTAGAAAAATGTCCGTGTACATGTGTGTCTGTGAACGGCATAACTCAAAAACAAAATCTTGGGTAATTACTTAACTTGGTATTTAAGTTCAGTACCTTCCAAAGATGCAAAACTAATATTTTAAAGAAAATCCCCCACCCCAAACTTCCATAATACCATTTATTAAAGAGATTTAGATGACAAATAAAATGTGTATAAATTAAATTTTCTGGAAATAGCTTGAAAGTTCTCTTCATTCGGAAGGAATTTTGTGTAATCTTGTACAACTGGTAAACGCTAAGTGAGAGGAGCAAAAAATGTAGATTTTTTAAAACACACAATTTATTTCAAATAAGTTTTTTTTGTGGAATAAGCACAATTGCGGCAATATCCTTATTAACGGTTCGAGTTGTTTATTTCTTGGCCATTCTCTTAAAGACATGCCAACATTGTTTCTCGCGATAATATGGAAACAGTATGGAATTTTAAGGCAGCGTATAGCGTCCAGTTCTTAAACATTTGACTGTCGCTGTTGTCTTGGTATCTGTAACGAAATGTGTAATGTAGCTATTTCTGCAAAGATTAATTTGGATTAGAACGTAGTAGAATAAAAAATAAGCTTCAGTAATAATAGTTTGTATATTCACTAATAAACGATATAGAGTAGAGAAAGTCATGTGAATGCATCCCAACAGATTTTGTGTCTCTTATAGTTTACAAGTTATAAAAAAGTTAATTGAGAATGAAGACGACTTCACAGGCTATTCACAGAAAATTCAGATATGGATTTTATTTGTCATGCAAATATCTTGTACTTTAATCAAGATCGCTAAAGCCATTTTCGGGAAAATAAAAAATAATACTTTTATTTCATCTTAAGGGCTTTTTCGGGTGGATCGGATTTTCTTGAAATCTTTGTTGCATTCCTGGAGGACGCTGAGCCAGGTTTGGTATTTAACCAACTTTTGTCTTTGCGTTATGCTGTTCTCTCCACCTCCCCCCCCTCTCTCTCTCTCTCTCTCTCTCACACACACACACACACACACACAAAGGGATCTTTTCCAATTTTTTCAGGGATCTCAAAACGTTTATTTCCACTGAAATCTCGATATCGAATTTTTGGATGGAATGCAATACTCCTACTTGCTACAGGTAAGCAGTAGAGGAAATAAACTTGCGCTTCTTACTCTACAGATTAACTAAACAAAACCGAGCGAGATGGCGCCACGGTAACGCGTACGACTCGCCTTTGGGAGGTCCTGGGTTCGTTCGATTCCCGGCAACGGACCTCTCTGACCCATGGATTTTTTCGAGGGTTTTCTTGGTCATCAGGCGAATGCTGGAGTGGTTTCTTTCAGACCCCAAATTTCGTGTCTCTTCATTTCGTTCCATTCATCATTTCATTCACCTCTCACTGCGTTACGTCTGTTTTAGAGTTGGAAGTGTCGGCGATGCTGTTTTGATGCGAGTGGCAGGGAAAAGGATGCTCTCTGTGGAACTCTCTCCGTCCCTCGACTTTCGGCTGGTTGCCAGGTTATATGGACCGCCCCTTCGGAGCAGGGTGTTGGACCCTATGTGTGGAGCGAGGGTCCCCAGTCTGTGTCTGACTGCCGTAGCGTCACAATCTGGAAACTGTAGGAACCCTGCCATTGCTGTGCTGTCGCTCTTAGTTCCGGCCGATGTCTCCTCTCACCTCTCTCCCGGGAGCGCCCCCTTGTAGGACATTGGTACAATATCCTTACTGGAGCAGTGCCAAGTCCCCTCCGCTAATCAGGAGAAAAACTAAAGAAAAGTAACCGCATACTCCATTGCAATTTTGGATTATCATACTTCGTATAATATGTAATGTCCCTATTAAGATACCAGGTGCGTAGAATTCCAAGACACATAATTTAAAACTCTTAAGGACGAAAAGAAACACCTAAGGAATAAATAAATCAGTTATATTAGACATGCATTTCTTTGCGATGCTTCATTGTTCCCTTCAGCAACCGCAACGGATGGATTGGTTGCCTCTGTAGTTTCCTAGAAGATGAAGTTACTGTATTTACTAATTTATTTTCACGACTTGATATTATTGGGTCGTACCAGGAGAAAAGCTCAGAATCATAAAGTCCATTAAAAGGTTCACGTGAAGATTCTCGAGATGTACATGTCAGAAGCGTAAAATAGATTTAATTTACATAACATTTAAAATGAAGTAGATAGAAAACAATTCCTGGAAAAAACAAAGGCTAGGCATATGCACTCTTCTCTTGAAACATGTCAAATTAAAATAACTGTTTAGTTAAATTAATTATAACTAATACATATAAAGTATACGAAATATAGAGTAAGGTAAACAAAATTGGAATATTCTCCAAATGTGGATTACCACATCTAAAAATCCGAGTGCCTGCAGAATATTGCAGGATTTGAGGTAAAAATAACTGATGTGTTCCACTCACATGACTTTCTCTAGTCTTGTACAAATTATTTCTACAAACGATTATTCTACATCTACTTCATGTTAATCGAGATAAACATTTGCAGAACCTATTTTATTGCTAATTTTCTTGTAAGTGCAAGGGCTTTAAGCGATAGTCAAATATTTTAAGAGCTGGTTGCTATGTGGAGTATTCCATTCTCTTTGCATTACCAGGACAAAAAAATGAATAACGAATTCCCATTTGAGAAAAAGTATAAGTAGTGGAAAATTTAAGGGAATAACAAGCAATATCTCGAAAATGGTTCCCTCAACAAAAAAAAAAAAATGCATATGACATAAATTGTGTATTTTAACACGATCTAAATTTTTTGTGTAGTAAACTTTTGTCTATCTATAATGGTTTACCAGTTATGCAAAAGTCGTTCACAATGAAGAATACTTTTGGAGACATTCCCAGAAAATTCTAGGTATACAATTCATTTGCCATAAAAATGTATTAAACTTATGGTATTTTATTCAAAATCGTTAGAGCCATTTTTGGGAAAATTAAAATTTTCGAAAAATGTTTTATGTAGAGGGTAATCTGGGGTGGGGGATTTTCTTGAAAACCTTCGCATCGCATCCCTGGAAGATACTGAATCTAAATACCAAGTTTGGTGTTTATCCAACTGTTCGTTTTTGAGTTATGCTGTTCACAGACACACACACACACACACACACACACACACGGACATGTTTCCAAAAATGCTTTATATGCATTCAGTGCACCTCAAAACATGTATTTCCTGTGAAATCTAGGTATCGAATTTTTGGGTGGAATACTTACTATACGTAGTAGAGAAAGTAAAAAATAGAAGCACTTAATTTAAATACTAATACCCGAAACTGGCATATAGAAAATTTTCACCCTTCTGGTTGTTTCAGAAAATAAATTAAATAATTAATTTATGGAATTTATCTTCCATACCCTTAAGGCTACGATCAGTATGTCCTCGTTATTAATAATTTCTTGTGCATCTAACGTTTATACAGACACATATATAGTATGAATGAGATTTAATATACTACTACTATGAACTAGGCTTTTATCACTACGATATGAAATCAATGGTGATGCAATTATTCTTGAAAACTCGTTAAAATCTTTTTCTTGTAATACAGCCTAATTTTAGGAATGATTTCGTGCTTACATGGAATATTAACTAACTAATATTTATTTTCGGAGAAAGGAAATTTTTGAAAAGTAAAATGTTTGTAAATCACAATTAAAACAGCATTCCATATTTGATAGCCCTTCTCCAATGCTTATTTGTGTGTTCATTTGGTTCAAGAGCACATTTTCAGAACTTTGCAGCAATAAATTAATGTGTGAGTAGACTTAAATCACAGTTTCAATATAAGCTAAATGTATGCATATTGTTTAATAAAAAAATACAAGGTGTTACACTCACATATGTTTCTCTACACACTATCGTTAGTTTTTATACACTTTCTACAAGTATCCTTAAAAATCCTTATTTTCCTATCCGCTTCGTGTTAATGAGATAATGCAGGATTAGTTTCATTATACATTTTGTGGATGCAGGAAACGGAAGCCATAGTCAAATGTTTAAATGCGGTTTATTTTTGCATAACATCGCGAGTAGCAGCTAAAGGGTGACAAAGAGTATTGAAAAAAATCTGATGTGTTACACTCACATGACTTTCTCTACTCTTGTACAATCTATTTTTACAAACGCCTATTCTCCATATGCTTCATATTAATCGAGATATCAAGATGTCAATCTTATTTGTAATTTTCTTGTAGATGCAAGGGGATTATGGTAGCTTTTAAGCGATAGTCAAATATTTTATCGCTGGTTGCTATGTGGCGCATTCCATTCTCTTTGCATGTCCAGGACATAAAAAAATCTGATGTGTTACACTCACATGACTTTCTCTACTCTTGTACAATCTAATTTTACAAACGCCTATTCTCCATATGCTTCATGTTAATCGAGATATCGAGATGTCAATCTTATTGGTAATTTTCTTGTAGATGCAAGGGAAATATGGTAGCTTTTAAGCGATAGTCAAATATTTTAACGCTGGTTGCTATGTGGCGCATTCCATTCTCTTTGCATGTCCAGGACATAAAAAAAATGAATAACGCATTTGAGAAAAAGTATAAGTATTGGAAAATTTAAGGAAATAACAAGCAATATCTCGAAAACGGTTCACTCAACAAAAGAAATGTATATGACATAAGTTGTGTATTTTAACGCGATCTAAATTTTTTGTGTAGTAAAATTTTGTCTATCTCTTATGGTTTACCAGTTATGCAAAACTCGTTCACAATGAAGAATACTTTTGGAGACATTCCCAGAAAATTCCAGATATACATTTCATTTCTCATGAGAATATCTTAAACATATGATATTTTCATCAAAATCGTTAGAGCCATTTTTGAGAAAATTAAAATTTTCGAAAAATCTTCCATGTAAAGGGTAGTCTGGGGTGGGGGGATTTTCTTGAAAACCTTCGTGTCGCATCTCTGGAAGATACTTAACCTAAGTACCAAGTTTGGTGTTTATCCGACTGTTCGTTTTTGAGTTATGCTGTTCACAGACACACAGACACACACACACACACACACACACACACAGACACACACACGGACATGTTTCCAAAAATGCTTTTTTTGGATTCAGGAGGTCTCAAAACATGTATTTCCGGTGAAATCTCGGTATCGAATTTTTGGGTGGAATGCAATACTTCCCCTACTTACTATACGTAGTAGAGAAAGTAAAAAATCTGATGTGTTACACTCACATGACTTTCTCTACTCTTGTACAAACTATTTTTACAAACGTTTATTCTCCATATGCTTTATGTTAATCGAGATATCGAGATGTCAATCTTATTGGCAATTTTCTTGTAGATGCAAGGGAAATATGGTAGGCTTTGAGCGATAGTCAAATATTTTAACGCTGGTTGCTATGTGGCGCATTCCATTCTCTTTGCATGTCCAGAACAAAAAAAAATGAATAACGAATTTGAGAAAAAGTATAAGTATTGGAAAATTTAAGGAAATAACAAGCAATATCTCGAAAACGGTTCACTCAACAAAAGAAATGTATATGACTTAAGTTGTGTATTTTAACGCGATCTACATTTTTTGCGTAGTAAAATTTTGGCTATCTCTTATGGTTTACCAGTTATGCAAAAGTCGTTCATAATGAAGAATACTTTTGGAGACATTCCCAGAAAATTCGAGATATACATTTCATTTGTCATGACATTATCTTAAACATATGATATTTTCATCAAAATCGTTAGCCATTTTTGAGAAAATTAAAATTTTCGAAAAATGTTCCATGTAAAGGGTAGTCTGGGGTGGGGGGATTTTCTTGAAAACCTTCGTGTCGCATCTCTGGAAGATACTGAACCTAAATACCAAGTTTGGTGTTTATCCGACTGTTCGTTTTTGAGTTATGCTGTTCACAGACACACACACAGACACACACACAGACACACACACACACACAGACACACACACACACAGACACACACACGGACATGTTTCCAAAAATGCTTTTTTTGGATTCAGGAGGTCTCAAAACATGTATTTCCAGTGAAATCTCGGTATCGAATTTTTGGGTGGAATGCAATACTTCCCCTACTTACTATACGTAGTAGAGAAAGTAAAAATGAATAACGAATTTGAGAAAAAGTATAATTATTGGAAAATTTAAGGGAATAACAAGCAATATCTCGAAAACGGTTCACTCAACAAAAAAAATGTATATGATATAAGTTGTGTATTTTAACGCGATCTACATTTTTTGTGTAGTAAAATTTTGTCTATCTCTTATGGTTTACCAGTTATGCAAAAGTCGTTCATAATGAAGAATACTTTTGGAGACATTCCCAGAAATTTCGAGATATACATTTCATTTCTCATGACATTATCTTAAACATATGATATTTTAATCAAAATCGTTAGAGCCATTTTTGAGAAAATTAAAATTTTCGAAAAATGGTCCATGTAAAGGGTAGTCTGGGGTGGGGGTATTTTCTTGAAAATCTTCGTGTCGCATCCCTGGAAGATACTGAACGTAAATACCAAGTTTGGTGTTTATCCGACTGTTAGTTTTTGAGTTATGCTGTTCACAGACACACACACACACAGACACACACACACACAGACACACACACACACACACAGACACACACACGGACATGTTTCCAAAAATGCTTTTTTTGGATTCAGGAGGTCTCAAAACATGTATTTCCGGTGAAATCTCGGTATCGAATTTTTGGGTGGAATGCAATACTTCCCCTACTTACTATACGTAGTAGAGAAAGTAAAAAATCAACCTTAAAACCGGAAAAGGCTGTTGCCACAATAAAAGGCGTTAAAAGGGAACTGTGTGTTTTAAAGTGATGTACATTTATTGTATAGCACGCTTTCGTATATATCTTGTGCTTTAGCCATTATAAAAAACTACCAAAAGTATATAAAATTCTTTCTGAAGGAAACGGACTTCACAGGCTATTGCTAGAAAATTCAATATACACATTTTATTTGCCATGTAAATATCTTAAATATATAGTATTTTAATCAAAATTGATAAGAGTCATTTTGAGAAAATAAAATATTTCTAAAAATGTTCCATATAAGCGGTAGTTTAGTGTAGATGTTCTTGAAAATATTCGCGCCGCATCTTTGGAAGATACTGAACTTAAATACCAAGTTTAGTATTTATCGAAATCTTTGTTTTGAGTTATGCTGCTCAGCCGCGCACGCTCACACACGTACCATTTTAATAATAATAGTTTTTATTCAGGGGCCCTCAAAATCTATGTTTCCGGTGAATGTGATATCAAATTTTTAAATGGAATACAAAGTAAAAATTAAAATGTTAATTTGTAGCCAAAATATTTTTATACCGTTGCTAAAGGTTAAAAGTTTGTGCTTGTAAGCATTACACGGGTGTTAAACACAACGGATGAAGCCATTCTATAAAATCCTAAAATTGCATTAAATTCAAATATGTGCGAACTAAATAAATTCCAGAAGGACAAAAATAAATTGAGTTTTATTTATGGAAACTCTTTAACTGTTATGGTCCTTAGTGCCCCATTCTATATTGGGCGTGAAAGACGAGCAATTTTGCTCAGAGGCCTCTTTATCAGCTTTGAGGTTCTTTTACGTGCCGTAAATCTAAGACACGGGACCACCGGCTTTACTTCCCTTCCGAAGGAAGCCATGCTAAGGATTTTTAGCCCCGACAAAAATCAATCGCCCTTCACCAGGTTTGAACCCCCGACCTCGGGAACCAGAGGCTAGCATGTTAACCACTACACCACGGAGGACGAGTCCAGAAGGACATCTGATACGGGCAGCCCGGATGCAATGTTAGGTTAGAATCTACGTTTGGATAGTTTATAACACAAGCAAAATAGGTTAATCCTCCTCATTGAGGGACATTCATGTTTCAGGAACACATCTGTATCAGTTGTTCTTTTACGCACCTTGATTTTCTGGAGAAACTGTGGTGACTTTGAAACGACCCGTCTTGAACTCCCGCAGACTATCTTCGTTGCTCGTACATGGTTCTTTGTTCGGAGACATCTCTGGAACTTGATCGCCTTTCTTCCTCTTAGAAGAGTCTTTCCTCTTGCTACTTTTCCGTTTTGTCTTCGCATGGACATCAGCAGCTGTTGCGTCATTGCCCGTCTGATTCAGAGTATCACAGCTTGTCACTATTGTTTTACTTATACACTCCGAGACAGTTTCAGAAGAGTTCTGTTGTAATGCATTCCCCCTGGCCAAATCATTAACTGCATCTGTTGGGCCTTTGTCCTTGTTTGACATTATGTTTGGCAAAGTTTCCTCAAGAACCAAAAAAATGCCTTCGTTTTTGGGTTCCTTTGTGGAGTCTCCGTGTTTATCTGCGTAATTTTCTTCCTCTGCAATGCCACTTGTAACACATTCAGTATTAATATTATCAACTTCTTTTTTCTCTTCATTCATACAATTCTTTTCAGGAATGTTACTCTCGTACAGCTCGGTGTTGACCAACTCGCCTTTCAGCCATTCTTTCACAATGACTGGTTTAGTGTGTTGATGCAGGATTTCATTTTCTTCTTCTACGTACATTCTATCCCATTCAAGTAGGCTTTCTTCATCATCTTCTTCCCCGTTTCCTATAAGCAGGTCCTCAAGTTCCTGACTAGTGATGCTTCGAGTATCGTCCCGGTCGTTTCCCCAGAACATATCAGAACTGGAGTCGTCGTCCGTGTCTTCATCATACTGGATAAGATTCAAGGACGAGGCCGTTGTGATAGAGGATGACGAAGCGATATCTCTGTCTGTGGAGGAACCATCACGACGAGCGTTTGTGCTAGAACAATGCGAAATTCGGTCGCCATACAGCTTAGCCTCTTCCTGCTGGCAGATGCTCAGCAATGTCCTCTCGACCTCGTCAATATCGGACTCGCTGTCAGACTCTATAGACAAGTCGTTGACCTTCTGACTGGTACTGGCGTTGTCATCGTTTGCTGGAGTTAATTTAATTTCCGGAAGTGGATAGGGTTTTTGATCATCTGTTGATTTTCTGTCCACATAGTCTTCAAGATCCGACGGCACCAGTGGCAAAGGGGGGCCTACACCCTCTGGAAACTTTCGCTTTATTCGTGGTGTAGGTGCAGGTGCAGGAAGTACGGCGCCTTCTGACAGCTTCCGATGGTTACCATAGCAGTACTCGAAACTGTCTTCATCAAGCCGAGGTTTGCGTGTACAGGAGCACAAGAAACTCATTGCATTATCAAGCCATTAAACCTCATTGTAAAATAATAAAGTTGAAACTTGTCAAAAAATGTAAGTGGCGTACTTCAACTGCCAAATAAGCCATAAAATAAATTAAAAGTACGTATGTATAGCGGGGAGCACAACGATTCTTTGTTGATTCCCCTTTCCCCCCCCCCACTGACTTGACGTATATCAGGTAAACACTAGGTTCACTTGACACTTTAAACTGCTTGTTTTGAAACACAACTTACAGTAAACACTAAGGATTTTCATGTATACTTTTAAAATCCTCTTTCACAATTGTGTTAATCGGATGTGTTTAAGAATTGTGAGCGTAATATGCAGCACTTCGCGAACCCAGCTCTTCGCCACTAAGCCCTCCTGTCTCTGAGAGATCCACACTCGCACAAGCTGTGAAGGAGGAACGGAGAAAAAACACACATTGCTCTTAACCAGGTTAGGTTCATCCTCAAAATAGCCAGGGCGGCAGTCATCTCCTCTCACCGTTTACGTCGGAATTAAAAGAAAACTCTGGGCCAGCGCCAGTACCTCTCTGGAATCGAACCTCGTGTGGCGTCCATCTTGCATCCTTGACGTTATTGTTTGTCTTTTGGCAAATGGTTGTGGGTATTTTAGTACTTCAACAGACAATCACTTGATTTAATGCAAAGCGACTTTGAGGTTAGGCGAGCTGCGAAAAAGTCTTGGATTAGCTTTGACGTGCAATAAAAATTGTTTTAAGAAAGGAAAGCAGCGTATTCTGTATAACACACGTGAGCCCGCAGTTTTACTGTCTCTACCACATACATAGTAACCACAAAAGGTTTTGCATTCTAGTGATGCGCACTGTCGAATGTTTTCGACAATCGAATATATTACGATAGTGAGAAATGACTATCGAATGAAGAAGTCGATTGTTTTATTCGGTTTTAAAAGCTATTTATTTGCATAAGATGAATTAAGTAATAGCATAGATAACTTACTAACTAGGTTTCACTACTCTGTAATAGGCACTCTACCACTGGAGTAATATAAATACGGCTGTAGTGTCATTATGTTGCAAAATTAAAACAATTACAAAGCTGCTTGCAATTATTCTGTAGAATTAGAGCGAAAATGAATTCCATGAATATAGGATTGTTAAAGTGTCTATATCGTTTCCCAATCCGACTAACACGCATAACCCTTTAATGGAACTGTGTAATTTTACTTTCTTTACTACGTACCTAGCAAGTAGAGAAGGTATTGCATTCCATCCAAAAATTCGATACCGAAATTTCACTAGATATACATGTTTTGAGGCACCCTGAATCCCAAAAATTATTTTAGGAAAAAGGTCCGCGTGTGTTTGTGTGTCTGTGAACAGCATAACTCAAAAACGAAAAGTCGAATAAATACCAAACTTGGTATTTAGGTTCAGTACCTTCCAAAGATGCGACATGAAGATTTTCAAGAAAATCCTCCGACCCCTCTATTTTTTACATGGAACATTTTTCGAAAATTTTGATTTTCTCAGAAATGGCTCTAACGATTTTGATTAAAATACTATATGTTTAAGATATTTTTATGGCAAATGAAATGCATATCTTGAATAGTGAGAGAAATGTCCTCAGAAGTCTGAATGGCTTTTACATAACTAGTAATCCGTAAGAAATAGTCAAAATTTTACTGCACAAAAAGTGTAGATCACGTTAAAACACACAATATACACGTTTTTCCGAGTGAACCATTTCCAAGATATTTCTTGTTGTTCTTTTTTAATTTTCCAATGCCTATACTTTTATCAAATGGGAATTCGTTATTCTTCTTTTGTTTATGTTCTGGACACGCAAAGAGAATGAAATGCTCCACATAGCAACCAGCTCTTAAAAGATCTGACTATCGCTTAAAGCCTACCATGTTCCCCTTGCACCTAAAGAAAATTAGCAATAAGATAGTTTCTGCAAATGTTTATCTCTATTAACAAGAAGTAGATGAAGGAATAAGTGTTTGTAAAAATAGTTTGTACAAGAGTAGAGAAAGTCATGTGAGTGCAACGCATCAGAGTTTTAAACTAAAGATTTGAAGAATTATATTCCCATTTTAAGGTTATGATTTAATAGTTATTTGATTATGTGGTATAGATGCTAGGTTATATCGCATTTTTACTTTCTCTACTACGTATAGTAAGTAGGAGAAGTATTGCATTCCACCCAAAAATTCGATACCGAGATTTCACCGGAAACACATGTTTTGAGACCCCCTGAATCCAAAAAAAGCATTTTTGGAAACATGTCCGTGTGTGTGTCTGTGTCTGTGTGTGTGTGTGTGTGTGTGTGTGTGTGTGTGTGTGTGTGTGTGTGTGTGAGTCTGTGTCTGTCTGTGTGTCTGTGAACAGCATAACTCAGAAACGAACAGTCGGATAAACACCAAACTTGGTATTTAGGTTCAGTATCTTCCAGAGATGCGACACGAAGGTTTTCAAGAAAATCCCCCACCCCAGACTACCCTTTTTGGAACATTTTTCGAAAATTTCAATTTTCTAAAAAATGGCTCTAACGATTTTGATTAAAATATCAAATGTTTAGGATATTGTCATGAGAAATGAAATGTATATCCTGAATTTTCTGGGAATGTCACCAAAAGTATTCTTCATTGTGAACGACTTTTGCATAACTGGTAAACCATAAAAGATAGACAAAAATTTACTACACAAAAAATGTAGATTGCGTTAAAATACGCAATTTATGTCATACATATTTCTTTTGTTGAGTGAACCATTTTCGAGATATTGCTTGTTATTCCCTTAAATTTTCCAATACTTATACTGTTTCTCAAATTCGTTATTCATTTTTTTATGTCCTGGACATGCAAAGAGAATGGAATGCACCACATAGCAACCACGTTAAAATATTTGACTATCGCTTAAAACCTACCATATTCCCCTTGCATCTACATGAAAATTACCAATAAGATTGACATCTCGATATCTCGATTAACATGAAGCATATGGAGAATAAGCGTTTGTAAGAATAGTTTGTACAAGAGTAGAGAAAGTCATGTGAGTATAACACATCAGATTTTTTTAAAATGAACGAACCAAAGTTTATTCCATTACAATGTGGGGAGGCCCTGACTAGGAAATTAGTTCTTATTCTGTAATTGCGGTGCTCTATCTTAAATTTTGGTAACTGATTTTTGGGTTGAATTTAAGCATGTAAAGCATAGCTATCATGGCAACTACGTTCTAAGTTTTTTGTGCTTCCCACACCCAAATAGGTGCAGTGCGGAACTGCAACAGCTTTTGTAGCTGCTAACTAGAGCTAGGAAACATAAAGCAGCATCATTGCACCAACTTTAAATCCTGTATGCAAAAAAGAGGTTGTGTTAAGGTCTGGAATTAAAGTTTGTTTTTATTTACAACTGCTACACCGAAGTATAGCATCTCCCCACAACACTGATGCAGTGCTTGCCCTGGACTGTGTAATATTTGCTAGTTAGTTTGTTGTTCTATGCATTTTATTGCACGATTATGAAAATTACTATTAATGCATCTTTTTGCAACAAATTCTTTGCCACAGACAAACTACATATTTATATTTTCTTGCGTGGTGTTATTATTTGGTGCAATTAATGTTATACTAAGAAAATAGAAAAGTAGCTACCGCAGATTAATCCTAGCTACTTTACACAGTACTACCATAGCTCTGTCAGTACTTTCAATGCATATAACTACTAAATAAAACTGCAAACCCAATAATACACATATATTCTGAAAGAATACAAAACATGCTACAGAATGAATATGCTCTTATTCGAAATGATCACCACGTGTGGCAACACAGCGGCGAATACATTGAGACCACTCATCAATAGCTGCAAGAATCGTGTCCAGTGGAATTTTCTTTACAGCTGAAGTGATGGATTTTTTTAATATCGCAAAATTTCGGTACCGTTTTTAACATGCTATAGCCGCGAACTTCTACCATGGAGAATAATCCAATAGGTTGAGGTCCGGACTTCCACTAGGCCAGTCAGCAGTAGCGATGAATCGTGGGACATTAGTTGCCAACCACTGCAGCGTGGTTTTTGCTTTTTGTGCAGAAGCGTATCAATTCGAAGCTCTTTTTAAGGGAACAACCAATGTCCCACGTGTATAAATGTCTAAGTGTAAACGAAGCAGTTTGGATGAAGTGATCATCTGTCATAAAATTTATCTATTCTGTACAGATTGGCGACAACATTTAGTTTCTCTAAATGTCCCTAAGAATTCATTCACCAAAATGTTCCTCAAGAGGGGAAATTTGGAAATCAGAATGCTTCAGAACAGTATTACTTCAGCTTGACTGCTCCAAAACAATCAACGTCCATGAAGGATACATTTAAAATATCTATGGGTTAGCAAACATTATACTGTTTACATTATTTAAAACAGTAGATTCAGTAGATTTTAATAACCAAGAAAGTAAAACAAAACTATAATAGTTTCCTCCGTTTCCGGCTCCCATAACCTGTTTCATTGACTATCTGTGCTTTTTTAAAGGCGGTAAAAAGATAAACCGCTTTTAACAGAGTCGTCCTCCGTGGTGTAGTGGTTACCATGCTAGCCTCAAGTTCCCGTGGTCGCGGGTTCAAACCCGGCGCAGGGTGATGGATTTTTTTCGGCATGGCTTCCTTCGGAAGGGAAGTAAAGCCAGTGGTTCCGTGTCGTAGATTTACAGTACGTAAAAGAACCTCAAGCCTGATAAAGAGCAAAATTACCGGTCTTTCACGCCCAGTATAGAATGGGACGCTAAGGACCACAGTAGTTAAAGAGCGTCCATAAATAAAACTCAATTTAATTTCGCTTTTAACAGTAACTCCTTTTCATACCCGGGGTCTTCAGATTTATTCGGCCGTTACCGCCAGTCGGTTGTTTACGCATGACGTCAGTACTTTGAAGCGAGTTTATCAACGAGTAAAAGTGGTGGATTTCTACAGTTTGATAACGTACTACGTTATCGGAATTTTTTTTTAAAGCCGCGCGATGGTGCGACAATTTTTAAGCCATATACTTTACTTCTAAAGTTATCTCGTTGGCCAGCTGCTCCAGTGGTAGAGCTATGAGTACTTTCTCAGGGTGCGCGTGAGTGTATTGTGAAGGATAATACCGGTTTAAATTGACTGAGAAGTTTAATGTGATCTAATATTTGAGCTATTGAAGCCAGTTGCCAGCCGTTTAAGATAAAGAATGAAACTGATTATGAGTCGTAGCACTCGAAACTATAACAATTAACTTATTATACTTGCTGAGTTGTGCAGTATCAATTTTACGGTTTGAAATAACCGTTTTCGCAGTGAGTCGCTAAAACACTTACCGGTGAAACCATTCGCGGCCACCGCTAAATCTTATTCACACAAGCATGTCACCAGGCGTTTAAAATAACACACGAGTCGTCACAAGTATCCAGAGTGACGAATGTATGCACGAACGCGTGCATGAAGGTGTTCACGAACTAATGTGTGCACAAATGCGAATGCGAATGTTTCTGATTACAAATGCAACCCTTTATATTAACTTAAGCCCCGCATACATTAGAACTGTCCCACCAAAATTGTGTATGTTGCCAAGTCTTATGTATCTAAAACACAAGCTTTATTCTTTGACTACCAAATTCTAAGAATTCTTTCTCTCTTTCGTTTTCCGAATTGGCTTACATGTAGTTTCTTACCTTGTTGCTCTAATGGGCTTCCCAGACTCTCAGATTTCAAATGACTTTCTGTTTTACAGAACTGGCCTACGATACTGTGCAAAACTACTGAATGTAACTCTAAACTGCATTCAGAATCTTTGTGCTTAACGAGTTCGCCACTTCGGCTGTCACTAATGATTTTTCCTAACATAACTTACTAATGACCTTTTCTCCTAACAATATTATCAACTCAACCTTATTACCTTATACATTGATTTAATATACGGAAATAATTTATTAAAACTGTTTCTCTATCTTACTGTTATTTCTTTATCTAATTATTTATACCTTCCCTTTAATAATTACGGTATCAATTTCGAGGTCACCTTAGTGAAGTGGTACATGTATCGTACCTTTTCAGTATTTATATTTGGAACGTCTTTCGCTTGCGTCTCGTAAATTCGCCTCTCAGCATGTATGCTGATAGGTAACTCAAATAATTGGAGGGTTTTTGTAGCGTAGAGTGTATCGGGTTAGCACTCAACCATGTGAGTTCTATGATCAGTGGTCACTTCCATTTCGCGTGTAAAGAACGCACAAAATGTCCTAGTGAAAAGCAGTTCTGCACCGCCGTAGTACATTACCCTATTAAAGAAGTCGAAAACGCATGCAGTCCGAGGTTCAATTCTGTACCTTCCCTTTGAGACAAGGGCTGACTGAACTAATAATGACATCATTCATTTAAACCGACTTGCGGTACAGGTCGAATGAATCTGAAGACTTTTTATAAGAAAGTTTATTCAGGCATGGAATATTGTATACTAAGTTGCTCTTAGAAAATAATTCGTCGTGACAAATTCCGCATACGTTTCCGAAAAATATGGTTTAAAGTAGCTCTTTTAAACAATGTAAAAGCATCAGATAAACAAAAACAGCATTTTAATGCATTAAATGCACAAAATATAGGCCTCTGACGGAAGCAGGTGAATAATCTACTAACATGGAATGCACATATAGCAGATAAAAAGGAAAAGATAAATTAAGAAAGGAAAAGTACGTTAAGAGTGACGCATATTTTATCCGGAACTATTAAGGTACGTATTTCCATTCTCAATCAACATCTTGTGCGCCGACAAAGCTTGTTTGGATGTGGAATTTTACTTATGTAAACATCGCCCACACAGTTTATGCTTGGAGGTTTCCTCGTAAAAAGTCGTTTCAACACGGAGCATGGAGAGAACCTCTTGCCGACATGAGTCGGCGTAATACAAACAACTAATTTCAGTATGTTTTCAGAACAGTATATTGCAGAATTTTCCTAGAAACTAAAGTGAAGAAATGTGCAGCCTGACCTTACGCTCTATCCCAGTATTGTATCATTTAGAGGTGGTTGTTCCGATAAATGTATTGAATGAGAGAAAATCAAGCTTTCGCTGTACGAGATGACTATCGGTAACGTGTGCAGCTCGCATTCGGGTTCGATTCCCGTCGACTGCTCACTCTGACCTTGGTTTTTCGGTTTTTTTCCTGGTCAGTAGGCGAATGCTGAGGTAGTTTCTCATCTACAAAGATTTCCTTTCGATAGGTTCCTTTTGGTTCCATTTCCTTCATGTTCAGGCGTACTACTAGGTTTCGTGGTGTACGGCGGTGCCGGATAGATGGCGCGGAAAAAGTATTTCAATTGGACACTAGAGGGCTGCTTGGTTGACTGGTCATTTATCTCCCTCTCTGGGGAATTCCAGTAGTGGGATGCCTCTTCGAACAAGGCAGTGTTTCGGAATTTTACGCCGACGGCCTGCAGCCTCTTGTGGCTCCATCACTTCATCCCTTCCTCCTGGAGGGTGGTAGGCACAATAGATCTCTCGTAAAAATTAAATTGAGTTTATTTATGGACGCTCTTTAACTGCTGTAGTCCTTAGCGTCCCATTCTATATTGGGTATAAAAGACCTGTAATTTTGCTCAGAGGCCTCTTTATCAGGCTTGAGGTTCTTTTATGTGCAGTAAATCACGGGACCACCGACTTTACTTCCCTTCCGAAGAAAGCCATGCTAAGCATTTTTACACCCGAAAAAATCCATCGCCCTTGGAACCCGCGACCAAGGGAACTAGAGTTTATAAGAGAAGTGGAAGGATATAAAAGAACATTCATAAAAAATGTAATGTGTTACACTCACATGACTTTTTCTACTCTTCTACAAACTATTTTTACAAACCTTATTCTCCAACTACTTCATGTTAATCGAGATAAATATTTGTAGAAACTATGTTATTGCTAAATTTCTTGTAGGTGCAAGGGGAATACGGTAGGCTTTAAGTGGTAGTTAAATATTTTAAGAGCTGGTTGCTATATGGATCATTCCATTCTCTTTGTATGTCCAGGACATTTGGGAAGAAGTATTAAATATTGTAAAATTTAAACAAATAACAAGGAATACCTTAGACTAGACGAAAAAAAATGAATAAGGCATAAGTTGTGCGTTTTAACGAGATCTAGATTTTTTGTGTAAGAAAATTTTGTCTATATATTGCGGTTTACCAGATATGCAAAAGTCATTCAGAATGAGGAGTTTTCGGGACATTTTCCAGAAAATTCATCATATACATTTCATTTGCCATTAAAATATCTTAAACATATGACATTCTAATCCAAATCGTTAGAGCTATTCTTGAGAACATCAAAATTTTCGAAAAATGTTCCATGTAAAGGGTAGTCTGGAGTGGGGGGATTTTCTTAAAAATCGTCGTGTCGCATCTTTGAAAGATACTGAACTTAAATGCCAAGTTTGGCAGTTATCCGATGTTTCGTTTTTGAGTTATGCTGTTCACACACACGCACACACACACGCATATAAACACGGACCTTTTTCTAAAAGTAATTTTTTTGGATTCAGGGGGCCTTAAAACATGTATTTCAAATGAAATCTCGATATCGAATTTCCCCTGCTTAGTATACGTAGTAGAGAAAGTAAAAATTAAAGGACGTAAAAAATCTTATATGTTGCACTTACATGATTTTCTTTACTCTTGTACAAACTATTTTTATAAACGCTTTTTCTCATATACTTCATGTTAATGAATATAAAAATTTTCAGAAACTATTGTATTGTAATTTTCTTATAGGTGGAAGTGGAATATGGTAGGTTTTAAGCGATAGTCAAATCTTTTAAGAGCTGGTTGCTATGTGGAGCATTCTATTCTCTTTGCACATCCAGGACATAACAAAAAACGATTAACGAATTCCCATTTAAGAAAAAGTATAAGTATTGGAAAATTCAAACAAATAACAAGGGATATCTCGGAAAAGATTCATCTCGACCAAAAAAAAAAAAAAGTATATGACATAAATTGTGTGTTTTAGCGAGATCTACATTTCTTGTTCAGCAAAAATATGTCTATTTCTTAATGTTTGCCGGTTATGCAAAAGTCATTCAGAATGAAGACGACTTTTGGGGACATTGCCAGAAAATGCATGATATACGTTTCATTTGCCATGAAAATATCTTAAACATATGACATTTTAATCAAAATCGTTATAGCCATTTTTGAGAAAATCTAACTTTTCGAAAAATGTTCCGTGTAAAGGGTAGTCTGGGATGGGGGGATTTTCTTGAATATGTTCGTGTCGCATCGCATATTGTTAAAACAGAAATTACTAATAAAACTGTAATAATGAACTTGGAAAAGCTTCACTAAACTGAATAAATAAATAAGCCCCAGCTGTAACCAAGTTGGAAGAATAAACTAAAGCTGAAATAGGAGTCGGGGCTGCTATAGCTGCAGGTAACCAACCCCATCAAAAAGGAATTTGGGCACTTTTTGGTTGGAGATAATTCTATTTTTTCTTTTTTCAAAATTTGATGCAAGTACTTAACATCCCATTCTGAGAAATTTACTAAGGTTTCCAGTTTACTACTTCCTTTTAAAAAAAAGTTAGAAACAGTTAAAGTTTTAAAAGCGTCAAAATGGTCCAAACGCTGCTTCTAACACATATGCGGAAATGTTTGGTTCTGCTGCACAAACAGTAGCGGTTCTTGAGTATATATTTTGGGTGTTGAAACACGCTAAGGGTCAAACAGCCCTGAAAATGTGAAATAGCAATTGCTGCATGACAGTTATAATTATGAGCAAATAAACACAACCTCGGCCGTTTCTAACACCACCGCAATAATAATAATAATAATAATAATAATAATAATAATAATAATAATAATAATAATAATAATAATAATAATAATAATAATAATCATAATCATAATCATAATAATAATAAAAATAATGCCTAAGTGGTCTAAGAAAAGAAAGTATGTTTGCTTTGTGTACATTATTAAGAACTGCGATTTAGGACAAGAACAAAGTAATCTGTAAATTAAATTACACTAGTCTGCATGATATCGATGACTGAAAACTAATAAGTGATTCTTTTTTATGCTGATTTCAGAACTGCTTTTAGTTCACGTACAGTTTTTTCACAATTTCACTTCAAAAATATAGAGATATAAAGATATTGCTTCCGCCACTACACATAAAATTGGGCTTGATGAAGCAATTTGTAAGGGCTCTACCACAGGATGGACCCTACTTCAAGTACCTTTCCAAGAAGTTTCCCTTCATTACACAAGACAAATTAAAGGCTGGAATTTTTGTTGGTCCTCAAATAAAGAAATTGATGATGGATGAAGATTTTGAGAAGACAATGAATGAGAGAGAAATAGAAGCATGGACCGCCTTCCGATCATTTACTGAAAACTTCTAAGGCAATAGCAAAGATCCTAATTACAAGGCCATTGTCGAAACAATGTTGGAAAATTTCAAGAAGATGGGTGGTAACGTGAGTGTAAAGGTGCATTTTCTGCATTCATATTTCGACTACTTTCCAGAAAATCCGGGACATTATAGTGAGAGCAGGGTAAACGTTTTCACCAAGATATTAAGGAAATGGAGAGGAGGTACCAGAGGAGATGGAATGAAACTATGATGGCCGACTACTGTTGGATGTTGAGGAGGGACAGTCATCTGCAAGGATATGCAAGGAAGTCAAAGAAGGGAAAGTTTGAAAAAAATTTAATGTAACACTTTGGCTTCTTGTTTTATTAAAATATAGTCACGAAATAAATTAGGGGAGTTCTTGAGAGTATTCTTAAAATGTTTCTTGAATAAAAACTTACCTTGTGTGAAATGGTATTTGAATACTTTTCTACGCTGATTAGTAAAATTGTCAAAACATTACTTCTTATTTTGTGTAAAAACCTCACGTGATAGAAAAAAAGACGGAAGTTATTTCTGGATTCAACATAAAAACTTGATTCAAGAGCACCTACGTTTAAAACATCATCTGACAAAAGGTTTGAAAATGCAGACTAGTGTTATAGTATGAATGATATGGAGCAAGCAGCGGGAGGAGTTTACGCGTTCGTGCACGTAACCCCACATGGCTCTTCTGCCGTAGTGCGATACCACCTTGTGGCATTGACGTAAAATTGTAGTGATAATAAGGAAATAGAGCGGGGGAAGCTTTGCGCGCTAGTGCACGCCTTCAAGTGTTCACGATCCGTATGTATTTGGTAATTACGTATAAGGTAATTACGTCATACCAGTTGCGCTTGCGCAAAAGCTCCTTAAAGCGGGCACAAGTCAAGATTTGCTACCGACCCTGTTGCCATGTTACATCGAGTTTAGAAGAGGTGAGATATATTTAAAGTCCGTATATTTTAAATTACCGCATATACGTTGCGTTTAATAGCATTCAAAGTAAAACAATAAATCCGCAAAGTGTCAAAATTTAGGGTGTTCAAACCGAGCGGGATGGCTCAGGCCGCAGCGTCTGTGGCCCACATTCGGGAGGTCTTGGGTTCGAGTCCCGCAGCTGTCTTCCTGACCCATGGTTTTTTTTTTCGAGGGTTCCCCAGGTGTCTAGGCGAATACTGGTAAGGTTCATTATATCCCCCGAATTTCCTGTCCCCTCATTTCACCTCCATCCTCATTTTACTTCACGTTTCATCTATTTGGTCTGCTTCAGGGAGTCCGCGGGAGTCTCGGCGTTGCATGGCAGGGGAATAGGATGCTCTCTAACACATGGGGGCGGTCTCCGAATCCCAGGTCCCCCAGTCGGATGTACAAGCCTGCAGGGGGTAGGGGAGCCGGTTGCACTAGCTACCGTCCGGCTAGGGCACCCTATCAGCGGCTTAGGCACAATAGATCTGGATGTCAAGGCGCTAAGTCCCCTTTCGCACCTAGTCCTAGGGTGTCTACGTGCTTTTGTGCTCTTATACAGCAGCCGGCACTGTGCACGAGGACTTCATGCATAAATTCTCCATAAGCATTTATGTTTGGCTTCACCCTACACATTACTCACAGTATTAAAGAAATTCATTATCGTGGTGTGACAAAGAATCACCGTTCCTTCAAGGATAACTCACATTTGCATAGTAAAACTGTGCCCATAACGGTTCACTGCAGTAAAAATTAAATGTCCCGCTATAGGAACATTCCGTTGCTAACATTAAGAACATAAAGCCGTTTGAGATAGCAACTGTGAGCTTATGCACTTCGCTAAAGCTTGCCTTATATCCAAAATTAGACGAGCCAATAATCGCTGGTCCATTCATTTGTAGTCTCCTGTATTAAGAGCTTAGAATGTTCTGCAATAATTCATTGGGTCGCTTTACTAACAACTGTTTAGGGAATTTATGTTATTTCAAAATAGCCTTTACAAAATTTTAGCTACAGAATTATGCAATCGTAAATAAACTCATAAAAGTCTTATATTTTACATTCACATGACTTTCTCTAACTTGCATCATTTATAAATGGGTATAGAAACTCATCTTACGAAAGCTTATTCTTCTGTCTACTTCATTTTAATAGAGGTAAACCGTTGCAAAAGTAGCACATTACACATTTCGTTATAAATGCAAAGGGAATAGCAATAGTTCAATTGTTTCAGAACTGGAAGCTATATACTGCATATCTTAGCACTTAACACAGCATTCTCACATTTCTTTCGCTCATTACTGTATTACCATGCAGTTCCTTTAGTTAACGGTAACTTTCTGTAGGTTTAAACTTACGAGCATTCAAAAATCCAATACCTCTCACTTCACATCGCCGGGAATTTTAATCAGTTCATTTTGAACAACCACAGAATGCACAATAAAAAACGTTTCAACTGAAACTCTCACAATACTCAGAAAAGACGTCGAGGAAACTTGAATGAAAGCCCGATGGCGATTTGCACAGCGGGAATGCGCAAACGGTCGTTATATCTATGATTAGCCCTCCTATCACAGATTGCGTATAGTATAGTGTAAATATTAATGTTCGGCTGGCAAGTGCAGAGAAATAAAATTTGCAATTGAAAGTTAATCGTGTTATGTTTGTTGATTTTTATTACTTTCCAAAGAAGCCAAGTTTATTAACATCGCTTGCATTGACTATTCATATATGGCGCTTATGCATCCACAATCTCTGGTTTAATAGGAAAATATTATAATCTTCTCTTTAACAGATTACTAACTCGTGGTAGGACTTACACGCCTAAGGGCTTACAAGCCAATGCCTTGGGTAAATAGACTGTCGAGAAGCATGCAAACTCTGGATCATAGCATATCCAGGGATAGTGATGGGCCGGTGAAACGTAGTGATGAAAGGGAAGATATAAAAATTCGCGGATCAAATTACCAAACCCAGCAATCGCCTAACGACCGTGGAAAACCGCGAAATAAGCCTTCGGTTAGGTTGGTCAGCCCCGGGAGTTTGAAACCGGGACCTCCCGAATGCATGTCGCACACGTTACTCCAGCGCCATTTTGCTCCGTGAAAATATTGTAAACCTGTGTCTAAAACTGTCGGATTCTTGTTAATTTATCAGTCGAATTTCACAGAGCTAGATAGTTTTCTTTGACAATTTAATTTCGTTTTCAAATTCGTGTTTCTTGTTATGAAATAGCTATTTCGCGACCTGCGACCTCATTATTTGTTATGATCACAAAAGTCACACAGCTGTGCTCAAGTGTTGAAAACCATTAACACTTCTGACATTATTATTGTTAAGTTAAACAAGATCGAGGTTTTAGTTGAAGACCTTGATAATGCACTTGTTATATAATTCCAACTCTTCATACAAGCTGCACGTAAAAGTCACCTTGCTCACAGTTGCATCATTATCTGCACTTTAGAAAACTAGTTTCGGTATCTACAGCGTGACCCATAAATCATGTCACACTCTTCTTCTTCACGTGATTTGTTGTAGATGGTTAACACATTATTATGATCTTCGTGGTTGTTGTATGGAAGTTGAGCAAGGTACCACCTTAGTACACATGCTTTTTACTTTTCTACTGCTTACCTATAGTAAGTAGAGGAAGTATTGCATTCCATCCAAAAACAAATACTGGGATTTCATTGGCAATACACGTTTTGAGGCACCCTGAAAAAGGTCTTATATGATTACACCATTTGACCTTCTCTACCCTCTATCTTTATTAGCGTGTATGCAAACTATTCTTACTAAAACTTATTTTTTGTCTACTATATTTGAATCCAAATAAACCTTTACAAAAATAGATACATTACACATTTCCTTATAGATACAAAGGAAATAGTGATAGTCATGTTTAAGAACTGGACACTATATACAATCGCGAGAAACAACTGAATGTTGACAGGATTCTAAAATAATGACCAACAAATGAACAATTCGAACCATTAATAACGGATATCTCGAATGGAAAATTATTTTAAATAAATTGTGAGTTTTAAAGAGATCTAAATTTTTGGTACAGTACATTTTCGTCTATCGCTTAACATTTACCAGTTAGATATACAATATTATACAAAATTTCTTCCTAATGAATATGACTTCGCAGGCTATTTACAGAAAATCCAAGATATATATTTTAATTGCAAATATCTTTAATATATGGTATTTTAATCAAAATCGTAAGTCTTTTTTAGAAAATGAAAATTTTCGAAAAATGTTCCACGTAAAGGGTAGTTGCCGTGGGGGGATTTCCTGAAAATCTTTGTGTCGCATCCTGGAAAATATAGAACTTAAATACCAAGTTTGGTATTTATCCAACTTTTTGTTTACAAGTTATATTGTCACAGGCACGCACACACACACACGCACACACACGCACATACACACATTTGAGAGTCTCAAAACATGTATTTCCGGCGAAAAGTTGGTATCGAATTTTGGGTGGAATGCAATACCTTCTCTACCTACTAGCACATGATAGAGAAAGAAAAAAGAATTTTTTAGAAAAAAGGTGCGTTTGAGTATGTGTGTCAGTATGTGAAAAGCATAAGTCTAAAACGAAAATCGGTTGAATACCAAACTTCTACTTCATGAAATTCTTCTATTCGCACTCTTAGAAGGCGCTCAATTTAAATATCAAGTTTAGTATTCAACCAAATTTTTATTTTTGAGTTAAGCTCCACGGACACGCGCGCGCGCGTGGCGGACTTTTTTCTAAAAGTGTTTTATTAAGGATTCAAGGAGCTTCAAAACGTGTGTTTCTGGTGAAATCTTGGTACTGAATTTTTTATAGTTCCTCTACCTAGTATAGTTAAGTATAGAGAAAGAAAAAGTATACAGTAAACAATGAATATTCCTTGTATTTAAACCATTACTCAATTCTGTAGTTACTAAAATTACTTTTGAAATTATGAAATTTGTATACAATATTAAGGAATTTATTTTGATTTGTATCCCAGTAGTACAATACTGAAATAATGTAACGCCGTCGTTTATTTCCTTTCATTTTCTGCCAGCAGTACCAATGTGGTGCGAGGTTAAACATATTTGGAATATATCACAGTTTCATAAATTAATCCTCTTTGGAAAGTATACAATTTTTATTTTGCCACGTACATAGTAGGTAGAGAAGATATTGCGTTCCACCCAAAAATTCGACATTGAGCTTTCACAGCAAATACATATTTTGAGGCCCCCTAAATACAAAAAATAATCATTTTTAGAAAAGATCCACGTGTGTTTCTGAATAGCATAACAAAAAAATAAAAAAAATTACTAAACTGGTATTTAGGTTCAGTAGCTTATAAAGATGCTATACGAAGATTTTAAAAAGTATATTCCCACCCCAAACTACCCTTTATATTAAATACTTTTTGAAACTTTTAGTTTTCTAAACATTGACTAACGAATTTATACAAATAATAAAATGATATATTGAACTTTCTGGGAACAGCCTGTGAAGTCCTCTTCATTCGGTAGGAATTTTGTATAATCTTGTGTAACTAGTAAACGTTAATCGATAGAAGAAAACTTTTTGCACAAAATATGTAGATATATTTAAAACATACCACTTATTTCTAGTAAGGTTTCTTTCTTTTACCAAAAACCATTTCTGAGATATCTGTTATTAATGTCTCGAATTGTTCATTACTTGGCCATTCTCCTGAACTTATGTCAACACTAGTTGTTTCTCGCGATTACATGGAAACAGTATGGAATTTAAGGCAGCGTATAGTGTCCAGTTGTTAAAACATTTGAATACCGCCGTTCTCCTTGTAATGTCTAACGAAATGTGTAACGTAGCTATTTCTGCAAAGGTTTATTTGGATTAAAATGTAGTAGAAAGAAAAATAAGTTTTAGTAAGAATAGTTTGTATATGCACTAATAAACGACAGAGGGTAGAGAAAGTCATGTGAATGTAACACATGCGATTTTTATCTAAATGATGCCACTGTTACGTTTCAATCATATTATGAATTATTAGATGGTAGGCTTGCTGAGATACAACATAAGGGGTCTCTCTCTCCCCCCCCTGTTCCCCTTTCTTTCTTTTTGCTCTTTTAGAAGTGTTGTGAATTTACTTGAATTGCAGGCTTTTGAGTAGTCACCAACTTCAGAGTTAGTTACTTAAGAGCAACCTCTGGTAAACTCGTTAGGAACAGTAGTAGGAGCAGTAGTTGGTGACCACAACATTCGAGTGGAAGTTTCGTCTTGAAATGCGTGCATTTTAATGTGTTTGTCCTATCTTTGTTGTAGTCCAGCGCTGCCAAATACAGCTCTGGAGAGCTGCCCCATTACTCCGAATTACTACTTCTTTGTTGAAAACAAGATTTATAGTAGGGCTGAGAACCGCGATAAAGCTAGGACAAGGTTAGAGATATCTGTCTTGAAGGTCCTGTGTCCAGTTACTCCAAGTAACTATTGATTTTTCGTCAACAACATAATTGTTTATGTTTGAGTATCACCATACTCGGTGTGTTTTTCGGGGACCTAGGAATATATTGTAGGTTTATCGTGTTCAACAACGGCTATTATTACAGGTGGCAATACAGGCGGTGACACCGATGACACATGAAATGAAATAATAATTGGGAAAGGAAATTTCGGAAGGAAACATTCCAGACCTAAGTTTAGGGTAGCTCCCCAAAGTTTGTTGGATATAAGAACCCAGGAAACATAAAAGAAATCTCAGGGAGTACGGTCCTGGCGGTATTTGAACAGCAAACCTCCCTTTAACAAGACTGTGTCACAAGTAAGAGACACATTTAGAAAGTAAGTTTCCTTATTTTTTTAAAACAAAGAAAACATAGTTACATGAAAAACTATTGGCAACAGGTACAGCAATGTTTAAGCTATTTTTACTTTCTCTACTACGTATAGTAAGTAGGGGAAGTATTGTATTCCACCCAAAAATTCGATACCCAGATTTCACCGGAAATATATGTTTTGAGACCCCCTGAATCCAAAAAAAGCATTTTTGGAAACATATCTGTGTGTGTGTGTCTGTCTGTGAACAGTATAACTCAGAAACGAACACTCGGATAAACACCAAACTTGGTATTAAGGTTCAGTTTCTTCCAGGGATGCGACACGAAAGTTTAAGAAAATCCCCCCACCCCAGATTACCCTTTACATGGAACATTTTTCGAATATTTTAATTTTCTCAAAAATGGCTAACGATTTTGATTAAAATATCATATGTTTAAGATATTTTTATGACAAATTAAATGTATATCTTGAATTTTCTGGGAATGTCACCAACAGTATTCTTCATTGTGAACGACTTTTGCATAACTGGTAAACCATAAGAGATAGACAAAATTTTGCCACACAAAAGATGTAGATTGCGTTAACATACACAATTTATGTCATACATTTTTTTGTTGAGTGAACCATTTTCGAGATATTGTTTGTTATTCCCTTAAATTTTTAAATACTTATTTTCTCAAATGAGAATTCGTTATTCATTTATTTGTCTTGTATATGCAAAGAGTATTAATCTGTGGCAAAGGCAATGGTGCTGCACCTAGCAACCAACTATTAAGAGATATGTATATGCTTAAAGGCTACCGTATTTTTATATTGCCCTAGCACTGGTCGCTATGAGTAAAATGTAATTCTCCTTGCATGTCAAAAGATCGTTTCTGCAAATGTTTATCTCGATTAATATGAAATAGATGGAGAGTAAGAGTTTGTAAACAGTTTGTATAAGAGTAGAGAAAGTCATGTGAGTGTAACACACCAGATTTTTCGATATAGTCACCACAAGAATTGAGACACATCATATCGTGGAATTAACTTCTGTATTCCTGTGTCGTAGAAGTCTGCCGCCTGTGAATGGAACCAGCTGCGACCGTCGTCTTCAGCTCTTCGTAGTTGTCAAAACGCCGATTGGAGGACAGGCATTTCTTGAGGTGCAAGAAAATATGGGGAGCAGATCAAGACTGTATGGTAGATGATTAAATAGCTCCCAGCTGAACTCCTGCAGAACAGTTGCTGTGCGCCAAGCCGTATGTGGACGAGCATTGCTATGGAGCAGCACACCCTGCAGTAAGCATTCCACGCCTCTTGTTTGAATGGCACATCACAACTTCCGCAGTGTTTCACAGTAACGGTCAGCATTCACTGTTTCACCTCTGGGTAGGATGTCAATAAGCAGAATGCCATTCCTGTCCCAGAACACCCTGCACATGATTTCAGCACCGACGCAGTCTGTTTGAATTTAGTCTTGACCGGATATCCACTGTGGCGCCAATGCATTGGTTTCCAGGTTAAAGTGCGAAATCCATGTCTCATCGCCCGTGACGATCTTGTCAAGGAATTCATCACCGTCACCATGATATTGCTACAGAAATGTCAATGCTGCTCATAAGCGTTTAGTTTTGTTCTCGGGTGTCAGATTTTTCGGCACCCACCTGGCACACAATTTCCTAAACAGCAGGTGCTTAGTGTCAAATTCATTCAACAAGGATCGCGATATGTATGGAAAATGGCTGTCGAGCTCCGTAATCCTGAAGCGACGGTTCTCCACGATGCGCTGCCGCACCAGTTCAACAAGATAATCATTGATGAGGGACGGTCGCCCACTGCACACTTCATCATGGGCACTTTGACGACCTTCGGAAAACTGCCCACACCAGCGACGCACCATCTGTTTGCTCATGATGTTCGGCCCGTAGACCTGACACAGTGACTACGAATTTCGATAGGCGCTCTGTTAAGTGCAGTAAGGAACTTTATCACTGACCGAACCTCGCAAGCGGCGGGAGAACGAATAACAGCCGCCATTTCGCGCCACTGTTGCCGCGCTACTGGCACCAGGTGGGACCTGTCCAACCGGCATATGATTGATACGTCATAAATCTGTTACGCATGCGCAATTTTCCCGGCTAAATATGTTTACTTTAAAGGAAATAAAATCGGGAAACTTACTCTCTGGATGCGCCTCGGCTACCTCGGCTACCCGTGTATATAGGGACACAACAGAGTCTTCCTCTATAAGTATGGTAGCACATAATTATTTTTCCGTCAACAGTATCTGCCTGTTGAAACTGACATATGCAAACCTCGGCTTTCTGTGTATTCTAATTGTGTCTTCAGAACTGACTGTATGCAGACAGGGATATCAAATGGAGATAACAAACATTACTGACTAAATCTGTTACTTCGTAGCAAGAACTGTGAATTAATATCCTTGTAGTTTACATTTAGTACAATGATGCAGCTCAGGAGCAACTGGTGCTGTCCAGAGATATCCAATACAGTGTAAAAAGAATGTCGCCCGGTCCAAATGCAGTGAGCTGTCATTGTATTACAGATGAGTACTATGATACACTTCAGAGCTTACTGTGAGCTGTCCAGAGCTATCTAATAAAGTATACAAGGAGCTCCTCAATAGCCACATTGCAGTGAGCTACTATCATTGTATTACAGACTGAGTAGTATGGTACAGCTCAGTAATTACTGCGTGCTGTCCGGAGCTATCTAATAAAGTGTAAAAGGAACGTCGTGGCGATCACATTGCAATGAGCTGCTATCATTGTAGTTCAGAGTGACACTATGCTACATGCACTATGCTCATCACTTACTGTGTGCTGTGCAGAGCTAATAAGGTACACAAGGAACGTCGTGGTGGTCAAATTGCAGTGAGCTACTATCATTGCAGTTCAAAGTGACACTATGCTACAGCTCAGCACTTATTGTGCGCTGTGCAGAGCTAATGAGGTGTACAAGGAATGTCGCGGTGGTCATATTGCAGTGAGCTACTATCATTGTAGTTCAGAGTGACACTACGCTACAGCTCAGCATTAACTGTGTGCTGTGCAGAGCTAATAAGGTATACAAGGATCGTTGCGGTGGTCACATTGCAGTGAGCTACTATCATTGTAGTTCAGAGTGACACTATGATACAGCTCAGCACTTACTGTGTGCTGTGCAGAGCTAATAAGGTGTACAAAGAACGTTGTGGTGCTTACATTGCAGTGAGCTAGTATCATTGTAGTTCAGAGTAATACTATGAACCAGCTCATCACTTACTGTGTGCTGTGCACAGCTAATAAGGTACACAAGGAACGTCGCGGCGGTCACATTGCAGTGAGCTATTATCATTGTAGTTCAGAGTGACACTATGCTACAGCTCAGCACTTACTGTGTGCTGTGCAGAGCTAATAAGGTGTACAAGGAACGTCGCGTCACATTGCAGTGAGCTATTATCATTGTAGTTCAGAGTGACACTATGCTACAGCTCAGCACTTACTGTGTGCTGTGCAGAGCTAATAAGGTGTACAAGAAACGTCGCGGCGGTCACATTGCAGTGAGCTATTATCATTGTAGTTCAGAGTGACAATATGCAACAGCTCAGCACTTACTGTGTGCTGTGCAGAGCTAATAAGGTGTACAAGAAACGTCGCGGTGGTCACATTGCAGTGAGCTACTATCATTGTAGTTCAAAGTGACACTATGCTACAGCTCAGCAACTTACTGTGTGCTGTGCAGAGCTAATAAGGTGTACAAAGAACGTTGCGGTGGTCACATTGCAGTGAGCTACTATCATTGCAGTTCAAAGTGACACTATGCTACAGCTCAGCACTTATTGTGCGCTGTGCAGAGCTAATGAGGTGTACAAGGAACGTCGCAGTGGTCATATTGCAGTGAGCTAGTATCATTGTAGTTCAGAGTGACACTTTGCTACAGCTCAGCACTTACTGTGTGCTCTGCAGAGCTAATAAGGTGTACAAAGAACGTTGCGGTGGTTACATTGCAGTGAGCTAGTATCATTGTAGTTCAGAGTAATACTATGATACAGCTCATCACTTACTGTGTGCTGTGCAGAGCTAATAAGGTGTACAAGGAACGTCGCGGCGGTCACATTGCAGTGAGCTATTATCATTGTATTACAGACTGAGTAGTATGGTACAGCTCAGTAATTACTGCGTGCTGTCCGGAGCTATCTAATAAAGTGTAAAAGGAACATCGTGGCGATCACATTGCAATGAGCTGCTATCATTGTAGTTCAGAGTGACACTATGCTACATGCACTATGCTCATCACTTACTGTGTGCTGTGCAGAGATAATAAGGTACACAAGGAAAGTCGCGGTGGTCACATTGCAGTGAGCTACTATCATTGCAGTTCAAAGTGACACTATGCTACAGCTCAGCACTTATTGTGCGCTGTGCAGAGCTAATGAGGTGTACAAGGAATGTCGCAGTGGTCACATTGCAGTGAGCTACTATAGTAGTATACATTGAGACCTTCTGGATCAATTTATGGCTTTTTAATTGGCTTAATTGATTTAAATTGGCTGTAATTGGTCTTTCATGTAAGTCCGACCCAACTACATGATACCTTCTGGATCAATTTATGGCTTTTTAATTGGTTCACATGGTTCATTTGGTCTTTCATGTAAGCCCGATCTAAAGCACATGGGGTTTCTGGATCAATTTATGGCTTTTTAATTGGTTCAATTGGTCTTTCATGTAAAGACGACCCAAGTAGCTGATACCTTCTGGATCAAATTTATGGTTACTTGCGAGTTGACAGTTTGTCATTCCCGGCCACGTGGAGGGCTTTACTTGAAGAAGAAGCATTTAAAGGTCCCCCTCCTCCTCGGCTTTGGGTGGGAGGAGGTAATCAAAATAATGTCTGCATTTCCAGTCAGCTATGAGACATGATTCACCCGCTATAAAGTACACAGCGTTAATTCTAATCATATACATCAAATAAAAAAATACAAGTTTCAATTTTTGTGGCGAACGAGTGAAAACCTTTTAAAAATCAAAAAGGTTTAATTTTCACCATCCTACCGAGACTTGTTGCTTTCTACGACATGAATAACATGCTACTTAAAACCGTGTATGTATACAGGGAGGTCTCCCTCCACGTCAGTTTAAAAGACGATCGCCTGACTATTCTGTCTGGAGATTCAATTATTGAGGTATAGTGTATCCCGAAAGAACGTTCACCCTACTATGGATAAAGAGTACATGGTTATCAAAAATATGTATGTGTTGAGTATCTGTTGCAAGCACCTCTACCTCCCATGAGTTAGCGTTTAGAGGTTATGATAATATATCGCACCTCTCTCTCTCATGCACACACATACACACACATATCCACTCATAATCAGGCATAACACGCTACAGTATAGCAATTTTTGAGACAGACAGTCATCTATAATGGCCGGGTAATTAAGGCTATTGACTCACCCTTCGCATAAGGGGACACCTATTCACGGTACTGATTTTTTCCCTCTCATATAAGGACTCCCAAACCATTGTAAAAGTTCGCTTCATCTACGCTAGATGCCATAAGGTTACAGAACTAACATTTCTAATTCATATCTGGCACTATAGAGGCCGACAGAATCCGATTTGCTATTGATTTGTTCATTAAAACTACATGAGATTCAAACACATTAGCTAATTACAGTGTTACAAGCTGTATGTACAGTGAAATAAAAACGAATCGCATTTAAAAAAAATTCTCATATGTTACACTCACATGACTTTCTCTACTCTTGTACAAACTTTTTCTTACAAATGCTTATTCTGCTTGATTTTACTAGCTGCAATAGGAATACGGTAGGCTTTAAGCGATAGTCAAATATTTTAAGAGCGGTTGCCAAGTGATGCAATCCATTCTCTTTACATGCCTAAGACATAAAGAAATGAATAACGAATTCGAGAAAAAATATAATTATTGGGGAATTTAAGGGAATAACAAGCAATATCTCGAAAATATTTCTCAATAAAACAGGGGGGCCTCAAAACATAAATATCCGGTGAAGTTTCGTTATCGAATTTTCGCGTGGAATACAATACTTCCCTTACTTACTCTACATAGTAGAGAAATTTAAAATACTTAGTTATAACAACGGGAAAGATGGCTTATATCTTTTTTCCCACGAGGTGTATGATTCATACAATAAACAGTAATTGAACAATGTCTTTATTACTTAATTAACAGCACACCCAAAGGCAGCTGCAACCATCAATAAATTCCCTCCCTTAAGTTACTTAAGTTCATGAAGATTTACAATTTCCTGTCTAAGGGCAATTTATCTTAACAGTTCTCACGAAAAATAGAAGTCCCACCCGTATACATGCTCACACCGTAAAATAATACATGTTAACTTTTGACATTTATCATTCATTTAAAGCCTCCCTCTCAGATGCACGTGGGATATGGATCTCATCCCTATGCTGGCGGCAAGAGTTTCATACTCATTTAGACGGTCTAGGTAATAATAATAATAATAATAATAAAAATAATTGCATACATTCCCAGATTGTCAAGGGCATGTGACATTCATCCCTCCCTGTTTCTCACCAATGAACTGCCAGAAGCTACTAAAATGATTTTTCTTTCCTTAGCCAATGCGGAGGGGGCGTAATATTGAAAGACGCACTATATAAACCCTCTACATTGCCCGCATTTCACAGTTTTCATAAAGGGACTCTATACTTGCGACAGTTTCTGGACAGAAACCACAGAGTTTAAAAACCTTTTGAAGTGATTCAATACTATTTTTGGAAAAGAGTTCTTCATTTTTATCATCAATTGGATATACACTTTGCAAGGTAAGAAATTGCTTATGTTGCCTTATCATTTAGCCATTCATTTGTAATCATCCTTCATTGCAGGACATTAAATATTTCTCTTTAAGCAACACATTTACAACTACTTAACTACACCAAGTGATACGTTTCATATATATATATAGGCAGGCTAAATGCATACACTGAGCGAGCTATATATTAATCATAAATCATCACATCGATTTCAGCAATCAATAATATCACGATAGAGATAATCGAGACTGTAATACTCATGATGCTTCTAGAATTGATTTTTTACCTCCTCTATTTTTAATTAGCACCTGTAATGAAATTAAATTCAATTTTTAGATTCTTACACATCTTCTGACTTTAATTTTTAAGCAAGTACATGCATTATTACATGAATAAGCTATCAAATCTGAAAGATTCCCTAATTTGAATGTTTCTTTTACGCATACTCTAGAAATGGAGAATACAGTGACAAGGAAACCCTACAGTGCAGCAGTCGCTTGCGACATCTCCATCATGGAGAAATTTCTAAAGGATTTAGTCCACTTAGATCAACACTCATCACACTATCATAATCATCAGGAATTTAACCAATACACAGACACTGCACCAATTCTTTTCACCCGAAGACATTGCCCACCCTCTGAACCAAATCTTTTCACCCGAAGACATTGCCCACCCTCTGAACCAAATCTTTTCACCCGAAGACATTGCCCACCCTCTGAACCAAATCTTTTCACCCGAAGACATTCCCCACCCTCTGAACTAAATCTTTTCACCCGAAGACATTCCCCACCCTCTGAACTAAATCTTTTCACCCGAAGACATTCCCCACCCTCTGAACCAAATCTTTTCACCAGAAGACATTGCCCACCCTCTGAACCAAATCTTTTCACCAGAAGACATTCCCCACCCTCTGAACCAAATCTTTTCACCCGAAGACATTCCCCACCCTCTGAACCAAATCTTTTCACCCGAAGACATCAGCATTTCACAAACATCCGACACCAAAACATAAATCCATACGATTTGAATTCACAAACCACCACCAACACCACCACCACCACCACCGCTGCCACCACCGCCACCACCACCCCCACTACCATCACCATTACTACACGTCCTAGATCAATATCATCCCAAACCACAATTCATATCATTGAGATTTCACCACCCCGCATTAATCACAATAACATAGAGATCATTGATCTCACTCACCCGACGCCGAAAATAACAAAACACACCCATGCATTATCACCACAGTCACAGCATATTTCACCGCTATCAGGCATTATACCATTGCAAGCATCACCACCCCATTTCAGAAATGTACACGCGATTCGAGGGCGTGTCACACGGAGAAGGCTAAATTTTGATCATATGCAACCTCTCCTACCTCCATTACCCCCATTAGTCCGCATCCCCTCCTACGGTAGAAGAAAACACCTCAACAATCCACAATAAAAACAAACAAACAAACAAACAAAAAAAAACACAATCACTCTAAATACAGCATACATACATAAATACATACATACATACACGAAATACACAGCCAGCAATGTTCACACTCACATTCATACATTCACAGTTTCATTAATATCTAACCTGGACTGGACCAAACTAAGGAAAGAAACAAGGTAACATTCATCAAGGCTATTATTTTTTTAAATATTAGAATCATAGAACAATATAAAAACATTACTGATAATGGCCAATATGAGGTCCATCACATCTATTTCTCTACAGGAGAACACTTATTACAATGATAAATGCAATTCTTTCAACACAATGTGTAATGTTTCAGGACTGCCAGCAACGATTCATCTTTACCACAGCAAGCAAAGCACTGTTGCAGACCTTAAGCTGTGTCTCCACAGCATCGTTCAATGCCTGCAATGAATAATACATCAATCATCAATTGTCTCAACCGATTTAAAATACAAAAGGTGAGAATTACTCTTACATTATTTGAACATTGCTCTAGTTACTGTTTCTCCTAATAGCGACATTCCCATTAAAGATCATTCACGCATAAAAGACATTGCCTTATTATCTTTAATCCTATAACGATGTATTTCTTTCAGGACACCTGGCATTTATCTTTCAAATCATGACAACTAATGGTTCATTTGTTATGTTTCAGACTCCTAGGAAAAGCAACAAATAAGAAGAACGCCAAGAATACCATAATGATGCCCACTGAGTTCGCTTCTGAAAGAGCGAAATATCCGCGTCTTCACACGTCGCCAGATGAAAACGTCACCAATGCTCCAAGATCAGCGAATCACAATGCAGCAGTGACAAATGGGATTATTCAGTGAATACTACGTTGTGACTGATAAAAAATGTAATAATGAAATCATATACGCCTCATTATTTGTGTGGGGGAAAGGCTCATACTATTCGAAGAATATGTGATTATGAAACAGCAAGGGGACAGTTAATTCACTTAACTTATTGTATTATCATATAATTTCATTGATTCTGGAAATGAAACAAATAGACTTTTATCATATTGAACAAATGAATGCAGTAAAAAATAAAAACTTTATTTAATAAAAATAACAGTGACATTTATTGACGACATTGTATTTATTCACTCATATTGTATAAAGACATGCTAAATAGTTATTTTGCTGTAATGATTGACATGTATCAATGTAAAATCAATAAAGTGAAAAATAATAGATTTCACATCATTTCCAGGCATTATCATCCGCTTCAATACTTAGAGTACATTGGAAAATTTTATAAAGTGATGGATCCCAAACACAGCCTACAAATATAACATAACGCTAGGATAGTCTGCGAACAGGTAGAGTTAGGCTCGCACGATTGACCGAGTTTGAAGAACAGTCTCCCATAGAATGTCTTAGGAATGGATTCGTCATGATTGTCATGGTTGGCTGCGTTTCACGGTTAAGTTATTTACGTTAGTGGTTACGTTTAGTGGTTACGTTGGTTACGTGGTTAGTGGTTACGTTGGTTACGTGGTTAGTGGTTACGTTGGTTAGTGGTTAGTGGTTACGTTGGTTGTTGGTTACGTGGTTAGTGGTTACGTGGTTAGTGGTTACGTTGGTTACGTGGTTAGTGGTTACGTTGGTTAGTGGTTAGTGGTTACGTTGGTTAGTGGTTAGTGGTTACGTTGGTTACGTGGTTAGTGGTTACGTTGGTTACGTGGTTAGTGGTTACGTTGGTTACGTGGTTAGTGGTTACGTTGGTTACGTGGTTAGTGGTTACGTTGGTTACGTGGTTAGTGGTTACGTTGGTTACGTTGGTTACGTTGGTTACGTGGTTAGTGGTTACGTTGGTTACGTGGTTACGTTGGTTAAGTTTAGTGATCTTTCAGAGCAGGTAAGGCAGGGATAGATTGGCTTAGGATGGTCGCTTGTGGCTAGGTTAGACTACTCCAAAATACCTAAAACTAACCAATTCAGGGATTGTGCCTATCGGTCTCACATGTTAATTACTTAACATATAGAAGCTTACAAAATCTAGAAAGAAAAAAAAGGACTGAAAGTATATATATTTATTCTAATAATGGATAAGAAATGCTCATAAAGTATCAAAATCAGTGGAAAATACATTAACTCTTGAAATTAGAATAAATACTTGCTTTAATGTACTGACTTACAAATGAAATTCCACTCTCCATATTACAATAGCATCCTAAAAGCATGTCACAATACCTCATTCACATCTTAAAATACGCTGAAAGAGGCTCAAATTCTCTTACCAGAAACTTTGAAAATAGCTGCAACGCGCCTAAAGAACCATCAGAATACTGTAAAGATCTGAGGCAATATCATGAACATAACAGCTCCTGCTTATAAAACCAATCATAATTTTCCAAAAACCTGTGCCTAATAGCTCATAAACGCCAGCTAAATGCTCCACAGTTCCTATTCCAGTGGCTAAAATGCGAGCAAACATTTCTAAAAATACAATACATTGTCTGTTACAGGATGAAAAATATATTCGAAATACCTACATCAATCCATCCGCCTGTATTTTGAAGGATACTTTAAAAAAACATCATAAAGCATATTCAAAATGTTCTGAAAATCTTAAAAAGAAATATATGTATTAAACCTAAAATACACAAAGGATAAAATCTAAACATCAGGCTTTATTATGAATAGGGACAGAGGCTAGAAAGGCAAATCAAAAGAAACACTTAAGTAAATGGTGAAAATAACTTTATTGAGAATTATTATTATTTGATTTTACATTAAGCAAACACTAGAGCATTGAACAGAAGCAAACAAAATTTTAACACACTCATTTCATTCAAATGTGAAAGCTCTTTATTATACAGAGTTCAGTCTCAATCATGCTATAATCCCAATGCTATTCAATACTAGGATGATCTTATTAATCTCAATAGAAAAGTCGTTTTTACCAGCTTCATGCGACATCATTAACAGTCTTAGTTGGTGTACTAAGTCATTAGGATCTGTACAGGGATATAAAATCTCAATATTCGCATTGGATACATCACCCACACTGGGCGAGTTAACACTAAAATGTTTATTTTCACTCAGGTGATTATTCAGAGTTTCATCATCCAAAGACACTGCTCTTCTTACATCTAACATCCCTGGTCTTGAAGAGATTTCAGTAGCACTCAGGGGTGATCCAAGCGCTTCACAGCTTAACTCTAACATCCCTGGTCTTGAATAGATTTCAGCATCACTTACGGGAGTTCTAAGCACTGCACACTTCAATGATTCATTACTACATCTTTGCCGGTGTTGTTTAAGTCTTGAAATAGATCTGTTTTTTTAAAATCCTACTGCACATACGACACTTGACAGAACGATTCTTCTCATGGGTAATATAGGAAAAATGAAGCTTTTCGTAAGCTGGCTGTATTTGAATGTCAATAAGGGAATCCATGATTGTTCTAGAATATCATATACTGTATATGATTTCGAAGCTGCACCCGCATATATCATCAGGAGACTGTAGAATTATTTGCTTATTTCCTAATTTTATCGGTAATCTCACATCATTGATAACCATAAACCTTGCAGTCAAGTTATATAAGAAACGGGGCTATGACAGAATTCCACATTAATTGCAGCTACTCCATTAATTACATAAGCTCACCATGCATTAAATGAAGTCTACCCTTACTTGTAATATTGGAGGATATATGACGCAACCTCATTGAATATGGTAGCACTCGAATATGCAATGTTTCAAGACTAGAAGGTCACCCATACAGATCTTCCTATGAAGAACCATACTACAGGGAAAGTGAGCAGTACACAAGTTGAAGATTTCGAGACATGCTGAGGTCCCTAACGTTTCCAGGTTATAACATCTCACTTTACAAGTCCCCCCTGTAACGACTCATTCCACATAGCAAGAGGAGAGGAGAGTCAACGAGGATCAACCGAGCATTTTGTGAAGTCCTTAAATGTAATAAGATAATACCATATACCTACCAAAGTAACCAAAATATTCCCATACCTTGTAAATGTAACCAATATATTTCCATACCTTCTAATGTAGTCAAAGTATTTCCATACCTTCTAATGTAACCAATATATTTCCATACCTTCTAATGTAGTCAAAGTATTTCCATACCTTCTAATGTAGTAAAAGTATTTCCATACCTTCTAATGTAGTCAAAGTATTTCCATACCTTCTAAATGCTTGGTTGATCCTCGTTGACTCTCCTCTCCTCTTGCTATGTGGAATGAGTCGTTACAGGGGGGACTTGTAAAGTGAGATGTTATAACCTGGAAACGTTAGGGACCTCAGCATGTCTCGAAATCTTCAACTTGTGTACTGCTCACTTTCCCTGTAGTATGGTTCTTCATAGGAAGATCTGTATGGGTGACCTTCTAGTCTTGAAACATTGCATATTCGAGTGCTACCATATTCAATGAGGTTGCGTCATATATCCTCCAATATTACAAGTAAGGGTAGACTTCATTTAATGCATGGTGAGCTTATGTAATTAATGGAGTAGCTGCAATTAATGTGGAATTCTGTCATAGCCCCGTTTCTTATATAACTTGACTGCAAGGTTTATGGTTATCAATGATGTGAGATTACCGATAAAATTAGGAAATAAGCAAATAATTCTACAGTCTCCTGATGATATATGCGGGTGCAGCTTCGAAATCATATACAGTATATGATATTCTAGAACAATCATGGATTCCCTTATTGACATTCAAATACAGCCAGCTTACGAAAAGCTTCATTTTTCCTATATTACCCATGAGAAGAATCGTTCTGTCAAGTGTCGTATGTGCAGTAGGATTTTAAAAAAACAGATCTATTTCAAGACTTAAACAACACCGGCAAAGATGTAGTAATGAATCATTGAAGTGTGCAGTGCTTAGAACTCCCGTAAGTGATGCTGAAATCTATTCAAGACCAGGGATGTTAGAGTTAAGCTGTGAAGCGCTTGGATCACCCCTGAGTGCTACTGAAATCTCTTCAAGACCAGGGATGTTAGATGTAAGAAGAGCAGTGTCTTTGGATGATGAAACTCTGAATAATCACCTGAGTGAAAATAAACATTTTAGTGTTAACTCGCCCAGTGTGGGTGATGTATCCAATGCGAATATTGAGATTTTATATCCCTGTACAGATCCTAATGACTTAGTACACCAACTAAGACTGTTAATGATGTCGCATGAAGCTGGTAAAAACGACTTTTCTATTGAGATTAATAAGATCATCCTAGTATTGAATAGCATTGGGATTATAGCATGATTGAGACTGAACTCTGTATAATAAAGAGCTTTCACATTTGAATGAAATGAGTGTGTTAAAATTTTGTTTGCTTCTGTTCAATGCTCTAGTGTTTGCTTAATGTAAAATCAAATAATAATAATTCTCAATAAAGTTATTTTCACCATTTACTTAAGTGTTTCTTTTGATTTGCCTTTCTAGCCTCTGTCCCTATTCATAATAAAGCCTGATGTTTAGATTTTATCCTTTGTGTATTTTAGGTTTAATACATATATTTCTTTTTAAGATTTTCAGAACATTTTGAATATGCTTTATGATGTTTTTTTAAAGTATCCTTCAAAATACAGGCGGAGGGATTGATGTAGGTATTTCGAATATATTTTTCATCCTGTAACAGACAATGTATTGTATTTTTAGAAATGTTTGCTCGCATTTTAGCCACTGGAATAGGAACTGTGGAGCATTTAGCTGGCGTTTATGAGCTATTAGGCACAGGTTTTTGGAAAATTATGATTGGTTTTATAAGCAGGAGCTGTTATGTTCATGATATTGCCTCAGATCTTTACAGTATTCTGATGGTTCTTTAGGCGCGTTGCAGCTATTTTCAAAGTTTCTGGTAAGAGAATTTGAGCCTCTTTCAGCGTATTTTAAGATGTGAATGAGGTATTGTGACATGCTTTTAGGATGCTATTGTAATATGGAGAGTGGAATTTCATTTGTAAGTCAGTACATTAAAGCAAGTATTTATTCTAATTTCAAGAGTTAATGTATTTTCCACTGATTTTGATACTTTATGAGCATTTCTTATCCATTATTAGAATAAATATATATACTTTCAGTCCTTTTTTTTCTTTCTAGATTTTGTAAGCTTCTATATGTTAAGTAATTAACATGTGAGACCGATAGGCACAATCCCTGAATTGGTTAGTTTTAGGTATTTTGGAGTAGTCTAACCTAGCCACAAGCGACCATCCTAAGCCAATCTATCCCTGCCTTACCTGCTCTGAAAGATCACTAAACTTAACCAACGTAACCACGTAACCAACGTAACCACTAACCACGTAACCAACGTAACCAACGTAACCAACGTAACCACTAACCACGTAACCAACGTAACCACTAACCACGTAACCAACGTAACCACTAACCACGTAACCAACGTAACCACTAACCACGTAACCAACGTAACCACTAACCACGTAACCAACGTAACCACTAACCACTAACCAACGTAACCACTAACCACTAACCAACGTAACCACTAACCACGTAACCAACGTAACCACTAACCACGTAACCACTAACCACGTAACCAACAACCAACGTAACCACTAACCACTAACCAACGTAACCACTAACCACGTAACCAACGTAACCACTAACCACGTAACCAACGTAACCACTAAACGTAACCACTAACGTAAATAACTTAACCGTGAAACGCAGCCAACCATGACAATCATGACGAATCCATTCCTAAGACATTCTATGGGAGACTGTTCTTCAAACTCGGTCAATCGTGCGAGCCTAACTCTACCTGTTCGCAGACTATCCTAGCGTTATGTTATATTTGTAGGCTGTGTTTGGGATCCATCACTTTATAAAATTTTCCAATGTACTCTAAGTATTGAAGCGGATGATAATGCCTGGAAATGATGTGAAATCTATTATTTTTCACTTTATTGATTTTACATTGATACATGTCAATCATTACAGCAAAATAACTATTTAGCATGTCTTTATACAATATGAGTGAATAAATACAATGTCGTCAATAAATGTCACTGTTATTTTTATTAAATAAAGTTTTTATTTTTTACTGCATTCATTTGTTCAATATGATAAAAGTCTATTTGTTTCATTTCCAGAATCAATGAAATTATATGATAATACAATAAGTTAAGTGAATTAACTGTCCCCTTGCTGTTTCATAATCACATATTCTTCGAATAGTATGAGCCTTTCCCCCACACAAATAATGAGGCGTATATGATTTCATTATTACATTTTTTATCAGTCACAACGTAGTATTCACTGAATAATCCCATTTGTCACTGCTGCATTGTGATTCGCTGATCTTGGAGCATTGGTGACGTTTTCATCTGGCGACGTGTGAAGACGCGGATATTTCGCTCTTTCAGAAGCGAACTCAGTGGGCATCATTATGGTATTCTTGGCGTTCTTCTTATTTGTTGCTTTTCCTAGGAGTCTGAAACATAACAAATGAACCATTAGTTGTCATGATTTGAAAGATAAATGCCAGGTGTCCTGAAAGAAATACATCGTTATAGGATTAAAGATAATAAGGCAATGTCTTTTATGCGTGAATGATCTTTAATGGGAATGTCGCTATTAGGAGAAACAGTAACTAGAGCAATGTTCAAATAATGTAAGAGTAATTCTCACCTTTTGTATTTTAAATCGGTTGAGACAATTGATGATTGATGTATTATTCATTGCAGGCATTGAACGATGCTGTGGAGACACAGCTTAAGGTCTGCAACAGTGCTTTGCTTGCTGTGGTAAAGATGAATCGTTGCTGGCAGTCCTGAAACATTACACATTGTGTTGAAAGAATTGCATTTATCATTGTAATAAGTGTTCTCCTGTAGAGAAATAGATGTGATGGACCTCATATTGGCCATTATCAGTAATGTTTTTATATTGTTCTATGATTCTAATATTTAAAAAAATAATAGCCTTGATGAATGTTACCTTGTTTCTTTCCTTAGTTTGGTCCAGTCCAGGTTAGATATTAATGAAACTGTGAATGTATGAATGTGAGTGTGAACATTGCTGGCTGTGTATTTCGTGTATGTATGTATGTATTTATGTATGTATGCTGTATTTAGAGTGATTGTGTTTTTTTTTTGTTTGTTTGTTTGTTTGTTTTTATTGTGGATTGTTGAGGTGTTTTCTTCTACCGTAGGAGGGGATGCGGACTAATGGGGGTAATGGAGGTAGGAGAGGTTGCATATGATCAAAATTTAGCCTTCTCCGTGTGACACGCCCTCGAATCGCGTGTACATTTCTGAAATGGGGTGGTGATGCTTGCAATGGTATAATGCCTGATAGCGGTGAAATATGCTGTGACTGTGGTGATAATGCATGGGTGTGTTTTGTTATTTTCGGCGTCGGGTGAGTGAGATCAATGATCTCTATGTTATTGTGATTAATGCGGGGTGGTGAAATCTCAATGATATGAATTGTGGTTTGGGATGATATTGATCTAGGACGTGTAGTAATGGTGATGGTAGTGGGGGTGGTGGTGGCGGTGGTGGCAGCGGTGGTGGTGGTGGTGGTGTTGGTGGTGGTTTGTGAATTCAAATCGTATGGATTTATGTTTTGGTGTCGGATGTTTGTGAAATGCTGATGTCTTCGGGTGAAAAGATTTGGTTCAGAGGGTGGGGAATGTCTTCGGGTGAAAAGATTTGGTTCAGAGGGTGGGGAATGTCTTCTGGTGAAAAGATTTGGTTCAGAGGGTGGGCAATGTCTTCTGGTGAAAAGATTTGGTTCAGAGGGTGGGGAATGTCTTCGGGTGAAAAGATTTAGTTCAGAGGGTGGGGAATGTCTTCGGGTGAAAAGATTTAGTTCAGAGGGTGGGGAATGTCTTCGGGTGAAAAGATTTGGTTCAGAGGGTGGGCAATGTCTTCGGGTGAAAAGATTTGGTTCAGAGGGTGGGCAATGTCTTCGGGTGAAAAGATTTGGTTCAGAGGGTGGGCAATGTCTTCGGGTGAAAAGAATTGGTGCAGTGTCTGTGTATTGGTTAAATTCCTGATGATTATGATAGTGTGATGAGTGTTGATCTAAGTGGACTAAATCCTTTAGAAATTTCTCCATGATGGAGATGTCGCAAGCGACTGCTGCACTGTAGGGTTTCCTTGTCACTGTATTCTCCATTTCTAGAGTATGCGTAAAAGAAACATTCAAATTAGGGAATCTTTCAGATTTGATAGCTTATTCATGTAATAATGCATGTACTTGCTTAAAAATTAAAGTCAGAAGATGTGTAAGAATCTAAAAATTGAATTTAATTTCATTACAGGTGCTAATTAAAAATAGAGGAAGTAAAAAATCAATTCTAGAAGCATCATGAGTATTACAGTCTCGATTATCTCTATCGTGATATTATTGATTGCTGAAATCGATGTGATGATTTATGATTAATATATAGCTCGCTCAGTGTATGCATTTAGCCTGCCTATATATATATGAAACGTATCACTTGGTGTAGTTAAGTAGTTGTAAATGTGTTGCTTAAAGAGAAATATTTAATGTCCTGCAATGAAGGATGATTACAAATGAATGGCTAAATGATAAGGCAACATAAGCAATTTCTTACCTTGCAAAGTGTATATCCAATTGATGATAAAAATGAAGAACTCTTTTCCAAAAATAGTATTGAATCACTTCAAAAGGTTTTTAAACTCTGTGGTTTCTGTCCAGAAACTGTCGCAAGTATAGAGTCCCTTTATGAAAACTGTGAAATGCGGGCAATGTAGAGGGTTTATATAGTGCGTCTTTCAATATTACGCCCCCTCCGCATTGGCTAAGGAAAGAAAAATCATTTTAGTAGCTTCTGGCAGTTCATTGGTGAGAAACAGGGAGGGATGAATGTCACATGCCCTTGACAATCTGGGAATGTATGCAATTATTTTTATTATTATTATTATTATTATTATTACCTAGACCGTCTAAATGAGTATGAAACTCTTGCCGCCAGCATAGGGATGAGATCCATATCCCACGTGCATCTGAGAGGGAGGCTTTAAATGAATGATAAATGTCAAAAGTTAACATGTATTATTTTACGGTGTGAGCATGTATACGGGTGGGACTTCTATTTTTCGTGAGAACTGTTAAGATAAATTGCCCTTAGACAGGAAATTGTAAATCTTCATGAACTTAAGTAACTTAAGGGAGGGAATTTATTGATGGTTGCAGCTGCCTTTGGGTGTGCTGTTAATTAAGTAATAAAGACATTGTTCAATTACTGTTTATTGTATGAATCATACACCTCGTGGGAAAAAAGATATAAGCCATCTTTCCCGTTGTTATAACTAAGTATTTTAAATTTCTCTACTATGTAGAGTAAGTAAGGGAAGTATTGTATTCCACGCGAAAATTCGATAACGAAACTTCACCGGATATTTATGTTTTGAGGCCCCCCTGTTTTATTGAGAAATATTTTCGAGATATTGCTTGTTATTCCCTTAAATTCCCCAATAATTATATTTTTTCTCGAATTCGTTATTCATTTCTTTATGTCTTAGGCATGTAAAGAGAATGGATTGCATCACTTGGCAACCGCTCTTAAAATATTTGACTATCGCTTAAAGCCTACCGTATTCCTATTGCAGCTAGTAAAATCAAGCAGAATAAGCATTTGTAAGAAAAAGTTTGTACAAGAGTAGAGAAAGTCATGTGAGTGTAACATATGAGAATTTTTTTTAAATGCGATTCGTTTTTATTTCACTGTACATACAGCTTGTAACACTGTAATTAGCTAATGTGTTTGAATCTCATGTAGTTTTAATGAAAAAATCAATAGCAAATCGGATTCTGTCGGCCTCTATAGTGCCAGATATGAATTAGAAATGTTAGTTCTGTAACCTTATGGCATCTAGCGTAGATGAAGCGAACTTTTACAATGGTTTGGGAGTCCTTATATGAGAGGGAAAAAATCAATACCGTGAATAGTGTCCCCTTATGCGAAGGGTGAGTCAATAGCCTTAATTACCCGGCCATTATAGATGACTGTCTGTCTCAAAAATTGCTATACTGTAGCGTGTTAAGCCTGATTATGAGTGGATATGTGTGTGTATGTGTGTGCATGAGAGAGAGAGAGGTGCGATATATTATCATAACCTCTAAACGCTAACTCATGGGAGGTAGAGGTGCTTGCAACAGATACTCAACACATACATATTTTTGATAACCATGTACTCTTTATCCATAGTAGGGTGAACGTTCTTTCGGGATACACTATACCTCAATAATTGAATCTCCAGACAGAATAGTCAGGCGATCGTCTTTTAAACTGACGTGGAGGGAGACCTCCCTGTATACATACACGGTTTTAAGTAGCATGTTATTCATGTCGTAGAAAGCAACAAGTCTCGGTAGGATGGTGAAAATTAAACCTTTTTGATTTTTAAAAGGTTTTCACTCGTTCGCCACAAAAATTGAAACTTGTATTTTTTTATTTGATGTATATGATTAGAATTAACGCTGTGTACTTTATAGCGGGTGAATCATGTCTCATAGCTGACTGGAAATGCAGACATTATTTTGATTACCTCCTCCCACCCAAAGCCGAGGAGGAGGGGGACCTTTAAATGCTTCTTCTTCAAGTAAAGCCCTCCACGTGGCCGGGAATGACAAACTGTCAACTCGCAAGTAACCATAAATTTGATCCAGAAGGTATCAGCTACTTGGGTCGTCTTTACATGAAAGACCAATTGAACCAATTAAAAAGCCATAAATTGATCCAGAAACCCCATGTGCTTTAGATCGGGCTTACATGAAAGACCAAATGAACCATGTGAACCAATTAAAAAGCCATAAATTGATCCAGAAGGTATCATGTAGTTGGGTCGGACTTACATGAAAGACCAATTACAGCCAATTTAAATCAATTAAGCCAATTAAAAAGCCATAAATTGATCCAGAAGGTCTCAATGTATACTACTTACTATCATTGTAGTTCAGAGTGATACTATGATACAGCTCAGCACTTACTGTGTGCTGTGCAGAGCTAATAAGGTGTACAAAGAACGTTGCGGTGGTTACATTGCAGTGAGCTAGTATCATTGTAGTTCAGAGTAATACTATGATACAGCTCATCACTTACTGTGTGCTGTGCAGAGCTAATAAGGTACACAAGGAACGTCGCGTCACATTGCAGTGAGCTATTATCATTGTAGTTCAGAGTGACACTATGCTACATCTCAGCAACTTACTGTGTGCTGTGCAGAGCTAATAAGGTGTACAAAGAACTTTGCGGTGGTCACATTGCAGTGAGCTACTATCATTGTAGTTCAGAGTGACACTATGCTACAGCTCAGCACTTACTGTGTGCTGTGCAGAGCTAATAAGGTGTACAAGGAACGTTGCGGTGGTCACATTGCAGTGAGCTAGTATCATTGTAGTTCAGAGTAATACTATGATACAGCTCAGCACTTACTGTGTGCTGTGCAGAGCTAATAAGGTGTACAAGAAACGTCGCGGCGGTCACATCGCAGTGAGCTATTATCATTGTAGTTCAGAGTGACAATATGCTACAGCTCAGCACTTACTGTGTGCTGAGCAGAGCTAATAAGGTGTACAAGAAACGTCGCGTTGGTCACATTGCAGTGAGCTACTATCATTGTAGTTCTGAGTGACACTATGCTACAGCTCAGCAACTTACTGTGTGCTGTGCAGAGCTAATAAGGTGTACAAAGAACTTTGCGGTGGTCACATTGCAGTGAGCTACTATCATTGCAGTACAAAGTGACACTATGCTACAGCTCAGCAACTTACTGTGTGCTGTGCAGAGCTAATGAGGTGTACGAGGAACGTCGCAGTGGTCATATTGCAGTGAGCTAGTATCATTGTAGTTCAGAGTGACACTATGCTACAGCTCAGCACTTACTGTGTGCTGTGCAGAGCTAATAAGGTGTACAAAGAACGTTGCGGTGGTTACATTGCAGTGAGCTAGTATCATTGTAGTTCAGAGTAATACTATGATACAGCTCATCACTTACTGTGTGCTGTGCAGAGCTAATAAGGTACACAAGGAACGTCGCGTCACATTGCAGTGAGCTATTATCATTGTAGTTCAGAGTGACACTATGCTACAGCTCAGCAACTTACTGTGTGCTGTGCAGAGCTAATAAGGTGTACAAAGAACTTTGCGGTGGTCACATTGCAGTGAGCTACTATCATTGTAGTTCAGAGTGACACTATGCTACAGCTCAGCACTTACTGTGTGCTGTGCAGAGCTAATAAGGTGTACAAGGAACGTTGCGGTGGTCACATTGCAGTGAGCTAGTATCATTGTAGTTCAGAGTAATACTATGATACAGCTCAGCACTTACTGTGTGCTGTGCAGAGCTAATAAGGTGTACAAGAAACGTCGCGGCGGTCACATCGCAGTGAGCTATTATCATTGTAGTTCAGAGTGACAATATGCTACAGCTCAGCACTTACTGTGTGCTGAGCAGAGCTAATAAGGTGTACAAGAAACGTCGCGTTGGTCACATTGCAGTGAGCTACTATCATTGTAGTTCTGAGTGACACTATGCTACAGCTCAGCAACTTACTGTGTGCTGTGCAGAGCTAATAAGGTGTACAAAGAACTTTGCGGTGGTCACATTGCAGTGAGCTACTATCATTGCAGTACAAAGTGACACTATGCTACAGCTCAGCAACTTACTGTGTGCTGTGCAGAGCTAATGAGGTGTACGAGGAACGTCGCAGTGGTCATATTGCAGTGAGCTAGTATCATTGTAGTTCAGAGTGACACTATGCTACAGCTCAGCACTTACTGTGTGCTGTGCAGAGCTAATAAGGTGTACAAAGAACGTTGCGGGGGTTACATTGCAGTGAGCTAGTATCATTGTAGTTCAGAGTAATACTATGATACAGCTCATCACTTACTGTGTGCTGTGCAGAGCTAATAAGGTGTACAAGGAACGTCGCGTCACATTGCAGTGAGCTATTATCATTGTAGTTCAGAGTGACACTATGCTACAGCTCAGCACTTACTGTGTGCTGTGCAGAGCTAATAAGGTGTACAAGGAACATCGCGGCGGTCACATTGCAGTGAGCTATTATCATTGTAGTTCAGAGTGACAATATGCTACAGCTCAGCACTTACTGTGTGCTGTGCAGAGCTAATAAGGTGTACAAAGAACGTTGCGGTGGTTACATTGCAGTGAGCTAGTATCATTGTAGTTCAGAGTGACACTATGCTACAGCTCAACACTTACTGTTGTGCTGTGCAGAGCTAATAAGGTGTACAAGGAACGTTGCGGTGGTTACATTGCAGTGAGCTAGTATCATTGTAGTTCAGAGTGACACTATGCTATAGCTCAGCACTTACTGTGTGCTGTGCAGAGCTAATAAGGGGTACAAGGAACGTCGCAGTGGTCACATTGCAGTGAGCTACTATCATTGTAGTTCAGAGTGACACTATGCTACAGCTCAGCACTTACTGTGTGCTGTGCAGAGCTAATAAGGTGTACAAAGAACGTTGCGGTGGTCACATTGTAGTGAGCTATTATCATTGTAGTTCAGTGACACTATGCTACAACTCAGCACTTACTGTGTGCTGTGCAGAGCTAATAAGGTGTACAAAGAACGTTGCGGTGGTCACATTGCAGTGAGCTAGTATCATTGTAGTCAGAGTAATACTATGATACAGCTCAGCACTTACTGTGTGCTGTGCAGAGCTAATAAGGTGTACAAGGAACGTTGCGGTGGTTAAATTGCAGTGAGCTAGTATCATTGTAGTTCAGAGTGACACTATGCCACACCTCATCACTTACTGTGTGCTGTGCAGAGCCAATGAGGTGTACAAGAAACGTTGCGGTGGTTACATTGCAGTGAGCTAGTATCATTGTAGTTGAGAGTTACACTATGCTACAGCTCAGCACTTACTGTGTGCTGTGCAGAGCTAATAAGGTGTACAAGGAACGTTGCGGTGGTTACATTGCAGTGAGCTAGTATCATTGTAGTTCAGAGTAATACTATGATACAGCTCAGCACTTACTGTGTGCTGTGCAGAGCTAATAAGGTGTACAAGGAACGTTGCGGTGGTTACATTGCAGTGAGCTAGTATCATTGTAGTTCAGAGTACTACTATGATACAGCTCATCACTTACTGTGTGCTGTGCAGAGCTAATAAGGTGTACAAGGAACGTTGCGGTGGTTACATTGCAGTGAGCTAGTATCATTGTAGTTCAGAGTGACACTATGCTACACTCAGCACTTACTGTGTGCTGTCCAGGGCTATCTAATACAGTGTAAAAGGAGCACCATGCAGTCACATTGCCATGAATTACTATCACTGTAGTACAGACTCAATACTACGATACAGCTGTGGGATTACTGTGTGCTGTGCAGAGCTATCTAATAATGTGTACAGGGAGCTTCACTGCGGCCATGTTGCTATCATTTTTGTACTGACTGAGCACTGCCGGTACACATTGCCATGAGTTGCTATAATTACAGCTGAGGTCTTACTGTGTGCTATACAGAACTATCTAATACGTTGTACAAGGTACACCGCGACGGTCAGATTGCTGTGAACTGCTATCATTGTAGTACAAACTGAATGACTACTACCCATGCATTTACTAGTAGGTGGGAAAAATTACAGTTGGCTAATATCAGGTCTGCCACACAGCAGAATGCGACTATCTCTGATGCCATTGGTAACCTGTATTATGTTTCGTAACGATATTAACTTTGCTAGGGCTGTTTAATTGCCAAAAAAACACTTCCTTACGTTTGAATGAAAGATTACAATCATATAAATGGTTTAATCTAAACATTTACTTAGAATGAACGTATGTAAAAACCAAATGTGTACCATACTTCTTAACTATAGGATACAAAAGTATTTTCTTACCGATGCACTCGCTGAGAATAAATAAAATGAACTGGGCACCTTTATTTAATTATTTAATGAAATACGATACAAAATACATATTGTTATTAGAATAATCAATAAACATGTCCAACAACTGAACTATCTTATTTTTATTTACATGTTCCAACAAACCAAAATAAAAAGTACGTACATTGTTGATAACCAAATTTATACAGGAGATATGAAAGCGAGTGGGGAGATACCATAGCAGTGTGTGTGGTCAGCAACGCACTGTTGTGACGTAACTCCGGCGTAAATTACGGACTGCCGGTTTAAGACCCACCTCAGGCATGGCTGTATGTGTTTGTTTAAACACTTTTCATTTTTCCTTTCTCTATTACGTATAGTAAGTAGGGGAAGTATTGCATTCTACCCAAAAATTCAATACCGAGATTTCACAGGAAATACATGTTTTGAGGTGCACTGAATGCATAAAAAACATTTTTGGAAACATGTCGGTCTGTGTGTCTGTCTGTGAACAGCATAACTCAGAATCTAACAGTCGGATAAATACCAAACTTGGTATTTAGGTTCAGTATCTTCCAGAGATGCGACACGAAGGTTTTCAAGAAAATCCCCCACCCCAGATTACCCCAGACATTTTTATGGCAAATGAATTGTATATCTCGAATTTTCTGGGAATGTCTCCAAAAATATTCTTCATTGTGAACGACTTTTGCATAACTGGTAAACCATAAGAGATAGACAACATTTTACTACACAAAAAATGTAGATCGCGTTAAAATACATAATTTATGTCATATACAATTTTTTTGTTGCGTGAACCATTTTCGAGATATTGCTTCTTATTCCCTTAAATTTTCCAATAGTTATACTTTTTCTCAAATGGGAATTCGTTATTCATTTTTTTATGTTCCGGTAATGCAAAATAGAATGGAATACTCCACATAGCAACCAGCTCTTAAAATATTTGATTATCGCTTAAAGCCTACCAATTCCCCTTGCATCTACAAGAAAATTAGCAATAAGATTAACATCTCGATATCTCGATTAACATGAAGCATATGGAGAATAAGCGTTTGTAAAAATAGTTTGTACAGGAATAGAGAAAGTCATGTCAGATTTTTTAAACAGTGTTTTAACGCTCGTTTTTATTGCATGTGGCCCCACAGGCGGTGGACACTGATGATACATGACAAAATCTGATGTGCTAGATTCATATAACATTCTTTACACTGTTCCATTTATCGATGAAAATAAAATTATTCTTACGAAAGCTTATTTTTCTGTCTACTTCATTTTAATTTAGACGAACGTTTGCAGTAGTAGCTACATTATGCATTTAGTTATAAATGTAAAGATAATAGCGATAGTCAAACATTTAACAACTGGGGTGTATATCCTTGGCTTAAACTTGCATGCCCTTTCCATGCAACCACGAGAAACAACTGATTGTCGACAGGACTTTAAAGTAATTACAAAGAGTTGTACAATTCATACCATTATAAACGGATATCTCGAAATGACTGGTGCCATAAAAAATATATTGAAATAAACTATGTGTTTTAAAGAGATCTACGTGTGTTATGTAGTGCATTTTCGAATATCACTATACGTATACCAGTATACAAGATATATAAAATTCGTAACGAATGAAGAGGACTTCACAGGCTATTCCTAGAAAATTCAAGATATACCTTTTATTTGCCATATAAGTATGTTTAATATATGGGATTTTAATCAAAATCGTTAGAGCAATCTTTAGAAAATAAAAGATTTTGGAAACTTTCCCATTTAAAGGGTAATTGTAGGTGGGGAAATTTATTGGAAAATCTTCGTGTAGCCTTTTTGAAGACACTGAACTTAAATACCAAGTTTGGTATTTATCCAACTTTTTGTTTTTGAATTAGGCTGTTCACAGACACTCACACAGACACTAACCTTTTTCCTAAAAATCTGACGTGATACATTCATATGACCTTCTTTACCTCTATCGTTTATTAATGGGTATACAAACTAGTCCCTCTATAGCTTATTTTTATATCTACTTTATTTTAATCCAAATAAACTTGTGCAGAAATAACTACATTTCACATTTCGTTACAGATATAAAGGGAGCAACGATACTCAAATGTTTAAGAATTGGACGCTATACGCTGGCCTTAAAATTCCATACTCTTTCCATGCAATCACGAGAAACAACTGGCTGTTGACAGGACTTTAATAGAATGGCTAAGTATTGAACAATTCGAACCATTAATAACGAATACCTCGGAAATGCCGGATGCCACAAAAAAGTTATTTGAAATAAATGGTGTGTTTTAAGGATATGTACATTTCTTGTGTAGTACGTTTTCGTCTATCGCTTAACATTTACCAGTTACACAAAATTATACAAAATTCCTTCCGAATAAAGAGGAGTTCAAAGGTTATTTCCAGAAAATTCAAGATATAGATACATTTTATTTAGCATGTAAAAATCTTTAATGTTGGTAAGTTCAGTATCTTCCAAAGATGCGAAGATATTCTAGAAAATCCCTTATATGGTACGTTTTCAATTTTTTTTTATTTTCTCAAACAGGCTAACAGTTTTGATTAAAATACCATATATTAAAGATATTTATATGACAAATAAAATGTACATCTTGAATTTTCTGGGAATAGCTTGTACAATCCTCTTAATTCGGAAGGAACTTGTATAATCTGGTATAACTGATAAACGTTAAGCGATAGACGAAAACGCGCTACACAAAAAACCTAGATTTCTTTTAAAACATACAATTTACTACAAATGACATTTTTGTGGCATTAGCCATTTCCGAGATACCTATCCGTTATTAGTGATGCAAATTGTTCAATACTTTGTGATTCTTTTCAAGTCCTGTCGATTTTTAATTGTTTCTTGCGATTGTATGGAACAGTATGGAACTTTAAGGTCAGCATATAGTGTCCAGTACTTAAACATTTGACTATGTTTCTTTGTTATCTATAACGAAATGTGTAATGTAGCTATTTCTGCAAAGATTTAATGGATAGAAAAATAAGTTTCTGCAAGAGTAATTTGTATACCTACTAAATAATAGGGGTCATATTATTGTAATACGTAATATTTTTTACAGTTATGCAATTTTGTGTGTCTTGTAGCTTCCCAGTTACACAAAATACAATGGAAATTGAGGAGGTATTTTTTATCCCTTAGCTGATATAAATTTAATTATACAATATAAAAATAATAGCCCGCCTATATGCAATCAGTAATTGCTACTGTATTATGTTTATGTATTGCATATATGTGGAAAATATTATGTGAATGTATTTCATAGTTTAGAAATGTAGGAGCTGTGAGGGTAGAAGCAAGCTGTTTTTGTAGCAAACAGTGCCATAAAGTGCAAACAGAGGGTGGTTAACAATAAGTTGTTAACTTGGCAGAACAATAACTTAAAAAGCAAAGAAGGCTACCAACAGTCGATGGAAAAATACTGGTGTAACGTCCAAAAAGTTTGTAAATAGTGTCGCGGTAATCTGTTCGTGTTATCTTATTTGCTGAGCGCCTGTTATTATTTTACTATTTTGAATTTTGTATTCTTTGTCCTCCGGCTAGCTATTATTACTCAGTCTTGCAAATATCTCTTGAACAGGACGTGTAAACGGAAAGGAGTTGTTACTAAAAGATAACACTGATAAAAGAATTTGTTTTTACACTTTTATTGCCGTCACACTTAATTAATTTCACATATTTAATCATGACACACGCCTGACTGAAACTGTTATATTTTCGAATGTAACCACAATCACTTATTTGCCACGCACTATTAATTCGCGTATTTCACATTTTGTAACTAACTTTACGACGCGAGAAATTCTGTAGAATTGGTAATGTGTACATCATGAATGCTTCCTTAGAATTGCCTGACGTGTAACTCGCGAGAGAGATTTCTTAGAACTGTGCGACGTTTACCTTGTGAATGATTCTGTAGAACTGTGCGATACTTGCCTCTGGCTCAAGAATTTATACTCCCTCACCCCGATATGCCTAAACATTATAATCGAGCTGCTATTGGTTCCTAAAGCTCGCCAACATTAGCGTCTATTTTTTTAGCCAACCAAAATTACAAACACTTATGCTCTAGGGAAGATATTCCCTCCATTTCTAAAGAAAGGCGCGCTACCCTGACGTCATTTGTTTGTCTCTTCTAATTGATAAACATCTCACCCCATCGCTTCATTGTTACCCGCTCCTATTGTCAGTTTCAGTGAGGCCGTGTAAATTTATTTCCTAACAATGCTTATAGCTAACATACAAAAATTATTGTCATACAATAATGTTAATTTACACTACAATCACTCTAGCATTCACAGTGTTGTGGTATAAAATACTGTCTCAATAGTCACGTGGGTGCTAAAAGCCAATCAAAGAATTCTGCTAGAGTAGGTTAGCCAATCAGTAAATAGAAACATTAAATTTAAAATCTTATGCTGCGGACGCTAAGAGGTAGCGTACCCAAGTCAAATCAGTTCATAAGATGAGGCTCAGAGTGTGCAGATGTGAAATTTTAGTGCAGCGGGGAGAAGATAAATTTTGACCTCTAAAACTGTAGTGAGGAACAGATAATTACTACAACCGTAAAATAAATTTCATTTAATATTCACAGAGATATAAATTTGTGTGATTTATAATTTTTTTAACGCGAATAAAGAACTTAAGAAATTCTCTGTAAACTGCAGTTCGTCAGCACACTTATAGAGCGTAATATCTTACAGCTCCATACGTAAATACTTCAGTAAATTGTTATTTGAGATTAATATATATATATATATATATATATATATTATTCTACTGCCTAGAAGAAGTAATTAAAACGGGAGAATTTAAAACTACAATTTGCGTAAAGTGTGTGAAATAATTCTGCAGCTGAACCACCATTGCTAAGAGATACTTGCTCTACTAGATATAACTGACGCAGCCGAGACATAAATTAAATAAAATCATAATTAATAAAAAAATTCATTACATATAAACTGTATTATTATGAATACGCAATACGAGACCCTACCGCAAAATGAAGAATTTATGGGCTACTTACAAAACATGCAAGATATAAATTTTATTCATCATCGAAGTGACATAAAAGGATACCTTTTAAGGTACCTAATAAATGAAATTCAGTGAATTATGTATGAAGAACGTAGCAAAAAATTTAGTATTTAATAATACGCCGCCTATCCCTCACTATCTTTCTCTCTCATCTCCTCTACTCGCATTTCTGAAGTGGTACATAGCAAGACTTAACGCAGTTTGTTTCGGAAATCCTCTTTTGTTAGGCACTGATTCCAGGTAATTTTAAGCAGATTAATTTTTAAGTACTTTGTTGTCTTGAGCATTGCCATACACCAGGTACGAGCAGCGGCATTTCGCTATGTTCCGGGAGCATTTTCAACTCGTTTGGAGCACATGAAACTTTATAACTACTGTGCCGTGAAGTGGTCTGCTACCCATGTAAGCTAGGAAGCTTGTAAATCCTTGTCGTGAAGTAAAGTATGTTTAATGTACTTGCAGGTTGTGTTGAAGGATGTTTGCACGCTGTAGAGTGGACACCAGTAGATCCAGTTTCATCAAGCTTAACTGAATAAATAAGGCTCATGCTAAGGATATTCTTTACCGAGCGAGGTGGCGCTTCGGTAACGTGTGGGAGTCGCATTTGGGAGGTCTGGAGTTCGATCCCCGGCAGGCAAATGCTGGGGTGGTTCCTTGTATACTATGATTGTCTTGCCATCATTTCCCTTTCATTCGTCATCTTTCAGGTGTACTTCTAGTAATAAAATAAAAGGTAACAGCGTGGAAAAAAGGTGTATTACCAAAAGTAAGGAGAGAACAATTACCGAGAGGGAGACAGGAAATTAGAATATCTGAGAGGTTTAGAATAATAAATCAAAACTTAGATATGGCAGAAGATAGAAGTATAAGTGAAGAAATTGTTAGTTTACAATTGTTGATATTGACGAGAACGAAGAGGAGGAGGAGGAGGAGGAGGAGGAGGAATGGGAGGAGAGAAGAAGATTTTAATTAAGATGACGGGGAGGGGAGAAATGGAATGATTATTGAACTAGGATGGAGGAGGAAGAAGAGGAAAGAAGAGAAAATGAGGGAGGTGTTGGGCGCAGGTTTACCATTATTGGAGGAGTAGCCAGCAGTTTCGGCATCTTTGGAGAAGTAGGTAGCAGGTTTACCATTGGAGGAGCTGTTATGTGGTTTGGGAGGGATGGTGAGTGGAGTTATGATGATGTTAGATGCATGGAGGCATGGATTTGTTATGTTATTAATAGGAGGGGAAGTTTGGAGTTTATGAAGGTTGGAGGTGGAGTTGGTGTTAGAATAAAATTGAGGATGTGAGTGAAGTAAAATGTTGCAGGGTAAAGTGAGTGGATATGTAGTGATAGAAGAAAGAAGGTCTAGTGTTTGGTTAAAAGAGGTCAAGGTTTAGTATATAGTGATAAAGCTTAAAATTTATGCATAACATAAATAAAAAGGAAGAGGATAGATAACTAATATGAAAATATTATACAGTAAATAAATAAACAAATGCATAAATAAAGATATAAATGAATTAAATAAAATATTAAGTTACTATAAATTAAATAATTATTATGAAAACAATGAAATGGTATAAACATACAACTATAACTTTATAGTTTGTAAGGAAAATTTAAAATAAAATAGAAATATAAAGAAACTTCTCAAAATGATTAGTAGCTTAGTAGCAGATGTTGTGCTGGTTACTACTACGTTTTCGCCGGTTTTCAGTGAATATAGTTAAATAGGAGTAGATAGTAACTGGTTACAGGCAAGTGTAGATAAATATAGAATTTAGAATTGTAATTCAGTTTTGTTTACAAGTTTGCTTTAATTTAATAATTTCTATTCTCTTTCTTTCTTTTACTTTTATTTATTATTTTGTAGACATCGCGTAGTTTGTAGTTATTTTATCTGAAAAAACTTGATGTAATATAAAATGTAAATGTGTTGTGAGAATAAATGTAAAGTTTGGATGTATGTCTCGGTGGTAGCTCAGGTGCCGGGATAGTATATTCACATTCTATTTATTTATTTTTGTACTTCTAGGTATCGTGGTGTATAGCGGTGCCGAACAGAAGGTGCGGATACATGCTCAACGGAAAGAGTATTCCTAGCGGACATTAGAGGGCTGTCTGATTGGTGGATGCTTCGTTGCCCTCTCTTGCCGGATCCAGCAATGGGACGGATCTGCGAGCTTGGAAATAGTGGTTTGTCTGCCTGTAGGCTGTGGTTCATTCACCTCATCCCTTCGTCCTGGGGGATGGTAGTCGCAATAGATCTGTGCAGTTCGCAGCGTGCGATGTGTCTGCCCCCGTTGAATAACCTATACCTATACGGATATTCTTTATAAAGTAAAATAGCTATGTGACAGTTATTTTCGAGTAGCGGTTATAACGGTTGCAATTACAGTTCCATGTAATGTTTACCAGTAACGATTAATGAACGATGCCGTTGTTCGATCTTAGCGGCCCGCGCATATTTTGTTACTAAACTGCATTATTGTTTATTTACATCCATCTATCCTCGAAGTATAAAACCTCGTGTACCTATAGTTGTATGTGAATAACCATCTTAATGCAATGCAGTGCAGTGCTGCCTGGCCTGTCATCTGTGGCCTGTAATCTAAGGTATACGGAGGGTTGCCCCACTTAAGTTCGGACCTCTCTCTCATTGGTCAAACTGCTTATGCTTATTATTGCATCCGCTCGCTGCTGGGCCAGTCTGAGTCAAAGTTTACTCGTAATGGCTTCAACAATCGCTGACTTGTGGCAGGGGTACATTGTTGGCTTTCGATGCCAGTTACAGCCTTTCAATGATAGTGGAAAGCTGCAAACAAAAAGCTCTTACCATAAGTAAGTGGTGTGTGAGGCGTATAACACAGCTGCATAAAAATGGATTCCCACCTGAGGCTCATTGTACAAGCAAAAGGCCACAACCAACACAACCTAAATCAGTAGTAGCCAAGGTGAGTGCAACAGTGACTCAAGAAAACCCACCAACCCAAAGAAGCATTTCCAGCCGCTTTGAAACTTCCAAAGGGACCGTCTATCAGATAATACACAGCAATTTGGATCTAGAACGGCGACATAAAGCACGTGGACACGCCTTGAAAGAGCGGCAGATCAGAGAACGCTTCACCAACGCAAGTAAACTCTATGAATACCACCTGGCAGGTGAAAAGTGGCAATGGGTGGTTTCTTTAGATGAAGCATGGGTTTATCTAGGTGACACAAAAAAACCCGAGCCATTTATTTCCATAAAGTGGCCCAAAAGGGGCGCTCCAACTTTATTCGGGAGAACAAGGAAAAGTTTTTCAAGGGATTCATGATGGTTGCAGCTTATTGCTCTCGGGGGAAACTCGCATTCAGAGTTGCCAACAATATAAAAATTGATGCAGCCTACTAACAAAGTAATGTTATGGACCTAATTTTTGATGAAGGGATTCCTCGGTTGTATAGTACGATGCCCCAAATATTTGTATCCACATGGATAAAGCATCCAGTCACACCTCTCGATCTTCCCAGCATTACTGCACCGGAGAGCTATGGAAATGATTGTCAATGTCATACCATTTAAAAGAATCCCTGTGAAGTCACCACATGCCCAGCCAATGGAATTTTGTGGATTTGGTCTGCTGAAACAGCACCTTGCTTCTCGGCGTCCCACAACAATTGAAGGATTCTGGAAAGGCTGCCAGGAGCAGTGGGCTAACATTCCCTTCCTGTTCTTAGACGCAGCCCTCTTTAATGGAAATTTCGCTGCAGAGCCACAGTTGAAGCCTGTGGAAACCACATTGAACACAATAGGTGGTGACGAAAGAGAATCTTGCCATGAAAAAGCATAAGCAAAATCGTCCGAGTTTAAGTGGAACAACCCTCCGTATTCAAGTGATAAGCAACACGCTGTAATAAACGAATATGCACTTGCAACTCCGTGCGAGGATGACTCGAGTTATAAACGAATATTGAGGTAACTAGTTCCCCAATAAGTGATTCCAATATCAGGAAATGAGGAAGGAGATAGAGAAGCCAAAAAAGCAACATTGCTACCTCCAGTGGAAGAATTGCCAGTGCCCTATAGAGACGCTCAAAATTATTTTTTAGCAGACCAACTGACAAATGCAAGCAAGACTGGACCAATAAAACATCACGCAAACTCCACATAGTTAGGAAAGACTCCACAAAACCCTGCACATTGCAGACTCTAAAATGAAAAGATCAACTGATTATATCACGTTTACGAATAGGCCATTCATCCCTAACCCTTTTCTTCTTACTCGCCAAAGAAAGTGCTCCTCACTGCAATTGCCATATCACTATGGAACACCTCATCATTAAATGCAGAAGTTATACCATGGAGAGAAGAAGACATAACATTCCTCAAGATACATTTTTAGCTTTAAACAACCCTACTCATTTCAAAAACATTATTTTTCCCTTGAAAGACATCGAACTGCTTAACAAGATTTAAATATAACACATCAAATAAAAATTTGATGTGTTACATTCACATGACTTTTTCTACTCTTGTACAAACTATTTTTACAAACGCTTATTCTCCATATGCTTCATGTTAATCGAGATGTTAATCTTATTGCTAATTTTCTTGTAGATGCGAGGGAATATGCTAGGCTTTAAGCGATAGTCAAATATTTTAAGAGCTGGTTGCTATGTGGAGGATTCCATTCTCTTTGCATGTCCAGGACATAAAAAAATGAATAACGAATTTAAGAAAAAGTATAAGTATTGGAAAATTCAAGGGAATAACAAGCATATCTCGAAAATGGTTCACTAAGCAAAAAAATATGTATACGACATGAATTGTGTATTTTAACGCGATCTACATTTTTTGTGTAGTAAAATTTTGCCTATCTCTTATGGTTTACCAGGTATGCAAAAGTTGTTCGCAACGAAGAATACTTTTGGAGACATTCCCAGAAAATTCGAGATATACAATTCATTTGCCATAAAAATGTCGTAAACTTATGGTATTTTATTCAAAATCGTTAGAGCCATTTTTGATAAAATTAAAATTTTCTAAAAATGTTCCATGTAAAGGGTAATCTGTGGTGAGGGGATTATATTGAAAACCTTCTTGTCGCATCTCTGGAAGATACTGAACCTAATTACCAAGTTTGGTGTTTATCCGACTGTTCGTTTTACAGACACACACACAGACACACATAGAAACACACGTACACACACACGGACATGTTTCAAAAAAGTGTTTTTTTTTTGGATTCAGGGGGTCTCAAAACATGTATTTCTGGTGAAATCTCGGTATCAAATTTTTGGTGGAATACAATATTTCCCCTACTTACTATACGTGGTAGAGAAAGTAAAAATGTATAATAGGTAATAGGCTATAGTGTTCTAGTTGTGTTTAAGATTTAATAATGTAAAATATATTTATAACAATGTATTACAATTATTGCGTTATTTAATCAATGTAAAGTATACAATGTATTATAATTATTATTGTTGTTGTTGTACTCGTAGGTATGGGCATAATTCGCGATATGACTATAAATAAAGAAAATAGCAACAACAATGCCGCGCACGTCTCGTTTCTTCAATACCTTAACGCGATAACTAGTCGCCTTCATTACTTTGGTAATCGCTATTGGGTAACCGTTACGTTATTTTTCCCCATCCCTGGCGATAAAATTTTATGTACAATTATTGGTATCATAACAAACAAAATACAACCGTACAATTTATTCAACGTAAAATTAATAAACAATCAGATATGAAAATACAAAAATCTGATGTGTTAAACACACATGACTTTCTCTACTCTTTTACAAACTATTTCTACAAACGCTTATTCTCCACATGCTTTATGTTAATCGAGATATCGAGATGTAAATCTTATTGCTAATTTTCTTGTGGATGCAAAGGGAATTGGTAATTTTTAAGCGATAGTCAAATATTTTAAGAGCTGGTTGCTATGTGGAGTATCTTTGCATTATCAGGACAAAAAAAAATTAATAACGAATTATCATTTGAGAAAAAGTATGTGTTGGAAAATTGAAGGGAATAACAAGCAATATCCCGAAAATGGTTCACTAAGCAAAAAAAAAAAAAAATATATATATATGACATAAATTGTGTATTTTAACGCGATCTACATTTTTTGTGTAGTAAAATTTGTCTATCTATTATGGTTTACCAGTTATGCAAACGTCGTTCACAATAAAGAATATTTTTGGAGACATTCCCAGAAAATTCGAGATATACAATTTATTTACCATAAAAATGTCTTAAACTTACGGTATTTTATTCAAAATCGTTAGAGCCATTTTTGAGAAAATTAAGCTTTTCGAAAAATGTTCCTGTAAAGGGTAATCTGGGGGTGGGGGATTTTCTCAAAACCTTCTTGTCGCATCTCTGGAAGATACTGAACCTAAATACCAAGTTTGGTGTTTATCCGACTGTTCGTTTCTGAGTTATGCTGTTCACAGAAAAAAAACTTTATGAAAACAATTCCGTGTGTGTGTGTGTGTGTGTGTGTGTGCGTGTGCGTGTGTGCGTGTGTGCGTGTGTGTGTGTGTGTGTGTGTGTGCGCGCGCGCTCAAGCGAGAGAGAGACACAGTGAGTGAAAACAGCAGAGATTAAAAGCTCAATGAGGGATAAATACCGAAACTGGTATTTAAATTAGCTATCTTCCTAAGACGCGAGATTTTCAAGAAAATCGCCCAACTCAGACTAGCTTACACGGAAAAAGATTCATTATTTTTTGATTTTCTCAAAAACGACTATTATGATATGTTCCATGTAAAGGGTAATTGGCAGTGGGGGGATTTTCTTGAAAATGTTTGCGTCACATCTTTGGAGGTACTGAACTTGAATTTCAAGTTTGTTATTTATCTGACTTTTCGTTTTTGAGTTATGCTGTTAAAAAGACACACTCACGAACCTTTTCTAAAAATGCTTTTTTCGAATTCAGGGGAGCTCAAAATATGCATTTCTGCTGAAATTTGACTATCCAATTTTTTGATGGAAAGCAATAATTTCTGTACCTACTAGGTACGTGGTAGAGACAGTGATTTCGTCAAATAATGTGCTCCTATAAATACTCAGAATTGTAGTTCACTCCATTTATTCGTTTCTAGAGAACAAATACTATTTTCTTTTATTTCATCTCCTTTAACTGCAATAGTCATATCGGCGGCCTTTCTCTTTTGGAACACTGCCTATCGGCAATTGTGTTCTCGTAAGCACTTATCGTTGGATTTTTAGATTTGTTTGGGTTTTGTACATTAGATCACTCACACATCCACACTCTCATTCATACTTCCAGACTCTAGGCAGGATATGGAATAATCTTGGCTAGAGAAAAACTCCCACCTCGCAAGCCGGGAATTGAACCTTAGCATAATAGACAAATGCTAATGTTATATTCTTACAAAACACAAAATACACCTTTATAAAACGTAAAAGACAAATACAATGTACATCCTGATTGCGAATAGCCTGTGAAGTCCTCTTCATGCTCAATTAATTGCTTATGACTGGCAAACCTTAAGAGATAGACAAAAACATACTATATAAAAATGTTGAGCCCTTATTACACAAAATTTATTTCAAATAATTTTTTGTGGCATAAGCAGTTTCCAATATATACGCCATTATTGGTTTGAGTTTTTCGATATTATAATTTTTAAAGTGCTGTAGCTATTCATTTATTTCTCGCGATGTAATGGAAACCATATGAAATTTCAAGGCTATAGCGGCCCGTTTTTAAACATTTGCCTATGGATTCGCTTTCCCTATCCCTTTGTACCTACAATTAAATGTGTAATGAAAATATTTTTCCAAATGTTTATCTTGTTTAACATGAAGTAGATAAAACAAGGTTTTGTAAGAATAGTTAGTATAAGCTACATAAAATAACTGATAGTGGTGAAGAAAGCCTTGTGAATGTAACACAATAGCTTGTTTATATTAAGATGACCTTAAAACATGTCCTTCCAGTGAAATCTATATCGAAGTTTTGGGTAGAAAACAATACTTACTTCTTAAAGTACTTACAACATTGTAAGTCGCCATTGGGGTATGTCATCTCAATACAATTTGAAATCTCCTTGTGGTTTACCGGGAAAAATGTGAATCAGTTGGGGAATTTAACGTAGTATCGGCATTTTGCCATGGTAGCTCAGTGGTTAGAGCATTCGGACGGAGACCGATAGATCCGTGGTTCAAATCCCGGCTATAGCATTGAATTTTTCAGTCGTCTGATTCTACATTTCTAATACTTACTACCTCTGCTTACTATAGGAAAGTAGTAGAGAAGGTAAAAAAGGAAGAAACGCTTATGCATTAGGTGATATATAAAAGTACACAATTGATCAGAAGCTGTTTGTTGTGCAAACCCACTGTAACAAATGAGAATACCAATTGCTGCGAAACATACTTTATTTTTCACTTCAGCGTAGCACAACACGTTATACTTGAGTCCATCTTAACACACATAGGAAACAACACAAATGAACTGTCAAATCACAACTCACAACTGAACTATCACCCTTAACTGTTCAGACTCTCTAACTTCCTGACTGCATTTAACTCCGTAATTTGTTAACTGTCTCAGCATTCAAACCGGAAAGTTCTCGAAGGAGAAGTTACTCGAACCTGCCGAAAATAACTTTCTAGAGCTGTAATTATCCAAACTGCGGGGAGGCGGCACATAAGGTGTTTGTTGCACCAGCCATATTTTGAAAGGCCGGCCGGAAGCCCCACCCAGGCGCCGGGGCACCGGTATGTGCTCACCGGTGGCCCGCAGATATCTTCGGACGCGCAGTCGCACTATTACCAGGCAAACAGGCTAAGCTATGTTCATCGGTACAATGACTTATAAGTATAATGGCGGACATGATTTTATACCTGTTTATCCAAAAAAACAAACAAACAAACAAAAAACCGATATTAACATTACCTTTAATTTACATGTTTTACACTTCTTCCTGAAGTCTGCGATGTGTCGCGGTAATCGGCTCGAGGTATCTTATTTGCTGGGCACCTGTTATTGTTTTATTATTTTAAAATTTGTGTTCTTTGTCCTCCGGCTAGCTATTATTACTCAGTTAAGCAAGTATCTCTGAGCAGGGCGTGTAAACGGAAAGGAGTTTTTACTAAAAGATAACACTGATAAAATAATTTGTTTTCACACTTTTATTGCCGTCACACTTAATTAATAATTCACATCTTTAATCTTTATACACGCCAGACTGAAACTGTGGTATTTCCAAATGTAGTTACTGTCGTATTAGTTGCCGCGTACTTCACAGTTTTGCAACTTGTGTGGGTATTAATGTTGGTAGTTGGAAGATGTTTCATTTTTATCTGCCGCACGTATAAAAGACAATTTGTCGCGGTCACTTCGTGTTATCTTTTACTGGGTGCCTGTTATTGTATTTAATTTTGGGTTCACTGTCCTCCGGCTAGCTATGATTTCTCGGTCAAGCACTTATCTTTTACAGGTGTGTAAACGGAAAGGAGTTTTTATCCAAAGATAACACTGATGAAAGAATTTGTTTTACACTTTTATTGTCGTAACACATTATTCACTTTCACCTATTAATCTTGACACTCGCCAAACTGAAACTGTTATAATAACTTATTTACTGCACATTATTAATTCGCGTACTTCAACTTTTTGTGTACTTAACTTTACGACACGAGAGATTTTTCATAACTTTGCGACGCGTAACCTTGAACTGTGTGCGATGCATACTCCATGAATGCCTCCGTTGAACTACATGAAACTTGACCTTGACACTGAATTTATACTTCCACGCCCCAATATGCCTAAAGATTATAACCGAGCTGCTATTGGTTAATAAAACGCGCCAACACTAGCGTCTATATTTATATCCAATGAAAATTACGAAAACATATGCTCTGGGGAAAATGTTCCAGCAAATTCTAAGAAAATCGCGCCACTCTGACGTCATTTGCTCGTCTCTAATAATGATAAACAGCTCACCCCCTCGCTACATTATTGCACGCTATTATTGTCAGTTTCAGTAAGGCCGTATAAACCCACTTCTCGACAATAATTACAATCAACAAACATCTCAAATCAATGTCACACAACAATGCATATTCACACTACAATCACTCTGACATTTACATAATTTGTGATACAAATTACTGCGTCAAACTAACTTTACGACGTGTACCTCGCGAGAGATTCTTCCAAACTGTATGACGTGCACCTCACGAGAGATTACTTAGACCTACGTGAAACATGCTTATGGCTCGAGAATATATACTCCTTCACCTCGAAATTCTTTAACATTATAACAGAGCTAGTATTGGTTACCAAATCGTGCCAACATTAGCGCCTGTTTTGTCAGCTAAGCACTACTACTAACATATATGCTCTAAGGAAGATATTCCCTCCATTTCTAAAGAAAGACACGCTACCCCGACGTCATTTGTTTGTCTCTTCTTGGTGATGAACAACTCACCCCCTCGGTTCTATTGTCAGTTTCAGCGAGGCCGTGTAAACTTATTTCCTAACAATACTTATGGCTAACAAACGTCTAAAATCCTGTACATACAATAATATTAATTTACACTACAATCACTCTGGCATTCACAGTGTTGTGATATAAAATATTGCCTCAGATGCACTGTGTACTTTGCATAAAGTTATACAGTTACTTGCCGGTAAAAATCGAAATCCGAGTGCAACAATCTTTTTCTAAACGATTACATCTACAAATAATCATAGGCAACATTACAAACCTATTTTATAATATAGTATTATGATGGTAGGGCTGTACCCTACCACATTTACAAGAGAAATCCTTTAACTATTTACTACACATTTTATAGTTGCGGATGATACTATAGATTATTTAAATCGATGGTCGTTAAATGATGCAATCCCCAGAACGATGAATCGGTATGAACACATGGGCTTGTGAACAATCTCGCACTGTCTCCAGGTAATCAGTTCCCGAAATAGTAGCGTGGTGGAAACTAATTAATATATATTCCGAAGAGCTACAGCCCTTTTCACAAGGGTATCATAGCTGTAGTCAACTGCCTTTATGCACAACAATCTGCGGTAAACTGGCAGTTTAGCATTTTTTTTGACTATTTCAAAGGTTCAAGTAAAGATTTCAAATAAATTTGAAAACACCAGGTACTTTCCTTAATTTGAAGTAACTCATTGGTGTTCCCTTATGCTGAAATCAGATTCGGCTAAGGTGAAGATCATTTCTTCTTCTTCTTTTTCCTTAATGCTTTAGGCATTTCTGTATGTTGCTATCTACATATCGTTTTCATGTCATCTTTTAATAGGCCTTCTACTTCGTTTTACTTTCTCTACTAAGTAGGGAAAGTATTGCATTCCACCCAAAAATTTGATACTGAGATTTCATCGAAAATACGTGTTTTGAGGTCCCCTGAATACAAAAAAGCACTTTTAGAAAAAGGTCCTGTGTGTGTGCGCGTGTCTGTGAACAGCATAACTCAAAAACGAAAAGTCGAATAAATGCCAAACATGGTATTTAGGTTCAATATCTTTCAAAGGTGCGACACAAAGGTTTTCAGGAAAATCCCTACCATCATTTACATAAAACGTTTTCGAAATTTAGATTTTCTCAAAAATGGCTAACAATTTTGATTAAAATACCATATTTTTAAGATACTTTTAAAAGAAATGAAGTGTATAACTTGAATTCTCTGGGAATTTCCTCAAAAGTCCTCTTCATTCTGAATGGCTTTTGCGTAACTGTAAACTGTAAGAGATAGACAACATTTCACTACACAAAAAAATGTAGATCTCGAAAACCCAAAAGATTTTTTTGTGGAGTGAACCATTTCCGAGATACTCCTTGTTATTTGTTTGAATTTTCTTATACTTATACTTTTGCAAAGAGAATGGAATGTTCCACAAAGCAACCATCTCTTAAAAGATTTGACTATCCCATAAAGCCTACCATATTCCCCTTGCACACACAAGAAAATTAGCAATAAGAATGTTTATCTCAATTAACACGAAGTAGATGGGGAATAAGCATTTGTAAGAATAGGTTGTACGAGAGTAGAGAAAGTCATGTGAGTGCAACACATCAGATTTTTTCTCTTTGCAATTCACAAAGTAATATGGTAAACTTTCGGATGCCATTTTCTGTACTTTGATTCGTATTCTTTTGCTTGGTCATTTATATATTCCGAATTCTTCTCTTATTACTTAACTTCCTATATGATTTATTTTTATATACCTTATTGCCCTTAATAATTTTTATTTCACTTACTTGAAGTATGCTTTATTTATTGATTTTGGTCATAATAGAAATTTCACTATCCCATAATAGTTTTGGGACTTATAGAATTTTATTACTGTCTCTCTTCTTGCTTTATTTTTTAATGAATTCTTTAAAATACTACTCAAATAATTAAATTTTTCTATTTTCTTAGCGCGATTACCTTACCTCATGTATTCTTGATTACCTGTTCCAAATTTGCACTCATTGGCTATTAGTAATTAGCATCACCTGTAGCAAGAAAGAAAATGCAATAAGGAGGTAAGGAAGATTAATGGGACTATAGGTAGACAGTATGTCAATTACACTCTGAGGTTTTCTTTTCTCTCTTTCTCTTTTACCTTCTCTATCACTTACCTATGTTACGTAGAGGAGGCATCTTATTCCTCCAAAAATTCGATACCGAGATTTCCTTTCCACCAAATAATATCGGAAGACGGTCTGCGCGCACTTATGTTTTCGTTTGTGAATAACTCAAAAATAAAAAAATTTAATAAACAGTAAACTTGGTATTTAAGTACAAAGAAAGAATATGAAATTCTGACTAAAACTATCCATTACATAGAATAATTTTTGTAATTTTTTATTTTCTCAAAAACGACTCCAACTACTTCTGAATTCATTCCTCCGTGTTTGTTTATTAGATATACAGTGTACATAGAAAACAAACCCACCGACAACGCTCAGTATGTTGGGCAGGGCATTAAAGTGAACCTTTCTCAAGAACCCATGTGCGGAAATACATGGTTTGGACGCTGTACGGCGTCAAAATTCAAATTAAATTGAGTTTTATTTATGGACGCTCTTTAACCGCTGTGGTCCTTAGCGTCCCATTCTATATTGGGCGTGAAATACCGATAATTTTGCTCAGAGGTCTCTTTATCAGGCTTGAGGTTCTTTTACGTGCCGTAAATCTACGACAGATGACAACCGGCTTTATTTTCCTTCCGAAGGAAGCCGTGCTAAGAATTTTTCGCCTAAAAAGTCTATTGCCCTCCGCCACGGTTGAACCCGCGACCTCCAGAACTGGAGGCTAGCATGGTAACCACTAGACCACAGAGGACGACGTGCGGCGTCAAAGTTTGCACAACATTCATGTTTAGGCAAACGAAAAACCGCGTGCGCAAGTGGTTAGAAGTAACAGATACAGGTTCAGGTGAACGTATGGGCTGGGATAATTCATGATCAGGGCCGTATCTATTGCCAACCAGACTAACAGGACCGACATGCCTCACTTTAATCAGAGATGTTCTTCCTACTCTACTTGAAGTGGTGCCACTACAGGTTCATCAGGTAATGTTGCTGCAAGAACGATGGAGCTCCAGCTCACTTTGATGAAAATGTGCAGCACCACCTGGACGCCACATACCCCAATCAATGGATTGGTAGAGGGGCACCTGTATCATGGCCACCACCATCATCTGATCTTGCACTTCTTGATTATTTTCTGAGAAACCATGCAGAGTATGCGTATGCTATCCCTGTAACACCAGAGGTTACCTCATCGCACGTATCCACGCTACGACTGAGCACACAGCCGCAATTATTCAACCGTGTGCGTCTGTCTCTGCACCGCCGATGTACGCTCTGCATTCAAGTAGGAGGTCAACAGTTCGAATCCCTTTTGTAATTTACTACACAGTGTGATGTTATTGTTGTGTTTCTTAACGAAATGTGGAACCACATCCAACAACATGTACGAACCGTTCGCAAACTACGACGCCCCACAACGTCCAAGCAGTGTATTTCCGGACATGGGTTCCCTCAACATACTAAGGTTGTCAGTGTTTTCATCTTCTATACACATCGTTTCCTCATGTTGTATATTATTGCTTAATTCGAAATCATTTATGAGCAAAATGCAACGTAAATAATGCAGCATGCATAGAAAAATCGCTTCTAATGAATACGATAACGTATAACTTATAATGCAAAGATAAAGTCGTGCGCCTGTACTACGTTAGAACATATTTTATCATATTGTTGTTGAAGTCTTAATTATTTCGGTTCTTAATTGTATAATGCTCCCATAATAGTAATTTATGCAACAAGTGGATAACGTTGATGAGTATGGCACGAGTGGATGTCTTATCGTTTTTCACGAATGTCATGTTAAGATTATTATAAGTGTCATTATAAGATTATTGTCTGATGTTTTCTTTTAATTCTTCAAAGGTATGTTTTTTATTTTTTATTTATCTTTTTCGTTCACTTAATTTTTAAAATTCCATCATAGATGAAAATAAATGCAGTTAATTGGGGAGGGGTCTTGAGCGCTATAATTCTTTACTAATTACCCTATTTAAAAAAAATCCTGAACTAAACTTAATGACAAATCAGCTGTATGCTGGATAGCAAAACTCTTGTTGGTAATACACAGACTGACATTTAACTTCGGTCAGATGTTAAAAAAATGGTATGAATAAGTAATTACTTGTTCAGAAAATATAGGTCCTATTATTCTGTATGCATTTACTGCACACCACACACTAATTTTCACGTCATGCAAGCGAATCTCGTGCGTAAAATCGGGTTTCTCTGTGCTTCAGTATCTGTTATTTTACGACGGAACCCATTTAAATGGAACCGTGCTTCGTCAGAGAAGAATATGAAGTATGGGTCGATTACTCTAACATTGACATTTTTCGAAATCCAACTATAGAAATTTACCCGACTCTGATTATTACGTGAAAATAAAGTGTATGCAGCAAAACCCTTACATTGGAAGAACTAAAAGAAAACATCAGGCGAGAAATTCACTCAGTGTTAGATATTGAACTCTCTAGTGTGAATGAAAATTTTTTGATAAGGTGCCAGAAATGTGTGGGTAGAGAAGGGCAACATTTCCAACATCTCTTATGATAAGATACGTGATTATCATCACTGTAATTATAAATATGAGAACGTGAGGCGGTTGTGCGGGTATTATAACTGTTTCGGCGGGAATCGAGCTATAGCTGCCGGCGCGCTAGCCACCGTGCAGTGGTCACAGTGTGAAGGAAAAACACTGTATTATTGGCAGCATGCGTGCCATAATGAACCATTAATGCGTGATATTGAATACAGAGGTTGAAGTTTAAAATGGCGTTAGGTGAAGTAATTAACAACTTGTAAATGAAAAATTTTCGGAGTAGATTTATTTAAGTATCGAAATTTGCAATATGGAATTTTCAGAACGAAGAAGAATTGTTCAAAGTATGGAAAACTAACACTGAAAATGGTTTGTTAAAGCTCAGAAAAAGAAATTGTCTTTCATAAAACTGCAAGATTGTGTGTATCAAGAAAAGGAACCAGAAATGTTTATTAATTTGCTATCAGTAGTAACCAAGTAGAAATGAAGTGTTAATTCTTAAAAGTGCTGTAATTTTTTAAATTAAAGTGAAGTTTTATAAAGTGAAAACATGATATAAGAAGTATTATAATAAACCAACTGAAACAAAAGACATCTCCAGCAAGGAAAACAGAGCATGCTTTCATTAGAAAAGCAACACCCAGATTAGATCAAGAAGCAGTAAAATAAACGAAGAAAAAGAAAAAAGGACAGCTTTAATAATGTTAAATACAAATAAAGTGATTAATGTGTAATAAAATCGATAGATACTGAACAATTAAACAAAGAAGAATTTAGTGTCTTGAATAATTAAATAATATTGTATATAAACCTTAAAGAGATCTTAGTTATTTCAGGACGTCAATAAATAAGTAGAGGAAGGAAAAGAAGATATAGCACTCCTGTATTTATCACTTCAGGTTTTATAGTAAAAATACTTACTAAATCCAGTAAAAAGTATATGTAGAATAATCCAGAATTTTAAAGGAAGGAGTGAATCATTATTCCTGGAATTATGTGGCCCACGCACTTGCTGCTGGCAGGGCTGAGGTTCAGCCTGGGTGCTTTTGCTGCATGCCCACCCTCAACAGGGTTTAACCGCAGGGTTTTTATTTCGGGATGTGTGTTAGGATGGGTTTTTCTGGTTTAAAATGGTAGAAACAGATAGGAGGAAGCATGTTGCTCCTCGAAGTTTGTCTGTTAGGATTCACACTTGCATAGCAAAAACCACCGCCATTTTGAGCTGGAAGCCCTACAACAACCGGTAAAAAGTTACTAAATCAATATCGCCAACATTTGTAAACGCTAACGTGGATCATTGAGGTTTCATTTGAGACAGAATGTACCCGAATTAATTTTATTATGTGCTAATTTATTCAATGTTTAATTTAATATATAAATGATATATGTGTACAATGTGAAAACCATGTAAATATTAATTTCTGTATAATGTAATATTTGTCGTGTACATAATGTTCCTGTTTAACTAAGTTTAGTATGTCTTGAACTCTGCAGTTAGGGTAGAAATATGCTGTTCACATGGTCAGCGAAAACGGGATCTTTTGTGTTAGAATAGAAGGGTAAAGTTTTATGACTGTTTGTTTCCGTTCCGGAAGTATGGAGCGAGGCAAATATAACAGAACGGGAGTTTACCAAGAGAAGCCCGGGAAAAAGGTCACATGATATATACAAACTGACCAATAATAAATCCGATACCAAAATTTTAGGTGGGAGATTGTATTCTTTAAATAATCGAGATTCGCCCCCAAATAGTGCAGTTTACCGTTGACTTTTAGGTCAAGCAGTTCATAGTTAACGTTCAGTAGTGGACAGTACACAATGGAAGACAGTTGAAGTTGTTAAGCAGTTCACAGTCAACAATTGGCGCACAAAATGGTGATAAGTGAACAGGAGCATTATGTAGTGTTAGAGTGAGGAAGTAACAATAATAAACCAAACATTAAGTGTGTAGCCAATTCTTCTCTTGAGCTCCTCGTACCACCACTGAGATCTTATTAATAATCATGATAAGCAGAGTCCATGCTAAAATCACCACTGAAAACCAACTAGCCAGGGTAAAAGCGAGAAGGACAACAAGACGAAGCCACGTCGGATGGAGAAAAAGGTACAGTTAATTTTACAGTTAAATACTTCTATCTCTACCACTATACCGCGTTCGACTCCAACCCGAGCGGGCATCGAACCTGGGACATTTACCAACGGCGCAGTCTTCGAAACAACTAGAGAGGACGGGTACCGACACACACTTCACAGATCCTGCGGCTACGTCTTGTTATAACTCTTCTTATAAAGAAGGGCATCCCTCGGCTGCACTTTGCGGCTTAGAACCGCGGAATATTGGCAGCTGAAAGGGATCCATAATGCCTTGGGTATGAGCCGTATATTCGTTGCTTAGAAGGAACAGTTTTAACAATTGTGATTTGTTCATTAAATATGTTGTTTATGTTATTTGCATTCATAATTTGTGTTGGAAAACGTGTTAGAATGTATGATATTTGTGTTTTGGAATAAAAATAGTAAGGTGTTATATGAGTATGATTCCGAGCATTGATAGATATGGGAGTATAACCGAAGAAGGAATATTGAATACAGTAACAAATGGCAGGATTGTATGAAATAGCCTATGCTTAACGGAAGACCTGAAAGGCTTCATATGAAACAAGAAAGCATAAACTACTCCAGTAGCATCCTCAGCATATGTAGGGGACTCGAATCAATTGTGCAGAAGTGATTCTTAGGTTTAAAAGAAAGCAGTTAGCTAAAGAAGTAAACAGGCAGACAAGCCATTTGGAAAATCACTTTTCTGGAGTGCACGTTATGGTCCTTGAAGACCGCGCTCTCCTGCTCCCTCTTCTCAATGTTTTGTGTATGGAATGCGAAAGGAAGTGCGCGGATTGGAATGACGCAATCACAGAAGCGTTTTAACTCTAGGTGGAGCCGATTAGTTGAATTTCCTCGCTGAATACAAAATACCACATCGCCTCTAACTGCATAATGATCGCGTCTCTCTGCTTTGGTTGTAACAGAAAGAAGCACGCTTTTAATTCCTAGTACTTAAGGTTTGGTAGTTAACACGTTTTGTGGTACCTTAGTAAGCAAATTGTTACTCCCTTGTTATTCTTTGAGGTAGTGAAAGATAAAAAGTAGGGGAAGCTGTTTTAGGTGTACTGGCAGAGGAAAGATGGACCACTTGAAACCATGTCCAGTAAACAAGAGCTTCTGTAGGCAGTAGCGCGAAAAGCATTGCCTAAAAGGAGGCGAATTCCATCAAGACTACCATTATTTTGTTGATACCACAAATAAACCGTCTGATTTTAACTCTTTACTTTCTCTACAACGTACATAATAGGTATTGGATTCCAACCAAAAATACGATATGGATATTTCACCGGAAATACGTGTTTTGAGGTCTCTAGAATAAAAAACTTTTAGAAAAATGTCTTTCGCGCCGTGTGTGTGTGTGTGTGTGTGTGAACACCATAACTCACAAAGAAAAGTTTGTTAAATACCAAACTTGGTATTCAAGTTCAGTACCTTCCAAAGGTAAAGATAAAGGTAGATATCACGGAGGGACCCCCGGAACCGGGGCAGAGCACCCAAGCAGATCAGTTGGCCCATTGTGCTTCCATTGTGACTCCTGAAAAGGAAAGATGACGGGAGAGACCCGTAGGGTGACCACATCCTAATGCTGACGGGAGCAAGCATAGATGGGGTCCCTACCGTTTTCAGATATAAGGCATCCGACTCCGCACGATCCCTGCCCACAAGCCCCAACCTCCAGGGTCTCCCGGAGCGGAGCCCCACGCTGAGAAGAGATCTAACTGAGCGGTGCCGCAGCGACGCCAGGGAAGAAACCTTTACAGAGAGCAAACCACCGCCCAGCCGCAATCCCCCGTCGCCTGGTCCTACAGCCCCAAAACTGATGACAAGGAAGTTGATGGGTACAGAAATGAGATGAAGGAAAGTCGTGGTAGAAGATGAATCACTCATGTATACATTGCCGACCCGGGAAAATCACGAAAAGCCCATGGGTCCGAGTGGGCAGACGCCGGGGATCGAACTCGGGACCTCCCGAATGCTACTCGTACACGTTACTGAGACGCCAACTAGCTCGGTGACAATCCATCATGACCAAACTTTCTATTCCTATTGTCTCGAACAATTAGAGTATAGTGAGAAGCAGCTCAACCTTGTCGAAAACGCAGTCTCTGCCGTCTGGTGAATGGCAGGTCATCACTAAGAAGATCACACTACACCTTTACTCTGGGGGCACCTGGGTCATTAGCCTCACGCATCTAACCTGGATTTTGCACAGGTCAGTACCGTGCGTTTTGAGCATAGAATGGAACCGTCCAAGTAAGACACATTATAAAGTGTATTTATAACAACTTAACAAACAAAAAAATATATATAAATTTAGAATTTGTTATTGATTTAAGGATGTTAAAATTTAATTGTTATTTTATTAAATTTTTTTGTTATTATTTAATGTATATATTAAAATGTCAAATTTAATTAAAATTTTTTAGAAAATATGATTTGATTAGTAAAATTTAAATTGTTTTATAAGTAATATGTAATATGTAATGAGTATTACACGTTTAATAAAGTCATTGCAACAAATGATAACACCAGTTGCTGTTAAACACCTTTATTTGTCACTTAAGTGCTCAGCATAGTGCAAACCTTACAATTGAGACACTTTTCACACACATTCAGAACACAACACAACTGATCCGTCGAGTCGAATCACAACTGGACTGCACTCGGTACTGTTCACTTTTAACTGCCCAAACCCTTCGACTTCTTGATTTCATTTAACTTCGCAACTTCCTATCTAACTCTCGGGCAGGAGCAGCTCCGCAGACAAAGCGGAATGTTCAAGAAGGGGAAGCTACTGGAAACGGCTGAAAGGAATCTTCTGAAGCAGTAAACATTTCGAGGAAGCGGCACACAAGCATGCCTATTATTTTGAAATTCGGTCGAGGGGCCCAGCCAGGTGACGGGCCGGAATGCGCTTACCGGCGGCCCGCAGGTAGCTTCACGCGCGCGGTCAGTTATCATTGTTAATCTGATTGATGGTCCAATTGCAAAACGACGCCTGTGTAGAGGATCATTGATGCTTGTGTGAACATGTTTCAGCTTGTAAGTACAAAATTGAGATGTTTTTAAAATTCGCCAAACAGTTTCTTTGCTCACCCCACTCTGTCTAGACATATGGAATTGAACTTTTAGGACGCGCATATCACATTAGTAGCCGTCTTTGCCTACTACTTCAGTTTGCAGCCAGCATAAACAAGGTCCTTTTAAAATGATTTAAAGGTTAATTACAGCTTGAAATCGTGGTTTTTGAATTTCTGGATGCTCCTTTGTAGCCTGTCTGACAGGTCTGTGGTTACCGCTGCTAAGCAGTACAAGTTCGACTCTTTGTTCCGGAGTGGCAACACATTCTGTTTGTCAAATTATTTCTGGGCCACACACAAGAATTCGGTATGGTTAATTTAACACTTTTGCTCACTGAATTGCAACTGAATTTTGAGCCACGTGGTATATTATTAAAACATGGAACGAGAAAATCAATGTTGTCAAATGATTTAAAGACTTTACCATTTACAAGAAATATCATAGACATATTTCATTAAGAAAAATGTTAAGTGTTCATCAATTCCAGCTATAGCCATGAATAAAAACGGCAGTCCAAATTTGCATCCTCTTCCCTACTGTGGAAAATAAGGTAATAGGCCCTGACCTATTCAATATTGATAATTTAAGCATTTTAATTTGCTGTTATTATTTTAGACTGATACTTGTAACGGTTCCCTTCGTTGCCATCGTTCTAGGCGTCTTACCTTGCGTCGTTGACGTTCTCCGCTAAATCGCAGGGGTCGTCTTCAGGAAATCGATGTTCCGATGCCAGCAGGAAACACGTCGTCGTATCTCAGGGTCAACTGTCGGCGAATCTACTGAAAATTCCGGCGCGTCTTTTTACTAGAAATCCTGCAAGATTTTCTGGTTTTTCTAACACGTGCGATTCTTTAACAGTGTCTTCCCACTATTATCTCTCAGTCCACTAACATTTCCTTCGGCTAATTATTTAATATCTCGGTGCTCTAAAACCGTTCTTTAGATTCGCGCGAACTCGAAGTAGTCACTTGACAAATATTAAATCGTTTATAAACTGGGATATAATTATATTGACGAAATATTACGCATATGTCGCTTTATAAGGGAATAATTGCGCACACTTAGCAAGTTTCGGAATTTAGCGTCCTTTACTGACTGAGAGTACTACGTGTTACCTTATCCAAGAATCATGACAAACTGTGTGAAATCCACGCTTATATTTACATATACCAACTTACTACTAACCTCCGGATTTCTGTACATAAAACCACGTCTTCCTATCTTCTCATTGGTTCTAACAATCATCCTGCATCTTTATTGGTTCTCCGGTTGAAAACGGTAAGAAAAGACCGTTGCCTACAGTGTCTACTTTCTCTTGAAACTTGGTTCTTCCCTTCAAGTACAAAGAAACGCTGAATTTTTATGACCCCACACTTGGAAAAATACAGCAAACATTTTGAAACGAAGCTGCTCTATTTCGCCTAAATCATGCAGATTTTCTTACGCAATTACGCCTTCATTTATTGGATAATATTAATGAAACTTAAAACACATTTACACTTTTTTGACGGGCTCTTGAGTGATGTAGTTTTAATCCAATTACTTTAAAATTGTAGAAACTTATCAAAATTCGGTTAGTTAATCATTAATAAGTCTTAAAGTATAATTATTCAAGGATTCCTTTTTGTGCAGGTGTAATCAGGCGGAAATATTGCTACAAACTACGCGCCTTAGCGAAGAATAAAATTATTTTAGAATTCATATCATGCTGCTATTCATATCATATAAACCTGCGAATATCGCTGTTTATTGTAGAAAAGGTTTATCGTAAGCAAAAGATATAATAAAGGAAGTAAGGAAAGCAAACCATACATGAGAAGAAATTGACAGAATACATTTTCGTGAACGATATTTGCAAGGAAGTAGAGTATCGGTGTCGTGCGGATTTATGGCACTATAATGTGGAAACTGGGCCAGAGAGTAGATGTCTTATCAAAACGTTGGTCAAGGCACACCCTTTCTTATCGACCGGACCTATAAAACACTCTCCATCTCTGAAGCGCTTTTAGTACGCGGCTACTCCTCAAAGTAGTACTAACATTCGATGAAGAATGATACATTTTGTAAATTGTTAGTGCCATTGATTTCCCTTTATAGGAAAATAGCACTAATGGTGGACTTCTTGGTACAAAAACACTATTATATTGCACCCCTGGGCGTTAACTCTTGCATTCTGCTGCCATTTGCACCGTTAAGAATTTATCCAGAGGGAAAGGTTTCCATGAAAAGGAGCTAGCAAGTAGCTAATATTCACCAACACGTGGAATAACAATTTATTTTAAAGTGATATATCCGTTTACAATGATTAGATCAGCTTGCTTTAACACTTGCTAAACAAATTAATATGCTCAAATACAATGTGATATGTTCTTGCTTTCTACGCTTAAAGTGGCTATGTGCATTTAAAGAATGTATAAAAAAGTAACCAATACCATGAAATTACATGAAGTTCAATGTCAATGCTTCTCCCGTACTAGAATTTGGAAAAGCAACAAGAGTTAAAGATTGAATTTTGAAAGGCTTACCAAACAAGATTTTAAAGATAATTTAGAAAAGGCCGAAATAACCCGTGGTGAAGTATGCCGAACCTCGCTACAACGATGGCTAGTTGTTCCGCCTCGGTCCCTGGAGAAAAAGCGACTCCTCTTCACTGCCTGCCCAGGAGTTCGTGAAACCGTCGGAGAAGATGATGGCGCTGGCATCAGTTGCGTGTCGCAACTCAGTCAATGACAATCGTGCCTGATGTATTACGTGATGAGGTGATGTCTTACGTGATTCCTGACAGTATGTTTTTCAAAGTTTTGGACGTTGGCTTTCTGAAGATATGAATGACGTCATCACCCTGGCATTGTGACGTGCTGGTTGCATGAGCCACGACCATGGGGGAGGCGAAAACGGCACAATATAAAAATAACTTAATTTTACTTTCTGTATCGCTTTCCTGTTCTAGAGGAATAGTGAAGTGAACAATACGTCATGAATGCGAAGACTTACTTAGGTAAGCCCCAACTAGCGAGATGCCCCTGCGGTAACGTGCGAGGTTCGCATTTGGGAGGTTCCGAGTACGATTTCTGTGGCCGACCAGTCTGTCCATGGGTTTTTCGTGGTTTTTCCTGGGTGGCAAGGCGAATTCCAGGATGGTTTCTCTTCTACCATGATTTTCCTTTCCCATATTTTCCTATCATTTCGCTTCCCCTTTCATGTTTCAGGTAGCCTTAAGGGCTGTACGCTCGGTCGGTATCGGACAGATGACGCAGATGCTTGGAAGAGAATTAAACCTGCCAGATGGCGGTTTAATTCCCCAATTCTACCAGAGGGAAGCCTTCTCTGAGCAGCCAACCGCTATGGCCGGGTCATCAAGCTTGGGATCGTTAGACACCTCTGCGCGTCTTTGACGGCCGGTCTACCTGCGGCCTATAGCCTCATTCACCTCATCTATTCCTCCTGGAGATGGGAAGCAAAAACGATCCGTTAAGGTGTGCCTTCCGTTCCCTGGTTATAGTCATAGGTAAGCCCTTATTGGGAGGCAAAACTAAGATTTTCAGGAAATTTCCCTTAGCGCAAGCAACTTTTTGCACGAGAAATTACTTCTTAATTTTATTTTCCTGAAATCCATCTAATTACCTTGATAAAATCATTAATTATGAGAAAACCGGAATCTCTAAGCACTAAAGCCAGGACGAAAGCAAATAAAATTGAACTGTTAGTGAACTTTAGGCAGGAACGTCGCAGCTTAGAAACCACCCCATCTATGTGTTGTTTTTGTAGAAGGCACCACCTGCTTTGTTTATAATATTTATATTAATATATGGTTTGAGTGTGGATAACTTGAAGCAACTGCTTAAAAATTCCCATGCCTGATCATTATATATTGTCAAGAAAAATAAGATTCCTTTTAATTTTCTACAAATATGCAGAGAGGCTTTATTTATTATTATTGACTGTTGTGTAACCGAAAATCCATTAAATTAGACAGAACTTAACTAGAAAAATTTGATGTGTTACACTCACATGACTTTCTCTACTCTTGTACAAACTATTTTTACAAACGGTTATTCTCCATATGCTTCATGTTAATCCAGATATCGAGATGTTAATCTTATTGCTAATTTTCATGTAGATACAAGGGAAATTGGTAGGCTTTAAACGAGAGTCAAATATTTTAAGAGCTGGTTGCTATGTGGAGTATTCCATTCTCTTTGCATTACCAGGACAAAAAAAATATTTCCCCTACTTACTACACATAGTAGATAAAGTAAAAATGAACGAATTCACATTTGAGAAAAAGTATAAGTATTGGAACATTTAAGGGAATAACAAGCAATATCTCGAAAATAGTTCACTCAACAAAAAACATACGACATAAATTGTGTATTTTAACGCGATCTACACTTTTTGTAGTAAAATTTTGTCTATCGCTTATGGTTTACCAGTTATGTAAACGTCGTTCACAATGAAAAATACTTTTAGAGACATTCCCAGAAAAATTGAGATATGCAATTCATTTGCCATAAAAATGTCTTAAACTTATGGTATTTTATTAAAAATCGTTAGAGCTATTTTTGAGAAAATTAAAATTTTAGAAAAAGTTCCATGTAAGGGGTAATCTGGGGTGTGAGGATTTTCTTGAAAACCTCGTGTCGCATCTCTGGAAGATACTGAACCTAAATACCAAGTTTGGTGTTTATCCGACTGTTCGTTTCTAAGTTATGCTGTTCACAGACAGATAGACAGACAGACACACACACACGCGGACATCCAAAAATGCTTTCAGTGCACCTCAAAACATGTATTTCCTGTGAAATACCGGTATCGAATTTTTAGGTGGAATGCAATACATCCCTTACATCCCAATACGAAACTTTTAAGTTTAGCATCTTCCAAGGATGTGACACGAAAATTTTGAAGAAAATCCCCCAACCCAAACTACCCTTTACATGGAACATGTTTTCTTACTTGTTATCTGCTCAAAAATGACTCTAACGTTTGGTTTATTGAAATGCCATATTTGGACAGGTACAATCAGACTGAAAAATGCAATGCCATAGTCGGGATTTGAACCGCGAATCTTCCAGTTTCCATCCAGTTACTCTAATGAAGTGAGCTACCACGGTAACATGCGAGCAGGACATTAAGTTCCCCAATTGATCCGCATTTTTTCCGTTAAATCACAAGGAAATCTGAAATTCATTTTGAGATGACATCCCCCAATGGCGACTTACAATGCCTTAAGTACTTCAAGTCCAGGGCTTCATAGTTAAACCACCTGTTGGGTAATCAATGGTAATTTAATTTTCTTTCACATAAGTCGTGAGTAGGACAAGGTTGGACAAGTGGAATCAGACTGAAAAACCTAATGCGTTGCACTCACATGACTTTCTCTTCTCTTGTACAAACTATTTTTACAAACGCTTATTCTCCATATGCTTCATGTTAATCGAGATGTTAATCTTATTGCTGATTTTCTTGTAGGTGCAAGGTGAGTGTGGTAGGTTTTAAGCGGCAGTCAAATCTTTTAAGCGCTGGTTGCTATGAGGAGCATTCCATTTTGTTCAGGACAGAAAAAAAATGTTAACTATTCGAAAATTCCAACGAATAACAAGGAATATCTCATAAATGTTCATTAAAAAAATGTATGAGACATAAGTGTGTTTTAACGAGATCTACATTTCTTGTAGATCTATCTCTTATGGTTTACCTGTTATGCAAAAGATATTGAGAATAAGGACTTTTGGGAACATTCCAAGAGAATTCAAGATATACATTGAATTTGTCATGAAAATATCTTAAATATGCGATATTTTAAACAAAATCGTTAGAGCCATTTTTGTAAAAATCAAAATTTTCGAAAAATTTTGCATGTAACGGGTAGTCTGGTGTGGGGGGATTTTATTGAAAATCTTCGTGTCGCATGTTTGAAAGATAATGAACCTAAATACCAAGTTTGATATTTATCCGAATTTTCGTTTTTGAGTGTGCTGTTCATTGACGCACACATGAACCTTTTTCTAAAAATGCATTTTTTTGGATTCAGGGGGCCTCAAAACATATATTTCCGGTGAAATCTCGGTATCGAATTTTTGGGTGGAATGCAATACTTCCTCTACTTACTATACGTAGTAGAGAAAGTAAAAATTCAGTGCCACAGCCAGGATTTGAACCACTGGGTTATGGCATCTCAAAATTAGTTTGAGAACTGTTTGCGGTGTGCCGTAAAAACGCACAGTAGGTTGGGGAATTTAATGTCCTGTTGGCATGTTGCCATAGTAGCTCAGTTGCCTAGAGCAGCCGGACGGGAACTGGAAGATCTCTGGTTCAAATCCCGGCTATGGCATTGAATTTTTCAGTCTGATTGTGCCTGTCCAACCTTGTCCTACACACGGCTTGTGTGAAAGAATATAAAATATCATACGTTTAAGTTATTTGAATGACAAATAAAATGTATATTTTGAATTTTCTGGAAATAGCCTCTGAAGCCCTCTTCATTTTGAATGCATTGTAAAGACTTGTGAGATACACAAAATAGGAGTTAAAGAACAGTTTGTGTCAAATTTCTTCTGTAGAGTACACTTTTTTCCCACATATTTCTTGTTATTTGTTTGAATTTTCAAATACCTACCTATACATTTCACAACTGAGAGGTCACAATTTTATTTTCTGATAGCCATGCAGAGAAGATGAAATTTCGAAGCCGTCACATAGCGATACGCTCTTTAAAACTGTATCTATCGCTCCTAACCTATCGTACCACGATATGGGTAAACATGAATTGAAAGTTTAACTGGATTAACAAATTGCTAGAATAATAAGCTTTTTATAAGAATAATTTGTGGAGGAGTGAGTGGAGAAAGTTATGTGAATGCAACACTTCAGAGCTTTTATAATGTATCCTTCCTATTTATTTATTTTACTTTTATTTTCTGTACCACGCCCTAGGAGGTAGAGAAGGTATTGTATTTCAAAAAAAAATTCAATATAGAGATTTCACCATAAATACCTGTTTTGGGGACTCCTGAGTCAAAAGAGAGCATTTTTATTAAAATGCCCGATGTATGTACGTGTGTAAACAACATAACTCAAAAACAAAAAGTCTGATAAATACTAAACTTGGTTCTAATTATGTTGACTACCTTCCAAAACACGCAACACGAAGATTTTCAAGAAAATTCCCTTACTCAAAACTACTTTTGCATGGAAACTTTTTGTAATATTTTACTTTCTAAAAAGTGGCTCTCACTATTTTGATTAAAATACGATATATTAAAGATACTTACATGGCAAACAAAAGTATGGCTTGAATTTTCTGGAAATAACCTTCATTCGGAAGAAATTTTGTATAACTGGTAAACGTTAAGCGATAGCCGACAACGCACTACACAAAATGTATATCTCTTTAAAACATACAATTTATTTTAAATGTGTTTTTGGTAGCATCCATTTCCGAGAATTCCGTCATTAATGGTTCGAATTGTTCAATATTTTTGTCACTATTTTCAAGTCCTTTCGATCTTCTGTTCATCGCGATTGCACACAAAGAGCATGGAACTTTAAGGCCAGCGTATAGTCTTCAGTTGTATCTACACCCCCTCAAGAAAGTATTCGTCTGCACTTTAAAAACTTCTGGCAGCCAAATTAATGGAGGGGAAGATCTAAATTAGTGGTTAAATGATAACAGTTTAGGTGTTTTGTCGTTTTTTCAGATTGTTCATTTTATCAGTTTCATAATTTTCTGAAAAATATGCCAAAATTGCAACCTTTGTTCAATGGCATAGCCGCGATTTGAACCAGAGAGCTAGTTTTTGCACGGTTGCTCTAACCAACTGAGCTACCATGGCAACATGCCGGCATGACATTAAGTTCCCCAACTGACTTTTTCCCGCTAAACCGTAAGCAGTTCTGAAACTAATTTTGAGACGCCATACCCCAGTGGTTCAAATCCTGGCTATGGCACTGATTTTGTGGTGTTTTCAAACTTATCCTTCATGAATTGGATAGAACACCTTTTGTCCATACATCCACACACTTTCATCGACATATGACAAACTGGTGGAGAAATAAATCGTGAAGTCGTAAAAAGCGGGCAGAAATTGAGGAATTAAGGCAAAAACGTTGAAAATTCCCAACTTTGATATTTTATTCCTTTGTCAAATAAAGTCCTATTTTCAAATAATAGACAAACAGATTGCTCTACTCAAGGCATGTAAGATAATTTTAAAAACCTGCATACGAAAGAGTTGCAATTTTGGAATATTTTTCAAAAAATGATAAAGCTGAAAAAATGAACGATCAGAATAGCCGCCAAAGCCCGTAAACTGCATTACCACTTGATCTTTATGCCCAAAAAGAATTAGATTTTTCCCTTCATTAATTTGGTTGTTAGAATTCTATAAACTGGTACGAATACTTTCTGTATAACGAAATGTGTAATGCAGCTATTTCCTTAAAGCTTTATCCCGATTAAACCAATTATATAGGAAAATAAACTTTAATAAGAATAATTTATATACCCACTAACAAGCTATAGAGGGTAGAGAAAGCCATGTGAATGTAACATATCAGAATTTTTTGTTGTCAGTTTTGCTCGCCTATTTTGGTTGTTGTAAGTGCCTAAACATCTGGACCCTGCTTATCAATATACAAATGCGAGTCTGTACAGAAAGTTTGTGGTGTCGACAACGCTAAGTGGCGTGTTCCCCAGTTTTGTCTGGTACCAGGCCGTGTTTGTCGACGCACATTCTTCTTCAACGCACGTATCGAACCCACATTTCGCGGTATTACGTAACTGCACCTGCGCATTACGATGTTCAAGGTTAGTTTTGGTGTTGTCGACTTTCCGTTATCTGAATGAGCAATAATCCAGAGGCACCACAGAATATCAACCAGATACAATGCATCTTATTACGTCAATAACGCTGCCGTTTCTTCAGGAAAAAAACTGAGGTGTTACGCTCACATGACTCTACCCTCTTTCGCTTATCAGTGGATATAAACATTATTATTACGAAAGTTTAATTTCCTACCTGCTTCATTCTAATTGAGATAAACCTTTCCGGAAATAGCTACCTACTTTACACATTTCGTTATAGATACCAAGGGAAAAGGGATAGTCAAATGTTTAAGAACTGGAAGGTATATGCTGGCTTTAAAATTCTGTATTCTTTACATGAAATCACGAGAAACAACTGAACATCAACAGGACTTTAAAATAATAACTCAAGTATTGAACAATCGGATATCTCGAAAATGGCTTATGCCACAAAAAAAGTTATTTTAAATAAATTGTGTGTTTGTGTGTCGTGCGTTTTCGTCTGTCGTTTAAAGCTTAACATTTACACAAGATAATATAAAATTCCTTCCGAATGAAGAGGATTTCACAGGCTATTTCCAGAAAATTAGAGATATACATTTTCTTGTGTTGTAAATATGTGGTATTTTAATCAAAATCCTAAAAGCCATTTTTTGGAAAATAAAAAATTTCGAAAAATGTTCCATGTAAAGGGTAGTTTGGTGTGGAAGAATTTTCTTGAAAATGTTATTGTCGTATCTCTTGAAGGTGCTGAGGCTAAATACCAAGTTGGGTATTAATCCTGCTTTTCGTTTTTGATTATGCTATTTTTTTTTTTCATCAGAGGGCTTCAAAATGTATCTTCAGTGAACTCTTCGTATCGAATTTTAGGATGGAATAGAATTCTTTACCTACTTACTGTATGTAGTAGAGAAAGTAGAAAAGTGTGTTCCTTATTTTCAGTTTGAGAATCTGGCAAACCTAAGACCGACTGGTGACTGGAGTTAAGGTATCCAGGCCCGATGCAGTTTTATCTTTTAGTTAAGGGACATTTGGACTGAATTTTATAACTCTCTTAATTTTAAAGATATTCCCTTCAAAAATTGGCACACTTAATATGAGTGAATATAGAAATGACTGTACAAAAGCTAAAAGCTCTACCCAAATTAGTTTCCCAGATAATATATTGAAATATGTTAATTAGTAAAAAAATGCAAATTTTCTAAAACTCCTTGTGTATTCAAATTTGCCAGAGAAGTATAATATTAACATTTCCTAATACTAAAAACAGTGAATAAATGTAAGAATTTGAATAACATTGATATTAGGTGTAGAGAAATGAATTGTTTTATGAAGCTTTTGGTGTAACACATTTTAGATTATGTATGCAAATCAGAGTAAAACTGAAATGTAAGGAATAAATTTAACAAAAATGTAGAACCGAGAAAAACCACATACTAAAAGGAAGCAGTGGGGTTGAAAGGAATCGCACGGATGATTTAAGCATGTCGCTGGATTTTTAAAAATCTGATGTGTTACACTCACATGACTTTCTCTACTCTTGTACAAACTATTTATACAACGCTTATTCTCCATCTACTTCATGTTAATCGAGATAAACATTTGCGGAGTCTATCTTATTGCTAATTTTCTTGTAAATGTAAGGGGAATATATATATATTTACAAGGGCAATTTGGAAATACAGTAGCCTTTAAGCACATACATATCTCTTAATAGCTGGTTGCTAGGTGCAGCACCGTTCCCTTTCCCACAGATTAATACTCTTTGCATATCCAAGACAAAAAAATGAATAACAAATTCCCATTTGAGAAAATAAGTATTGAAAAATTTAAGGGAATAACAAGTAATATCACGAAAATGGTTCACTCAACAAAAGAAATGTATATGACATAAATTGTGTATTTTAACGCGATCTACATTGTCTGTGTAGTAAAAGTTTGTTTATCTCTTATGGTTTACCAGTTATGCAAAACTCGTTCACAATGAAGAATACTTTTGGAGACATTCCCAGGAAATTCAAGATATACATTTTATTTGTCATAAAAATATCTTAAACATATGATATTTTAATCAAAATCGTTAGAGCCATTTTTGAGAAAATTAAAATTTTCGAAATATGTTCCATGTGAAGGGTAATCTGGGGTGGGGGGATTTTCTTGAAAACCTTCGTGTCGCATCTCTGGAAGATACTGAACCTAAATACCAAGTTTGGTGTTTATTCGACTGTTCGTTTCTGAGTTATTCTGTTCACAGACAGACACACACACGGACATGTTTCCAAAAATGCTTTTTTTGGATATTCAGGGGGTCTCAAAACATGTATTTCCGGTGAAATCTCGGTATCGAATTTTTGGGTGGAATACAATACTTCCCCTACTTACTATACGTAGTAGAGAAAGTAAAAATGGCAGACCATGAAACATGCTTAGCAAAACGATTCACAGATTCTAAACAATATTTAAGATATAATTAACTCATTGAAAATTTGTCATTTTCACCTAAAAGCTTAATCCGAGTGACCCTTAAGCGTCAGAGAAAGATAAACGTGTTACTAATAAGCTTACGGAGATACCTAAGAACGAGAAGACAGTCTGTTAATATAATTCTTTGATTTAGTGTCACTAGCAGCCTGAAAATCAATGACATGTTCCAAGGATTACACGGTCACGAATACGCTGACTTAACGTCACCAATGAAAGAGGAATACGCGCAATGCTTGGCATGCAGGTTAATACCTTAAATTATGTGTTACACTTCCATCGCGGTTCGTCTCTTATATAATGCATTATGTAACGTCTTCATTATTAAGAATGGGCTTTCATCACAATGCCGTAATGTGTCGCAATAACCAAGTAAAGGAGTTTTGTAACACTCAGCAGAATTCTTCTCTTGCACAGAAAAAGAAAGAAAAAGATCGGCATTAACCTCCCTGCTGTGCGAGGAGTCCCGCGTTCGATTCCCTGTTGAGGTGAGAATTTTTCTCTAGCCGAGATTATTCCCTATCCTTCCAAGATTCTGGAAGTATGAATGAGTGTGTGACTGTGTGTGTGTGTCATCTAATGGTTAAAACCAAAAAAGTACAAGAAATCAGTGACAAGAGAATACGAGTAACACCATTCCCAACAGGCAATAACTTCCAAAGGAAAGGTTACCGATAAGACCAATGTAATCAAAAGGCGGGGTATAAATGGAAATTTTAAAACAAATCTGCTGTGTTGCACTCACATGAGTTTCTCTACTCTTGTACAAAATATTTTTACAAACGCTTATTCTCCATCTACTTCATGTTAATCGAGATGTTAATCTTATTGCTAATTTTCTTTTAGATGCAAGGGGAATATGGTAGGTTTTAAGCGATAGTCAAATCTTTTAAGAGCTGGTTGCTATGTGGCGTATTTCATTCTCTTTGTATGTCCAGGACATAAAAAAATCAATAACGAATTTAAGAAAAAGTATTAGTATTGGAAAATTTAAGGGAATAACAAGCAATATCTCGAAAATGGTTCACTCAACAAAAAAAATGTATGACATAAATTGTGTATTTTAACGCGATCTACATCTTTTGTGTAGTAAAATTTTGTCTATCTCTTATGGTTTACCAGTTATGCAAAAGTCGTTCACAATGAGGAATACTTTTGGAGACATTCCCAGAAAAGTCGAGATAAACATTTCATTTGTTATGAAAATATCTTAAACATATGATATTTTAATCAAAATCGTTAGAGCCATTTTGAGAAAATTAAAATTTTCGAAAAATGTTCCATGTAAAGGGTAATCTGGGGTGGGGGGATTTTCTTGAAAACCTTTGTGTCGCATCTCTGGAAGATACTGAACCTAAATACCAAGTTTGGTGTTTATCCGATTATTCGTTTCTGAGTTATGCTGTTCACAGTCGCATAAACACACACACGCACAGACACCCAGACACACACAAGGACATGTTTCTAAAAATGCTTTTTTTTACTCAGGGGGTCTCAAAACATGTATTTCCGGTGAAATCTCGGTATCGAATTTTTGGGTGGAATTCAATACTTCCCCTGCTTACTGTACGTAGTAGAGAAAATAAAATATATATGCTTTAAGAGGTGTCGATTAAACCCAACAAGTGAAACCAATAATAATATAGCTCTCTTGTTTCGAACCAAATCTTTAGTGAATCTTTAGTGTAATTTATGTAAAGTGCTAAAACTAAATATACTTTTTACTTTGTCTACATCGTGGATAGTAGGTAGAGATACATAGATGTGGAAGCTAGAGATACGTTGGCCTGATCCCAAGTAGATATGAACTTTGGGATCCCTTACGTGGCAATATGTAAAAACCAGCAGACATGTAGTTACGTCTGTCTGATCCTAAGAGGTCCCCTTCATTCGGAAGGAATTTTGTATAATCTTGAATAACTGTAAACCTTAATGTTAGCTATAGAACGAAAACATACTTCACAAGAAATGTTGATCTCTTAAAAACAAACAATTTATTTCAAATAACTTTTCTGTGGCATCGAACATTTCCAAGATATTCCTCATTAATGGCTCGAATTGTTCAATACGTAGCCATTCTTTTAAAGTCCTGTCGATTTTCAGTTGTTTCTTGCGATTGCATGGAAAAGTATGGAATTTTAAGACCAGCGTGTAACGTCCAGTTCTAAAACATTTGACTATCGCTATTCCCTTTGTATCTATAACGAAATATGTATGCGGCTATTTCCGGAAAGGTTTATCTCGATTAAAATGAAGTAGATAGGAAAATAAACTTTCGTAAGAATAATTTGTATACCCACTAATAAGCGATAGAAAGTAGAGAAAGTCATTTTAATGTAACACAAGGTTTTTTTTTTAAAAAATAGTGATTAACGCCCGCTCTTAACTACACGCAATGGCACTGGTGATACATGAAATGAAATGGTAATTGGGAAAACGAACTTTCGAAAGAAGCAACGCTCCAGAACCGAGTGGGATGGCTCAGGCGGTAACGTTCAAATCGGGTTCAAATCCCGTAGGCCGATCAATCTGACTGAGGTTTTTTCATGAAAAACCACGAAAGAGTTTTAATACTATGCCCCAAAGTTCCACCTTAAGATAACAACTAGGTGGTAATAGCGAATGTTGTGCCATCTATTCACAGACATTGAAAGTAGTTAGACTGGACGGCACCCTAATGCCATCTGTATGACACGAAGCAGAAGATCCGGCTGCTATGCGCCAGGTCGCTGGACATGTGACGAAGCAAGATGGCATGGTTACAAGAATGAGACCTAGAAGGCCAACTGTCCGCCTTTCTGTGAGGGCGGAGGTTGGACTGCCATCTGCACGGCTCGAAGCAGAAGTTGCCTAGGGTCTCTGTGGACACGACGAAGCGGGTGGTTACAGGGATGAGACCTTGAAGGCTAACTGTCCGCCACACCTCGATCTAAGAGTTCTCTATTAACAGATCCGTCGCGATATGACCCTGTCGTTAAAGCGACGTAAAATAAAAGAGTGGTAAAACGTTCCAAGTTTAAGGTACTTGATTGGCAACAATTATCGCTGGCGTCCCGTTACCAAGTCCGTTTCTTAATGATCTCGGCTGTGTGTGTGTGTGTGTGTGTGTGTGTGTGTGTGTGTGTGTGTGTGTGTGTGTGTGTGTGTGTGTGTTAACTGAAGAACTTTAAGAGAAACAATACAGGTTAGAGACACAAACAGTATCAGTAATTAATGCCAATGGCGCTTGCAGATTTGAACTTCTGGACTTAATAATAATATTTGTACCCAGGCTTCACTTCCATAAAGCAATGTAGAAATCCACTTTATAAAATTAAATTTTGGTCTCTTTCCTAATTTTATTTGTAGAGTTCTTTGAATCGTCCCACATATTGCTTGAAATTAGTTTTGTGTTAATTTCTAAAACATATTTCACAGTCAAGCTATTTATAAATTAGGCAAATGTTTCAGAATATGATTCTCTTTTGCATTCTTTAATATGATTGGATATTTTCCTTTAAAAGCCATTCTTTTATTTTCTTAGGTGAAAATTGTGAATTACTAGTTATTTAGAAAGCAATGCCCTTTTGTAATAAATTTGTGCTTCATTTTCTTGAACTACCATTTGGTCATCAACAAAACAACTTCAATATTCATATATAGTAATATAATGATGGTGATTATGATATAACGGTTATTAAATATTCGTACACTAGGTATTGACTTTCATATTTTTTTCTGAATATTTATCTTCTTTACAAACACATGTAAAAACCTAATGAGTATAATAATTATCGACGTAATCCAAAATACATAGAACGGTTCTTTTCATCTACATGAACCCTATCAGCGAAACGCAACCCTTCAATCCATTCATATGCCAACACCAAAATGATGTTCATCCAGGCGTTGGGAAGTTTGACCTATTTCTTTTAACTCGCACGTTTCCCTTTTAAGATTCATACATTTAATCTTACTTAATTGAAAACTTCTTTGAATTATCTGTTGCCCACGCCTACATACAATATTTGCTTCTAGTAATCCATTCCGGACCTCATTCATTTAGTAATTCTGCACTAATTATATTAATTATATTTCACTTTGTGGCTAAGTGCCATGAAATAAATTACTATACTTAAACATTTTCTTTTCTTTTTGATAACAGAAAGCATGAAGAAAAGTCTGATGTGTTGTACTCACGTGACTTTCTCTACTCTTATACAAACTATTTTTACAAACGCTTATTCTCCATCTACTTCATGTTAATCGATATAAACATTTGCAGAAGCTAACTTACTGTTAATTTTCTTGTAGGTACAAGGGGAATATGGTAAGTTATAAGCGATAGTCAAATCTTTTAAGAGCTGGTTGTTATGTGAAGCATTCCATTCTCTTTGCATGACCAGGACATAAAAACTTCCCATTTGAGAAAACGTTTAAAAATTGGAAAATGCAAACAAATAATAGGGAATATCTCGGAAATGGTTCACTCCAAAAAAATATGTATATGACATAAATTGTGTATTTTAACGAGATCTACATCTCTTGTGTAGTAAAATTTTGTCTATTTCTTGCACACACATGGGACACACCTTAATGGGACGCTAAAGACCACAGTAGTTAAAGAGTGTCCATTAATAAAACCTAATTTTTTTAAGACGATGAACGCCCAAGCAGCCCTTTAGTGTCCACGGGGTATACTCTGCATCCGCACCATCTGTCCGGCACCTCCATACGCTACGAAACCTAGAAGCACACCTGAAAGATGACAAGGAAACGGAATGAAAAAGGAAATGATGGAAAGCAAGTCGTGGTAGATGAGAAACCAATCCTGCATTCGCTTACATACGAGGGAAAACCACGAAAAACTCAAAGTCAGAATAGGCGGTAGAGGAAATCATGTCGTTCTCTGTTCAAACCCGGCGAGGGGCGATGATTTTTTTCGGGCGTAAAAAATCCTTAGGATGGCTTCCTTCGGAAGGGAAGTAAAGATGGTGGTCCCGTGTCGTAGATTTACTGCACGTAAAAGAACCTCAAGCCTGATAAAGAGGCCTCTGAGCAAAATTACCGGTCTTTCAAGTCCAATATGGAATGGGACACTAAGGACAACAGCAATTAAAGAGCGTTCATAAATAAAAATCATTTTTGACGGGAATCGAACACGGGACCTCCCGAATGCGAGCCTCACGCGTTACTATGGAGCCATCTCGCTCAGTACACTGTATATAATACCGAAACAAAAACATTGGTATGTGTTTATACGAACTAAAATAATTACAGCGTTTTATTTACTCTGAGTTTTCGAATTAGCACAAGACTTCGCTATCTATAGAGGTTTCCAATTTCTAAATTAAAAGCTATGTGAAAGGCTCCAAAAGTAACCAGGATATACAACAGAAGCTAAACTTTATTTTTAACACAATTAAATTTACATTTACCTATACGGTCAAGACGATGCCTTTCCGGTCGAGAAGCTAAGTTGGATATGCTTATGTTAAATATAGTGAATGTACTACAGCTTTACAGCAATTCCGCGCACTTATTGCAGTGCAATTTTCACGGACCTTTGAAGATTTATCGATACACATTTTCCCGCGATATTCTGCAAATAATATGCGAAAATTCCAATATCACCAAACAACTGAATATTGTTATTGGATGGAAAAGTAATTTTAGGATAGCGTATAGGGCTTTCGACGTCAGATTAATATAACAAACAATAAATTCAAAAGGAAATAATGTTAGTTATAACAACATCCTTTGAAGTCAAATCAAGGGACAGACTTTCTCCACTACTTTTTAATTTGTGCTGTTGATAAGTAACACAAGAATGGCGTAAACAGAAAACAAATTAATCAACCATTATATTTGGCAGAAGAAAATTAAAGATAGATTGCCTAGCATATGCAGATGATATAGCAATCCTCACTTGTGACATGCAAACAGCTCAAAAACAGATTGAACTACTAAAAGAAATTGCAGAGATCGTTTGCAGATATCCTTTCAAAAATAACTGAATATATTTTGTGCAATAAAGAATCGCCAATATACATGAAAAACCAAGAATGGAAAAATTAAACGATTTTCATAATTTAAATACCTTGGTGGAACAATTCAGGAAAATGGAATCTAAACTAATCCTAATAAAAGTAGATACCAAAAAAATGGAAATATGAAAACATCTATAATAAAAAGTACATGTCTAAGCATAAAATTAAGTCATTATTGCACTATAATTAAACCAGTGCCTCTACAAGCAGAAACATTAATTTTGAAAACAAAAGCAGATATCGAAAATATTCTGAAAAAAAGAATGCAAAATTATAAGAACAATTTTTGAGGTACACAAACCATAGGTGAACAATAGAGACTCAGAAGTAAAAATGAAATAAAATATATACAGACATTCACAGCCACATTAGAAAATGAAACTTAAATTTTATGAGCATATTAAACGAATGAAATCAAACAGGCTCACGAAACAAATAATGGAATTCTACGAAAATAGAAGTAAAGCAGAAGTAGATATTATGAAATGGATTGGAGAAGTAAAAAATGACTTAAAATTGGCAGATATCACGCAAGAAGATATCCTTAACAGAGTACATAAATGGAAGTTGACCAAGAGGGCAAATCGAAGAAAGCAAACCGATGTATTACACTCGCACGGCTTTCTCTACTCCTGTACAACTATTTTTACAAACGCTTATTCATCATCTACTTCATATTAATCAAGATAAGCATTTGCAGAAACTATCTTATTGGTAATTTTGTTGAAGGTGCAAGGGGAATATGGAAAGACAGTAGGTTTTAAGCGATATTCAAGTGTTTTAAGAGCTCGTTGCTATGTGGAACATTACATTCTCCTTGCATATCCAGGGCATAAAAAGCGAATAACGAATTCCCATTTGAGAAAAAAGATAAATATGGAAAATTCAAACAAGTAACAAGGAATATCTCGGAAATGGTTCACTGGACAAAATAATGTATATGACATAAATTGTGTGCTTTAAAGAGATCTATATTTTTTGTGTAGTAAAAGTTCGTCTATATCTCTTACGGTTTACCAGTTATACAAAAGTCTTTCAGAATGAAAAGGTCTTTTGGGGACATTCCCAGAAAATTCAAGATATACATTTAACTTGCCATAAAAATATACTAAACATATGATATTTTAATCAAACTCGTTAGATATTTTTGAGAAAATAAAATTTTTCGAAAACTGTTCCATATAAGGGTAGTCTGGTTGGGGATTTTCTTGAAAATCTTCGTGTTGAATCTTTGAAAGGTACTAAACCTAAATATCTATTTTGGTATTTATCGACTTTTCGTTTTTGAATTATGCTGTTCACTGATACACAGAACAATACTTTTTTCTAAAAATACTTATTTTTTATTCACGGGCCTCAAAACATGTACTTCAGGTGAAATCTCGGTATCGAATTTTTGAGTGGAATGCAATACTGACCCTACGTGGTAGAGAAAATAAAAACTGAAACAACTCGGACAGACAGAGAAAGAAATCCTGCAGTCAAAAAATGAGAGAACTATGGATTCAAACGAAAACAAAGAAACGTCTCTAAGTACTCTGCCTAGTCCTGCATATGCTCATTCACAATAATAATAAAAATAATAATTATAACAATGATTTAAGCATTAATATTATAAATATGTATACTCATAATGTCTTTAATTGTGGTTTGGTACCAGCTAGGTCTGTGTGGTTCCTTATTTGTATAGCCGCATTATTCACCATCTGCTTAAGCAACTTCTCGTATACAGTCAGGAAAAGCGGTAGCTGGGGAAAACACTGGAACTCCTTTTATGAGATATCACATGATCAAGGTCTTGTATACACGAGGGTCAGACATTTCATTGTTCATGTGATGCCCTAATCCCCTCAGCAACGGAGCGGTTTCGTATGTAACCCGCATTCGGTAGGTCCCGGAATTGATTCCCGGCGACTGACCACTTTGGACCATGGGTTTTTCGTGGGTAGCCAGGCGAATGCCAAGGTGGTTCATCTTCTACTTCTTCATCTCATTTCCTGTACCGATCATCTACCTCAAGGGTGGCGAAAACGACTTCCTTCCGCGAGTCACCAAATATGCAACACACACTACTCACTCAGCAGCATGTGAAAATCAAACGGACGGTTGCAGAGAGCGAACGTGCGCCTGCGAATCAAAATGCCTCGCGAGTCACGTTTTCGCCACCTCTGTCTACCTTAAGTGTTTCCGGGTTGTAGGACCAGGCGACCTGCGACTGGTCGATGGCTATAAAGGTTTCTTCCCTGGCGTCGCTGCGGTACCTCTCAGCTAGGTCTCTCCTCAGCGTAGGGCTCCGCTCCGGAGGATCCTAAAAATTGGTGGGTTGTGGGCAGGGGCCGGACGGAGTCGGATGCGTTCTATCTGGAAACGTTAGGGACCCCGTCCATGCTTGCGCCCGTGGTTGCCTTTCGGGTATTTCCCCTCATCCCTCCCTCCCAGGGGTCACGTTGGAAGCAAAAAGGGCTCTTACGGCCTATTTGCGGTGCTCTGCTGCGTTTCCGGGGGACCCCTCCGTAACTCGTCCTTTACCTTTACTCCTCTCAGGAATTTACAGAAATCGAAAAAAGGAAAAATATTATGTGTTACGTTTTCACTTGACTTTCTCTACGCTATCGCCTATTGGTTTGTATACAGATAATCCTTACGAACGTTAATTTCCCTATCCATTTAATTTTAAATGAGATATAGCTTTTCATAACACTGAAAATCGACAAGACTTAAAAAAGACTGGCTAAGTATTGAACAATTCTAATGATTAACAACGAATATTTCCGAATTTGCTGATGCCACACAAAGAGTTATTTGACTAAATTACGTGTTTTAAATATACCTACTTCTTTTTTGTGTAGTACGTTTTTGTCTATCGCTTTACGTTTACTAGTTCTACAAGACTGTACAAAATTCCTTCTGAATGAAGAGGACATCAAAAGGCTACGCAGAAAATTCAAGATATATAGTTTATTTATCATATACACACATTTTAGTATATAGTATTCTAAGTAAAATCGTTAGAGCCATTTTTTAGAAAATTAAAAATTTTGAAAAAAAATCCATGTAAAGGGTAGTGGGGTCGGGGATTTTCCTGAAAAATCTTCGTATCGTATTTTTGGAAGGCACTGAACCTAAATACCAAGTTTGGTATTTGTCTGACTTTTTGTTTTTGACTTATGCTGTTCGCAGACACACAAAAGAACTTTTATTAAAAATGTTTTTTTTATTAAAAAAACATGTCTAAACCATGTATTTCCATTGAAATCTTGGTATCGAATTTTTGGGTAACATGCACATCTTCTCCACCTGCTGTAGATATGTGTGGTAAAGAAAGTAAACATGTATACATATTTTTCCCCAGATGCCTTTTTGTTTAATTGTCCATTTATTTCATTTTTTGTATAGTTTCTCGAGCACCTACTTATAAATAAAAATAAATTCTGTAATACTAAGACCTGGCACCTAATTTCTTAAACCAGGGCTTATATTATCAGACCTTGTAATTTATTCAACCTCAAAAACATTTACAATTTTAAGTACAATTTAACCGTTTGCGGCGCCGTGGCCGAGTGGTTCGCCTCTCACCAAGGCCGCCCAGGTTCGATCCCAGGGACCCGCATGTGGGATGTGTGGTGAACAAATCGGCGTCTGAGCGATTTGCTCCTGGTTCTCCAGTTTCCCCAGCCATGGAATTAATTGTTCTTCCACACAAGCCGTGTGCTAGACAAAGTTGGAAAGGCGACTGAATAATTCAATGTCATAGCCGGGATTTGAACCACGGATCTCCCAGTCTCCGTCCGGTTGCTCTAACCACTGAGCTACCATGGCAACATGCCGCCACGACATTAAATTGTAGGTCGCTATTGGGGTATGTCATCTCAATACAATTTGAGATCTCCTTGTGGTTTACCGGGAAACATGCGAATCAGTTGGGAAATTTAATGCGCTACCGGCATGTTGCCATAGTAGCTCAGTGGTTAGAGCAACAGGACGGAGACCCGGGAGATCCGCGGTTCAAATCCCGGCTATGGCATTGAATTTTTCAGTCGTCTGATTCTACCTTTCCCCAGCCATGTTTCATTCCTCCGGTGCTGCATCATCACCTTTCTATCTTTCCTCGCTCTCATCCCAAGCGTGGGCTGATCACCCACACTGGTCTCTCTCCGTAGGCCCTCTACCCCCCCCCGTTAGGCGTTACCCCGGGCGTTGTCATACGTCCTGGGAAGTGCAAGTTCTCGGTTCGGGTGGGCGTTAAGGAGGGAAGGCTCTGACCCAGTTGGGCTGTTTCCGCCTTGAGTTGGCTAAAAATATCCTTTACATAGAAAACATTTCCTTATTTGTTATTTTTCCACAAATGGCTAATGCCACAAGTTTAATATCATTGCAATGACAAAATGTATTTAATTGATCGTTGTATAATTAAGAAACCATAAGGAATAGACAAACACTTCCTACAGGAATAATGTAGAGCGTACTAAAATACAATTTCTTTTCGTAGCCTTAGCCATTTTCGAAGATTTCATGTTGCAAGATTACAGTTTTCCCAAGTATGAGCGTATCATCTATCGTAAGTGCTTTAAAGTTAGCGGTTATAGTTACTTTTACTTTCCCTACTACCTAAAGAATAGGCAAAGAATGCAGTGCATTTCACCCAAAAATTCGTTACCGAGAATTCGTGCATGTTTTGAAGCACCCTGAATACAAATAATGCACTTTAGAAAAAAGGTTTACGTGTGGGTGTGTGTGAACTCAAAAACGAAAAGTAGTAGGTATTGGGTTCAGTATTTTCCAAAGATGCGACACATGATTTTCAAGAAAATCCTCCACCCCAAACTACCCTTCACATGGAACATTTTTGGAAAGCTTTTATTTCCTAAAACATGGCTAAAATTTTGATTAAAATACCTACCATATATTAAATATATTTACATGACAAATGAAATGTATATATTGAATTTTCTGAGAATAGCCTGTGAAGTCCTGTTCACTGGAAGGAATTTTGTATTACTGGTAAACGTTAAGCGACAGACGAAAACGTAATACACAAAGGTAGATCTATTTAAAACACACAATTTATTCCAAAAACTTTTTTCGTGATATCAGCCATTTCCGAGATAACCGTTATTAATTGTTCAACATGTTCAATACGTAGTCATTCTTTTAAAGTCCTGTTGATTTTCAGTTGTTTCTCGTAATGCCATGGTAATAGCTTGGAATTTTAAGGTAGCATATAGTGTCCAGTTCTAAAACATGTGTCTATCGCTGTTCCCTTTGTATTTATAGCGAAATGTGTAATGCAGTATTTCATTAAACTTAAGTAGATAGAGAAGTGAAGTTCAGCAAAAATAATTTGTATACCTACTAATAAACAGTAGATGGTAGAGAAAGTCATTTAATACTCCACTTTTGTTTTTTTCACAAACGCTAAGGATTTTGATTAAAATGCCATACTTTTATATTATTCTATGACAAGATCTATCTGACTGAACTTTGCAAATTTTGTATAACTAGAAACCATAAAGAGATAAACGAAATCTTACTCCAGGAATAATGTAGAGCTGACTAACCTGCAGAATTTGTGGAAACATATTTTTTTCATAGCCTTAGCCATTTTGCAAGATTCCATTTTGTAAGTTTACAGCTTTACCAAGTACGAGTGCGTCACAAATGGACGTGCTTGAAAGTTAGGGACTATGGTTATTTTTACTTTTTTCTACTACGTATAGCAAGTAGGGGAAGTATTGTATTCCACCCAAAAATTCGATACCGAGATTTCACCAGAAATACATGTTTTCAGACCCCCTGAATCCAAAAAAAGCATTTTTGGAAACATGTCCGTGTTTGTGTCTGTGTGTGTCTGTGAACAGCATAACTCAGAAACGAACAGTCGGATAAACACCAAACTTGGTATTTAGGTTCAGTATCTTCCAGAGATGCGACACGAAGTTTTCAAGAAAATCCCCACCCCAGATTACCCTTTACATGGAACATTTTTCGAAAATTTTAATTTTCTCATAAACGGCTCTAACGATTTTGATTAAAATATCATATGTTGAAGATATTTTCATGACAAATGAAATGTATATCTCGAATTTTCTGGGAATGTCTCCAAAAGTATTCTCTCATTGTGAACGACTTTTGCACAACTGGTAAACCATAAGAGATAGACAAAATTTTACTACACAAAAGATGTAGATCGCGTTAAAATACACAATTTATGTCCTATACATTTTTTTGTTGAGTGAACCATTTTCGAGATATTGCTTGTTATTCCCTTAAATTTTCCAATACTTATACTTTTTCTCAAATTCGTTATTCATTTGTTTTGTCCTGGTAATGCAAAGAGAATGGAATACTCCACATAGCAACCAGCTCTTAAAATATTTGACTATCGCTTAAAGCCTATCAATTCCCCTTGCATCTACAAGAAAATTAGCAATGAGATTAACATCCCGATATCTCGAATAAGCGTTTGTAAAAATAGTTTGTACAAGAGTAGAGAAAGTCATGTGAGTATAACACATCAGATTTTTTAAACTTATTTACAATGTAAAAGCATCTTGTCACATTAAATGCTACTTTCGCATGCAATACGCAATAATAACTCTCTGAATTTGAAACTACATCAAGTCCTTTACTCCCTGGTATCTTCAAACTATATTTAACATTAATGATTAAAAGAAGAGTAAATCAAGAAATTGATCTTCAGCATAGGTGGCTGCATGATCTCGGTTGAGCATGCATCCCAAGCCTGAATCTCGTAATGTCTAGTTTTCTGTATAATATTTTTTCTGTGAAAATGTGAATTCCATGCAGTTCGTTTGCTGTTGCGCCATGGTTCATAGAGCACCTTGGCGGTGCTTTCTGTAATTAGGTGAATGTTCGGAGTTGCTGATTCCACCACTAGGGACCATCATAATGACAAGACATCAATCGACTGCCCACAGATAGCGCCACGGGGGAAAAGCATGACTTTACGGCAATTTTGACAATTTTGTTTAGAGACCAACTATTCCAAGGTATGAGGTTCTCTTATGTTCAAATAAGCATTATACGGGACAAACGACTTTACTTCCCTCATTAATGAATAGAATTCGAAAATCGAGAAAATCTTCATAATATGAGGTGTGATCAAAAAGTTTCCGGAATGACGTCATAAATACTACACAACAGTTTGTTTTGTCTAATCTGCACTGTCACCCTTGAAGTAGTCTCCTTGGAAGTTGATACAGTTGTCCCTAAGTCCTCTTCTTTCATGTTCAGAGTCTTCTGCGAATCGCGTTGGATAACATAATGTCCTCAAAACGGTGTTCTCGGAGCCGCATTTTAAGTCGCGGGAAAAGAAAAAAGTCTGCTGGTGCCAAACCTGGAGAATAGGCGGCATAGGGAATAGTATTCATCCTATTTTTATCCAAAAATTGGCCAACAAAAAGGGCTTTGTTAGCGGGCGCATTTCACCACTCCTGCATTTCTCCGGCCGTTTGCGTTGCACATTCTCCCTTAATCTTTGCAGCACTTATTTGTAGAACACTTGATTCACTGTTTGACCCACAAATTCCTTATGTACAATGACTTTAATGTCAAAAAACATAATCATCATTGACTTCACTTTGGATCGAACTTGTCTGGCCTTTTTCGGGCGTGGAGATGAGGGACTCTTCCATTGTGAACATTGTTGCTTCGTTTCTGGATCGTATCCATAAATCCATGTTTCATCAGCAGTATTAATTTTCTCCACAAACTGTGGGTAATTTTGTAGCTGTTCTTTAAGATCTGTGCAGGCAATCACACGGCTTTCCTTTTGGTCATTTGAAAGCAGGCGGGGCGCGAACTTGGCGGCAATTCTTCTCATGTCCAAATTGTCTTTCAAAATGCTTTAAACACTTCCAAAGGAGAGTTCTAATGAGTCAGAAATTTCTCTTATTGTAATGCGCCTATCATTTCCCTCCTGAATGGTATTTTCATCAGTTGTGCTGGAATAGGTTCGCCCCGAACGATTTTCATCTTTAACTGATGTCACACCACTTTTAAATTTCGAAAAGCACTAAAATGCTTGATTTTTAACCATAACGTCCTCCCCATAAGCTGTTCTTAACATTCCATAGGCTTCTGTTGCAGTTTTAACGAGTTTAAAGCAAAATTTGATGTTCGTTCTTTGTTCTTCGTAATGTGACATGTTTGCTACGCAGAAAAATCGCAGCATATGCAAAGCACGTGTTCACTTCAAAGCGTCTACCTCGTCACTGCATGGTCACAGGAATCACGTGATCTCTCATTTTTATCGGGAAGGAACGCTGCATGTACATCTGGGTAAGAATTAAAGAAATCCCAGCGTCAGCATTGTTGTGAAGCCATTCCGGAAACTTTTTGATCACACCTCGTATACATCATAATCTGTACCATCTCTCGCCTTGGGTGCATTAAGTGCCGAAAAGCCCAAAAAAGGAAGATGAAATGTAGAACATCAGAGCAACAGTGGGGTATCTCTGAAAATCATGTTCTGCACAGTTAAAAATTCAGATATATCTTTGCTCTTCTTGAAACTTCTGGAATAGAAAGTTAACATTGAGACCTTGCATTAGATGTATTTCAAACTCTACAGAGTCAGAATATTCCACTAAAAAGTTCAAACACCACTTAATCTACCCTAAAAACAGCATTATCAAAAAAAAATGTTTCTGAAATGTATCACTATTGCGGTCAGGGCCAAAATGTCTATAAATAAATTCACTTACCAAGATCGTACCTCTTTTACAATCGGGCTGGTAGTAGCAAATTTACTCACCTGAAAACAAAAATCAGTCACATGAATACATATTTTAAACACGTATTATTAAAAAAATAGAGATTCTTTATTTACAGTTATATACACATGCCTGGTCAATGTCGCTAATTTTTACACACTCACACACTAAAAAAAACAAAAAAAAACAAAAAAAACAAACAAAAAAAAAAAAAACGCACAACGCTGAAGCAGGACCCGAAACCGTTGTCCCTCACGGCACGAAGCACCAAAGCGAAAACTGTTAGCCAATATGACCACGGGAATCGGCCTTCTACCTAATGATTTTAGTGTTTAAATGGAGTCACATGTAAACAAGCAAACAAGTTCTATCAGAATATTCCTCTCCATGATTTCAGCAGATGAAAGCATCGATTCTAGCATCACTCATGCCTTTAGTGTTTAATTCGCGGCCTAACTCAGCAGGCGAAAACAAAAATCACGCTAAGGCGCTTAGCTTTGGCGTTTCATGGCGGAGGGGACTGGAGATTCAAGTTCCGTCTCGGGTACTGAAGTTTGTGTCTGCATAAAGTCTGTGTATGTATTAAGAACAGCCAAAAAAAACTAAAAAAAAACTGGAAAAATCGTTTTACATTCACATTACTTTCTCTAGACATTATCCCATATTCTTTTAAAGCTTTTATAAACTATTTTTACGAAAACTTTCTATTTACTTGATTTTAATCCATAAATAGCTATATTACACGTTTTGTTATAGATACAAAAGGAATAGCGACAGCAAAATGTTTAAGAACTGGACGCTATACGCTGATCTTAAGATTCCACTTTCTTTCTATGCAATCGTGAGAGACAACTGAAAGTGACAACATTAAAAATGACGAATTCAAACCAGTTATAATGGATATTTCGGAAATGACTTATCCAAAAAAAGGCAATTTGAAAAAAGTGTTTGAAATAGATCTATTTTTTTTAGAACGATTTCGTTTATCGCTTAAAGTTTAGGAGATTTACAAAATTATACAAAATTCCTTCCAAATTAAGAGGACTTCACAGAAAATTCAGGATATACAGCTGATGCTCTGTTAACCGGAACAAAGGGGGTAAAGTGATTTCGGATACCAACATTTCCGATAAAAATAAAAGTGGCACTTTTAGGGGTTAAAAGCTTTTTTTCAAGTTTTAGGTGAAAGTAAATAAAGGCAATACCTATGCACACAATTTTAACAACGTTTAATAAACGCAAGTAAAAATAAATGTTGCGTAGTGCAAACAATACTTTTAAATACCTACATATACAGTACTAATTTTGTTTGAAAAGGTCTTCAATTTTCTTTTGCTTTTTCTGTTCACTTCGTTTTCTAGCTGCTCTACTAGGCCACCCCGTTTCATTAGAAGAACGTCAGAAGGCTTTAATTCTTCACATCTTTCTACAAACCGTAATAATATCTGGCAAGAGGTTTTAGAAAAAGAAAGATATATTCATTTCCTGCTCATTAGTTTAGGTACTTGACGGCAGTAGGAAAATCCCGACTGTGAAAAAGTGGCGGGATGGCCTGTATCTCGCTGTCCACAATACTGTGTTCCTCAAGGAGGATATATTTCAGATGCAGCGACTGCACCGTAAATGGTCGACACCTAACAAAAGAAAGAGGCAAAACAGTTGTCAATAGAGAAGAGATGGAAGCAGTCAAGGTCATTCCGTTATGCATCCCCTTTGTCATTCCAAACATAAGTTAACATACGATTTTCTTCAATTCTTTTTTCAGTCATTTTGGTTAGTGTTTTAGATAACTGAGGTTCTACTGTACATTTTATTTGTCATACAGACATCTTTAATATATTACATTTTGATCAAAATCGTTACACATTTTTAGAAAATCAAAAGTTTAGAAAATTTTTCCATGCAAGGAGTAGTTCGGTATTCGGGGATTTTTTTTGCAAATCTTTAAGTAGCACCTTTGAAACTATATCAAAATTAAATAGCAAGTTTGGTATTTATCGTGCGCACACAGCACATGCATGTGCGGGCCTTTTTCTATAAATTAGTTTTTTGATTTATTCCTGGATCTCAAAACATGTAGTATTTCCGGCGAAATCTTAATATCAAATTTTTGGGTAAAATGCAATACCTTCTCTGCCTACTATGCAGTGGTAAAGAAAGTAAAAGTCGCCAAAATAGTAAACAAGAGATGCGGCTACTTAATGCATTATTATACCGCATTCCCAAGAAGAAAACAACTTGATTTGTTATACAGTTATTCAGACTTATTGAGCCGTTGGCGCCAGTCGGTTGTGTGCGCATGACGTCAATACTTTGAAGCGGGTTTATCACCAGGGGTGGATGTCAACAGTTTCGAGGTCATCTTAGTAAAATGGAACTTGTATCGTACCTTTCCAGTATTTACATTCGTAATTTGTAATTCAAATAATTAGACGGTTTTTATAGTGTAGTGTGTCTCGTCTTAGCACTCAACCATGCATTCCGCGTGCAAAGAACGCACAAAATGTCCTAGTGAAAATCAGTTCTGCACCGCCGCAGCTACATCAACCTGTTTTTACCAATTCGGAAACACATGCAGTCCGAGATTCAGTTCCGCACCTCGCCTCTGAGACAAGAGTTCGCTGAACTGCTAATGACGTCATTCACTTAAACCGACTGGCAGTAAAGGTCTTATAAATCTGAAGGCCCCTTATAACGCGCGACTATTACACATGGGAATTTTGTTGCATACTTCTAAGGTATGCAGATAGTTACGACTTGAATAGGCCACTTCATTGTTGAGAAACTTCAAGCCAAGAGAATTACTTCAGAAGTAGTGTACGGAAGTGAAGATGTGCTCACAGAACCTGTCTGTAAGCGACATGCAGACCACCTTATCCATTGCTTGCCATTTCCAAGAGATAACACGTTAGAGCCCACTGCGCAATGGGGACAACGGGCAAACAGCACGCTCTTCGTGATTATTGTCAGTACAGCTTTCCCTTATCAACCGGGTTCCATTCCTTTTCTTTAATAGGTCAACTTCTGCCTTCTAGAGCTAACGGCTTGTATAGAAAGAGACGGAAAGAAGAGCAATGCCTTATGTGCATACTTCTGAACTGAGCGAGGTGGCGCCGCGGTAACGTGTGCGACTCGCATTCGGGAACTCCCGGGTTGGATCCCTGACCGTCCACCCTGACCAATGGGTTTTTGGTGGTTTCCCTGGCTCGGCAACGAATGCTAGAGTGGTTCATCTTCTACCACGACCTTTCTGCCCCTAATTTCCTGCGCATTCATCTTCCTTGTCATCTGTTTCAGGGTTGTAGGTCCAGGTGAGGGTGTTGCAGCTGGGCGGTAGCTCTATACTCTGTAGAGGAATGTTCCCTGACATAGTTGCGGGACTGCTCAGTCTGAAACCGCCTTCTGGTGCTCTCGAGAGGACCCCGAAGGTCAGGAGCTTGTGGGCTTGTGTTCGAACTGGAAAGTTGGGGATCCCTTGCACCCGTCGGCATCAGAATCTGATCTTCCTTCGCGTCTCTACCCTCATCCCTCCCTTCCAGGAGTCACGGTAGAAGCAAAAAGGGCCGTGTGGTCTATTTGCGCTGCTCTGCCCGGTTTTGGAAGCGCCTCCATTTGTCCGTACCTTTATCTTCCACACTTCTGACACATGTGATGTTTTATTTCTGAAGAAATAATTGCATTTTGTAATGCCTGAGGTTGATCAACATTGCACAATTTATAGGATATACAACGAAGGGGGACACCTCGCGCACTGCGACCTATGCGAGATCTCCGGAGGCAAGCGATGAAGTAAAGGAGCCACAGGAGGCTACAGATCACAGGCAGACAGGCCACAGAGACGAGGAAGTTCCTAACAGCCTCTACCTCGAAAACCCGTCCCCACTACTGCAGCTGCCCAGAGAGGGCGATGACCAACCCGTCCAACCAAGCAACCCTCTAGTGTTCACCGAGAATGCTCGTTGCTTACAGAAAGCATCCGTGTCATCGTCCTGCACCGCCACACACCATGAACCTCGCAGCACACCTGCAAGATGAGAAGGAAACTGAAGGAAAGGAAATGAAGTAGATGAGAAACCTGAGAGTGGGCGGTCGACGGAATCGAACCTGGAAACTCCTGAATGCGAGCCTCGCTCTTTACCGCGGAGCCAACTCGCAGGTTTGCACGAACTAAGTACAACATGAATTCAGAAAAGAGGGACTTTAGATTTAAGAGGATCTTTGGAATAAATCTGATGGTTACATTTACATGAGCAGTAGCAGCGAAAGAAAGCGGAGGAGAAAGAGGAGACACAAAGGAAATGTGGAAGAAAAATACATAAAAATGTGAAGTGTTACATTTGCATGAATTTCTCAACCGGCTCTTTCGTTGTAGGTAGATACAGGAGGCCGAACGATTGTTAAACCTTTGAAAATGCAGGTCACTGTATGAAGGCTAGGAAGTAACACCACCTTTGCATGACCACGAGAAAGAAACGAATGGCAACTTAACACCAGAAAAGTATAAAATATTTTAAAGTATAGATCACAACAGCTCTATATCTATTGTTGATAAAAGTATGTGTTCAACGAAATACATACGTTTGTTGTGCATAAGTTTGTGTTTATCTGTTAAGGTTTGACAGTTGTACAAATACCAAAGTCTATCAGAATGAAGAGGACTTCAAAGGCTATTTGGAAAAAATAAAAATATACATATTCATTGTTATGCAAATGTCTTAGACAAGTGGTGTTTTAATAAAAATGTTCAGAGTCAGTTATGAGAAAATCAAAATAAATAAATCAGCAAATAAATGCCTAGTACGGAGTGGGGAATTTTCTTTAAGCGTTATCGCCAGATAACCCGAAATGTCTGGATGTTTTCCCTTAGCTAACGTTCTGGAACACTACGGAAATTTCCAACGGCTATATAAGCGAGCGCTCTCGCTGGCCATTGAGTCATTTAGTGAGCGAGTTAGCGAGTGCACTTCTAGTGCGACGAAAAGTGCTGTTCTCCTAGCGAGTTTGTGACGACTGCTGTGACATTCAGCGAGTGCTACTTCCGCGAGAAATTAGAAAAGTCGTGTGTTCGACTCCCCAGTGAGTGAACCGTCCAGAAGAAGAGACTACATCGCGCGTATTTCGTTATGTCTACGTCACCAAGAAAGTGAAGTGATGGTGTAAAGTGTAACTAGAGCACATTAACGAAGAGAAGTGAGAACTTCACTCAGTGAAGTGACAGTTAAAAACTGTACAGTCACTGTATTTATCCGAAATGTTGTTTTGAGTTATGTTGTTCACACACAGACAGGAACATTTTCCTAAAAATGCTTGTTAAGCAGGGTGTACTTCCGTTGAAATTTCAATACGAGATTCTGGGTTAGAATACGATAGGTATAAGTTATCGCGCTGCGGTCTGCACAGATCTATTGCGGCTATCAACCCCCAGGAGGAAGGGATGAGGTGAAGGAAACACAGGAGGCCACAGATCATATACAGACAAGCCATAGAGACGCACGAAAGTCCCTAGAATTTCCAAACTCACAGGCCCGCTCACCAGTCAATGCAGACCTCTAGTATTCACGAGGAATACTCTTTCTATTGAGCATGCATCCGCGCCATCTGTCCGGCACCGCCATACACACACTCGAAAGATGGGAAGAAAAAGCAATATAAGGGAAATGATAAAGAGCAATCGTGGTAGAGAAGAAACCACCCCAGCATTCGACTATAGATCCAGGAGAAACCACGAAAAACCCATGGGTCAAATTAGCGGTCGCCAGGGGTGGAACCCGGTATCTCCCGAATGCGAATCACAGCCGTTACCGTGGCGCCCTCACTCGGTGTTTGAATACAATATTTTCTGTACCTTAAGTGGCAAGGAAAATTGAGAATTTATATTTTAAAACAAAAATCACCTTCCGTTTTAAGCAATATTGTACAACTGAACAATATTTTATGTATTGGATTTTTCATTACTCTTCATACAGGTTTAGAGAAACACATTTCCTTAAATGAAGCCATTCATTCATGAAACGAACGCTTCATTTATTGTAGTCTTCGAGCTTAACAAAATCGTAAGTTTCTGACGAAAACAGTGCAGAAAGGGCTATAAGACAATATCTGCCTGCAAGATCTTCATGTTGCGTTCCCTTCTTCAAGCAGATGCACCTTGGCGTAGTATTAGCATGACTCATTCAAGTGAACGACAATTTTAGCAACTGCTTCTAAGAATGCGCCTGCCAGAATCCTGCTCTCTTCCGTCACGTATGTACCTGTTAATAAATTATGTTACGTCAGCCAAGAAAATAACATGCACAACCATGGCTCAGTATTACTGCACTTTCAACCGCTTTGGAAATCCGATCCGACAACCTAATAATGGTGGTTACCCAAATTAAGAAATTCCTTAAATATTCTCATTTTATGCTTTATTACACTCGCATAATTAAAATGCTATTTTATGCATTTAATAGAAACTTTCTGCAGGTGAGAAAGTTTATACCACACTTACGAAATTAAATTATCGCATTGGATGGAACTGGTGGAATATTTCTGCTTGCAAGTATTATCATTGTTTTATGTTACACCTATTGTTTCAAGGTATTCCACAACTTCAGCTCGAGTCATTTCAGCAATCAGGGTTTAAGGGTAAAGGTAGAGGTACATATAACGGAGGGGCTCCTGAAACCGGGCAGAGCACCTCGAGTAAGCCGCTGCGACCTGTTTGCTTTGGACATACACTATGTGATCAAAAGTATCCGGACACCCCCACAAACATACGTTTTTCATCTTAGGTGCATTGTGCTGCCGCCTACAGCCTGATACTCATTATCCGCGACCTCAGTAGTCATTAGACATCGTGAAACAGCAAAATGGGACGCTCCGTGGAACTCACGGACTTTGAACGTGGTCAGGTGATTGGGTGTCACCTGCGTCAGAAGTTTGTACGCGAGATTTCCACACTCCTAAACATCCCTAGGTCTACTGTTTCTGATGTGATGATAGTGAAGTGGAAACGTGAAGGGACATGTACAGCACAAAAGCGTACAGGCCGTCCTCGTCTGTTGGCTGACAGAGACCGCCGACATTTGAAGAATGTCGTAAAGAGTAATAGGCAGACATCTATCCAGACCATCACACAGGAATTCCAAACTGCATCACAATCCACTCGAAGTACTCTGTCAGTTAGGCGGGAGGTGAGAAACCTTGGATTCCATGGTCAAGCAGCTGCTCATAAGCCACACATCACGCAGGAAAATGCCAAACGACGCCTCGCTTGGTGTAAGGAGCGTCAACATTACACGATTGAACAGCCGCAAAACGTTGTGTGGAGTGACGAACCGCGGTACACTATGTGGTGATCCGATGGCAAGGTGCGAGTATAGCGAATGCCATCTGCCAGCGTGTGTAGTGAAATTCGGAAGTGGTGGTGTTATGGTGTGGTCGTGTTTTTCCTGGATGGGGCTTGCACCTCTTGTTGTTTTGCGTGGCACAATCACAGCGCAGATCTACATTGATATTTTAAGCACCTTCTTGCTTCCCACGTTGAAGAGCAATTCGGGAATGGCTATTGCATCTTTCAACACGATCGAGCACCTGTTCATACTGCACGGGCTCTGGCGGAGTGGATACACGACAATAATATCCCTGTAATAGACTGGCCTGCACAGAGTCCTGGCTTGAATCCTATAGAACACCTTTGGGATGTTTTGGAACGCCGACTTCGTGGCAGGCCTCAGCGACCTACATCGATACCTCTCCTCAGTTCCGCGCTCCGTGAAGAATGGGCTGCTTTCCTCAGGAAACCTTCCGGCACCTGATTGAAAGTATGCCTGCGAGAGTGAACGCTGTCATCAAGGCTAAGGATGGGCCAGCATCGTATTGACTTCCAACATTACCGATGGAGGGCGCCACGAACTTGTACTCATTTTCAGCCAGGTTTTGATCACGTAGTGTAACTCTTGGGAGGGAGGGATAAGGGGAGAGACCCTAAGATGACCATACTACGGGTGCAAGCATGGATGTGGTCCCTAACGTTTCCAGATAGAATGCATCCTACAGCGCCCACTAGCCCCTAACCCCCGGCGGTCCCCCCCTGGTTGATCCCACTTCGGAGACGGGTTCCGAACGACGCCAGGGAAGAAATCTCTATAAAGCGCACATCCGCCGTCCAGCTACAACCCATCGAACACAGTTGCCTGGTCCTAGAAACGTGAAATAGTTGAGAATGAAAGAGATAATGGGTACAGGAAATGAGGGACGGGAAGGTCTTGGTAGAAGAGGAACCACCCTAGCATTAGCCTGCCGATTCGGGAAAACCAAGAAAAACACATAGCTCAGAGTGGGCGGTCGCTGTTTGATTTAAGAGGAATAATGGTTATTGGTAAAATTAAAGCAATTTCTACGTCAAAAATTTAAAAGATAAATGCAATTAAACTAGTTTCAGGATTTAATATTGAATAAGAGAACCAAACTTTGGGGCTCGAACCTGGGACCTCCCGAACGCGAGTCGTGTTGCCACCTCGCTCGATAGTGTTTAAGGGTACCCATAGGTGATTTTATAAATATTTTAGTTTTTATCTTATGTTTTCAAAATCTTGTACGCTGCTCTTCCAAAATTATAAGTGTGATTGAAATTTCATGCAGATATATTTAATAGTTGTAATCAAATTTTTGTTATACTTAATCAGGTATGGCACTAGTCGTAATTGTGATAAAAATTAAAATACTAATACACAAAACTGGCACATAAATTTGTTCAATTTGGGATTTTTTTTTGAGCAGAAAACCGTTAAGAATACTTATTTAAATATGGTTTTATTTTTCTCAGTGATCGAATTAATTATGTCATATCTTGAGCAATTTAAACGTATACCAAAAACAATATGCCACGTTTTAAGTTCATTTTCTCTGATTTTTCTGTAGGAAATTGGAACAAGATTGGAAACTGAGGGAGGTGGCGCCGCGGTAACGCATGACTCGCATTCGGGAGATCGCGGGTTCGATCCCCGGTAACCGCCCACTCTGACCCCTGGTTTCCTCGGGTCGGCATTCGAATGTTGGGATGGTTCATCTTCCACCACGAGTCTCCTACTCCCGTTTCCTGTACCCATCATCTTTCTTATTTCAGGGTAGTAGGACAAGGCGACGGTGTTCGGCGGGTTGCGGCTGGGCGGTAGCTATGCGCTCTGTACAGATTTCTTACCTGGCGTCGTTGCAGGACTGCTCAGTTAGGTCTTGCCTCCGAGTGAACCCCGCCGGGGGAGACCGCCGGATGGGAGGGCTCGGGTGGCGGCGGATGCGTTCGATCTGGAAATGTTAGGGACCCTGTCCATGCTTGTGCCCACCTTCATTCGCATCTGGTCGCCCTTCAGATCTCTCCCTTCATCCCTCCCTCCTAGGGGTCACGGTAGAAGCAAATTGGGCCGTTACGGCCTACTTGCGATGCTCTGCCCCGGTTGCGAGGGCCCGCCCGTAACTCTACCTTTTATATCTAATGGAACATTTTAATGCGCGAGGGCATAAGGAACGTCATAGTCGAGTAAAAGGCATTAGAAGTAAATATGTACAGGCCATTAGACCGTGTGCTCTTGGGCATTTGGGTGTTAAAGCTTTAAAGGGCTCTGAGAGGAACAGCTATAATATATAATTGAGGCAAACCGCTACAAGTATTTTTTGGACATAAAAACTATTAAACTTTTGTTAATTATTTTACTGTTTTGAAACATTACTCCACACGACGAAATTATTATTACTATGTAATTAAACTCTTTAGTGCCTTATTAATAAATTGTAGGGTTGAATTTTTAACTATCCCTATAGTCATGTAGAAAATAAATGTTAAATATGGGTCATATTTATACTTTCTCTACTGCGTATAGTAAGTGGGGGAAATATTGCATTCCACTAAAAAATTCGATACCGAGATTTCAGCGGAAATACATGTTTTGAGGCCACCTGAATCCAAAAAAGGTATTTTTGGAAACATGTCCGTGTGTGTGTCAGTCTGTGAACAGCATAACTCAGAAAGGAACAGTCGGATAAACACCAAACTTGGTATTTAGGTTCAGTATCTTCCAGAGAAGCTACACGAGCGTTTTCAAGAAAATTCCGCCACCCCAGATTACCCTCTACATGGAACATTTTTCGAAAAATTTTTTCTTCTCAAAAATGGCTCTAACGATTTTGAATAAAATACCATAAGTTTAAGACATTTTTATGGCAAATGAATTGTGTATCTCTAATTTTCTGGGAATGTCTCCAAAAGTATTCTTCATTGTAACGACTTTTACATAACTGGTAAACCATAAGAGACAGACAAAATTTTACTACACAAAAAATTTAGATCGCGCTAAAACATGAAGCATATGGAGAATAAGCGTTTGTAAAAATAGTTTGTACAAGAGTAGAGAAAGTCATGTGAGTGTAACACATCAGATTTTTTTCTCTTAAAAATGTACATTATATAAATGTTATTGTTTAATAACGGCACATCTAAGCATGTTAACAAAGGTTGATCGCATCATTTTATCCTGTTATTAATTAGGAGGCATACAAAATTTCACTCATTTACAAAGGAAAGTACCTGAAAGCAAGAATGCAACGACAAATGAAAACCCGAGAACAGAGTGTGTTTAAAAATATAATGCTAAAATAACACTTTGTGAGTTTATACCGTTCAAAATGTTTAGTGCATATACAGGCCCTACTTCGTGTTTTTCTGCCCACATGCAGCATATTTAGTATTTGCAGAGTCCTGAGACCTCTCTTGAATGGTATGTTTACATTAATGAAGACAAAACAATCGTTTTTACTAAATTTTGATGCTATGCTTGCAGGTAGATAATTAAATCTTATATAATATATTTTAAGAGGTCGTACAGCTATAAAAGATATGATTAATATCTAAATCACTATAATATGTAAAAATACAACCATTTGATAATCTTACACAGAAGGAGGCATCGTCGTGACGGCCAAGGTTAAATTCACGGTGAAATTTTCATTGTACACGCTTCAAAGATTGTGCTTCAGACTGTCTAAGAATAGAAAACCTTCTGTTGTGGTGTCCACATTGCTTTACACTTTATAACCTAACCTAATAATGGGAGAAAAATAGCAGGGGATCTACCATTAATATCCAATTTTTTTACTTTCTCTACTACGCATTGTAGGGGAAGTATTATATTCCACTCAAAAATTCGATACCGAGATTTCACCGGAAATACATGTTTTGAAATCCCCTGAATCCAAAAAAAAAAGCATTTTTGGAAACATGTCCGTGTGTGTGTCTTTGTGTCTGTGTGTATGTCTGTCTGTGAACAGCATAACTCAGAAACGAACAGTCGGATAAACACCAAACTTGGTATTTAGGTTCAGTATCTTCCAGAGATGCGACACGAAGGTTTTCAAGAAAATCCCCCCATCCCAGATTACCCTTTACATGGAAAATTATTCGAAAATTTTAATTTTCTCAAAAATGGCTCTAACGATTTTGATTAAAATATCATTTAAGATATTTTCATGACAAATAATATGTATATCTTGAATTTTCTAGGAATTTCTCCAAAAGTATTCTTCATTGTGAACGACTTTTGCATAACTGGTAAACTATAAGAGATAAACAAAAGTTTACTACACAAAAAATGTGGATCGCATTAAAATACACAATTTAAGTCATATACATTTTTGTTGTTGAGTGAACCATTTTCGAGATATTGCTTGTTATTCCCTTAAATGTTTCAATACTTATTTTCTCAAATGGGAATTCGTTATTCATTTTTTTGTCTTGGATATGCAAAGAGTATTAATCTGTGGCAAAGGGAATGGTGCTGCACCTAGCAACCAGCTATTAAGTGATATGTATGTGCTTAAAGGCTACTGTATTTCCAAATTGCGCTTGTAAATATATATTCCCCTTACATGTACAAGAAAATTAGCAATAAGATAGAGTCTGCAAACGTTTATCTCGATTAACATGAAGTAGTTGGAGAATAAGCGTATAGGCCGGACATATCAGTGTTGCCGAAAGTACATAAGATCCATCATGAAAATCCTAGCCGTAGTAATAATACTAAAATCTACATTTATGCCAGGTATTCTTAAAGTTTGCTTCCTATTATGACAGTTTTATCCAACCTCGTTACAGTTCAAGTTCCTCAATGGATTCACGATTCGTCAACCTATATTTTCTTTGTCACCAAAAGTGTGTTAACGGTCTCTTTAAGAAAACTTCATGGTGCTACACCATGGCGCTGGTGGACCAAAGCCTCCCATACGACCATTGTAAGGGTCACTAAAAAGGTCTGAGAATGGGCAACGATGAGTAGTGGTAAGTCAAAGCAGCTTTTCCTAACTGCAGATTGAAGTTCAGATACGAACATGTGCAACTCCGGGAGCGCTCCAACAATGTGCATCGTCAGCACCGTGTGTGTATGTATAGCAGGTGTTGCTATTCATACGCTAGGATGGGTCTCAAGCGAGGGTATTTCCGTGCTATGATTTTCTACGACTTTAAAGTCACTTTAGGGGAGAGAGAATGCCTTGAAAGACTGCACCGTACATTTGGAGATCTTTGCCTTTGCAATCCACCATTTATCGATGGTATGCAGAGTTTAGAAGAGGAAGGGATTCCCTCGAAGATGAAGATGAGCAACAATGCTACAGCAACAATGGATGAAAATGCGGTGAAAGCAGAGTGCATGTTTTGGGAAGATTCTTGTTGCAGATATGGTCTGATTCAAGAAGCCTTAAATATCGGATCGGAAGCAGTGAAAACAATACTGAAAGAAAAGCTTTACTTCAGGAAACTCTGCAGTCGCTGGATCCCCCAACACCTCACAAATGTGCAGAAACAAGCACGTGTGCAATGGTGCCAGGAAATGGTTGAAAAATTCAATGGAGGAAGATCAAAAAACATATTTAATATTGTAACAGGTGATAAAATGTGGATTTACCAGTATCATCCAGAGACCAAACAACGATCATCGGTCTGGGTCTTCCTAGTAGAAGATCCCCCAACAAAAGTGAAGCGAACGAGAAGTGTTGGCAAGAAGACGATCTGTTGTTCTTCTCAGCAAGTGGCCACATTGTGACGATTCCACTTGTGGGACAAAAGACTATTACTGCCAGACGGTACACGACAAAAGTCTGAAACAAGTGTTCAATTAACTGAAAAAAGCGTCCTAAGACTAGTCTGCGTGGAATTTTGTTGCACCAAGACAATGCCTCTTTCCACACTATACAAAAAACAACCCAATTTCTGTAGGAGTCAGACTTTTGCCTCATCCCCATGCGACTTCTTTTCTATTCCCAAAAAATGAAAGAAAAACATCAGGTCAACGATTTGAGTCCCTGAAGCCACAGTAGCTGCTCACGAAGAATGCATTTGCGCTCTTTCCAAATAAGAATGGCGTTCAGCATTTGAAAGGATGAGACGGTGTATAGAATGCAAAATAAAACATTTTGAAAGGATACAATGATCAGATCTAAATTGTTAATATTTTATGCCGTCCATTCTCAAAACTTTTGAAGTGACCGTATATTCTCTGCCTCTATCACACAGGATAGATGGGCAGGATGATAGTCAGAGTGCCACATATCCCTAAAACTTTAGCGGTTTTCAAGACCGAAGCAGCTAATTTTCAATCAAGCAGCTTCTTACGTGGTTCCAAAAGGACGTCTCGAGGCTGAGTGCACCCTTACCAGGTCTCCCTCAAGGACCGATATCTCCATAACCGAACACATCCCTAAATACACCCTTAACGTAAAAGGCTACAGCATAAGATTTATGTTCAGAAATCGTACATATAGAATACTGTGACTTCATCCAGTTTTTGAACTGCCACTTCTCTAAGTTCTGAATGTCACTACACTATTTTTATTTACTTCAACTTCGCAGGGGCTTCACCTAGTTCACTGTCACTTCACTAATATGAACTAGTTCAATTTCCGTCACCTCACTTGCTTCGTGACGTAGTCTCTTCTTCCGGAGGTTTTGACGGAACATATATACATATTGCGTACATATTATATGCATATTGTAGACATAGTGATTTACATGTGTAAATGTTTTAGTTATAAGGTTGTTTAGATATCTTAGTTATAAGAAACTGAATGTAAGTCTAAAGCTGGAACCTTGTGGTGCCACTAGTCTGACTTCCTGGACACGCCTCCTTCAAAAGGACACAAGGGTGGACGAAACAAGTGGGGTGAGATACATGACACTCTCCAGATGGCTCGAAAATTCGTTGACTTGGGGGTGCGAGATTCCAGAGGTTTCCAAAGACGTGGGCTGACGTGAGCCAATAAGAATAGATGAAACAGATTTAAAATATACAAATGAGCGAATAAGATTCAATGTATCTAAACGCCCGGGTAAAATAGCGTCTGTAAGCGTTATGGCTGGTTTTTGTATAAAAGGGAGTGCGAGAATGAAGCTGCGCGCTTTCTCAAAATTAACATTCTGCTTGCTTCGTGCAAGTCTTATAACAAAATGAGACGTGTAAAGGGGTTGGCGAGTGGCAACGACGTCACGTTAATAATAAGCAAAGTGTTAACAGTTAATAAAGCAGTTTAAATAATTAGTGAAGCCAAGTGTCAATAATCAGCGACCATTCATTCACCTGCACGGACACACCTGAGATAAGAGCATATAGCCGAGGACAACGGAGACTACATCTTGGCGGTTATAACCCATCCATTCACACATATCGTCAGAGAAACAACCCACCGAACCAATCCACTTCAAGGTTCACTCATTGGAATCGAACACAAAACGTCTACAATCTCTCGCTGTGCAGTAGCACTCGCTACACGTCGCAGCAGTCGTCATCAACTCGCTCGGAGAACCGCACTTGATGCCGCAGCAGAAACAAGCTCACCAACTCGCTTACTCTCTCACTGACCGATTCAACAGACTGACGCTCTCGCGAGAACGCCCACTTATTTAGCTAATGGAATCTTTCAAAGAACATTCTAAAATTATCTGGAGGCGAGGGATGGAAGAAACTTCCAGAAGATTCTGGTTATCTGCCGATAGCGCTTTGCGATGTTCACACCAGGTGAGAACGCGACTTATCTTTGGTTATCTCCGACTGCCGACCGCCGACCTCCTGGTAACTTCTGATGTGTTCCATTCTCATCGAATTTTCACGACTTTCCCTACTCACTCTTTCACAAACTACACTAACAAAAGCTTAAAATTCTAGCAACTTTTTGTTAATTCAAATAAACTTTCAGTTCAAATGTAACATTTAGTTATACAACACAAAAGGTAAAGCGATAGTCACATTTTTAAACATCTTGTTGCTATGTGATGGCTTTGGAATTCCACACTCTCTGCATGATCGCGATAAAAAAAATAAATAAAGAAAGAAAGAAAAATAGCACGGAATTCCCCCACCCCAATTTACCCTTTACATGCAATTGTTTTGGAAATATTCCATTTCCCAAAAATAGTTTTAAGGATTTTGATTCAAACACATTTTATTTAAGATAACGTGACAGATAAAATATATACCTATCTTGAATTTTATGAGAATTTTGTACCATCCCGGTATCACTGGCATACCGTAAGAGAAAAACAATAACGTATTACAAAAAAATGTAAACATCTTTAAGACACAATTTATTTCAAATAATGCTTTTTGTGGCATCAACTGAGATGCGAGTTATTGCTTTGAAGTTCTCAATATTTTGACAATTTGTTAAAGTACTGTCGCTAATCGCTTATTCCTACGTTTTCATAGGAAGACTAAGGAGTTTCAAGCTCAGCATATAGTACCTTTAAACATATGACTATCGATTCCGTTTGCTGTATCCTCCTTGTACCTATAACGAAATATGTAATGAAACAATTTCTCAATTAACATGATGGAAAAAAAACCTTTCGTGAAATAACGTAATGAAAAATTTACACTTCATAATATTTGCATTCACAGTGGGTAGCGACAGTCTAGTTTTTCATACTAGCCTACAGCCCAGGCTTTATGTCGCCGGCTGTGACAAAACACATGACGTTTCTCGCGATGGAGTGTGACAGTGTTGCCGATCTGTATCTCGAAAAATACAATCCAGCCGTTCTGTCACCAGCCCTGATGTTTCTTGCGACCGATTGCAACAGTGTTGCCGATCTGTACCTCGAAAACCTTCTACTGTACTGTCCAGCCTTTTTATCTCCGATCCTAACGTTTCTCGCGACCGAGTGTGACAGTATTGCCGATCTGTACCTCTAAAACCTTCCAATGTACAGTCCAGCCATTCTGTCTTTGGTCCTTATAGTACTCGCGACCCAGTGCGACAGTATTGCCTCGAAAATCTTCTACTGTACATTCCGGTCGTTCTGTTACCGGCTTTAACGTTTCTCACGACCGAGCGCGACAGTGTTGCCAATCGTGCCTCGAAAAACACAATCCAGCCGTTCTGTCATCGGCCCTGATGTTTCTTGCGACCGAGTGTGACAGTGTTGCCGATCTGTACCTCGAAGACCTTCTAATGTACGGTCTAGCCTTTCTATCTCCAATCCCAACGTTTCTCGCGACCCAGTGCGACAGTATTGCCTATCTGCACCTCGAAAACCCACTGTAAGTCCAGCCGCTTTGTCTCCGGCCTTGACGTTTCTCGAGATCGATGCAACAGAGTTGTGAATTGTACCGCTGCTGCGAAATCGTGTGAGCAAATCATATTTCGATAAATGTGGATATTATAATAACAATGAGTTTAACCATAACACTAACACGGACAGCCCGAGTCGTTAAGGCAAGGACTCGTGAACAGGTCTGCGGTTCAAACCCGCCAGGACTGTCTTATCTGACCGAGGTGTTTTTTCTGGTTTTCCTCAGTCCTCATAACTGGCTAAATGCCAGAGAAGTACCCTAAACCTAGGATGGAACGTTTCTTTCCTTCCCAAACTTCCTTTCTCAATTATCATTTAACTTCATTTGTCACCAGGTCACCGTTTGTAGTACCGTATGCAGTAAGAGAGAGATATTAAAAAGACAAAACACAGTATATAAATCGTTCATGCACCGAAGAAACCTGTTACATCTGAAGAAATCAAAAACAGGTCACGTGCTTCTATTGCAGGAAGAGGAAGACATACATGGGAGAGGACCGGTAATTGGTGCTATACAGCTGGCAGTTTTCACTCCTCCAGCATTGCAAACCTTCACAATTATTCTGCGTGTAGTAGAATCCAAATCTTGTAGTACCAAACTACTATTATTTGCTAGAAATGGGGAAAATGAAGGCCGAACTAAGCAGTCGGTAAAAAGTAGCAAAATTACCTTATTTATTATTCATATCATAGATTGGCAATACTGCTATTTGTCCTCTCTTTGTTTACCTTCAAATATTAGGGACGCAGGCATAGGTACTCATCTGGCTACAGCTGACAGTGTGTTTAGTTCAGCAATAATGGGAACAAAACCAGTTCAAATGTGTGAAAACTAGTAGTGTTCGATCTGTCAGTTCATTAAAATGAGTAGCTAGTTCGTAGCTGTGAACATTTAAACATTGGGCATTTCCAATTCGGAATATGTATGTCTTTCTGTTGATTACTTTATTCTACATAATTCATAGTAAAGTGTGATAAACTGGTTTCAAGTGCTATGTAATAAAGACCTGATGCAAACAGTTCGGTCAAGAACCAATTAGCCATCAAACATAACAGTAGGAGTGAACAGAGGAAATGGGCAAAAAAGAAGAGGGATTATAGCTTCAACCGGGTGTCTTGAAGTAATTGAATCAAAGCGTGATTAACGACGTATAGTAACACGATGCTTTACGATGTTTCGACTGAAGGTACTTCTAATTATGGGTAAGGAATTACGATAAAGCAGGAAGTAGTGTTCCATAAAAGTGCTGTGAACTCGTTGTCGATCCTTTCCTTAACCAGAAGTCAACCTATGGACAAGAGAACATTCATGACCTCGATGCTCTAGTTCTATTTTTACAGTTCAGTGGATTGTGTAGCAGCTCTGTTTCTGAACAACATCCAGATCCATCTTGAGATGATAAAACATACTTTATGGCACAAATCACTGATGATTGGTTAAATCCTAAAGGCTCTTAGCCATTAAAACAGATTGACACTGTAAACAACTAATTGTATAGTTACAAAATGTAAATGACACACATAATCATCAGTTTAAAACATATAGCACAAAATTTAAGATGATAGCGTTTGGTAGCATAAATAATGTAATACTTTGTAAAATTTATGTTGTATAGTTTTTGGAAATACGGCTTTCCATAATAAACTGTCCTAAATATTGCAACATTTTATACTTTGACAAACACACCTTAAACTTTTATGCTGACACGAGTGGCTGAAGTACTTATGGTATGGACTCAGAAAAGGGAAATCCGTGGTTCCAGGACAGTATTCCCTGACTAAGGTTTTTTCCAGGTTTTCCTCAGTCCTTATACTTGGTAAATGCCAGGTGGGTAGGTACCCAAAACTTAGGCCTTCCCCATGCTATATGCTATAAAATGGCTCTAATGATTTTGATTAAAATATCACATATTAAAGATATTTATTTACACAACAAATAAAATGTATATCTGAATTTGCTATAAAAAAACCTATGAACTCCTCTTCATTCGGAAGGAATTTTCTACAATCTTGTATACCTGGTAAACGTTAAGCGATAGACGAAAACGTACTACACAAAAAAGTTGGATCTGTTTAAAACACAATTTTTTTGATATAATCATTTTTGTGCCATTTCCGAGAAATCCATTATTAATGGTTGAATTGTTCAACACTTTGTCATTCTTTTAAAGTGCTGTCAACATTCAGTTGTTTCTCGCATGGAAAGAGTACGACCAGCATATAGCGTCCAGTTCTTAAACATTTGACTCACTATTCCTTTCGTGTGTGTAACGAAATGTGTAATGTAGCTATTTCGGCATAGACTTGTTTGGATTAAAATGAAGTAGATAGAAAAATGAACTTGAGTAAGAATAGTTGTGTACCCACTAATAAACCATAGAAGGTAGAGAAAGTCATGTAAATGTAACATCCGGTTTTTTTTAATATTTTGGCGCAATTTGCAGTGCCTTTTGTCTCCAACTATGTGGAATCCCACAGAAGTTTCCGTTATGAAATGCCTACTCTAGTTTGTTTTCAAGCCTAATAAAGATGTGACGTCATAGGATAACGTTGCATGCAGTTGAGCGATTAGAACGCGGCCGGCGGGTCTGTCCGTCAGTCCGTCGAACCCGTTTTCCGGTTGGCCTTGACTCAAGATGGAAACCGGCTCTAGAGACTTGCTCTGGCACAGCTTTTAGGTTCCAGACTCCATCGCATCACGGATAATCTCGTCTCCAAGATTCCCAGTACCGTATGGCACTTACTAGCAGTTGCTTGACACATTTCAAGTTGCTTTCGAAATAATATTGTATCTCTGCCATCCTCAGAAACCTTTCCTTGCAGTGGCGGCCACTGAGGTATTCTACTGGCTGTGCCCCTCCCCAAATAAAAAAAATCTGATGTGTTACACTCACACGACTTTCTCTACTATTTTTACAAACGCTTATTCTCCATCTACTTCATGTTAATCGAGATGAACATTTGCAGACTCTATCTTATTGCTAATTTTCTTGTAGATGTAAGGGGAATATATATTTACAAGGGCAATATAGAAATACTGTAGTCTTTAAGCACATACATATCTCTTAATAGCTGGTTGCTAGGTGCAGCACCATTACCTTTGCCACAGATTAATACTCTTTCCATATCCAAGACAAAAAAATGAATAACGAATTCCCATTTGAGAAAATAAGTATTGAAAAATTTAAGGGAATAACAAGCAATATCTCGAAAACGGTTACACAACAAAAAAAATGTATATGACATAAATTGTGTATTTTAACGCGATCTACATCTTTTGTGTAGTAAAATTTTGTCTATCTCTTATGGTTTACCAGTTTACCAAAAGTCGTTCACAATGAAGAATACTTTTGGAGACATTCCCAGAAAATTCAAGATATACATTTTGTTTGTCATGAAAATATCTTAAATATATGACATTTTAATCAAAATCGTTAGCCATTTTTGAGAAAATTAAAATTTTCGAAAAATGTTCCATGTAAAGGGTATTCTGTGGTGGGGGGATTTTCTTGAAAACCTTCGTGTCGCATCTCTGGAAGATACTGAACCTTAATACCAAGTTTGGTGTTTATCTGACTGTTCGTTTCTGAGTTATGCTGTTCACAGACAGACACACAGACAGACAGACACACAGACACACACACGGACATGTTTCCAAAAATGCTTTTTTTGGATTCAGGGGATTTCAAAACATGTATTTCCGGTGAAATCTCGGTATCGAATTTTTGGGTGGAATACAATACTTCCCCTACTTACTATACGTAGTAGAGAACACACACAACTGAATCTTCACTTCAAGAAAACACGCGGTGCTGTTTTTATTACTTGATTTCACGGTGAGCTACAACTTATTGCCTATTGGCAATGGTGTTAACTCGTGTAACTCTTGTCGTTGGGTTTTTTGCACTTTTGGTTTTTTAATCATTACATCATACACACATTCACTCTCTCATTCTCTGGGGAGGATAGGGACTAATCTTGGCTAGAGAAAAATTCCCACCCCCAGCCGGGAATCGAACCCGGGACCCTTTGCACAGCAGTCAGTTGCTCTACCGACTGAGATACGGGACCAACCTGATCTAAGCTGTTACTACGGGAACATAGACGGAAATACTTGATAATTGTTTTGTAAATAGGTGCTTAACACATGGTGAATACGTTAGTTTTTACTTTCTCTACTACGTATAGTAAGTAGGGGAAGTATTGTATTCCACCCAAAAATTCGATACCGAGATTTCACCGGAAATACATGTTTTGAGGTGCACTGTATGCATGTAAAGTATTTTTGGAAACATGTCCGTGTGTGTGTCTGTGAACAGCATAATTCAGAAACGAACAGTCGGATAAACACCAAACGTGGTATTTAGGTCCAGTATTTTCCAGAGATGCGACACGAAGGTTTTCAAGAAAATCCCCCACCCCAGATTACCCTTTACATGGAACATTTTTCGAAAATTTTAATTTTCTCAAAAATGGCTCTAAGGATTTTGATTAAAATATCATACGTTTAAGATATTTTCATGAGTAATATAATGTATATCTTGAATTTTCTAGGAATGTCTTCAAAAGTATTCTTCATTGTGAACGACTTTTGCATAACTGGTAAAGCATAAGAGATAGACAAACTTTTATTATACAAAAACTGTAGATGGCGTTAAAATACACAATTTATGCCATATACATTTTTTTTTTGTTGAGTGAACTATTTTCGAGATATTGCTTGTTATTCCTTTAAGTTTTCCAAAACTTATACTTTTTCTCAAATGGGAATTCGTTATTCTTTTTTTGTCCTGGTAATGCAAAGAGAACGGAATACTGCACATATCAACCAGCTCTTAAAATATTTAACTATCGCTTAAAGCCTACCAATTACCATTTTATCTACATTAAAATAGCAACAAGATTAACATATCGATATCCCGATTAAAATTAAGTATATGGAGAATAAGCGTTTGTAAAAATAGTTTTACAAGAGTAGAGAAAGTCATGTGAGTACAACACATCAGATTTTTTATAAAACTCTTAAATTGTCTCTTTAAGACAGAGATGCTTCAGTTTGTTGACAACCTACACTACCAGACTAACAACATTGTTTATATTAGCTACCTTGGCGCATAGTTTTTCCTGATGCACTATGCAATGGACCGCTGTTATTTCATTTTACTTTCTCTACCTCCTCCTGCTTTAACGGATTACCCTCATCTTTATAGGATTTACACCCCCAATGACTTACAAGCCCATATCTTGGGCCAGTAGCTTGTCGAAGAGCAAGCAAACACTGGATCATAGCATATCCAGGATGGGTGATCAGCCCAATGTCTGGTATGGCGGTGAAGAAGAAGGAAAATGAAATGTAGTGATGAAAGGGATGATAGGAAAATTCGCGGATCAAATTATCCCCCAATATTTGCCTAGCGACCGAGGAAATCCGCGAAAAACCTTTGACCTCTAAGGTTATTTTAATCCCAAACCTCCCAAATGTGGGCCACAGAGGTTACCGCCTGAGCCGTCCTGCTTGATACAAAATAAATGTTTTAAATAAAATTATTCAAATCACGATTTTCTAGTATAACAATTTATGTCAGCGACACTAACTTCACCTGCTCAAAACTTGAATTACAAAGGTCTAGGAGCATTCATACTTTCAATCAGGTGCTAGAAGGTTTCTTGGGGAATGGCAGTCCAGTCTTCACGTAGTGCGGAACTGAGGAGAGGTATCGATGTAGGTCGGTAAGGCCTGGCACGAAGTCGGCGTTCCAAAACATCCCAAAGGTGTTCTATAGGATTCAAGTCAGAACTCTGTGCAGGCTAGTCCATTACAGGGATGTTATTGTCGTCTAACCACTCCGCCACAGCCCGTGCAGTATGTACAGGTGCTCGATCGTGTTGAAAAATGCAATCCCCATCCCCGAATTGCTCTTCAACAGTGGGAAGCAAGAAGGTGCTTAAATATCAATGTAGGTCTGCGCTGTGATCGTGTCACGCAAAACAACAAGGGGTGGGTGCAAGCCCCCTTCAGGAAAAACACGACCACACCATAACACCACCATCTCCGAATTTCACTGTTGGCACTGCACACGCTGGCAGATGACGTTCACCGGGCATTCGCCATACCCACACCCTGTCATCGGATCGCCACATTGTGTACCGTGATACAACATTTTGCCACTGTTCAATCGTGTAATGTTGACGCTCCTTACACCAAGCGAGGCGTCGTTTGGCATTTTCCTGCGTGATGTGTGGCTATGAGCAGCCGCTCGACCATGGAATCGAAGGCTTCTCACCTCACGCCTAACTGTCATAGTACTTGGAGTGGATCCTGATGCAGTTTGGAATTCAACAGTAAATTAAACGACATATTAGGTGAGATGAAAAAGTTCACCAAGTGAGGATAACTCCGGAAATGTCAACATCACACTGAAAGCATTTCCTCTCTGTGTAGCAAACACGATTCGCTACCTAAGCTATGCTGTTAATCGGGGATCACCGGTAATGACCTGCAGCTTTTGGCTCAAATCAACGATTAATGCCTTAGCTTATGCTAAATTGTAATTTTTATAGCCCTAAATTTTAATTTTTGATAATTTATGCCCAATTTTCACAGATCGGTTCCCGTCCTGTTCAATGCTGAGCCGAAGCTGTAACTAGCAAAAACCTCAGTTTAGGTTTCACATTTCCAAAACACGTCAACCCATTTTATATTTGTAGAATAAAGGTGAACAACGTTAGAGCTATGGTCCAGAACGTGGAACATACATAATAATAATGCTATTTAGTTACGTAAAAATGTATCTTCGTCTGTATCAGAGCATCTGTAAAAACTACAAAGATCTAGAGCTTCCTCAAAGATTATGAAGGTTTACTACAGTTTGTGAGCTTTGCAACTCAAGCCGAATTACAAATAACCCTTTTTTACTTTCTCTACTACGTATAGTAAATAGGGGAAGTATTGTATTCCACCCAAAAATTCGATACCGAGATTTCACCGGAAATACATATTTTGAGACCCCCTGAATCCAAAAAAAAACAAACATTTTTGGAAACATGTCCGTGTGTGTGTCTGTGTATGTGTGTGTGTCTGTGAACAGCATAACTCAGAAACGAACAGTCGATAAACACCAAACTTGGTATTTAGGTTCAGTATCTTCCAGAGATGCGACACGAAGGTTTTCAAGAAAATCCCCCAACCCAGATTACTCTTTACATGGAACATTCTTCGAAAATTTTAATATTGTCAAAAACGGCTCTAACGATTTTGATTAAAATATCATACGTTTAAGATATTTTCATGACAGATGAAATGCATATCTCCTATTTTCTGGGAATGTCTCCAAAAGTATTCTTCATTGTGAACGACTTTTGCATAAGTGGTAAACCATAAGAGATAGACAAAATTTTACTATATAAAAATGTAGATCGCGTTAAAATACATAATTTATATCCTATACATTTTTTTGTTGAGTAAACCATTTTCGAGATATTGCTTGTTATTCCCTTAAATTTTCCAATACTTATACTTTTTCTCAAATTTGTTTTTCATTTTTTTTGTCCTGGTAATGCAAAGAGAATGGAATACTCCACATAGCAAACCAGCTCTTAAAATATTTGACTATAACTTAAAGCCTACCAATTCCCCTTGCATCTCGTATAAGAAGATTAGCAATAAAATTAATATCTCGATTAACACGAAGCATATGGAGAATAAGCGTTTGTAAAAATAGTTTGTACAAGAGTAGAAAAAGTCATGTGAGTGTAATACATCAGATTTTTTTATGTGCTGGACATGCAAAGAGCGCTTAAAAGATTTGACTGTCGCTTAAAATCTACCATATTCCCCCTGCATCTACAAGAAAATTAGCAATAAGATTAACATCTCGATATCTCGATTAACATGAAGCATATGGAGAATAAGCGTTTGTAAAAATAGTTTGTACAAGAGTGGAGAAAGTCATGTGAGTGTAACACATCAGATTTTTTATTACTTTTATGCATCTTCGTAGAGAGAATCAATGGGCGATGTACAATGGGCTACAATAATGCCAAAACTCGCATTTTTAAAGTTTTTAAGTACTTGAAAATTCAAACCAATAACAAAGAATAACTCAGAAATGGTTACTAACGCTACAAAATATTTTGACATAAATTACAAGCTTTAAGGAGAGCTACATTTTTACTTTCTCTACGATGTACATAGTAAATAGAGAAGGTATTGTACTCCACCGAAAAATTCGATATCGTGATTTCACCGGAAATACATATTTTGAGGCCCCTGAATAAAATAAGTATTTTTTAGAAAAAGATCTGTGTGTGTGTCTGCGAACAGCACCTTCCAAAGTTGCTAAAGGAAGGTTTTTAAGAAAATCCCCCTACCACAAATTACCATTGATATGGAATATATTTTGAAATTTTTTATTTCTATAAAATGGCTCTTAAGGATTTTAATTAATGTATTATATACAACAGATATTTAAACAAAAAAATAAAACGTATATCTTGAATTTTCTGAGAATAGCCTGCGAAGTTCATTCCGAAGGAATTTTGTATAATCTTGTATAACTGCTAAACGTTAAGCGATAGAAGAAAACATACTACATAAGAAATATAGATCTCTTTAAAACACAGTTTATTCCAAATAACTTTTTTGTGACATCCGCCATTTCCGAGATATTCTTTATTAATGGTTCGAATTGTTCAATACCGAATCATTCTTTTAAAGTCCTTTCAACATTCAGTTTTTTCTCAGGATTGCATGGAAACAGTATGGAATTTTAAGACCAGCGTATAGCATTTCTTAATCATTTGACAATCGCTGTTCCCTTTGTAGCTATAACGAAATGTGCAATGTAGCTATTTCTGCAAGGGCTTATTTGAGTTAAAATGAAGTAGACATAAAAATAAGCTTTAGTAAGACTAGTGGGTAGAGAATGTCATGTGAATGTATTAATTTTTTTACGACCTTTGTGTGGTAGAATTTGGCTATGTTTTACGGTTTACCAATAATTTTAGAAAAGATATTCAGAATGAAGAGGACCTCAGAGGCTTTTTTCCCAGAAACTTTAACATACGTATCTCATTTTTTCATGAAAATACCTTAAACATATGTTTTTTTAATCAAAATCTTTTGAGACATTTTTGAGAAAATAAAAATAAAGAAATATCTTCCATGTAAAGGGCAGTTTATGGTGAGGGATTTTATTGAAAATCCTGGTGTGATATCCTTGGAAGATGTTAAATTTAAATACAGAGTTTGATGTTTAACCGGCCTTTAGTTTTTGAGTTATGCGGGTTCAAGTCGCGGGTTCAAACCCAGCCCAGACTGATGGCTTTTAAGTGTTCTTAAAGACGACTGCCCCATGTTGGTAGATTTACTAGCATGTAAAAGGACTCCTGTGGGATAAAATTCCGGCACACCGGCGGCGCTAATATGATCCTGGTAGTTAACAGCGTCATTAACAATCAAAAGAAATGTTTTAAGCACACACAGTCCATTATTTAAAAAATATATATTCGGATTCAGGGAGCCTCAAAACGTGAAATTTCCGGTGAAATCTCGTTACCGAATTTGGGTGGAAACCAATAAGTACTTCCTCTATTTACTATAGGTAAGAACTAGAGAAAAGATAGGCATTGGATAGGACTAGAAGCGGAGGGGGACATAGCACCTCGACCTAAGCAGATCTTTTGTGCCTATGCCCCTGACGGGGAGCCCCGGGAGGGAGGGATGAGGTGAGAGGAGACAGAGGTCGCCCGGACTATGAAGCACGACAGACAGAGGGCAGGGTCTCTACCATTTACAGATTTGAACTCCCCGGGCGGTGGCTGGTGCAGCCCTTTGGGCTTACACATTCCATGGGGGGCCGGGACCCGGAGACCGCTCGCAGGATGAACGTTTCCTAAGAGCATCATTTTCACCTGCCGAGACCTCCCGCCGACACTTGCAACCGTGAAAGAAACAAAATAAAAAGAATGAAAGGTGAAGCGAAATGAGAATGGAGATGAAATGGAGAAATAGGAAATTCGGGGGATGTAAGGATCCTTGCCAGCATTTGTCTGGCGTTCCGGGGAAACTCCGAAATAGACCAACGGTCAGAAACGTTGGCCACAGTAATCGAATCCACGCCCTCCCGAGTGTGGGACACAGACATTACCGTCTGAACCATCCCGCTCAGTCATAGAGAAAGAAACACATCGAATAGCAAAGTGAGAAGCAGAAGATTTCAAGAATGAATCTAGAGTACCTAGATACAACAAAACTTGTACCAGTAAGGATATTTATTATTATAAAAGTTTATTCAATATTGTTTAATGGATATTATTGTAATGCATTATAGATTTTCTTTAAAAGAGCGAAGTTGTGAATACTTGTTTCCTAAATCTATGCAGAATAATCACTCAGAATACGATGAAAGAAATTATCTTTTAACTTCTAAAGTGTAAAGTACAGCGCATATTTACTCGTACAGTTTCTTGAGTGATCATATGAAGAACAAGAAAAGGAATAATGGCATATGAAGAAGACCGTGCCACGAGCTGTTTTCCTGCTGATGAAGCTTATGACCACACCGCTGCGCTGCTGAGGTAAGCTACATGAGCATTCTAGGACACTGGGTCACCCTAATTCCTGTGTCCCTCAGCAATAAGCAACATTCTGACTACTTATATCTTCTCAGTGAATCTTTGGTTTAACTTTAGAATTACATGCGAGCGCCTTTCGTCCAATGTACGGTCGCACTGATCCATTAACCAATCAGAATCGAACTTAATTATAGTTTTAAATCATGGTGTTCAAACATTAATAACTGATACTTTTTACTTTCTCTACTACGCATACTAAGTAGGGGAAGTATTGTATTTTACCCAAAAATTCGATACCGAGATTTCACCGGAAATATATGTTTTGAAACCTCTGAATCCAAAAAAAAAGGATTGTTGCAAACATGTCCGTGTGTGTGTCTGTGTGTCTCTCTGTGAACAGCATAACTCAGAAACGAACAGTTGGACAAACACCAAACTTGGTATTTAGGTTCAATATCTTCCAGAGATGCGACGCGAAGGTTTTCAAGAAAATCCCCCCACCCCAGATTACCATTTACATGGAAGATTTTTCGAAAATTTTAATTTTCTCAAAAATGGCTAACGATTTTGATTAAAATAGCATATGTTTAAGATATTTTCATGACAAATAAAATGTATATCTTGAATTTTCTGGGAATTTCTCCAAAAGTATTCTTCATTGTGAACGACTTTTGCATAATGGTAAACCAAAAGAGATAGACAAAATTTTGCAACACAAAAAATGTAGATCGCGTTAAAATATACAATTTATGTCATATACATTTTTTTGTTGAGTGAACCATTTTCGACATATTGCTTGTTATTCCGCTAAATTTTTCAATACCTATTTTCTCAAATGGGAATTCGTTATTCATTTTTTTTGTCTTGAATATGCAAAGAGTATTAATCTGTGGCAAAGAGAATGGTGCTGCACATAGCAACCAGCTATTAAGAGATATGTCTATGCTTAAACGCTACTGTATTTCTATATTGCCCTTGCAAATACAAAAACAAGGGGAGCATAGTAGGCCTTAAGCGATCGTCAAATATTTTTAGAACTGGTCGCTATGTGTAAAATGTAATTCTCTTTGCATGTCAAAAGATCTTTTCTGCAAATGTTTATCTCGATTAATATGAAATAGATGGAGAGTAAGAGTTTGTAAAAGTAGTTTGTACAAGAGTAGAGAAAGTCATGTGAGTGTAATACATCAGCTTTTTTACCTACATTCATTTTTACATTCTTATAACCTCTGCTTCGATTCGGCGAGATACCTAGGAAGCCCTTTCTCATGCATCTTCCTGTTCATTATTGTCGGTTGGTACAAATTGTAAAAATGAGGTAATTTGGTGATCTGCGAATTCAAAATATAGTAGAAGCGGTACAAGATCTACCGCTGCATAATACGAGATGAAACAGGTAAGCCACTTCAGTGATTATATTAAAAGTACAAAAAATTGCATCCCTTTCCCACAGTAATCACTTCAGTGATACATTCACATGACTTTTTCTACCCTTTATCCTTTGTTAGTGGGTATACAAACTATGCTTACCAAGCTTATTTTTCTATCCACTACGTTTTAATCCAAATAAATATCTGCAGAAATAGCTACATAACACATTTAGTTATAGATATAAAGAGAACAGAGATAGTCAAATGTTTAAGAACTGGACGCTATACGCTGGCCTTAAAATTCCATACTGTTTCCATACAATCGCGAAAAACAGCTGAATGTTGACAGGACTTCAAGAGAATGACCAACAAATGAACAAATCGATCCACTAATAACGTATATCTCAGAAATGGCCATCGCTTATCGTTTACCAGTAATACAAAATTCCATCTGAATGAACAGAACTTTACAGGCTATTCCCAGAAAATTCAAGATAATATATTTTATTTTTAATGTAAATATCTTTAATATATGGTATTTTAATCAAATCTTTAGAGCTATTTTTTTTGGAAAATCAAAGTTTTCGACAAATGGTACATGTAAAGAGTAGTTTGGGTTGGGGAATTTTCTTGAAAATCTTCGTGTCGCAACTTTAGAATATACTGAACTTAAATACCAAGTTTGGTGTACTTTATTTTTTTTTCCGTTTTTTAATTTTGCTGTTCACAGCTACAGATATACACTTGGACCTTTTTCTAAAACTCTGATATCTTGTACTCGCATGACTATCTCTACTCCTGTACAAACCATTTTTATAAGTGCTTATTCTCCATCTACTTCATATTAATGGAGATAAACATTTGCAGTCATTTTCTTACTGCTAATTTTCTTGTAGGTGCAAGGGGAATATGGTAGGCTTTAAGCGACAGCTGCTTTAAGAGCTGATTGCTATATGGAGCACTCCATTCCCTTTGTATGTCCAGGACATACAAAAAGGAAAAACAAAATAACGAATTCGCATTTGAGAAAAGGTATTAGAAAATTCAAACTAATAACAAGGAATATCTCGGAAATAGTTCACTCCATAAAAAAATGTACATAACATAATTTGTGTGTTTTAACCAGATCTACATTTTTACTTTCTCTACTACGTATAGTAAGTAGGGGAAGTATTGTATTCTACCCAAAAATTCGATACCGAGATTTCACCGGAAATACATGTTTCGAGACCCCCTGAATCCAAAAAAAGCATTTTTGAAAACATGTCCGTGTGCGTGACTGTGAACAGCATAACTCAGAAACGAACAGTCGGATAAACACCAAACTTGGTATTTAAGTTCAGTATCTTCCAGAGATGCGACACGAAGATTTTCAAGAAAATCCCCCACCCCAGATTACCCTTTACATGGAACATTTTTCGAAAATTTTAATTTTCCCAAAAATGGCTCTTACAATTTTGATTAAAATATCATATGTTTAAGGTACTTTTATGACAAATAAAATATATATCCTGAACTTTCTGGGAATGTCTCCAAAAGTATTCTTCATTGTGAACGACTTTTGCATAACTGGTAATAAACGATAAGAGATAGACAAAATTTTACTACACAGAAAATGTAAATCGCGTTAAAATGCACAATTTATGTCATATACAGTTTTTTTGTTGAGTGAACCATTTTCGAGATATTGCTTGTTATTCCCTTAAATTTTTCAATACTTTTCTCAAATGAGAGTTCGTTATTCATTTTTTGTCTTGGATATGCAAAGAGTATTAATCTGTGGCAAAGAGAATGTTCCTGCACATGGCAACAAGCTATTAAGAGGTATGTCTGTGCTTATATTGCCCTTGCAAATACAAAACAAGAGGAACATTGTAGGCCTTAAGCGATAGTCAAATATTTTTAGAACTGGTCGCTATGTGTAAAATGTAATTCTCTTTACATGTCAAAAGATCGTTTCTGCAAATGTTTATCTCGATTAATATGAAGTAGATGGAGAATAGGAGTTTGTAAAAATAGTTTGTACAAGAGTAGAGTAAGTCATGCGAGTGTAACACATCAGATTTTTTTTGTGTAGCAAAATTTCGTCTTTCTCTTACGGTTTACCAATTATGCAAAAGTCATTCATAATGAAGAGGGATTTTGGGTATATTCCCATAAAAATTTAAATATACATTTCATTTGTCGTGAAAATAGCTTAAACATATGGTATTTTAATTAAAATCGTCAGAGCCAGTTTTGAGAAAATCAAAATTTTCGATAAATGTTTCGCGTAAAGGGTAATCTGGGATGGAGGATTTTCTTGAAAATCTTCGTGTCAGATCTTTGAAAGATACTGAACATAAATACAAGTTTGGTATCTATTCGACTTTTAGTTTTTTGGTTTTGCTGCTCACAGACACAGACACTACATGGACTTTTTTTAAAAAAAACTTTTCTTTTTTATTCAGGAGGCCTTAAAACATGTATTTCCGGTGAAATTTTGGTATCGAATTTTTGGGTGAAATGCAATACTGTGTCTACCTACCATAAAGTAAAAAGAGGGGCATCTTCTCGTATTGTAATTATCTTTGCGAATTCCCCTCTTGATTATAATTTTCCTCAGAAAAAATTTAATTGGGCTTTCAAATTTATGATTGTGGATATAATTATTTCTGTACCTTCGGTATTGGAATAATTATCATGATAACAAGCATTCATTAAACTTAATTAAATTACCCCAAACCTATTATCACTTGGTATCACTGATGATAGTGGCATCTTTATCAGCAATAAAAGTGTTTGGTGTTCAGGAGTCCTTTAGTGACGGGCTAAACTATGAAAGACATTTTACCAATGAGCAAAATGCAGCGAGTAATACAGCAGTTTGATTTTTAAATTTTCGATCATATATCTATCCATAAATTATGCTTCGAGTAAATAAAATAGAACTAAAAGTTCTGATTCTTACTTTACCAAAGCAACACCATAACCTAAATACAACAAATCTTATGTTTTTTCTATAATTAAGAGGGGCCCACAGTCCCCTTTACCCTTTCCCTGGGGAAGGGCTAAGAGGGACAGCCCTGGAAACAGCCCTGTAAATGCGAAATAGCATCTGCTGCATAAGGTTATGCTTATGAACGAATTGATAGAACAGCAGCAGCTCTCAATAATAATAATAATAATAATAATAATAATAATAATAATAATAATAATAACAATAATAATAATAATTATTAAATTAATAATAATTAAATAAATAATAATTAATTAAATAAATAAATAATAATAGCAATAATAATGTATAACTTGTCTGAAAAAGAAAGTGTTTGTGGATTTTTATTGTTTTCAACATAATTAAGTCAGTTTAGAGCAACAATTTGAACTTGAAATCAGATGTCGCTGTCTTGAGAACTCCCTCTCTTTCTACAGAGCCACAAATGTGCGCTTCTTGGCAGTACAACAAATGTTTGCATAATATACCATTGAGGTGGTAACAGTGACGTACTGGCTCAAATTTATTTTGGCTTGTTGCATAAAATCATTCGCTCTGGGACCATAAGTGTCCCATCTGCAATTGTTCCCCCAGCACCTCTCTATAATCCCTTAAAGTTAACCGCTCGAATTCTGAAACATCCTGTATATATAAAAACAAGCTTTTTATCCGTATAACTACAACATAGGTATACTCGCATCAGATCTAAATTTTGCTGAGTGATTTGGTATAACTGTTCAGTATCCTACCATCTAGCGGATTTATGTCATACTGAAAAGCAAACGGGGTCCTCGCATAGATGACACCTCTGCAGCAGAGTGGCATTGGTACAACTTAGTGACATTGACGTAAACTTGTTGCTGAGAGATGAATGGTAAGGGCCAGTGCACGTCTTCAAGTGTGCACGACCTATATTTCACCCACAAGGTAATTATGTCACACCAGTTGCGCATGCGCAAATGCTCCTAAAACCATGCACAAGTCAAGTTGTGCACGTGACTGTGTTGCCATATCTCATCTGTTTCGAGGAGAAGCGCGGTTGAATTTAAACACCGTAGACTTCAAATTACCGCATTGTGTAATACAATTCAAAGAACAAATAACCAATAAATCCTCAAGATGTCCAAAACTAGGGTGTTCACGTGCTATTGTGTTCTTACACAGCAGCCACTATGCTGCTGACGTTTGTTCCGAGATAATTTGCAGTAAATTTCCTGCTATAGCAGCACGTTACCGATACAGACGAGGGAGAAACAGTGTGTACGTATACGAAAGACAAAATGTCTTATTTTGGATAATCTAAATGCTCAGATAAGAGCGATGGTACTGAAAAGCGAAATAGGCACTTAACTGATGTCTAATATTCAGAAGGAGCGACTTCCTAAGTGTGCAAAGTGGTAATCTTTCCACTAGAATGCCCATTTCATCGGTTATTGGTTATTCAGAGTAAGAACGCATTCCCATAAAAAAGACTCTGACATATAAAATGCATACGACTGCCTTCAACTGCAGTTTAAATTATATGCTGTAAATTATTAATGGAAACGCCCACGTTTGTCTAGAAATGGTTTCAGTTGGATATATCCATGCATGAATAACCAAGGAATGGAGGGGAGACCTCACAACGCAACCCAAAGTGGACATTTTGTGCTTACCACCCCCCAGGAAGAACGGATGAAGTAAAGGAACTGCAGGAGGCTATAGGCCCCAGGCAGGCCGACCGACAGAGATGCGTAGAGGTGCCTAACGATTCTAAAATTGATGACCCGGTCATACCGGCGGCCTGTTCAGAAAAAGTTGTGAGGAAGCATCCGTACCATCTGTCCGACACCTACCGATACTGCAAAGCCCCTAAGCCTACGTGAAACATGAAAGGGGAGCGAAATAATAGCAAATGAGGGACAGGAAATTCGTAGTACAAGAGAAGCCATCCTACAATTCGTCTTTTCAAACAGGGAAAACCACGAAAGCCCCGAAAAACCCATGCTCAGGGGGACTGGCAAGGAATCGAACCCAGGACCTCCCGAATGCGAGGCTCACACGTTACTGTGGATCCATCTCGCTCGGTGTAGTTATATAACCATGGTAGTGCATATTCTGATGAAGTCAGTGATATGAGGTAAGAGCCCAATATTTATTAAATGGGTCGGTGTATATTAGCATAACCATGATTTAATAAGAAACAATTCTGATGTAATACATTCCTATGACTTCCTCTATTCCTATAGTTTATTAATGGACTTACTAAAACTTATTTTTCTGTCTACCACATTTGAATTCAAATAAACCTTTACGGAAACAGTTACATTACGCATTTCGTTAGGGTACAAAGAGAACACCGATAGTCAAATGTTTAAGAACAGGACGCTATACGCTGGCCTTAAAATTCCATACTCTTTCCATGCACTCGTCAGAAACAACCGAAAATCGATGGGACTTAAAAAGAATGACAAAAGTATTGAACAAATCGAACCATTAATAACGGATATCTCGGAAGTGGCCGATGCCACAATAAGGTTATATGAAATAAATTGTATGTTTTAAAGAGATATACATTTTGTGTGCGATACGTTTTTGTCTATCGCTTAATGTTTACCAGTTATACAAGATTATATAACATTACTTCCAAATGAAGTGGACTTCATAGGCTATTACCAGAAAATTGAAGATATACATTTTATTTGTAATGCAAATACCTTTATTATACGATATTTTAATCAAAATCGTTACCGCCATTTTTTACAAAATAGAATATGTCAAAAAATCTTCAATGTAAAGCGTAGTTTGGGTGAGAGGATTTTCTTGAAAATCTTCGTGTTGCATCTTTGGAAATTACTGAATCCATATAGCAAATTTGGTATTTATCCGACTTTACGTTTTTGAGTTATGCTTCACAGACATACAAGGACATATTTCCAAAAATGCTTTATTTATATTCAGGAGGTCTCAAAACATGCATTTCCGGTGAAATCTCAGAGTCGAATTTTTGGGTGGAATGCAGTAGCTTCTCTACCTACTCTGTACGTGGTAGAGAAAGTAGTAAGTCCTTACTGGTTTCGAACAACTGCATTTAGACTACGTTAGGTACTACTTAGAAGCGCTCAATTTCAAAAAACAAAATCTATGTGACAAAGTGTTGAAGTCTAGAATTTTGTTCTATCTTTTCTGATTGTTTAACATGTTTAACAGAGATTTCTAAAATATTTAAACGCACAAGAGGTATGGGGAATGCAGTGCTACGATTAAGACCAAAATAAAATTTCTTCTTTTGGAAGGCTTGTCTTGTTATATTGTTTTGTAAGATGTTACCCTTATTACTGAGGTTTTGCCATAATAAAATTCTGAATTATAACCATTGTACGATTCATTAGAGGAGATCACAAAAAGCCGGAGTATGCTGAAAACACGCGTAAAGTGCATGTTCTATTGCGGTTCTTCATGAAATGACGGTGCTTATTAGGTGTATAGTGTAAACCTAACCTAAATATTCGCTATCTGCCGGCTTTTAGAAGCCCCGTCACATAATGTAGCAAATTATAATAATAGTTGCTGCTACATATACCTTATTTTCCACTTAGGTGCTCGATGTAGCACAAACTTTACACTTGAGACACTTTTGGCACACTCAAACTGAACAGAACATAACTAATCCGTCGAATCAAATGAACTGCTGAGTCATAACTAACAACTGAACTACACTCGGCAATGTCCAAACTCTTTGATCTTCTTGAAGGCATTTAATTTTTTTTTCAAGTGGAGGAGAAAATTATTTAATCACTGACCCCAGCCCCGATGGGAGTGGGGGCTGAGAGTGTGGGACTCACCAATAGTCGGCATACCCACTAAAAACTCCTCCACCGGAAGGAAAAGTGGAATAAAACGTGTCCCGCATAGCACCCGCGTTAGTACTTGAAAGCTGGTGGCTGCCGCCCTATCTCAATTAATGAATACGGGTACACAATAAGAAGCATACTTACATGCGTGTACTTTACTGCACAACACCTGTTTAAAATACTGAATGGAGAAAATAATTTTTTTTTTATTTATACTATGATAATGTCTAGAAAAGTTTTGGCGATCACTAGTTGTTATCCTCAAAATGCTTATCTGGTACTGCCTTTCTACTCTAGTACTTTCTGGGTTTTTCTGCACCCAGCTTATTCCATTTAATTGCAGAAACTTTGCTAGTAAAGACTATTCAAATTCTCATTTTTGTTTTTGTGCTAAAGTAATGAGAATTTGACAATCTCAAACGTCTTTTGATAATACTATCTGAAGCCATCTTGACACTTTAAATTTAATCTACAGAAACTTAAGAATAAAGTACAATAACGTATATAAAATAGGCGAATATTACTAAACATAAAGTAATAAATAGATATGCTCCCTTTCAAATACACGTTTTGCTATTTGAAAACATAATATTGCGGGATACTTGTGAATTTGAACTGATTAGAGAAACCTGGACATTTATGTTTATTGTCGGTGATGAATGATGGGAAAGATTCACGCGTAGTTGCTTCATTTAAGGTGTCTTAAGAGAAACATCGATCACTAAAACTGGTTGACGCATTTTGCAATACATTCGGAAGATAGCATATTCTATACATGCTGAGGATTGCAAACTGGGTTTTTAGCCCGTTCTTAAGCCCTTCTTGTTATAAACACAGTGAAATAATAACTATTGCCAATAATAACTAATTCTGATTAATATTTTTGCTATTTTACTCAAAAATAAATAAACTTTAAGGCCAAGCTCATTACCATGCACCCACCTTTTTAATGTTCAAACTGCAAAAAAGTTATATTTCTTAAAAATAAAGCTCATATTCATGTGATGGGCTACTGGATAAATAAACGAAGGGCTCATACGCTTTCTACTTTTTACAGAGGTCATCAGATAAAACAGAATCCTAGCGATTACTCATGTGTTGCAAGACTGGATTTCGAGCGCAATAACACGCTTTCTGAACACTATCTATGTTTATGTGTGAGCACGCGTTTCCCAATCGTTAAAGTAGTTGACCTGCTACTGGAAACATATCAGGTTTTCAACTTTATACTGTCGTAACGTAAGGTTTTGGGTTAAATCTGAGATTTTACTTCTACACGCACAAGGCCAACGAAATAAGGCAGAGTATTTATCTGCTATAAAATTTGCAGTAAGGGTCGGAAACCTTAATTGCATTATTAAAGGTGTTCTTCCTTAATGCATTACACAATTCTGTCTGTAGTAATCGTGCCACATTTCATTTGGTCTTCCAATTGATACAGGATGTTTATGATGCCGCGATGGTGCGACAGTTTAAAACAGTTAGTCGTCAATTTTGAAGCCGTTTACGTTATCTACTTCGTTGTTGATTCTGCTGCTGTGACCTTGTAGCTCGTTCTGTTGTCTCGTCCGCCAGCTGCTCCAGTGGTAAGCTATGAGGTCTTTCTCTCAAGATATGCGTGGGCGTATTGTTAAAGCATAACACCAGTTTAAATAGACTGAGAAATTTACTGTGAACTAATATTTGAATTAACGAAGTGAGTTTGAGACAAAGAAATAGGCTAGCTTTGAAGTGTAGCACTCGAATTTGTAATACATGTTTCCGCAATAAAAGAAACTAATAGCGTAACTTACCGTGAGTCGCTAAAATGCTTATCGGCGAGACCTCTCGCAATAGCCGCGAAATGTTACTGCACATGTGCATCACTAGGCGTTTAAAGTATCACACGAGCATTACGTACCGGTGAAGGTACCAGAGTCAGAGTAACTCTGATTTAAAATTGCACGCCTATATTACTTTTAGCTACTTTAGCCTACTTCATTATGCCCCACCAACATTATTTTTCACGCGCAACCAATACTTAACCCTCTAATGCATGGATTTTTTTCTACATATGCCACTCTTTCTCTAATTCCTAAACCATCTTTTATATCCCTTTCGCCGGCACCATAACCGTGATCGTTAGAGCGATACGAAATGAACTGACCATCCATTCAAAATCAAACGTCTCGAGTCCCAGTGAGTGCAGTCAAATGTGCCTGTGGTAAGGGATGGGGAGGGCCCAAGTAAAATAAACGGTGTAAAGGCACACATGGATGCTGAGGGGGTTACATTTGACTGCAGTCGCATGAATTATGCATCTTTATTTAAAAAAAAACACCACGGTTTTATAGAAAACATTAATATTTTTAGAATATAAAAACGCTTCAATTCGCTTAATTTTATTGCTGAAGGTTAGTATACTATGACATTAACAAGAAACACTTGAGATATTTTAAAACTTTGCCTAAACATCTTTGTTGCCAAGTGGCAACGCTATGCACTAGAGGGTTAAAAATCCTCTTCATGCACGTCTATTTAACTGTTACCATGGTGCTTGTCTAAAATCTCAAAAATAGAGATTTTCAATTATTTTTTTTCGGAATTCTAGCTTACGTGACTGCAAACGTACTTAGCTTATAACGTAATTGAATTCCCCGAGTTTTTAAGCTAATGCGTTCATTACTTCGGAGGTCGCTAATGACTTCGGTTAACATGGCTCCCTAATTATCTTCGTCTTTCTGGACAAAGCTTTCAACTCAAAATTATTACATTATAACTTGATTTAATATACGAAAATTATTTATTATCTTACTATCACTTGTTTATTTATTTATACTTGCCCGCAATAAATACGGTTACACCATATCTCTTTTCCCTATTGGTTTATAATAATTAAAATAGGATGGGGACTCTTTATATTCATTCTTTCAAGATGACTTACCCACTTAGTTTCATATTCTTTTATTTTTTCATTCAGATTATATATATCTAATTATTTTCTTGCATCTGCATTTCTTTTGTGATCTGTTTTCTTATATCCTATCACTGCTCTTAAAAACTTTATTACATTTACTTGGAGTCTCCTTTTGTTTTTTTCTGTTCATAATCCATGCTTTACTCCCATTCAGTAATTTTGGCACTGACAAAATCACATAATTTACCATTGCTGGAATACTGCAGTTAAGCTGAGTCAATGGAATGTTAACTTTTTCTAGAACTTATCTATAGTTAGTAGAGTAAATATTATTTCATTCAAAATTTCACCGAAATACACGTTTTGAGACTGAAAAAAGAATCTTTTTTAGAAAAAGGTCCATGTGTGCGTCTGTGAACAGCATAGTTCTAAAACAAAAGGTTGGTTATATACCAAACTTGATATTTAAGTTCTGTAACAGAAAATCCCTCCAATGCAAAGTACGCTTTACGTGGAAAATGATTCGTTATTTTTTATTGTGTCAAAAACAGTTAGTTATTTTAATTAAAATACCACAAATTTAAAATATTTGCATGAAAAATATAATGTGTATCTTGTATTTTCTGGGAATAGCCTACGAAGTCCTCTTCATTCTGAATGACTTTTATATAGTTGGTAAACCCACAGAGATAGACAAAATCTTACTACACAAAAGATGTAGATATCGTATTAAAACACAATTACCGAGCCGGATGGCTCAGGCAGTAATGTTTGTGGCCCTCATTCGGGAGGTGGTGGGTTTTATTACCGCGGTCGACCTCCCTTACCCATGGCGTTTTTCGGGGGTTTCTCGGGGTCGCTAGGTTAAGCTGAGAAGGCTCATATCCCCTAATTTCCTGTCCCTCCATTTCACTCTCATTCTAATTTCACTTCACCTTTCATTTGCTTGGTCTTTTTCAGAGTTGCAAGTGTCAGCAAGAGGCGTGAGCATGATAGGGGAAAAAGATCCTCCGAGTAAACCGTCCTTGGAATGAGGACAGTCTCCGGGTCCCGGGCTTTCCAGGGGATGTGTAAGTCCACAAGTGAGAGGGGAACCGCTGCTCCGGCTGCCAACCGGGAGTTAAAATCTGTAAACGTTAGGGACTCTGTCCTCTGCCTGTCGTGCCTCCTGGTCCGACTGCCCTCTTGTCTCCTCTTACCTCATCCCTCCCGGTGGCGCCCGTCAGGGCCGAGGTACAAAAGATATGCATAGGTCCCAGTCCTGTCCTATCGTATCCTATAACACAGTTTATGCAAAATAAAAATTGTTGTGGTGTTAACTATTTCCGAGATATTCTTTGTTATGTTTTCAATTTCCAAATGCTTCTACCTTTATCAAGTGGAAAATCACTTTCTTTCATTTTTTTCTCGTTGCCATGCAAAGAGAATGGAATTTCAAAGCCATCACATAATGACCCGCTCTTAAAAGAATTAACTTCGCTTAATCCCCTTGCACCTATAACAAAATGTGTAATAAAATCCTTTCTTCAAATGTTTATCTCGATATGAAGCAGGCAGAAGAATAATCTTTTGTAGAATACGTTGTTGAAGAATGGATAGAGAAATTCATCTGAATAAAATATATCATTTTTTTCTGTGTCGTTGTGTAGTCCCCTTTACTTCCAGGTCATATTGGAAGCTTTGACTTGTGATATAACGTGTGTGAGGTTAAGATTACTTATACCCGAGAAAGTTATATACTATGACGTCATATCAGCTAGGAAATTACTAATGTTACGAAGTACATTTAATGTCTGTAACACACACATTCCAGGGACTCAGAACGATTCGGATTATAATATTCAATTCCGATGAGAAAGCGAGAGAATGAAAGCCAGGGTATGAGTAACCGCAGAGTCAAGTCTGGCCAATGAATTTGCACGTTCGATGAATTCGTTACAAATTCCTCTCGGCTGAGTTAATTATCGTGTGCGCGCTATCTGCAGAGCGTGACTCGAACTGCTTGTCATGCTGCGACAGCTGCTAGAAGTGCTACCCGGTAATTTCATGTAAAACTGCGTTCTACAGAAGCTAATAAGTGCGGCTATTCTAGCAGGGGAAAAAAGCTCTTGGTTAATATGAAGAATTATAATATTCAGAATAATATAATTTCTTATAATCATTATTGCTTTATGATCATCACCAGCGGCATATTATTACATGTGATGTAGCAAACAACCAAACTCAGCCGGCACCCCTCCTCTGCTGGTGCAGTCGTGGAGGACTGGCCCAAAGCAAATCCCTGATAATGTGCAAATATGACGAGCCACCTGATGAACACATTGTTGGAAGCTCGACAGAAATGCTGGAGTTAGGGATAATCAGGGTGAAATGGCTCCGCGGTAACGTGTGATGCTCATATTCGGGAGGTCCCGGGTTCCATTCCCGATGGATGCCCATTCTGACCATGGGTTTTCCGTAGTTTTCCCTGGGTGACATAGGTGAATGCTGTAGTGGTGTATTCTACCACGGTTCCTCTCCCCCCCATTTCCTCTCATTTTATTTCCCTTTCATGTTTCAGTTTGTCTTCGGAGCTGTGGTTCGGTCGGTATAGGGCACATGGTGCAGAGGTTTGCGATTGGAACTTCCTCTCGACCCTGCTAGAGGGAAGCCTATCGAGCCTCCACTGCTGGGTCACATTTCCCCGGTCCACTGGAGGGATGCCTCCAATCGACTCTCCCGTGGCCGCTCTGCTACCCATACGTCTCCAACGTTTCCCTATCATCCGTTCCTCCAGGAGTGTATGTACAAAAGATCAATTGGGGTCGAGGTGCAAGGTGTCCCATCCGTTAACTAGTCCTATCCTAGGAGTGGTCATACGAGGGTCTCCAGCAACTGTAGTACAGCTCTATACGAAGGTCATAGTGGCCCTTTGTGCTTCCTCAATCCCTGAGAGGAAGGGGAGACCAAAAGGTCGACCAGATCCGAAAGACATGTGCGCTAACAAGGACGGGGTCCCTAACTCAACAGGACACCAATCCTGATGCCGGCTAGCCCTAACTTAGCTACCTGCAACCTGAGGACCCGGGAATAGACGAGACACTCCCAGGAAGGACCCTAAAAACCTTCCCATCGCGCACATTCCACCGTACTACCGCAACAAACAACCGCCGTCTCCTGGTCCTACAACCCTGAGATAAATGAGGTGAAACAAAAGGAAATAGAGACAGGGAATTCGTGGAGAAGGAAATTACCCCAGCATTCGCCTCCCGACCCAGGGAAACTACCAAGAACCATGGTCGGAGTAGTCGACCCGAATCGATCGAAGCCGGAGCCTCCCGAATGCCAGCCTCACACGTTACCGCGGATGAATCTCTTGGTTGTTGAAATGTTGGAGAACTCTCTCTAAATATGTTCTTCTAATTCGCCGAAGTATTATTACTTGCGTCCTGCGGCGTGGTGTAGTGGTTTAGAGCGTGGTACTCTGGTTCCCGGCTACGGAATGCGCCCGGGGTCGTTCCCACCCATATGGATGCGGATTTTACGTCCCGGATATAGGACCGGTGCCCACTCAGAATCGTGCGGAAAGTGAGGAGCTGCGATAGGCGGCGGTTCTAGCCTAGTAAGTCAACTGGCTGGGGGATGCGTGATGCTGGTCGTATCATCTCCCTGTATTGGTAGGATGATCGCCCACCTCTACAATGCGTACGTGGGCGCAAGGCCGACAGTTGGGTTAGAGGCTCTTTCACAGATTTGGATCCAGGAAGCTGACAGTTCTGTTATCAAAACAAATTGCGGTGATTTATAATATACTTAGTTACATTGTCCTGCGTCGTCTTGAGTTATTAATTTTCTGAAGAACTGATCTAGCACTGATAATGCACACAACCCGTGAAAGCAATCTATCCCTTGAACATGTCATGAGTCGTGCTCGCGTACCAAGCGGGATCGCTCAGGCGGCAATATCTGTGGCCCGCATTCGGGAGGTCGTGGGTTCCATTCCCGCGGTCGACCCTCCTGACCCATGGGTTTTTTCGGGGATTCCCCGGCTTGCTAAGTGAATGCTGGGAAGGTTCATTACATCCCCCGAATTTTATGTCCCTCCGTTTCACCTCCATTCTCATTTTACTTCACATTTCATCTGCTTGGTTGTTTCAGGGCTGCAAGTGTCGGCGGGAGTCTCGGCATTGCATGAACAGGGGAGAGCTGGTTGCACCAGCTGCCATCCGGAGAGTTTCAATCTGTAAAAGGTAGGGGACCGTGTCCTCTGCTTTATCGTACCTTCTAGTCCGGCCGCCCCCGCTCTCTCCTCTCGCCTTATCGCACCATCCCGGCGGGATCTTCATAGGTCGAGATGCTAGTTCCCCCTTCGCTCTTAGTACTAGTTGCATCAAACATGGAAAATGAAGTATTATTTCATACGAATGGCAACTTAGTTTCATTTGAAATGACCAGCATAAAATAAACAATATTACTGTCGATATTCTTTCATTTTTCAAATGCATAAATAAGCGTTGGGTCTGTTCATATTAAAATTTTCTCACAGTGTAAACTTATAAAATGACAAATTTACTTTTTAGGATTTCCTGTAAAAGCTATGCAAATATATGAAGCATAAAGGTGAGCATAAAAACTCAGTGGAAAGCGTGGGATCGCAACATGACAAAATAGCCGAGATATCTAGAGGACCAACCAATGACTATCTTCTTATCCTCCAAATGATACCAAGTTGCCTTTAAGAGGACAAAGCTCAGCTGTGAAGATCAGTATAGGGGGGATGTGAATCGGAGAAAATGTGGATGAAGATGAAGGTGAAAGTGCAAGAAGCAAGTTGTGTGGTCAAAATTGTTTAATCTATTTTTAATTTTTTTTTCCGAAACTAAGATGTTTACCAGAAAGGATATCGCAATACCTAATTAGGGTATATTTAGCGTGGTGTAAAATAAATCTGTCACTTGGTGATAAAGTAAATAATTATCGGAGTAAGCTTCAAAGAAAACATAATTATTACTTTAAGCTGTTTTCTGAATGTGAAAGAGATTTGAAATTACATGTAAATGTAGTACAGTGAGGCAGTAGTTTTAACACTTAAATGATGTTAGTCTAGTTATATAATATATAAAGTCAATAACAGCCCGCCTTAAAGCAATATGTGTATATAACAATATATAAAAAGTGCATATTACAGTCATTGTATATGTTTATGTTATTGTATACATGTTCAATAATGTTATGTGAATGCATTACGTAAATAAATAATGTAGGAGCTGTGAGAATAATAGGTTAAAAGTTGCTAACAATGAGGTAACAATGAGGTAGCCTTGAGGCAATAATGAATTTGAAAGTTTAACAATACTATTTGTAATTCTTGGAAGCAATAATGTAATTTTTGTGCCAGTGTATAAAATAGTCAATCAACAACCAGAAAAAGCTTTAGTTAAATGAAGGTATTTTATTGGACTAGGATTAGCCAATCAGAGACTTAAAATACAGAAATTTACAAATTTAGGCGCTAGAAATCAAGTTAGTTGCTTGTAGACAGTGCTCATAACTGGACGCGAGATGTGTCCTCCAGAAATTTAACACGTATTTTGTGCGAGAAAATAGTTTACGTGTTTAAAAAGTGCAAATGTTTAATAAAAAAAATCTCACAGCTCTCTCTATATCAGTGAAGTGTTATTTAAATCGCGTCAAGAATTAATAAAAGGAGTGAAATAAAAATTATAATCTGTGTAAGCCTACATTCTTCAGTCGCCCCACCTCCCTGCTAAGAAATCCATGTGTCTAAAAAATAATACTGACGCAGCCGAGGCAAACATAAATGAATAATATTTAAAGAAACAGTCAAATTACAAAGTTAATATTTTTAAATTTTTGGACGAAGGCTACGTGCGGTTGCAACTACTTCAAGTTCGGCTCCACAACAGTTGAACTAGAATACAACTTCTACTTCAAATTGGCTTTCCATACGTGAAGCAAAAAACTACTTCAAATTGGCTCCCAAAGCGTGGGGAAAATAACAACGTAAAAATAACAATACAACAAGACAACTACTTCAACAGTCGGAAGTTACCAGGATGACCTAAATCTTTTCTGTGTCTCGTAGCCTTTAAATGCTTGTTCTGAAATCACTCTCCAGATACTTTTCTCGCGTGTTTAACTTAGTAAATAAGTATTATATTTGCTGGTAATATCTTACATACTCTAATAAGGCATATCACTATCTTTTGTTCACCTGAAAGGTAATGGTACGGATGAACGGAGGGATCTCCCGCAACCGAGGCAGAGCACAGTAAAGGACCTTTTTTGCTTCCACAGTAACCCTTGAGAGAAAAATATGATGGGAGAGACCCCAAAGGGCGACCAGATACGGATGATGATGGGCGCAAGCATGGACAGGGTCCCTAGCGTTACCAGTTCGAACGCATCCGACGCCGCCCGAGACCACACAAGCTTCCTAACCTCCGGCGATCCTCCCTCCTGAAGCGGGTCCTAATTGAGCATTCCTTCAACGACGCCACGGAAGAAACCTCTACAAAGCGCACCGACTGGTCCTACAGCCTGAAACAGATGGCAATGAAGGAGATGATGGGTACAGGAAATGAGGGGCAGGAAAGTTGTGGTAGAAGAGGAACCATCCCAGTATTCGCCTGCCGATCCGGGAAAACCAGAAAAAAAAATATGATGTGTTACACTCACATGACTTTCTCTACTCTTGTACAAACTATTTTTACAAATGCTTATTCTCCATATGCTTCATGTTAATGGAGATATCGAGATGTCAATCTTATTGATAATTTTCTTGTAGATGCAAGCGGAATATGGTAGGTTTTAAGCGATAGTCAAATATTTTAACGCTGGTTGCTATGTGGCGCATTCCATTCTCTTTGCATGTCCAGGACATAAAAAAATGAATAACGAATTTGAGAAAAAGTATAAGTATTGGAAAATTTAAGGTAATAACAAGCAATATCTCGCAAACGCTTCACTCAACAAATGAAATTATATGACATAAATTGTGTATTTTAACGCGATCTACATTTTTCGTGTAGTAAAATTTTGTCTATCTCTTATGGTTTACCAGTTATGAAAAAGTCGTTCATAACGAAGAATACTTTTGGAGACATTCCCAGAAAATGCGAGATATACATTTTATTTGTCATGACAATATCTTAAACATGTGATATTTTAATCAAAATCGTTAGAGCCGTTTTTGAGAAAATTAAAATTTTCGAAAAATGTTCCATGTAAAGGGTAGTCTGGGGTGGGGGGATTTTCTTGAAAACCTTCGTGTCGCATCTCTGAAAGATACTGAACCTAAATACCAAGTTTGGTGTTTATCCGACTCTTCGTTATTGAGTTATGCTGTTTACAGACACACAGACACACACACACACGGACATGTTTCCAAAAATGCTTTTTTTGGATTCAGTGAGTCTCAAAACATGTATTTCCGGTGAAATCTCGGTATCGAAATTTTGGATGGAATACAATACTTCCCCTACTTACTATACGTAGTAGAGAAAGTAACAATGGGTCAGAGAAGGCGCTTGCCGAGAATTGAACTCGAGACCTCCGGAATGCAAGTCGTATGTGTTATCGCGGCGCCACCGCTCTCGGTGAATGGAGTACAACGTACCTATTGTAAACTCTTGCTTATTAACTTCGTATGCGACGTATGTTGTTGCATCACAAATGCAGGTGAATGGCAATCGGAATGCCATCATTTCACATTCCTTTCGCGGTTTTGCAACATCATTTCGCCACTTTTCGTGTCGTGGGAATGTAGTTGAACTGCGGAAATGTTACCTATTCTTCTGCTTCACTTCTTATTTTTAAAAATGGAAAATTGGATACAAGTCCAACACGAGCTTTTAAGATTAGAGATGCCTAAACGTTACATGACTTTCTCCTATCAACAAGATCTACATTCGCTATTTATGATACACACAGGAGAACGTCTAATCCTAATCTGCGCTTTTGCTTATTCCAATGGATCTATTTACTTTTTCTATTATGTGCTTATAGTAAGTAGTTGTATTGCACTACAACCAAAAATTGATGTCCTGATTTCACAGGAAATATATATATATATATATATATATATATATATATCTTTTGAAAAGTGTATGTGCCTGAATAGCATAACTCAAAAACAAAGGTCGGTTGTAAGTTCAGAGTTTGAAGATAATTCACAAATATGTCAAATTAAATCTACACCTTATGTGAGTGCCCATGAGTTATTACTTTCTCTACTATGAACATAGTAGGTAGAGGAGGTACTGCATTTCATCCAAAAATTGGATACCGAGATTTCACCAGAAATACATGTTTTGAGGCGCCCTGAATTTCCCCCAAAAAACATTTTTAGAAGAGGTCCGTGTCTATGTGTGTGAACCGCATAATTCAAAAACGAAAAGTCGCATAAACACCAAAACTAGTATTTAAGTTCTGTATCTTCCAAACATGCGAAACGAAAATTTTCAAGAAACTTTTCCATTCCAAACTATACTTTACATGGAAAAGTTTTCGAAAATTTTGATTTTTTAAAAAACGCTCTTAACGATTTTGATTAAAATACCATATATTAAAGATATTTACATGACAAACAAAACTCTATATCTTGAATTCTCTGGGAAAAGCCTGTCAAGTCCTCTTCATTCGCCAGGAACGTTAAGCGATACACGAAAACGCACTACACAAAAAAATCTGATGTGTTACACTCGCATGACTTTCTCTACTCTTGTACAAACTATTTTTACAAACGCTTATTTTCCATATGCTTCATGTTAATCGAGATGTCAATCTTATTGCTAATTTTCATGTAGGTGCAAGGGGAATAAGCGACAGTCAAATATTTTAAGAGCTGGTTGCTATGTGGCGCATTCCATTATCTTTGCATGTCCAGTACGTAAAAAATGAATAACGAATTCCCATTTGGGAAAAAGTGTAAGTATTGGAAAATTTAAGGGAATAACAAGCAATATATCGAAAATGGTTCGCTCAACAAAAAAAAAAAATATAAAAAAATGAGTATGACATAGATTGTGTATTTTGACGCGATCTGCATTTTTTGTGTAGTAAAATTTTGTCTATCTCTTATGGTTTATTCATTCATTCATTATCTGTTTACCCTCCTCTTATGTAGGACTTACACACCCCAGGACTTACAGGCGGGTGCCTGGGGTCAGAGGCCCGTCGAGGAGCAGACACTCATGGATCAGACAGAACATCCAGGATGGGTGATCAGCCCGATGCCTGGTATGGGATGAAGGAAGTAGTTGAAACGAAATGTTGGTGAAATGGATGAAAGGAAAGGTGATGATGGAGCAGTTGGTGGAATGAATGGCGGGGGAAACCGGAGATCCCGGAGAAAACCCGCCCAGACGCCGCTTCGTCCACCACAAATCCCACATGCAGGTCCCTGGGGTCGAACCCCGGTCCGCCTCGGTGGGAGGCGAGCGATCTAACCACTCGGCCACGGCGCCGCCTCTCTTATGGTTTATCAGTTATGCAAAAGTCGTTCACAATGAAGAATACTTTAGGAGACATTCCCAGAAAATTCAAGATATGCATTTTATTTGTCATGAAAATATCTTAAACATGTGATATTTTAATCAAAATCGTTAAGAGTATTTTTGAGAAAATTAAAAGTTTTCGAAAAATGTTCCATGTAAAGGGTAATGTGGGGTTGGGGGATTTTGTTGAAAACCTTCGTGTTGCATCTTTGAAAGATACTGAACCTAAATACCAAGTTTGGTGTTTATCCGACTGTTCGTTTCTGAGTTATGCTGTTCACAGACACACAGACGGACATGTTTCCAAAAATGCATTCAGGGGGTCTCAAAACATATATTTCCAGTGAAATCTCGGTATCGAATTTTTGGGTGGAATACAATACTTCCCCTACTTACCATACGTAGTAGAGAAAGTAAAAATTTCTCCACCTCTCCAGTAGTAGAAATTAAAAAGTTAACTAGTTTTATTCAGCTTTTTCACATAGACATTTATTTAATTCTGATTGATGGAAAATTTATAAGCATTTATGACAGTAAAGCTGTAACATATGGGAGACCATCTTTGGGCAGTAACTAACTAAGCACTTTGCTTCGAGTCTAATAATTCTGAGAACTCTGTAGTAGGAGCACCGCGGGAAGATACTGAAATGCACTGCATTTTATTAATTAAAATATTATTAATGAGTTTCGACTTCGATACTCTGCCTAAATTCTGATTAATACTCATTGGTAGCCGAAAGAAACACGCTGTCCCTGCATTTCGGCATTTACGTCCATAAATCTTATAAATAATTAAATGCATTGTGACTCAGCAATTGGCAACTTAAGCGTGTTACTTCGTCCTCAGCAAAGGCGTTAATGATGTCATCGTAGTCCAGTGACCTTGATATTTCGCTCCAATCTAAACAATGGCCAAATACTAAACTTTACCTGTCAGGGTTTCTCAGACTATGTCGAGCGAGATGGCTCCGTGGTAGCGTGCGACACTCGCATTCGAGGGATTCCGGGTTGGATTCCCGTCGACCGCCCTCTTTACCTTGGGTTTTTGTAGTTTTTCATGGTCGGTAGGCGAATGCTGGGGTGTGTTCTATCAAATTTTCTTTTCATAATTTCCTTCTCAATTTTAAGGGTGTTTTTTTTTTTTTTTTTTTTTTTTTAGTTTTATTTATGGACACACTTTAACTGCTGTGATTCTTAGCGTACTATTCTATATTGGGCGTTAAAGACCAGAAATGTTGCTCAGAAGCCTCTTTATCAGGCTTGAGGTTCTTTTACGTGCATAAATGTAAGACACGGAACACCAGCTTTACTTTCCTTCCGAAGGAAGCCATTCTAAGGATGTTTACGCTCCTAGACCACAGAGGACATCTTTAAGGTGTACTTTAGGTTTCGCGGTGTATTGTGGTGTCCCACAGATTGCTCAAGGAAAGAATACTCTTCATGGATATTAGAGGGCTGCTTGGTCGACGGTTCGTTCATCGCTCCCCCCTAGGCAGCTCCAGGAGTGGGACGAGTCTTCGAGCCCGGAATTGTTAGGGACTTCCGCGTGACTGTGTGGCCTGTCTGCATGCGGCCTGTAGCCTCTTGTGGTTCCTTCACTTCATAGTCACCTTTGGTAGCCACAATAGATCTATGTACGCCGCAGTGTGCGAGGTGTCCTTCTAACCTATACCCATACTCAAGCTATACAGATACACTTTTCTGCATAAAATTCTCAGACAACCAACATCTGGAACCGCGCCTCCAATATCTAATTTTGCTATCCCATCTTGGTGCCTTTGAAATAATTATTGAACAACTATGGGTAATAAATCTAATTATTTAGCAGCAATACTTGAAATCCCAGCTTCATCAAGAAACGCTTACTATCGCTTGTATATACATTTAGTTATTATTTTCTACGTATGGCCAGCTGCATATATTTATATGCATTTTTAATGATGTAAATAAAGCATGTTTTTCGTCGATAGTGGTTTTTCATTCACTTCTCATTCACACTATCACAGTGGAAAGTTCAATTCCCTGCATTCAGTGCTGGTAAGCTAACCTATCTGCGAATTTTGTCTATGTTATTGCACGTATGCGCATGAACTATAAGAAATCCTCTAACTTTTCATTGCAACATAATCATATTTGATAGCTGAAGTTTACCATTTAAATCTTACCTGGAATTTTCGATCGCCACTTCGCTTCCAGTGTTATTCTTGATGTTATTGCTACTGGAACGCCCATTTTCAACAGTTGTCAGTAATTAATTTTATTTTCGTTAAGTACTGTTTCTATTATATAGTATCGCCGAAAAAATAGTATACAAAACATATGCGTTGAGTAAATCATCGAAAGGTCTCTTATTTTCGATCTATCCTTCCTTCTCCAATGATGCATTTACCACATTTGTAGCGCAGTATACTCTTATGAAGCTCGCCTCATGTGAACAGTGTGCAGGATGGTCAGTGTTCTCTTAAGCCTACCTTAATGGAGGAGTCTACTTGAATAAGTGGTGCTGTTCATGCTACTTGACTGCCCTAGCCGTTCAAGTGCTTGATCAAGCGTTCTAATCAGTGTTTACACTGTTCAAGTACGCTAGTCTCCGTTACCAGTTGTAATTTTTGAATGGCATGTAAACGTCCTTAATACATAAACAATGAAAACAGATTCTCAGAACGAGAAGTGTCTTCCATGCACGTCAGTTTTTTGAAATACTCTTGCAGGTGCAGTCTTTACAAAATAACAGGTCATGAAACTGAGTGGCAGTAATTGCATGATTTAGAAGTTGTTGTTGGAGTATGCATAGCCCAGCTGACTGTTGTTCTCTTAGGGGTCGGAAAAAGTGCTAATGATAGTGTTGGGTTGGGTCTCCTCTCCTTGCCTGAGCAAACAAAGCGCAGTTCTCAGTAAAAGAGGCCGCAAAGGCCTCTCTGACTGTAACAAAGCCTTTCGTTTAATTGTGACCGAGCTGAAGCGTTGCTCTGAATTACGCATTTTCTGTCGTTTTGACAAGTACAGCCGGTTATAGGTACGTAAAAAATAATTCAATATCAGCTCAATAAATTACTTTATTAGCTTGAACGCCTATTTATGATAGAAAATGTGAAGCATGAATGTAGTTTCTCTAAATTAAATGTTCAGGCGATAGCAAGAAAGAGTTTCCTAGATGAAGCGTTCTTTAATTTATGGGCAAATTATTTACACATCCGGTTTCTGTTAGGACTGGTCCTGGCCCTTGTTCCCCAGACGCCCTATATTACATTCTGAGTTGTATTCTTACATTCTTAAATTCTACAATCTTTCTCATTCTCCGTCTTTTCACATACTATTTAAAACTTCACATTTCCATTTACTTCTCACAATCCAGAAAAAATTCTCCTAACCCCTTACCCCAGACCGATTTAAAGCATTTTTTTTCGATGTTTTAATTTTTTAGCCATTTCTTTCTAATAAATCCTCTCCTCCATTCATTCCTTCCGTTACATACCATCAGAATGTGTACTCCATCTCCACTTCTCTGCATATTGGACATATTCCTTGTATAAAATTGCCTCCGGGTCCCCTAAGTTTCGATACTCCCATCCTAAACCATGCTATTGCTTCCCTTTCTTTTTACTTTCTCTACTACGTATAGTAAGTAGGGAAAGTATTGTATTGCACCCAAAAATTCGATACCGAGATTTCACCGGAAATACTGTTTAGAGACCCCCTGAATCCAAAAAATGCATTTTTAGAAACATGTCCGTGTGTGTGTCTGTGAACAGCATAACTCAGAAACGAACAGTCGGATAAACACCAAACTTGGTATTTAGGTTCAGTATCTTCCAGAGATGCGACACGAAGGTTTTCAAGAAAATCCCCCACCTCAGATTACCCTTTACATGGAACATTTTTCGAAATTTTTAATTTTCTCAAAAAAGGTTCTAACGATTTTGAATAAAATACCATAAGTTTAAGACATTTTTGTAACAAATGAATTGTATATCTCGGATTTTCTGAGAATGTCTCCAAAAGTATTCTTCATTGTGAACTACTTTTGCATAACTGGTAAGCCATAAGAGATAGACAACATTTTACTACACAAAAAATGTATATCGCGTTAAAATACACAATTTATATCATATACATTGTTTTTTGTTGAGTGAACAATTTTCGAGATATTGCTTGTTATCGCCTTGAATTTCCCAATACTTATACTTTTTCTCAAATTGGAATTCGTTATTCAATTTTTTTTGTCCTGGAATGGAATACTCCACATATCAACCAACTCTTAAAATATTTGACTATCGCATAAAGCCTAGCAATTGCCCTTGCATCTACAAGAAAATTAGCAATACGATTAACATGAAGCATATGGAGAATAAGCGTTTGTAAAAATAGTTTGTACAAGCGTAGAGAAAGTCATGTGAGTGTAACACATCAGATTTTTATTACAAATTTCTATGTACTTTTCTTTTCCATATTTTTTTAAAATACCTATAGTCTAATTAAACTACTCCTTACCCTCTTGTTTATCAATGTCGTCATACCTTTCTCTAGCAAGTTAACATTTCATGTCTTTGCTCCCATATATCACCTAGCCCTACTCTCGCTAAGAGCCCTTTAATTTTACTCAACCAGCATTCATGGTTCAAATGTTTAGTTGAAGTACGATATGTGCGCATAGTGACGTCGTGTAATTCTTTTTTACTTTCTCTGCCGCTTCTATAATGTAAGAGTGGAAGTACCGAATTCCATTAAAAAGTTTGATGTAGATATTTCAACGGTTATATACTTTTTGAGGTCCCCTGAATCCCAAAGGAGCATTTTTATAAAAATATCTACGCGTTTGTGTGTATGCTATTATGCATGTTAGATATTACTACCACAAATAAAAGATATGTTTTAAACTTACTGTGATTCGTCTGGGAAGTCCACCTCTTTTCATTAAATTTTATATAACCGTACAACACAAGAGATAAGACAAACACTTTCTATAGAAAAAAATCTGTTGATACATTCATCTGATTTTTCTCTACCCTCTTTCTTTAATAATGTGTACACAAACTATCTTACTAAGCTTATTTTCCTAACTACTACTTTTAATCTAAACAAACCTTTGCTAAAATAGCTACATTACAAATTTCGTTATAAATGTTTAAGAACTTGACGCTATTCACAAAATAAATTGATGTAAATTGTGTGTTTTAAAGAGATCACATTTTTATGTGATACGTTTTCCTCTACGGCTTAACGTTTACCAGTTATACAAGATTATACGACATTCCCTTCGAATGAAGAGGACTTCATAGGCTACTCCCAAAAAAGTCAAGATATACATTTTATTTATCGTGTAAATATCTTTCATAGACGGTGTTCCAATAAAAATCATTACAGGAATTTTTTGGAAAATTAAAATTTTTGAAAAATGTTTCATGCAAACAGTGGTTTGGGGTAGGGTTGTCTTTAAAATCGTCGTTTCGCATGCTTGGAAGATACTAAACTCAAATACCAAGTTTGACTTTTCGTTTTTGAGTTATGCTGTTCACACACACACACACACACACACACACACACACACACACACACACACGGACATGTTTTCAAAAATGCTTTTTTTGTATTCAGGGGGTTTCAAAACATGTATTTCCAGTGAAATCTCGATATCGAATATTTGAGTGGAATACAATACTTCCCTACTTACTATACGTAGTAGGGAAAGTAAGTTCTGTATAACTGATTAATAGCTTTCAGAAATATATTTATGTTTTAAATGTAGCCGAATATGTTTATAAAAGTTATTAATTCTGTGTTTAATATTACAGTAAGTCTACTGAAGCGTGCATATTTGTGAATATTCTGGACGCTGTGCATGTTTAACGATAAGAGCATATTTATAATTTTTTTGAGCAGAGTATCATTTGGAGAACTCTAAACTTCTGTAAAACACGTGGTAATGTTGGCATTGCTGTGCGGCAAATAGAGGATTCCAGTCTTTGTTTATAGTCTGTCTTTTTACTTTCTCTTCTACGTATAGTAAGTAGGGAAGGTATTACATTCAACCCAAAAATTCTATACCGATATTTCGCCGGAAATACATATTTTGAGGTGTCCTGAAACTAAAAGAACCATTTTTAGAAAAAGGTCTGTGTGTGTGTGTGCATATGAACAGCATAACCCAAAAACGAAAAGTGGATAAATACCAAACTTGGTATTTAGGCTCAATATCCTTCAATTATACGACACGAAGGTTTTCAAGAAAATCTCCCCACACCAGATTACTCTTTACATGTAACATTTCCGAAAATTTGGATTTTCTCAAAACTTGTTCTAACGATTTTGATTAAAATATCTTATATTTAAGATATTTTCATCACAAATAAAATGCATATATGAATATTCTGGGAATGTCCCCAAAAGTCCCCTTCTTTCTGAATACTTTCGCATAACTGGTAAACCATAAGAAATAGACAACATTTTTAACACAAAAAATGTAGAGCTCGTTAAAACACACAATTTATGTCAAATATATTTGTGGAGTTAACCGTTTCAGAGATATTTCTTGTTATGTCCTGGACATGCAAAAAGAATGGAATGCTCCACATAGCAACCAGCTCTTAAAAGATTTGACTATCGCTTAAAGCCTACCACATTCCCCTTGCGCCTAGAAGAAAATTAGCAGTAAGATGTTTTTTGAAAATGTTTATCTCAATTAATATGAAGTAGGTGGAGTATAAGCGTTTGTAAAAATAGTTTGTATGAGAGTAGAGAAAGTCATGATGAGTGCAACATATCATATTTTTCATTTATTGTGTGTTTCTTCGAGATAGTGCAAGCAGTAATTAGGATGCCCAAAAAAAAAGATCAAGCAAGAAGTCGTGAAGTTGGAGAGTTTTAAGTTATTTGATGCTGACATGGCAAGAGTAGACACGACAAGTGGGAAAACTAGGCAATGATGCAAGGAAGAAAATGGCAAATGTCTTTTAAAAGAGTAATGGTCTTAAGAAGCTAAGGGAAATTAGCAGGGTCCCTAAAGGTTCGAATGATGATGTGGACATTAGCATTAGTTTCTTCTCCTCTTCATGGAGCAGGAGAATCTCCTGTTCCGTCCTCAACTCCCCATCTTGCTCTTGATCGACCAGCATCTCATCTCTCTCGTGGTTTATAACTCAGTGCCTGTTCAGGAGTCGTTCCTTATTCATTCTACTCATGGTTTAAGCAACTAGTTCTGCATTTATTTTATAAGTCAAAGTTTTTATGCCTCTCATAAATAATAGAATAATAAAATTATGAGATGAATATTAGTTAACATACTTATTTGAGACGCTATTGAACAACAGTATCCATATTGTATATATGTTAAGCTAAAAGTTACTGATATTTATTTTCTTCTAAACCATTAGAGAAATTCAAATTTCAACTATACAGTTTATGAATGTAATATATAATTTAATTACTAAACATTAATTTCTTCAAAAACTAATGGCAATTCACTTATTGCGTAATTTAAACTATGTAGTTTTATTGCAATATTCTTTTTCTGTTTCATAACTAAAAAGTAGCCTAAATATTTAAAAGATGAAACCTATTCTACTGGTTTATTGTAAAGGCAGATTTTAGTTGGAAGATGATTTTTTCCAACAAAGCTTATTACTCTGGTTTCAGTTACTGAAATTTGTTGCCGTTGATAAACTAAACGTTGATCATTTTCAGAATATGCCAGTAATATTACATCATCTGCAAACAATAGTTTATCCAGCTTAAGGTTTCTGTTTATATCTATTTTTCCTGGTCTTGTTGATTTTCATTTTGATCATATTTACGATATAACGGGAGAGCCAAGAAACTACGAACAGGATGTGCGGTGTTTTTCCACTGGGCGTGTGGAAACATAATAACGCACTGTTGCTATAAACTAGGTCACGCTGTTGACGTGGTTTTGCTCGTCGGTGTTAAGTGCAGTATTGAGTTGACGGTGATGTGATGTACCTCAGTTATTAGAGTTATATATTATTTTGTCCTGTACTTGGTCACAAGGTTTATTATGGCTCAGTATATGTTGTCTACTGCATAGCGTGTATTTATTTATAATTCGTATGTGTTAACTCAGTCAGCTGATCAAGTGAAAGTACGATTTGCAGAAACATTTCCAGGTGTAAAAGTTCCAGGCCGTACAACAATCCATCAACTTTACAATAAATTTCAGGTCACAGGAAGTATTCAGGCTAAGAAATCTAAAAGAGGGCATACGGTTCTTACCGAAAAAACATTAAGACGACATCGGTCATCGTTTGGAGAATTCCCCCCAAAAATCACTTAGGCGTGTTTCGCAACAGGCAGGCAATTCTTATGGCTTTGTGCGAAGAGCTACCAAATTGCTGAAGTTAAAACGATATAAAATAACTGTTGCACATGCTCTTCAACCAGTTGATCCTTTAATTAGGCGCACATTTTGTGAGTTGAGTCTCAATACTGTACTTACACAAGGACGAAATAGACCCATATTTAATATTTTATCAGGATGAGGATAGGTTTCACCTTCATAGATATGTGTGTACACAAAATAATCGTTATTAGAGCTCTGACAAACCTGATATTGTTTATGAAGTACCCCTTCATGACGAAAAAATTGGTGTATGTTAGGCTATGAGCGGAGAAAGAGATAAAGAGCAATTTTTTTCGAGTCAACAATTGACGCCCGTACATACGTGAATACAATGTTGTCCCTTTTTTCAAAGAATTAACGCACAGGGAGCGTGATTTTGCCTTTTTTCAACAAGACTCTGCAATAGCTCATAGACCAATATTTCGATGAGTTGAGTTTTATTTATGGACGCTCTTTAACTACTATGGTCCTAAGCGTGCCGTTCTATATTGGAAGTGAAAGATCAGTAATTTTACTCAGAGCCTCTTTATCAGGCTTGAGGTTCTTTTACGTGCCGTAAATCTACGACACGGGACCACCGGCTTTATTTCCCTTCCGAAGGAAGCCTTGCTAAGAATTTTTACGCCCGAAAAAATCCATCGCCTCCGCCGGGTTTGAACCCGTGACCTTGGAAACTAGAGGCTAGCACGGTACCACTAGTCCACGACAAAATTATTTCGATGAGAAGACTTGAAAGTGTGTTTGAGAACAGAATTATTAGTAGAGATTTGTGGCACCATCGGTTCCTCGACCTAACCTCCTGCGATTTCTATCTCTGGGGTAACTTAAAACAAAGTATACAACACAGTCCCATACACCCTGGAAGAATTAAAACAAAATATCCGCCAGGAAATTGCCAGCATTTTTCAAAGTGAACTACGGCGAATGTTGGATAGTTTCCTAAAGAGGTGCCAAAAATGTATGGACAACGACATGGTTATTTTCAGCATCTCCTTTCATAAAGTTGGTAAGTAAAGCCTTTAAAAGTAGTTTTAAAAATGTTGTATGGTTTCATCCGCGCCTTTCTATGACAGCGGCAGACGGTAACGAGTGCCGAGGACGCGGACAGTATAAACACGGCGAAGGCAGTTCCTAGTTTTTTGTCTCTCTCTGTATAATATATATATATAAAATAGTATTGGGGATAGATTGCAGCCTAGTTTAAAACCTTGGTTAATTGGTTTCCATTCTGCATTATTATTTCCTACCCGTACTGAAATGTAATTTTCACAATATAATTTAAAAATGACTTCTGTAAGCTAATTTGAAACATTATCTTCGACCAGTCTGCTTTATGGAAAGCCTCTGGCGAGACCAGTCCTTACGCATGGAATTGAAGCCTGGAATATACGACAAAGTGATGAATACCGCATCACAGCCAATGAAATGCAATGTTTAAGAACTGCAGGATGCACTAAGTTAGACAAGAAAAATAATTTAGAACATTATGAGAATAATGTCACAATTACCGAAACTAGAGGTCACGCATGTTCAAGATGTCTGCAACGAGAGTTCCTCGCCAAATATTATACTACCGTCCAAAGGGTAGAGGATCTTCGGGCCGTCCGATGAAGAGAGAATGAGACAGTAACAGGCCACTAGTCCTAATACGTGGTAGGAAGAAAAAGATTTGCATCTTGGGGAGACATTTTTCAAAGTAGTAAACAATGAATACACCTGGAAGTAATTTAAAATATTCATGGAATTTGGTTTACGTATTATAAATTAAACCCTAATTGTTATATTACAAGTTCAAATGAATCTGAATTGCGGATTTTAGAAATTTCACAGATGAGTAATCTTATTTCATAATCTGCAAGGAAAGTGAGGGCTTTGGTTTGACTAACTTGCATCCTCCCTACCCAGAATAGAGAGCGCCGTGAAACAGAACTTTTGCTTTTGCCCTCCAGACATATTCTCTGAATTTTGCATTAGTTTGTCTATGTAAGGTGCATATTAACCAAACATTTATTCCCTGAGGAATACAGTGATAATCACTGAATAACTGTTAATTCCTCGAAATTGGATGCCTGCTTCATATTGAACGAAACCTTGCAAAGTCTCTCGAGGAGGTATATCCGATAAGAGCAAGTTTGTTGGCTGTGGGAAGCCTAAACATGCAGATAATTATAATATAGTTTTCTACTATATAATAACAAAAGTTATAGCAACTTCAAAGACAAGTTTAAAGTCGCTGTTGACAGAAGGTATAAAATTTACGCATTCATGCGAACTAATACTATTAAATAAATTTTAACTGCCTCTGTGGTCGAGTGGTTAGCGTTCTGGCTTCTCAAACCAGAGATCCCGTGTTCGATTCCTGTTCTGGGGCGGGGAATTGTTCTTTAACCAGAATTACTATCTCTTTCCTTTCCGTCATTTCCCTTTCATTCCGTTTCATTCTCATCTTTCAGGTGTGCTTATAGTGATACGGTAATTTGTAATCACAAATTACTTAAATGTAAATAAGGAGTGTAATATGAATATGTATTTTTATGTGACATTGATTTCAGAGGTTTATTAATTGTAATTATTATTGGTAAATAATAGTATAAGGCTTTACTGAAACTGTTAGTAATGGCGCAAGAATGCAGCGATGGGGTGAGTTGTTTATCGTTACCGGGAACCAGGAAGTTACGTAATGTTTCGCGCCTTTTCGGTAAAAAAGCTTCTAGAACATTTCCTAAAGCAATATGTATTAGTGGTTTTCATTGGATAGTAAAATAGACGCTAATGTTGGCGCGTTTTATTAGCCAATGGCAGTTCATTTATAATCTTTAGGCGTATCTTGAGGCAAGCCTATAAATAGTGTAGATTCAAGGGAGCGTTCCCCCAGTGCAACAAGATTCTCAACACATTACACATCGTCCCCAGTTCAACAAGATTCTCAACACATTACACGTCAGCCCACCAGTTCTACAAAATTCTCCGTTCATTTATTTCGTCAAGTTACGCGCAACAGAATTACAAGGACTATTATAAAGTATTATACAGTTAAATATATAAAGTTGAAGTACGTGAGTTAAAAGTGAGAAGTTATTACAAACAGTTTCAGTATGGCGAGTATCCAGATAAATCTGTGAAAGTGTTCGTGAACGTGTTCTGCAATAAAGATTATAAAACCAATTTCTTCGTCAATATCATTTCTAGACAAAAGATTCCTTTCCGCTTCACACCCTGCAAGAGATACAAGTTCTACCAAGAAAAGATGATAGCTAGCCGGAGGACAATATACATAACCTTAAATCCTTTTAGAAACTAATTCATGCAAATTGCTAACGCCAGAGGGAGTTACGAGCCAGACCAACGAATGACGTCACACAAGATGGCAACACACGTGAAGTAAACACAAATATTAGCTCTCGTAAATTGGCTTCCAAACGTGGTGCTATATTAATGTTAAACACATAAGTAACATTAAAACAGCCGCAAATTGGCACCCATAACGTGGGGCTAGACGACTAGGAAAGGAACAAGAATAACCAGGAAGAGGCGAACGCAGCAGTGAAACGATCTACAAGACGCAGATTCCGAGACAACAGGGTAATTCAACTACCAAAACATCGAGACAACGTAGATTCATCATCATACAACGCAGAAGCGACATACAAACCTAGGAGAATGGGGCAGAACGCTGGACATCAAAGCTACAGCAACATACAGCATCAAAAAGGTAATTAAATGATCCTTAGGAGCGGTAGGATAATAAAAACAATGGCTACCAATAATACAGAAGAAATAATTATGGAGGGAGATAGTGTAACAGTTAGCTGTAATTCAATACATGTTACAGGAAATAGTCCAGACTTTTTAGGATTTGAGGATGAAAATGTTAGTGCAGAAAGTGAGAATAGAATAGCAGGAAATATTCACTCTGATAATAGTATGATTATGGAAATACTGAGAAATATAAGGGAAGATATGCAAAAGAATAATGAGAAATTAGAAAAGAAAATAGATCAAAATAGGGAAGATATGGAAAAGAATAAGAGGGAATTAAGGGAAGATCTTAGTAAGAAAATAGATCAAAACAGGGAAGATATGCAAAAGAATAATGAGAAGTTAGAAAAGAAAATAGATCAAAATAGGGAAGATATTAGTAAGAGTATTACAGATCAATTAAGGGAAGATATGCAAAGGAGTCATAGGGAATTAAGAGAAGATATTGGTAAAAGCTTAGAACAAAACAGGGAAGAAATTGAAAAGAAATTCATGGAGCTAGATAGTAGTATGATTAGAATGAAAAATGAAAATCAAGAAATGATAGCAAATGAAATAGGTGAAGTTTCACAGAAAATGTTAGACATGAGCAGGGAAATATCCAACCAAAAAAGTGAGGTTAACAATAAAATAGAGCATGTTAATGTAAAATGTACAGAGCTAGGTAGCCGAATGAGTAGCATTTCAAGTGAGTTAAAAGAGATGATGGAGGCTACAAATGCAGATTTAATACAGGTGCAAGTTAATTTCAGAGGGGAAATATCTGAAATTCAGAAGGAGTCAATAACGCAAAGAAATAAATTGTACCAAGATGTTCAAAATGAAAACTCCAGTCCAGTACAGTTTAGTACAGATTTGTCAGAGCATTCTCAAGTTAAAAAGATAATAGAAGAATTGAAAATGAAAGTTGTTAAAAGATGTATTGTTCAAGAAACTGTAGATTGTTTTCAAATGTTATCAGGGAACGAAATGTCATATGAATACAAGAGGTTATTCATGAACAACAATTTGAAGGTTAGGTTACGGCTACGAGTAATGTTTAGCCACACACAATTTGATCCAGGAGGGTAAATAGCAATGAGATGTAAAGTAAATGCTGGATAGTTAAAGATGACTTGCAGAGAAATGTATTGGAACGTAAGAGGGTTAACTAAATATATATGTCATTTGAAAAGAGAAATAAATTATAAAAAGAAAAAGAGAAATGTTTAAAAAAAAAAAAATAAATAAATTTTTAGTAACTGTAACAACATTTGAAAATTAAGAATGCAAAGATTGAAACTTAATATGATATTAAATTAAAGTACATAAATACAATTCCAAGAACATTGTTAAAATAAAGTAAAAAAAAAAAAAAAATTGGTAAAAATAATTTAAAACAAATACTTATGTAGCAAACAGAAAAGGTGAAACATTGTCTAGATTTAAGAGATGTAAATATTTGTGTAGAGGGTGAATATTTTGGTAAATATGTGTAACAATTACAAAAATCTTAAATGTATAAATTTTTTGTCAACAACTCAAAGTAAACAATTTGGTAGCAGTGATTAAATAATTTAGGGTAAAGTATTTGCTATAAAAATTATAATGTCAGATTAATATTTAAATTAATTAAACCAGAGCCAGTAAGTAGTGACAATTAAAAAAAAAAAAAAAAGAAAAAGAAGAAAAACATATCGTGTGTTAAATGCGTGTGAAGTGTAAAGTGAAAGTGATAGCGTGTGTTCCAAGATTTAGGAGACTAAAAACACAAATTATAAAATTCTCAAACAAGTTATAAATATTTATAATTATGTTTCTAGTGGGGCATATGATACGGTAATTTGTAATCACAAATTACTTAAATGTAAATAAGGAGTGTAATATGAATATGTATTTTTATGTGACATTGATTTCAGAGGTTTATTAATTGTAATTATTATTGGTAAATAATAGTATAAGGCTTTACTGAAACTGTTAGTAATGGCGCAAGAATGCAGCGATGGGGTGAGTTGTTTATCGTTACCGGGAACCAGGAAGTTACGTAATGTTTTGCGCCTTTTCGGTAAAAAAGCTTCTAGAACATTTCCTAAAGCAATATGTATTAGTGGTTTTCATTGGATAGTAAAATAGACGCTAATGTTGGCGCGTTTTATTAGCCAATGGCAGTTCATTTATAATCTTTAGGCGTATCTTGAGGCAAGCCTATAAATAGTGTAGATTCAAGGGAGCGTTCCCCCAGTGCAACAAGATTCTCAACACATTACACATCGTCCCCAGTTCAACAAGATTCTCAACACATTACACGTCAGCCCACCAGTTCTACAAAATTCTCCGTTCATTTATTTCGTCAAGTTACGCGCAACAGAATTACAAGGACTATTATAAAGTATTATACAGTTAAATATATAAAGTTGAAGTACGTGAGTTAAAAGTGAGAAGTTATTACAAACAGTTTCAGTATGGCGAGTATCCAGATAAATCTGTGAAAGTGTTCGTGAACGTGTTCTGCAATAAAGATTATAAAACCAATTTCTTCGTCAATATCATTTCTAGACAAAAGATTCCTTTCCGCTTCACACCCTGCAAGAGATACAAGTTCTACCAAGAAAAGATGATAGCTAGCCGGAGGACAATATACATAACCTTAAATCCTTTTAGAAACTAATTCATGCAAATTGCTAACGCCAGAGGGAGTTACGAGCCAGACCAACGAATGACGTCACACAAGATGGCAACACACGTGAAGTAAACACAAATATTAGCTCTCGTAAATTGGCTTCCAAACGTGGTGCTATATTAATGTTAAACACATAAGTAACATTAAAACAGTCGCAATAGGTTCCGTGGTGTATGGTGGTGACGGGCAGATGGCGCGGATGCACGCTCAATGGGAAAAGTATTCCCCTGGACAACAGAGGGCTGCTTGATTGGTGGGTAGTTCCTCGCCCTTTCTAGGCGGTTCCAGCAGTGGGACGGGTTTGCGAGCTTGGAAATGTTAAGGGCTTCCTCTGTGCCTGTCTGCCTAGGGTCTATAGCCTCCTGTGGTTCCTTCACTTCACCGCTTTCTCCTGGAGGATGGTAGCCGCAATAGATCACGATAGGTCGCAGTGTGCAGGTGTCCTCCTCCGTTGTCTAACCTATCCCTATACGCTCATCTGTAAAATTGCTAAAATCCATATTTTCATGTAGATTCATTTGAAATTGTAATACAGCAATCAGAGTTTAGTGCATAACATGGAAATCAAATTCCATGCATATTTTTAAATTAGTTCCAGATATATTTATTGTTTTACTATTTATAAAAATCTAGTGTGTTACACTCACATGACATTCTCTACTCTTGTACAAGCTATTTTTATAAACGTTTATTCTCCATATGCTTCACGTTAATCGAGATAAATATTTGCGGAAACTATCTTATTGTTAATTTTCTTGTAGGTGCAAGAGGAATATGGTAAGCTTTAAACGATACTCTCATCTTTTAAGAGCTGGCTGCTGCCAAACAAATACCAATGAATCTCTCTTAAATAATTTACTCAACAAAAACAGGAAGTGACATAAGTTGTGCGTTTTAACGAGATATAACTTTTTTATGTACTAAAATTTTGCCTGTTTTTTACAGTCTACCAGTTATGCAAAAGCCAATGAGAATGGAGAGGACGTTTGGGGATATCCCCAGACAATTAAAGATATACACTTCATGTCATGAAAGTATCTTAAATATATATTTTAAACAAAATCGTTAGCCATTTTTAAGAAAACTAAAATTTTCAAAAAATGTTCCATGTTAAAGGTAGTTTGGAGTGGGAGGATTTTCTTGAAAATCTTTGTGTCGCATCCTTGCAAGATAGTTAACTCAAGTACCAAATTTGGTATTAATTCGAGTTTTCGTTTTTAAGTTATTCTTTTCACACACACTCGGACATGTTACCAAAAAATATTTATTTGGATTCAGGGCACCTCAAATATGTATTTCCGGTGAAATCTCGATATCGAATTTTTAGTGGAAAGCAATACTTTCCCTACTTACTATACGTGGTAAAGGAAGTAAAAATTAATATTTAATAATTGAGTTCTTCAAAACTATATTAATAAACTATGGAGATGAATTTTGAATTGTGTTATTAGTTTGGAAGAAAATAAATGTTAAATATGACACTTGAACTTTTTGCTCAACATTTATGCAGAATGAATACTATTATTCAATAAGCCTCAACTAAGCATGTTAACACTCAACTCATTTTATTATTCTGTTATTTATGAGGGCATAGATACTTTGGTTAATTTGTACCAAAAAGTACATCCTCTGGAACAGTTTGAAAATAAAAAATGTGCCAACAAATCAAAACCCCAGAAAAAAGTTTATAAATGAAACGCTAAAATAACGTTTCTGAGTTCACGCTGTTTAAAAAGTATATAGAGCATATAAAGACCCTCCTTGGTCTTTTTCTGCCCATCTGCAACTAATTTAGTGTTTGAAGATGGTTTGCATCACATGTCTTGAATGGTTTGTTCACTTTAATGCAGACAAAACATACATAATAGCTACACAGAATAAAGTAGAAAGATTGTAATAAATTTTGATAAGATTAAAATGCATATTTAGGAATTTTGGCAAATTATGTTTTTTGGCATAATTTATAAACGTGTACAAGTACACCTTATTTAAGATGCCTTGTAATACGAATTTAGTAATGAAAATAATGTTACTTTTTCTGACAGTTAAGAATTGAAAAAAATAACATAAGCAGAAAGCTATGCTAATGTCTGTTTCTAGTGGAGGGAAATGAAATATGAATATTAAAAAAATGAGCTGCTAAAGAAGATACACAAAGAAATCAAAATTGTAACGGCAGGGACTTTTCATCAGCAACCATAATGTGGCTCTTGATGTCCAAATGAATTCAATAAAGGTCGAACTTCGACAGAAGATGCATGAACTGTATGAGCAAAACAAATTGCTTTACACTAAAAAATCTGATGTGTTACACTCACATGACTTTCTCTACTCTTGTACAAATTATTTTTACAAACTCTTATTCTCCATCTATTTCATATTAATCGAGATAAACATTTGCAGAAACGATCTTTTGACATGCAAAGAGAATTACATTTTACACATAGCGACCAGTTCTAAAAATATTTGACTCTCACTTAAGGCGTACTATGTTCCCCTTGTTTTGTATTTGCAAGGGCAATATAGAAATACAGTAGCCTTTAAGCATAGACATATCTCTTAATAGCTGGTTGCTAGGTGCAGCACCATTCTCTTTGCCACAGATTAATACTCTTTGCATATCCAAGACAAAAAAATGAATAACGAAATCCCATTTGAGAAAATAAGTATTGAAAAATTTAAGGGAATAACAAGGAATATCTCGAAAATGTTTCACTCAACAAAAAAATGTATATGGCACACATTGTGTATTTTAATGCGATCTACATTTTTTGTGTAGTAAAATTTTGTCTCTCTTATGGTTTACCAGTTATGCAGAAGTCGTTCACAATGAAGAATACTTTTGGAGACATTCCCAGAAAGTTCAAGATATACATTTTATTTGTCATAAAAGTATCTTAAACATATGTTATTTTAATTAAAATCGTTAGAGCCATTTTTGAGAAAATTAAAATTTTCGAAAAATGTTCCATATAAAGGGTAATCTGAGGTGGGCGAATTTTCTTGAAAACGTTCGTGTCGCATCTCTGGAAGATACTGAACCTAAATACCAAGTTTGGTGTTTATCCGACTGTTCGTTTCTGAGTTATGCTGTTCACAGACACACAGGCAGACACACACAAACACAGACACACGGACATGTTAAAAAATTCTTTTTTTGGATTCAGGGGATCTCAAAACATATATTTCCAGTGAAATCTCGGTATCGAATTTTTAGGTGGAATACAATACTTCCCCTACTTACTACACGTAGTAGAGGAAGTAAAAATTCGATACCGAAATTTTACAGCAAATGCAAGTTTTGAGACTCCGTGGGGAAAAAATTAGAAAAAAAGTCGTGTATATGTGTGTCCATGAAAAGCTTAACTCAAAGACAAAAAGTCTGTTAAATATCAAACACAATGAAGTTCAAATACTTCCAAATGCAACACGAAGATTTTCAAGAAAATCCCCCACCCCAACCACCCTCTACATGGAAAATTATCGTAATTTTTTATTTTATCAAAAATGGCTCTAACGATCTTGATTAAATTGTCATGTGTTTAAGATATTTGTATGATAAATGAAATGCATTTTGTATTTTCCGGGAATAGCCTGTGAAGTCTTCTTCATTCTGAATGACTTGTGTAATTGGTAGTCTGCCAAACATTAACAAAACATGTAGATGTGTTTAATACATAAAATTTATGTCATAATTTGTGTTTTGGAGTTAACCATTTCAGAGATATTCCTTATTATTGGTTTGGAAGCTACTTATACTTTTCTCAGCTGTGGAGTCGCTATTTGTTTTTTCCCTCGTGGTAATACAAAGAGCATGGAATTTCAAAGTCATCACAACACTATTTACAAGTCTGGCTATCGCTTTACTTAGTGTATCCTGAAACGAAATGTGAATTGAAAGTGTATCTGGATTAGCAAGAAATATATAGAACAATAAAATTTAATAGGTATAATTGGTAGGGGAGTGAGTAGAAAAAGCAATGTGAATGCAACATCAGATTTTTCAACTATAAGAAAGATTTCGCCTTAATGTAGTTAAAGAGTAATGTTCCAAAGCGGACAAATACAGTGTGTTTATTGCGAGGGATATTTTTACTTTCCCTTTTACATATAGTACTACTGAGATTTGACCAGAAATACATGTTTTGAGGTCCCCTGAATCCAAATAAAGTATTTTTGGAAACATTTTCGTGTGTGTGTCTTCTGTCTTTGAACAGCATAACTCAAAAACAAAAAGTCGGATATATACAAAACTGGTATTTGAGTTTAGTTTCTCCCAAAGATGCGACACGAAGATTTTTAAAAAATCTCCCCCATCCCAGACTAACCTTTTCATGGAACACTTTCGAAAATTTTGATTTTCACAAAAATGGTTCTAACGATTTTCATTAAAATATCATCTGTTTAAGATATTTTCATAGCAAATGAAACTTCCCCAAAGGCCTCTTCATTCTGAAGGACTTTCGCGTAACTGCTAAACCGCAAGAGATTTACTACACAAAAAAAAACGTAAATCTCGTTAACCACACAATTTGTCATATACATTTTTTTGTGGAGCGAATCATTTGCCAAATATTCATTGTTATTTGTTTGAACTTTCCAGTACTTATACTTTTTCACAAATGGGAATTCGTTATTCGTTTTTACTTTCTCTAGTACGTATAGTAAGTAGGGTTAGTATTGAATTCCACCCAAAAATTCGATACCAAGATTTCACCGGAACTATATGTTTTGAGACCCCCTGAATAAAAAAACAACATTTTTGGAAACATGTCCGTGTGTGTGTCTGTGTGTGAACATCATAACTCAGAAACGAATAGTCGGATAAACAACAAACTTGGTATTTAGGTTCAGTATCTTCCAGAGATGCGACACGAAGGTTTTCAAGAAAATACCCCCACCCCAGATTACCCTTTACATGGAACATTTTTCGAAAATTTTAACTTTCTCAAAAATGGCTCTAACGATTTTGATTAAAATATCGTATGTTTAAGATATTTTTATGACAAATAAAATGTGTATCTTGAATTTTCTGGAAATGTCTCCAAAAGTATTCTTCATTGTGAACGACTTTTGCATAACTGGTAAACGACAAGAGATAGACAAAATGTTACTACTCAAAAATGTAGATCGCGTTAAAATACTCAATTTATGTCGTATACATTTTTTTGTTCAGTGAACCATTTTCGAGATATTGCTCGTTATTTCCTTAAATCTTTCAATATTTATTTTCTCAAATGGGAATTCGTTATTCATTTTTTGTTTTGGATATGCAAAGAGTATTAATCTGTGGCAAAGAGAACGGTGCTGCACATAGCAACCAACTATTAAGAGATGTGTCTACGCTTAAAGGCTACTATATCTCTATATTGAACTTGCAAATCAAAACAAGGGGAACATAGTAGGCCTTAAGCGATAGTCAAATATTTTTAGAAGTGGTCGCTATGTGTAAAATGTACTTTTCTTTGCATGCCAAAAGATCGTTTCTGCAAATGTTTACCTCGATTAATATGAAATAGATGAGAATAAGAGTTTGTAAAAAAATTTGTACAAGAGTAGAGAAAGTCATGTGAGTGTAATACATCAGAGTTTTTTATGTGCTGCACACACAAAGAGAATGGAATGCTCCACATAGCAACGACTGTTAAAAAATGTGAATATCGCTTAAATTCTGCAAAGGTTTATCTCGATTAACATGAAATAAATGGATAATAAGCGTTTTTAAAAATAGTTTTTACGAGAAGGTCATATGAGTGCAACACATCAGATTTTTATTAAACTATGGTCGTTATGGTCCGTTTAGCAATAATATAGAACTACTAGTTTTGGTTAATTACCTTTTTATTCCATTGCATATACCTTATGCTTTCTTCCACGTAGTTTTCACAATCGATTAAATCCTCATTCCAGGTGGAATAAACTTTAATGGCTCTTCCTAATAGAAATTTGCTGCTAATCCATAAAAACTGAGCAATCTCTGACTTGCATTTTTCTGTGTCTGAGATTCTGGGGCAGAAGCAATTGCGTTATTCATATCGTTAGTTTCAGGAGAAGGATTCAAACTAGTGGTCTGGAGGTCAGATATTTTATCACTGCAAGAAAATAATTGTGAATATGCTAGTTAATGTGATGTTAGTCAAAAACAGACAACTCTTGTGTCCTTCAAGAATCTTTCGTGCATGTACCACAAATGTTCCCCGAGAGATCATCACAGCTCATTTTGAATACAGAAAAATGTAACTCCAGAAACAGCTGCATGTTTCCTAGATAGACTGGCAGCGGAAGTCTGTGACGAGGTTCTAAAAACATATGCCACGATACGACAAATGTTCGAAAAGCTTTAATAACTGGTATTAAAGTAATTGACCTAATAGTGGTTGAAACTAAAAGCCCGAGACTTAAGTACTTACAAAGAATGTAAGTCGCCATTGGGGTATGACATCTCAATACAATTTGAGATCTCCTTGTGGTTTACCGGGAAAAATGCGAGTCAGCTGGAGAATTTAATGGCGTGCCGGCATGTTGCCATGATAGCTCAGTGGTTAGAGCAACCGGACGGAGACCGGGAGATCCGTGGTTCAAATCCCGGCTATGGCATTGAATTTTTCAGTCGTCTGATTCTACCTTTCCAACCCTGTCCAACACACGGCTTGAGTGAAAGAACAATTAATTCCAAAGTGGTGTAAGGTTTGAAGACGGGTAAAAAATAACCTATCCGAAAATATTTACTAGTTAGTTATTATAAAAGGGACCTTACTTTTAAAATATCCCTCGTATATGCACGGGATTTTTATTCACGCCATAAGAAGTTAAATCACAACATTTATCATGTACACAAAATGGTTTCAAATACAAAGCACAGCGCACTTAGCCTTACAGAAAATCTACTCTCTGATTGAGCGTTCTTCTTCCTGTAATGCCTGAAGATAGGCGCACCCCTTTCCTTGACGCTGACACGTTGGAGCGATCTGGTCCATGGTAATCGCCTCTTTCAGCTTCTCCGGATCCTAGCGAGCACGTATGTGCATCTGGAAGCTCCTCACGTAAGAAAAGATCGATAAGGACCTCGCCATTATGTTCTTCACATGATGTCGTCATCTTGACTCACTCAATTCAAGGTTCCTCGTGATTGCCTCAACTCGTCGTAGGCAGCGTCTTGGAATGGGATGTCTAGCACTTGGCCGTGATATGTGACGCACTTTTATGAGAATGTGCTTAAGGTAATGAACGATATAAATGGCCTCACCTTTAAGGAAACACAGAATGAGACATGTAAAGCTGGTGGTTTTAAAAACTCTCTCATATCTGGATCTGTTTCATAAAACTCGATAGTATTAGCCAATATTGTTAGAGCAATGGAAAAGAATTAGTTAACGAAATTATGTTTAACTTGACAACTAATAAAATAACCTCACTAATATTTTTAGTTGTCATATCACTGTATTTTGGTTTTAGATTTCCTTTTGTTTCTCTTTTCATTGCATACTGGACATCTTAATTATGACTTTTGTTGACAAGCGTTTGTGTTTTAGTATATATAGTATACATGGTATTTTAATCAAAATCATTTAAAAGAAAGTACATTTCAACATGTTCCATGTTAAGGGTAGTTTGGAGTTGGGGAGTTTTCTATAAGATCTTCCTTTTACACCTTTGGCAGATACTGAATTCAAATGCCAAGTTTGGTTTTGTCCAACTTTATGTTTTTATGTTTTGATGTTCAAACACACAGGAACAGCTTTTTTAAACATTTTTTTTGATACAGTGAGCCTCAAAACGTGTACCTCGTTGAAATCTGAATATCGAATTTTTGGTTGGAATACAATGCTTTCTCTACCTGCTATAAATGCAAGGTAGAGAAAGTTAAAAACAAAACAAAATCTAGGAACTATTTCGGGTTGACCCACTTTTTATACTGTGAAGCCCAACCTGTTCTCTTAAGAGAGAAGGTTCAAAGTAGGTACATAGTTCAATCTACCTACTATGTTTGAAGGGATTGACAAGCTAAAGCAATCAAGTTTCAGTACTTGCCAGCACGAGTAGAAATGAGTGGGAATGGAAACTCCCTTCATCCGCTCTCTGTAAGGTTGGGCATCCCTGTTCTTACACATTCCAGAAGTCTCTCCTCTTGATCGAAAATTTCTGTGCAGGGTTGATGGCCTTCCAGAACACCCGAACTTAGCCTACCATCGTGAGGTTACCTTAAAGACTAAATTTATTGGAGTAAGTATAAAACATAAAGCTTGAAGAACACAGCTGCTATTAAGCGCAATACTCACCTGGAGACACTACAGTGAACTACCAGAAACATATAGCGATGAACATGGATTTGTCTACCGGAAGTTCACTTTCAGAATCTCCTGTGAAAATAACCTCAAGAGGTGTTACACATTTAGGGAGTATTTTAATCTTTACCATTACCATCAAAGAATCATGAAACAGCTCCAATACCACAATGTTTTACATTCACACATACAGACATGTATGTCTATAGCACTTGAACGATTAACTTTCAAGGCTTTCCTTTCCTCCTTGCATTCCAATAAGGTCTTATGTATCATCATCAACAACTACCACAAAGTGTAGCCTAAGAGGCTGTTTCGACCTTATAGAATACATTCATTCATCGGTGTCTCTCTTAATTGTTCCTCGTTGGTCTGAATCTCTTTCTGGTTTATATTTTAAAAAAAATTAGCTACACTGTTATTTGGTTGTCTCTTCGTATGTTCCTTTCATTTTTGATTTACTGAAAATAGCTAAGGATTTTTATTAAAATACCATACACAAAAGATATTTACATAGCTAGTAAAATGGGATCCTGAATTTTCTGGGAATAGCCTATAAAACCCTCTTCATGAGGAAGGAATTTTGTGTAATCTTGTATAACTAGTAAACGTTGAGCAATATATTAAAACGTACTACACAAAAAAATAGATATCTTTAAAGCATGGAATTTATTTCAAATTCCCGTTTTATTTTGTGGCATTAACCATTTCCGAGATCATCTGTTATTAATGGTTCGAATTGTTCAATACTTAGTCATTCTTTTAAAGTCTGTGGATTTTCAGTTTTCTCGCGTTGCCATGGAAAGAGTACGGAATTTTAAGGCCAGCGTATAGGTCCGGTTTAAAACATTTCACTACCGCTATTCCCTTTGTATCTATAACGAAATGTGCAATGCAGCTATTTCCGGAAAGGTTTATCTCGATTAAAGTGAAGTAGATAGGAAAATAAACTTTCGTAGGAATAATTCATATATTCACTAATGAACCATAGAGGGTAAAGAAAGTCATGTGAATGTAACACATCAGATCTTTTTTTATGTATTATTTATCTTTTCACACAATTCAGATACGTTTAGTTCCTCACTTATGACTGTATATTTTCTTTTTTTACTTTTTTTTATAGATTCAGAAATTAGAAGCTGGTCATCAGCATATAAAATCGTTTTTACTTGTAAATTAAGTTATTTTGATTCTTAGTGAATTACTTCCGATGTTCTTATTGTGTAGTCTATATTCAAATTAGAACGTTTGTGCATAAATCCTACGTAAATTCTTAATGATTATAAACCGAGCGAGATGGCGCCGCGGTAACGTCCCCGGCGACCGCCCACTCTTACCTTTGGGGTTTTCGTGGTTTTCCCGGTCGGCAGGCGAATGTGGAGTGTTTCATCTATCACAACCTTCCTGCCTCTCATTTCCGTCCCACCAGTTTCCTTGTCATTTGTTTCGGGTTGTAGGACCAAGCGACGGCATTCGCTGGGCGATGGATGTGCGCCCTATAGAGGTTTCTTCCCTGGCTGGTTTCGAAATGCTCCGTTATGTCTGCCTCCGGGTACTCTCGGGCGGGCGCTCATTTGAGGAACCCTCGGTGGTAGGGGCTTATGAGTGGACCCGGGCGAGTCGAATGCGTTCGATCTGGAAACGTTAGAGACCCGTCCATGCTTGCGCCCATCGTCATCCGGATTTGGTCGACTTTTGGGTCTCTCCCCTCATCCCTCCCAGCTTTCACGTTAGAATAAAGGGCCTTTATGTCCTACTTGCGGTGCTCTGACCCGGGTTCGGGGGCCGGTCCATTCGTCCGTACCTTTACCCTTTAATGATTAGAAAGAAGGATTTGAGCTATGGAAAAAGGAATAAAACCTTAAATGGTATTCTTGAACTACTGTGGACTTCTTAAATTAATATTTTCCTTACAAGCCAAATACTTCGGTTCGAAGCAACTTTAAATTTTTTACACCACTGAGGTAGAGAAAGTATTGCATTTGATCCATAATATTAATATCGAGCCCACTATATAAGAAACGTATCTATAGAAAAAGGACGATTGTTGGGGAGGGGGCGATAGCATAACTTAAAACTCTTAATGTGATACACTCACATAACTTTCTCTACCGCCTATCCTTTATTAGTGGGTGTACAAACTATTCTCAAAAACTTATTTTTCTATATATTACATTTTAATCCGAATGAAGCTTTGCAGAAATAGCTAAATTACACATTTCGTTATAGATACAACGAGAACAGCGACAGTGAAATGTTTAAGAACTAGACGCTATACACTTGTCTTAAAATTCCATTTTCCATAGCATTGCGAGAAACAACTTAATGTTGAAAGTACTTTAAATGACCAAGAAATGGACAATTCGAACGGATCTCTCAGAAACTCATTTTAAATAAATTGTGTTTTTTAATGAAATCTAAATTTTGTTGTGTAGTACCATTTCGTCTGTCGCTTAACGTTTACGGGTTATGCAAGATAATACAAAATTTCTTCCGAATGAAGGGAACTTCACAGGCTATTTCCAGAAAATTCAAGATTTAAATGTTATTTATGTAAATATCCTTATTATTAATCAAAATTGTTGAGGATATTTTTAAGAAAATCAAAAATTTCTCCCTACTTCTACCGCCAAAGAGAACGGAATGTTCCACATAGCAACCAGCTCTTTAAAGATTTCACTAACGCTTAAAGCCTACCATATTCCCCTTGCACCTACAAGAAGATTAGCAATAAGATAGTTTCTGCAAATGTTTTATCTCGATTAACATGAAGAAGGATGGAGAATAAGTGCATCTAAAATAGTTTGTGCAAGAGTAGAGAAAGTCATGTGAGTGCAACACATCAGATTCCGTGCGTGTCTGTCTGTCTCTCTCTCTCTGTATGTGTGTGTGTGTCTGTGTGTGTGTGTGTGTGTGTGTGTGAACACGGTAACCCAAAAAACGAAAAGTTGGATAAATACCAAATTTGGTATTTAGGTTCAATGCGACACAAAGATTTTCATCAAAACCCTCACCCCAAACTACCGTTTAAATGGAACATTTTTCGAATTTTTTTATTTTCTAAAAAATGGCTCTAAGGATTTTTATTAAAATACCATAAATTAAAGATATTTATATGACAAATAAAATGTATATCTTGAATTTTCCGGGAATATGCTATAAAGTTCTCTTCATTCTAAAGGAAGTTTGCATAATCCTATATAACTGGTAAACGTTAAGTGACAGACAAAAGCGCAACACACAAAAAATGCAGATCTCTTTCAAAGACACGCAATTTACTTAAAATAAGTTTTTTTTGTGGTCTAAGCCGTTTCTGAGACATTCGCTATTAAAGGTTCGAATTGTTAATTTCTTGGTCATTCTCTTCAAGTATTTTCGACATTCAGTTGTTTCCCGCGATTGCGTGGAAACAGAATGAAACTTTAAGGCCAGTTTGTAGCTTCCAGTTCTTAAAAATTTGACTGTAGCTGTTCTCTTTGTATCTATAACAAAATGTCTAGTGTAGCTGTTTATGCAAAGGTTTATTTGGATTAAAAAGTAGTAGAAAGAAAAATGACCTTTATAAAAATACTTTGTGTACTCGCTAATGAAGATGAAGGTGGAGAAAGACATAAGAATGTATCACGTCAGATGTTTATGTTAAGCGCATGGTCATACGGACCTTTTTCTAAATTTTGTGTATTTATTCAGGGAGTTCCAAAACGTGCATTTCTGGTGAAATTCGATTTTTGAGAGCAATGACGTAGTTCCTTTATTTACTATATGTCACACGAGTAGTAGAGAACGCAAAAAGACACCCGTACAATGCCTTACAAGCCAGGTAATAATATTACACAATGGTTTCGTATTGCAGGAAGATGAGTTTGTCGTTCGTGGTTCATGCTACCTTAATACATCGCATTGCTTAAATTAGTCTTGTAATGACTACATTGCTGAATTTTCTGCCAAACTGGTAGCAAATCTCCTTTGTTCTGAGCGGTTTCATCATTCCTCATTCCAATATTCGTGTTCCAAAAACTGTACGAGATAAAGAGACTTCCCACACAACATTCCAGAATCCTTGTTCATTTTTGGGAAAGATCTTTAAGAGAATTACTGCGAAACTCCCTCTGTCTCTCTCTGTGAGAACGGTGCCGCATTTAACACCATCTTAACTTGGGCGATCAATTTCTAACACGAGCTGAATGGCAGTATTCCCAGATTGGAGCCTGCGCAGATCCGGGCGGGGCCAGATCAAACGCCGTCCAGGACGGACGCACCAGTTGCCGCTCGGCTTGGCAGCCTCAAGCACGTACGTTTTCGGTGCCCTGAAACGCCGATCAATAACCAGAGCAGGAGCGGGCGGGCGCATTGCGAAAACGTCCGGGTTCATCGGCACCCGCCGCTAGGCGTGCTAGGGATAAAGACAGGGACCGACTGCTCCTGTTCTCGAGAAAATCGCTCTCGCTTTAACCATTTCCCTATTATCGACATCCGGTGGAACGCTGTCCGCTCTTGCGGTCATCACCTGCGATTGTTTTGGCTTCTTCTTCCCTTGAGCACATTTGTTTATTAGGGATACGGGTTTTTAGTTTTAGTAATATTTTAGGCCCCCTTCCTACTGCATACGGCACCACAGGCGGTGGTCACTGATAATACATGGAATTAAATTATAATTTGGAAAGGAAATTTGGGAAGAAAGTATCCCAGACCTAAGTTTAGGGTAACTCCCCCCCCCCCGTTGCCAGTTATGAGGACTAAGGAAAATCTGGAAGAGACCTCAGTGAGGTAAGACAGTCCTGGCGGATTTCAGCCGCAGATCTCCCTTTCACGAGACCGTGCCATAACGACCTCGACTACCCGTGTAGGTCCAGGTTTGTCGGCTTGAATACGGATAGTGTGTTGTTTTCAGCGTTTATAAAATACCTGTGTTTACATACGTTTTCTAACGCATTCCTTGTCACTTTAGTCTTCCAATAAGCCATGACGGCAGATTTTAGGGGTGAAAAAATTTTAAACATGAATAAGGCAAGTGAAAATTGGTAGAATTACAAACCCTGTCAATCCAACAAATTTCTGGATTGCTATGAAACTGGTGACAGGTGAAACGCCAGAGATGGCCACCATGGAGGCGAACTTTATTGATGGACATCCTCAGATCATGCCTTGCGCGGCAGGTGTTCATGTCATGTTTTTCCGTTCATTTATGCAAGATAGAGATTTACTGAAGGTCTACATTTGAACTTACATAGGTTATATCTGAAAGTGTGAGGGATCGGCACTTGTAATTATCGCAGGGGGCGGGTAAAACTCCTAGAGCCGGCCCTGCAATAAACCTGCTAGCTCAACTGAATGTTGACATGACAATGGATTTTCTATGAATGAAGGATGTACGCCCTGTTTGTCCTCTTCAGAGCAAATCTACAGGAGTCATGTCAACACCCGCAAGTAACAATAAGCAATCTCGTGGAAAGCATTCAGTATCTAGACGCATCCGAGTCAGCACCACGCGGTGCACAATGACCCTGTGTTACGGTAACTTAAGCAATTATGGCTCCAATTATCTTGAAATAGGAAATTTTATTTATAAACTGAAACAAACATGATCGTGGGTGGGGGGATCACGACAGCAGCGACTGGGGATTCAAGCGCCCTCATACGAAGTGGTGCAAAGAATTCGATCCATGGTTTGGTGAGGTAGTCTTGATGTTTTCCTCCAAAACTGAGTTTTCATTTATGGACGCTTTTTTAACTACTATAGTTCTTAGCATCCCATTCTATGCTGGGCGTGAAAGACCGGAAGTTTTTCTCAGAGGCCTCTATCAAGCTTGATAGAGGTTCTTTTAGTGCGTAAATCTACGACACGGGGCCACCTGCTTTACTTCCCTTCTGAAGGAAGTACGATATAGCTGACAAGATTTTGTTGTAAATTTTTGAATTGAAAAAAAAGTTTGATCATGTACAAGCGGCTTAGTAAATTATATTTAAATATCAACATGCTATATCAATCTTGCGGAATAAGGACTTTCTGCACAGCTATCCGACCCTCAAAAGGAGACTTTAATATACCAAAATTGGCTAATTAAGTATTATCTTTAACTCCTTTAACTAGGAGAATAATGAACAAGGTAGTTTAATAATCTTTCAACATATAAAACTAAATTGTAAATGGTAAAACACCGAGAGCAGTATAACATGTATAAATATAAGTTAGATATTTGGAGGAATAAAGCGCCGTATAAAAATGAATGCAATTATTTCCATTCCATTAATATTATTTTAGTCAAGACACAAATACCAACGGCATAGTCGTCTCTTGCTTCATTTAAGCTGCAGTTATTGAGAACAGCCAATGTAATAAACGTACAGAATCTAATGGATTGATTTAGTATAGACTAACTTGTCTTACCTGGCAATACAAGGATGCATTTATATATTTAAAATGTGTACATATATCAGAAATCATACACCTATATACCTATTTAAACGGTATTAGGAAATGATAATGTTAAAAAAATCTGATGTGTTACACTCACATGACTTTCTCTACTCTTGTACAAACTATTTTTACAATCGCTTATTCTCCATATGCTTCATATTAATCGAGATATCAATCGTATTCGTAATTTTCTTGTAGATGCAAGGGGAATATGCTAGGTTTTAAGCGATAGTCAAATATTTTAACGCTGGTTGCTATGTGGCGCATTCCATTCTCTTTGCATGTCCAGGACATAAAAAAATGAATAACGAATTTGGGAAAAAGTATAAGTATTGGAAAATTTAAGGGAATAACAAGCAATATCTCGAAAACGGTTCACTCAACAAAAGAAATGTATATGACATAAATTGTGTATTTTAACGCGATCTACATTTTTTGTGTAGTAACATTTTGTCTATCTTATGGTTTACCAGTTATGCAAAAGTCGTTCTCAATGAAGAATACTTTTGGAGACATTTCCAGAAAATTCGAGATATACATTTCATTTCTCATGTCAATATCTTAAACATATGATATTTTAATCAAAATCGTTAGAAGCATTTTTGAGAAAATTAAAATTTTCGAAAAGTGTTCCATGTAAAGGATAGTCTGGGGTGGGGGATTTTCTTGAGAACCTTCGTGTCGCATCTCTGGAAGATACTGAACCTAAATACCAAGTTTGGTGTTTATCGGACTGTTCTTTTCTGAGTTATACTGTTCACAGACACACACACACACACACACACACACACACACACGTACACGGATATGTTTCCAAAAATGGGGGTATTTCCGGTGAAATCTCGGTATCGAATTTTTGGGTGGAATGCAATACTTCCCCTACTTACTATACGTAGTAGAGAAAGTAAAAAGAGTTATGAAATTGCAAATGGAAGTAATGAGAAGTAATAGCTGGATGGGTGAAGTAGGAAACCTTACAAACAATTGTGAAGGGGGAGCTGTGGAAATTTGGAGATCAAAGTAGTGTAGGGTCTTGGAAGGAAGTTAGGCAAAGAATTGGAGATATAGATAGGCAAGATGTTTTGACTAGTTTAACAATAAGGGTTATTTAAAATTATATAGAATAATAAGCATATGGATTGTGATAAATTTGGGAGGGAAGGATTTACATGGATGTTTATTTGAATTAAACAAACATCACTTGCTGCCTCTGCGATCAAGTGGCCAAGTGTACTGGCTTCTCAACCCAGTGGTCCCGGATTCGATTGCAGGCGGGGGGGATGCTTCTTTAATAGGAGTATTTCCTTACTGTCCTCAGAATCTGGAAGTTTGCACGTGGAAGGGAATGTGAGTGTACTTCAAGTTAAACACCTGGTGCGATGCATTCACCCAACTTTTTCTAACCTCTATCATTTATTAATGGGTATACAAGCTATTCTTACGAAAGATTATTTTTCCATATACTTTATTTTAATCGAGACAAATCTTTGTAGAAGTAGTTACGTTTCACACTTCGTTACAAATGCAAAGCGAATAGCAATAGTCAAATATTTAAGAACTGGGTGATATGCAGGGTGGACCATTTAAGTTAAGACTTTGCAATATCTCCAAAACTAAGCGTTGCAAAAAGAAATGTCTTGAATAAAAGTTGCTTAATATTATGGGGGAAAGTAAATGCCATTAGTCGAGTTTTGTTTGGAGAACGTTATGATGGTCCTTTTAGGATCAATTTAAATTAGTCCGAAAATGAACATCATAGCATCCTCCAAATAAAACACAACTAATGGCATTTATTTTCTCCCAATATATCAAAACTTTTATTTAGGACATTTCTTTCTACAATGCTTAGTTTTGGAGATACTGTATAGTTTCAACTTAAATTGTCCACCCTATATACTGGCCTTAAAATTCCGCTCTCTTTCCATGATGAGAAACAATTGAATGTCAACTGGATTTAAAAGAATCACAAAGAATTGAAGAATTCAAATCATTAAAACGAACTTGTCTGAAATGGCTGATGCCACAAAAAGTTATTTCAAATAAATTGTGTGTTTTAAAGAGATCTACATTGCTTGTGTAGTACGTTTTCATCATTTGCTTACCAGCTATATAGGATTGTACAGTATTCCTTCCGAATGAAGAGGACTTCACCGGTTATTTCCAGAAAATTCAAGGTATACATTTTAGTTATGTAAATACGTTTTAATATATGGTACGTATTTTAATCAAAACCACTAGAGCCATTATTGAGAAAATCAAACACAAGGAAACATTTTGCATGTAAAGGGTAGTTTGGTGTGAGGGGAGGATTTTTTTTAAATCTTCGTGTCGTACCTCCGGAAGATTTAAATACAAAGTTAGGTATTTAACCTTTTTGAGTAATGCTGTTCACAGACACACATCCATATGTATTTTTCTGAAAATGCTTTTTTATTTATGGGACCTCAAAACTTTTATTCACACTGAAATTTCGTTATCGAATTTTTGGGAGGAATACAATACTTCCTCTGCTTACTATAGGAAGTAGTAAACATAGTAACATTTTGGTACAAAATTTTCTTTAATGCTGTGCTATTTTATGCCTACTGAATGCTGCTGATATACTGTTGATATTTTGGATAAATATTTTGTGAATATCAGACAATATGTAGTCTGAGCACTACTTAGCACAAGTCCATTTCTACTGCTGAACCGGGCTTGTCAAGAGTGATCAGAATCATTTGTTCCTAAGTTTAATTGCCAAAAGTACTGAAAAACAGAAATTCATTACGCAGCTGCTGCATTTAGTTCATCATGAAACAATGGTACTTTCTCGTATAGCTATTTAATTGCATGTCATCCCTTAGAAGCCAGCGTGGGCATTATAAAATGGTTATTACATAACTTCTCTATCAGGAAGGACAGGGATAATAGATCTATTCCCAGAAAAAGTATATGATGTAATACATTCACATCATTTTCCCTACCCTCTATCGTTTATTAGTGAATATACAAACTATTCTTACTAATGATCATTACTTTTTACTTTCTCTACTACGTATAGTAAGTAGGGGAAGTATTGCATTCCACCCAAAAATTCGATACCGAGATTTCACCGGAAATAGACCCCCTGAATCCAAAAAACGCATTTTTTAAAACATGTCCGTGTGTGTGTGTGTGTGTGTGTGTGTGTGTGTGTGAACAGTATAACTCAGAAACGAACAGTCGGATAAACACCATACTTGGTATTCAGGCTCAATATCTTCCAAAGATGCGGCACGAAGGATTTCAAGAAAATACCCCCACCCCAGATTACACTTTACATGGAACATTTTTCGAAAATTTTAATTTTCTCAAAATTGGCTCTAACGATTTTGATTAAAATATCATATATTTAAGATACTTTTACAACAAATAAAATTTATATCTTGAAGTTTCTGGGAATGTCTCCAAAATTATTCATTGTGAACGACTTTTGCATAACTGCTAAGTCATATGAGATATACAAACTTTTACTACACAAAAAATGTAGATCGCGTTAAAATAGACAATTTATGTCCTATACAATTTTTTTGTTGAGTGAACCATTTTCGAGTATTTGCTTGTTATTCCCTTAAAATTTCCAATACTTATACTTTTTCTCAAATTTGTTATTCATTTTTTTTATGTCCTGGACATGCAAAGAGAATGGAATGCGCCACATAGCAACCAGCGCTTAAAATATTTGACTATCGCTTAAAGCCTACCAATTCCCCTTGCAATAAGATTAACATCTCAATATCTCGATTAACATGAAGCATATGGAGAATAAGCGTTTGTAGAAATAGTTTGTACAAGAGTAGAGAAAATCATTTGAGCGTAACACATCAGATTTTTTTCTATCTACTATATTTTAACCCAAACAAACCTTTGCAGAAATAGCTACATTATAAATTTCGTTATAGACACAAGGGGAACAGCGATAGTCAAATGTTTAAGAACTGGACGCTATATACTGGCCTTAAAATCTCTTACTGTTTCCATTCAATCGCGAGAAACACCTGAATGCTGAGACGACTTCAAGAGAATGGCCAAGAAATGAACAATTCGAATCATTACTAACGGACATCTCAGAAATGGCTTATGTCGCAAAAACTTATTTGAAATAAATTGTGTTTTTTAAAGAGATCTACACGTTTTGTGTAGTACAATTTCGATTATCGCATAACGTTTACCAGTTATACCTACAAGATTATAAAAGTTCCTTCCGAATGAAGAGAACTTCACAGGTTATTTCTAGAAAATTCAAGATATACATTTTATTTGTCATACAAACATCTTTAATATACGTCATTTTAATCAAAAACGTTAGACATTTTTTAGAGAATCAAAATTTCGAAAAAATTTCCATGTAAAAGGTAATTTTGGGGGATTTTCTTGAGTTATGCTGTTCAGACAGACACACACGGATCTTTTTCTAAAACTACTTTTTATTCAGGGGCCCTCAAAACACGCATTTCCAGTTAAATTTCGATATAGAATTTTTGGGTGGAATGCATTACGTTCTCTACCTACTATGTACGTGGAAGCTTCAGTCTTTGTCTGAGCTGCAGATTCTTTACTAAGCCGAGTTCAGAAATGTCATTCTGCATCTTTACAGTTGTATACCTTGATGCCCACGCTATATCTCCCAGTCAGGCTATAAAGATAACATGAGCATTAGCATTCGATTCGAAGAATAAAATGTCATTGTTTTCTACGCCAACTGCAACGGCTTTAAAGACGTTAATGATATTATTGAAGATTATACAACTTTGTCATAACTGAAGCAGAATGAACACTGAAGAAAGCTGATATGTTACATTCACACGACTTTTCCTGTTCACTCTTTTATTCTTACGAAAGCTTACTCTTCTATCTACTTACTGTTAATAGAAATATACGTTTTTAGACAGCAGGACTTCTAACACAGTGCACACGAGCTAACAGCTTTAGATCTGCTTTGTGACCAACTTTGGTCTCAAGTCCAATCATATGGCAATTACCCTTTGTATTTACAAACGTTTAATACTTCGACTTGGCTTGAAAAAGTCTTACTTTTCTTATGTCTTTTTAGATTACTAATTTTTCATGAAATTTAAATTTTTCAATTTTCCATTATCTGTTCACAATACAAAGCGTCATACTCGACTTTATTGCAATTCGTTGTAGGGTTAACCTATACGCTATGTTGGTAGCTTTCTTTGATCTAAAAGTTATTCTTTCATCTAACCTACACAAAGACTAAATGGCGCAAATTATGAAATGAAATGGAAGTGAAATTACACAAGCAGCAGAAAGAATAACACCAGAATATTTACCCAAAAAATCCACAAGGCAATATGATACAGCATTTAATCACTTCATTTGCTGATGTAAGACACAACATGTTGAAAATAATTTCACTGAAAATGACTGATAGCGAATCAGCAAAACACCAAAACATCCGACATCTCGTTTTTTTAACGTCATTTCTCTTATTTCAAGAACGCGTTTTAAACTGATATCTGTTAGTTTCAGAGATTAATATAATATTATTGATATTTCACAAATTTAAGCGCTGTCTAAAAATGGTATATGGCACAGGTGTTAAAAGTGGTTTTATTTTGCTCGTAGGATAGCGGAACGAAGGCCTACAACCCACCCCAAAACCCCTACTTTTACCCCTTGTATCATAGTCTACTATAATTACATTTACAAATTTCGTTTTAGGTATAAGCGATAGTCAGATTTAAAAAAAGCGAGTCACTATGTTTTGGATTTAAAATTCCATGAGAATATGATTTGCCACTTGGAAAAAGTATAAGAATTTGAAAATCCAAACCAATAACAAGACACATCACCCAAATTATTAATATCGCAACAAATTTACATAAATTGTGCGATTTAACGATCTCTCTCTTACACCTACCAATTATATAAAAGTTATTCAGAATATAGAGAACTTCACAGGCTATTCTCAGGGAATTCAACATATACGATTTATTTGTCAAGCAGGTATTTTAAACATATAGTATTTTAATCATAATCGTTAGAATTATTTATAAGAAAATAAAAAATAACGAACATTTTGCTATATAGAGGGTATTTAGATTGGGGGGTTTTCTTGAAAAATCTTTGTGTCGCATCCTTGGAAGATGCTAAACTTTAGCAAGTTGGTAGACTTTTCCTGTTGTGAAAAGATACACATACATGCATCTTTTTCTAAAAATGCTTTCTGTTATTCAGGAGCATCAAAACGAGTATTTCCGGTGAAATCTCTGTATTTAATTTTGGGTGGAATGCAACAGTGTCTCTGCTTACTGTAGGTAAGTAATATAGAATAGTATATTATTCAACAAGACTATAATGGTAGTAATTAAGACACGAGTTTGTTTATGAAACCAGCGGTATATTGTTTTAATGTTTTATGTAGTTTTCTCACTCATAAAAAACAAAACTTTTATATAAAGCACTTTGCAACTGTTCTTATACCAACATAAATAACAACGAAAGTTCTGAATGCCTGTGTACGAAGAGTGAAATGAATGGTTGGGCCATCCATTTGAGGATGAAGTTACGTTTCGTAATTGGGAACCAACATTTTTTTTTCTTATTCCTCATCAAAGAATAAACAGCTATTTATAGACCATTTTTAGTGAGAAAACGACATACAAAATGTAGGTTACCATTAAAAAGAATTAAATTGACCCTAAAATGACCATCATAAAGTCCTACGAACAAAATACGACTAAGGGGATTTACTTTCCCCCATAATATAAAGCAACTACTATTAAAGACATTTCTTTCTACAACGCTTAGTTTTGGAGATATTCTACAGTCTCAACTTAAATAGTCCACCCTGTATATTTAGACAAAGCACTTAAAGAGTGGAAAAAAAGCTCTACTGGGGGTATTACAATGAAGAGATAGAAGCTGAAAACAATTTTATTTGCTGATCACCAGGTTAGTTTTAAGGAAACAGAAGATGATTTGCAGTGAAGTGTTAATAACCTGAAAGATATTTTGGAGACATAACTTAAACATTTCAACAGCCGAGACAAAATTCAATGGCTTTCAAAGATAAAAATCATGTAAGATGCAAGATAGTTATTAATGAAGAAATAATAGAACAAGTCTCTAGTTTTAACTATCTAGGTTTTAACTTATTATATAGTAAAATCGAAGACCTGAATATAAAACTAAATAAATTAAGACAAATTAATGGAACAGAAAGAAGACCATTAAAGAACAAGACGGCAAAAACAACACAAATGAAAGTTTATAAAGTAATGATACTGCCATATGGAAGTGAAAACTGGACTATGAGCAGGACAGTTAGGAAAAGAATAGAAACAGCAGAAATGAAATTTGTAAGAGCATGACATGCTCTCATAGATAAAGAAATGAAGACATCCGAAATCAGTTAAATATATATAATCTAAATGAAAAAAATTAATGAAAATAAAACAAATTGGTACCAACACATATTAAGGATGGAAGAGGATATACATATTTTTTTTATTAAATTATAAACCTAGAGCAAGTAGACCAAAAACAAGATGGAGCGCTATGTTTGAGGACGGAACAGGTCGACAACAGGCGTATGCCTTGTGGAAGTGGAAGACCTAGAAAACCACGGAAAAAAAAAACAAGGTGAGAATGGCCGGCCCGATGGTAAAGGAAACTGGGACCACCCGAATTCGAACCTCGCACGTTACCATGGAGAATGTAGCTCGGTAATACGCAGGGGGAATTCCGTTTTGCGCTAGCATTCTGACTGCGATTTTCTTTAACTCTGAAAAACAAGTAACCTTCGTAGTATTTTGGAAATGCTTACACTGAATATAGGGTATGCAACGGAGGGGCACACCTTGTGCACTCCGACCTACGGGAGCTCTATTGCTGGTATCATCCCCTAGGAGAAGGGATGAAGCGAAGGAAGTACAGAAGGCTATAGGCCGCAGGCATACAGGCCACAGAGACACGCTGAAGCCCCTAGCAGTTCCTAGCTCAAGACTCCGGCCACTACTGGAGGAGCTGCCCAGAGAGGGCGATGAACGACCCGTCCACCAAGCAGCCCTCTAGTGTCGACGAGGAACACTCTTTCCTTGCAGCAAGTATTCACGCTAATCATCCGGCACCACCACACATCACGAAACCTAGAAACACACCTGAAACATGAGAAGGAAATAGAATGAAAGGGAAATGACGAAAGCAAATCGTGGTGGATGCGAAACCATCCAAGCATTCGCCTACCGAACAGGGAAAACCACGAAAACCCAAGGTCGGAATAGGCAGTCAACGTGAACCTCACACTTTACTTACACCGCATAAACTTTGATAAAGGACCTCTTTCATTAACATTATTGGCGGAACTTTATAGAATATATGTACTATCAATTCGCTGCTCTTTCAACTTTTTTCTAAGTTTGTTAAACTCATCCAAAACACAAATCTGGCCAGCCTGAGCCAGGAAACACTTCAATTAAAAATGGAAACACTATGAACTCGAAGGAAACCACGGCATCTAGCATATTCATGTACAGTTTGAAACTCACCAACTCGCAGCTGTGATTTCATGACCCTCGCCGCGGCGGATGTTGTTTCAGATGTTTCCAGATTAAAATATTCAACGCGGCGCGACAACTGAAGAGAGAGAAATGGATTTTCTTTTGTCGGAGGAAGGCGTAAAATCTGAACTTCCGTGCTCCGTAATGGTCTGTACACCAAAAACACATTTCGGTTCTCTTTAAAAAGCCTTCCGGGGATCATTTTCAGCACCATATTAGTGGTTTTCAAATAACTATAATATTACATAAATTTCGTTTTATGTTATTATAAATATTTCCATAGGCTGACGGCTTACCAAAAGTAATGTATACAAGGTGGACCATTTAAGTTGAGACTGTGAAGTATCTCCAAAACTATGTACTGTAGAAAGAAATGTGTTGAATAAAAGTTGCTTGATATTATGGGGGAGAGTAAATGCCATTAGTCGTGTTTTGTTTGGAGGATGTTATAATGGTCATTTTAGGGTCAATTTAATTGTTTTTAAATGGAAATCTACATTTTGTATGTTGTCTCATTAGAAAATGCTTTATAAAAAAGCTGCTTATTTTGTGTTAAGGATAAGGAAACAAAATAAAAAATGTTGGTTCCCAATTACGACGTAACTTGACCCTCAAATGACCATCCATGGGTGGTCCAACCATTCATTGTGCTCTTCGTACAGTCATTCAGAACTTCGTTGTTATTTACGTTGGTGTAAGAACAATTACAAAGTGCTTTATAAAAGTTTTGTTCAGTTTTCTTTACGAGGAATGAGAAAACAGAAAATGTTGACTGTTTTGTATCACTGAGGATACCTTTACTCATTCACCTTCAAACTGCAGTGAGTGTCACAAACGTTTTTTTATCCATTGAAATAATACTTCCTATGGCTGACACCATTGTCAACTCAGTCGGTAGAGCACCTGCTGGCTGTGCGTGGGATTCACTTGTAGCAATTTTTCTCTAATCAAGATTATTCCCTGTCCTCCCCAAAGTCCGGAATTATGAATGAGATTGTAAATGTGTGAGTGATCTACTGTACAAAACCCAATGAAATATAGAAATCCAACGACAAGTGCCTACGAGTTAACACCTTTACCTATGAGGCAATATGTTCCAAAAGTTAAAGACCACCGATATAACCATTACAATTAAAGGCGGAGTATAAAGGGAATGACAAAGAAAAGCTTCCTATGTAGCACAATGTGGATGGAGGAAAGAAAACAAATTCTATACCTTTATATACGCACCTTCAATATAAAAAATTGCAAAATTGATTTAATTACACATTTCGTTTTGGATACAAAGAGGGTACAGCAGGCCACAAGGCACGTTTTTAAAACGCATCGCTGCACTTTGGTGTTAAAAATTCACTCTCTCTGCTTGACATCGCGAGAAACAACTACAAAGTGACAGCATTAAAAATTTAAACCAACAATAGCAAATATCTCGGAAATGTCTGATGCCATGAAAACTTATTTGAATTAAACTGAGAGAACTACATCTTTTGTGTAGTACGTTTTCGTCTATTGCTTAACGTTTACAGTTATGCAAGATTATACCAAATTTCTTCTGAATGAAGAGGACTTCACAGGCTAATCTCAGAAAATTCAAGATATACATTTTATTTATCATCAGCTGTCTTAAATACATGGTATTTTAATCAAAACTGTTACAGCTATTATTGGGAAAGAAAATTATTGTGTAAAGGGTAGCTTGTGGTGGTGGGTATTCTTCTAACTCTTCGTGTTGCATCTTTGGAAGATTATATATGAGCTTAAATACTAAGCTTGTGTTTATCTGACCTTTCGCTTTTGTGTTGTTATTTATAGACGCACACTTAAGAGCCTTTTTCTAAAAAAATTATTTTTGGGGGGATCCAGGGGGTCTTAAAACATGTATTTCTGTGAAATCTCGAATTTTTTGATAGAATACAACACTTCCCCTACTTAGTGTAAGTAGGTATTAGAGATATAACTAATTGTAACAGATTGTTACAGTTACATTAGAGATTCCCAATGTGAAATACTGGAATGTAGCTAAACCTGAAAATGGCGCGTAAAATGGAAGTAACCTTGGCTAAAGACAACGTTGAAGATCCTAAGATGATAGCATCATCTCCTTCCGTGACAAGCCGCATGTTAAAACTGGCCTTGGATATGACGATGCTTCTAAGCAAGGTACAACAAATACTCTGGCATTACCAACTATTCATCATCAAGGTTACAGGAAGAACAGCTTTTGTTTAGGACTTTTATTTCCTTGCATTACAAAGGAAGTGATGTGCAAGAATTTAGATACACCAGTCACTTAGATGGGTGCAAACGAAACTGTGGAACATTGTTCAATTGGACTTAAATTATTTTGTTGTTTGTGGTTCTAGATGCTAGTTGATAAGAGATACAGGATATGGCAGTACCGAGCGGAATGGCTCAGGTGGTAACGTCTGTGGCCCTGATTCGGGAGCTCCCGGATATTTTTAGCGGTTGCCCTCGGTTACAATGGTAAATGCCGGATTGGATATTTAACACCAAGACTCAAGTTCCACCTTAGGCCCGAAACAATAGTAAAAATGAAAATATATAGGGTCTTTCAACAAGAGTGTCCTATCTTTGAACTTAAATAAAACACGTTCTATAAATGATAGAGGTTTATTTATTTCTTTATTTTGGAACATAATTAATGTCATTACGTGTGGAAGGGATCATCAGTTAAGTGACTGCCGCGACTTCGTTGGGTTGCACGTATACGGTTGACCCAATTTTCAATGACAGAAGAACGTAAATTAGGTCCAACTTCACGAATAACACGCGTGATGTTATTCATAAGATCATTTGCTTTTGGCTTGTTGATAAACTCGAGATTTAACATAACCCCACAAGAAGAAATCCAACGGCGTTAAATCACATGACCTCGGGGGCCAGTTAACAACGTCACCACCACGGGAAATGATGAAACCTCTGAAATTCTCCTTTAAAAGATAGATTGTTTCGAGAGCAGTATGACATGGGGCACCATCTTGCTGGAACAGATGTTTCTGAGATCCATACCATCCAATTGAGGCCAAACATAGTCCCTTATAATAGCCCGGTATCTTTCTTCATTGACAGAGCTTCTCCGTCTTCATCTTGGAAAAAAATATGCACCAATGATTCCACCATACCAAAATCCACACCACACAGTAACCTTTTGGGGATGAAGTGGTCGTTCATGAATCTCCATTGGATTGTGATTGCTCCAATAGCGGCAATTTTGTTTGTCAACACAACCATCCATCCAAAAGTGGGCTTCGTCGCTGAAGAGGAGTTTTCGACAAAAAACCAGGTCAGCTTCCAATTGCTCCATAGCCCAATCAGCGAATACACGGCTCAACCTATGGTCGTTGAGCTTTAGTTCTTGAGTTAACACCATTTTGTAAGCGTGAAACTTCAAGTCCAGATGCAGAATTCGCCAAGTTGTGGTCGGCGAAAGATCCAATTCTTGCGCTCGACGAGCAATGGATTTATTTCCGTTCTCGCGTATACTCTCAAGAACGGCGCCTATGTTTTCGTTGTAGCGCTTACGTCGATTAAGTACGGGCGCTCTTTGATCGCTGACAGAACCACTTCTTTAAAATTTATCGATCAAACGCCGAATTGTTCTTTCGCAGGGACGATTATGCACACCATAAACTTCACGCAATACACGGAAGGTTTGGCGAACAGATGATCCATTTTGATAATAAATTTTCACAAATTCTACGTGTTTCTGAATGCTGTAACGTTCCATGGCTATTTGTCAATAACAACTGTAACCACATGGAAAAAAAATGACCGCTGTAACTAAATAACAACGGCAGTTAACACATGTTAAAGATAGGACACTCTTGTTGAAAGACCCTAGATAATAGCGAATGCTCTGCCATCTATCCTCGTATAATGAAAGCAGGTGGGCTAAACAGCACTCTTAATGCCATCTGCTGTTCGGCAATGTAGAAGCAGAGGTACAGTTGCCTGGCGCTAAGGCCTCTATGGACACGCGACCTTCCCGTCACGTGCCGAAGCAGAGGTATGGTTGTCTAGCATCAAAACCTCTGGACACGTGTCGAAACTGCCATCTGTCCGTCACCTATACAAGTAGAGGTACAGTTACCTGGCACTATGGACTCTTTGGACACGTGTCGAAGATTCCATCTGTCCGTCACGTAAAGAAACAGAGATACAGTTGCCTGGCACTAAGACCTATGTGGACACGTGTCTAAACTGCCATATACCCGTCACGTATAGAACATAGGTGCAGTTGCCTGGCACTAAGGCCTCTGGACACGTGTCAACTGTCCTATGCCCGTCGCATATAGACGCAGAGGTACAGTTGCCTAGTACTGAGGCCTCTGGACACGTGTCTAAACTGCTATATGCCCGTCACCTATAGAACAGAGGTACAGTTGCCTGGCACTAAAGCCTCAAATGAAGCAAGATGGTATGTGTCAGGGATGATACCTAGAAAGTTAACTAGCCCCCACACCGAGTCACGAGGTATCCCTAAAAAATCCGTCGCGATATGACCATGTAGTTAAAGCGTGTAAAACAAATAAGAGTAGAAAGGGAAGAGGAATATGGCAGTAAAATGTAGACGCCTAAGTTTATGTTCGCTAGGCTGGTACAATATTATTAATCTGTTTTCATGTAATTGTTGTAACTATTGTAATACTCCGATAAAAGAAGTTAAAAGAGCAACATTTCTTGGCATTTTCTTTTCTTTCTTATTTATGGACGCTCTTTAACTGCTGTGGATCTTACAGTTCCATTCTATATTGGGCGTGAAAGTCCGAAGTCTTATATGGGAAAACCATATAAAGCATCCAGTTGGAAAATTAACAGCTCTCTTTTATACTATCCGAAGTTTGAGTGATATTTTAGCCATTCATGTATTAAAGACTGTTTATATGGCCAATATTTCCGTTTGCATTATCTGGGGGTTGTCCCTAAAAACTATAGAAGTCTACAAAATGCAAAAAATAGACAAATCAATGCACATTGCACATACAACACGTGGGCTAAGTCAAGGACAATGTGTACACAGTTTTGCAACCGAAGAGAACTACTGCCCGTTCACTTCTTTTTCAGATGTCTAAGATAGTCGAACAATTTTAGCTATCTCTAGTACGCATAGTAAGTAGGGGAAGTATTGTATTTCACCCAAAAATTCGATACCAATATTTAACTGGAAATGTATGTTTTAAGGTGCCTTGAATCCAAATAAAGCATTTACGGAAACATGTCCATGTGTTTCTCAGTGTCTGTTTGAGCATAACGCAAAAACGAAAAGTAGAATAAATACCAAACTTGGTATTTGAGTTTAGTATCTTCCAAGAATGGGACACCAGGATTTTCAAGAAAGTTTCCCCAACCCAGACTACCCTTTGCATAGAAGATGTTTTGAAAATTTTGATTTTCCCAAAAGTGACTAACGATTTTTATTAAAATGTCATATGTTTGAGATAATTTCATGGCAAATGAAATATATATCTTGAATTTTCTGGTAATGTCCCCAATAGTCCTCTTCATTCTGAATAACTTCCGCATAACTGGTGAACCGTAAACCAATTTTGCTATACAAAAATGTAGATCTCGTTAAAACACACAACTTATGTCATATACATCTTTTTTGTGGAGTGAACCATTTCCTAGATATTACTTGTTATTTATTTGAATTCTCCAATACTTACACTTTTTCTCAAATGGAGATTCGTTTCGTTATTGGTTTTTTTTTGTTTTGTTTAATGCCCTGGACATGCAAAGAGAATGAAATGCGCCACATAGCAATCAGCTCTTAAAAGATTTGACTATCGCTTAAAGCCTACCATATTCCCCTTGCACCTACAAGAAAATTAGCAATACCCTAGTTTCTGCCAATGTTTTTCTCGATTAGCATGAAATAGATAGAGAATAAGGGTTTGTAAAAATAGTTTGTATATGAGTGCAACATGCAACAACTTTAGAAAAGCAACTTATTTCTCTCTTTCTAAAATGTGGGGGAGTAATGATTTTATCTGTGAAGGAAAAAAGGTCTATTTTGTTCACAGTACGAAATAACAAATGCAGTCCATTTTAAAAAAAATTTGAAATACATGTATTAATTCTACAATAATAAACTATATATTAAATTAAATAGAAAATTACCTAACGCGGTGGCGCCGCGGTAGCGCATGCGACTCGCATTCAGAAGGTCACAGGTTCGATCCCCGGTGTCCCCCAACTCTGACTTGGGTTTTATGTCGTTTTCCCTTGTTGTCAGGCGAAAGTCTGGGTTGGGCTTTTTAATATCACGAATTTCATTTCATATCACCTTTCGGGGACGGGACTTGACTGGGTAGTTTGGTGGTGTGTGATGCGCGGTGGATATGCGCTCTGTGACTATTTCTTCCTCCTCTGGTACGGTACCAGGGCACTTCTGGCTTGATCGTCAGGAGTGCTGGGGGTGCCTGCAGGAGTGGTTCCAGCTGTGACTTTAGGGACCCCAATATCCGCACTTGCCACTACTTGGTCCGGGCAACAACCTTTCTGATCTCATCCGTTCCTCCCGGAGAATGCATGTGGCATAATAGGCCTCTGACCACAGTCCTTACATCCTCCTTTGTCCCTTGCGATAAAAAAAATCCAATTAACAAGACCGGACAAAAAATTAAAATTAATATGACCTTTGTTTTGTCAATGTTCGCCATTTGGTCTCTCCTTAAGCAACGTTCTAGATTACTCAACAAATCTGTTTTCGAAAAGGGTTCAAAGTTGTGTCCATCTAGGTCAATACAGGCAAACATCGCCGTAGACAATACTGATGCACTCTACCAAGTAGATCACCCATCTCATCAGACACAGCAAGTATCTACGAGAAGTGCTTCTTGCTCGGGAACTGACGTCACGTACACATGTTGATGTACCCCAACAAGAAGACATCAAGAGGCGTCAGATCAGGGGAGCGAAGTGGCCACGCAATTAAACCTTCTCTTCCGATTCAATATGTTGAATAAGTAGGTACTTCAAGAGAAAAGTGTGTTCGCTCTAGTTGCATTCAAATCTGGCTGGCTTCATTAATAGTCTACATCAATCGAATCCAGTGCCTTATTACAAACTAAGCTTACATCCACAATGTTTTTCCTGACATTCCCAATCTACACTGACTCAGGGTTGCTTTCTAGACCACAAGTTCCTTTACGAACACTATAGAGGCTCCTTAAGATTGTATGAAACCTTTAGAAACTCCCTGGATATAATACTCTTAAATGCACACTTTGTTCTCAGAGATGGCCATTTGAGAATTATAACTCTCCCATATTTTTGTTTGATAATTTTTCTTTCACAGTAGACGTGTGTAGACTCTAAGCTAAAAAATTGAAACATACTTAAAAAATTTAGTGCTGCTTACCCTGCCTGATTAAAGCTGATCACTCCTGGAATTGTTCAAGCAAGATTAACTTTTACAACTTAGTGGTCACAGGAAAGAAAAATTATCAATCATAAATGAATACTCAACTATAAAACCCGGAAAATAAATCACTTGTAAATTGCAAGTCGTCTTGGTGATATAATATCTCGAGTAGTTCAGATCGTCTTGAAGGTTTACCGGGACACTTGAATGAGATGAGGGAGGGTTTAAACGAGAAAAGGCAATTACATTTGATGTCTTAAATCAGGCGTGGAAAAAAGGTAAAGCGCCATTACATTTGGATTTCTTTTGCCGCATCTCCTCTGAGTGGCCTCTGCTCTGGTCTGATTTGCATTTGTATTCTACGTGCTGCTAGATGATGTTTTCCAATTTGCATATCACTGGGCTTCTAGGAAGGAAGGCAGTCTTGTCAGGCCTGTTACTATGGCACGTGCTTCCTATGGAAGACCGTCCGCATATGTTGAAAGGAAAGAACAAAATTTTATCCGTAGCAGTAGACATATGCTAAGGGGAGGTTAAACGCCGAAAATTTACAAAAATAACATTTTTAGTTTTTTTGCGCAATCTTAATTGAAATTTCCTTTTTAATTTGGTACATATATTTTATCATTGTAGGCACAATGATTACACTAGTCTGCATAATATTGGATGACTGAAAACTAATAAGCAATTCTGGCTCACTTTTGTATGCTGATTTCAGAACTGCTTTTATTTTGTTTCCATGACGTACAGTTTTTTCACAATTTCACTTCAAAAATATAGAGATATAAAGACATTCCTTCCGCCACTATACATAAAATTGGACTTGATGATCAATTTGTAAGGGCTCTACCACAGGATGGACCCTGCTTCAAGTACCTTTCCAAGAAATTTCCCTTCATTACGCAAGACAAATTAAAGGCTGGAATTTTTGTAGGTCCTCAAATAAAGAAATTGATAAAGGATGAAGAGTTTGAGAAGACAAGAATGAGAGAGAAATAGAAGCATGCACGACCTTCCCATCAGTTACTGAAAACTTCTTAGGCAATAGCAAAGATCCTAATTACAAGGCCATTGTCGAAACAATGTTGGAAAATTTCAAGAAGATGGGTTGTAACATGAGTGTAAAGGTGCATTTTCTGCACCACATATCGACTACTTTCCAGAAAATCAGGGACATTATAGTGAAGAACAGGGTGAACGTTTTCACCAATATATTAAGGAAATGGAGAGGAGGTACCAGGGGAGATTGAATGAAACTATATTGGCCGACTACTGTTGGATGTTGAGGAGAGATGTTGAGGATCTGCAAGGAAGTCAAAGAAGAGAAAGTTTGAAAAAAATTAAATGAAACACTTTGGCTTCTTGTTTTGTTAAAATGTAGTCATGAAATAAATTAGGGGAGTTCTTGAGAGTATTCTTAAAATGTTTCTTGAATAAAAACTTACCTTGTGTGAAATGGTATTTTAATGCTTTTCTTCGCTAATTAGTAAAATTGTCAAAACATTACTTCTTATTTTATATAAAAACCTGACGTGATAGAAAAAAACGGAAGTTATTTCTGGAATCAGCATAAAAACTTGATGGAAGAACACCTACTTTTAAGAAATCATCTGACAAAACGTTTGAAAATGCAGACTAGTGTTATACTTTAAATACAGTTTTAAAAATGGTATTGCTCTACTATGTATTATAAACTGCGCACACGTCACGAAACAGGATCCGGAATATATGGCATAAGAACCGGTGCAAAAGTTTTTTCCCCTTGAGTGAATATGCCACTGTTTTTGAAACAGAAATTTATGCTATTGTTCAATGCATACATGAAAACATAAGGAGAGCTTATCTTCTCAGATAACCAGGCTGCGCTTAAGACTCTAAGTAGGCATGCGGTAACGCCAGGACTGGTTTTAAATTGCCTAAACATGCTCACAAGCCCCGCAGAACAGAATGAAGTTCAACTCATGTGGGTGCCGGGTCACAGTGGCAGAGAGAGAAATGAAAAAAACTGATGAACTTGCACGACAAAGAGCAGCTTCACAATTTATTGGGCCAGAGTCGGCTCTAGGAACATCTCGATGTTTAGTAAGAGGGACTATTAAGAACTGGTCCAAAGTAGAACATCATAAAACCTGACTTAAAACTCCAGGAAATAAACATGGTAAACTATTTATTAGAAAACCATGTAAAAAAACACCTGAAACTTACTTAAATGTAACAGACGTCAGTTGAGAATAACTATTGCATTTCTCACAGAACATGTTCCTGTGAAAAACACTTAGCACAATGGGTGTGTTTCAGGGTAACTTAGATTGCAGATTGTGCAAGAAAGAAACTGAAATAGCACATTATATGCTCCTGTGAAGCTTTGGCTCACAGGAGATATATTGCTTTTGGGAAAATGTTTTTAGAACCACACGAATTTAAAACCATATCGGTATTCCTTGTTAAAGGGTGCACGCTTAATGAATTGACTTTAAAACGAGACAGGTAGTATAAAAAGCCCAAGTCTGAAGTGCGCCCGGAGCTTAGACAGAAATCTGCATCGACAAGATAAACATCAGTTCACAAAAATAACTCCTACAATCTTTAGAGTATAGAGTTAACCTTTAGTCCACTTTTTAGGGGAAGTCTTGCTCTACTAATTTGTATCACTACTAAGTATGACAGCTTGTGAACCCATAGGATGTGGTTTCTTTTTTTCAAATATAGGCTTTGTTTTTGTGCATTTTTGCTTTGACCGGCTTTTTCTGTGAATGACATTTTCTAATATAAACGACCTATTTTATGAAACTATTAAGATAGCCAAATTAAATTTTATGTTTAAAACAACATACAGATGCTGTTGTGGATGTACTCTGGTGTAAATAACCTGGTTTGTTGTTATTTTCTCTACTACTTATATTAAGTAGGGGAAGTACTGTATTCCACCCAAAAATTCCATGTCAAGATTTCACAGAAATACATGTTTTGAGGCACCCTGAACCCAAAAAATAAGCATTGTTGAAAAAGGTCGATAAATCGATAAGTTGGATAAATACCAAAACTTGGTATAAGTTCAATAATTTCCAAAGATGCGACACGAAGACGCCCTTTACATGGAACAATTTTCGAAATTTGTTATTTTCTAAAACATGGCTGACGATTTTGATAAAAAATCATATTAAATATATTTACATGAAAATAAAATGTATATATTGAATTTTCTGGAAACAATCTGAAGGCTTCGTCATTCGGAAGTAATTTTGTATAGTCTTGTATAACTGGTAAACGTTAAGCGATAGACGAAAACGTACTACAGAAAAAATGTAGATCTCTTTAAAACACAGAATTTATTTTAAGTAATTTTTTGTGGCATTAGTCATTTCTAAGATATTAATGGTTTCGTAAATTATTCATTCTTTTAAAGTCCTGTCGACATCCAGTTCTTTCTCTCAATTGTATGGAAATGTTATTAAATTTTAAGGCGGCATATAGCATCAGCTCTTAAACATTTGACTATCAGGTTCGCTTTGTATCTATAACGCATTGTGTAATGTAGCTATTTCTGCATAGGTTAATTTGCATTAAAAAAGTAGATAGAAAAATAAGCTAAGAATAGATAAACGGTATAGGGTACAAAGAGTCATGTAAAGACGTAAGTCATTGCCGAAAGTTTTAATCAAAAGATGTTATAATTAAGAAAATAATCCCACTTTCCTTAATAAACAAACTTGTCGGACAAAAGCAGATCAATGTACTTAGAAGATAGGAATCTACATCGTGTAAAAAATTCCGTCTGATATCTTAAATACTTTCTGGGATAATGGGTCGTGTATTTAGCAGATTTAACACTGGCGAGATATTCTCCCACAAACACTTTTGAGATCAATAAAATATGAAGGTAGAATGCGGAACAATCTCTGGCCTGTTATATACACACTTAGCTGCCTTACTGCAAAATCCAGATCAGATTGATACGACATTTCATTATTACAAGGAAGTATGAAGTTTCTTGGAAATTAGCAACCAATATCGAAATATCGATTTGGTTTCCCGTTACTTCTTGAGAAACCTGTCTGGTAATTAAAAACAGTTTCCCAATTAAGTTACTGTTTCCGTTCATCCATTACTAATGCAAAACTTCCATAAATTACATTTAAGAAAGGTATAGATAACATCTGCAGTTCGGTATCGCATGTAGATAAAAGCTATCTTTCCATGCAGTAGGCTAATAAGAGCAGTTTCAGTATGAAAACTTGGACGTACACAACAGTTAGGATTAGCTCACCTCGGTAGTGTAGAAATAGTGGTCTGCCTCGAGCTCAAGAGGTCCCGGGCTCGAATCTCGGTTAGGGTGAGTTACCAGATAAGGTGGTGTCACCGCGGTAACGTGAAGGACTCGCATTCGAAGTGTCCTGGGTTCGATCCTGGCGAACGCCCACCCTGATCCAAGGGTTTTTTCGTGGTTTTCCCGGGTCGGCAGGAAAATGTTGGTTTAGTTCATCTTCTATCACGACTTTCCTGCCGCTCATTTCCTGTACGCCTCACCCTCCTTGTCTTCTGTTTCAGGGTTGTAGGACCGGGCGTCTGTAATCTGCGGGTTGTTGTTGGGCGGTGGCTGTCCGCTCTGTGTGGTTTCTTCCCTGGCGTCTTTACGGGACTGCTCAATTAGGTTTCTCCTCTGAGTGAGCCCTGTGGGGGCCCACCGATGCGGGATGCGGTGGATCTGGAAACGTTAGGGACCCGTTCATGCTTGCGATTACCCAGATCTGGTCGCCATTGTGTTTTTCCCATATCCCTCCCTCCCTCCCTCCCAAGGATCTCAGTAGAAGCTAAAACGGCAGTTGCGTCCTACGAGCGACACTGCAAATTTATAAAAAATCAAACGATTAGTTTTAAAAAATATAAATGATTTGATTGTTTTTCAGAATATTCCCCTTTAACACCAATACATCTTTGCATTCAATGAGACCACTCCTTAAAGCGATACCACTCTTCCTGAGGTACTTCAGAAACCAGGCTTTTATAATATTCCACTGCTTCATTTGATGACAAAATAAATAATTCCACTCAATTTATCTTTAATTTTTTGAAAAAAGATAGAAATCACAAGGTCCTGGGTAAGGTTGTATGGCGGAGGATCCACGTGCTGACCTTTAAGATATCCAGATACTCAGCTGTTAGTTTTGCTGTATGCGACGATGCGTTGTCATGATGTAACATTATTTTTCTTTTTGGGTGTCTTTCACGAACTTTTTCAATACTTTGCGGTAACTAGACATTTGTGTACCAATCGGCAGTAACGGTAGCCCTATCTTCTAAAACTATAGCAGCAATATGACCGTTTGGGGGGGGGAATAAACTAGCAACCATCTTCTTATCAGCGCTGCGAATTCATTGGACTTTTGTAGGTTTAGATTCTGATCTATAGACCCATTGAGCCGATTGACTTTTCTTTTCAGGATCATAACAATAAATCCAAGATCAACACTAACGATATTTAAAGTGCCGCCTTGGAATTTTTCCAGTTTTTCTGCACTGATCAATGTGTCGGGAGTTTTCACAGTCTAACTGTTGGTGTAAAATGTTTTGGATTTGACTCGTAGCAATGTCCAATGTGGCCCAAATAAATTCATAACATGCCCGTGGATCTTCATGCTATATTTTCATCAGTAACAGCAATTCTAGGCCGTCATTCACGAAATTCATCGCTATTGTGCCATTTTCTCCCCTTCAAGTTCAATTTGGCTATAGCAGCAGAATGACATATTCAAGAAAACGCGACTTGGGCGTCGGAGTATGCCATTGGCGAATGAAGTTGCCAATAGTGAGGCGGCAGCACTACAACGAAGGAATGGAGAACTATTCAGCTTGGCCTGGCTTGGGTGACTTGACACGAAAGAGAAGACGAGGAGACGCTGAGAGGCACGTCTACCGGTAGCACGCTAATACGGAATGTGAGTCAAGGTGCACTATTTATTTCGGACTAGTCAAAAATTATAATCAACAGCTTTGGTGAATAACTTTTTCAAAATTATTTAACTTGAAGTGCCAAGTAGACAGGCCAAGCAGACAAGAAGAGATGGCTATAACGTTCTTTGTATGATATAAAGCAATTTTCTTATGTGGGAGAAAGCATGATTTAAACGTTGTCGATATGTCAATCTGTAATGTTACAATACTTTTCAAGAATTGAAATAGGAGTTACTATGCACTATATTTCACTAATTATGTAGTAATTACCGAGTAATTACTGGGCGACACAAACATTTATATAAAAAACCGTTATAATGCGAGATATAAAACACAAAATAAATATTCCCGTTTTTTTGTTTTTGTTTGTTACAAGTTATTCCCTCTATACCGAGTAGGGGAATTCCTTATTCTGAGCTTCCTTCACATTTTTACGTACATATATAACTGGGTTATGGGCTGGGTAGAAATAAACAAATGTAACACTATGAAAAAACTGATCTCTTTTGAGTTCGCCGTACCAATTGTAAATTGTTGCCTTAGATGGGGCTTCTTCTCCAAATGCATTTCTAAGCATATATTCTTCATATTCTTTAAATGTAAAATCGTACAAAAATCATAACCTGGAAATGTTTTCTACTCAAATTTATTTTTGGCTGAACACAAAATATTTAAATGATGATAATTAACAAACTATTAGAGTAAATCGAACAAACTACAGGGCAATCAACTCGCAAAACATTAGAAAGTAGTTTTCAAGTATAAGCAAATTTCATTTGTGTTTAGGAACATGGCATTCTAAAAATTGCCAATATCGCTTTCGTACTTGCGATGCTCTACCCCGGCTGCGGGGATCATCCGTTCGTTTATACCAGTGGTGGCGAAAGCGCGACTCGCGAGGCAGTGTGACTCGCAGGCGCAACTCCTTTTCTAGCCGTCTATTCATTTGTTTTCCATGTGCTGCTGAGTGGTGTAGTGCGTGTTGCATATTTGATGACTCGAGAGAGAAAGGCATTTTCGCTACCCTTAGTCTATACCTTTACCCGGATAAGGTTTCTTCCGGGGCTTTTCCTTATACTGAAAGATGAATGTCGGGTAACTTTAAAGTCTATGAACCCCGGGCTCATTTGAGCATCATTTGAACCATTTCATTCAGGCATCGTTTGATACGACCTACCTGGAGTTAAAACAATAAAAGAAGAAATCAATTAGGAAGTAAGAAACCTTTATAATGGAGGAAGAGGGCGTTGCTTTTCGTGCAATATTACATGCAAGATTAAGTAATGGTAAAACACACTGTTAAGTTACAAGACGTATTTTCAAAATAATAAGTTCCTACATAAACTTCTAGAAGCACGAAAAACCATTACTACACAATAATAATGTGTTATGGTCTTTAAAATTACCTCCTAAAAGTGGTAATAGTTGAGACATATTTCCAGCAATATAAAATGGATAGATATAGTGATTTTTTTAAAAAAAATCTGAAGCGGTACATTCGCATTACTTTTTCTCACTCGTCTAGAAACTATTCTTACAACAGCTTATTTCTGTCTCTTCTTGTTAACTAGGATAAACTTTCATTGCACATTTACACATTTCGTTGTAGGTATAATAAGAAAATAAGAGCATAAAGTTGGTAGTCAGATTTTTAAAAGGCAAGTCGCTATGTCATGGGTTTGAAATTTTATACTGCTTGCACGACAACGAGAAAAAACAAATACCGGCTTGCCACTTGAAAAAGTTATTAAGTATTTGAAAGTTCAAAATAATAACAAAGAATATCTCCGAAACTGGAAAGTTACATGAAAGTTTATGCGACAGGAATAACATGATTTAACGAGACGAACATTTTTTGCGTAGTAACATTTTCTCTCTCGCTTACGGTTTATCAATTATACAGGTGTCTTTCAGAATAAAGACTTCAAAGGTTATTCTCAAAAAAACTTTTGTCGGTAAATATATTTATGGTATTTTAAACATAATAGAACCTGAATACTAAACTTGGTATATAACCAACTTTTAGTTTTATAGTCATGCTGTCCACAGATACACGCACACACCTTTTTCTAAAAATGTTTTTTTTTTGGATTCAGGGGGCCTCAAGACATGTATTTCCGGTGAAATCTTGACATCAAAGTTTTGGGACGTACTATAGGAGAGAAAGTAAAAATGGTCTATAACTATGCTGAAGTACGAATGATGTTAATGGCAAGCACTGCTGGGTTCTCACGACTTGTAGTAAAGAAATTTACAAAATAGCATATTTGTACAATTCATACCTTTGTCTTTGCAATTTGTTTTAACAAAGAAATTAATCAGACTAACGGTGAGCTTCTCTTTCTTTATGATAAACGACTGGGTGTGAATTCAGCAACATAGTATGGATGACCGAAATTACTTCTTGCCTTGGGTTTGCGAGATGGAGATGATTGTTTTTTTTATTGCCTATTTAAGCATTATTACCTCCTTTGCCACGTACCTAGTAGGCAGAGAGGGTGTTGCATACCACCCAAAAATTCAATACAGAGATTTCACGGAAATGCACGTTTTGAGTCTCCCTGAATACGAAAACAAAATCATTTTGAGAAAAAGGTCCATGTGTGTGAACACCATAACTGAAAACTATGATGCAGTAATTTGTATCACAAATTACTTAAATGTAAAGAATGACTGTAATATGAATATGCATTTTTATGTGACATTGATTTGAGATATATATTGATTGTAATTACTGTTGAGAAGTAAGTTTATACGGCCTTACTGAAACTGACAATAATAGCGTGCAATAATGCAGCGAGGGGGTGAGCTGTTTATCATTATTAGAGACGAGGAAGTTACGTATTGTTGGCGCGTTTTTCTTAGAATTTGCTGGAACATTTTTCCTAAAGCATATGTATTCATAATTTTCATTGGATATAAAAATAGACGCTAATGTTGGCGCGTTTTATTAGCCAATAGCAACTCAGTTATAATCTTTAGGCATATCGGGGTGTAGGAGTATAAAAAGGGCTAGGTTAGAGATAGACCCCGTCAGTTCACCGAAAATATTTGTATGCTACACGTCGCCTTCAGTCCGTCAGTTCGCCGAAAATATTTGTACGTTACACGTCGCCTTCAGTTCAGCAGAAATATTTGTAAAGTACACGTCGGCTATCGATTCACAAGTTACGCGTAGCAGAGTTATGAAAAATCTAAAGTGTTGTAAAGTTAATTATACAAAAAGTTGAAGTACGCGAATTAGGAATGATCAGTAATGAAGTTATTATAACAGTTTCAGTTTGGTGAGTGTCAAGATCAATGTGTAAATGTGATAGTGAATGTGTTCGACAATAAAAAGTGTAAAACAAATTCTTTCATCAATGTTATCTTTGGATAAATGACTCCTTTCCGTTTACACAACCTGTATAAAGAGAAGTGCTCGACCCAAAAGGATAATAGCTAGCCGGAGGACAGTGAACCAAAAATTAAATAAAATAACAGTAGCATTCTTTCAAACAAAAACTAATACTGCCGCAAATTGCTGACACCAGATGGAACTAACAAACCTAACAAAGAATCAAGTCACAAAATGGCTTCACCACGTGGAGTAAACACAAATACAAAAACATTACAAGTAATACCGTCGCAAATAAAAGGCGGATAAACACAAAACTTGGTATTTAGGTTTAGTAAAGATGCGACTTGAAGGTTTTCAAGAAAATCTCCCATCCCAAACTACCGTTTATATGGACAAATATGGCTGAAAGTATTTCGATTATAATACCATATATTGAAGATATTTATATAACAAGTAAAACCTATGACTTGAATATTCTGAGAATAGCCTAGGAAGTCCTCTTCATTCGAAAAGAAATTTGTATAACTGGTAAGCGTTAAACTATAGACGAAAACTTACTGCACAAAAAATGTAGATCTGTTTAAAACATACAATTCATTTCAAATAATTTTTTATGGCATAAGCCGTTTCAGATATATCCGTTATTAAAGGTTCGGATTGTTAATTTCTTGTTTGTACTCTTAAAGTCCTTCAACATTCAGATGTTTCTCGCGATTCCATGGAAACAGTATGGAATTTTCAGACCAGTATATAGCGTCCAGTTCTTAAACATTTGACTGTCGCTGTTTTCTTTGTACTAAGTGTAATGTAGCTATTTCCGGAAAGGTTTATCTGGATTAAAATGAAGTAGATTGGAAAATAAACTGTAGCAAGAATAATTTGTATACTAAATAATAAGCGATAGAGACTACAGAAAATCATGGAATGTATCCCAGATTATTTTTACATGTAAAGATAGGCTAATTTAAATTGAAATAAAACTATCTTCTTGAAAAATAAATTATATAATAACATTAAAACGTTACTAAAGAACCTCCCAGCTGTTTACTAAAGCTACAGAAGCACATTAATGTATATTGATAGATTCATTGTGAATATTGCAAATTTAAGTTAGTTTTTTAATTTAAAAATATACATATACTTTTCTATAAAGTAATGAAAAATAAATTACAGTCTTTATTCAAAGCCTATAGAATGTATAGCAGCTTAAAAGCTGCTATTTTAACTTTCTCAATGGTTATTAAAGTGTGTCTAAATTCATTTCCTTCTGTCACTTCTCTATTATATGCGCGAATCTCACTTTAATTATTTATTCTATCCTAAATTCCTAACATAAGTAGTATGTGAACTCGTGCAGATGTTTCTAAAGAATTTGTGACGCAGAAAAAGAACTTGTAAGAAACCTATAATTCCAAATAAATAGGAACGACATAGTAATTATTGCAGTTGTAATTGCCCAAACACTACATTGCAGGGAAAAGGATAATAAACTTTCTCCTGTGTCATTTTGAGGGAGTAAAACAATGTCACTAAATAAAAAGAACACAAAATATATTCTTTCTGTATTTCTTTAAGTAACAATAAGAAAAGTAGGAACATTTAATTACTTTGGCGAAACAGTAAAAGACTTCTTGTGTTACACACTAACCAAGCAGATGATAATCATTTAGTGGGCCTTGATTCGACAACTTTTTTACTTTCTCTACCATGTAGAAAAAATCATTTTTTGAAAAATGTCTGTGTGTGCCTGTGAACAGCATAACCTCAAAACAAATGTTTCAAATATACCAAACTTGGTATTTAAGTTTACTGTCTTTCATACATGCGACATGTGATACATGTGATATCCCACCACCAACTACCCTTTACATGGAAAACTTTCAATTTTTTTTAAATTTTATTTTCTGGTTCTAACGATTTTGATTAAAACAACATTTATTAAAGATATTTGCATAAAAAATGGAATTTTGAATGTTCGGGAATAGTCTGCAAGTCCTGTTCATTCGGAAGGAATCTTGCATAATATATCATAGCTAAAAAACGTAAATCTCTTTAAAACACACAATTTATTACAAATAATATTTTTTGGCATCAGCCATTTCCTAGATATACGTTATTAATGATCGGATTTGTTCAACACTTTTGTCATTCTTTTGAAGTCCTGTCGACACCCAGTTTTTCTCTCGATTACATGGATAAACTAAGGACAGCATATTAACATCCAGCTCAACATTTTACTGTCGCTATTCGTTTTGTATCTATAACGCAGCGCGTAAAGTAGCTATTTCTGAAAAGTTCTATCTCGATTAAAATGAAATAGATATAAAAATAAGCTATCCTAAGAATCATTTTAGTCACTAATAAACGATAGAGGGTAGAGAAAGCCATGTGAACGTAACTCGTCAAATATTTTTTTTGTTCGAGTTACTTAGCGCCTTTAACATCTAAGGTCATATCGGCGGCTTTTGTCTTTGGAGCAATATTGCAATGATGTTCACTCGTTTTACTGTGGTGTTTTCTTTAGGCTTGTTTCGTTTACTTTGGGATTTTCTTTTTATAACATTAAATTTACACACACATACACACTCTTTCATACTTCCAGTCTAGGGGGGATGGGGAATAATCCTGACTAAAGAAAAATTCCCATCCTCCAGTTGGGAATCGAACCCATGACCTCTGAGTTTCCATTTTGTGTGAGATTGTTTAATTTTCATACTATAAATCAAGCTTTTTGATGGAAAATAAATTTATGACATAAAATAAGTGGGTATTAGAGTTTACATTAATGACAGCACGGAGTCTAGATGTTTGAACTCTGCTTTATCAAAGAAGTTTCATGTTGCCTACTTTACCAGCGCAGCGAGTTTATCAGCTTTCAAAAGTTGAGCAAAATAAGTTTATGTGAAGGTAGGATCATCAAAGATAACTAAGTCAGGCCTTCGTGCTCATAAATTCAGATCACGTAAATTCTGACTTTCGAGGGAAAGTTGAGGCTTATTCAGGATATCCCTGAACTAATGCTAAATATAGAAAGTCTGAATCAGATTTTAAAATTCAGGACTAAGGCCAGAATACACACCACTCAACTTTCACTTTTAGCTTCCAGCTCGGAGCTACTGTTTCTACTCTTTCGACATAACCGAGAGGTTCTCGCTTCGTTAACCAAAGACGCTTGGTTAGAACGTGACCATGACCTTCAATTTTTCAAATCTGACTCACCGTTTCCAAACTTCTTTCTGCTCGTGCACACTGCTAAAAAAACGGGTATCAGTATGTCCTTCCATTTTGGCGCGTTTTTTATTTTATTCATTGGTTTTCGTAGACCGAATGTGTTAAAAAGGGTGTTAAACTATAATTCCTAGTAATGCAGTTTGCAGTTTTAGAAAAAGGTCCGCCCGCACGCGTGTGTGTTTGTGTGCTTGTTAACAGCATAACTTAAAAACAAAAAGTTTGATAAATACCAAACTTGGTATTTAAGTTCAGTATCTTCCAAAAAAGCGACACGAAGATTTTCAAGAAAATCCACCCACCTCAAACTACCCTTCACGTGCAAATGTTTTCGAAATGTGTTATTTTCTCTAAAATGGCTAACAATTTTGATTAAAATACCTTATATTAAAGATATTTACAATACAAATAAAATGTATATCTTGCATTTTCTGGGAATAGTCTGAAGTCCTCCGAAGGAAGTTTGTATAATATTGTATAACTAGTAAACGGGCAACGATACACGAAAATGTACTACATAAAAAGTTAAGGTTTTTTGTAGCATTAAGCCATTTCTGAGACATCCGTTATTAATGGTTCGAAATGTTCAATACTTGTCCATTATCTTGAAGTCCTGGTCACATTCAGTTGTTTCCCACAATTACATGGAAACAATATAGAATTTTAACGCCAGCGTATAGCGTCCAGTTCTAAAACATTTGACTATCGCTGTTACCTTTGTATCTATAATGAAGTGTGTAATGTAGCTATTTCCGGAAAGTTTTATCTCGATTAAATGAAATAGATAGAAAAATATATTTTCGCAACAATAGATTCTATACCTACTAATAAACGATAGAGGGTAGAGAAAGTCATGTGAATGTATCATATGATATTTTTTTACTATCTACTTAATTTCAATCTATATAAACTTTTGTATAAATAGCTATATTACACTCTTGCCTATACATACGAAGGAAGAGGGACAGCAAAATATTTAAGTACTGGGTGCTATATACTAGCCTTAAAATTCCATACTCTTTCCATGTGATCGCGAAAAGCAACTGAATGTCGACAGTACTTTAAAAGAACGAGAACGTATTCAACAATGCAACCATAACGGATATCTCGGAAATGGCTAATGCTACAAAAAACGTTATTTGAAATAAATATGTGTTTTAAGGAGATCTACATATTTTGAGTATTAAGTTTTCATCTATCGGTCGTTTACCAGTTATACAAGGTTATATAAAATTCCTTCCGAGGGAAGAGGACTTCACAGACTATTCCCAGGAAATTCAAGATATAAGTTTTATTTGTTATGAAAATATCTTTAATATATGGTATTTTAATCACAATCGTTAGTCATTTTTTAAAAACTCAAACATTTTGAAAACTAATCTATGGAAAAGGTAGTTCGAGGTGAGGGTGTCATCTTTAAAACCTTCGTGTCGCAACTTTGAACCATGGTCAACGTTTATATCAAGTTCGGTATTTATCCTATTTTTCGTTTTTAATTATACTGTTGATAGACAGTCTAAGAAACACATATATTTTTATAAAAACACTTTTTTTTTTTATTCGAAGGCCTCAAAAAATATATTTCCGGCAAATCTCGGTATCAATTTTTGTATGGAATGCAATACCTTATCTAACTACCCTGTACGTGGTAGAGATGGTAAAAATCGCAGTTGTTGATCATAAATATCGACGGAGAAGTTGCTGTTACACTAGATGCAATTTTCTATCTGTAGAGTTATTTAATATATGCTGGTAATGTTGAATCTAAAACGGCAAAAGAATGTAAGAGAATCGCCAAAACTCTGCACACGCTTCTAAATGTGAAGAATCTCATCCGTTCTACCCAGACTTTTAAAATATCTTTCACTTCAACTTTCTTTATCCCCCTTGAGCCTACAGCAAATACGTAACAAAAGCAATTTTAGACAGCCCTGAATATTAAATAATAAGGTATCCAGCTGAAATTTTGTAGGAAATGACAGTAAAAATTCGTACATACGCAATAAGTCCGCTCATAGTAAATTAACGAAATAAGTGTAACAATAATTTTATTTATAATTATATTTTATTTAACATTATTGCTACCATAATTATTACTTTTAAGTAATTATGTTGATTCTGCAATTGTTACAGTTATTACTACGCGCGTGCGAAGCTACCTGCGGGTCATTGGTAAGCGCATCCCAGCTCGGTACCTGGATGGGGCTCTCGACCGGTCTTCAGAACAATAACCGCTCAGCGAACCCATTATGTGCCGCTTCCACTTTTTACTGTCCTAGGAGATTCCTTTCGGCATGTTCTAGTAGCCTCCCTTTCGGAAATGTTCCGTTTTGTATACGGGGCGTATATAAGGCAGAGATTTGCACGGGCTCGAGCTAAGACCTCGCTTAGGGCCGCGGCCGCGGGCCGGGTTTGGGGCAATTTAAAAATTGTTTGTCGGGCTCCAGCTTAACATTCCGCTTATTGCATGAGGATTCCAGAATCTCAGCCACCACTATAGCTGTACAGTGTCCTTATTGTCCCAAGAACCTGCGTGCATCCTTTACCACGCTCCCCGGCAGAGGAAGCAATTCCCATTCCAGTACCGGAAATCGAACGCGAACTCCTGCGTACCACACGCAGCAGCTTTTCATGGAATAATAAATAACATTAATAATTCAATAACTGCAAAATAATTTTATCTAATATAAAATTAGACAATTGGGCCGGACCGGGTGGTGTGGTACCTACAGTATAACCTATTCTCGGGCTTGATTCTGAACGCGCCGGGTGGGACCGGACGCAAGAATTTCGGCCCGTATAGACCTCTAATACGGTGCGCTGCAAAATAAGACCAATTGATGAAACTCATACAGAAAAACTAAAATCAAATGTATTTTTACTAACGTATATACAACTATATTACCTGCATCGTAGAGACAGTTTACAAACTTCGTTGCACACAGGTTGGAAAATAGAAAATAGACCTGTTACAAAATAAGACCAGGCTAAATATTCCGTGACCTTGGTGCTCATACGCTATGCTGTAACTATGGAGGGAGTACCTTCATCTCAGATGTGTTTGTTAAGAGTGAATGGTAACTATTGAAGTAAGTGAATATGGGCAGGAAGGCAGGATTGTCCACCTTCGAGCAAGGTCAAGCTTTAAAAGAAGGATATTCATCTCGAGAAATAGGAAGAAGGCTTGACAGTTCTCCATGCGTGATAAATAACTTCCTGAAGGTACTAAATAACTATGGAACAAAACTATCGTCTGGAAGACCTCAAAAACTTACGTCTCAGCAGAAGAGGCAAGCGATCAGAAAACACTGCTGGCGATTCATTTTGGGACAGCTTCCTCGTGATCCCACTGTTAATATTCATAAATCGACGTTGTCGAGGCTAGTCAGACAAACAGACATGCTGAAATACAAGAAACGGAAAACTCAACCCCGTGTGACAGCCCTCCAAAAAACTGAGATGTGTTGACTGGGCTAAGCAACGCGTCCTTGGAAGGAAGAATGGAAACGTGTAATATTCAATGATGAAAAGAAATTCAATTTAGACGGCCCTGTAGGCTGGGCATACTACTGGCATGATATCAGAAAAGAACAGAAAATTTTTAATATAGAATCAACTGGAAAATTTAATGCCACAGCCGGGATTTGAACAAATTCTCCCGTTCTCCGTACGGTTGCTCTAACCATTGAGCTACTGTGACAACATTGAATTCCCCAATTGACTCAAGTTGTTTCCCAGACAACTCTCCCTAGAGATGACAATCTTAATGGTGATTGCCGTACTTTGATACTGGGTGCTTAAGTGTTTCTTAAGGTTTCTTTTTTTAATTATTATAAATAATTAAATGAAATAATATTACTTTTTAAAGACTAAAGCATTGACCGTATACTGAAAACTTGCCAAGACCCGGCTAAGGTCTTCTGGGAAACAACTTGAATCAATTGGGGAATCCAATGTCCCACCGGCATGTTGTCACTGTAGCTCAATGGTTAGAGCAACCACAAGGACAGCGGGAGAATCGTGTTCAAATCCCGGCTGTCACAAAACTTGCTAAGACCAGGCTAAGATCTTTAAAACGTATAATTAACTTTTATTAATGATATATAATAATTAAAAAGAAGAGAAATTGTTTTCAAAGAGGCAGCAAAGGTCTCGGATGGTATGGGGTGGATTCGGATACGGAGAGAAAACACATCTTGCATCCCCTGCAGGTCATATGAAAGCATCAGACATTGGTTGAAGAGCAGCTTTTACCGGTTGCCCAGAGGACTGGAACAGTGGATTGGATATTTCAACAGGACACTGCAGGTATCCACATGCTGGATTCACAAGGAATTGGTTTTGTCCCAAAGGTGTTAGTGTTATGGAATAGTCCGCCATTTCTCCGGACCTAAACCCTATGGAGAACATATGGGGAATCTTGTGCAGATGAGCTTATCTGGATGGAAAGCAATATGCCAACGTGCATGAATTAAAGGCCTCTGTGATATCTGCAGAATGAACTTGAACTGCCAGTGTTACAGAAACTTGTAAAGGGCATGGCGGGTCGTGTATTTCACTTAGTTCGGAAAAGGGGTTCATTTATAGGATATTAAAGACTAGTGGTATTATAGTTTTGCAACAGAATTGTTATTTTTAATCCGCAGTGTGTGCAAGGAATGCTTTTGTTTGCAACTAATCATATCATAAAAGTAATATATTTTATGTACGCAAGCAAAAATATATTTCATTTTAATTTTTCTCTATGCATGACGAGATTCATCATAATTTTGCAACGTATTTTATAAGAGGCTGGACATTTGAGTTCAGTTCAGTTGTGATTCGATTCGACGGATAAGTTGTGTTCTGTTCCAGGTGTGTATCAAAAGTATATCAAGTGTAACGCTCTGCTGCTCCTCATTTGTTACAATATTAATTGTTTATATATAGGAAATAGCATTGGTATTGATAACATAGTTGATTACATTTATTTAATTAATTTATTTTAAGTCTCTTTAACTCACAAGGTCTATTCACGACTCTTACATTAATACAGTGGTTGTTGAACATTAATAGCTTTCTAGGAATATACATACATAGTATCATTTGGTAATAAACATATAAAGCTTTTTTATGTGAACTATACAATTAAAGAACAGTTATAATTATACTACAATTGTTTTAAACTTCAATATACAGTTGTATACTTTTAAGAACATTATAATCTTTTTACACATTGTTGAATCATTAAGACAGTGAAAGGGGATATACTACAAACTTATATATAGGGTAGTTAAATTATATTCGAACCCACTCGCGGCTCTCTCTACTGCGCGAGACAGCCAGCAGTCGCCGGGGAAATTACACCGGCAGAGGCGGACCAAAATCCTTACCTTATAATAGATGCTGGAAATGTTGACCACCTGCACTCAAGCAGGCAGCATATCTCGTGTAAATATTCTCGCTCACTCTCCGAAGCTCAGCAGCAGGAATTCTTGTGATGAAACGCCTGATCAGAAAATTGGAGTGTGGTGTGCGATAAGTGCTAGAAGAATAATAGGACCCATATTCTTAAATGAAACAATAAATGCAGAGCGATATCAGAAGTTAATTCTGGGGCCTTTTGCAATCGCTTGACGAAGAAGAGAAATCGTATGGTTGGTTCCAGCAAGATTCTGCAGCACATACGGCTGCCGAATCATTACATGCAATAAGAGAGGTGTTTGATGACAGAATAGTTAGTGTTGATTTGTGGCCCCCTCGTTCTCCTGACCTAACGATTTGGGAGTTTTATTTATGGGGTTCTTTAAAAGAAAGTGTATCGTTTCAATCCTCGCACACTACAGGAACTTAGAGAAAACATTGTGCAAGAAATCACAAGAATTCCTGCTGCTGAGAGCAGTGAGAACATTTACACGAGATATGCTGCTTGTTTGAGAGCAGAAGGTCAACATTTCCAGCATATAAGGTAAATATATTCGGCTGTCTCGCGCAGTAGAGTGAGGCCACGAGTGGGTTCGAATATAATTTAATTACCCTATATATGTACATACATATATACATATAAGCATATAGACATATAAAGCAATACCAAACAAGAATTGTACATAATAATATAACTCGGCAACAAAGATGTTAGAAAATTTAGCAGCCAAGAGATTTTAAATTGAGACCATATTTTTTTTTTCCATGAAGTAATGATTTTGGTTCGGATGTATAGTGCTAAGTCTGAATGCCATGTTATCTCTACATGGCTCTTATTGCGATGGAATTAAAAATAATATTACTTGTTTTCCTTGTTCTATTGCAAGATTATATGATATCTGCATTTCTTGAATAAGTTTGTTTTCTGTATGTATATTTTGGTGGCTAAGATAGCACATTTTGAATCAGAACATATTATGTATAGTTGTCTATGGGATTCTGTAATGCATGAAAATGCTTGTTTCAGAGCATATAACTCACTAGAATAAATTGAGAAGTAATCAGGGAGCCTTTCTATATGAATTCTATTTGGGAGGACGGTTGCACTACTCCATTTTGAGTTTTTGAACATCTGTAAATATTGTTATAGTCATAGTGGGTTCCAGAAATTTGCTTAGAGAGTTGTGGTTGGATTGGAAATAGTGAATTTATTGGAGGAATTCGTTTCGACAAATTCAACCATCATTGCATTAATCGATAAAAGAGCTCAGCTTAGTATACTACAAATTCCATCACAAGAAACAAGAGTGGTAACAATGGAGTACCATTAAGTGTTGCATTCTACTGAGTGTTATAATCTTCAGTTTATGGTACGAGTGGCTCATGTTAAGATCCCTACTTAAAGTGCCAGGTGTCTAAAAGGCATTTATGCAAACGTTTATATGGATTAACAAGGAGTTGAAAGAACAAACTTTTATAAGAACAGTTCGTGGAAGAATGGTCAGAGAAAGTCATGTAAATATAACACAACAAATATAAATGTACCTTTGAATTTTCTATGTGTTCTCTCTTTTGAATGACTTTTGTATAATTAAACCGTAAGGGAGAGACAAAATACTACTACAAAACAATTAGATCCCCTTAAAGCACATAATTTATGTCAAATACATTTTTTGTGTCGTTAACCAATTCCGATATATTCTTTTTTATTGTTTTGAATTTTAAGATACCTATACTTTAAGTCGCTGTTCGTTTTTTACTTTCTCCTACGTACAGTAAGTAGGGGAAGTATTGCATTCCACCCAAAAATTCGATAGCAAGATTTCACCATGAATACATGTTTTAAGGCCCCCTGAAACCAAAAAATGCCCTTTAGAAAACGGTCCGTGCATGTGTCTGAACAACATAATTCAAAATCGAAAAGTCCGACAAATACAAAACTTGGTATTTAGGTTTCCATACCCCATACTACCTCTTATATGGAACATTTTCCAAATTTGATTTTTTCAAAAATGGCTCTAATGATTTTAGTTAAAATATCATATTCAAGATATTTTCATGGCAAATAAAATATGTCTTGAATTTCCTGGGAATATCCCCAAAAGTCCTCTTCTTTTTGAATGGTTTTTGATAACTGGTAAATCGTAAGAGATAGGCAAACTGCTTCTTCACAAAGAATGTAGAGCTTCTTAAAACGCACAAGTTAAGTCCTATACATTTTTTGTGGAGTGAACCATTTCGAGACATTCCTTCTTATTTGTATGAATGTTCTAATACTTAATATTTTTTCTCAAATGGGAATTCGTTATTAGTTTTTTTTATCCTGAATATGCAAAGAGGATGGAATGCTCCACATAGCAACCAGCTCTTAAAAGATTTGACTATCGCTTAAAGTCTACCATATTCCCCTTGCACCTACAAGAAAACTAGCAATAAGATAGAGTCTGCAAATGTTTATCTCCATTAACATGAAGTAAATGGAGAATAAGCGTTTGTACAAGAATAGAGAAAGTCATGCGAGTGTAACACATCAGATTTTTTTTTCTGTGGTCATACAAAGATCATGACGTTTCAAATGCACGACAGAGCAATGCACTTTTTAAAAATCTAATGTGCTACATTCACATGATCTTCACTATTGCTTTTTGTGGATATACAAATTATTCTTACGAAAGTTTATTTTCCTATCTCTTCATTTTAATCGAGATAAACCTTTCCGGAAATAACTGCATTAACATTTCGTTATAGATACAAAGGAAATAGGGATAGTGAAATGTTTAAGAACTGGACGTTGTATGCTGGCCTTAAAATTCCACACTCTTTCCACGACATCGCGAGAAACAACTGAAAATCTACAGGACTAGGACTAAGAATTACGTTAAGTATTGAACATTTCGAATCATTAATAACGGATATCTCGGAAATGGCTGACGCCACAAAAAAGTATTGGAAATAAATTGCGTGTTTTAAAGAAATCTCCATTTTGTTTTGTGTAGTATGTTTTCGTCGATCGCTTAACGTTTACCAGTTATACAAGAATATATAAATTTCCTTCCGAATTAAGAAGACTTCACAAGCCATTCTCAGAAAATTAAAGATGTATATGTTTTGTTATATACATATCTTTAATATATGCACTTAATCAAAATCTTTAACAATTTTTCTGATAATCATAAAATTCGAAAAAATGTTCTATATAAAGTGTAGTTGGGTTGAGGGATTTTCTGGTTGCTCCTGAATTTAAATAACAAGTTTTGTTATTTATCGGACATTTCGTTTTTGAATTTTGCTGTTCACAGACACGAACATTCTTTTAAATGCTTGTTTTGGATTCAGGGAGCCTCAAAACGTGTATTTGCGCTGAAATCTCGGTATCTAATTTTTTGGTGGAATGCAATACACTTCTTACTATGTATCTGACAGAGAAAGTAAAAATTTGACTATCGCTTTAATCTACTGTGTCTTTATACCTACAATGAATGTGTTGTATACTGCAAGTTGACCTCGATTAACAAAAAGAAGATAGAAGAAGTCGCTTTTGTAAGGATAGTTTGGAGAAGAGTGTAGAGAAAGTCATGTGAATGCAACACATTAGAGGTACAGCCAGGTATTCCTAGAACACATTGGTGTCGCCTCTGCGATCACTGTCCTGTGAGTTTATTCAAAGAGAAGGCCTACCCACTGGTATGGCTAAACATGGGATTGTTTCTTGTTGCCTAATCTCATTGACCTAGTTTATACCGCAGGGAGATTCAGAAGAGAGCCTTGTATCAAGGTGAGTAATAATTGCTTGTGACTACGCTAGCAACTCGCCGGAATTCTTAAAAGCTACAACAGTCACTTCTGCGGTGTTGGAACTTGCTCTAAAGAGTGATACCTAGTAGAAGTTACACATAAGCTTCTATAAATATATATATATATATACAGTAAAAGAGTACAGAATCTTTCATTTTGAATAAATAACTGAATTTGATGTGTATGTACTGGGCTACACCGAAGAAAACATGTTATATTCTTAACACTTCTGTCTGCACGTAGAGTGCGCTACTTTCCGTACTCTGTACTTACAAATAAATAAATAAAACCTGTAATACTCCATTCCAACACTTTGTTACTAAATAGCGACGTGTTTTAACACATGTTCCATTTATTGATTACACTAACACTTACATCATTACTGTACAGATAATTAACTATTAAATTGAAAGAAGTAAACTAAAAGAATAATTGAATTTGCAACTACTAAATAAAAAAGTTCAACATTTACATTCCCACTGGTAGCCAGCTTATCTAACTAAAACCAACTAACCAAACTGTGTCGGAAGTCGACAAATTTGGTACTGGTATTCAGGACCTCCATTAGTAAACTAACACTACAAGAAATAACTGATAAAGAAGATTAAAACATTTACTGTTATACATTTTTTTATAATTATCTACTCATAATTCTACTCGTATCTACTCATTATCTACTCTCCTTTTTAGATAATGTGGTAAACTAAAAGAAAATTTGAATTTCCACCTGCTAAATCAAAAACTTTAACAATTACTACATTCCTATATAACTAAAACCAACTAACCAAAATGACGGAAGCCGACAAATTAGTTACTGGAATCCAGGACCTCCATTACTAAACTAACACTATAAGAAACAAATAATAAAAAAATTAAACATTTACTGTTATATATTTTTATCATTATCTACTCATAATTCTACTCATATCCCATTATCTACCCCCCTTTTTATAGATATTTTAAGCTTATTTTCTTTTATTTTTATGGTATTTATATACTTCTATACTCTGATTAGTTGAGTGTTAATTGTGACCACTTCACTCTTTTGCCCTAACTTCTCAACACTAAAAGTCATAGTTATTGAATTTTACACTTCACTTCCATATCACTTCACTAATCTCATAATGAGTTATATATCAGTCTCACATTAGCCAACTCGCTATACACTTCACTTACACACCCACTGTTTACTATCCACCAAATCTTTTCTTCATGCTGACAATAACTCCCCCTCGCACTCCTCCCTTTATAGCTGCACCAGTCTCCTCACTTTCTTCTTCTAATACACCCCACATCTTACACCTTCTCCTCTTGTAGCTCACCAGCTGCCACCTGCTTTCCCTTTAATCCTTCATCCGCTCTGGTCATCCCGTTCTCCTCCTCCTATAATATAATTGCTTTGTTTGTATACATATTTCCTCTAGTGGTTGCAGTTCAATTTTGTTATTACATTGTCATTGTGTTATTCAGAAAGTTATTTATTTTAGATGTCATTTATATTGCCTATTGATATATTTTAATATTAGTTATTGGTAGTATTGCCTTTATTTGTTATCGTTAACAATAACAATAACTCTGTACTTACAGAAAGCACCAGGGGACTATGCCCCCACGTGACCCCGGGAGATGGGCGTCATCCGAGTGACACTCCCACCCCCGAGAGCTTTTCCGTTGGGCCGGTACCCCCCCCCCCATTACAGGATGGAAGTGGATACGCCGTTTACGCGCGTCAACCCCCGAAAGGGATGACTACCGAGAACCTCGATGGGGCCGACAGCAATCTAGCAACTGTCTACCGGCTATCGAGGGCGGTGCCGCAGGACCTTGAGGCGTCTCACAACCCGCTTGGACAACCGCCCAGATGTCCCCAATCTGCCATAGGTATTGGGAACCACTGGCCCACAGAGTCCAACCCAATCCAAACGACACGCTCGGGCTCGGATGTTTGGCCCAGCGTACTTCTAGTAACGCCAGAAGCATCACAAGTACTCAGGGTCCGCAGCGCCCGCACCACGGCAGCTGAAGAGGTCGAAACCCCCTTACGGGGACTCTGAAATTAGATTAGGTTAGCGACCTATACGGATCTATTGTGGCTACTACCCCCTCTCCCAGGAAGAAAGGATGAAGTGAAGCAACCACAGGAGGCTACAGGCCGCAGGCAGACACGCCATAAAGACGCGCGGAAGTCTCTAAGAAAGCTACAAGCAAATCCTGAAAATCACGGTAGATGAGAAACCACCGCAGCATTTGCCTATCGACTACGGAAAACCACGAGAAACTCGTCAGAGTGGGCGGTCTACGGGAATCGAATCTGAGACCCCCGAATGCGAGCCTCATACGTTACTGCAGAGCTACCTCTCTCGGCTACTTACAATAAGTAAAAGAAATATTTCATTCTACCCAAAAAATTGATGTTGAGATAAGCTCCCTGAATCCTAAAAGGTATTTTTAAAAAATGTCAGTGTTTTTGAGTGTGAATAGCCTAACTAAAAAAATCTGATGTGTTATACTCACATGACTTTCTCTACTCTTGTACAAACTATTTTACAAACGCTTATTCTCCATATGCTTTATGTTAATCGAGATATCGAGATGTTAATCTTATTGCTAATTTTCTTGTAAATGCAAGTGGAATTGGTAGGCTTTAAGCGAGTCAGATATTTTAAGAACTGGTTGCTATGTGGAGTATTCCATTCTCTTTGCATTACCAGGACAAAAAAATGAATAACGAATTCCCATTTAAGAAAAAGTATAAGTATTGGAAAATTTAAGGGAATAACAAGCAATATCTTGAAAATTGTTCACTCAACCAAAAAAAAAAAAAATGTATACGACATAAATTGTATATTTTAACGCGATCTACATTTTTTTGTGTAGTAAAAGTATGTCTATCTCTTATGGTTTACCAGTTATGCAAAAGTCGTTCACAATGAAGAATACTTTTGGAGACATTCCCAGAAAATTCGATATATACAATTCATTTGCCATAAAAATGTCTTAAACTTATGGTATTTTATTCAAAATCGTTAGAGCCATTTTTGAGAAAATTAATATTTTCGAAAAATGTTCCATGTAAAGGGTAATATGGGGTGGGGGATTTTCTTGAAAATCTTCGTGTCGCATCTCTGGAGGATACTGAACCTAAATACCAAGTTTGGTGTTTATCTGACTGTTCGTTTCTGAGTTATGCTGTTCACAGACAGACATGTTTCCAAAAATGCTTTATATTCATTCAGTGCACCTCAAAACATGTATTTCCTGTGAAATCTCGGTATTAAATTTTTTGGGTGGAATGCAATACTTCCCCTACTTACTATACGTAATAGAGAAAGTAAAACAGAGGCCGTAAACACCAAACTTGGTATTTAAGCTCAGTATCTTCCAAAAGTACAACACGAAGGTTTTTAAGAAAATTTTTCACCCCAACTACCCTTTACAGGAAACATTTTCGTGATTTTTGATTTTCTGAAAATCGCGTCTAACGATTTTGATTAAAATACTATATGTTAAAGATATTTTCATGATAAACAAAATGTTAATCTTGAATTTTTTGGGAATAGACTGTGAAGTCACCTTCATTCTGAATGACTTTTGTGCAATTGGTAAACCGTAAGAGATAAACAAAAACTTTGTATACAGAAAATGTAGATCTTGTTAAAGAACAAAATTTATGCCAAATAACTTATGGCGCCTTATATGTAAAATTAAAAATAAACCCAAGTAAACATCAATGGTTTTAACAACTACCTAGAGAATACAAGCTAAAAACACAGCTTATATAGATGGTTCTGCAGATAAATTGTGAAATAATGTGGGAGGAGATATATACTGTAATAACGTTTCACATTATTTTACATTGCCTAGACATCTACAACTTTTGATGGTGAAGTTGTGGCAATACAACGAGCATTAGAACAGATATACTACAGGACTGATATAAAAGAAAATAAAATAGTTGTTCTCACAGACTCAGTTTCTGCCATTCAAGCAATAGAACGATATGATAGTCCAGATGAATCTTATAATATTAAGGATGTGAGATCTTATTATAGATTACTACAAACAAAACTTCAACAGATAATATTACTGTGGATACCAGCACATGTGGGAGTAAATGGTAATGAGAAAGCAGACTTTCTGACCAAAACTGGTGCAGTGTCATATTCGAAACCTATTAAACCTCGTGGACTAGATAGACTAAAAATGTCAAAATTAATGTAGAATAAAAATACCAATATAATATCAAAAGGAAATTACTAACAAAAATTACTCCAACATAAAAGAAATAGTACAAAAATAAAAAACGTTCCAAGGAAAGAAGCCTTTGCTTACTTCAGATTAGCCACTAGACATGACTGTCAGGCAGAACATCTACATAGGTTTGGTTTTATGAATGACAAAGCATGTAAAATTTTCAATGCTGACAAGATTTTAATGGTGAACACCTACTAGAATGCCCAGAATTGAGGAAAGCTGTGCCAGATGGGTAGATACACAATTTATATTGGCTAGCAAGGGAAAAATTGATAGATCAAAATCCTGCACATTAGATCAACAACGCCAATTATGTATCTAACCACTTCCAAGACATATTAGTTTAAAGTTTTAAACAATTATACTTTTCTAAAGTAGAAAGCCTCTATTCCTTTTTTTTTCAAGTAAAGAGAACATTGCCATATTTTACTATTACTTAAACCTACTGTATTCCCCTAATTCCCTTGCACCCATAAGAAAATATGTAATATAACCACTTCTGCAAATGTTAATCCCAATTAATATAAAGTAGAAAGAAGAATAAGGCTTGTAAGCGTTTACGTAATAAGTCATAAGCATATCTTTTGCTGCAAGTTTTTATATTTACAGAATTTATAATGGCTAAATATTCAACAGATTACACTACACAGCGTAAACTCTTTGGGAAGACATAAAATAAAAATTTATAAAATGAGAACTTTTACTATTGATTGTTCAATCATTTGTATATGCATTCTAGAAGATAGAGGTTTGTCTGAAATACACCTCAACGTGCCTACCATTTTGAACACGACTCGATGCTAACTCTTCCCATGTATGATTTGATATCTTGGAGATAATTTTAAAAAATCTGATGTGTTACACTCACATGACTTTCTCTACTCTTGTACAAACTATTTTTACAAACTCTTATTCTCCATCTCTTCCATATTAATCGAGATAAACATTTGCAGAAACGATCTTTTGACATGCAAAGAGAATTACATTTTACACATAGTGACCAGTTCTAAAACTATTTAACTCGTTTAAGGCGTACTATGTTCCCCTTGTTTTGTAATTGCAAAGGCAATATAGAAATACAGTAGCCTTTAAGCATCGACATATATCTTAATAGCTGGTTGCTATGTGCAGCACCATTCTCTTTGCCACAGATTAATACTCTTTGCATATCCAACACAAAAAAGGAATAACGAATTCCCATTTGAGAAAATTAGTATTAAAAAATTTAAGGGAATAACAAGTAATATCTCGAAAATGGTTCGCTCAACAAAAAAAAAAGTATATGAAAAATTGTGTATTTTTACGCGATCTACATTTTTTGTGTAGTAAAATTTTGTCTCTCTTATGGTTTACCAGTTATGCAAAAGTCGCTCACAATAAAGAATACTTTTGGAGACGTTCCCAGAAAATTCGAGATATACAATTCATTTGGCATAAAAATGACAAACTTATGGTATTTTATTCAAAATGGTTAGAGCCATTTTTGAGAAAATTATAATTTTCAAAAAATGTTCCATGTAAAGGGTAATCTGGGGTGGGGGGATTTTCTTGAAAACCTTCGTGTCGCATCTCTGGAAGATACTGAACCTAAATACCAAGTTTGGTGTTTATCCGAGTTTCTGAGTTATGCTGTTCACAGACACACGCATACACACACAGACATGTTTCCAAAATGCTTTTTTTGGATTCAGGGGTCTCAAAACATATATTTCCGGTGAAATCTCGGTATCGAATTTTTGGGTGGAATACAATACTTCCCCTACTTACTATACGTAGTAGAGAAAGTAAAAAAAACTGAAAAAAAATCTTTGCTCTGAGATCATTAATATCCCTGGGTCGCTGTGCATACACACGAAGCTCCAGAGAAAGAGATCGCGGAATTTGGAGGCCACATAATTGCCCCTCCTTGACCACACCAGTTGATATCAAATATGTCAACCAGATAATCACGAGTATATTGCCAATAAAAATATAAATTGAGTTGTATTTATGGACGCTCTTTAACTGTTGTCCTTAGCGTCCCATTCTATAATGGGCGTGAAAGACCGGTAATTTTGCTCAAAGGCCTCTATCAGGCTTGAGGTTCTTTTACATCTTGTAAATCTACGACACGGGACCACCGGTTTTACTTCCCTTCCGAAGGAAGCCATGCTAAAGATTTTTACGCCCGAAAATATCCATCGCCGTCTCCGACGGGTATGAACCCGCGACCTCGGGAACTAGAGTTAAACACTACACAACGCAGAAGGACTACATTGCCAATGAGGTGATGCATCATCCTGTTGGAACATGATACCCATGTTTTCTTGTTGCAGGTGATGTACGAAAAACGTTTTGCAACATGTCCAGGTATGGTTCTGATCGAAGGGTTTCCTCTGCAAAGATAAACTGCCCCTACAATTTATAGTGACTTACCGTCCACCAGACATTAACTTTAAGACTAACCTGTTCCAGCTCATACGCGACAGGAGGATTTTAACGTTCCCATTTAATTGCATGAGGGGTATTCACTAGTCCATGTCACGGAAGATTGTTTCGTCAGAAAATACGCATCTATTCAAGAAAGCTTCTTTTCCCACGTTCTCTCCCCCATCCCACCTCGCTCTCTATACGATCGCACTTAATAGATACAAACGTGAAGCGTCGCTGATGATTAGCCTCAAGTATTGCCTGAACACGCTGCATTTTGTAGGGGTAGAGGTTTAAGTATTTGCTAAGTATACGTTGACATATTGTGTATGCCATAACCATTTTTTCCAACCATCCGATACCTTTCTTGGGTCTTGCTGTCATAGCAACGTTGATAGCAGCTTCGGTTTCAGGAACACGTTTACACACATTGGTGGCATATTGAACCCATTACTTTCAAACCTACCGGACCGTAACACTATCGAATTGTAATTTGGATTCCTGAGAACAGCATTTTCTGGTTGAAATTGCCGTTGAACGCAGTTACACTTTCACACTTAGCAAACCACAAGAAACATTTCGCTCATTGTTGTGCAGTAACCGAATTAAGCAATTTTTTACTTTCTCTACTACGTAAAGTAAGTAGGGGAATTATTGTATTCCACCCAAAAATTCCATACCGAGATTTCACCGGAAATATGTTTTGAGGCCCCCTGAATCCAAAAAAAGCATTTTTGGAAACATGTCCGTATGGGAGTCTCTGTGTGTGTGTGTCTGTGTGTGTGTGTGTGTGTGTGTGTGTGTGTGTGTGTGTGTGTGAGAACAGCATAACTCAGAAACGAACAGTCGGATAAACACCAAACTTTGTATTTAGGTTCAGTATCTTCCAGAGATGCGACACGAAGGTTTTAAACAAAATTCCCCCACCGCAGACTACCCTTTACATGGAACATTTTTCGAAAAGTTTAATTTTCTCAAAAATGGCTAACGATTTTGATTAAAATATCACATATTTAAGATATTTCTATGACAAATAAAATGTATATCTTGAATTTTCTGGGAATGTCTCCAAAAGTATTCTCCATTTTGAACGACTTTTGCATAACTGGTAAACCATAAAGATAGACAAAATTTTACCACACAGAAAACGTAGATCGCGTTAAAATAAACAATTTATGTCATATACATTTGTTTTGTTGAGTGAAGGATTTATGAGATATTCCTTGTTATTTGTTTAAATTTTCCTATACTTATACTTTTTCTCAAACGGGAATTCGTTATACGTTTTTTTATGTCCTGGACATGCAAAGAGAATGGGATACTCCACATAGCAACCAGCTCTTAAAATATTTGACTATCGCTTGAAGCCTACCTATTCCGCTTGCATCTAAAAGAAAATTAACAATAAGATTAACATCTCGATATCTCGATTAACATGAAGCATATGGAGAATAAGCGTTTGTAAAAACAGTTTGTACAAGAGTAGAGAGAGAGAGTCATGTGAGTGTAACACATCAGATTTTTTTTTACATCTTAAGCGCAGCAACAATGATACGCAACTTGCATGCATCACACTGGAATTGAAACGAATCTACGGCGCCTCTATTATAAGTTTTATGGTCATTATATTTTATTATCTTCCCAAACGGATCATCCTCTATTTTCATCCTTTATCTGTACAGGAAAACACGCACAAATATGTGGCCATTACTGCTCAATATACAATAAACCTAGTTCTAAATCTAAAACAGAGTCTTTTTTGTTTTTATTTCTCTTTTCGTTTTGTCCTTAATGGTGAATGAAACCAACAACATGAAAGGCTAATGATTTGCAATGTTTCGATTTCAAGAGGTTTGGATTGTTACCTACATAAAATTGCATGCCTGCAAATGTCAAAATGTTCTTTCAGTTTCATAACATTCGTTTCTTAGTATTCACACTTAATCATTTTCTAGTAAAGTAATAAACCAATTAGTTACAACTTGTTTTATACCATCCCGCAGAAGAACTGGTTATAATTTTTACTTTCTTTAGCACGTACATAGTAGGGAGAAGGTGTTGCATTCCACTTAAAAGCAAATACCGATATTTTACCGGAAATACATGCTTTAAGGAACCTTGAACGGAAAAAACAGTTTTAAAAAAAGGTCCGTGTGGTGAACAGCATAACTCAAAAACGAAAACTTGCTTAAATACCAAGCTTAGTACTTAAGTTCAGGGTTTTCCAAGAATGCAACACAATTTTCAATAAATCCTTCACCCTAAACCACACTTAACATGTAAAAATTTTTATTATGTTTTATTTTCTGAAAAATGGCTGTAATGTTTTGATTAAAATAACAACGTATTTGCATAAGAAATAATCTGGGAATAGCCTGTGAAGTCATCTTCATTCTGAACGACTTTTGTATAGGTAATAAACCGTAAGAGATAAGACAAAATCTTACTACAGCAAAAGTGTATATCTCCTTAACGGATACAATTTATGTCATACATTTTTTTGTAGAGTGAACAATTTTCGAGATATTGCTTGTTATTCCCTTAAATTTTCCAATACGTATACTTTTTCTCAAAATGGAATTTGTTATTCATTTTTTTTGTCCTGGTAATGCAAAGGGAATGGAATACTCCACATAGCAACCAGCTCTTAAAATATTTGACTATCGCTTAAAGCCTACCATTTCCGCTTGCATCTACAAGAAAATTAGCAATAAGATTAACATCTCGATTACCATTAAGCATATGGAGAATAAGCCTTTGTAAAAATAGTTTGTACAAGAGTAGAGAAAGTCATGTGAGTGTAACACGTCAGATTTTTTCTGTAGTAAGATTTTGTCTATCTCCTTAAAGGATGCAATTTATGCCAAATCTTTGTAACATTAACCATTTGAGATATTTTTTATCATTGGTTTAAATTAAATTTTCAAATATACCGTTTTTACTTTCTATATTACGTATAGTAGTAAGTACGGGAAGTATTGCATTCCACCCAAAAATTCGATACCGAGATTCACCGGAAATACATGTTTTGAGACCCCCTGAATACAAAAAAGAAGCATTTTTGGAAACATGTCGTGTGCGTGTTTGTGTGTCTGTGCACAGCATAACTCAAAAAGGAAACGTCGGATAAATACCAAACTTGGTATTTGAGTTCACTATCTTTCAAGGATGCGACACGAATATTTTCAAGAACATCCTCCCAACTACCCTTTACATGTAACGTTTGAGGAAAATATTTGATTTTATAAAAACGCTCTAACGATTTTGATTAAAATACCATATTTAGGATACTTTAGATGACAAATAAAATGCATATCTTGAATTTTCATTAATAATCTAGGAAATCCTGGCATTCGGAAGAAATTTTGTATAATCTTGTATAACTTATAAATGTTAAGCGATAGACGAAAACGTGCCACAAAAAAAATTATCTTTAAAGCACACAATTTAGTTCAAATAAGTTCTTTTTTGTGGCACGAGCTGTTTCTGAGATATCCGTTATTGATGGTTCGAATTGTTTAATACTTGTCATTATTTTGAGTTGTTTCTCACGACTGCATGGAAACAGTATGGAATTTTAAGGCCGGCATATAGCATCCAGTTCTTAAACATTTGACTATCGCTGTTCTCTTTGTGTCTATAACGAAATATGTATTGTAGCTATTTTTGCAAATGTTTATTTGAATTAAATGTAGTGGATAGGAAATTAAGCTTAGTAAAAATAGTACGTATACCCACTAATACAGATGGAGGGTAGAGAAAGTAAAGTGAATGTATCATGCTCTTCGTATTTTTTTTTCCTTATTATTTTTTTTCTCTCGTGGTCATGCAAAGTGAAAGAAATTTCAAAGGAATCACATCGCAGCTCACTTAAACATCTGATGTGTTACACTCACATGACTTTCTCTACTCTTGTACAAACTATTTTTACAAACGCTTATACTCCATCTACTTTATGTTAATCGAGATAAACATTTGCAGACTATCTTATTGCTAATTTTCTTGTAGATGTAAGGGGAATATATATTTACAAGGGCAATATATAAATACAGTAGCTTTTAAGCATATACATATCTCTTAATAGCTGATTCCTAGGTGCAGCACCATTCCCTTTGCCACAGATTAATACTCTTTGCATATCCAAGACAAAAAATGAATAACGAATTCCCATTTGAGAAAATAAGTATTGAAAAATTTAAGGGAATAAGAAGCAGTATCTCGAAAATGGTTCACTCAAAAAAAAAAAATGTATATTACATAAATTGTGTATTTTAACGCGATCTACATTTTTTGTGTAGTAAAATTTTGTCTCTCTCTCTTATTGTTTACCAGTTATGCAAAAGTCGTTTCACAATGAATACTTTTGGAGACATTCACAGAAAATTCAAGATATGTATTTTATTTGTCATAAAAATATCTTAAACATGATTTTTAATCAAAACCGTTAGAGCCATTTTTGAGAAAATTAAAATTTTCGAAAAATGTTCCATGTAAAGGGTAGTCTGGGGTGGGGGGATTTGCTTGAAAACCTTCGTGTCGCATCTCTGGAAGATACTGAACCTAAATACCAAGTTTGTGTTTATCCGACTGACGTTTCTGAGTTATGCTGCGCGCGCGCGCGCACACACACACACACACACACACACACGGAAATGTTTCCAACAAATTTTTTTTTGATTCAGGGGGTCTCAAAACATGTATTTTCGGTGAAATCTTGCTACCGAATTTTTGGGTGGCATACAATACTTACCCTACTTATACGTAGTAGAGAAAGTAAAAATTTGACTTTTGCTTTAGTTTACTTATTCTGCATATACCTAGAACGCAATTTGTAAATATATAACAAAGATATAACCAATATAAAGAATAGATACAAAAATAAGCTTTTGCGTAAATGGTTTGTGGAGGAGTGAGTAGAGAAATTGATGTGAAGGTTAACACATCAATTAAATTATACAAATATTGAACCATACTCTTACAAGTTTTAATTCCTTTACAACGAAACATTATCTGCTCTACAATGCCTAATTAATAATGTGCGTATCCTCATATGCACGACTGTAACGCTGTATGTTCAAGTATTAAATTTAAGGGCGCATATTACAGAAAATAAAGGTGACTGAGATATTACCAACTTTGCTGCCATAACGATTTTAACGCGTTAAATATATTCTTTCCGTTTGCAATTTACGTGACAAGAAAATGAGCGTATAGGAACTGATCAGCCCTTGTTATTTCCATTTTAATGCGTTGTACAGTGGGTACTTTAATTAATATATTCAGTCATTAATCAGCTGTGACGCGAGTCGCGTGGGTCTGCACGATAGCCCTGGTAGCACAGAATCACGAAGTGAATGATCCGAATGCATATATCAGTTTCACTAACCCAGTTTATTCGTAACATACGTGCCAGCGGATAACTATGCAACTAGTTTGCCAAGGTGCTTAATTTCAGTTTTATAATGGACAAATTTCTGATGTGAAAAATGTGATGTATTACACTCACATGACTTTTTTCTACTCTTTTACAAACACTTATTCTCCATTTACATCATGTTAATCGAGATAAATATTTGCAGGAACATATCTTATTGCTAATTTTCTTGTAGGTGCAAGCGGAATTTGGTAGGCTTTAAGCGATAGTCAAATCTTTTAAGAGCTGGTTGCTATGTGGCGCATTCCATTCTCTTTGCGTGTCCAGGACATAACATTCATTCATTCATTCATTCATTATCTGTTTACCCTCCTCTTATGTAGGACTTACACCCCCCAGGACTTACAAACGGGTGCCTGCGGTCAGAGGCCCGTCGAGGAGCAGACACTCATGGATCAGACAGAGCATCCAGGATGGGTGATCAGCCCGATGCCTGGTATGGGATGAAGGAAGTAGATGAAACGAAATGTTGGTTAAATGGATGAAAGGAAAGGTGATGATGGAGCAGTTGGTGGAATGAATGGCGGGGGAAACCGTAGAACCCGGAGAAAACCCGCCCAGACGCCGCTTCGTCCACCACAAATCCCACATGCAGGTCCCTGGGATTGAAACCGGGCCGCCTCGGTCTAATCACTCGGCCCTGGCGCCGCCTCAGAACATAACAAAAATTAAAAAATAAAAAAACCAATAACGAATTCTCATTTGAGAAAAAGTATAAGTATTGGAAATTCATACAAATAACCAGGAATAGCTCTGAAATAGTTTACTCCACAACAAAAAAAACTATATGACTTAAATCGTATGTTTTAACGTGCTATTGATCTTTTTTGTGTAGATAAATTGTCTCTCTGTTACATTTTACCAGTTATGCAAAATTCATTCAGAAAGATGAGTTCTTTTGGGGTTATTCCCAGAAAATTCAAGATATACATTTTATTTATTTATGAAAATATCGTAAATATGACATTTTAATCAAAATAGTTAGCCATTTTTAAGAAAAACACACGCACACACCTTTTTGTAGAAGTGTTTTTTATGGATTCGGAGTGTCTCAAAACACGTATTTCCGGTGAAATCTCGGTATCGAATTTTTGGGTTGAATACAATACTTCCCCTACTTACTATACGTAGTAGAGAAAGTAAAAATACAATAGGAATGGTATTTGCGCCAGTGCTAATTCAAGTGAAGTGGTTGCATTTTACCGAAGATTACTAAAATATAGGGATGGGACTTCGATACCTCATACTCGGTGGTATCGAAGTGTGTGTAATACTTCGAGATAAACCTTCGATACTTTTTCGACACTTTTAAATTTTTAAGTTTTGCGTTATTGAAAGTGATTGTGTTTAACTTTATGCTAGAAAAGGAATGAAAGGATTCGAGACTTCACGTTACTGCCTAGTACGTGTCCCCTAAAAGTTGCCGGAGTATAGTTCCTGACTGTGGATGATCAATGCAACATTCCATAGACTACTGTGCCTAAATGAACACATACAAAACAATGGGGAAAGGTGTAGAGCTACTCGTGTAACATGCAGCGTTAACTGAGTTGTGAATGAAGCTGATTTAGCTGACGCACTAAATCACGTTTCTGCAATAAATTACGTTTCTAAATCACGTGACTCACTTGGTGTAGTGGTTACCATGCTAGCCTCTACTTCCCGAGATCGCGTGTTCAAACCCGGCGGAGAGCAATGGATTTTTTTCGGGCGTAAAAATCTTTAGCATGGCTTCCTTCTGAAGGGAAGTAAAGCCGGTGCGCCCGTGTCGTAGATTTACGGCACGTAAAAGAACCTCAAGCCTGATAAAGAGGTCTCTGAGCAAAATTACCGGTCCTTCAGGCCTATTATAGAATGGGACGCTAAGGACCATAGTAGTTAAAGAGCGTCCATAAATAAAACTCAGTTTAATTTTTTTATTCTCAGCCATTACATTAACCCACTCCGGCGATCAAAATGTGTAAATCCAGCAGTAACAAGACGTGAGATAATACAACGCTTGGAAATGTTAATTCTTTGCTTCCATCTGTTACTTTGTATTTACGCAAGTCAAACTCGGGTACGAGTGTAGCTTAGAGATATACCGTACGACTATTAGCCTTGACTAACAATAGGAAATGTGTAACCTGTGGCATTATTAAAATAAAAAAAATTGTTGCCAATGGAGAATGTCAAACAGGAACAATTTCGAAATTAGCACAATACAAAATTAGTTACACGCGATTATAATTAGAAAGCTACTAATAAGAACATAATTCAATAAATAAGCCTTTATAATTTTCTATAAAGCGAGTATTGAGTACGGTGCTCGAAATCCAGTATCGGTATCGAGCATTGAGAAATAGTGACATCGTCCCATCACTAAGATACAACTTTTATATTTTTACATAATTTTGGGATAAGTCACTAGAATCTAGAGATATCCGAGTTGTTAGGTATAACCGGCAAGTCTTATTCAAATACGTACCTGTTGTATGTATTGCGAAGGTTAGTTAAATTGCCCTTTTTATATACGGTAGCAGTATTTCAAACTATGCATGCCGACCGTTCAGTCACCAAAGTGAGTGAGATGACTCCATGGTAGCGTGCAAGACGCGCATTCGGGAGGTCCCGGGGACCGCCCAATCTAACCATGGTTTCCCCGGGTCGGTTGGCGAATGCTGTGGTGGTTCCTCTTCTACCACGACTTTCCAGTACCCATAATTACCTTCATATTCATCTGTTTCAGAGTTGAAGGAACAGACGACGGTGTCTGTTAGGCTGGGCGATTACGACGGTTTCTCCCTGGTGTGGGTCGAACTGCTTACAGACTCGCCTCCAAGTGCCCTCGGAGCACTCTCTCCTTCAGGGGACCCCGGGGATTAGAGGGTTGTGGCTAGAGCGGCGTCCGATGCGTTCGATCTGGAAACATTAGGGACCCCATCTACGCTTTTGGACGTCATATCCCGGATCTGGTCGCCCTTCGGGTCTCTCCCCTCATCCCTCCCTCCCAGAGATCACGTTCGAAGTACAAAGGGCCACATGACCTCTGCTCCGGTTTCTGGGCACCCTCATAATACCTATTTACCTTTACCTTTTGGGTCATTCTTAACCTAACTTCTATAGAGCCACTGTAATGTATCTCAATTTTCTATGTAAATTATACCTAGGGAATTTACAGCACCAAGAACGCTATGCTGGAATTTATGTGTTGTATGTACGTATTTATTTGTAATAAGAATTGTAAACGTATTGGCGATTATTAAATTTGTAAAATCAAAGCACTGGCCGTGCATTATAGAATCTGTTTGGAGTCTTGAGATTTCAAGTAAATATAGAACTGGATAATTCAGAGCCAGGACCCAAAGTTTCATCACTATGAAATCACTGGCAATAACATATATGACACACATAGCCGACTATGCAGCCATCCCCACTTTTCAGCCAGTAGAAGGATACTACAGAACTAAGGTAATTTGTGGCCATAAACAGACATGTATGCAGCCGTAAAGTTTAAAATGGCGCAAGAAATCATTCTCCTGAAAAAAATAATCACGGCTTCAGGAGGACTTATTACAATTATATATTTACAATTTTAACATAATGACATAATGTATGATAGTCTCGTAAAACTAGTAAAAAGCCGAAATTATTAGTTTTTTGTAAATAGGTTGTCCAATGATTTCTCTGTTATATAACTAGTGACGAAAGTTGAAATGTTGGCCGTCCTGACATGCAGCGTCAACCATCTTTGCGTTTTGGTAACCTCAGTAAGGCTGCGTTCCCTACAACATCGGTGGAAATTCCGTTCAGCAAAAAAGTGTCTTGTCCTGCTTGAATATGATAAATACTTGCAATATGATTTTATGTGGAGATGAACATAATATATAGAGCATATTCTTAAGTGTTTTGTCAAACCTTTCGATGGTTCCGAATAAATAATAAAAAAAATATTCTGAAAGCAATATTTCCCATCTAGCTTCAAAATCAAGAAAATATAAACGTAATCAAACAGACGGTCATAAAATTGTTATTCTCAACCTATATACTTGTAAAACTCAACATTGCATGTTGGACTCGCACGAGTTTCCCTACTCTTGTACAAAGTATTTATACAAACGCTTATTCTCCATCTACTTCATGTTAATTGAGATAAACGTTTGCAGAAACTCATTGCTAATTTTCTTGTAGGTGCAAGGGGAATATGGTAGGCTTTAAGCGATAGTCAAATCTTTTAAGAGCTGGTTGCATGTGGAGCATTTTGTTCTCTTTGCATGTACAGGTCATAAAAAAAGAATAACGAAATCCCATTTGAGAAAAAGTATACGTATTGGAAAGTTCAAACAAATAACAAGGAATATATCGGAAATGGTTCAATCGACAAAAAAACATATATATGACAAATTTTATATTTTAACGGGATCTACATTCTTTGTGTAGAAAAATGTTGCTTACCTCTTACGGTTTACCAGTTATGGAAAGGCCATTCAGAAAAACAAGTACTTTTGCGGACATTCCCAGAAAATTCAAGTTATATGTGTTTTATTTGTCATAAAAATATATTAAATATATGTAATTTTAATCAAAATCGCTAGAACCATTTTTGAGAGAAAAAAAATTCGAAAAATGTTTCATGTAAAGAGTAGTCTGGAGTGGGGGATTTTCTTGAAAATATTCGTGTCGCATCTCTGGAGGATACTGAACCTAAATACCAAGTTTGGTGTTTATCCGACTTTTTGTTTGAGTTATGCTGTTCACAGACACATAGGCAGACCTTTTTCTAAAAATGATTTTTTTTTATTTAGGAGGCCTCAAAACATGTACTAACGGTGAAATCTCGGTATCTAAATTTTGGGTGGAATGCAATACTTTCCCTACTTACTATACATAGTAAAGTAAAAATAACATGTGTGTAACATGCGAACACACTAGCACATGTTGAAGATGATTTGTACGTTTGTCTGCCAATCATAAAAGGGCATATTGAGAAAGTCTGTGGAATCTGCCAAGCACCGACTTTCATGAATTTTAGAATGAGGATTTTTAGCAGCTATAACAAAACGTTTGTGTTCCCTAGAGAACAAATAATACGGAATTATTCTTTGTCCTAGTCTTTTTCTGATGTAGTTCGATATGCGAGTTGTTTTCAGAAGAATGCATTCCCTAATTTTTATCACTGGCTATCTACAACAGATACCCAAACGAATACCTTGCACTGCGTATCTTTTGGTATTATTATTACTAAAAAAACTATTACGATATCGTGATTAAAATCAAATCCGATTGGGAGCCGCTTAGATACGAGGGATGTCCAGAAATTTCCAGACGTTTTGGCCTATCGTGGCGATGAGTAGGGCTAAAGCGCCATCTTGGTACCAGAACGTTCCTACATTCAGTACGCATCCAGCTGTGGTAGCGTGAGGACTGTGCCTTCCTTATTGTGCTGTCTGAATTGTTAAAGTGTGCGCTGCAATAGAAAGTCCCGCCACTTGTGAAGTGCAGTCTGTGATTAGGTTTTTGTTGGCTTAAAAGAACAAACCAATTGAAATTTATCGTCAACTTTGTGATGTTTACGGGCAGGGAATAATCAGCGAAAGCCGAGTCAGGCAATGGTGCATTGATTTTAAAAATGGCCGTACCAATGTTCACGACGAGGATCGCAGTGGTAGACCTAGCCTTATGACTGATGAACTGTCAATGCAAATCAATGACAAAATTCGTGAAAATCGTCGTTTCACGATTATAGAACTTTCGGAACATTTCCCCCAAATTTCACCGAGTTTGGTGCATCAAATTGATGCTTTGATACTGACGCTGAACTGCATGCCGGTGTAAACCAGTGGTTGAAATCGCAGACGGCAGATTTCTACAGAGAGGGTATTGAAAAACTTGTGCTACGGTATGATAAATGCCTCAATTTGAATTGTGATTATGTAGAAAAATAGCTTAAGAGTGTATCTTTCAAATGTACATAATAAACGTTGATATTTGCATTTTGTTAATTGTTTATTTCAAAACGTCCGAGACTTTCTGGATTACCCTCGTTCAATGCAGAATTACGGGTGAAAAATGCAGGGGAGAATAGAATAAAGTAAATAAAGCAAGATGCCCCAATAAACATAGGTTTAGAAATTAACTATTTCCGAGATGTGACATCGGCGTTGTGACCCCAAATGAATTAATTTTCTAGAATGACTATGTTACTTATACTTAAAAGTTCCAATTACATTAAAATCCAATAGCGTCTTGCATTTATTGCAATATAGGCACCATGGCATATCACATGATTTACAGCGCAGCAATAATAGACATCAATTTCAGTATGCACTGGAGGACAGAACATGGAAACTATCGTGATTTTACAAAGGACCTTTTCATCAAGAAGATAGCCAGACAGTCGGGTATCCACGAGATCCCATGAGTGTCTACTGAGACTGTTTCATTTGTGTAATGCGGCAGAGAAAGAACTGTGCCAACTGCAGAGGTAGAAGACAATGTTAGGCGAAGAAGATGAAATTCCAGACACTGGTGGATGCAACACCATTTCTTGGACTATGCGTGAAACCCATAAATCTCGGAAACGGTTGCTTTCTGGACATTATGTTTGAGCCTCTACCATTCTTTTATTTTCCGCTATTAACTCGTGAAGTTTTTATCTATAATTCTGAAACATCTTGTATAACCGAACGTAACATCGTTGAACTACATTGCCAGTGTAAAGGATAAAGCAAATCAGCCTTAATGAAATATAACCGCAATCGCACTTCTGTGAATTTGTGGTGCTAATACTGTACAACAAAGTGAAAATGTTTCTTTTTCTATTTATTACTTTCTCTACTACGTATAGTAGGGGAAGTATTGTATTCCACCCAAAAATTCGATACCGAGATCTCACCGGAAATACATGTTTTGAGACCCGCTGAATCCAAAAAAAGCAATTTTGGAAACATGTCCGTGTGTGTGTGCGTCTGTCTGTGTGTCTGTCTGAACAGCACAACTCAGAAACAGAACAATCGGATAAATACCAAACTTGGTATTTAGATTCAGTATCTTCCAGAGATGCCACATGAAGGTTTTCAAGAAAATCCCCCCATGCCAGACTACCCTTTACATGGAACATTTTTCAAAATTTTAATTTTCTCAAAAATGGCTCTAACGACTTTGATTAAAATATATGTTTAAGATATTTTCATGATAAATGAAATGTATATCTCGAATTTTCTGGGAATGTCTCCAAAAGTATTCATTGTGAACGACTTTTGCATAACTGGTAAACCATAAGAGATAGACAAAATTTTACTACACAAAAAATGTAGATCGCGTTAAAATACACAATTTATGTCATATACATTGTTTTGTAGAGTGAACCATTTTCGAGATATTGCTTGTTATCCCCTTAAATTTTCCAATACTTACACTTTTTCTCAAATTCGTTATTCATGTTTTTTATGTCCTGGACATGCAAAGAGATTGGAATGCGCCACATAGCAACCAGTGCTTAAAATGTTTGACTATCGCTTATAACCTACCATATTCCCCTTGCATCTACAAGAAAATTAGCAATAAGATTGACATCTCGATACCTCGATTAACATGAAACATATGGAGAATAAACGTTTGTAAAAATAGTTTGTAAAAAGTAGAGAAAGTCATGTGAGTGTAGCACATCAGATTTTTTTTATACCACTTCACTATCGGTCATATCGCGACGGATCTGTTAGAAGATACCTCTTGGATCCGTGTGTGGCGGACAGCTAGCCTTCTAGGTCACATCCCTATTACCTATCTTGTTTCTCCACAGATGCCTTAGTACTAGGCAACTGTACCTCTGCATCTGTGACGGCTTGGTGGCAGCTTCTACACTTGTCCACAGAAACCTTAGTGCTCGGCAAATGTATTTCTGCTTCTACATGTGCCGGACAGATGGTATTAGGTGCCGTCCAGTCTGCCTGCTTTCATTATCCGGATAGATGACAGTGCATTTGAACCCCGGACTTCCCAAATGCGAGCCCAGACGATACCGCCATCCCGCTCAGTCAAAATGTATTCTATAGATGAGTGAACTCTAAAACAGTTTAAGAAAAAGTATTAGTGAATATTACACCAATGTTTTCTTTTCTTCGAGTGAAATAAACGTCCTACCTCCTGTAAGAAAGAAACACAAAGTAAAATTCTGATGTGTTGCACTCATATGACTTTCTCTACCCTTGTACAAACTAGTTTTATAAACGCTTATTCTCCACTTATATATGTTAATGTAGATAAAACTTTGCAGAAACTATCTTATTGCTAATTTCCTTGGAGGTACAAGGGGAATATGGTAGGCTTTAAGCGATAGTCAAATCTTTTAAGAGCTGGTTGCTATGTGGAGCATTCCATTCTCTTTGCATGTCCAGGACATAAAAAAAACGAATAACGAATTCGCATTTGAGAAAAATTATAAGTATTGGAAAATTCAAACAAACAAGGAATGTCTCCGAAATGGTTCACTCAAAAAATTTATATATAAATTATGTGTTTTAACTTATCTACATTTTTTGTGTAGTAAAATTTTTTCTCTCTCTTACGGTTTTCCAGTTATTCAATAGCCATTCAGAATGAAGAGGTCTTGTGGACATTCCCAGAAAATTTTATATACATTTCATTTGCCAAAAAAAGGTCTTAAACATATGTATGATATTTTAATCAAAATTTGTTAGAGCCATTTTTGAGAAAATAATAATTTTCAAAAAAGTTCTATGTAAAGAGTAGTCTGGGGAGGGGGAATTTTCTTGAAAATCTTCGTGTATCTTCGTGTTCAGTATCTTTGAAAGATACTGAACTTAAATACCAAGTTTGGCATTTATTCGACTTTTAATTTTTGAGTTATGCAGTTCACAGACAAACACGTGCGCGGATCTTTTTCTAATTCTTTTTTGGTTTCAGGGGGCCTCAAAACATGTATTTCCGCTGAAACCTCGGTATCAAATTTTTGGGTGGAATGCAATACTTCCTCTACCTATACGTAGCAGCGAAAGTAAAAATATATGTAAAATTTTGAAATCGTTATAGAAATATCTGGATCGAGAAATCGTTCCTCCTAAAAGTGAGGGAAAATTATCCAATATCGATGAAGGAGAAGGGAATGATGGAGAAGCGAAGGAGTAAGAAGGCAAGAGGTTTAATATGTGCTCCATTATCGGTCAGATGCACAGCAGACATCTCAAGAAAGCGAGGCATTTCTATTGTCTGGAGTATCTGCGGCGGGATCTTACCTAGTGCTAATTACACTAACAAGGATCCTTCTCTTACAAGCCTTTTGTGTTGCGATTCAGGCACCCTCTAGCCGGAAAAGTAGAAGATGCGGAGAGAGCCAAAAATAGAATAACGATCTGCAACTGAACGGCTTAGTCAAAGGAAACTATTTGAAAAGGTATTTTTTTCCTCTCCGGTAAGCTCTACTTTCACTGACATGCCTTATGCATGAAGTAGCTTGAAATGAAGAGTGTGTTTCTGTATTAAAGAAGGTTACCTTCGTCGTCTTGTCCTAGGAGCCAGAACATGCATAGATCATTGAAGTACGAGTGGAATCCTTAATGACTCGTACAGCAACCTACTGGTAGGGCAGAATGTCTAGCCCTCCTGCCATGTTTAATTGATTGCATACATCTTACCAAGGCGATAGAATCTTTTAGTATACGCTTCATACTGGAGGTTCTTTATCTCTAGAGGTAACAAAAGGCATCTTAGTGTGAGTGAACCGAGCGGGATGGTTCAGGGGTTACGTATGTGGCCCGTATTCGGGAGGACCCGGGATCGATCCCCAGCGACAGCCCACTCTGGCCCATGGGGTTTACGTGGTTTCCCCGGGTCGCCAGGCGAATGCTGGGGTTGTTCATCTTCTACCACGACTCTCCTTCCTCTCAATTCCTGCACCCATCATCTTCCTTGACATCTGTTTCAGCGTTGTAGGGCCAGACGACGGTGTTATGTAGGTTGCGGCTGGGCGGTGGCTCCACTCCAGGGTTCCCTGGAGGTTAGCGACTTTTGGGCAGGGACCGTGCGGCGTCGGATCGTTCTATATGGAAACGTTAGGAACCCCGTCCATGTTTGTGCTCGTCGGATATGGTCAGACTTCGGGTCTCTGCCCTCATCCCTCCCTCCCAGAGGTCACGCTGGAAGCACAATTGTGTGCGGCGCTCTGCCCCGGTTCCGGGTACCGCTCAGTGATATGCAGCTTTACCTTTACCTTTAGTATGAGTGAGGTGCTAGTAATAGGCAGACGGAGGGGCTTCCAGTAACAATCACATCATCAAAGTAGCCCATAGTGAGACTTTTCTCTTCTGTCACCCCTAGGAGGAAGGGATGAAAGAGATACCCTAAGCCACTCAACCCAGGGATCCCATACCAATCGAGACAGCTCCCAGTAATGGGACCCCAGCAGTCCTACCGAACGCCAGAGTGAAATATTTCCAGGGTGCAAATTCCACCGTCCAGACGCAACACACAAACCGCCGTCGCCTGGTCCCAAAACCCTGAGACAAATGAAAGGAAACAACAGGGACAGGAAATTAGCGGTAGAAGGGGAAACACCCCAGAATTCGCCTACCGACCCGAGAAAACCACGATAAAAACCCATGGTTAATGTGGCAAGCCCAGCGGGAATCGAACCTGGGACCTACTGGATGCGAGCCTCACACATTACCTCGTTTACGTTGGTATGAATTTTTACAGGTATCCATTGCAGTTTACCAGTAAAGAAGGAAGGGCTTTCGCTGAAGTTTGAGCGCGTTGTTTGTGATAAATATATGAATATAGTTGCGAAGAATCGGATAAACTCAACAAAGAGGTAAATTGATAACAGAGTAGATAACTTAGATTTCTGCTTCAGAGTCCATTAATGTGTTTAGTTCTCCTAGCTCAGTTTCTTATCCCATGCATAATAAATCACACATTTAGCATTTCCAAATACTTTAAATAATGACAGAACTCGTGCGACATGTTATTCTAGTATTGTTTATATCGCAGACAAAAAGCATTTTAAAATGGAACTTTGTATCACATCTGAAATCAAGTTTTCTTTAGAATTTATTTCTTGATTCACACACATGCACATTTATTACTTTCCTATTAATACGTTTTAAACAAAACTCAATGTTTAGCACTTTAAAAATTATATTTATTCAGTCATCATATACGAATATTAACCCAGCGGGATGGCTCGCGTTAAGGTCTATGGCTCGCATCCGTGAGCTTTGTGTTCGATTCCCGCTGCCCATCTTTCCGACTCATGGATTTTTTCGGGGTTTTCCCGGGTCGCTAGGCAAATTCTGGCAAAGTTCATTACAATCCCCGAATTTCCTGTCCCTTATTTCAGCTACATTTTCAGTTCACTTCACCTTTCATCTGCTTGAACTGTTTCAGGGTTGAAAGTGTCGGCGAGAGTCTCGGCATTGAACGGCAGGGGAAAAGGATGCTCTAAGTAACCCTTCGTACACCGGAATGGGGGCGGTCTCCGAATCCCGGGGCTCCAGTGGGATGTGCAAGTCTCCTACCACCTCACTCTTCCTTCCCGGGGGCGCCCGTTAGGGACTTCAGGCACAAAATATCTTTTAGGTCCCTCTCCGTATCTAGTCCTGCTCCTACCTAATATTACAAAGAAAACCAATATAAACTGTATTACATAACAATATGCTCTACTGAAAGTAAACATAATATAGTCCTACTGTTAAAAGTCTAACTTGAGCCCAAGACAGGTTACTTTGTTCAAAAGTCCTTTTAGAAACATTTTCAACATTAAATCATTGCGATTAAGAGCAAATAGAAATAAATTTTGTGTGTGGCGTATTCTCCATATTACTTTACTGAATGCTGATTGTGGGTTTTTGATATCTGTTAGATGTCTGAATAGGTGCGAGCTCCGAATATAGTACAGGTGTAAACCGAATGAAAAAGAGAGAAACATCCTACTCTTCTGGAGATAGATTTTAAGTATATTTCTTCCATAATTTTGGTAGAAATTGCGAATTTTTTCGAGTTTACATAACAAATACAAAGTGGAGGAATTCAAATATGATCAGTTCAAATAACCACAATGCGTCTTTCTGAATTTGGTTGCAGAAATGGCAAACCAAAAGTATACTAAATAATAACCAATTTCAACATCGTAACCTCTCTTAAGTGAAATGGACAACTTATCACTGCATCATGAAACACTTCTAGAATCGGTATGTCATTGCATTACTTATTAACAGTATGCAGTTAAAACAGGGGAAGCAAACTTAACGCTCTCTCATTTCTGAATTCAGTCTATAAATATTGGAAATAGTCAACTAGATGATGAAATTCAAAATTGTGTAAACTGCTTCATTCTCTGAACATATTCCGATTTGTCTATGTCGTAGAGCAATTACTAATTATGCTAAGTTTTTATGTTGTTTATTTAAATTTGCTTGAAATGAATCCGATCTAGTTTCTTTATTGCAGAATACTAAGTTACATTATGTGCAAGTTTTGTGTAAACAGAAACATCAACGAGTAGAAGACAATCCCTCAATACTCGAATGGGTAGAGAAGCATATCTTCTTCGAGACCAGTACGTAGACGATATTTTCTACGTATTTATACGTTTATAGATGTTTAAAGAATGAAATTCTAATACTGCCCACTGTGAAAGTTAAATAAGATGTGCTATTTTACAATATCAGTTCATCTCATGCCCTCTTGTTTTTATTTACTTTCTTATTGTTGCTATTAAAACAATTACACATAATGGTATTATTTTCACAGTACAAAACATCACACAAAAAGGCCATAAAAATGCAATACTCTTCATACACCTTATAAATTAGAGAGAGTAACCTCAAACCACAGTATTTGACACAACTTGAGTACACTTAATGAAACAAGAGTAAAATGAGACCAATCTAAGAGTAGCTAACGTAAACCATATTCTATACACTAGGTTTAAGTGAGAGTATGACTGCTATTTGCGCACATAAAGATTGTTAACAATAATTGAAAATCAACTTGGGAAAAGGGACTTCGGAGAGACAATGAAATTGTTGCCATCTGGTATCAAAGTAACGTATACTCTTTAAGCTCTTGTGATGTGGATTCTTGCAAATATTGTCCCAATTGTACATTAAATTCTGATTTGTTATTCAGGGTACTGGCTTTTGCACAGTATTTGAAAGTAATGCTCTATAATTTTGAAACATATTTACATACAGTCCTGCGTTCAGACTCGGAGATTCTACGAATTTTAAAGTAAAATTCCTACGCCCCAGCCAGCAATGGAACAGAATTCCTTGTATGACCAGTCAACACGCTAGCACTCGATCAGAGGCAGTCGCATAAAAATCATTACTACTGTTGCCGAAATTCACATTACTCCTCTTATGTAGAACTTACAGGCGGCTGCCAGGGGTCAGAGGCCCATCGAGGAGCAGACACTCATGGATCAGACAGAATATCCAGGATGGGTGATCAGCCCGATGCCTGGTATGGGAGGAAGGAAGTAGATGAAACGAAATGATGGTGAAATGGATGAAAGGAAAGGTGATGGAGCAGTTGGTGGAATGAATGGCGGGGGAATCCGGACGCCGCTTTGTCCACCACAAATCCCACATGCGGGTCCCTGGGATTGAACCCGGGCCGCCTCGGTGAGAGGCGAGCGGTCTAACCTCTCGGCCACGGCGCCACCCATATGGCATTACACTTTTAAAAATTTGATGTGATACATTCACATGACTTTCTCTACCGCTATTTTCTATTAGTGCGAATACAAATTATTCTTACTCAAGCTTTTTATTTTCTATCTACTACATTTTAATCCAAATAGACCTTTGCAGAAATAGCTACATTACACATTTTGCTATAGACATAAAGGGAATAGCGATAGTTAAATGTTTAAGAACAAGGTGCCATATGCTGGCCTTAAAATTTCATACTGTTTCCATGCAATCATGAGAAAAAACTAAATGTTGTAAGCACTTTAAGAGAATGACCAAGAAATGCACAATTTGAACCTTTAATAACGGATATCTCAAACGGCTTATGCCACAAAACAACTTATTTTAAATAAATTATGTGTATTAAAGAGATCTACATTTTTGTGCAGTACGTTTTCTCTGTCACTTAACGTTTACCATTTATACAAGATTATACAACATTCTTTCTGAATGAAGAGGACTTCATAGGCTATTTCCGAAATTCAAGATACACATTTTATTCGTCATATAAATATCTTTCACATACGGTGCTGTAATCAAAATCGTTAGCCATTTTTTGGAAAATAAAACATTTCGATAAAATGTTACTTGTAAAGGATAGTTTGGAATGGGAGTATTTTATTGAAAATCTTCGTGTCCATCTTCGGAAGATGTTGAACCTAAATACCAAGTTTGATATTTATCCAACTTTTCGGTTTTGAATTATGGTGCTCACACACAGACAGACAGACAGACACTACATCACACGAACATGTTACCAAAATGTTTTATTGGGATTCAGGGGCTCAAAACATGCATTTCCCGTGAAATCTCGGTATCGAATTTTTGGGCGGAATGCAATACTACTTCTACTTACTCTACGTAGTAGAGAAAGTAAAATTTGTCTCTAAAGTACACGGGTAAAAGCCAGAATGCGGTAGAGATCTGCTGCACGGCCGAAATATTAGGCCCGGTCTGGCCCGAACCCGAGAATAAGTTATATTGTACCACCCGGTCCGAGGCGATTGCCTAATTTGGTTTTAAATACAATTATTATGAAGTTCATTTTTATTATAATTATTATTAGTAGTAATATTATCATCAGTCCACGAAGCGCTGCTGCCCGCATTACGAGGAAATCCTGGGCTAGATTTCCGTACTGATTTCCGTTCCGCAACTTCCCTTCTGCTATGTGTCTGCTAAGGTTCATGGGAGCAATTGAGGAGACGTTTTTCAGAAATAGTGACCGCTGAGGTCCTGGAATCCGCATGTAGTAAGTGGCATATTGACGGCCTACTGCCTCATTGACCTCATGCCGACGCTATTACTGTACTCTGCCCAGGTTGTCCTGGGTGTGGGTGGACGGAGGGAGTGAAGTTTGCAGGCGCCGCGTTGTTGTAACGTTGTTTGCAATTAGCTGAAGCGAGTATTTAGTTATTACTATGAATGTGTACACGCTGCGATAATTTTACTATTCGGGGCATCTCAGCATGCAGACAAAAATATGTGATATTCATGTTTTTAGTCTTTATTTTCCCTTTACATGAATAACTTTTCGTTATTTTTGTGTTAAAATGATTTTGATTAATGTCCATGCGTTTAAGATATTTGGTGGCGCCGTGGCCGAAAGTTTAGACGTTCACCTCCCACCTAAGCGGTCCGGGCTTGATCCCAGGGTTCTGCATGTGGGATTTATGGTGGACAAAGCGGCGCCAGGGCGATTTTTTCCCGGGTCCTCCGGTTTCCCGCACCTCTCATTCCACCAATTGCTTCACCACCATCTTTCCTATCATTCATCTCACCGCCACTTCGTACCATCCACTTCCTCACTCTAATATCAGATTCGGAATGATCACCCACTCTGATAGCACTACGATCCATAGTCTCTCTGCTCCCCAACAGGCATCTGACCCCAGGCGTTGGCTTGTAAGTCTGGACGGGTGTAAGTCCTCCAAAGGGGAGGATAAGCAGGTAAAGAAGAAGTTGAAGCTCTTTATACGACAAATAAAACACAACTCGTATGTTGAATGTGAGGAATTAACACTTTTTGTCTTTATTTTCGAGGACAAGTATGGTCTGAGCCCAAAAAACATTTTTAAAATTAAGCCTTAGCCCTAGGCCCCAGTCCATGCACACCTCCACAATAGGGGATAGGGAAGGAAGTAGGGAGATGCTAAATCTGTGGATGATGGTGCAATATATTGGATTTCTTCTTTACTTCAGTGTCTTAGTTTTGACTCACCTTGGCAGTATTTTCCAAGTTTGAGTGCGCAGTGAAATTTCAACAGTTTTGTAATATTCACTCAAAATTTTAGTTTTACAGCGCACATATTTAATTTTGAAACAGTTTCTGCTGGAATGCCAAAGTTACTTTGAAATACAAAACATTTTTGCTATAACACCATAACCTAAGCAAAGTGCAAGAGGAAGTGGAGTATAACGGAGTACCACTCCGTCATATCTACATTTTATATTTCTATACTAGAATCTGTGATATGTGTTTATCATTATGTTTAATTTAGCTCAGTCTGTTAAACTCGGATCTTTATTGTTACTTTTTGTTGTATCAGTCATTTTACACGTGTAAACGAAATAACAAGACGGGAAGTGTTTAGAATATCAGTACAGGGACAGCATCCATGTGTGTGTTTATAGAGATTTAGATGAAATGAAATTAAAGGATCTATCCCGCCAATGTTAACTGTTAAATTCACGATCCGTTATCTCAGAAACTATGTTATATTTCAATCAAATTTTTACAGGATGTAGCATGCATGCCCTCTAAGTAAAGTCGAGTACATGGAATCGTGTCAATATAATGCAGTGGTTTATGTTGGTAAGGAACACTAAATTTCCACGTCCAGTCCCACCCCTCACCTGGTCCTAGTATCTACTCCAGTTAATTTTGTCTTGCTTCCCTCTTCCCTTCGTTCCTGAGCCTGAAACCGACCTGCGTGCATAGGTTAATGTTCGAGTGTCAGACTTTTGACATCAAACCAATACGAGACGGAATCATTCAGGAACCGTTGTGGACCGTCGTTGCTAAGCATGCCTTCAAGCCACTCAGGGGAAATATTTCCTAATCCACCGCTTTTGCCCCTCACCTAGATCTGACCTTTTCTCATAGGCTAATGCCTGTGCATCGGACTTAAATTCAAACAAATTAGAGATTGGCTCACAAGTAAGGCGATTCTTCCAACATTAAATAGTGAAGCACACTATAGGAAACCGAAAGTATCGGCACATTTCCGTGAATTTGACTGCACATTTCTATTTTTTATCCTTTTTGTTAAGTTCGGGCTTTTTTCTCAATTATATAACATTTTGACCAAAATTATCAACAATTATCACTTTGTTTACCGCCGGCAGAGAGGATATTGCATTCCACCTAAGAGATACCGATATTTTACCGGAAATACATGTCCTGAGACTTCCTGAATAAAAAAAACATTTTATGAAAATCTGATGTGATACATCCATATGACTTTCTCTACCCTCTTTTGTATATTATTGGGTATACAAACTATTCTTAATAAAGCTTATTTTTCTATCTACTACATTTTTATCCAAATAAACATTTGCAGAAATAGCTACATCACACATTTTGTTAGGGTACAAAAAGAACAGCGATAGTCATATGTTTAAGAACTGGACGCTGTATGCTGGTCATAAAAGTTCATGTTATTTCAATGCAATCCGAGAAACAACTGAATGTCGAAAGGGCTTCAAAAATTTACCAATAAATGAACAATTAGAACCATTAATAACCGATATATCAGAAGTAGCAATGCCACAAAAAACTTATTTGAAATAAATTGTGCATTTTAAAGAGACCTACATTTTTCGTGAAGTAGTTTTCGTCTATCGTTTAACGGTTACAATTTATGCAAGATTATAAAATTCCTTCCGAATGAAAAGAACGTCAAAGCCTATTCTCAGAAAATCCAAGATACACATTTTATTTGTCATATGAATACCTTTAGTATGTGATATTTTAATTAAAATTATTAGAACCTTTTTAGGAAATACAAATTTTGAAAAATGTTCCATGTAAAGGGTAGTTGGGGTGGGGGAGATTTATTATTCTTATTCTTGACGATAGACATTCTAAATGCCTATTTACAGTTAATTTATACACTTTTCTCTTCATTCCTCTAATATCTAGCATCCAAGCTTTAATATTGCCGTTTATATCAAGGATCAGTATATATGAGTATACAGAGTGGACCATTTAAGTTGAGACTGTACAACATCTCCAAAACTAAGCTTTGTAGAAAGAAATGTCTTTAATAAAAGTTGCTTGATATTATGGGAAAAGTAAATGATTAGTCGTGTTTTGTTTGGAGGACGAGGCAATTTTAGGGTCAATTTAATATTTTTAAATGGAAATCTACATTTTATATGTTGTTTTCTCATTAGAAAATGGTTTATAAAAAGCTGCTTATTTTGTGATGAGGAATAAGGAAACCAAAACTATTGGTTCCCAATTACGAAGCATAACTTGACCCTCAAATGACCATCCATGGATGCTCAACCATTCATTGCACTCTTCGTACACAGCCATTCAGAACTCGTTATTTACGTTGGTGTAAGAACAACTGCAAAGTGCTTTATACAAATGTTTAGTTTTTTATAAGGAGCGAGAAAACATAAAAATGTACGTCCCTATTTAAAAAACTTAAATTGACCCTAACATGTGCGTGTTTTAATTGTCTTCCAAATAAAACACGACTAATGGCATTTACTTTCCCCATAATATCAAGCAACGTTTATTCAATACATTTCTTTCTACAACGCTTAGCTTTGGAGATATTGTACAGTCTCAACTTAAATGGTCATTCTGTATATTTCAATGTAACTCCTTTTTCTTCTAAAGGCCTAAATCCAATTTAATCAGATGCTTAGATCAAGACGGTAAAAATCAAATAAGTCCTGTATATGCAGAATTACCAACCACTGTTTCGACGAGTATTTCAGTTTGTCATGTTTTTACGGTTTAATCACAATATTTTTGCACTATTGATTTATGCAGCTCTTATTGTAGGATTCTTGGTGTTGCTGCTGGTTTTCCGAAATGCACAGTTTTACTTATTATCCACCTTGCATTATTTCTGAAGGTAATTCTCTTAGTGCAATGCACTTAGAGGGCAGACTTGCAGTTATAGGTCACGCGACGTCGTTTTCTTCTCATACCCCTCCCTTCGTTCTTGCTGGAGGCTTGGACTTTACGACCACTTATTCCAATGAGCAGGAACTCCCTGGACGAGCGTCAAACCAAAGGACCAAAGGATGTTTTGGCCGCAGTGGCAACACTAACTCAGATCTTATATTTTGATTGATGTTGGCTTTCATCTTTGCAGCTTCACAAATAGCTAAATAAATAGTTTTTCCGGAGATACTATAGTTTGTAAGGTTGATTAACCTATCGTCATTTCGTATGTGATCTTCTAGACTCGATACTTGAGTGGATGCCAAGGAACAAGATGAATGAGGAATAGGAGAAGAACATGCAGTGTACGTCAAAGCCATTGCCTAACAAAACCGGAAAATTAGTAATGGTTAAAGAGGACTACATTTCATTACTCAAGATTTATATCGACTATAATCCTTTATTTCCTTTTTTTACCACAGTATCTTTGAAGTGAATAAAAATGACTGGTATAGTTTTGAATTTCTGTTAAAATTAAATTGAGTTTTTATTTATGGACGCTCTTTAACTGCTATAGGCCTTAACGTCCCATTCTATATTGGGCGTGAAATACGGTAATTTTCCTAAGGGGCCTCTTTATCAGACTTGAGGTTCTTTTACGCACCGATTTTACTTCCCTTCCGAAGGAAGTCATGCTAAGGATTTTTAAGCCCGAAAAAAAGAATGTATCGCCCTCCGCCGGGTTTGAACCCACGACCTCGGGAACTAGAGGATAGCATGGTGAATCACGGAGGATGACTGAATTTCTGTGAATATACAGAATGGCTTGCCAGTCCTTTATGATTATGTTTTAAGGCTCTTAACTCTTATTTACTCTAACAGAAGAATGTACTTGGATGACAGTCTACAACATGATCAACCTTAATGTCAATTAAAAATCAAAGTTGGAAACCAATGAACTCTTTAATTTATTACAGTCCATAGAGCTTTTTATAAACAAGTTTACGACATGTCAAATGGGGTACCTTAGCCACATATTCCAGCAAGAGCTAAATAATCAAGAATTATTAAATGCCTACATAAAATTTCCACATTGGAGGGCAGTGCTACTATTAAAGAATTCTTTCATATTCAAGAGAAGTGTAAGGGGTTCCTCAAAATTCAGCAAGTTATCCAACAGATATGAATAAGAGTGTCGTGGATTAATAGGGAGTATCAATACAGAGAGTCCTGGAAAGAGGTTAGTCTGAGACTAAAGGATACCAGAGACCAGAAATATTTGGTGGTATGAAAGACTCTATAGGGAATAGTGTGGGACAGGGAAAAATATACAGATTTGTGATAAAGCAGTAGAGCAAGGTCTACGTGAACCGGAGTCATGAATTTAAAAGATCTAAGACATGACAAAGATTTGTCGAAATGTCCACAGTATGGAGAAGTAAATGTAGCTTTTCATTGTGTATTATACTGCAATCAAACAAAGACATGGAGAGAAAAAACATGGTGACATTAGTGGAGTAATTTACATGGGGAGATTTTAATTTGGAAAAATTGAACTGTAAAAGGGGGAAAAAATAGAAAGAGTGTAGGAAACTATTTTAGTAAGTTGAGAAAGAAATGGCAAGAATGGTAAAGAGGGAGGGTGAAGGAAGGGAAGTATTAGAAGAATTACAGGATGCTTAAATATAAATAGGGACGGATATATAACATAATTGTGATGATTGCCAATACATAATCTCCACTTGTGTATTTTGGGACTAAATATACTTAGGCAAGCAAGTATATAAAGGCAATATTGAGAGCAGATAAGATTTTATCTCTATTTTAATTAGAATAATAATAATTTGTATTCGTGATTGTACATAATGTCATCATAGTAATGAGACTTGAAAATTTAGTTGGAATAATGTATTTAATGAACGCTATTAACAGGTCCTTACAGACTATAACTGTCCTACATCTCTGAAGCTAGGCAATAACTAAGTTTCATAAAACATGCGTTGCACTGGCTTAAGCATTGGGGAAGATTATTTTCTACTTTTTAACAACTACTCTTGAGAACCCTGTAAGCATAAACAGAGGTGCAATATCTGGATATTCTATTTAATTAACTTGTTTTCTTTATTACTTTCTCTACTACGTATATCAAGTAGAGGAAGCATTGCATTCCACCCAAAAATTCGATACCGAGATTTCACTGGAAATGCATCTTTTGAGGTACCCTGAATCCAAAAAAAGCATTTTTGGCAGCATGTTCATGCGTGTTTCTGAACAGCATAACTAGAAATGTAAAAGTCGGATAAGTACCAAACTTGGTATTTGAGGATGCGACAGGAAGATTTAAGAAAATCCCCTTGCTCCAGACTACCCTTTACATGGAACGTATTTGAAAATTTTGATTTTCTCTAAAATGGCTGGAACGATTTTGATTAAAATATCATACGTTTAAAATATTATGAAAATGAAACGTATATCTTGAATTTTCTAGAATGTCCGCAAAAGTCCTCTTCATTCTGAATGAATTTTGCATAACTGGTAAACTGTAAGAGACAGACAAAATTTTACTACACAAAAAATGTGTATCTCGTTAAAACACACAATTTATGTCATACATTTTTTTTCGAGTGAACCATTTCCGATATATTCCTCGTTATTTGTTTGAATTTTCCAATACTTTTTCTCAAATGGGAATTCGCTATTAGTTTTTACTTTCTTTACTACGTATAGTAAGTAGGGGAAGTATTGTATTCCACCCAAAAATTCGATACCGAGATTTCACCGGAAATACATGTTTTGAGACCCCCTGAACACAAAAAAAGCATTTTTGGAAACATGTCCGTGTGTGTGTGTCTGTGAACAGCATAACTCAGAAACGAACAGTCGGATAAACACCAAACTTGGTATTTAGATTCAGTATCTTCCAGAAATGCGACACAAGGTTTTCAAGAAAATACCCGCACCCCAGATTACCCTTTACATGGAACATTTTTCGAAAATTTTAATTTTCTCAAAAATGGTTAACGATTTTGATTAAAATATTATATGTTTTAAGATATTTTCATTACAAATGAAATGTATATCTCGAATTTTCTGGAAATGTCTCCAAAAGTATTCATTCTGAACGCCTTTTTCATAACTGGTAAACCATAAGAGATAGACAAAATGTTACTACACACAAAATGTAGATCATGTTAAAATACACAATTTATGTCATACATTTTTTTGTTGGGTGAACCATTTTCGAGATATTGCTTGTTATTCCCTTAAACTTTCCAATACTTATACTTTTACTCAAATTCGTTATTCATTTTGTTTATGTCCTGGACATGCAAAGAGAATGGAATGTGCCACGTAGCAACCAGCTCTTAAAAGATTTGACTATCGCTTAAAGCCTACCATATTCCCCTTGCACCTACAAGAAAATTAGCATTAAGAGTAACATCTCGATTAAAATGAAGCATATGGAGAATAAAGGTTTGTAAAAATAGTTTGTACAAGAGTAGTGAAAGTCATACGAGTTCAACACATCAAGTTTTTCTTCACTTTTGTTTATACTCTATAAATACGTTTCCGCATTACAGCGCATTGTAAATGTGATCAGAGAAAAAAATAAGACGCGTGAAAGGATGAATACATTTCTTGCACAGCTTTATACTGTGGTGCATATACGAAAGACAGTTATGCAACATGGATGCTACTGTAAACCTTTCTAACTGGCTTACAGTTGTATAATTGCTTAAATCTAGTGATTAACCAGTGATCCCTTCCCTAAAAGAAAACAGAGGTAAATTCTAGGGATAGAGTAACTCGTTCCTGCGATACTGCGAGCCAACCAGAGAGACCATGTTAGATCGCGCTTGGAAGGTATTGGCACTACTTCTTGCCTTTAATTCCCATTTAATGGTTTAATGCAATTGTTTAATATTCTATGTTGCAGATCACATGATAAAAACTAATGTTTTCTTTTTCACATTATAGGCATACACATTTAACACAATTTTATATATAGAGTGGATCTGTTAAGTTGAGACTGTACAGTACCTCCGAAACTAAACTTTTTAAAAAGAAGTGTTTTTAATAATAATTGCTTGATATTATGGGGTAAAGTAAATTTCATTAGCCATGTCTTGTTTGGAGGTCGTGGTGGTCATTTTAGGGTCAATTTAATCTTTTTAAATGAGAACTTACATTTTGTGTGTCGTTATCTCATTAAAAATGGTTTAAAAAAAAGCTGTTTATTTTGTGATGAGGAATAAGAAAGAAAACAAAATGTTGGTTCCCATTTACGAAACATAACTTGAGCCTCAAATGAGCATCCATGGATGGTCCAACAATATAAATATGGTCCCATAATATCAAGCAAGTTTTATTCAAGACATTTCTTTCTACAATGCTTAGTTTTAGAGATATTGTAAAATCTCAGCTTAAATGCCTCAACCTATATAAATCTGGATACCATGCAGTGGTCTAGAAGAGCAATTAACTTATTCTACATCAGTAAATTACGGAGTAACGCAGTGGTTTCGATTCCCGGCCCTGGAGTGGCGATTTTAAGTTTGCCCTATCCACTCCGACTTGCTCATATGAAGTATCCCCAAGACCCAACTTGGTTTGGAGTCCACGGTAAAAGCTGTAGGTCCTCTCATTACAACGCAATCCTCATCATCACGCTAACGTCGGAGACAACAGATTCCGCCCGCTGTCCAGTCATCGCTTGGCGGATTAGTGGATTTTATAGTAAATGTGTAATATATATATATATATATATATATATATATATATATATATAAACGTGTTTCTATTAGTTTGTATCTTCTTAAAATTTCCGACAGTCGTTAGGCGGATATGAATTTGGTTCACTTCAGGCTTTGGTAGTTTAACTAGTCGAGAGAGTTGACCTAGCGGGCGATTTCCTGAAATGTGAGCATTCAAATTATTTATAGTTACCTGCTCTCCCTTCTTTTGCTCATGCCAATTACCTATTTTAATACTAATATTCTTCACACTAATATTCCAAATTCATTTAAGTCAGTGTACTTATGAAATCCATAACAATTAAGTCGTGGATTCGAAAATAATTATTTAGCTTAAACACTTTTTGCTCAAATAATTTTCCTCTCTCGCATATAAAACATGATTATATAGATACTTCGCTGTAAAAATAATTTTTGTAACGAAGCTATTTCAAATATTTGAGCAGAAAATTATGGAAGTGCTGTAGCGTTTCAGTGAGGAAATATTTCACATTTAAAGATATTTATTGAAATTTTATGTAATTTTTTGAGTAATTTATTACAGTTTCGCCAAAGGGTAATAATGAAAACTAAGAAGCCTTTTGATTTTAAGTTAATAACCCCCAATGTATGTATTATATCACTATGGTCTTCAAACTTATTATTCTTTTACGTTATTTGTTGCCTTTGAAAATACCTTAGGCTCTTGGAGGGACATTAACAGACGTGTCAAATAAAGAACTGGTTGTCTTGTTTTGTCTTATACGATACAGAGTTCTGTCATTTCTTCGGACACTTCAGCCTTGGGCTCATTGTGCTCTCTGTATCGTTTTAAAGCCAATTCATTAAGTATGCACTCTTTATCAAGGAATACAGATATGGTTTCAAATATTTGGTTTTAAGAGACATTTTCCCAAAAGAGAAATATCTCCGGTGAGCCAAAGCCTTCAGGAGCATGTAATATGCTGGGCTGTTTCAGTTCCTTTGTTGCACAATCTGCAATCTAAGTTACGCGGAAACACTCCCAACGAGTTAAGATGCTTTTTCACAGGAGCATGTACTGTGAGAAATGCAATAATTGTTCTCAGCTGAAGAGTGTTACATTTAAGTAAGCTTTCAGTTATTTTGTTACGTGGTTTTCTAATAAATATTTAACCATGTTTGTTTCCTGTAGTTTTAAGCCAGGTTTTATGATGTTCTACTTTGGACCAGTCCTAAATAGTCTCTTACTAAACCTCGAGATGTCCCTAGTGTCAGTTCTGGCCCAATAAAAAGCAAAGCTCTGCTTGTCTTGAAAGTTCATCACCTTGTTTCATTTCCCTCTATGCCACTATGACCCGGCACCCATTCTGTTCTGCCAGCTTATGAGCATGTTTTGGCGGTTCAAAAGCAGTCCTGGCGTTACCGCATGCCTACTTAGAGTCCTAAGCGTAGCCTGGCTATCTGAGAAGATAAGGATCTGTTTACTAGTGTAAGCTCTCCTTATATTTTTTTGTATGCATTGAATAACAGCATACATTTCTGTTTCAAAAACAGTAGCATATTCACACAAGGGAAAAAAGCTTTTTGCACCTAGGTCTTATGCCATATACTCCGGATCCTGCTCCTGAGTCATCATTTGAGCCGTCTGTAAACCACATCAAGTCTTTCTCAGGGATTTCCAGAGTTTTATTCGCCCAACATTCAGGATCAATAATGACCCTGAAGCTCTTTATAAAGTGTTTAATTGGAATTATATAGTCTGATGGCATTTGTATTGATGCATCTCCTATGTACTTCCTGATTCTTAGCCAACTTGAGTCTATTTCAGGAATTCTCAGTTGCTTAGCTTGTCTATAGAGTGCCATTCTTGCCTCCTTCATTCAACTAAATTCAATGGAATCAGGTTTAAGAGTATCTCAATTGCTGCAAAGGTACCGGTTAACTCGTAATAAATTTTATTACGCGAAATGAGTTACAAACCTCGCTTTGCAACTCTGGCTTATAAATCGCTCGTAACTCGCAACTATCTCGTAATTGACTCACTTTTGCATTCTACCGTCTGTTTATAATCCCCTGCTGCTAGTTACGACATTACTGCTATGTTCCAGAATTTACCAAAATCCAGATGGCGAACTTTCTCGAAGAGTATCCTGTCAAAGCCTCTTCCAATGCTTGGCCGACTGTATCACGCAGGTTTGGACACAATATGTATGCTCCCTTTCACTTCTGTATTATTTTAATGTACCTAAACTACATTCGTTTTAATGGCGGGCAATATTTTAATGCACTAATTTTCTTATAATGCATAGCTTTACATAAACTCACTTTGATGACAATAGTTCAGTAATTAACTTGGTTAGTATCGCAATGGCTGTTCATTTGATCATTTATTTTGTAATACTTGTAATGCTAATTTTGAATATCAATGGACAGTAGGGTGAATAGTGTAAAATATGATGATAAACAGAATAAAAGCTATGATATAATTTGAAGCTAATGTAGGCAAATGAAAACTTGAGCAAGGCAGTGGATATGATATAGGAATTAAACTGGGCATCATCTACTTACGAAATGAACGTTTTGAAATACTTCCTGGGTAGTATGACTGCTATAATGTGAATTTCTATGTTCTAAACTTGCACACTTTCACCTTGTTCATGACCGCTCACATGACCTAACGGGAATCCATTGTTTTTCTTCAAGAGATTTAATTTGTTTCGCTTTCCGTTAATCCTTTTGTTCACATCTACCGCTTTCTTTGCTCAAGTACAAACCGTATTTCTATCTGCCGATTCTAAAGTTAGATTTTATAGTGAATATGAGCATAATCGAAATTTAATAAGTACCTGTATTAGTGAACCTAGGTATTACATCAGGCTGTAGATGTCTGGAAAGTCACACACCAGAAGATGGACTGCAGGTCCCAGAGATACTATATCATTAATTAAGCCTACTCCAAAAGTGTGAAAATCTATTTTGAATGTTACATTTATTTGAGAAACCAAAGGGAAAAAAATTGGACAGTGATAATTTCTCGAGGAGTTAATTTTAGAGAAATAATCCTGAATGACATTTTACTAACCTTGAGACATTTTGTATTCATAGGCTTTTATTTTATAACATGCATTCCGAAACAATTTTCATAATTAACGATAGGTAATAAGAATTCATATGGCCTATATTAAGCAAATATAGAACACCTATTAGGGGCAGCATGTCTCCCTCACATTCAAGAGGTTTGAATTCAAATCTCAACAAGAGTGAGTTATCTGGATGGGGTCGGATGACTCTAGTCTCAGTGCACTCCAAAACGATTTTAATATCATTTGATCCATTTATCTTTTAATGTCCGATTTGATCACTCCGATTAAACTACGTTAACCTCGAAAGCAAATTGTTTTTAGTTTTCAGCAAATTAAACAGTATAACCTATAAGCTTGAAAACAAAGCATTTTCAGCTAATACGTGTTGCACGCGAATATCCAAAATTGTGCTATTTAACTAATTTTATTAAACGTTTATAACAAATAAACCTATATTATGTTCACACAGATTAATAATCAATATTCCAGGAATATTTTAAACTATGAAACATTACACCTCCCTAAAACGTGTATGGTCATCGCAGCCTTCGGATCCACAAGCGGCGACCTTTGTGCAGTAGCCAAACACTTGTTTCCTACCCTCCCTAACCGCAAGCACCATAAAATCTTAGTGACATCCATGTGCATATGCGCGTTGTTGCCAAAATTAAAAATAGTATTTAAAAGCAAAACTTTGCAGGTGATTTCCACATGTACAGAATACAATCATGCAGTTTGTCTGCTTGCTTTACACACAAAATAACTATGTAAATAACTATGAATCGCATAGTAATTACATTTAAGTTGCAAACGCTTTAAAATATAACTGAACTAATGAATGATCTGAACTAATATACTGCGCTACAAGAATAGAAATGCATGTTAACATATCCGAGAGAAACTTAGAAACATGTTCCGAATAAACTATACATTGTTGGACTATCATTAAATAATTAAAATACATAAATATTAATTTATTTTGAAAGGAACTCTTACTCCCAAATCAAAGCATCATTTTTGATTATGCTGTGCGCGGAGCTATGGTAAAACGTTTTTTATCACTTGTATCACAACAATGTTTTATTAATATAAAGCTAATACAAGAAGTTGTGTATTGTTTAAGGTGTAAGATTTATAAGCATGACATCTTCTGTTTACTTAAATGAATAGCTTTATTATAAAATGCAGGATAAGTAAAAATACGAAGGCAAAAGAAAGAAAATAAAAAAAAATCTTATGTATTATATTCACAAGATTATCTCTACTCACTCTTCTACAAACTACTTTCACAAAAGCTTATTCTATCTACTTCTTAAATAATAAGATAAAATTTCATTGCACATATCGTTGTAAATATAAGGATACATAGGCTAAAGCGATAGTCAGATTTTTAAAATACAGATGACTATATGATGACTTTGAAATTCCATGCTCTTAGCATGACCACGAGGAAAATACAAACAGAGACTTCCAACTTGTATTTCAAAATTCAAACCAACAACAAAAAATTTCTCGGAAATGGTTAACACAATTTGACCTAAAATTTGTCCTTTACCGAGATTGCATTTTACGCAGAGTAAGATTTTGTCTCTCTCTTAGAATTTACCAGTAATACAACAAGTTGAGAACGAGGAAAATTTTACAAGTTATTCCCAGAATATAAAATTCATGATACAAATTTTATTTTTCCTGCAAATATCTTAAACTTGCGGTATTTTACTAAAAATCGTTAAGCTGTTTTTGAGAAATTCAAAACAATTACAAACATTTTTCCACATAAAAGGTTCTTTTCTACATGTTCTTGAACATTACACATAAAAATCTGGCTTTGCTTATTCAGTTTTTGTAGCCCTTTTCTTCGTGGACTTGGCATTACTGATATTCGGCAGAGGGTCACTTGCTGGTGCGACCGGAGGGGCATCAACTTGGTTCGTTTCCCAAGGTCTCCACATCTTAATTAAACTATTAAACGCTAATAACTATTAAACACTGCTAAACTTACAAAACTGCACTAAGTAAAACACTATATAACTTCTCTGAAGAAGTAATATAGAAGCTTAGCTGAACATGGAAGAAAAGCACGAGCGAACAGTCACAGCTGCTAAAACCGGCAACAACGCTTTGCTTTGGTGGAGCTGGAGAAAGGACCACGTGTTGTGTTTAAGGGATGGGAAGACCCTACTAATCGTTTACTGATGGGTTTATGGTCAGGCTTCAAAGCTTTCCGTTCGCTTTGAAGCCGGTTGGGGAAAGGATGCCCGGGACTAGTATACTTTTGATATTAACTTCTAACCTTTTAAAGTTACTTAATTTGGTTTTTTGTGCATAGATCTCAACTACGTATTGTTTTAGGAATTTGTGTCCTACTTGCTTTATATTAGACTATTACTATAGTATCCTATGAACACTTCTGCCATAATAAACATTTAGGCTAATTAAATTCCTAAATTGTTATTAACATTACATCAATTGCCTATAACTTATATATTGTGTTTAAAATATCCATATAAAATTCACGTGTCTATCTTTAATATGCCTTAGATATGTGTAACTAACTAATTAAGAATGGAAAAAAGAAATGATTTACAAAAAGATGAAAGTTGGGTATAAAACTTATATATGTAATATTTTCAAAAAAATTAAAAACTATTTTCACGCCACAAAGAATTCCTCAAATAAGCGAAAGATATAAAGTAAGAGAGGAATACTATAAGATTTTATTTCATTATTTTGCTCTTCTCTTTCGTTTCTTTCTTTCTTTCTTTCTTTCTTTCTTTCTTTCTAACTGAAGAAGGATTGGCGTGTGCAGATAATTTTATTGTGTTTTAATTTTACCATTTTCATATATTCTATACCAGTAAGATAATATTCCTCTTCGTGTTTGGAAGTCACACACCGAATGAAAGGGGAATGTCATCCTTTAAGGAAGTGATCCTATCTGTAGAGATGAAAGATTATTACTAAAGCTTCTAGTTCTTAATTATTTCAAACAAGAAAGAAAGGAAAGAAAAGAAAGAAAAAGAAAGATTTCGTACTTTTCTTTGTGCCATTAAAATACCGAACGATTAAAGTAGATACAGCTGATATACTTTTTCTTTAGTTTATTCTTCATAATATTATTTTTTTTACAATTTAAGATGGATGGGAATATAATGGTGGAAATAATAACACCAATGAAGTGCCAGCCAACACAGGATTTGCAGTTTTGACGTCCAAAATCACCTCTCTTCTCTTTCCAGTGATCATTAGTACTCAAATTTATGCTTGTGGTGCCAATTTCTTTTAAAATTTCCGAGGAATCTTAAAAGAAAATAAATAAGTTCCTGGAAATTTTCGGGAAAATAAAACTGGTAAAAATACATCTCTTTAGAAACATTTTAACAACTAAAAGGCTAAAATATAAAATACATATTTCTTTATAAATTAGCTCCTATTTTATTTGAAAATAATGCGATAAAGTTGGTAAGACATGCATGTTTGGAATACAAACTGAAATTTAGTTCTAAAAGTTGAAATCTCCTTTGCAGGACTGTTTTCACTTACGAAATACTCAAAGAATTCATCTGAAAACTTTTTAAGTTTGTTTATAGAACATATATCTGGTAACAATCAATTTAATTGCTTAGGAAATACAACATTTTTAATTTTCACAAGTTGCTTCTCTCAGTGGAAATAAAAATCTTTGCAGATGCTTCAATTCTGCTTTTTTTCCTTTGATAATTTTTAAAATAGGTATTTTAACGTAAGTCAAAAATGTAAGATTAAAAAACTTTAAAAATTATAGCATTCTATTTCTATTAACTTAGCAGCGTATAAAATTAAATGACGTGGGTGCGAAAGCCTTATGAACCTTACACATCGGATTTTTCTTCACCCGTATAGGTAGCAAAGGATTGTTAGGTATGCATTTTGCTGTTGATTTTGAAAAGCCACAAGATACTTCTTGCCTCGAGATATGAAAGGTGTGTTTTGAGATATCTTTAACCCTATAAGTATATTGGTAAGCTATACTCGCTCTTTACGTTAAGGAAATTTATCCGTGAATTACATGAAAGCAATTAGTCGAAAAGTTTTAAGAATCTGCATTTTTACGTTAAGTTGGTTCTTGTGAATCATTGACATCGTAATTAGTTCGTATATTGACAACAAAGCATAAGAGGTTACGCTTTTTTCTCTCTTTTCGTTTTCCTAAGTTGTCTACATTTTTAGAGTTGCTTTGCCTTTTATGCATTCTTGCGTGATTTTAAGATTATGCTACTGATTAATGAATATGCATGTAAATCACCACACATGCAAGATTTTTCTCGAAGATTAACGGAGATCTGGAAGCTGTGCTGGATTAGCTTGCTACGTCACTTGAGAGCTAGCCAATCCCCGCGCTTCGGTGGTAATTCTTGCAACATGCAATATACAAGCGATTATAGGTCAGAAAGTTTCTTGAATAACTCACCATTCGGAATATCCTGAAGCAATTAAGACGTAATCCTTTGAGGAACTTGAACACACACCATGGCGTCCACACAATCACACACACACGCACACACGAAAGCACGTATACGCATACACGGTACACCGTTTTGTTTTTTATCCACGTAAGAAACCACAGCACTACACTACCGTTTCTCCTTTCTGGTGAAATTAATCTTTTCCGTTAGAAACACACAAGAGCGGAAGACTATAATGAGGACACTACGCGCCAGGTGTCGTATTGCGAGTTAAGAATCACATGTGTCACAGCATCGATCGACCTGTAGCTTGTCATTTGTCAGTAAAGTTAAGCCGTTTGCTGGAAATGTGTGTCCAGCTGGTCCCGTCTGTTTCCCCCTGGCGTTACGACAACCAACACGACACCAAACAGAACACGTAGGTAGCCATCCCTCCCGCCACCACTTGCACCTGACTACGAACACCGCCGCGGGAACACCCGAGCTTGGCCGAACTTAGAAGTGCTGCCAATAGCACGCGACGTTGAGTTACTACAATGCATTCCTGATGCGATATGTTGGCAAGAAGTCATGGTTTGCTATGGAGTGTATAGCATGTCCAAGAGGCTTCCGATTCGAATTTTCGCGCTCGAAAGTTTATGGAGCTTTAATTTCGCTTCTGGCCAGAGAATTTAGTTTCGATATTCTGACTGAAGCCTACAGCTTGATCCCTACAGCGTACCTAGAAGATAGTGTGATATTGCACTCCACACAAAACTTTGATATGGAGATTTCACCGGAAAGAACTAAAAATAGAAGCATTTTTATAAAAAAGGCTGTGTACTGTCTGAACAGCATAATTAAAAATCTGATGTGTTATACTATCATGACTTTCTCTACTCTTGTAGAAACTATTTTTTCAAACGCTTATTCTCCACCTACTTCATGTTAATCGAGATAAATGTTTACAGGAACTATCTTATTGCTAATTTTCTTGTAGGTGCAAGGGGAATATGGTAGGCTTTAAGCGATAGTCAAATGTTTTAAGAGTTGGTTGCTATGTGGAGCGTTTCATTTTCTTTGCATGTCCAGGACATAAAAAAAAACATTGACGAGTTCCCATTTGGGAAAAGTATAAGCATTGGAAAATTCAAACAAATAAGAAATATCTCGGAAATGGTTCGCTCCACAAAAAATGCATGTGACAAACTGTATGTTTTAATGAGCTCTACATTTTTTTGCGTAGATAAATTTTGTCTATCTCTTACGGTTTACCAGTTATGCAAAAGCCATTAAGAAAGAATTTTGGGGACATTTCCAGAAAATTCAAGATACACATTTTATTTTTCATTAAAATATCTTAAATATACAATATTTTAATCAAAATCGTTAAAGCCATTTTTGAGAAAATCAAAATTTTCCAAAAATATTCCATGTAAAGGGTAGCCTGAGGTGGGGTATTTTCTTGAAAATTTTGTGTCGCATCTTTGAAAGATATTTAACCTAAATACCAAGTTTGGTATTTATCCGACTTTTAGTTTTTAAGATATGCTGTTCATAGACACACTGACACATACATGGACCTTTTTCTAAAAGGCTTTTTGATTCAGGTCACCTCAGAAAATACATTTCCTATGAAAAAATTAAATGGAGTTGTATTTATGGACGCTCTTTAATTTCTATGATTCTTAGCGTCCCATACAATATTGGGCGTGAAAGACCGGAAATGTTGCTCAGAGGTCTCTTTATCAGGCTTCAGGTTCTTTTATGTGCCGTAAATCTACGACACGGAACCATTGGCTTTACTTCCCGTCCGAAGGAAGCCATGCTAAGGATTTTTACACTCCGAAAAAATTCATCGCCCTCCGCTGGGTTAAACCCGCGACCTCGGGAACCAGAAGCTAGTATGGTACCCTTAAACCACGGAGGACGACATTTCTGATGAAATCTCGATAGCGAAATTTTGGGTGAAATATAATGCTTGCCCTACTTGCTATTAATAAAGCTTACTGCTTTATTTTATACTTAAAAAGCCATAAATGAATGGCAGAAAAAATTAGATAAATATTTTAAAATAAATAGGTTTAATTTAAATACAGTATTTTATACAGGCGACCAAGCCATATTTCCTGCTACAGAGAATTATCTTCAGAAGATATTGTAGAATTAGACAAAATAGGAAAATGTGTAATATAAACATTTCACAAACCAAAACAATGGCATTCCAGGGGACAAATCTTATAAAATCTAAAATAGTACTCAAAAATAAAATCATACATCGGGTCAACGGTTTTAATTATCTGGGATTCAGTATTTCGTATGGACATAGGAAACAGACTCAAAATTAAATAAATTTCAAGCGATCTATGGAACCATCAGAAGAACACTTAAAGAATAAAACAAGAAGAGCTACACAATTAACGCTATACAAAACAATGGCAGTACCAGTCTTTTGTTACGGAAATGAAAACGGGACCGCAAGACAAAAGAAGAATTGAAAGCTCGGAAATGAAATTCCTCAGACCACTGGCCGGATATAGATTAATGGATCAGAAGAGAAATTTAGAAATAAAAGAGGAACTTCAAATATATAAGGTAAACGAGCATATAGAGAAATTAAGAACAGACTTATCAACATATAACGAGCATGTCAGATCACAGATTCCCGAAAATCATATTCAATTATGATTTGAAGCCCCAAGGATACAGAAAAAGAGTGACCGTTTCAAGGATGGCAACACCAATTCTTTAAGTCACAATAGGCCCGATGGTGTATTCCTTGTTGAAGAACTTATGTCAAACGAAATTATTTTGTGGCCTTACACCATTTCCGAATTACTCTTTGTCATTAGTTTGAATTTTCTTATACTTTTTACCTTCTCTACTACGTACCTAGTATATAGGGAAGGTATTGTATTGCACCCAAAAATTTGATACCAAAATTTCACCGAAATACATGTTTTGATGCCCCTGAATAAAAAAACAGAAACGAATCCGTGTATGTATGTGTGTATGTGTGTCTCTGTGAACAGCATAACTGAAAAACGAAAACTTGAATGAATACTAAACTTGGTATTTAGGTTCGGTATCTTCCAAAGATGCGACGCTGAGATTTTCAAGAAAATCCCCAGTCCCAAACTACGCTTTACGTGGAACATTTTTCGAATTTTTATTTTCTAAGGCGGCTTTAACGATTTGTATTAAATACTGTTAAAGATATTTAATGACACCTAAAATATATATTTTGAATTTTCTGGGAATAGCCTTGAAGTTTTCTTTATTCGGAAGGAATTTTGTATAATCTTGTACAACTATAAACGTTAAGCGATAGATGAAAACGTACTACACAAGAAATGTAGATCACGTTAAAATACACAATTTATGTCATTTATTTTTTGTTGAGTGAACAATTCTCGAGATATTGCTTGTTATTCTCTTAAGTTTTCCAATATACTTTTTCTCAAATGGGAATTCGTTATTCATTTTTTTGTCCTGGTAATACTAAGAGAATGGAATACTCCATATAGCAACCAGCTCTTAAAATATTTGTCTATAGCTTAAAGCCTACCAATTCCCCTTGCATCTACAAGAAAATTAGCAATAAGATTAACATAAAGCATATGGAGAATAAGCGTTTGTAAAAATAGTTTGTACAAGAGTAGAGAAAGTCATGTGAGTGTAACACATCAGGTTTTTTTAAGTGATGTTTGTATTTTTTCCCAATCCTATTTTTAAAATTCTTACTGTCGCTTCATCTCGTGTATCTTTCTTAAATCTACAAAGAAATTTGTAATAAAGTTTATCTCGATTAACAAGAAGTACTTACATGTAAGAATAAGCTTTTGGAAGGATAGTTTACATACGAGCTAGTAGAGAAAACTCAGGTGAATGCAACAAATTATATCATCGATCACATCGATGCGAAACAAACTTCAAATGGAATAACATTAATGAAGGAATGTGTCCTGTATTTACCTTCATAATAAGTGTTGGAAGTGCCCACCACCTGCATCTAGATACTTCTGTGTTCGTCTAACAGGTTCATGAAAACACGTGTCAGTTCCTCATGAGTGATAGTGCGTATGCAATTCCTGGTGTTATCCTTCAGTTCATCAATGGAATGGGGATTGTGCTCGTAGACTTTTCCCTTAAAGTACCCCCATAAATAAAAGTCACATGTTGACAAATCTGGTGATCGCGATGGCCATAAGTCCTCTTTTCAGTGAACATCTGAATACGGGTAAGTGACCTCTCAGATGTGTGACATGTTGCCCCATCTTGTTGAAAGAAGCAGTAATTACGCTCCTCTTATGTTAGTTGCGGATAAATTTCATCTAAAAAGGTCAAGTAGATATCTGTGTTGACTGTGGTATCGAGGAATATTGGCCTATAATGCGTTTCGCAGTCACAGCGCACCACACACCGATCTTTTGGTCGTGTAGAGGTTGCTCGAATAATAGGTTAGGATTTTGTGTCACCCAATAGTACCTACTGTTCTAGGAGTTTACACATCCAGATAGATGAAAGCAAGCCTCATCACTCAGCGGATGCATATGACCATCTGTAACCACGTTCAACAACTAGTGCCAGAAATGTACACGTTTATCCCTTTCGGGCTCCTTCAGTTGTACAGCTCACACTTGGTGCGATTTTAATTTCAAAGACCTTAACACACGTCCGCAAGTTCACCTACTCGCATGAACCTGTTGAGCCAATCTCGTGGTGGGCTTTTCCGAAGACTTGTAGTCATCATTAGATTAATTCACGCCGTAAACCGAGGTGTCTGGACAGAAGGCGTTCTGTTCCTCGTTGCATTTGCAATGGATCCAGTCGTACACCATTTTTGCACCAAATCTTGAATGCTGCTATTTGCTGGTATTGGGCGAAGCGGATGTTTGTCTTTGAATAATTGTCGTTATTCCTTGATAGAGCTGGTCTGTATGTACGCCATGTACTACAATGTATATCCGCTCTGCTATTGAATAAGTCATGTTTATTTACTGTACAAAACAATTTTTTACAAGCAACAGTTTATAAATCATTGTCAATCATTTGTAAGAAGCAACAATAACAATCACACGGAAGAAAGGATACGCAACATAATTTCTTTCCAAATCATATAAAATGAGACAGGGCCGGTTTTAACTGTCCAACCCTGTAGAACCATTACTAACCATTATTACTACAGGTGACCGAAACTCAGTATTCTAATACTACGGAAGGAATCTTATGCCATCATATGTGGCAATCTTACTGCAAACCATAACAAATGGACAAAAACTTACTGCCCAAAAATTTTTGTCTCCTTACAGCACACAATAACTATTTCGAATAACTATTTGTGGCATCAGCCATTTCCGACATAATCGTTATAGGTTTGAATTTCTCAATACTTTGTAATTTTTTAAGTTCTCTCACCATTCAAATGTTTATCGAGATGTGGAAAGAGTATGGCATTTACGTGCGAAAAAATCCATCGCCCTGCGCCGCGTACATTTACGATCTTGTAGTTTGTCGATTAGGTGCAAATACTGCAGGTCATGCGAAGAAGTTAAAACACCAAATACGTTAGTTAAGGACCGTGATCGCTTGAAATTGAAGTCACTACTAGATTTGGATTGGCACGTATCACACACGCTTGGCACATGCACGGAATTGTCTGCGTAAGAGAAATACTAATGAGAAATACCTCCCATACACATGCTAAAAGTACCTCAAAATATTTAACTTAGAGTAAAAGTACAACTACCGAGCGACATAGCTCCGCGGTAATGTGTGAAGCTCGCATTCGGAAAATCCAGGGTTCAATTCCCGTCGCGTAGGCCATGTGAAAGTAGGTTCTTTTTATTACTATTATTTATGGACACTCTAAGTACTACGGTTCTTAGCATCCCATTCTATATTGGGCGTGAAAGACCGGAAATTTTGCTCAGAGATCTCTATGAGGCGTGAGGTTCTTTTATGTGCCCTAAATGTACGACACGGGACCGACAGCTTTAATTTCTTTCCGAAGAAAGCCATGCTAAGGATATGGCACTCTGATGGATTTGAACCTGCGACCTCGGGAACTAGAGGCTACCACGGTACCACGGAGGATAGGAATTTTTTAATTTTTCCGGGTTGGTAGGCAAATTCTGCGGTGGTTCCTGTTCTACCACGAATTTTTGTCTATCATATAGTTTCACATTCAGCATAAGTTTTGCCATATTTGAGAAAAATGCCAATAGATGGCAGTTGAGGTTGTAAACAGCTGACTACCAATTGCATTGTCTTATCGAAGTGATGTTAGTAACAAAAAGAAAAGGAAATGTTCAGAAATATAACCTTTATACAAGTGTGGCATTACTAGAATTAGGAAATAACGAAAAAGCGGCGTGGTTGTAGAGTAATATTTAACTTAAAATGGGCATATCAAAATGCTGTAAATGTACATAAAGAGCTAAGTTAATGGTAATTATTTACTTTAGCACCCGGAGACTTTTATTAAACCATGCTCAATATATATTAAATTACACCTAATGATGTTTTGGGGTAGTTTATGGGTAAAACTCTTTTGTTCTTCATCCATCTATTCTCCTCTTAATAGGACTTATACCCTCCAGGACTTAGAAGCCAATGCCTCGTGCCAGACGCCTGTCGAGGAGTAGATGGACTCTCTGGATCTGAGAGAGTGAACAATCAGGGTGAGTGATCAGCCGGACGCCTGAAGATGAAAGCGAGGAAGGAGATGATACGTGAAAGTAAACGAGATGAATGACAAGAAAGGTGAAGATGAAGCACCGGTGGAAAGAAATGGGCGGGGGAAACCGGAGAACCCGCAGGAAACCCGCCCAGACGCCGCTTTCTCCACCACAATACCCACATGCAGGTCCCTGGGATCGAACCCGGGCCGCCTTGGTGAGAGTCGGGCGATACAACCAGACGGACTAGGCGCCGCCCAAAAATCTTTTGTTTTGAAAATAAATTAAAACGTTAATGTTATATCAACCCCACTTATTCCTTGAACCTCATTATACCTTCATTCTGATTTCTTCTCATCCACCTCCTACTCTTTACACTACATTCTCATCTTGATATTTACAATGTTTTACAATTCTCAATAATCTTAAAGCCACTTTGGTATCATTTAGAGGGATACGAAGATCGTCGTTGATCGGGTCCCTAGCACGCAATTGAAATAGGAAAGAAGATGAAAAATAATTTTGCCGATCATTTCTTTGAATTATACTAACTGCCAAGTGTTGCTACTACTACTTTTTTGGTGCTTTCATCTAGTGGCATATTTTATAAACAGTAGCAAAACTCGTGCTGAAAAGGAATAACTGCGTCCATTATTTTCTGTTCCCATTATTACCTTTCATCTGTTTCAAGGTTGAAGGTCCAGGCGACAGTGTTCGGTATGTTGCGGCAGGACGGCGGATTGTGCTATTTGGAAAGGTTTCTTCCTGGCGTTTGTCAGGACTGCTGAGGCTTGCTTCGCGACACTACCCGGGCGGGACGAGACTAACGCTTGGCAGTCCAGTAAAACCCATCTCGGTCCCATTTTCCACTTTCGAATCCTAAAATGGTACCGTATCCCAAGAATAGGACAGCCTATGTCGGCTTTGTAAATAACCTAACTCGGTCCCGTCTTCTAAATGTAAATAACCTAACTCGTTGCCGTCTTCCAAAATGTAAACAACCTAAACTCGGTCCCGTCTTCCACAATGTAAACAACCTTAGTCGGTCTCGCCATCCATAATGTAAACAACCTTAACCCGGTCCTGTCTTCCAAAATGTAAACAACCTAACTCGGTCCCGTCTTCCAAAATGTAAACAACCTAACTCGGTCCCGTCTTCCAAAATGTAAACAATCTAACTCGGTCCCTCTTCCAAAATGTAAACAACCTAACTCGGTCCCTCTTCCAAAATGTAAACAACCTAACTCGGTCCCTCTTCCAAAATGTAAACAACCTAACTCGGTCCCGTCTTCCAAAATACAAATAACCTTACTGGGTGCTCTAGGAAATTAATCTCAATCTATGCAATTTATTGTTTATCCACACAGGCCGCGTATTAGTCGAGGCTATAAAGATAGAATCACACGACTGAAAAATGTAATGCCATCTCCGGTGTTTGAACCACGGATACCCGGTTTCCGTCCGCTTGCTATAACTAGTGAGCTACCATGGCAACATGCCAGTAGGGCATTAAATTCACCAACTGATTCGCATTTTTCTCGGCAAACCACACAAGAGATCTCAAATTGTACGAGTATTTACATGACATATCAGAATGGCGACTTACAATGCTTCAAATCTTGAAATCCTCGACTTCATAATTTCGACCGCTATTAGGTCAATTAATGTAACTAACTGTACAGCGTCCAGTTCTAAAACATTTGACTATTGCTGTTCCTTTGTATCTATAACGGGATGTGTAATGTAGCCATTTCCGGAAATGCTTATTTGGATTGAAATGAAGTTGATAGGAAACTAAACTTTCGTAGGAATAATTTGTAAACCCACTAATAAGCGATAGAGGGTAGAGAAAGTCATGTGAATGTAACACAATATTTTTAAAGTGCTGTCGTCAGTCATTGTTTCTCGCGAAGTCAGGAAAGGTATGGAATTTTAGGATGTAGCCATTCGCATTTAAACATCTATCGATTCGGCTTCTCTCTCTCTCATTTCATTATATGTACAAGAGAGAAACTATTTCTGCAAAGGTTTATCTCAATTAACCTGAAGCAGATAGAACAATAAACTTCCATAAGAATAGCCCTCAGAAGTTATATAAAAATAAACTATAGTGGATACAGAAAGCGATTTTTTTAGATAGTTCACATTACATGTGGCCGGCTTCTTAGTTTAGCGTTTAGCATTGATGACAGCAAACTTTTGTGTACTGAGTAATTAACGACTCCAAAATTAAGTGCGATTATTACGTACGGAGCCCTGAGAACCGGTTTGTTTCACTCCATGGTTATTTCTCAAGCAAGAGAATGCAACCATTACTAGACAGAATGTCTTGTTTTTCTAAGCTTGTGCTATATACACCGATTTTCGCAGTCAGCACACATTCTTTGGACAAAGCCGTAGAATTTTACATGTCTGCCAGCTGTGAGCTGTGTTGCAAATGAGGGTCAACATATTTTGCTAGAACAAACGGAAGAACAGTGATACGGCAGAATGGGACTGCATCAGCTTGAAAAAAATTTGTGTTACAATCACATGACTTTCCTCTACCCTCTGTTGCTTATTAGTGATTATACAGTTTATTTTTTCGAAGGTTTATTTTCCTATCTACTTCATTTTAATCAAGATAAACCTCTGTGAAATAGTTGCATTATACATTTAGTTATAGATTAAAGGCAGCAGCGATAGTCAAATGTTTTAGAACTGGACGCTATATGCTGGCCTTTAAATTCCATACTTTTGCCATCACACCGCGAGAAACATAAATAAATAAATAAGAATCTGTAATACTTAACCCTGGTATCTAATTACTTAAACCAGGACTATATTCCAGATCCTTATAATTTATTCACATAACTAATAACTAATTCCAAATTAAGTAGCTAAAGTAAATAGGTAAAAAATATGAATAAATGTGTAAAATAAAAATATTAAATTAACGAAAAAGTGTAATATAAAATATATTTAAGTATATAAAATAAAAACATAACAATAATAATGTAAAATATAAACAAAATATAAATACAATATTAATAAAAATATGAAATAAAATAAACAACCGAGAATCGAGAAACAACTGAAAATCGACAGGGCTTTAAAATTGGCTTAGTATTGAACAGTTCTAACCATTATTAACATATCTCTGAAATGGCTAATGCCATAAAAAAGTAAGTTGAAATAAATTGTGTGTTTTAAGAGAGATCCACTTTTTTCGAGCAGCACGTTTTCGTCTATCGCTTAACGTTTACCAGTTATACAAGATTATAGAAAATGCCTTTCGAATAAAGAGGACTTCACAGGGTATTCCCAAAAAATTCAAGATATACATGTTATTGTCATGTAAATATATTACGTATATAGTATTTTAATTAAAACTTTAGAGCCATTTTTAGAAAATAAAAAATCGAAAAATGTTTCTGTAAAGGGTATTTTGGGGTGGGGCATTTTCTTGAAGAACCTTCGTGTCGCATATTGAACAATTCCAACCATTGTTAGCGCATATCTCGGAAAGTGCTGATGCCATAAAAAGGTTATTTGAAAGAAGTTGTGTTCTTTAAAGAGATTTATATTTATTGAGCTGAACGTTTTCGTCTATCGCTTAGCGTTTTCCAGTTGTACACGATTATAGAAAATTCCTTCCGAATGAAGAGGACTTCACAGGCTATTTCCAGAAAGTTCAAGATATACATTTTATTTGTCATGTAAATATTTTTCATATACCACATTTTAATCAAAAGCGTTAGAAGCACTTTTTAGAAAATAAAAAAAATTCTAAAAATGTGCCGTGTAAAGGTAATTTTGGGGTGGGAGATTTTCTTGAAAATCTTCCGTGTCACATCTCTGAAAGGTGCTGAACCTAAATCCCGGTTTGGTATTTATCCGATTTTTCGTTTTTGAGTTATGTTGTTCACAGAAAGACACATACACACGCATTTCTAAAAATACATTTTCTGGGTTTAGGGAGCTTAAAAATACCTATTTCCGGTGAAATCTCGGTATCGAATTGTTGGTTGGAATGCAATACATTTTCTACCTACTATGTACATTGTAGAGAAAGTAATAGATGCATTTTCTTCAATACTATGAAGTTCAATATTTTTAATTTATGTTAATGAAATATACAGCTGAAGTGATTTCGAAAGGTCTAGCCTAGCGTTATTAAAGCTTTCATCTTTAAATTAAGAGCGTGTGTGTGTGAAAACATTTCTGAAGAATAACGCAACGACTTTTATTGGCACATGTAAGTCGGTGATAAGTACAGGTAAAGGTGCGTGTCGCGGAGGGGCCCCCGGAAACGGGGCAGAGCACCGCACTCAGGCCAGTCGGCCCGCTGTGCTTCCAACTCTTGGGAGGGAGGGAGGGAGGGATGAGGGGAGAGACCCAAAGGGAGACCAGATCCGGATGCCGACGTGCTCAAGCATGGACGGAGTCCCTAACGTTTTCAGATAGAACACATCTGACGCATCATGGTGTCTGTCTACAAGCCCCAACCTCCAGGGTCCCACGGTGCGGAGCCGCACGCTGAGGAGAGACCTACTGAGCGGTACTGCAGCGACGCCAGGGAACATTCCTTTACAGAGCGCAAGCCACCGCCCAGCCGCAACTCGCTAAGCACCGTTGCCTGGCCCTAAAACCCTGAAACAAATGACGAGGAAGAATATGGGTACAGGAAATGAGAGGAAGGAGAGTCGTGGTAGAAGATGAACCACCCCAGAATTCGCCTGACGACCCGGGAAAATCACGAAAAAAAACCATGGTAACCGTCTGAGCCATCCCGTTAAATACTTTATATTCGAAGAATATTTTAATTACTTTTTTTATTAAAAGTCCCTCGAACTACACTTTTAAGTGCGTTCTTCTAATAATGCGTGATAAAAGTTGCCAGATTTTACTCTCAAATGATTAATTTCTAACAGTGAATGACATGATTTTAATCTTTCGAGAAAATCATTAGGAGGTTTTAATCATGAAGAGCCCTAGTTGGTGCTTACGAACGATGGGAAAAAGAAAACTCCTACAATAACTTATGGTCCCTATGGACGAAGTTTTAATTGTTTCTAATTAAAATTGCAATACAAGGTTTTTTTTCTCGAATTCGGGGGGTCCCGATTTCCATTCCCGCGATTGCCTACTCTGACCCATGGGTTTTTTTTTGTGGTTTCCCGGATCGGCAGGTGATTGCTGGGTGGTTCATCTTCTACTACGACTCTTCTGCCCCTCATTTCCTGCACCCTTCATCCTCCTTGTCTGTTTCAGGGTTGTAGGACCAGGGGGTTGTGGCTGTGCACTCTGTTTCCTGCCCTGGCGTCGTTGCGGGGCTGCTCAATTAGGTCTCGCTTCCGAGCGGACCCTGCCCCGAGCGTTCAGGTGGCTTGTGGGTGGGCCCGGGCGGCATCGGATGCGTTCGATCTGGAAACGTTATGTACCACCGTCCATGCTTGCACCCGTCCTCATTCGGATCTGGTCTCCCTTTGGATCTCTCCCCTCATCCTTACCTCCCAGGAGGATAGAAGCAAAAAAGGAACCTTTAAGACCTACTTGCGGTGCTCTGTTCCGGATGCGGGTGCTCTGTTCGTCCGTACCTTTATTAACCCTTCTTTTATAGAAGCAGGTAACTTGAATGAGAACGGGAACGATATTTTTAAGCGGCTTAAGAGGTAATGACAAAGGGATATGGGAATTTTGTGATGGTGAGGAAGTGTAGAACATTATCTGAAAGAATGTGAAGAATTAAAAAAATGGGTAGAGAAAACCTGTGACAAGAAATGAAATAATATCCGGGAGGGTGATTTAGTTGCACTGAAAATGCTAACAAGCAAGCGGAATGGCTTTAGCAAAGAGAAGTGAATGTTACACAGCAGTGCTGAAGGCCAGGGGGCTACACTGGCTGTGCAACACAAAGTAGGTTACCAGGCAGTACATAATAAAACAGAAGCATGAAAATACGACGGTGGATTGATAAGTCAGCGACTTTTTAAAGAAAATAACAATTTCTTCCAAAAAATCAATTTTGTTTTTCAACAGTCTCCTTTCAATTCAATACACGTTGTCCAATGTTTCTCCAATTTTTTAACCCTTCAAAAAATATGATTTTTCGAAATCTGCAAAACATGATGTGTTCACTGGACGTGAATTTCTTCCCAGCGAGCCAATTTTTCGGGTTTGCGAAGAGGAAGAAGTCAATTGGAGCCAAATCTGAAGAATATGGTGGATGAGGTAACATTTCGTAGTCCAATTCCACAAATTTTGAGATGGCAATGGCTGGCTTGTGTGCAGATGCATTATCCTGGTGAAAGAGAACCTTTTTCTTCACCAAATGGGGTCGTTTCTTTAACAATTCCTTGTGAAACTGATCCAGTATTACCGTATTATATGAACCTGTGATCGTTTTACCCTTTTCTAGGTAGTGGATGTCTATCACTCTTTATGAATCCCAAAAGACAGCTGCCATGATTTCTCCTGCCGACGGAATTGTTTTTTATTTCTTTGGAGCAGGTTAGCCGAAGGAAATCCACTATTTTGATTGTCGTTTAGTTTCAGGTTAATACGAGTAGTAATGGATCCAAGTGATATAACTCCGCAACAACTCATTTGCGTTGCGCTGTTCAAATATCCCTGTGAAATGGTCACACGATTGCGCTTGTTCTCAACTGTAAGCAGTCGCGGCACCCATCTTGCTGACAGTTTTCTCGTACTCAAAAATTCGTGCGAAATGTTATACACCCGTTCACTCGAGAGTTTTACGGTCTAGGCTATCTCACGGATTTTCGCTCGCGGTCTTCCAACACAATATCGTGAACTTTGTTCACCATTTCTTCTGTTGTGACCTCAACCGGCCGTCCTGTGCGCATGACATCTCTTGTGCTCGAACGGCCACATCGAAATTCTGTGAACCACTTGTGAACCACACCATGTGATCGAACAGAGTCTCCATAATACTTGTTCCGCTTTTCTTCCGCTTTTCACCGTCTTACCTCGCTAAAAGTAGTGTTATCAGAACACGAAATTCACTTTTCTCCATTTTCTACGAGGCAACACACGTCTGCTTATTTTAGACGCTCTCAATAACTTTCTAAGAAACAAATGACGAGGAATTTCTGCGAGATATAAGACTTGGATGCAAACAAGAAATCTGCGATTAGAACGCTATACATCGTCAAAGTCATGGACTTATGAATCCGCTCTCGTAAATATAACATATTTGTAAATTTGTAAAATTGTAACTTGGAATGTGTACAATAACCTGCATACAAAATACAACACACCAGCCTTTATAATCGAAAATGCTTACTGCATCATGTTATACAAACATTTAAGGTACAATGCTGCTTAGTATCTTTCTTTCCGAGACAACACCCTGCCATGTTATGTGTTAGATTAAAACCTGATGTTTTACAAAATACTGAAATATTCTTCTAGTTTTAGCTGTCTGTTTTTTGTTGCAAGCTACGGTTTAATGCAGCTTTTCCCTTCTTGAGGATTTTATCTTTTGTGTCTTTGTTTTCTATTTCAGATCTATGTAGGGGCTAGCACTGTCGTTACACTTTTTGAATGGCTCTTTTCACTTTGTTGCTAAGTGTTCTTCTAATGGCATGATTTGCAGTGTGCCGTGCTATCACTTGCTTTCATCATATCTTTTCACATCTCTCTTGTGCGCACATATCTTCGTGTTTTAATGACAAAAACTGAATTCCGCTTTCCGCATGCTATCATGTTGCATATTGCATATTCCCTTTACTTGTAATGCATATTTAACACATCAGTATAGGTTTCGCCATCGTAATATTAGCTTCCATTTGCACATATCAGTAGGTGGGAAGGTCAGCAAAGTACTAGAGTATTAATCAGTATTTGAGTTCAGCACAGAAACACTAATAAAATCTGATGTGTTACATTCGAATGATTTTCTCTACCTTCTATCGCTTATTAGTGGGTATGCAAATTATTCTTATGAAATTTTCTTTTCACAACTACTTCATTTTAATAGAGATAAACCTTTTCGGAAATACCTGCAGTAACATTTCATGATAGATCCAATGCTTTAAAACTGGAGGCTATACGTTAGCCTTAAAATATCTTACCATTACCGCGGTTGTATGTAGATTGTTGTACACATTCCAATTATAATTTTACAAATTTATTACACTTATTTTCATGCTGCTATGTACAGGTCTGGTACCCTACTTTGTGTTGTACACAAGTGTAACTCCCTGGCCTTCAATGAAAATCGACAGAGCTTTACAAGAATGGCTAAGTATTGAACAATCGAACCATTAATATCGGATATCTTGCAAATTGCTGATGGAACAAAAAACTTATTTGAAATAAATTGAGTATTTTAAAGAGATCTGCATTGTTTATGTATAATTTTTTCTCCATCGCCTAACATTTACCAGTTTTTTTTTAAGATTATACAAAATTATTTCCAAATGAAGTGGACTTCACAGGCTATTTCCAGAAAATTAAAATTTTATTTTTCATGTAAATATATTTAACATATGGTATTTTAATCAAAATCATTAGAGCCATTTTTTATAAAAAAATCAAACATTTCGAAAAATGTTCTATGTAAAGGGTAGTTTGGGCTGGAGGGATATTCTTGAAAATATTCGTGTATCTTTGGAAGGAAATGAACCCAACCACCAAGTATGGTATTTACCAAATTTTAGGTTTTTAATTATGCTGTTTTCAGGCACACACAGACCACACAGGACCTTTTCTAATTTTTTTACTCTCTCAACTACGTATAGTAAGTAACGGAAGTAGTGTTCCACCAAACAAAATTCGATGTCGAGATTTCACTGGAAATGTGTTTTGAGACCCTTGAATAAAAAAAAGCATTTATAGAAAAAGGTCCGCGCGAGCACGCGTATATGTGTGTGTCTGGGAACAACATAACTCAAAAACAAAAAGTCGGATAATTACTAAACTTGGTATTCAAGTACAGTATCCTCCAAGGATACGACACGAAGATTTTCAATAAAGTCCTCCAATCCAACTACGCCTTACGTGAAAGATGTTTTCAAAAAAATTTTATTTTTAAAACATAGCTCTAACATACCATATATTAAGGATATTTACTTATCAAAAAAATGTAAATCTTGAATTTTCTGGGAATAGTCTGTGAAGTTCACTTTATTTGGAAGAAAATTTGTTAACCTTGTATAACTGGCAAACGTTAAGCGACACACGTAAACGTACTACACAAAATATATAGATCTATTTTGAACACACAATTTATTTCAAATAAGTTTTGTTGTGGAATAAGACATTTCTGAGATGTCCCCTATTAAAGGTTCCGATTATTCATTTCTTGGTCACACTCTTTAAAGTCCTTTCAACATACAGCTGTTTCTCGTATAGAAACAGTATGGAATTTTATGGCCAGCATATAGCGTCCAGTTCTTAAACATTTGACTGTCGCTGTTTTCTTTGTATCTATAACGAAATGTTTAATAAAGCTATTTCTGCAAAGGTTTATTTTGTGTATTAAAATGTAGTAAACAGAAAAATAAGCTTGAGTTAGAATAATTTGTATACTCACTAATAAACGATAGAGGTTAGAAAAAGTAAATTCAATGTATCGCATCAGATTTTTTACTTTCTCTACTACGTATAGTAAGTAGGGGAAGTATTGCATTCCACCCAAAAATTCGATACGGAGATTTCACCGGAAATACATGTTTTGAGACCCCCTGAATCCAAAAAAAGCATTTTTGGAAACATGTCCGTGTGTGTGTCTGTGTGTGTGTGTGTGTGTGTTTGTGTGTGTGTGTGTCTGAACAGCATAACTCAAAAACGAAAAGTCGGATAAACACCAAACTTGGTATTTAGGTTCAGTATCTTCCAGAGATGCGACACGAAGGTTTTCAAGCAAATCCCCCCACCCCAGACTACCCTTTACATGGAACATTTTTCGAAAATTTTAATTTTCTCAAAAATGGCTCTAACGATTTTGATTAAAATATCATATGTTTAAGATAATGTCATGAGAAATGAAATGTATATCTCGAATTTTCTGGGAATGTCTCCAAAAGTATTCTTCATTGTGAACGACTTTTGCATAACTGGTAAACCATAAGAGATAGACAAAATTTTACTACACAAAAATGTAGATCTCGTTAAAATACACAACTTATGTCATATACATTTCTTTTGTTGCGTGAACCGTTTTCGAGATATTGCTTGTTATTCCCTTAAATTTTCCAATACTTATACTTTTTCTCAAATTCGTTATTCATTTTTTTATGTTCTGGACTTGCAAAGAGAATGGAATGCGCCGCATAGCAACCAGCGTTAAAATATTTGACCATCGCTTAAAAGCTACCATATTCCCCTTGCATCTACAAGAAAATTAGCAATAAGATTGACAATTCGATATCTCGATTAACATGAAGCATATGGAGAATAAGCGTTTGTAAAAATAGTTTGTACAAGAGTAGGGAAAGTCATGTGAGTGTAACACATCAGATTTTTTTTATGTCCTGGACATGCAAAGAGAATGGAATGCGCCACATAGCAACCAGCGTTAAAATATTTGACTATCGCTTAAAAGCTACCATATTTCCCTTGCATCTACAAGAAAATTGCCAATAAGTTTGACATCTCGATATCTCGATTAACATGAAGCATATGGAGAATAGGCGTTTGTAAAATTAGATTGTACAAGAGTAGAGAAAGTCGTGTGAGTGTAACACATCAGATTTTTTTGAAATAATGGATTTCTAAAATAGTGGTCAGTGGCAAATTATCCCTTAGCTATGCATTCAGTCTACGGTTCCCGAGGTCAGAGGAGCGCGACGGAGGAAGCCATAGTTTTTTCAGAAGGGAGGTAAAACCTGTTCCCGTCTAATGTTTATTTTCATGTAAAAGAATCTCATAATCTTGAAAGAACAAAGTTGTCGGCCATTTCACCCTCTCTCTCGTCGCGCTATCCATGGGCAGTGGGGTAATCACCTGCCAACATGCGCGCCTAGTTGCGGAACAAGTGGTGGAACACAAAATTCACCTGCTTACAGAAATCACCGCTAGACAGGGAAATATGTATTTACAATGGAAATATGCATCGAACCCTGTAAGACTGCTAGACTGTTTCATTTGAAAACATAACGCTGTTAAGAATACTCTTCTGTAAACTATATTAACTGCCTAAAACTAGCTTTTAGCCATTAGCTGCCCTTCACTAGAATGAAAACAGGTGGTCAATATCATTAATAGTATAGGCGATACTTAAGGTGTTTAAATTTAAATGCCTCATTGTGTGTATCAATCGGCGTACTCGTTCAGTAATATTATTATACAAGGGGTAATAGTAGGCTTTTATTTTGTTTGTAGGCCTACGGCCTTCATTTCGAAATCCTACGAGCAAAATAAAACCACTTTTAACACGTGTGGCAAATACTATTTTTACTTTCTCTACTACATATAGTAAGTAGGGGAAGTATTGCATTCCACCCAAAAATTCGATACCGAGATTTCACCGGAAATTTATGTTTTGAGACCCCCTGAATCCAAAAAAAGCATTTTTGGAAACATGTCCAGATGTGTGTGTCTGTATGTGTATGTGTGTGTGTGTGTGTGTGTGTGTGTGTGAACAGCATAACTCAGAAACGAAAAGTTGGATGAACACCAAACTTGGTATTTAGGTCCAGTATCTTCCAGAAATGCGACACAAAGATTTTGAAGAAAATCCCCCCACCACCCCAGATTACCCTTTACATGGAACATTTTTCGAAAATTTTAATTTTCTCAAAAATGGCTCTACCGATTTTGATTGAAATATCGTATGATTAAGATATTTTTATGACAAATAAAATGCATATCTTGAATTTTCTGGGAATGTCTCCAAAAGTATTCTTCATTGTGAACAACTTTTGCTTAACTGGTAAACCATAAGAGATAGACAAAATTTTACTACACAAAAAATGTAGATCGCGTTAAAATACACAATTTATGACCTACACTTTTTTTTGTTGAGTGAACCAGTTTCGAGATATTGCTTGTTATTCCTTAAATTTTCCAATACTTATACTTTTTCTTAAATTCGTTATTCATTTTTTTGATCTGTTAATGCAAAGAGAATGGAATACTCCACATCGCAAGCAGCTCTTAAAATATTTGACTATCGCTTAAAGTCTACCAATTCCCCTTGCATCTACAAGAAAATTAGCAAAAGATTAACATATCGATATCTCGATTAACATGAAGCATATGGAGAATAAGCGTTTGTAAGAATAGTTTGTACGAGAGTAGAGAAAGTCATGTGAGTGTAACATCCGATTTTTTACACAGCGCTCGAATTTGTAAAATGTCGATAATATTATATTGATTCCTGAAACTAACAGATATCACGTTTAGAACATGGTTCTTGAAAAAAGGAATGATGATAAAAAGCGAAATGTCAGATGTTTTGATGATTCACTAGCAGTCATTTTCAGTGAAATCATATTCAACATGTTTTATCTTACACCAACCAATGAAGCGATTAAATGCTATATCACATGGCTTTCTGGTTTTTTTTTGGCAAGCTAGTGCTATTCTTTCTGCTGCTTCTGTAATTTCACCTGGATCTTCCATGTCAGTTTCTTCTGAATTCATAATTTCCGCCATTAATCTTTATGTAGGTTATAGTAGATAAAAGAATAATGTTTAAGTCAAAGAAAGGAGAAGGCTGCCAATACAACGTATAGTTAACTACAACCAATTGCAATAAACTGAAGTATGACGATTTGTATTATGAACAGATAATCCGAGCGCAATGAGAAATTAATCATGTAAAAAGTCATAATAAAAAGTAAAACCTGGTGAAACCAAGTCGAGTTATTAAACAAGTGCAAATACAAAATCTAATTTCCATGTGATAAAGCTTTTAGCTCGCGTGCACTGTGTTAGAAGTTCTACTTTTAGGTCATGCTGTCTAAAATAGTAATTTATGCAACAATTGGATAAACTTGATTATGGCTGAATATTCTATGCAATCTTAGCATTATGTATTGTAGGAAATAAATAATTAAATAATTTTACATCCAGAGGTGACATGAGTGAGCATGTTCATATGTTTGTAAATGAAACGTTAGCTTATCTCCCTGCAATTCCTTTGTTATTACCTGGCGTGTTGAACTGATAAGCAAAGCAGTCACTTGCGTGCATTACCTTTCTGGGATAGAATGAGTAGGTGTTACGAATGTGATATTGCCTATCATCAGCACAGCATGGTAAGTAATTTATAAATTTAGATCTTCAAACAAAAGAATATCTATAGCAAATGCTTTCATCTTCTCTCTACAAGCCACAGTAACTTGGAATATTGGTGTTACGTCATTACTATAGGGAATACGTTATTGCTATAATTGCTACGCGTGCCATAATCAGCCAAGTATGCTCGAAACTGAATACAGTAACAAGCTGTTTATAATGGTAGGGTTGCCTGAAACATTTTTTGGTCGACCACAGCATAATACTGATTATGTGACATAACTGAAATGTTACGGCATGCATAATACTCAGCGTATCATTATGATGTTACTTGCAGCTTCCCCATCGCCCATCTTCAAAGCAGCAGTCCACTGGTATCCATTCCCCAGATAAACAATGAAATGTGTGTACTTAAAATAAAATAAGTTCTGTTCCTTGCAATTTTAACATTCTAATAAATTCAGTTCATTTCAACATGGGTTGCTTTCACGTTACCTGCAAAAAATCAAATACGGTGTGAACTCAAGTGTTGCCATATGTTGCACTACTCGCAAACACGCTCAAGATCTTTCCATGAGATCAGCATTTAATTACACTAATTAAGAGATAAGATCTTTTTATACACACTCAAAATTTTGAAATTATAGAATTTCTCCTATTAAAACATAAGGATCTTCTACTGATTGGACTCCAATTTATGTTAAAAGTGTTACAATTACAACGTTTTGAGTGCAAATCCAAATGTTATAATGAAGTAGAACCCTATTCAATGCAAGTTAATTAGGATACTTAATCGAGGAATCTTTTCATTTATAGAATAAACCAACTGTTAAAATTAATATAAATAGAATTCTTGTAATTTTTCAAGTTACTATACTTTATCTGAATGGGATAATGGTTAGCGTGGTCGATCAAAAACAGTCGTATGCAACTTGACTCTAATGGTGTTTAAGACACGAATATGTTTATGAAACGGGCGCTTGCATAATATACTATTGAAGTGTTATTTTTGTCTTCAGGAAAGCTCGTTACACACATTAAAATATTTTATTTACCCAAAATAAAAACAATCTGATATGATGCATTCACATGACTTTCTCTATCCTGTATCATTTATTAGTGGGTATACAAACTATTTATACTATAGCTTATTTTTCTATATACTAAATTTTAATCCAAATAAATCTTTACAGAAATAGCTACATTACGCACTTCGTTATAAATACAAAGGGAACAGCGATAGTCAACAGCTTAAGAACTGCTCGTATACGCTAGCCTTAAAATTCCATACTGTTCCCATGAATCGCAAGAAACAACTGATGCTGAAAGGCCTTTAAAGAACGACCAAGTAATAAACAATTCTAACCCGGCTGGCCCCATAGCTCAGTCGGTAGTGAAACTGCCTGCTGTGTCCCGGGTTCGATTCCCAGCTGAGATGTGGGAATTTTTCTCTAGCCAAGATTAATCCACTATTTTCCCCAGAGTCTGGATGTATGAATGAGAGTGTGAATGTGTGTATGATCTAATGATTAAAAACCAAAAATGTAAGAAACGCAACAAGAGTTACACGAGTTAACACCATGGCCAATAGGCAATAAGTTCCTAAGGAAAGGCCGCCGATAAGACCAATGCAGTTAAAGGCGGGGTATAAATGGAACTAAAAAATTTCGAACCCTTAATAACGGACATCTTATGGCTTATGCCACAAAAAACGTATTTGAAGTAAACTGTGTGTTTTAAAGATATCTACATTCTCGTCTATCGCTTGACGTTTACAGTTGTACAAGATTATACAAAATTTCTTCCAATTAAAGTGGACTTCACAGGCTATTCCCAGAAAATTCAAGGTATACAATTTTTTATTTGTCATCTTTAATATACTGTATTTTAATTAAAATCGTTAGCCATTTTTTAAAAAATAGAAAATTTCGAAAAATGTTTCAGGTAAAGGGTAGTTGGGGTGGGGGATTTTCTTGGAAATCTTCGTGTCGTATCCTTGGAAAGTACATAACCTAAATAGCAAGTTTGGTATTTATCCCATTTCGAATTTGAGCTATGTTGTTCAGACACACACCCCGACCATTTTCTAATTTTTTTTCATTCAACGGGCCTCAAAACATGTATTTCCGGTGAAATTTCGATATCGACTTTTTTGGTTGGAGCACAATACTTCCCCTACTTACTATACATAGTCCAGAAAGTAAAAATGCCCCCAAAAATGTTGCTTGCAATTTTGTTGAATGTATGATAGAAATTTTCAGAACGATTATGGTATTCTAAATGACACTTTAATTTAGATTTTTGAGATGGTTATACATTCATTACATGTAGTACCCAGATTTGCGAGAATGAACTGAATAACATATGTATTAATCATGCCTTTGCACACAGTAAGCCTTAAAACCAACGCCCTGCAGCGATGATGGCAGTTTATGTATTCTTAAGTACATCGCTGTTAACTTCGCTCAAGCAAACACACGCGCCATGCACTTTTTACTCACCTGGATAAACACTGCAAATTTCAGAAGGGAATTGTGCGTATCTCAACCCTTCTTTATCTCTATGTTGCGTGGGCAGCGTTCCCGCCATCGTTGTGTATTTTGTGGCCACTACCCTGTATACACAATCTCCCAGAATAGCCGCCTATTTTCTTGAAGTAAGCAACTCTATTTATAGCACCAGCACGGGTAAGCTTCTGGTTTTAATATTTTACTTGGGTACGTGCTACAGTTACCATAGAAATGCAGCTCTGAAAGCGTTAAAAAATACTTAAAATATGAAAGGTCAGCCTTGCGCTTGCGTGAAAGGAATTGACTCCTATGCAGGCGAACCTTTATGAATACAGGCAACCTTGCATTTTAGAGTATGCTATCATAGCATTACTTACCAGAAAAATGTGTTGCATTCATCTGACTTTCCCTACTCACTCTTCTACAAGCTATTCCTACAGGAATCTACCTATTTCTTGTTAATCCAGATAAACCTTCAATTCACATTTACACATTTTGTTAAAGCATACATATATAAAGCGATAGTCAGATTTTTAAAGAACATGTCGTTTAGTGATGGCTCTGCATTTGAGTTTTTTGAATGGCCATGAGAAAAAAACTCCGATATATTGCATTCACATGAATTTCTCTATTCTCCATCATTTATTAGTGGGTATAGAAACTAGAGTTTATTTTTCTATCTACTTCATATTAATCCATATAAACCTTTGCAGAATTAGTTACATCACACATTTCATTATAAATGCAAAGGGAACAACGAAAGCCAAATGATTAAGAATTGGATGCAATATGTCGGCCTTACAATTCCATAATATTTCCATTCAATCGCGAGAAACAACTGAAAATCGGACTTTAAAAGAATGAAAATCTATTGAACAATTCGAACAATTGATAACCGATATCTTAAATGGTTTATGCCAAAAATAAGTTATTTGAAATATACTGTGGTTTTTAAAGAGACCTACATATTTTGTGCAGTGTGTTTTCGTCTATCAAACTCAATTAAATTGTGTTTTATTTATGGACGCTCTTTAACTACTATTGTACTTAGCGTCCCATTCTATATTGACGTGAGAGACCGGAAAATTTGCTCAGAGGCCTCTTTATCAAGCTTGAGGTTCCTTTGCGTGTCGTAAATGTACGACACTGGGCCACCGGCTTTACTTCCCTTCCAAAGGAAGCCATGCTAAGGATTTTTTACGTCCGAAAAAGATTATACACAATTCCTTCCGAATGAAGGACTTCACAGGGTACTCCCAGAAAATTCAAGATATAAAATTTATTTGTCATGTAAATATCTTTAATATATGGTATTTTGATAAAATTTGTTACTGCCATTTTTTATAAAATCAACAACCTCGAAAAATGCTCCATCTAAAGGGTAGTTGGGGGGGATTTTCTTGAAAATCTTCGTGTCGCATCATTGTAAGATACTGAACTAAAGAAAAAGTTTGGCATTCATTCGACTTTGAGTTATTTTGTTTACAGGCGCGCGCAGAACTTTTACTAGAAATGCTTTTCGGAGATTCTGGGCCTCAAAATATTTATTTCCGGCGAAATCTCCACATGGAATTTTAGGATGAAATACAACACTTCCCCTACTTACGCTATGTAATAGAGAAAGTGTGACGTGTATTTGTTTTTATTTTATCACTTTTCCTTCTTAAGTGAATTGAGATATTAACAAAAATTCTAATTTTAAAGACACTTGACTTTAATGCATTGCACCATACTGCGCGTACTACAATAATTTATCCGTGTTTCATGGTGTAGTGGTGAGCACCATTTGTGCCGGTTGCTACTGAACGATGCGTACCATTTGTCGTCTGCCTTGGAATAATTTGTCTCGTGGGCGAGGGTAATACAGTGATTTTGAAATGCTGATTTCACTTTCATTGCCTTTTTCCACTATAATTTATTTATTTGCCGGAGTCCAGCGTATTAAATTACTTTACACAAACTATTACCGCGTTACACGAATAAACATTTGTCTATTGCGGATATACTGTCAAGCAATTAATATAACCTACTACATGACCTGGGAATATTTGCACCAGTATACTTCGTCACGAGTCACGTGAGTTGAATACGTTAAAGGCACGGACTGAGTTGTGAATGCCAACGGCTCAATCAATCAACGAGACGCTCGAAACACGCCGTTTTACTTTACTACGTATAGTTAAGTAGGGGAAGTATAATTGTATTCCACCTAAAAATTTGATACCGAGATTTCACCGGAAATACATGCTTTGAGGGCCCCTAAATCCAAAAAAAGCATTTTTGAAAACATGTCCGTGTGTCTGGGAGTGTGAGTGTGAGTGTGTGTGTGTGTGTGTGTGTGTGTGTGTGTGGACAGCATAACTCAGAAACGAACAGTCGGATAAACACCAAACTTGGTATTTAGGTTCAGTATCTTCCAGAGATTAGACATGAAGGTTTTCAAGAAAATCCCCCCACCCCAGATTACCCTTTACATGGAACATTTTTCGAAAATTTTAATTTTCTCAAAAACGGCTCTAAAGATTTTGATTAAAATATCATATGTTTAAGGTATTTTCATGAAAATGAAATGTATAGGTATCTAGAATTTTCTGGGAATGTCTCCAAAAGCATTCATTTTAAACGACTTTTGCATAACTGGTAAACCATAAGAGATAGACAAAATTTTACTTCACAAAATTGTAGATCGCGTTAAAATACACATTGTGTAAAATACTTTTTGCTGTTGAGTGAATCATTTTTGAGATGTTGCTTGTTATTCCCTTACATTTCCCAATACTTATTTTCTCAAATGGGAATTCGTTATTCATTTTTTTGTTTTGGATATGCAAAGAGTATTAATCTGTGGCAAAGGGCTTCAGTACGATTTAAGCCTCTATTGGACGTTTAATGTTACTATAGTAAAAAAACTTAACTAATTAAACATGTTATATAAAATGCATGTGCCGCATTTTACGCCAGACAGGCTAAGTTACTCGAGTATACAACACACCTTTTGTACACCGGTGCGTCTCTAACGAGTCCTAAGCTATCGTTTCGATAATTAAATTACTTCAATTATCTTTTGGACTGAATTTTACATTGAATTATACGAAAGTTCAGTTTTCCCAGGAGAGTTTGCAACGCGTAAACTAATATAAAATGTACAAGAAACTAGGTGTAGCTCTTGAATGCAAAGGTAACACTTTTTGGACGGATCCAATCCAAAGTACCTACACTACGTGAACAAAAGTATTTGGGCACCTCCCTGAAAATCACGTACAAATTCGTGGCAACCTCCATCGGTAATGCTGGGAGTCAATATGGTGTTGGCCCACCCTTAGCCTTGATGACAGCGTTCACTCTCGCAGGCATACTTTCAATCAGGTGCTGGAAGGTTTCTTGGGGAATGGCAGCCCATTCTTCACGGAGTGCAGAACTGAGGAGAGGTATCGATGTAGGTCGGCGAGGTCTGGCATGAAGTCGGCGTTCCAAAACATCCCAAAGGTGTTCTATAGGTTTCAAGTCATGGCTCTGTGTAGGCCAGTGCATTACAGGGATGTTATTGTCGTGTAACCACTCCGTCACAGCCCTTGCAGTATGAACAGGTGCTCGATCGTGTTGAAAGGTGCAATCGCCATCCCCGAACTGCTCTTCAACAGTGGGAAGCAAGAAGGTGCTTAAAATATCAATGTAGGTCTGCGCTGTGATCGTGCCACGCAAAACAAGGGGTACAAACCCCCTCCAGGAAAATCACGACCACACCATAACACCACCACCTCCGAATTTCACTGTTTGCACTACATACGCTGGCAGATGGCGTTCACCGGGCATTCGCCATACTCACACCCTGCCATCCAATCGCCACATTGTGTACCGTGATTCGTTACTCCACACAACGTTTTGCCACTGTTCGTGTAATGTTGACGCTCCTTACACCAAGCGAGGCGTCGTTTGGCATCCTGGATCCTGATGCAGTTTGTAATTCTTCTGTGATGGTCTGGATAGATGTCTGCCTATTACTCTTTACGACCCTCTTCAAATGTCGGCGGTCTAATGACTACTGAGGTCGCGGATAATGAATACCAGGCAGTAGGTGGCAGCACAAAGCACCTAAGATGAAAAACGTAGGTTTGTGAGGGAGTCCGGATACTTTTGATCACATAGTGTAGATCAATATATCTAATGTAAATAAGCTGTAAGCGGGAGAGGCAACCAAATCTAAAGCACACCTGATACTTTTCAGGCCGTATAAATTAAAAGCTACTACGTCGGCTAATTTATTTTCATAAGCGGTAACGTTTGTGGACCGCATTAGGGAGGTCCTAGGTTCAAATCCCGTGGGACAACCAATCTGACTGGGGTTTTTTCATGGTTTCCTCAACTGCCAAGTTAAATACCGGATTGGATACTTAATACCACGAACCAAAGTTCTACCTTAAGTCTAAAACAACAGTAAAACATGAAAAACCAATGATAAAACGAATGATCTGCCATCTATCCACAGATAATGAAACAGGTAGACTAGGCGGCGCCCTAATGCCATCTACCTGGCACGTGTGGAAGCAGAGGTATAGTTGCTGTACACGTCTATGGAAATGTGACGAAGTAATCCATACTTGACATAGAAGTTCTACATTGCCTTGTCATTTGCTACACCTTCGCAACCAAGTTCTTGCTTGATAACTGTACAAGTCGAGATTTCCTCAATTGAACGCTTCATCCAGACCCCAGCAATAATTCACGGAAAAAAGTGAAGTATAGCCGTTTACAGAGGAGGTAATCGTGTTTAAACCTGCGGATTTATCGGCCTTAAGGGTCAATGTTTTACATTTTCACTGATAAGTCGGATGTGTAATAGGAATGCAATTGTTGTTTATAGATAACAATGATTAAAGCGAGATTAATAGTCAGAAGAAATTTCTGCAGCCAATTCTTGCGGGTACACAATGGACTTTTCTGCCAGTTTTGAAGTGTCAGGAATGACGATAGTCCGAGATCTCTGAATGATCAGCATTTTTTTGATTCAGCTAAATATCTGAAGTAATAAAAACCTAATTAGTACACCTCTTGCTTTATTCTTATCAAAATTAAACTGACATTTTATTTATAGATGCTCTTTAACTGCTGTGGTTCTTAGCGTCCGATTCTATATTGGACGTGAAAAACCTGTAATTTTTTCTCAGAGGCCTTTTTATCAGGCTTGAGGTTCTTTCACCTGCTGTAAATCTACACACGGAACTCTTCCTACGGAACGTATTTCCCTTCCGAAGGAAGCCGTGCTAAGGATTTTTACGCCCGAAAACAACCATCGACCTCCGCTGGGTTCTCAGGAAGTAGAGGTTAGCATGGTAACCACTACAACACGGAGGACATCTTCATTATCATACTTGTTAGAAAAGATGTGTGTTGAGTCTAACACTGCCAGTTTTTCTACTTTTGAGCCTAAATGTGCACGTGGGACACAAATTGTCCTAGTAACTGAGAAAATCTTATTTTCTGTGGGCAGTAATGCCACTGTTGAAGGTACAACAGCCAGTATGTCTGCAACTCACAGGTAGACCTGCTTCTTGTACGTATAGATTTCCTCGAGTCAATTGACACTACTGTGTTCAGAATTTGAGGTAGATATTGTTCTCAGAGTTTACGTTGTTTAAGGAGTTTGCACCACGCTTTGGTAGGCCAATTTGAAGATGTTTGTTACGTAATATGCTGCTACGTATGAAAAGCTGATTTGGAGATGTATTTTTGTTGTTACGCTCCAAGTTTTAAAAATTATTAACTATTAACTTTGTTATTAAACTGATTCTATAGATATTATTTATGTTTGTTTTTACATCGGCTGCGTCAGTCTTACTTTATAGACACGTTTCTCTTAATCAGGGCGTGGTGCGACAAGAATGTAGGCTTACACAGATTTTAAATTTAAATTCACTTCTTTTTATTAATCCTTGACACAAATTAAATAGCACTACACTGATATTAAGAGCTGTGAGATTCTTTTATTTAATACTTGCACTCTGTTAACGCGTATACATAATTTTCGTTTCACACGAATACGTAATATTTCTTTAGAGAACACATCTTCCATCCGGTCACTACCAAGGTCTGCAGGCAACTGAACATATTTCAACCGTTCAAACCCGTAACTTCTGTATTTCAAGTCTCTGATTGGCTAATCCTAGTCCAATAGAATACCTGCATTTAATTAGTCTTTTTCTGGCTGTTGATTGGCTATTTTTAAACTGTCACAAAATTTACATTATCGTTGCTCTAATAATGACTAGTAGCATTCAAACTCTCAAACTCATTATTGCCTCAAGGTTACCTCATTGTTACCTCATTGTTAGCAACTTTAAACTTATTATTCTCACAGCTCTTACATTATTAAATTGCATAATTCATTCACATAATATTATTAAACATGTTTACAATAATATAAGCATATGCAATGACTGTTACATACATTTTACAAATTATTACATACATATTGCTTCAAGGCGGGCTGTTATTGAATTTACGTATTATATAATTTAATTGAAATTATTCAAGTGTAAAAAATACTGGCTCAAATTCTATTCGCTAGGTACTGAACATCCCTGTGGATGAAAATACCCGTAATAATGGATTCCAGGTACACAATCACGATTACGAGTATCTTACCTCAATATTCCTCCAACGGGAAGTTAAAGTTTGTCTGAATATTCTTCTCTCCGATTTCTCCAAGATTAACCAGATTGCGTCCTTCAACATCTAGATTTTTTATTTTCTGTCAACTTTTCCCGGGAGAGGATGTGATAATTAAGCCACATCTAGTAATGCATTTCGCATTCAACTTCCTTTCAATTTCCGATGCAAATTTTGCAATTTACTGAAAGGTTAAAACTAAACAATTGAAAGTATTAATAGCACAGTATTTGCACTGTGAAATGCCATTGTTTATGCTGATAGTAAATCTTATCCATTTTAAGGAACATAAAGTTATTTATGATACAAGAGTTCAAAGCGGAATTTTATTTTGCAAGTAGGAGTGTTTGCAGAGCGAGGCTAAAGCCAATTGCAGCAATTCTATGAGAAAAATAAAATAACTTAACATATGTTGTCGCATACTATTTTTAGACAGCCCTGAATATTAAATTGTAAAGTATCTACCTGAAAGTTTTGTAGAATTAGCGGTATACATTCGGACATGCGCAATGGTATGTTCTGGTCTGTTGCTTGACCTTCGTTGTTGTTTGAACTTCATGAACCAGTAGTGACAACATGATCAGCTACACAACCATAACAATGTGGCCACAGTATGGCGGCTCGCACGCCAGCCGCTGCAGGTTGGACAACCACCGAACAGTTATAATATACCCGTAACCGCCTCACGTTCTCATGTTTACAATCTGAGTAATAAGTACATTACGTATAACAAGAAATGTTGCATGTCCTCTATTCGTATATTTCTGGTATCTTTTCAGGAAATTTTCATTCACACTCGAGTTCAATATTCGAAATTTAGTGAATTTCTCGCCTGGTGTTTTCTTTTAGTTTTTTCAATATTCGGGGTTTGTTGCATACACCTTATTTTTCCAAGTTTCCCATAGCTAACAATCACATGATCGTGAGGGCCATAACTCTTTATTAATTACACTATCTTAAAGAAGTCCTGAATTAAATTTAATGACTCATGAGTTGTATGCGCGTTAGCAAAGTATTGTTGGAAAACTACAGACTTTAACGCCGCTCAGAAGTTCAAAAAATAGTGTGTAATTCATGTACTCAATTTCGGATACTGAACTCTCCTGCGTGAATGAAAATTACCTGAAGATATGCCAGAAATGCGTGGATAGGACAACCTTTCCAACATCTCTTGTGATAAAGATATGTGCTTATTATCATTGTGATTTTAACTACAAGAACATGAGGCGGTTGGCCACAGTGTGAAAGAAAGGCACTGTATATAAAGGCTGTGGAAATTTCTTCCTGTTCTACCTAATCCATTTCCGAGTAATTCAAATAATATTTGCCATTACATTAATACACACACAGCTTCGCTTAATATACCGGGTGAGTGTTCCCAGCCTGCGGATTTAGAAGTTATTTAGTCCCGGCGTTATAGAGGCAATGTTGAAAACACTGTACACAGCATCGCGTCGTATCAATTTTGACCGAAATGCTGCTTTGCACCCTGTGAGTGCAGTGACTTGCACTCGTAACGCAACAGTGTGCGCGTTGGCCTTCAATGCTTAAAGGTACTGTTTACGTTTAGCAAATTTAACCACAATTGATAGTTTGGCATGGAAGTGTCGTTTCACTTAATTAGTTTAGTTATGTGAATTTCATTAAAACACAAATTGTTACTTGTTAGAATATGCAAATTTACTTTCTAGTGCATTCGGGAAGAAATCATGATTTGCTAGAGGTTCTCGAAAGATGAACAGAAATGAATAAAAAATTCATTTATTCACAGGCGTGATCTAACTACCAACCTTCACCATGACTTTCCAGCATGTTAAGCATTGCACCACTAGAGCACGTTAACGAGGACTACCGTAGCCCTAATCAGCGGGCTGGTGAATGCGGTGTCGGCATGTGTATTTCGTATCGTCTGTAAATTTCAGGGTTGCCTAGTTACCAATCCGCAGGATGGGAAGACTCACGCGGTATAATTTCCATCGCAAGAAACAAGAATGGTAACAAACGAGTGTTAAAAGCTTCATTTTTACTTTCTCTACTACGTATAGTAAGTAGCGGAAGTATTGTATTCCACCCAAAAATTCGATACCGAGATTTCACCGGAAATACATGTTCTGAGACCCCCCGAATCCAAAAAAAGCATTTTTAGAAACATGTCCGCGTGTGTATCTGTGTGTCTGTCTGTGTGTGTGTCTGCGAACAGCTTAACTCAGAAACGAAAAGTCGGATAAACACCAAACTTGGTATTTAGGTTCGGTATCTTCCAGAGATGCCAAACGAAGGTTTTCAAGAAAGTTCCCCCACCCCAAGTTACCCTTCACATGGAACATTTTTCGAAAATTTTAATTTTCTCAAAAATGGCCCTAACGATTTTGATTAAAATATCATATGTTTAAGATATTTTCATGACAAATGAAATGTATATCTCGAATTTTCTGGGAATGTCTCCAAAAGTATTCTTCATTGTGAACGACTTTTGCATAACTGGTAAACCATAAGAGATAGACAAAATTTTACAACACAAAAATGTAGATCGCGATTAAATACACAATTTATGTTATACATTTTTTTGGTTGAGTGAACCATTTTCGAAGTATTGCTTGTTATTCCCTTAAATTTTTCAATACTTATTTTCTCAAATGGGAATTCGTTATTCATTTTTTGTCATGTACATACAAAGAGAGTTAATCTGTGGCAAAGAGAATGGTGCTGCACCTAGCAACCAGCTATTAAGAGATATGTATATGCTTAAAGGCTACTGTATTTCTATATTACCCTTGTAAATATATATTCCCTTACATCTACAAGAAACTTAGCAATAAGATAGAGTCTGCAAACGTTTATCTCGATTAACATGAAGTAGATGGAGAATAAGCGTTTTTAAAAATAGTTTTACAACAGTAGAGAAAATCATGCGAGTGTAACACATCAGATTTTTTTAGTATAGGCGACTGTATTCTTGCGTCGCCATGGCTGTGTTCCCGGGATCCGACACTGAGCATTTTCTGGAGTTAATCTCTAATTATTTTACACAATTGTTCGGGCCAACTATTGGATCTATTGCTGTTGGCGATTGTTTGCCCGCGCAGCTTATCCTGGCTATGCTGCAAGCTGAAGTGTATACCAGACGGAAGAGTTGCCTAACACTAAGGGGATAGCGAGATCGTCTGCGCTTGCTATACAAAGCTGTTTACTACTTCCTTTACACCATTAATTAAACCCCGTGTCGTTCATTTTAATTACTGATGATAGAATTAGCACTAACCACCAGAAGAATGGGACTTGAAGCAGCTGGCAAGTCATATATGCAGCTGTGAAAGTGAAGGAGTAAATTCCAATGCACCTTGCATAAAGCACTTCTGATATGCAATGTTCTGGATTTATTTCATGAAAATAACTAGATGAAGTCCTAGGGGGTTAAAAGTTCAAAAGTTGGCTTCATTTAGAACTTCCTTTTATAAGAGAATATCGGTGATAACTATATGCCTGCATATTAAGGGAAGACTAAATGCCCTATTTCGCCAATGTTAAATTTACCAAATTCATGACTCACAATTTCAGCATCTATTTAAAATATCAATACGACATTTGTACAGGATATACCAGGTGGCCCCACAAGCCGTCCTTAGTTTAAGTTAGTTTATACCGGATAGCGCGGATTACAATACGTTTGCTTAAGCAGAACTGCGAAGGGGACTCCATACTGACAGACGAGAGCTCATTCGTAGAGAAACTGCCTGCTATATAAGGTGTTCCGGATTAGATTCCCGGAAGGCTCCAGAAAGTTGCCCTTAAACAAAAGCATGCCCAGAGTCTGGTGTTTGAATGCGAGAGTACCTATATGTGTTTGTGGGAGATATCGGTTATTTAGTAAGCAATTCGCTCAGTAACAAGAATTCAGGTTTGCCGCTTGACGCAAACCTCAACACACATGTTAAGTAATTTATTTCCATGACAGTTAATCTACTATCAGTACAACTATAGGCCGCGAAATGGTTTCACAAAGTTAACAAGATTAAACAAAATTCTGTTTTCATTATATTTATATACCCTTAAAGGTACGTTAGAATTAAACTATTTTCTATTAGTGCATTATTCATAATAAACATGTGCAAAAGCATGCCCACCTTGGTGGATGAATTTATGTAAGACCTTTCTACCTGGAATGATCCATTTCTCAATATTATTTCTGTATATCCAAAAAAAAAAAGACCAGACCCCGCGTCTGAAAATGCTCAGACTTCGAATCACAGCTGCATTTTTGTGCGTCTCCGCACAAATGTAACCATATCCAAGTGTTTGTTATTGGTTAACGTTACCTTTTTGTCTGAATGACCTTGCTCGAACTGCATGCAGGAGACCATGTAACGCTGATCAGTACGAAACTACCACGTAAACACCTGCAGACAGCAGCAGTGCCTCAGTGACCTTTCGTTGTGTACCTGCACTGCCCTTTTGAACAGCAGTGATGCGGCAACTTCTTTTCCGCCAATATATGCAGGAAACATAAAACTGCAAAGGATGGCTTGTTTGGATCACCTGGTAGATGAAGGTCCTGTAACTTTACTATTTTATAAAATAATGTGGTTTGTTAAGGAAGATACTGTTTTTTCTTATTTAGACAAACTTCTTATAAAATTTATCAGCAATTAATTTTTTAAAACATAACCAATCAACTTATTAACACCAAACTAAATTGGTAACAGAGTTGAGGTATTTTTTATCATATAAACATTTTGTTTAGCTATCTTCAATAGTTCTTGAGAAAAAAGGTCCCTTAAATTTGAAAATGTCATTCAGCGAAAACACTGTTCAAAGCAAAAATGGAGAAATAGCCTCACATTTATTTATAAAGCAGAAATGACATTCTTAAGACTTGCGGAAGCTGCAATGTTTAGAAGTCGTACTAATTTGTAGAGCAAAGATTCCCACAAATATGAACTAAAATTTGTCTTTCTACTCCTAGGAGCATAGGAGTTATTATTTTTTCTGTGAAATGATGCACAATTTAGAGTAGAAAATTGACAACGGTAGTTCAAATATGTTTGTAATATAAGTATTGTTCCTACAATGATAAAATACTTGTGTATATCAAATTAAAGAGGAAATACTAATTTATAAAACTACAGACAAAATTTTAAAATTCATTTTTTGGCAACTTTCATCATTTGGTATCCTTTAATTACTGATATGAAATCTTTCAGTGAATTACAAGCTTCCGACTAATAGGTCTGGACGTGACGTATGACGTAAGATCATACACATTTTATTCCAAGTAGCACAAACAAGTTAATATTTTCTTTGACTTGGGTAGACGTAATATGGAAAAGGTCCAAAATTATTTTCAAGTGTATGAATTGAGCAGAAATGTAGGAAGAGATAAACATGAAGCTTTGTTAATATTTAAGCTAGTATCTAATATTACAAGAAAATATGAAACTAATACTTTTCCAAGCCCTTGACAGTAGGAATAATCCAACATTCTGTACATCAGGTATAAACATGCATAAAGTTTGGTTAGTGCAATTAATATATCACGAGAGCAAATTCACTACTACGTTTAAACTAAACATAATCTGAGCAGAATAATTTCTTATTACTGCAATGCATTACTCTGCATGTTGTAAAACAAATATATAATTAATTATAAACAATCTGATGTGTTACATTCACACACTTAAACTAGTCCCATATTTTATCTGCATCTAGCTTCTTATAAACTTCTTTTGAATCTTATTTTTTCTATTTATTTCATGTTAATCGAGACAAACGTTTGCATAAAAGCTTCAGTACATATTTTGTTGTAGGTAGAAAGGGATACAATAGGCTGAAGCGGCAGTAAAATTTTTAAAAACCGTGTCGCTATACTGTGGCTTTGAAATGTTACGTACTTTCCATAACAGCGCAAGAAACAAAAAGGTGACAGGGCTTTAAAAATGGCAAAGAAATAAAAAATTGCATAACAAGGAATATATCGGAAATGGTTGATGTCACAAAAAGTTATCGGAAATAATTTGTGTTTTCAGGAGATTACACCGTTTGTGTGGTAACTTTTTTTTTTAATTCTATGGTTTACCAGTAATACAAATGTACACAGAATTAATTCACAGGCTATTCCAGCAAAGTCAAAACATGCATTTTATTTCGTGTAAATATTTTAAACATATAGCATTTTAATAAAAATCGCTAGAACTATGTTAGAAAAAATAAAAAAGTAACGAAGCTTTCTCCATTCAGAAGTTTGTTTGGGGCGGAGTATTTTCTTAAATCTGTCACATCCATGGAGCATGCTAGTTAAGCACGAAGTGTGGAAACGTTTGGCCACCTCATCTTTTTAGTCTCTCTCTCTCACACACACACCCACCCATACCTCCAACCCCACCCCCACCCCCACACACACACACTCTCTCTCTCTCTTCCGGGGATATCTCGTACCCAATTTTGGGGTGGAATACAATACCCTCTCTACCTATTATAGGTAGGTGCTAGAGAAGATAACCAGGGACGGCACTTTGTCCCAGTTCGCCGAGAGGTTGACTGATACTAGATAGTGTACCTGTGTTCACTAGTAGATAAGAGCAAACCATCAATATCACGCGATTGTTTGCTGGTATAGTTCGGCAGAACATACGTATAACGTTTCTACAAGTTACCACTGCCATATAATATGTATGTGCGTAGTATATGCCTTCATAATTTACATGTTTACGACATTACTTACACATAGGTATATACACAACACCATAAACTAAACAGACGAATTGGTCAAATTACACACAATTATTTGCAATCTGGGTACATGATGTTGATGCAAACTATATTCCGTTACAGTGCATAACAATGGACAGTTGAGTGTGAAAAAGGGAAATTTCTTCTATTTTCACTAAGAATATGCTTGTACTGCAAGAAAATTCGCTTAACACTTTACAATGTTGTAGGTGCATATTAAAAATAAACACTAATCTAAGTTATTGAAACCAAGTTACATGCTGTTTATTTACACATTTTTGAATAGCCAGGAATCAAATCTTAAACAATGAAGCGTTCGTTAGTTATCCGGCGCAGCATAAACAGGTTGCGCTTTCCTTCCACAGCGCAGTACCTTTGAACCCATGGCCTCCGTGATATCCATAAAGGCAAACAATACCGAACCTAAAAGACGTCGACGTTAAGACAAGATATCGTCCTTGGTAATAACATAAAATGTTTATATCATTTTAACACAATGAGCAAATAATTTACAGACCTGCCTTAGACAATGTAGTGATAAGATCTCTCTCTCTCGCTCTCTCTCTCTCGCTCTCGCTCTCTCGCTCTCGCTCTCTCTCTCATTATTCTCGCTGTAATGCGCAGCACTCATTCTAAACCAATTCCATTTCAGAATATGATTTATTGTTTTGCCATTAAATTTAAGTTAGGAATCGAGCAAAACCAACTTACATGTACAGGGCAAAATCAATCTATCTTAATGTATATATAGGTTTTTCTTCACAGTAGGGGGAATACAGTGTTGCTTTTAGCGCTTCGGTCCTTGGCTACATTTAGTGCAAATACCCTTTTTCCGAAACGAATTACAGCACTCGGAGAATCAATGCAGTAAAGGTATAATCAATAGTTAAATACGATTATTTGTTATTTATTATTTGGGTAACTCAATTATTCATGTCAAAGTTTTAATAAAACGCTGGAACTGTAACGTCATATCCAGATATTTTACTTGGAAGCCTTGAATGGACAGATTAGTTCGTGGCAGTCAGAAAGAGCCCCGGCTACTTCTAATAACTTTTTAAAAGAAATAAAGGAGAAGTGGACTGAATTTCGGCGTAAGGGACCCAAGTAGTGAAAACGGAAATGACTGGAAGAAAATTGTAGCCCAAGGATAGGTAGAGTAGAATAAGGAAGTGGAAAGTGGCAGGAAATGAGAGAGAACAGAAAGAGAACTGAAGAAAATGCAGCTGGTTTATAATGGATCTAAAGGGGCGCAATATTATACGCTCTGTAGGAAAAAGCGCGCAGTGCAGGAATCATTGCAATTGTTATAAAAATCTGATGTGTTGCACTCATATGTTTTTCTCTACTCTTGTAGAAATTAGTTTAACAAACGCTCATTTTCCCTATACTTCACGTTAATCGAAATATCGAGATGTTAGTCTTATTGCTAATTTTCTTGTAGGTGCAAGGGGAATATGGTAGGCTTTAAACGATAGTCAAATCTTTTAAGAGCTGTTGTTATGTGGAGCATTTTCTTTGCATGTCCAGGAGATAAAAAAAACCAATAACTAATTTCCATTTGGAAAAAATTATAAGTATTGGAAAATTCAAACAAATAACAAGGAATATTTCGGAAATCGTTCACGCCACAAAAGAAATGTATAAAACAATTGTGTACTTTAACGAGATCTACATTTTTTGTGCACAAAAAGCAAAAAGCTATCTATCTCCTACGGTTTACCATTATGCAAAAGTCATTCACATGGAAGAGGACTTTTGGTGACATTCCCAGAAAAATCAAGATATACATTTCATTTGTAATGAAAATATCTTAAACATATGATATTTTAATCAAAATCGTTAGAACCATTTTTGAGAAAATAAAACTTTTCGAAAAATGTTCCATGTAAAGGGTAGTTTTGGGTGGCGGGATTTTCTTTAAAATTTTCGGGTCGTATCTTTGAAAGATGCTGAATCAAAATACCAAGTTTGGTATTTATCAGACTTTTTGTTTTTGAGTTTGCTGTTCAGATACTCACGCACGCATCTTTTTCTAAAAATGCTCTTTTTTGGATTCATGGGGTCTCAAAGTATGTATTTCCGGTGAAATCTCGGTATCACGTTTTTGAATTGAATGCAATACTTTCCCTACTTACTATACTAGTAGAGAAAGTAATAAAGAGCTGACGTATTTCATTTAAATTACTTTCTGTAACCCTTACCACTTCTTATTGTGTATACAAATTATTCTTACGGAAGTTTGTTTCATTTTAATCCGGTTACAGTTTTCCGGAAATAGCTGCCTTACACACCTCGTTATAGGTACAAAGAGAGTAGTGATAGTCATATGTATTAGAACTGGATGCTAAACGCTGGCATTAAAATTCCTCTCTTTCCATGACATGGCAGAAACAATTGAAAATTTACAAAATGGCTAAGTATTTAACAATTGGAACCATTAATAACGGGTATTTCAGAAATTCTTGATGGTACAAAAAACTTATTCGAAATAAATTTTGTTTCAAACGAGATGTACATTTTTTGTGTAGTACGTTTTCGTCTATCGCTTAACGTTTACCAGTTACAAAAGATTACACAAAATTCCTACCGAATGAAGAGCACTTCACAGCCTTTTCCCAGAAAATTCAAGATATCCATTTTATTTTTATATTAAAATTATTAACAGTTTTTTAGAAAATCACAATTTTGAAAAAAAATCCATGTAAACAGTACTTGGGGTGGGAGATTTTCTTGAAAATTTTCTGTCGCATCTTTGAAAGGTACTGAACCTAAATACCAAGTTTAGTATTAACCCGACTTTTCGTTTTTGCGTTATGCTATTTACAGACTTGTACAGACACATACAGGATCTTTTTCTAAAAATGCTTTTATTTTATTTTATTTAGAGGCCTCAAAACATGTATTTCCAGTGAAATCTCGGTATCAAATTTTTGGATGGAATAGCCAAATACTTTCCCTACCTGCTAGATATGTGGTAGAGAAAGTAAAAACCCTGATGTGTTACATTCCCTGGACACACTCTACCCACTCTTGTACATACCCTTGTTACGAAGCTTCGTTCTATCCACATCATGTTAATCGAGATTAACATTTACAGAAATGACTATTACACGTTTCGTTGCAGGTACAAGAGTAATATTGTAGGGTAAGCATATTCATATCTTTTAAAAGTGGGTTGTTATGTGATGTCCTTGAAATTCCGTTATACTTGCATGACTACAATGAAATAACCAATACCGACTTAGTTGCAAAAGTATAAAGTATTTAACAATTCAAAATAATAATAAAGAAAATTTTATTAATGATTAATGCTACAAGAAATTCACTACGTGATCAAAAGTATCCGGGACCTGGCTGAAAATGACGTGCAAGTTCGTGGCGCCCTCCATCGGTAATGCTTGAAGTCAATATGGTGTTGGCTCACCCTTAGACTTGATGGCAGCGTTTACTCTCGCAGGCATACTTTCAATTAAGTACTGGAAGGTTTCTTGGGGAATGGCAGCCCATTCTTCACGGAGTGCGGAACTGAGGAGAGGTATCGATTTAGGTCGGTGAGGCCGGGCACGAAGTCGGCGTTCCAAAACATCCCAAGTGTTCTATAGGATTCAGGTCAGTATCTGTGCAGGCCAGTCCATTACAGGGAAGTTATTGTCATGTAACCACTCCGCCACAGCCCGTGCACTATGAACAGGTGCTCGATCGTATTGAAAGATGCAATCGCCATCCCCGAATTGCTCTTCAACAGTGGGAAGCAAGAAGGTGCTTAAAATATCAATGCAGGTCTGCGCTGTGATCGTGCCACGCAAAACAAGGGATGCAAGCCCCCTCCAGGAAAATCACGACTACACCATAATACCACCACCTCCGAATTTCACTGTTTGCACAACACACGCTGCCAGATGACGTTCACCGGGCATTCGCATACCCACACCCTGCCATCAGATCGCCACATTCTGTAGCGGAATTCGTCACTCCACACAACATTTTGCCACTGTTCAATCATGTAATGTTGACGCTCCTTACACCAAGCGTTTAGCATTTTCTTGCGTGATATGTGGCTTATGAGCAGCCGCTCGACCATGGAATCCAAGGTTTTTCACCTCACGCCTAATTGTCATAGTACTTGGAGTGGATCGTGATGCAGTTTGGAATTCCTGTGTGATGGTCTGGATAGATGTCTGCTTATTACTCTTTAGGACCCTCTTCAAATGTCGGTGGTCTCAGTCAACAGACGAGGTTCGCCTGTACGCTTTTGTGCTGTACATGTCCCTTCACGTTTTCACTTCACTATCACATCAGAAACAGTGTACCTAAGGATGTTTAGGAGTGTGGAAATCTCGCGTACAGACTTCTGACACAAGTGAAACCCAATCACCTGACCACGTTCGAAGTCCGTGAGCTCCACAGAGCGTCCCATTCTGCTGTTTCACGATGTCTGATGACTGCTGAGGTCGCGGATAATGAGTAGGTGGCAGCACAATGCACCTAAGATGAAACACGTATGTTTGTGGGGTGTCCGGATACTTTTTATCCATAGTGTAAATTTGGTATAACTTGAGAGCCTTAACGAGACTAACATTTTTTGTGCTGGGGCCGGGGTAGCGCAGTGGTTTCGTTTCCAGCTCTCAAACTGTGAATCTAGGTTCGATCCCTGGCTTTGGGATGGCAATTTCAAGTCGAACCTATCCATACCTTCACCTAAAACTTGCTGTGAAGTATCTCCAAGCCTGAACGTGGTTCGGAGTCCACGGTAAAATCTGTATGTCCTCTCATTACACCACCAATTCGCTACCATCAGAGGCAACGGTTCCGTCCGCTGATGCCTCAAGTTCAGAAATGGATCCAGTCATCGCTTGGTGGAATGAGGTCAGAAGCCATATAGGGAGCGTTAGAAACGACATTTTTGTGCAGTATAAATTTTGTCTTTCTTACGTTTGCGAGACAAAATTCAGAACAAAGAGAACTTCACATATTATTCTATGATATACATTTTATTTGTCATGCAAATGTTTTAAATTTGTTGTATTTTAGTCACAAAGGTTTATGACCCACTTTTGAGAAAAACCAAAAACGAAAAATAGGTAGTTTGGATGGTAGAATTTTCTTTAAAATATTCGTGACGCATTCCTGGAAGATACTGAATTTAAATACCAAGTTTGGTATTTCAGCAACTTTTCGTTTTTGAGTTATGTTCTTTACAGCACACATCTGGGTGGACCTTTTTCTAAAACTGCTTGCTTTGGATTCAGGAAGCCTCAAAGCGTGTATTTCCGGTGAAATCTCGATGTCGAATGTTTGGGTAGAACACACCACCACCACCTCGACTTTGAGAGGGTTGATGCCCCACGTATAGTACAATTTGATGTTTATATTGCTGTGGTTGCACCACGTATTGCGGGAGATATGTTTCTTGGAATGTTCGCCCCCCCCCACGTACGATACAAACTTTCCGCTGGCCTTCGCCCCCACGTTTAAAAATCAACTTTGTATTTTAATGTTTATTTAAATATTGTATATGTATGCCTCGTCTGCGTTAGTAGTAATTTTCAGAACACTTATCTCTTAGCAGGGCTAATGTGGCTAAAGAACAAGGTTTACACAAATTATAATTGTGTTGTACTTTGTTTTTTATTAGTCCTTCACACGATTAAATAACACTTCACTGATGTATCCTACTTTAGAGTAGTGAGACGTTTGTTAATTACACCTTTTAAGACGTAAACTTTATATTCTCACCGCAATAAATTTTCATGTCTCACATTGAACCTGTATCGTACTGATCAGGTACGCAATCTTGTAGCGTCTCCCGCCTGAATTTGCACTTTTTCTCTATTTTAAGTCTCTGATTGGCTAAGCATACTCCAATAGAGTACTTTTATATAACTTAAGCTTTTTCTAGTTTTTGATTGGCTATATTTAAACTGTTTTAAATATTATATTATTGTTCCAAGAATTATTAGTAGCCTTTATTAAACTTTCTAATTTGTTGTTGTCTCAATGTTACCTCATTGTTAGCAACTTTCGGCTTCTACTTTATAATTCTGTTTGCTACAGAAAGCAGCTTGCTTCTATTCTCACAGCTCCTACATTGTTAAATTACCTAATACATTCACATAACAATATTATACATGTACAAAATAATATAAGCATAAAAATTTACTGTTACATACATTTTATATATTATGTTATACACATATTGGTTTAAGACGGGCTGTTATATTTTATATTATATAATTAGACTGATATTATTTAAGTGTTAAAAATACTGCCTCAACTTACTATAGGTAATAATACAGAACGTACAAAGGATCTCTTGTGGAAGAATGAGAACGCTTTAATTAAAAACATAGGAATAATATGAGTAATTCTACCCGAATATTCAAAACGGAGTGTAGGTTCCTACATAACACCTCACTTCCTGAGGCTGTGTTTTCACTTGGTGTCCTCCTCGGTCCTGAATATTTTATGGTATCAGCGCCCTTCATCTTTGAGAGACCTTGTTACATGTAGCAGCCTTAGGGGGAAGCTAGAACCCTGCAAATTAATGCCAAATTACTTCTGAGATCTTTAAATAATCTAATCAGTGAAGCTCATACCTCTATCATGCCGAAACCTTGCCTATAACGTTGTATATATTGTAGTATCATCTACCAGTTTAAGTGCAATCATTCCTAGTAACTTTAACTTCCGTGTCTGCAAAATAGGCAGAGTAGTGACCAAACGGCTTTCAAACGCCTACACAATCAGCATTACCAATCCTTTCCAATAGGAATCTTCTGAAAATTTCGTCCATATATATCATAGAATATTACAGAACAACAACAAATCTTGCAAGGTTTAAGTTAAACATAAGCTGAGAAAAATAATGTCCTATTGCTACTGTGTGTTGATCAGCGGGTTAGGGTAAAGGTAACAGAGCGGGATGACTCTGGCGGTTACGTCTGTGGCGCACATTCGGGAAGTGGAGGGTTCGATTCCTGCGGCCAACCTTCCTGACCAAGGGATTTTTCGGGGTTTCCCCGGGTCACTAGCAAATGCTGGGGAAGGCTGATTGTTTTCCCCGAATTTCTCTTCCCTCATTCCCTCACATTTCATCTTCCTCTTTTGGCTTGCGTGTTGGAACTTCTTCTCGGCCCCGTCAGATGGAGATCGCTCGAGTCTCCGCTGCTGGGTCGAGCTTTTCCCCGTCTCCGCTGGAGGAGAGCCTGTGAGCCATCCTCCGATGGCTTGGGAGGACTACCTTGAGCGCTCTCCGGCTTGTAACTGTTAAGAGACCCCTGCGCGTCTCTGTCGCCTGCGTCGGCCGGTGCTGCAGCCCATACGTCACCTGCGGTTCTTTCATCTCACCTGTTCCTCTTGGGGGTGTATGCACAGAAGACCCTGTGTGGGTCGAGATGCTAGGTGTCCGCTCCCTAGCGTAATCCTAATCCTAGGGTAGAGGTACTTTCTTAAAAATCTTAATGTTGTATCTTTAAAAGGTATTTATTGGAAATTTCGTTTCTGAGTTATGCAGTTCAGACAAGCGCGCTTTTTCTAAAAAAAATTTCATTGGGCCTCAAAACATGTATTTAAGGTAAAATATCGAACTTTTGGGTGGAATGCAATACTTCCTACGTACGTGGAATTCGATACTAGGTAAGTGATAAATTAAAATCGAAGTATATACTATGTTAAACATTTCCATTAATGTCAGCTACATTAAGGGCAGTATGCAGAGTCAAATCATTTCTGTGTTCATCCACATCGTCTCTAAACCTTTCACCGCCAACCTTCAGCAAGTGCAGGGAACAGTAGAAAGCAATCTCGGAGCAAGAACTCGTGGGCCAACTCTGTTGAAGCGCAGACAATTTGCTTCTCAGTGATCCCAGTTCTGCCTCAAGACACTCGCTGATTTGTATTCACTGACTATTGTGTTTTATGAGTGCCATTTCTTGACCTATATTATTTTTCTGCCTTTTATTTACTGTAGTCGTTCTTTTGAGTATGCGTTGATTATTATTATTAATAATGTATTATGATTTTATGCATCATGTCGATTTTAACGAAAGTGAAGAGGATGACAGTCGAGATCATGAGAACCTGTCAGGTTTTATAACAGCCGCTAAATGTATATAGGCGTTGCAGTTTGTCAAAGGATCCATAGTTAAATGAAAGTAAAACTTCCCATTTTAACAACTGAAACTTTCTATAACAATGTGCTTGTGCTCCCGCCGAAACAGTTATAATATCCCCGCAACCGCCCCACATTCTCGTAGTCAGTTACAACTACAATGATAATAAGCACAATCCTTATCATGAGATATGAAATATTATCCTTCTCTATCCACATTTTTGACATTTTCTCAGGAAAATTTCATTCACATTCGAGAGTTCAATATCCGAAATTGAGTGAATTTCTCGCCTGATGTGTTCTTTTAGTTCTTACAATGTATGGGTTTGTAGCACACTATTTTTTAAGTAATCAGCAGAGTGGGTATATTTCTGTAATTATATTTTGCAAAATGAAGTTACTGACCAACGCTTAATATTCTTTTGTGACGAAGCATGGTTCCATTTATGCCTATATTTCGTCGCAAAATAAGAGGCATTGGTGTACAGAAAAACCCGATTTGCCACACGAGATTTCCTTACACACGCGAAAATTGATGTGCAGTTCAGTATGCATGCATATTTTTAAAACAAACAAATGTAGAGAGGTATAGGATTGACTTACTAGCACCACTTTTTGAACAGTTGACCGACGTTAAATGTCAGTCTGCATTTTCCAACAGGACTTGGCTACCGCGCATTCAGCGATGAGTCATTAAATGTAATTGTGGAAATTGTTTAAGATAGGCTAATCAGTAAAGGATTATGGCCCATACCATCCCCTGATTTAACTTATGTGATTTTTATCTATGGGGGAGCTTGAAAAATAAGGCGTATGCAACAAATAGATACATTGGAAGCACTGAAAGAAAATATCAAGCGAGAAATTTACTCAATTTCGGATATTGAACTCAAGAGTGTGCATGAAAAATTTCTGAGAAGATACCAGAAATGTGCGGATAGAGAAGGGTAACATTTCCAATCTCTCTTATGATAAGGTTTGTGCTTATTATGCTTTAATTGTAACTATAACTATGAGAACATGAGACGGTTGAGATGATAGAACTGTTTCGGTGGGAGTCAGGGCTGCGCGGTCGGAGGGTGATGACCAGCCGTGCGGTGGCCACAGTATGAGGGAAAAGCAATGCATTTTATACAACTGTGATTTTGTAGCCGTTATATAAGATTTTAGGTTACGTACGTATGCATACAGTGCTAAATACAACGTGCATAATGGTTTTGTTACAAGGTCTTACTATGGCTTAATTTATTAACCTATTTTGTTGTGTCTTAACCATTTCATGGGTTAAAGGAACTGTTATAACTTTTATGTATTGCTCACAATGGCTAATAGTTTGTTCCAGAATTTTCTATTTATTTTGGTTGATTGACAGTTTTGTGCGCCTAACTTTAAGAATCTACATCCATTGGCACAATATATCATGGAAGTAACAAATTCCTTTCTCCCAACTTTCTTCCTTTTTAAAGAAAGGATATTTGAAATGGAAGGTCAGAATTTAAATTTGAAGCAGAAATTGACAGGCAAAGTTAAATATCGACTGGTTTAACAAATTATTTAATCTATTCAATTAACACAACTTAAAAATATAAATACTCCTGTGTTTCTAATCATCTGTATTTCATTAAATAGTTATTTCAAACTAAAAAGAAAATGGAACTCCAAACGTAAAAGTTATTGCTTACGTGTGGTACAGATTCTATTTATAGTGGAAAAAATCTAATGTGTTACATTCACATGACTCTCCTTCCCTCTATAGCTTATTAGTGACTACACAAATTATTCCTGCGAAAGTATATTTTCCTACATACTTCATTTTAATCAAAATAAACCTTTCCGGAAATATTAGCTACATTACACATTTCATTATAGATACAAAGGGTATAGCGAAAGTAAAATGTTTAAGAACTGGGCACTAAATTCTGGCCTTAAAATTCCATACTCTTTCCACGACATCGCTAGAAACAGCTGCAAATCGACAGGAGTTTAAAAGTATGTCTAAGTATTGAACAATTCGAATAATTAGTAAAGGAATATCTCGGAAATGGCATATGCCACAAAAATATTTTTGGAATAAATAGTAGTTTTAAAGATATCTACATTTTTGTGCAGTACGTTTTCGTGTATCCCTTAACGTTTACCAGTTACGTATATAAGACTACACAGAATTCCTTCTGAATGAAGACGACTTCATAGGCATTCCCAGAAAATTAAAAATATACGTTTTATTTACACGCAAATATCTTTAATGTATGACATTTTAATCAAAATCGTTATAGCTATTTTTAGAACATAAAATATTTTGAAAAATGTTTTATGTAAAGGGTAGTTCAGGGTTGGAGGATTTTCTTGAAAATATTCGTGCCACATCCTTTGGAAAGTTCTGAACCTAAACATCATGTTTGGTATTTATCCGACTCATCGTTAATGAGTTTACTGTTCACAGGCACACGCACATAGGGATATTTTTCTAAAAATGCTTTTTTGTTTTATTAAAGGGGTCCCAAAACATTTATTTCCGGTGAAATATCGATATTAAATATTTGGGTGGGTCGTAATACCTTTTATGCTTACTATAAAACACTTAAAATGTTGTTCTTCCATTTTAAAATGCTGTATTTGAAGATTTAAATAATGGAAGTTTTAAAATGATGGAATTTAGTAATGGTGACACAAACTGATACATTTTTATGACCGATCCCGCGATGGTTCTAACCTATATATTCGTCGCTATAAATCACCGGCTCTAACTTCTAATCTGTAAGAACTACATTTGCAGTGTGCAAAAACAGAGAATGGGACGCTCCAGAATAGCGGGAACATGCGTGCTTATCACCATTTATTCCACATTATACTGCGCTAATAGGACAGATACATGGTCAGCACATACAAAGCGAAAATTAACGGCTGTAATGTGATTAATAACCGGACCCCAGATTAATTCCCGAGAGAGGAGGATAGCCGATCCCAATCAGAGGCAGAGACGCGCACTGGAGGCGCGAATTATGTCTGACCTTTATAATCAGCTAAGATATTTGTCCCTTTTTACCTTCTTTTCTTCTTGTTTCGGGGACGTTATTGTGAAATTAAGATATTTACAAAACTATTGTTTTATGCAGTAATGTTATTAAATCTACATAATATCATACAAGAAAGAAGGAAAGACTATACTTTCAATATATCAATGACTTTTGCATAACTGGTAAACCATAAGAGATAGACAAAATTTTACTATGCAAAACGTGCACGTCCGATTAAAACACACAATTTATGTTCTACATTTTGTTTTGCCGAGTTGAGCATTTCAGAGATACTCCTTGTTATTTGTTTGATTTTTCCAATATTTTTGGGGATGAGAATTCGTTATTTGTTTTCTTATGTCCTGGACATGTAAGGGGAATGGAATACTCCACATAGCAACCAGCACTTAAAATATTTGACTATCGCTTAAAGCCTACCAATTCCCCTTGCATCTACAAGAAAATTAGCAATAAGATTAACGTCTCGATGAACATGAAGTAGTTGGAGAATAAGCGTTTGTAAAAATAGTTTGTAGGGAATGCAACACATCAGGTTTTTTTAAAATAAATTCAAAGGGAATAGCAACAGTCAAATGTTTAAGAACTGACGATATATGCTGACCTTAAAATGCCATACTCTTTCTATGCCATAGCGAGAAACACTGAAAATCGACAAGACGAAAAGAATGAAATTATTGAACAAATCGAACCATTAATAACGGATATCTCGAAAACGGCTGATGCCACAAAAAGTTTTTTGAAATAAATTGTGTATTTTAAAGAGATATACATTTTTAATGCAGTGTGTTTTCGCCTATCGCTTAACGTATACCAGTTATAGAAAATTACATAAAATGCTTCCAAACGAAGAGTACTTCACAGGCTTTTCCCACAAAATTCAAGATATAAATCTTATTTGTCATGTAAATATCTTAACTATATAGGGTCTTTCAACAAGAGTGTCCTCACTTTAACATGTGATAGCTGCCGTTGTTATTGAGTTACAGCAGTCATTTTTTTCATTCGGTTAGAGTTATTGACAAATAGCCATGGAACGTTAAAACATTCAGCAACGCGTAGAAATTGTGAACATTTATTATCAAAATGGATCATTTGTTCGCCAAACCTTCCGTGTATTGCGTAAAGTTTACGGTGTGCATAATCGTCGCTGCGAGACAACGATTTGGCGTTTGATCGATAAATTTGAAAGAAGTGGTTCTGTCAGCAATCAAAGAACGCCTGTACGTAATCGACGTAAGCGCTCCAAAGAAAACATAGGAGCCGTTCGTGAGAGTGTACGCGAGAACGGAAACAAATCAATTGCTCGTCGAGCGCAAGTATTGGGGTTTTCGCCGACCACAACTTGGCGATTTCTGCATCTGGACTTGAAGTTTCACGCTTACAAAATAGTGTTAACTCAAGAACTAAAGCCCAATGACCATAGGTTGCACCATGTATTCGCTGACTGGGCTATGGAGCATTTGGAAGCTGACCCGGATTTTTGTTGAAAAATCATCTTCAGCGACGAAGCCCACTTTTGGATGGATGATTGTGTTAACAAACAAAATTGCCGCTATTGGAGCAATCACAATCCAATACATATTTAAGAACGACCACTTCATCCCCAAAAGGCTACTGTGTGGCGTTGATTTCGGTATGGTGGAATTATTGGTCCATATTTTTTCCAAGATGAAATGGAGAAGCTCTGTCAATGGAGAAAGATACTGGGCTCTTATAAGGGACTAGTTTTGGCCTCAATTGAATGGTATGTTTCTCAGAAACATCTGGTTCCAGCAAGATGGTGCCACATGTCATACTGCTCTCGAAACAATCGATCTTTTAAAGGAGAAGTTAAGAGGTTTCATCATTTCCCGTGGTGGTGATGTTAACTGGCTCCTGAGGCCATGTGATTTAATGCCGTTGGATTACTTCTTGTGGGGTTATGTTAAATCTCGAGTTTATGTCAACAAGCTAGAAACAGTAAATGTTCTGATGAATAACATCACGCGTGTTATTCGTGAAGTTGGACCTAATTTACGTTCTTCTGTCATTGAAAATTGTGTCAACCGTATACGTGCAACCCAACGAAGTGGCGGCGGTCACTTAACTGATGTTCTCTTCCACACGTAATTACATTAATTATGTTCCAAAATAAAGAAAGAAAATAATAAACCTCTATCATTTGTAGAACGTGCTTTATTTAAGTTCAAAGATAGGGCATTTGTTGAAAGACCCTATATATCGTATTTTATAAATATTGTTAGACATTTTTAAAAAATCAAACTTATAGAAAATGTTCCATGTAAAGGGTAGTTTGGAGTGAGGAAATTTTTTGAAAATTCTCGTGTCGCAGCCTTGGAAGTTGCTGAATTTAGATACCAAGTTTGGTGTTTAACCGACTTTTCATTTCTGAGTTATGCTGCTCACAGATAGACCACCCATACACACACATATACGTGCATTTTTTAAAAATACTGTTTTTGGATTCAGGGGCCTCAAAGGATATATTTCCTGTGAGATCTCGACATAGAATTTTTGGGTGGAATACAATACTCTCCTACTTATAATACGCAGTAGAGAAAGAAAAAAAATGGACTACTTTATAAACACTGATTCTTTTTCCCCGCATCTTGAAAGTAACAAATTCCGTGTTGCTCATTTTGAAACCGTTTCTTAGCTAAAGAATCATCTTGAAGTGGATATCAGAAACCACATTTTATATTCATATTGTACTGTGCAAGAGATAGTTGTCTAATAGGAGCAGAAAGTATTGCGAGTTTTACACGTCAATTTTTTCTTAAGGATACTACTTTTCTCTATTACTTTCCGTACCATTTAGGTAGAGAAGGTATGGCATCCACCCAAAAATTAGATAGCCAGATTTCACCAGAAATACATGTTTTGAAGCCCCCTGAATAAGGAAATCGTTTTTAGAAAAATGTCTGCGTGCCTGAAGGGCATAGCTCAAAAGCGAAATGTCAAATAAATACTAAACTTGCCATTACGTTCAGTACCTTCCAAAGACGCTCCACAAAAATTTTTAGAAAGTCCTTCCACCCCATACTACCCTTTACAAGGAACATTTTTATAAAATTTTTATTTCTCAAACATGGCACTAAAGATTTTGATTAAAATAATGTATATTATATACATTTATGACAAATAAAATGTATAATATCTTGTATTTTCTAGCAACAACTTCCTTCATTCGGAAGGAATTTCATATAATCTTGTATAACTAGTAAACGTTAAGCGATAGACGAAAACGTACTAAACCAAAAAAACATAGTCTTTTTTCAATCACCTTTTTTGTGCCATCAGTAATTTCCGCTATTAATGGTTGGAATTGTTCAATGCTTAGCTGTTCCTTTAAAGACCTGTCGATTTTCTGGTGTTTCCCGCGATGTCATGCAAATAGTATGGAATTTTATGACCAGCGTATAGTGTCCAGTACTTAAACATTTGAGTATCGCTATTCCTTTTGTATCTATAACCAAATGTGTAATGTAACTGTTTGCGGAAAAGTTTATCTCAATTAAAATGAAGTAGAAAGGAAAATAAATGTTCATAAGAATAATTTGTATATTCACTAATAGACGATAGAGGGGAGAGAAGGTCTGTGAATGTAATATATAACTTTCTTTTTGTATTTGCTCTCCCCAATGTACTTAAATCGGATGTTAACGCAAGCGTCATGCCCAGTCTATTTATTCTCAAATGGTAAAAGTTTCACTGACTAGGTTGGTGTGGAAATTTCAGAGTCGTTAATGAAAGTGTGAGGCCTATAATATGACTGAGCACGTCCTCCCTCTCTTGAGAAGCAGCACAGAGAACCGGTGAGAATTAAGTAAGGGAAAATGTTGACTAGGTAGTGTGACCTGGAACTTTGAAGTCAAATTGCAGGTGCATTATCCCCAGAGAATATGATATGGTAACCTACTGCACTAATGTATAGTAAAAAAACATCTGATGTGTTACACTCGCACGACTTTCTCTACTCTTGTACAAACTATTCTTACAAACGCTTATTCTCCGTATGCTTCATGTTAATCGAGATATCGAGATGTTAATCCTATTGCTAATTTTCTTGTAGATGCAGGGAGAATTGGTAGGCTTTAAGCGATAGTCAAATATTTAAGAGCTGCTTGCTATGTGAGGTATTCCATTCTCTTTGCATTACTAGGACAAAAAAAAGAAAAATAAGAGTTATAGATTTTAACTTTGCAGTAAGCACACCGTAGTGATAGCACTGGAAAAATGTTTTTAACAAACTGCCTAAATCTCTCGGCATGATTCCTTGTAATGCAAAATTATTTCTCACTGCAGTGCAGATTACTTTTACATCATCAATTACAATATCCTGCAGCCAAACCTCATCAGCGCACAAGTAAGGCGGATATGGCATAACACCATCACAATTTGAAATTGATTTTAAGTGCAAATCATTGCCTAAATGAAGAAGTTTATCAATTACTTCAGAACTCGAGCATCAATATTTATTACAGTTGAAAAACATAACGCCATCACCGAGTTGCTTGTGCACTGTGAGTATTTAACCTCGCCAAATATGTGGTTATTTTGGCTCAAGGTGCCAGCAATCATTTTGGCTGCTTTCACGGAAAATAACTTCTTAACATTAAAATTAAAACTGCTTCATTTCTTACTAGGCATTATGAAAAGTCTTAAAACTTAAACCAGTAAACAAAGAACAGAAACTAAAACAGAAACACCTGAAAATGGTACTATAACAAATAATATATGAATGAATAAAATGAAACAGCCCTTAAACCGTGGAAATAAAATAGGAACATTAAAAATGATACTACAACGAACAATAAGATATGAATTAATAAAATTAAACGATCTTAGAAATTGGTTCAAATCAGCATTCCTTTGAAGCAAACGCCGATAGAAGATTCACAAAATCATAGCAATTCGTTTATTTCTCAGTATAAAAAATATTTGACTATCGCTTAAGGCTTACTATGTTCCCCCTGTTTTGTATTTGCAAGGGCAATATAGAAATACAGTAGCCTTTAAGCTGGTTGCTATGTGCAGCACCATTCTCTTTGCCACAGATTAACACTCTTTGCATATCCAAAACAAAAAAAAATGAATAACGAATTCCCATTTGAGAAAAAGTATAAGTATTGGAAAATTTAAGAGGATAACAAGCAATATCTCTAAAATGGTTCACTCAACAAAAAAGTATAGGACACAAATTGTGTATTTTAACGCGATCTACATTTTTGTGTAGTAAACCTTTGTCTATCTCTTATGGTTTACCAGTTATGCAAAAGTCGTTTACAATCAAGAATACTTTTGGAGACATTCCCAGAAAATTCGAGATATACATTTATTTGTCATGAAAATATCTTAAACATATGATATTTTAATCAAAATTGTTAGTCATTTTTGAGAAGATTAAAAGTTTCGAAAAATGTTCCATGTAAAGGGTAATCTGGGGTGGGGAATTTTCTTGAAAACCTTCTTGTCGCATCTCTGGAAGATACTGAACCTTAATACCAAGTTTGGTGTTTATCCACTGTTCGTTTCTGAGTTACACTGTTCACAGACACACACACGGAAATGTTTCCAAAAATGCTTTTTTTGGATTCAGGGGGCCTCAAAGCATGTTTCCGGGAAATCTCGTTATCGAATTTTTGGGTGGAATACAATACTTCCGCTACTTACTATACGTAGTAGAGAAAGTAAAAATACACAAAATAGTTTTCATAAAATACAAGAACTTAATAAGCACTACACTGCGCATGCACAAGCAACGCAAGAGGCAATTGCTGAAATAAGAGTACGTTAGGACTTTTCGGAACGGACCACCAACCTTACAGCCAAACTACAAATTTTGTGCGCGATTTCACCGCGTAGGCGTATTAGCAGTTGGTCACTCGACTCTTATAAGAACGGGTTAATTGCATTGATATAGAATCAGCAGTCGAAGGTGCAAGTCGATTTTAACTTATTTATGGATATTCACTGCAAACTATGGTATTATTGAGATCGATCTGTGAATTTTCCAAAACCCAAAAGTATTCTATTCAATGTTTTAAATTTATTACCACATATTGTCTGTATAAAGAAGCATGGTTGTAAATTTGATGCATATATTAATTCGTTCCTCGATTATGTTTCAAAACTCGCTTTTTCAAAAATAAATATCCTTACGATACAATTTTTATTACTTTTAAAAAACACTTAGATTTTTGTTCTTTATTGAACTAGAAAAGTTTGATAAGAAATATACTTCTAAATTGATTGGTTTAAAAAAATAATTGTTCAATTGTGGTTTCGGTTTTACAAAAAAATATATATATTTATCAAACTTTAGTGAGCTTGATGGCGTAACACATTTGCCTTATATTAATAATTGCATAGCAAGCTTTAGTTAGCCTATACGGGAGGTTGTTCACGATCTATGGTAAGATTATCAGACGAGCGCAATAGCTCCGTGCTGTAACATGTGGAACCGAATGAAAATTCAGCAGTGCGAGTGTATCACTGTGTTTGCTCAGTTGTGTGCTCTTGTTTTTACTGCATCAAACCGCGTAAAAAATAGAACCATTCTGATAAGGGTACATAATTGGCCTTTCCGATGCAAAATGCTTGTAATCTAAGATTATCAAGCAGTGCAAGAGGCGTGGTTTTACCAAATACAAGAGTGTCATCTCATGTGCACTCAACAAAAAGGGTAAGGCCACATCAGGATTTATTCCAAAGGGGCAAGAAAGAGGGAAATCCACGACTGGCCACCAGTCGCACCCCGGAGATAATCTGGAAGGTGAAGGCCCATGCCTCTGGACCAAATCCTGCAACTCAGAAGGCCAGTGCACTGTAATTACTAGCTAAAGACTACTGTGAACATCATATTCAACCAGGATTTGAATCTAGAAAAGTGTCATAAGAGCCGGGAATATAAGCTGTTGCCGAAACACATTGCAGAACGTGCCACTAACACCAGAAAGTTGTATGAACGATGCCTAGCTGGTGAAAAGTGGATGTTTATTGTATTTTTAGATGAGGCATATGTTTATCTAAGTGACTGGAACAAATTCTGGGCTACATATTACCGACCAAGGGAAGAAAAAGGATTTGAAAATTGGTATAAGGAAACTAACATAACTTTCCCCAATGATTTCATGGTAATAGCAAGATGCAGTTACAATGTCAAGGTAATCATTCGTCGTGTATATAAGAATGTGAAAATCCACTCGGCTTATTATCAGACTAACGTCCTGATACCATTTTTTCATACAGAAATCCCTGCTCTCTATGGTGGAGATTTAAATAGAATCTGGTTGCATCAGGATAAGGCATCAAGCCATACTTCTGCTTCAACCTACAAATCTTTGGAGAACATAGAGAGAAATGGGAATACATTCCATACCTTTCAGCAACATCCGTGTTAAATCATCTGATGCATCACTGATGGAGTTTTGTGCATTTGGATTACAGAAAAGAACCCGTGGAAGCAGACGGTCGCGAACTTTGGATGATCTCTGGAAAGCTGCCAGGAGGAATGGAATAAGCTGGACATTCCTGCATTTCGTAGCAGTTTGCTCCAGTGGAAGCTGTGCCAGATTGATAGTTCAACATGAAGGCTGCCAGATAGAACATCACTGCTGGTGGAGGCGTGGTTTTTCATAAGGTAAGGGGTCTTAAGTTTGTTACCATAGATTGCGAACAACCCTCTGTATTAGGGAAATTATTTCCGATGTTTCACTCTGATAACTTATAAATTGCATCGTAAGGAGCAAGGTAATGCATCTGTGAAATTTGACCAAAAACTTGAGAAAAATTAAAAACTTTACTTTTTTTCGTAATTAAGTATGCGTTTTAAACTTCAAGAAAAAATATCATATTTTTCACTTGACGTATTTAAACTACTAATTGACTGAAGCCATAAATGGACAAGTGCATGATTATTAATAGGCAGTCCCAAATTTAAACCTTGTTTTCAGCATTTTTCCCCACTCAAAAAGTTCCACACTATGCAAATTTTTACTAACCTGTTAGAAAAGCTTTTTGTACTATCCCTCAAAATTACTTTTTATGAAAATTACCATATACTTTTTACTTTCTCAACTACGTGTGGTAAGTAGGGCAAGTATTGCATTCCACCCAAAAATTCGATACTGAGATTTCACCGGAAATACATATTTTGAGGTACCCTGAATCGAAATAAATCATTTTTGGAAACATGTTCGTGTGTATGTATGTAGTGCGTCCGTCAGTAAACAGCATAATTAAAAAACGAAAAGTCGAATCAATACCAAACTTGGTATTTCAGTTTAATATTTTTCAAGGATGCGACACGAAGATTTTCAAGATAATCTATCCACGACAGACTGACTACCTTTCCATGGACATTTTTCGAAAGTCTATTTTCTCAGAAATGCCTGACGATTTTGATTAAAATCTCATTTTTAAGATATTTTCATTGCAACTGAAATGTATATCTTGAATTTTCTGCACCAAACAGTTCTCTGCATTCTGAATGACTTTCACATAACTGGTGAACCATAAGACAGACAAAAGTTTACTTAACAAAAAATGTAGATCTCATTAAAACACAATTTATGTAATACATTTTTTATTGAGTGACCCATTTCCGAGATATTACTTGTTATTTGTTTATATTTTCCAATACTTATACTTTTTCTTAAATGGGAATTCATTATTAGCTTTTTTTAATGTCCTGGACTTGAAAAGAGAATGGAATGTTCCTCATATCAACCAGCTCTTAAAAGATTTGACTATCGCTTAAAGCTTACAAGAAAATTAACAGTAAGATAGTTTCTGTATATGTTTATCTCGATTAAAATGAAGCGGATGGAGAATAAGCGTTTATTAAAATAATTTGTATAAGAGTAGAGAAATGTATGCGAGTGCAAAACATCAGATTTTTAAAATAATGTTCCAATTTTAAGAAGTAAATTATTAGCTTTTGAAAAATCAAGAAGAGTTTGAAAATTATAAAAAAGTAATATTTTTTCTTTAATTGGGGATTAATGTAAACCTTTTGATGTAATAGTTCGGTTTGAAAACTCATTTACTGCAAACCCTGCATTTTTGATATGAAAAGTTTTAAAAATGCATTGTGTGGAGCATTTATATTTGAACTATAAATTTACACATAAAAATTAATATTTAAATAACCATACAAGCTATAATTTTGAAGCACAACGAAAATGTTACTGTTATTTTGTGTAATAACTGGCATAATTTTAATAAGATATCTTGAATACTTGGATTTTCTACATTTAACAGGTGCATTACCTTAATAACAGAAAAATATATAAAATATTACAACCGATTAAAACTCAGTAAAATTTTATAATAAAAACTGAAATTCGGCTTATGCATTTTTATTAAATAGTGCACGGTTTTACTTAAAATACATACTTTATAACTAATTAAGATATGTACAGCAAATTTTGCAAAAATACTTCTAAAAATTTTAGAAAACTGAGAAACATCAGAAAAAAACCTCAGATGTGCAACCACATCCTCCGCAAAGGGTATTTAAATCGTCACGTAACTCGAACATTGTCACTTCCATATGTAACAAAAATATTAACGAAAACGTTCCTGGAGTATCGGACGTAACAATAAGTTTAAAAGCCAAAATTATAGTTTATCATTATTGCCCAATTTTCACCAGCGGGAAATAAAGTCACAGTAATCTTCGAAATGAGGAATCGCGTACAATGGCTTCCACACATTTTGTTGCATGTATGACTACGACCGAGTTAATTTTCATACCCTCTGTAGAACACCACCTTAAGGATACTAACCCGCACTATCTTGACAGATAAAACATGCTATTATATGCCTTTTTGATAATCAAAGAGTTTCAAATATTGAAAATGTTTACTACAGCAGTAAGCATCATAAGGTTTCTCTAGAGTATATATAAATGTATAAAAGTTGTTACTTACCAAGTCTGTTTCCGCTCCGTCTCTTTACACGAAGACAAATTGTTCGTGACCTGATGCACTGCAATAGAGAAAGAAACATTTTTAGGATTTAGCATAAGTGTGTTATAAATGAGAACTATACATAAGATCTCAATCTATAGACCCTATTGTGAGCTAGACCAGCTTAAAGAAAGCCAGTCTACTCTAGGATGTAGATTACGTCATAAATACATAATTACATTGTGTACTTTTATGTAAATAAATTGTTCTTATGTAGAGTACGTTAGAGCTAAAAAAAATTTAAAACAATATTATTTATACTTAATGTAGTTATAAAATTTGGTAACATTTTATAGTCAGTTATTTTTTTGAATGAAAGAAAACCTCCTCTGTATAGAAGGTGTGAGTGATGAGCTATCTTTTTAATGTTAACTTGAATTTATTTTTATTAGTTTTCAGTTCCTTAATATATGATGATATTTTTATTAAGATGTATTCGAGATATTAATGTGATAATCACTTTTGACTGACAGCGGTATTTGATTATAATATATTCTTCCAAGCTGCTAATTTCAAGGTTCTTGGAAAGTCCATGATGTACTGAATTTGTTTCCTTTGTTTTTTACTTTCTCTACCACGTACGAACATAGCAGGTAGAGAAGGTATTACATTCCACCCAAAAATTTGATACCGAGAGTTCACCGCAAATATATATTTCGAGACCACTGAATCAAATTAAGCAATTTTGGAAACAGTCCGTGTGCGTGTGTGTTTGAACAGCATAACTCAAAATCGAAAATTCGGATAAATACCGAACTTAAATACCAAGTTCGGTATCTTCCAATGATGCGACACGAAGACTTTCAAGAAAATATATCATCCCCAACTACACTTTACACAGAACATTTTCTAAAAAATGGCTATGGATTTTGATTAAATTGCCACATATTAAAGATATTTACTTGACAAATAAAATGAATATCCTAAATTTTCTGGGAATAGCCTGAGAAGTTCTCTTCATTCGGAAGGAATTTTGTATAATCTTGTATAACTGGTAAATGTTTAGCGAACGTGTTACACATGAAATGTAGATCTCTACACACTATTTATTTCAATTAAGTTTTTTGGGGTATAGATAAGCCATTTCTGAGATTTACATTATTAATGGTTCGAATTATTCATTTCTTGGCTATTCTCTTAAAGTCCTTTCAACATTCAGTTGTTTCTCGCGATTGCATGGAAACAGTATGGAATTTTAAGGCCAGCATATAGCGTCCAGTTCTTAAACATTTGACTATCGCTGTTCTCTTTGTAATTATAACGAAATGCATATTGTAGCTGTTTCTGCAAAGTTTTATTTGAATTATAATGTAGTAGATTAAAAAATAAGCTTAGCAAGATTAATTTGTATACCCACTAATAAACGACAGAGGGGAGAAACGTTGTGAATGTATCACATCAGATTTTTTCATTAAAGCTCTTACATAATTTAAGGGCACAGTTTAAGTCTGTTATGCAGCTCCTAGTAGTACTTATAAATTATTTAATGCTGGTTATTTAATTTATCATTTAGTGGTTCACCGACATTTTTATTGTATTCTTAAATCAAAACCCAACATAACCTAAGCTTATGCACACGGCTTGTCAACTACTCCCTTAAATAATTCTAAATACCGTTACTTGAGAATATCAAGACCGTTGCAGATGACATTTCCTCTGCCCTCACGATATGAACATATTATACTTTTACGATTACATATTACTTTTATAGAGTTAATTAAAATTGTTAATTTCAGACGCATGTTATAAATTTGTATTGCTAGTTTTCAGTGCACAGGTAAGTTAACACAAGTGCATTGTGATTTTCGGTGTGCTGAATGTATTCTTAATACCTCTTCAGTATTATATACTTTAATGTGTATTTAATTTTATGCCAATATATTGAATACATTGAGCTCCTATGCATAATGTTTATAAATATTTAAATTGTTCTGCATATCGTAATGTGGGGTAATGTACCTCTGTACTTCAGACATTTTTTTCTTGAGTATGACTATCATTTAATAAGAGATCGCTGTAAGACTTAGAAGTACTGTGACCTAAAATAAGTTGTAAATAAACAATCTGAAAACATTCACACTATCTACACTCTTAACGTTTCTATTCTTATGAAAGCTTGTTTTAATTTCTACTTGATTTTAATCAGATATAATATGTAGAAATAGCTTAATTACCCATTTCTTTATGTATACAAAGGGAATAGCATAGTCAATAATTTAAGAACTGGAACCTATATGCTGGCCTTTAAATTACATACTCTATCCATGCAGTCGCAAGAAATAACTGAACATACAAGAGACTTCAAAAGAATGACCTAGTATTGAACAATTCGAACCTTTTAATATCTTGGAAATGGCTTATGCCACAAATAAAGTTATTTGAAATAAATTCTGGGTTTTAAAGAGATCTAAATTTTTGTGTTCTACGTTTTCGTCTTTCTCCTACGTTTAGCAGCTATACAGGATAATAAAAAGTTCCTTCCGAATGAAGTGTAGTTCACAGGCTATTCCCAGAGATTTTAAGATATACGTTTTAGCATCTTAAATATATTTTAATCAAAATCGTCAGTACTATTTTTGAGAAAATTAACAAAGTCGGAAAGGTTTTCATGTAAACGACAGTTTGGTACTGGGGGACTTCCTGCAAATCTTCGTGTCACGTCGACCTTAAATACCAAGTTTGGCATTTATCAGACTTTTCGCGTTTGAGTTATTCTGTATAGAGCACATTTTCTAATTTTTTTTCGATTCGGGGGATCTCAAAACGTGAATTCTCGAAATCGAATTTTAGGGTGGAATGCAATATCTATCTTCTCTACCTACTATGTACGTGGTAGAGAAAGTAAAAATATATAATGTTGCACCTCGAGGCTGGGATCGCTGTCTATCACATCTACTCACTTTCCTCACAATGCTGAGTGGGCATCGGTCTATATTCGGAACCGAAATTTCCAGACTAGGATCGAACCCGGGGCATACCATGGTCGGGAAGCAGAGCACCATTATCCAGCCCACTGCGCCACGGCGCAGGGCTACAATTCAATATCATAGCCGAGATTTGAAACACGGATCTTCTAATTTCCGTCAGTTGCTTTAACTGAGTTGCCATGGTAATATATCCAGATACTGCTGCTTAAAATTTTATATTAATATTAAACACTCTTTTTGAACTGTAAGAAATTGTTTCACGATATTGACTATATCTGGCCTATCTTATGAGGTGTATCGAATGCCTTTCTAGAATCTAGAACCACTGATATACTTTGGTGAGGAATTTTTTTTAAAATAATTTCCTGCTAGTGGCTATAAAAAATTATTCCTCCACATAAAACTGCTCGTGTATCGTTTTGTAATCTGGGGCATTTGTCTAGAGGGCAAATTACCAACTGTCCAAAAATCAGAAGCCGTAGCAGATGCAGTCTATGTTTCTTGTAAATTTCTCTGTAGGGAGACCTTCCCTTTATTTTCTCTCTCGCTCTCGTCGAGTCCTCGCTAACGCACTTCATGCACTTTAATTAATGAGGGAAATCCCCGAGGCAACCTGTCACGTGATCCTTTTGTCTTGTAGCTTTGCTTCTCGCGGCCAGGTGGAGAAGTCCCTTTGCTTATCATATTCCAACATTTCCTTAGAGTAGGCCTCTCAACGGAGATTCAGGCACACTTTGTGTGTTGCCACCTTGGTACACTCGGTTGCATAAAGCGTAGTTCTGTAGCTTCCTAACAAGCAAATAACGTTGGTAAATACACTCGAGTGCCTTTCAGACAATGTGCGGTCAGAATCGAACTTAAGCAATAGTTTTACAATATGGTGCTCAAAAACTAGGAACTGATAACCTTCTTCTCCTACATTTATGTTTTTATTCCTGTAATATCTGCTTCGATTCCACTATTTTACTATTCACTATTGCAACCGTTACAAATTTGAGGCAGTATTTTTAACACTTAAATAATTTCAGTCTAATTATATAATATAAAATATAATAACAGCCCGCCTTAAAGCAATATGTGTATAAATAAACATAACATTTATGTAACAGTCATTGCATTATGTTTATATTATGTACATGTTTAATAATGTTATGTGAATGTGTTATGTAATTTAATAATGTTGAAGCTATGAGAATATAGGTCAAAAGTTGCTAACAATGAGGTAACCTTGAGGCAATAATGAATTGGAAGGTTTAATAATGCTACTAGTAATTTTTGGAGCAACAATAATGTAATTTTTAGACAGTATATAAATAGCGAATCAATAACCAAAAAAAGCTTAAATTAAATAAAACTATTCCATTGGAATAGGATTAGCCAATCATAAACTGAAATAGAGCAAATTGTACAAATTCAGAAGTCAGTTGCTAGTAGACAGCGTTCCTAACCGGACGCGAAGCGTGTCCTCGAGAAGTTTAATACGTATTCAGTGTGAGACGAAAATTCATTACGGCGAATATTATAACGTTTACGTGTTAAAAAGTACAAGTAATTAATAAATAATCTCACAGCTCTCTATATCAGCGAAGTGTTATTTAATCGTGTCAAAGATTAATAAAAGGAGTGAAGTAAAAATTACAATTTGTGTAAGCCTACATTTGTTTAGCCGCATCACACCCTGCAAAGAGACATGTTTCTACAAATTAACACTGACACAGCCGAGGCAAACATAAATATATAATATTTTAAGAAACATAAAAATACAAAGTTGATTCCTAAATTTGCGGCGAAGACCACCGGAAAAGTAAGCATTGGGGCGAAGGTCACCGGAAACTGTGTACCATACGTGAGGCATTCAATCTTCTCAAATTGACTTTCCAATACATGAAGCTAAACGCTCCTTCAAACTCTAGAAATGGCGAGATTTGGTGTATGCAAATTCAGAACATAAAAGAAGCGGTACTAGAGCCAACGCAGCATAATACAAAAATCTGACATGTTAAACTCATGACTTTCTGCACCCTCTACTGCTTATTAGTGGATATACAAATTATTCTTACAAAACCTCCTGTCTACTTCATTTTAATCGAGATAAACCTTTCCCGAAATAGCGGCATTACACATTTCCTGATAGATACAAAGAGAATAGCGATAGTCAAATTTATGACTATCTTATGTATGACGCGAGAAACAACTGAAAATGTAAGAATGACTAAGTATTGAACAATGCAAACCATTAATAACGGATATCTCGGAAATGAGTGATGCAAAAATAGTTATTTGAAATAAATTGTGTTTACAGAGATCTACATTTGTTGTGTAGTACGTTTTCATTTAACGTTTAGCTGTTATACAAGATTATGCAAATTTCCTTCTCAATGTAAAGGACTTCACAAGCTTTTTCCAGATAATTCAAGGTATATGTTTCATTTCTCATGTAAATATCTTTAATACTCGTATAATGTATCTTAACAACATATAATAAGAGCCATTTTTCAGAAGATCAAGATATTCGAAAAATGCTTTATATAAGGTTAGTTTGGAGTCGGGGGATTTTCGTGAAAACCTTTGCGTTGGATCTTTGGAAGGTACTGCACTTAAATACCAAATTTTGTATTTATCCGACGTTGTTTTCAAGTTTCGCTGTTTACGACATACACACGCACGCGCGCGCGGGGGGGTATGTTTCTAAAAATGCCTTTTTAGATTCAAGGGGCCTCAAAATCTATATTTCCGGTGAAGTATCGATATGAATTTTTGGATGGAATGCAATATCTTCTCTAGCTGTTGTGCAAAAACGGGTGGTCCATTTCCTTAGATCACCATAGTGTCTTTCCCTCCGTAAGGTGAAGAAGCTGTTTTGCTTCACGTATGGAAAGCCAATTTGAAGAAGGTATTTTGTTGTATTTTTTTTCACCACACTTTCGGCGTCAATTTGAAGTAGGTTGTATTGAAAGAGTTGTATTATATTTCAACTGTTGGGGAGCGGAACACTTGAAGTAGTTGCAACCGCACGTATGATAAACAGTTTCCGGTAGCCTTCGCCCCAAATGTACTTTTATGTGGCCTTTGGCCCCAGTTTAAAAAATAATATTGATTTTGTAATTTGACTGTTTCTTTAAATATGATATATTGAAGTTTGCCTCGGCTGCGTCAGTATTATTGTTAGCGACATGGATGTCTTGGCAGGGTTGTGGTGCAACTAAAAATGTAGGCTTACACAGATTATAATTTACTTCACTTGTTTTATTAATGCTTGACAGGATTTAAATAACACTTCACAGATATACAGAGCTGTGAGATTCTTTAATTACTTGCACTTTTTAACACGTAAACTATTTTTTGTCCCACACAAATACGTATTAAATTTCTCGAGGACACTTTTTGCGTCTGGTTAGTAACACTGTCTGCAACCAACTGAATTGATTTCAACCGCCTAAACTCGTAAATTTCTGTATTTCAAGTCTCTGATTGACTATTCCTAATCCAATAGAATACCTTCATTTAACAAAAGATTTTTCTGGTTGTTGATTGGTTATTTTATAAACTGTCACTAAAATTACATTATTGCTTCCAAGAATCACAAGTAGCATTGTCAAACTTTCAAATTCATTATTGCCTCAAGGTTACCTCATTGTTAGCAACTTTTAACTTATTATTCTCACAGCTCCTACATTATTAAATTATGTAATACATTCACATAACATTATTACACATGTTTGCAATAATATAAATATATACAATGACTGTAATATACACTTTTTATATATTGTTACATACACATATTGCTTTAAGGCGGCTGTTATTGAATTTATATATTATATAATTAGACTGAAATTATTTAAGTGTTAAAAATACTGTCTCAAAGGTAGCCTTCTGGTGGCCAACTTTTGACTCCAGTCAACCAATATCAGTTTCTATATGAATGGCCTGAAAGGCCACACAGGGACATACAAACTAACCAATGAACGCTGTTAATAATCTATGTGGAATGAAGGTATGGCTTGGATACAGCCTCTATGATAGAGGCTTGCTGTGACATTCACAAGCAAAGGCTAAACCAACTACAAATAATTCGGCCTTCTAGAAGAAGAGGTGAAGAATTACTTGTATGTGAGGTTAAACTGGGCTACAGCTGCGACATTTACATGTACGAGAGCTTTTATTAGCGACGTGGAGACGAAGGTTAAGTTGTTGCTGCTACTAAAAGGCAATAAGAAAACCGGTATTAATAAAACCGTATTATAGCATAAAAGTATAAGGTTTAAGTTGAAATGTTACAGTTCGGCCATGTACTCTGTCAGTCCAGTGGCTAAAAACAGAGGTGGTCAAGTTGGTAGGGACGGAGCTAGATATGTCAGTACCAACATAAATACTTCCGTTCCATTATGGGCCACATTTTACGCACTCCAGTGTCTGTTGTACAGAAAATAAGAATAAATGAAAAAGTGGTATGGAATCAATTTTCAGAGTTTTGCACGGAATGCATTCTATCACCTCGGCTTCGATTTTATTATCTCACTGTTTCCCAAAATAAGCTCTCATGACAGCATATATTTTCATTTGTGTTTTATTAATTCGGATCCGAGATTCTTCTTGAAATAAAAGCTAATAAATAAATTAGTGTAGCTTTTCAGAAAATGAAGCACGTCAGTTCAGCGATTCAGTTTATAGTAAAAGTATAACAAAATCTTGTGTGTTGCACTCGCATGACTTTCTCTACTCTCGTACAAACTATTTTTACAAACGTTTATTCTCCACCCACTTCATGTCAATCGAGATAAACATTTGCAGAAACTTATTATCAGGATCTTATTATAATGTTCTTTTAGGTATAAGGAGAATATGGTAGGCTTTAAACGATAGTCAAATATTTTAAGAGCTGGTTGCTACGTGGAGTATTCCATTCTCTTTGCATGTCCAAGATATAAAAAAAGCGAATAACGAATTCCTATTTGAGAAAAAGTATCAGTATTGGAAAAAATGAATCAAATAACAAGAAATATGAATAAGGTATGGTTCACTTGACAAAAATTATGCCACAAAGTTGTGCATTTTAACAAGATCTACAATTTTTGTATAGCGAAATTTTTTCTGTCTCTTACGGTTTACCAGTTATGCAAAAGTAATTCAGAATGAAGAGGACTTTTGGGGACTTTCCCACAAAAGTCGAGATATACCATTTCATTTCCTGTAAAAATATCCTAATCATATGACATTTTAATCAAAATTGTTACACCCATTATTGAAAAAATTAAGTTTCGAAACTTTTTTCATATAAAGGTTAGTCTGAGGTGTGGCGATTTTCTTGAAATTCTTTATGTCTCTTCTTTGGATGGTACTGAACTTAAATACCAAGTTTGGTTCATCCGACTTTTTGTTTTTGAGTTATATTGTCCACAGACCATTTTCTAAAATTGATTTTATTTATTTACTTATTCAGGGGCCTCAAAACGTATCATCTTGGTATCCAATTTTTGGGTGGAATACAACACTTCCCCTATATACTCTACGTAGTAGAAAAAGTAAAAATCACATGTTCTCGCATTATAATTATCTTACAGAATTTCCCTCTTACTGATAATTTGTCCTATGTAATTTAATTGATGTTTCAAACTCATGCTTGTTATTAGATAACGGTAGTCTGCATGATATCGGGGACTGAAAACTAATAAGTGATTCTGACTCAATTTGTTATGCTGATTTCAGAACTGCTTTTAGTTTTTTTTCTATCACGTATAGTTTTTTCACAATTTCACTTCAAAAATATAGAGATATAAAGATATAGCTTCCGCCACTACACAAAATTGGGCTTGATGAAGCAATTTATAAGGGTGCTACCACAGGATGGACCCTGCTTCAAGTACCTTTCCAAGAAATTTCCCTTCAGTACACAAGACAAATTAAAGACTTGAATTTTTGTTGGTCCTCAAATAAAGAAATTGATAAAGGATGAAGATTTTGAGAAGACAATGAATGAGAGAGAAATAGAAGCATGGACCGTCTTCCGATCAGTTATTAAAACTTCTTAAGCAGCAACAAAGATCCTAATTACAAGGCCATTGTTGAAACAATGTTGGAAAATTTCAAGAAGTTGGGTTGTAACACGAGTGTAAAGCTGCATTCACATATCGACTACTTTCCATAAAATCTGGGATATTATAGTGAAGAGCAGGGTGAAATTTTTCACCAAGATATTAAGGAAATGGAGAGGAGGTACCAGGGGAGAATGAAACTATGATGTCCGACTACTGTTGGATGTTGAGGAGGGACAGTCATCTTCAAGGATATGCAAGGAAGTCAAAGAAGAGAAAGTAATGGTATTTGAATACTTTTCTACGCTCATTAGTAAAATTGTCAAAACATTTCTTCTTATGTTGTGTAAAAACCTAACGTGATAGATAAAAACGGAAGTTATTTCTGGAATCAGCATAGAAACTTGATTCAAGAAAACCTACCTTTAAGAAATCATCTGACAAAAGGTTTGAAAATGCAGACTAGTGTAATTATTTCGAGATCAAAAACCTATCGGCACTCGTGGTTTTACTGAAGGTAGCCTGCTAATCGTAGAGGCGTACAGAACTGTTCTAAAGCATTGTATTAACATTCTTGTTAATTCTTGTTAGGGGGATGTAACTGATTAAACAAATCTGGTGTGTTACATTCACATGACTTTCGCTACCCTCCATTTCATTTTTTGTATTTATTACATTGTAATTCTAATCTATTCCTTTGCAGAAATACCTGCATTACACATTTCCTTGTAGATATAGAAGCTAATAGCGACAGTCAAATGTTTAAGAAATGAACGCTATATGATGGTCCTAAAATTTTACTCCTTGCATGCAATCGCGAGAAACAACTGAAAATCGACGAGACTTTAGCATTGAACAGTTCGAACCATTAATAACGAATATCTGGGAAATGGCTTTGTCACAGAAATATTTGAAGCAAGTTGTGTTTTAAATAGATCTACATGTTTTGTGTAGCACATTTTCGACTATCACTTGTTTACAAGCTATACAAGATTACACAAAATTCCTTTTGAATGAAGAGAACTACACAGACTATTCCCAGAAAAATTAAGATATACATTTTATCAAGTAAATGTTTTTAATATATCGGTTTTAATAAAAATCGTTGACATTTTTTAGAAAATAAAAAGAAACCGAAATTTTTTCCATTTAAAGGGTAGTTATGTGGGTGTATCTTCTTGAAAATATTGGTGTCACATCTTTGGAAGATACTTAAATGAAATACCAAACTTTTTATTTAGTCGATTTTTCGTTCCTAGGTTATGCGGTTCTCAGGTGCGCGCGCGCGCACACACACGCACACGCGCACGCACACGCACACCTTTTCCTAAAAATGCTCTCCTTTTTGTGGAATCAGGGGACTCAAGCATGTATTTTCGGTGAAATCTCGGTATCGAATTTTTGAGTGGAATGCAACACCTTCTCTACCTACTATGTACCGTTGCACAAAAGTGAAAATGTTATGACACAGGTATATTTATATTTCAATTTGAAATTTTATATTGTTCACCGAGAGAAAATTCTAGCTTTGCTCACCTTCCATGCAGTTCTTTTTCACATTAGCCGGTTCTGTATGGATCTATAAGTATTATTCGGGTCACTCTAAACACCGTCGTTCCACACACGTTTAATGAGAGAACAATAAGCAAGTGCAGCAGAAAGGTTTATTTAACACCTCACATCCACGAATCCAAAGATCAGTTTCATAAAATTTGTATTGAAATGACGAGCAATCGACTTCCATTATGTTATTTTCAAAGTCTCCCGCACTGTGGTTGACTCAGGCGAATGGTTTTATCCTTGAATGCAAGAGTGCAGTGGACTGGGAAGCTTCTTGCCTACGATGCAAATTATGTAACACCAGCAGTTCAAAAGTATCGTCAACAAGTGCAGTTTCATTAGTGTATGGTCTTAATTATATTGTTTATCATGTATATAGGTTTTACAGGTTTACTTATTGAAAGTATGATCATAATTGTTTTGTGTGATGCGGTAATGTAATGTATTACTGGTGCTACTTGCCGTAATATTTATTGTTCCAGGAAAGAAAGAAAAACTAAACTGAGTTTCATTTATGGACGCTCTTTAAGTGCTGTGGTCCTTCGAGTTCCATTTTATATTGGGTGTAAAAGATCGGAAAGTATGCTCAGAGGTCTCTATCAGGTTTGAGGTTCCTTTAGTGCCGTAAATATACGACACGGTAACAAGGGCTTTACATTCCTTCCGAAGGGAGCCATGCTAAGGATGTTTACGCCCGAAAAAGTCCATCGCTCTCCCCAGGTTTGAACCCGCGACCTTGTGAACTAGAAGCTATCATGGTAACACTACGCCACGGAGGACGACGCAGGAAAGAAGGGATAAGCACCTTTGGAACAGGGTGTAAAACAACAGAGCGAGACAGAAGAACAATCCAGCGCTGGCTCAGGTTCGCTTAATCAACTACAAGGTCATAGCTAATCTCCTGAGTCAAACACAGTAGTTGTCCATCACTAATAATTTTACTTTTTTGATGATAGAAGGTTTACTGAATGACTGTCTTAGCAATTACACGGTCGGAATTGACTTTCAAAATCGCGGCTGCAACACACGCTTCATGCTTGAGTTAGTGTGTGATGTCATTTTGAAATCACATCATTTTCACATTTTAATGTTGTCTTGTTTACTCCTCACAAATACGAAACTACGTAATTTTAACAATCACAGAAGTTAAACACAAGTCATTTATCTTCTTTTACCACACATTAAAAGCTCATTTATAAGCACGTACGTTAATAATTATTAAATACTAAACACACACAAAGATATGCCATCGCTCTACTAGAGATTACAAGCTGCGGCAGAAATGTCTATACGACAGGTTCCTGCACAACGCCAATTTTTGTCGATAGAGGTGCTCAACTACTCCATAAACTTCACAGAAAGCTGTTATGATAATGAAGTCTTGACGACTTTTTTCAAATATTGTTTATATATTTCATGCTAGTGATGCTGTATAGTAACTGGATGGACGTTTATTGATTCTAGTTTCGAATTATACAAAAAATAATACACAAATAAATGTTTGACACTTCTATTTTTATAAAATAGTTATATGGTAAGTAAATATTAAATATACATACGGAATGCATTCCAAGCAACTTTTCCCTTTTCCTCTGCTACATTACGCCAATATATATCTCATATAATTGAGTTGACGGGAAATAAATCTATTGTTTGGTTTCCAATGAGCACAAGTGGCATTACATGCAAAAGCTTTCAGTTAGTTTATAGTTTAGTTATTGTGGGTCTCTGTTATGTTAAGCTCTTCAAAGTGAAATGTGCAATGTTGCATCGTAGTCTATAATTAAATAAAATGGTTTATTGCTGTGTACCGCACTGCAAGTCACAGCAGGAGAAACGATGCGACTTGTCAATTCATTTATAAAACAGAAATGGTGCGCAGTAATTTGTGGAGTAACAGCAAAAGTTCTTTTTTTCTTTCAGTCAAGGAAAGATTAATAGTTCAATACAAAAGCTTCCAATCCATGCGCATTTTTATTGCTGTATATTGTGTTAGAATTAGAGGTTGTGAGCAAAGTTTACGTGTTCTGACATCTAACTTTTGCTTAGTATTTGGTCAATTATACATTACTACCGTCGAATTTTCGAATACCTTAATAGTGCTCAAATAACTTCGATGTAGCCAGATTTATACATAACTTTTGTTTTCTACATCAGGGGATGGTTCCTCAGGTGAAGCTATTGTAGCATCACTTCTGCTGTTTTCTAACTAGAAACATTAAAGTATAATTTTATCTTTATTTTAAATATTTTATGTTTAAATATTCCACTACTCAAATAGAGGAATATAATTTTATGAATCACTATATTAAGTGCGAAGATTGCTCATTCCAAAGGTTACCGCGACAGTAGCAGGGAATAAGGAAATTGGGTTGTAAGCGAGCGAAATGGGAAAGCCACGAGCAAGTACAGAAGGTTGATGCAGCTACTCTCGGCACTGGGATGTTCAACTGCACTGTTTGTGTCTGGTTGCCATGACAACCAACTCAAGCTTGGACTGCACGAGTGTTGTGTACTCCCACAAGCTACCTCCTTTGGGGCTACGGCGAAGCTAATTTTTTTTTTGAGTGAAAAGGCCCTTTGTAGAGGCTATTCGGTGGTCATTAACGCTTGTGAGATCTTCTTTAAACTTGCGAACATCCCTTCCCTTGGGTAAAGGAATATTTTCCCTCTCAAATCACTTTTCAAACTTCAAATTCTCGGGAGTCGGAATCGGTTCCAGTGACTCGGTTCAGTTCATGTGCGAAAACAATCTGTACGCAGCGAATATTGTCGTTGTGTGTATGGTCTTGGAAGTTCGCTGGTGTGAATTCAAGTATCAACAATGAGTTTAGGTCTTAAAAACATTTAAACCATTGGAGATTTGCAATGACTCCGCAAAATGAAACAGTGTGTTGCGTGTTACTAAAACGCTGTGTTGCAGTGGACTGAGGACAATAAAAGAAACGTGTTATTTACGAGTAGGCACAACTAATTTAGTGTATCAACACAAAGTGGAAAGGAAAGGTGCAAAGTGTTACATCAGACATTTTAAAAGCTCGTGGTATAGCGAGTACGCCAACCGAAAGAACAGGAGAGCAACGTAATATACAAAAATATCTCATGTGATACGTTCACATGACTTTCTCTACCCTCTATCTTTATTAGTGGTTATACAAACTATTCTTACTAAAGCATATTTTCATACTTACTAATTTTAATCAAAATATTTGTAAAAATAGCAAAGCATTACTCATTTCTTTATAGATACAAAGAGAACAGCGACAGACAAATGCTTAAGAACTGGACTCTATATGCTGGCCTTAAAATTTCATACTGTTTCCATGCAATCTCGACAAACAACTGAAAATCAATGGGACTTTAAAGAATGACAAGTATTGAACGATTCGAAACTTTAATAAGGGATATCTCAGAAACGGCTTATGCCACAAAAACATTTATTTTAAGTAAAGTGTGTGTTTTAAAGAGCTCTACGTTTACAGGTTATACAAGATTATACAAAATTCCTTCCGAATGAAGAGGACTTCCTAGGCTATTCCAAGAAAATTGAAGTTATACATTTTATTTTTCATGCAAATACCTTTCATATAACCTATTTTAATAAAAATCGTTAGCCATTTTTTAGAAAATCAAAATGTTCGACAAATGTCCATGTAAAGGGTAGTTGGGGGTTAGAAATTTTCTTTAAAATCTCGTGTCAAATCCATGGAAGATACTAAACTGAAATACCAAGTTTGGTATTTATCGGACTTTTCGTTTTTGAGTTATGCTGTTCACGAAAACACACTCACGAACATGTTTCCAAAAATGCTTTATTTGGATTCAGGGTGCCTGAAAACATTTCCGGTGAATTTTTGAGCAGAATGCAATACTTCCCCTACTTACTAAAGTAAGAATATGTCTTGTTTTGTGTGAAGAGAGCTTCACCTATCGTTTAGGCCACGCACCGCCACTGTTCTACATATAATTCATTTTTAATCCCGCAATGTTTACAAGCTACCTTAACCTCCAATGTCGCTTAATGTTTCATACATTATACGCCATAATATAAAGAAATTTCGGTGGTATTTTGTTTTAACACGATTAGCAACCCCAAGCTTTCTTTATAGGTTACGTTATACGAGGGCGATACTGAAAATGTTTAGAATGCCTTGTTGTAGAAACAAACGGAATTTCTTTATATTTGACAGCTACTTTCTAATATATTGTGAGTTGATCGCCCTATGGTTTGTTCGATTTGATCTAATAGTTTGTCAAGTATTATCATTTAAAGATTTTGCCTTCACACAAAAATGAATTTGACTAGAGAAAATTTCTGGGGTATGATTTTTTACTATTTTAAATCGTCATTACCGCCTAAACAATCTCAAGATTGGCTTACAGGTGCATAAGGCGAAGAAGTCCCATATAAGGCAACAATTTATAACTGATGCAATGAACTCAAGAGAGATCAGTTTCTTCTTAGTTATGAATTTCGTGAATGACACCCAAGAACTGCTGACTACTGAATGAAAATATTGCCGCTGTTTGAGCAATGCTTGAAGAAGAACAACGGACATCTTATGAATTATTCGGGTGACATTGGGCATGGTGCGAGCCAAATCCAAAATATTTTATACCAACTACTAGATGTGAGAAAACTTTGTCGATGGTTTCCACATAAATAACACTCGATCCAAAACACCGCATTGTTATGTGCAGAAAAATCTGGAAAAATTCCAAGACGGAACTTCAGATTTAGTTTGGAATATCGTTACTGACGAATCTTGGATTTATTGTTATGATCTTGAAAAGAAAATTCAATCGCTCAATGGAACTTTCGAACAGAACAAAAACCTATAAAAGTCCAACGAATTCGTGGTACTGATAAAAAGACGGGCCATATTGCTACTATAGCATTATAAGTACACGTACCGTTACTACCGACTGGTGTACAAATATCTGTTTACCGCTGATTTTTAAAAAATTCGTGAAAACTCCCAAAAGGAATAATGTTAATTACATCATGACAACGCATCGTATTATTAACAACTTCGTATCTGAATGCCCTAAAGGTCAACACCATGAAATCTTCACCATACAGCCCTGACCCAGCACCTTGCAATTTCTTTTCTGTTTCAAAAAATTAAAGATGAAATGCGTGGAATCACTTTTTCTTCATCAGATAAATCAATGGAACATTATAAAAACCCGGTTTCTGAAGTGTCTCGGGAAGAGTGGCATCATTGAATGCAAAAATGTATTGATGTTAAAGCGGAATTCTAAAAAACAAAATCACTTAAACTTTTAAAACTAATTCTTGTTTGATTTTCTAAATATTTTCAGAGTCGCTCTCGTATACCTGCAACTCGTAATTAATAATTCACTTAGACAATTACGCAATTAACAGCAATGGCAGGTTCTAACATTTTAAGGTATGATCGAGCGATCCCAGAAACATTTAGGAATGCGACTACGCCAGCTTTATGCATCGGTAAGCAATAGGTTAAACAGTATTCAAAACATCAATGCTGCCTTAACGGAAGTTCATTCCTAATGGACAAAAATATTAAACAATAGACATATTTTCTTAGGTGAAAGAAGGCGGTGGTTGTAACTAAACGTATTGCCCACTAACGCCCTTAGTTGTGGTTTATCAAATTTATCTTACATGTATTTGATTACAAAATATATGTTAATATATTACCAATAACAGCCTTACCGAGCGGATTAGTTCAGGAGTCAATGTCTGTGGGCCGCATTTTGGAAGTCCCGGGTTCGACCCTCGCCAACTGCTACTTGGTTTTTTGGGGGATTTTCCCTTGTCACCAGGCGAATAATGGGGTGATTTTTGCTTTATCTACTACGTATAGTAAGTAGGGGACGTATTGCATTCCACCCAAAAATTCGGTACCGAGATTTCACAGGAAATACATGTTTTGAGGTGCACTGAATGCATATTCATGCATTTTTGGAAACATGTCCGTGTGTGTCTGTCTGCCTGTGTGTGTGTGTGTGTGTGTGTGTGTGTGTGTGTGTGTGTATGTATGTGTGTGTGTGTGTGTGTGTGAACAACATAACTCAGAAACGAACAGTCGGATAAACACCAAATTTTGTATTTAGGTTCAGTATCTTCCAGAGATGCGACACGAAGGCTTTCAAGAAAATCCCTCACACTCCAGATTACCCTTTACATGGAACATTTCTCGAAAAAGTTTTATTTTCTCAAAAATGGCTCTAACGATTGTGAACAAAGTACCATAAGTTTAAGACATTTTTATGGCAAATGAATTGTATATCTTCAATTTTCTGGGAATGTCTCCAAAAGTATTCTTTATTTGAACGACTTTTGCATAACTGGTAATATACATTTCTTGTTGAGTGAACCATTTTCGAGATATTGCTTGTTATTTCCTTAAATGTTCCAATACTTATACTTTTTCTCAAATGGGAATTCGTTATTCATTTTTTTTGTCTTGGATATGCAAAGAGTATTAATCTGTGACAAGGAGAATGGTGCTGCACATAGCAACCAGCTATTAAGAGATGTCTATGCTTAAAGGCTACTGTATTTCTATATTGCCCTTGCAAATACAAAACAAAGGGAACATAGTACGCCTTATGCGATAGTCAAATATTTTTAAAACTGGTCGCTATGTGTAAAATGTAATTCTCTTTGCATGTCAAAAACATAAAAAAAGAATTATCTTTATAAAAAGAATTATCTCGATTAACAAAGTAGATGGAGAATAAGCGTTTGTAAAAATAGTTTGTACAAGAGTAGAGAAAGTCATGTGAGTTAACACATCAGATTTTTCTAATACTACGCATTTTCTGGTCCTTCATTCGCAATCATTTCATTTCCTATCGCCTTTCGGGATGCGGTGCTTGACTGGGTAGTTTGGTGGTGTGTGGTGCGCGGTGGATGTGCACTTTGTGACTGTTTCTTCCTCTTCTGGTAAGGAGCCAGGGCAGTTCGGACATGGAAGCGCTGGGGGGGCGCCTGCTGGAGTGTAACCATCGCAATATCCGGACTGCCGCTACTTGGTCCGGACAACAACCCTTCGGAGGTTGCATACAGCACAACAGGCCTCTGCCTGCAGTACTTAAATCCTTTTCTACTTCTTGCGAGAAAAACGTTTATCCCAATTTATCCCCCATTTAAGGTGTTGCTTTTCTTTTATACAGCATTACATTTAATAGCAGGTTACTTATGTAATGTGGCTATAATTATATTGAATCATAGAAACTAAGGATATCATACCCCTGTATATCTCATACTAATTTCATGCGATATTGTCACTCTCATTAATGCTGTCTACCTTACATAGTCATAGTCTTACCCTAAAACCGATAAATTTTCCAAGCGTCTTAGGTTTCCTCTGATCTTAAATTCAAAATTCTTCTATCTCTTATTTCGTTTGGTAAGTTTTCCCACTTTTGTAGGAGTTCTCTCCAAAATTTTGTTTATACTCCAGAATGCAATTCCAAGTACTAATGGCTTATTTGTACATTGGACATTTTCCCTTGATAGGTCAATTCCTTATCCCACTTAGTATATTACTCCTGTTCTAAACCATGCCTTCTCTTTCTACTTTGTCATAAATTTCGATATATGCTTCTCTTTTCCATCATTTTTCAATCTCCTATATCACCCTTAATATTGTTAAAATAAATTAGCAACCTAACGAGAGTTCGAATAGCCGAGTTTGAATTTATACTTACGACTATTTATGTAAACGTAAAATTAATTATGAATACACGCAATGCATAATTATTAGAAGGGATACGACACATCAATCACATCAATAATAAAGTCGCCACTGCTATAAACGTAAATATTAGCTAAACAACGTAGCATCAAATGCAACTCTAATAGTATCAGAGATTAAGGTAATTCGTTTGTGTATAAGAATTACACTCTTCTTACGATAAACTTAATTTTTCACACAAACGTATCCCTTCAACCTGGTATACATTGTGCTGCATAATGCAATATAGCCAGGTTTTTTACTTTTTCTACTACGTATAGTAAGTAAGGGAAGTATTGCATTCCACCCAAAAATTCGATACCGAGATTTCACCGGAAATACATGTTTTGAGACCTCCTGAATCCAAAAAAAGCATTTTTGGAAACATGTCCGTGTGTCTGTGTGTGTGTGTGTGTGAACAGCATAACTCAAAAACGAACAGTCGGATAAGCACCAAACTTGGTATTTAGGTTCAGTATCTTCCAGAGATGCGACACGAAGGCTTTCAAGAAAATCCCCCTACCCCAGACTACCCTTTACATGGAAGATTTTTCGAAAATTTTAATTTTCTCAAAAATGGCTCTAACGATTTTGATGAAAATATCATATGTTTAAAATAATGTCATGAGAAATGAAATGTATATCTCGAATTTTCTGGGAATGTCTCCAAAAGTATTCTTCATTGTGAACGACTTTTGCATAACTGGTAAACCATAAGAGATAGACAAAATGTTACTACACAAAAAATGTAGATCGCGTTAAAATACACAACTTATGTCATATACATTTCTTTTGTTGAGTGAACCGTTTTCGAGATATTGCTTGTTATTTCCTTAAATTTTCCAATACTTATACTTTTTCTCAAATGCGTTATTCATTTTTTTTATGTCCTGGACATGCAAAGAGAATGGAATGCGCCACATAGCAACCAGCGTTAAAATATTTGACTATCGCTTAAAAGCTACCATATTTCCCTTGCATCTACAAGAAAATTACCAATAAGATTGACATTTCGATATCTCGATTAACATGAAGCATATGGAGAATAGGCGTTTGTAAAATTAGATTGTACAAGAGTAGAGAAAGTCATGCGAGTGTAACACATCAGATTTTTTTTGTTATGTTCTTTTTATTTATGGACACGTTCTTCTATGGTTGTTAGGTCCCTTTCTATATTGGGTGATAAAGATCGGAAACATTGTTCAGGGGCCGGTTTATCAGGCTTGAAGTTCTTTTACTTGCCGTAAATCTACCCCTTCCGAAAAAAGCAATACTAGGGATTGTTACGCACTCCGCCGGGTTTGTACCCGCAACCTCGAGAATTAAAGGCTAGCATGGTACCTCTAGACCAGGGGAGATGGTCAAAACCAGGAGTGTCAATTTCCCCAAAGGCTTTGGCGCATTCCCCCCCAAAACAATTGCCCTCCAATTTTTCCGAGGGCACAATTTCAATTATTTAGTTCCTTCTTTATGGCGCTGGAAAGCTTCGCAAAGGGGTTGTCTCATATGTACTATAGTAGCTATTGTAATACCAGTACACAATAAAAGCTTAAACAAATAATTGGAAGGTTAAAATCTGTAAAATAATACTTAGTAAAAAGTTGCAAATAAAATACTTGCCAGGTGGTGTAACTTATTACTTGGTATTTAATGTATCCTACTGCATCTATTAAACAAACCAATGTAGTACGTGTAATAATGCTATATGTTCTGAATAACTACATATTTATAATGTTATAGTTATTTTTATACATTTCCAAAAATTATCATTTAATATGGTAGATGTAAAGGTCTTTAAACAAGAGTGTCTTATTTTTAACATGTGATAGCTGCCGTTGTTAGTGAGTTACAGCAGTCGTTTTTTTCATGTGGTTACAGTTGTTATTGACAAATAGCCAAGGAACGTTACAGCATTCAGCAACGCGTAGAAATTGTGAAAATGTATTATCAAAATGGATCATCTGTTCGCCAAACCTTCCGTGTATTGCGTGAAGTTTACGGTGTGCATAATCGTTCCTGCGAGAGAACGATTCGGCGTTTGATCGATAAATTTGAAAGAAGTGGTTCTGTCAGCGATCAAACAACGCCTGTACGTAATGGCGTAAGCGCTCCAACGAAAACATAGGCGCCGTTCGCGAGAGTGTACGCGAGAACGGCAACAAATCAATTGCTCTTCGAACGCAAGAATTGGGCCTTTCGCCGACCACAACTTGGCAAATTCTGCATCTGGACTTAAATTTTCACGCTTAAAAATGGTGTTAACTCAAGAACTAAAGCCCAACGACCATAGGTTGCGCCGTGTATTCACTGACTGGGCTATGGAGCAATTGGAAGCTACCCAGATTTTTGTCGAAAAATCATCTTCAGCGACGAAGCCCAATTTTGGATGGATGGTTGGGTTAAAAAACAAAATTACCGCTATTGGAGCAATCACAATCCAATGCAGATTTAAGAACGACCACTTTATCCCCAAAAGGTTACTGTGTGGTGTGGATATTGGTATGGTGGAATCATTGGTCCATATTTTTTTCCAAGATGAAGATGGAGAAGCTCTGTCAATGGAGAAAGATACCGGGTTCTTACAAGAGACTATTTTTGGCCTCAATTGGATTATATGGATCTCAGAAACATCTTGTTCCAGCAAGATGGTGCCACATGTCATACTGCTCTCGAAACAATCTATCTTTTGAAGGAGAGGTTCAGAGGTTTCATCATTTCCCGTGGTGGTGATGTTAACTGGCCCCCGAGGTCATGTGATTTAGCGCCGTTGGATTACTTCTTGTAGGGTTATGTTAAATCTCGAGCTTATGTCAACAACCCAGAAACAGTAAATGATCTTATGAATAACATCACGCGTGTTATTCGTGAAGCTGGACCTAATTTACGTTCTTCTGTCATTGAAAATTGGGTCAACCGTATACGCGCAACCCAAGGAAGTCGCGGCGGTCACTTAACTGATGTTCTCTTCCATACGTAATTACTTTAATTGTGTTCCAAAATAAAGAAAGAAAGAAACCTCTATCATTTATAGTACGTGTTTTATTTAAGTTCAAAGATAGGACACTCTTGTTGAAAGACCTTATATAGGATGGACCATTTAAGTTGAGAGTGTACAACGCCTCCAAACCTAAGCGTATAGAAAGAAATTCTTGAATAAAATTTACTTGATATTATGGGGGGAAAGTAAATGCCATTAGTCGTGTTTTGTATGGAGGACGTTATGATAAGTCATTTTAGGGCCAATTTAATTTGAGCCTAATTGTAGTTCCGCATTTAAAAAATTTAATTGACCCTAAAATACCTACAATAATGTCCTCCAAACAAATCACAACTAATGGCATTTATCCTCTCCCATAATATCAAGCAACTTTTATTAGACATTTCTTTCTATAACGCTTAGTTTTGGAGATATTGTACAGTCTCAACTTAAATGGTCCATCCTGTATATATACAGGCTCAACTGTACTTGTGTTACTTTTGGGGGTGACAACACATTTAAATTAACAACTTAAAGACACAAACTTAGTCAAGTGTTACAGTAAGGTACTCAAATTTTAATAAATATGTTTATATTACCTTCCTAATTTACTTCAATACGTTTGTATTTCCCAAAAGTTTGAATTCCACCCCCCTTCACCCCGTGAGCGACCCTGAGTAAATCAAATGGTATGTCCACGTTTTGTATCTGAATTCTAAGTGCATACTACAGTTGAATGAAAGAAGATTATGTTCACCTACGAATGATGATTTTGCTACCTTAACAGTATAATACAGAGTTCTCTTTCAATTAAACTATCTGCTCGAAAGATGTTCATTTTAACGTAAACATTAGTAAACTTACATTGCCATGCAACTGCTGATCTACCAACATTTTTAACTTTTTAACTATCTATTACAGGATTTCTAGCATGTTCAAATGTCTTCCTTTGTAAACGCTTTCGTTCGTAGGCTTCACAGACAGACTTCAACCTTCCACTGCATCTTTAAATGCGATGTACGTTACATCCGAAGCTCGACAGGATGTTCTTTCTTTATCTGGTCCTCCATTCGCGAAAAATCTAATTCCTTCTGGCCATCTTCTCTGAAGCTCTCCAGCATCCCTGTCTTTCTGGGTCACCCATTTGTTTCCCGCTGTTTCCCATTCTGAAATACAATTGCTCTGCCATATGCATTCTTCAATATCCAGCTGTTCTTCCTTACCGGATATATAGAATAAAGCATATCATGCAAGGTTTTTTTCTTTCGTAAATAACTATAGTAAGGTTCTAACAAAAATGTCACTTACAGGAGATATTTCAAATCCTTCATACGGAAATCTACCTTACAAATCTGTTGCGTTGCATTCACATGACTTTCTCTAACCTCTAGCACTTAAGTGGGTATACAAATGATTCTTACGAAAGTTTATTTTCTTATCTTCATTTTAATCGAGATAAACCTTTCTGGAAATAGCTACATTACACATTTCGTGATAAAGTCAAATAAATATATAAATTAAATACATAGGCAAATTCTTAAGAATTGGACACTATGTACTGGTGTTAAAATTCATGCCGTTTGCGTGCAATTGCGAGGAACAAATGATACCGAAAGGATACCGAAAATAACGACAAAACATTGCACAATTCGAACATTAATAACGGATATCTCGTAAATTGCTGACACCACACAAATATTTGAAATAGATACTGTGTTTTAAAGATATCACATTTTTTGTGTGGTAAACGTTTATATAAGATTATACAAATTTTCTTCCGAATCAAGTGGACTTAACAGGCTATTCCCAAAAAGTTCAAAATGTACACTTTATATCTGAAATGTAAATATCTTTAATGTATGGTATTTTAACCAAAACGTTAGGGCCAGATTTTAGAAAATAAACAAAATGTCAAAAAATCTTCCGAGTTTGAAAATCCTTCTTTCAAGTTTCTTGAAAATCCTCCTGTCGCATCTTTGGAAGGAACTGAACTCAAATACCAAATTTGGTATTTATCACACTTTTCGTTTTTAGTTATGCTGTCCACACACACACACACACACACACACACACACACCTTTTTGCTACAAATGATTGTTTGGATTCAGGGACCTCAAAACATATATTTACACTGAAATCTGTATATCGAATCTTTGGGTGGAATGTAATGCATTCTCTACCTACTCTGTAATGGTACAAACAGTAAAAATCTGCGAGACAAATCGTTAAGAAGGTTATGTATTTTGACGCAGTGACCAAAGGTTAATCGGAGGTCTCCGTCGGGCAGTTGGAGATAAACAACGATAAGTAGCGCTCGCCAGCGTAAATACCGGAAGCGCTATCGCTAGATAACCAGAATATTCTGGAATTTTCTCCATCTCGAATACCGAAAACCGTGTGAAAATTTCATTGGGGAAATATGTAAGCCAGCGCTCTCGCAAGAGGAGATAGTGAACGATTTAGCGAATACGTTTCTGACGCGAAATCAACTGTGATTCTCCGAGGGAGTTTGTGACGATTACTGTGAGGTGCAGTGAGTGTCGCTGCAGGAGAGATTGAAGAAGTCTTGTGTTCGACTTTCCAGTCAGCGAATCGTCCGGAAGGAGAGGCTACGTCACGAAGAAGTGAAGAGAGGGGAAGTTTAACTAGTTCTCATTAGTGAAGTGACATGTGAACTAAGTGAAGTCCAATGAAATCAATGCAATTTGAACCAGATTAAAACAGTGATAGTGAGAACTGAGAGAAGAGACAGTTGAAAAACTGGACAAGGTCACAATATATACTACTGCTACCTTCTAGGTGCCAACATCCAGGCCTGAGCTGCAACAACAGAGAGAAACAATCGACTGGTGACAGCACTTTAAAAATGACAAAGTTACGAAATTTTAAAATAAATAGCGGTTATCTCGGAAATCGCTGATACCATAAAAACGTTATTTGAAATAAATTGTGTATTTTAAACAAATCTACATCTTTATGTGGTAAGTTTTTGTCTATCTCTTGTGGTTTATATACAAAATTATAAAATCTCCATTCCGAATGAAAGGGACTTTACCGTCTGTTTACAGAAAATCCAGGATATACATTTCAATCTTCATGTAAAGATTTTAAGCATATGCTGCTTTAATGAAGAGCCTTTTTGGTTCAAATCAAAGTAACGCAAAAATTTCTATTTAAAGGATAGTTTGGAGTGGATAAATGTCCATGTTACTTGCTTGGAAGGTGTTAAAACTTAAATACGAAGTTTTATATTTATTCAACTTTTCGTCTTTCATATTTGTTCAGACACACAGAATATTTTTCTAAAAATCTGATGTTTTCCATTCACATGACCTTCTCTACCCTCTATGTTTATTAGTGTGCACACACTGTTCTTACAAAAGCTTATTTTCGATCTATTTCATTTTAATGAAGATAAACCTTTGTAGAAATAGCTACATTACAAATTTCTTTACAAAGAGCGATAGTCAAACGTTTAAGAAGTTGCGTTAGAATTCCATACTCTTTGCATGGAATCGCGAGAAAAAACTGAAATCCGACAGAACTTGAAAAGATGACAAAGTATTGAACAATTTGAAATATTAATAACGGATATCTCGAAAATGGATTGGGCCACAAAAATGTTATTTGAAATGAATTGTGTGCTTCAAAGAGATGTGGAATTTTTTGTACAATGCGTCTTTGTCTATCACTAATTGCCTTATCAGTTGTACAAGATCGTTACAGCCAGTTTTGAGAAAATAAAAGAATTAGAAAATTGTCCTATGTAAAGGATGCATTTAGGGTGGGGGATTTTCTTGAAAATCCTGTCATATCTTTGGAATATACCTACTAAACGTAAATAGCAAGTGTGGTATTTATCGGAGCTTTCGTTTTTGAGTTATGTTGCATGCACGCACACAGGCACACACCTTTCTTTAAAAAGCTTTTTCTTTTTTTTTTTTTAATTCGGGGTCTCAAAAGGTTTTCGGTGGAGTCTTTTGGATAAAATTCAATACCTTCTTTACATAGTATGTATGGGGAAGGAAGGTAAAAATCCCATTCAGGAGACCTCAAAACATGTACTTCCGGTTAAATTTCTATGTAGAATTTTCTAATACCTACTCTCTTAATATAAAAATGTGATGTGTTACACTCATATGACTTTCTCTACTCTTGTACAAACTATTTTTACAAACACTTATTCTCCATCTACTTCATGTTAATCGAGATAAGCATTTGCAAACTCTATCTTATTCCTAATTTTCTTGTAGATGTAAGGGGAAAATATATTTACAGGGGCAATATAGAAATACAGTAGCCTTTAAGCACATACATATCTCTTAATAGCTGGTTGCTAGGTGCAGCACCATTCCCTTTGCCACAGATTATAACTCTTTGCATATCCAAGACAAAAAAAATCTGATGTGTTACACTCACATGACTTTCTCTACTCTTGTACAATCTAATTTTACAAACGCCTATTCTCTATATGCTTCATGTTAATCGAGATATCGAGATGTCAATCTTATTGGTAATTTTCTTGTAGATGCAAGGGGAATATGGTAGCTTTTAAGCGATAGTCAAATATTTTAACGCTGGTTGCTATGTGGCGAATTCCATTCTCTTTGCATGTTCAGGACATAAAAAAAATGAATAACGAATTTGAGAAAAAGTATAAGTATTGGAAAATTTAAGGAAATAACAAGCAATATCTCGAAAACGGTTCACTCAACAAAAGAAACGTATATGACATAAGTTGTGTATTTTAACGCGATCTACATTTTTTGTGTAGTAAAATTTTGTCTATCTCTTATGGTTTACCAGTTATGCAAAAGTCGTTCACAATGAAGAATATTTTTGGAGACATTCCCAGAAAATTCGAGATATACATTTTATTTGTCATGACAATATCTTAAACATATGATATTTTAATCAAAATCGTTAGAGCCGTTTTTGAGAAAATTAAAATTTTCGAAAAATGTTCCATGTAAAGGGTAGTCTGGGGTGGGGGGATTTTCTTGAAAACCTTCGTGTCGCATCTCTGGAAGATACTGAACCTAAATACCAAGTTTGGTGTTTATCCGACTGTTCGTTTTTGAGTTATGCTGTTCACAGACACACAGACACACAGACAGACAGACACAGACACACAGACACACAGACAGACACACACACGGACATGTTTCCAAAAATGCTTTTTTTGGATTCAGTGATTCTCAAAACATGTATTTCCGGTGAAATCTCGGTATCGAATTTTTGGGTGGAATGCAATACTTCCCCTACTTACTATACGTAGTAGAGAAAGTAATGAATAACGAATTCCCATTTTAGAAAATAAGTATTGAAAAATTTAAGGGAATAACAAGCAATATCTCGAAAATGGTTCACTCAACAACAAAAATGTATATGACATAAATTGTGTATTTTAACGCGATCTACATTTTTTGCGTAGTAAAATTTTGTGTATCTCTTATGGTTTACCAGTTATGCAAAATTCGTTCACAATGAAGAATACTTTTGGAGACATTCCCAGAAAATTCAAGATATACATTTTATTTGTCATGAAAATATCTTAAACCTATGATATTTTAAACAAAATCGTTAGAGCCATTATTGGTAAAATTAAACTTTTATAAAACTCTTCCATGTAAAGGGTAATCTGGGGTGGGGGGATTTTCTTGAAAACCTTCGTGTCGCATCCTTTGAAGATACTGAACCTAAATACCAAGTTTGGTGTTTATTCGACTGTTCGTTTCTGAGTTATGCTGTTCACAGACAGACAGACACACAGACATGTTTCCAAAAATGCTTTTTTTGGATTCAGGGTGTCTCAAAACATGTATTTCCGGTGAAATCTCGGTATTGAATTTTTGGGTGGAATACAATACTTCCCCTACTTACTGTACGTAGTAGAGAAAGTAAAAATAGCTAACGGTTTTGATTAAAAGACCATGTATTAAAGGTATTTACATGGAGAAAGAGTGTATACCTTGAATTTTATGGGAATAGCTTATGAAGTCCTCTTTATTCGGAAGAAATCTTTATATCTTGTATAACTGGTAAACATTATGCGATAGACAAAAACGTACCACTCAAAAAATGTAGATGTGCAAAGGGCAGTTTGGGGTAGGGAGATTTTCTTGAAATTCTTCGTGTCGCAGCTTTGGAAAATACTAAACCTAATTTATCGACTTTTTGTTTTTGAGTTCGCTGTTCGCAGACACAGACACGAACTTTTTACTAAAAATTAAATTCCTTTTTTAGCATTTATGGGGCCTCAAAACATGTATTTTCGGTGAAATCTCTGTATCGATTTTTTGGCTGGAACGCAATACCTTCTCTACCTATTATGTACGTGGTAGAGAAATTAAAAAAGAGAAGCAACGATAGAGAGAGTCAGCGCAATGTTCAAATGAAGAAAATCCCCATATGCAATATTATAGTAGGGTACGTATCCAACAAATGTAGTGTTAATGTCATTACATTGTCACTGTTGCGTGAAAAGAGGAAGAAGTAAAACTCCACATTTGGTTCAAACATTGTTTCGTTGCACATTGGGAACATTTAGTTCCTCCACAGTACCGCAGGTCAATAGCCTTCAATGTACTCCCAAAACGGTTGGTAGCAAGCTATTGTTCAGTGCCTGTCAAGGGCTTGTGAATGATGGGCAGTGTCAGACTGTCGATGACAGCATGCAAGATTGTTTTCATTTAACTGACAGCGTGTGATTTCTGTGGAGAATATTTTTAGAGAATATGCTAAAAACACAAAAACTGAAGCAAAAATTTATAGAGCAGTTTCCAAATTCCAGGTTATGTTTTGGGGCAGTGTTCGGGGTTTCATAAATAGATTTCGTGAATGGTGCTCTTCATGACGCTGAAAGAAGTGATAGACCTCGGTTATTCTCTTATTTGGGGTGCTGCAAAGATAATAGTCTATAAAAACATTCCGAAAACCATAGATGAACTGAAATACTAATTCAGAGAGAAAAACAATTTAATCAAAGTGTTTTGATAAAATTAAATGTGTGAATGGATAAATTACTTACGATTTTTATTTATTTATCTTTTTCTGCTACTTTCTCCAAATTCATTCCAACCACTCCACACTGTAGGATCACAAATGCATTAAATCAGAGTTACCACCACATACCCATTGGTAAGTTTTGTCTGCGAGAGATTAGCAAGAGTTATGCATCTATTAAGGAAGTTAAAAACAACCTTTTAAGTTCTATGTTAAAAATCTGATGCGTTGCTCTCAATTACTTTGCTTCTGTACAAACTCTTATTCTCCATCTACTTCATGTTAATCGAGATAAACATTTGCATCTTATTGCTAATTTTCTTGTAGGTGCAAGGGGAATATGGCAGGCTTTAAGCGATAGTCAAATCTTTTAAGAGCTGGTTGCTATGTGGAGCATTCCATTCTCTTTTTATGTCCAGGGCAAAACAAAACGAATAAGGAATTTCCATTTGAGAAAAAGTATAAGTATTGGAAAATTCAAACAAATAACAAGGAATATCTCGGAAATGGTTCATTCCACAAAACAAAACGTATATGACATAATATGTGTGTTTTAAAGAGATCTACACCTTGTGTAGTAAAATTATGTCTATCTCTTACGGGATAGCAGTTATGCGAAAGTCATTCACAATGAAGAGTACTTTTGGGGACATCCCCAGAAAATTCAAGATATGCATTTTATTTTTATCTTAAACATATGATATTTTAATAAAAATCGTTAGCTATTTTTGATAAAATCAAAATTTTGGAAAAAATGTTCCATGTAAAGGTATTCTGAAGTGGGAGGATTTTCTTGAAAATCTTCGTGTCGCATCTTTGAAGATGCTGAACCTGAATGCCAAGTTTGTTATTTATCCGACTTTTCGTTTTTGAGTTATGCTGTTCACACGCACGCGCACACGCACACAATACGGACCTTTTTCTAAAAGTGCTTTTTTTGGATTCAGGGGTCTCAAAACATGTATGTAGAGAAAGTTTCAGTATTACAAATTATGATCTTATCTTCACTCTACACACTTATATTTATAGCACTTTTAACACATGTTAAATAAAACAGACATGGATTTACAGAATGTTTACATTACAATAATTACGAAACAAAACATAGGAATGACGTGAATTAAAATCGGTGTAGATTAGCTAAAGCTACGAACAGTCATGAACACCTTCAGATAAAATATTAGAATACCTTGCCTGAATTTATTAGAGAATTGCTCACAAATACTTTTAACAAACATGTGCCCAAATGGCCAAAGACTCTAGCATTCTATACTTTAGATGGATTTATATAAAAGAATTATACACCACTTGTTTTAGTGTTAGTACATGTCTATTTTTATGCATGCACTGTTTTATTTGTTGTTATTGGACATGCATATTTCATACTCTACAATATGATTAATGGATGAAAACAAATTCCAAAATTTCAAATCTTGCTTACGCCAGCACTGTGGAGGGACTTTTAGATCAAACTGTATTTAGACTTATTACATTGAACACGCTTGCAAACTATGCATATGGTATTTAATATAACTCACAACGACATATTCCATGCTACAGCCCCTACATCACCAGTAGCATTACTAATGCCGACTGAGACATCAAAAGTAGTGGCTGTTGCAACGAATGGATGAAGTTAAAGCTCGGCCCTTGAGGTGAAGTGGGGAGTGGTTAACAACCTCACAGTACACACACTGAGTAAATACGAGTTGAAACGCGTGCTTTCGCATATGTAGAAGAGAATGCCTGCGATGAAATGTAACTCTGCTACATGGATCTCTTCACAGAACTATAACACTAGTCTGCATGATATCGGATGACTGAAAACTAATAAGTGATGCTGATCCACTTTTTATACTGATTTCAGAACTGCTTTTAGCTTTTTTCACGTACAGTTTTTTATCAATTTCACTGCAAAAATATAGAGATATAAAGATATTGCTTCCGCCACTACACATAAAATTGGGCTTGAAGCAATTTTTAAGGGCTCTATCACAAGATGGACCCTGCTTCAATTACCTTTCCAAGAAATTTCCCTTCATTACACAATACAAATTAAAGACTGGGATTTTTGTTGGTCCTCAAATAAAGAAATTGATGAAGGATGAAGATTTTGAGAGGACAATGAAAGAGAGAAATAGAAACATGGACCGCCTTCCGATCAGTTACTGAAAACTTCTTAGGCAATAACAAAGATCCTAATTACAAGGCCATTGTTGAAACAATGTTAGAACATTTCAAGAAGATGGGTTGTAACATGAGTGTAAAGGTGCATTTTCTGCATTCACATATCGACTACTTTCCAGAAAATCTGGGACACTATAGTGAAGAGCAGGGTGAACGTTTTCACCAAGATATTAAGGAAATGGAGAGGAGATACTAGGGGAGATGGAATGAAACTATGATGGCCGACTACTGTTGGATGTTGAGGAGGGACAGTCATCTTCAAGGATCTGCAAGGAAGTCAAAGAAGAGAAAGTTTCAAAAAATTAAATGTAACACTTTGGCTTCTTGTTTTGTTAAAATGTAGTCATGAAATAAATTAGGGGAGTTCTTGAGAGTATTCTTAAAATGTTTCTTGAATAAAACTTTCCTTGTGCGAAATGGTATTTGAATACTTTTCTACGCACATTAGTAAAATTGTCAAAACATTACTTCTTTTGTGTAAAATCCTGACGTGATAGAAAAAACTGAAGTTATTTCTGGAAACAGCATAAAAACTTGATTCGAGAACACCTACTTTTAAGAAATCATCTGACAAAAAGTTTGAAAATGCAGACTAGTGTAATTACATATGATCCACCTTCCTTCTTTAAAGCAACCATTTTCTTATTAGACAGATTCGAGGGCGAAGGTCCATTCAGGCAACTATCCCTGCTGAATAATGGATAAAGCACTTTAAACAGTCTATGAAGGAGGGGAGTTTAGGATACAATTAAATACTTTGGCCGCTGAAGGGATGACTGGGGCTCTAATTGTACAAATGCTTGACTATGAAGTTAGCACAGCAGAGATTGTTCGTGCAATAAAATGTTTAAAAAACGGGAAGGCAGCTGGTATAGAGTGCTTGTCAGCTGAGTTTTTCAAGAGCTCGCTAGAAGTTAATAAAATGGCAGATTTCTATAGAAAAAGCTTCAATAAAATATTTGAAGGCGGAGAATATCCGGAAGCATGGAAAACCGCCATTATCCAACCTCTTTACAAGGACAAAGGGAGTTACAGCATTCCAGGAAATTACAGGGATACCTCGCGGCTCTCTATATTTGGAAAAATTTACGTATAATCCAATATGAAAGAATTAAGTGTTGGGCTAAGACACATCATAGGGTTTCTAAATTTCAGGCAGGATTTAGGGAAGGTTTCTCGACTATTGACAATGTCTTTGCTCTGAAAACAATAACTGATGACAATTTAAGAAATAAAGGTGGTAAGGTATATACTGTATTTGTAGATTTTAAAATGACATTTGATACTGTAGAACGCAGTGTTCTCTGGGAGAAATTAACACGTAAAGGACTTTCGGGGAAAATGATTAGAGCACTTAGGGCAATGTATAAAGAAGTTAAATTTGTTATCAAGACCGATCAGCACAATACATCAGAATGTAACATAGCGCAGAGGGGGGTTAAACAGGGTTGCATACTATCTCCGTTACTTTTTAATTTGTTTATTGATGTTAGCGTGATGACGGAGGAAGAGATAGATGCACCAACAATCGCAGACCAAAAAATACCAATTCTTTTGTATGCGGATGACATTGTAATTCTTTCTAAAACGATAAAAGGTTTGCAGTCTGGTTTAAACGCTCTTCGACAATATTGTAGGCAATGGGGTATGGAGGTAAATATTCTTAAAACTAAAACAGTCACCTTTAAAAATGGATATGTGTACGGCCAACATGAAAAGTGGACCTACGGGGAGGAAGAAATTCAAAATGTTAACATATCGATTACCTAGGAATAAGGTTTGATATGGGCATTGATATTCATATATAGGAATATGGTTTGATATTCTAGAGTTGGGGAGGAGTACTTCAAACTACGGAGTTCTTCGTGAGGTAGGATGCTGGGAAGATGCTGTATTTGCTAAACTAAACGTAGTTAGGTACTGGCTGCGAATAATTAAAGGTGATCAAACAACTCTGAGAGCAATATGTTATCGTCATCAAATGAACAACAGAGCATCCAAAATGGTGAGCGGCGGGATTGCAAAGCGAATTATCAAAAATTGGCTTAAATGATATCTGGCTAAGGTGTAATGCAAATACACACAGTGCTGTGAAAAAAGTCAGAAGACGACTATGCGACATAAACAGGCAGAAAATAGAATCTGAATGTAGACAAAGATCAACATTGGAGCTACAAAATGAAATAAAAACTAGGTGGGGTAAGGAAACCAATATTCTGGAATTGAGTATAAAGCAGAGGACTGGAATAGCATGGCTTAGTTTGGGAGGGTGGAAAGCTCGCAAGATTGTTGATGATGGCAGAAGGATTTACCCATTATGCGGGGAACAAGAAGACTGGACGCATATTTTGGCAGCATGCGTGAGAACGGAGGTATTAGGAAAAAACTATTACCGGAAGTATTTTTGGCTTCCAACAGACGGAGGACAGCATGCTGGCACTTGATTATAAACAGCCAAAACTGGCCAAGCTTGGGCATATACTTAATGGAAGTACGCGTACTAAGAGATAAGGTGCTTATGTAAATTTTATTTAAACATATGTGGTGCTTGAGTACTTGTGCGCGACTGTGTGTGTGTGTGTGTGTGTGTGTGTGTGTGTGTGATTCAGAGTGTGTTTTCAATTTTATATGTGTGTATATAGTGTGGTGATTATAAAAAATAGTTGTTTTCTGGTCGATAGTGCAAGTCACGTATGCAGTCCAGGTATTTTTCTAGAGAGCATGTACTGTCTTATGACCCATGTGACTTATGCAATTAATGTAATACTAACCACCACCACCACCACCACCACCACCACCACCACCACCACATATATAATCTTGGCTAGCCGTTTTACTTCATCAGTATAAGTAAGCCGGTGCGTAATCTGAGAAATGATGGCTAATATTACTTTATTGGCATGAGCTGTGTTTAATTTTAGCATTTGCTGACTCTGTGTAATGTTTGCTAAACATTTATTTTGACGGATTACAAATATTCGACATATATCGCTGTTAAATAATTTTGTTTATGAAAGAATAACGCACACATTTGGAAAGATGGTCCAAATAGCATACCGTACTGCCAGATATTACTCTTATATCGGGTAGTTAAATTATATTCGAACCCACTCGTGGCCTCTCTCTACTGCGCGAGACAGCCGGCAGAGGCAGACTAAAATCCGTACCTTATAATACATATTGGAAATGTTCACCTTCTGCTCTCAAACAGGCAGCATATCTCGTGTAAATATTCTCGCTCTCTCCGAAGCTCAACAGCAAGAATTCTTGTGATGAAACGCCTGATCAGAAAATTGGAGTGTGGTGTGCGATAAGTGCTAGAAGAATAATAGGGCCCATATTCTTAAATGAACAGCATATACGGCTGCCGAATCATTACCTGCAATAAGAGAGGTGTTTTATGACAGAATACTTATTGTTGATTTGTGGCCCCCTAGTTCTCCTGACCTAAAGATTTGGGATTTTTATTTATGGGGTCCTTTAAAAGAAAGTGTATCGTTCCAATCCCCGCACACTACAGGAACTTAGAGAAAACATTGTGCAAGAAATCACAAGCGTTCCTGCTGCTGAGCTTCAGAGAGTGAGCGAGAATATTTACACGAGTTATGCTGCCTGTTTGAGAGCAGAAGGTCGACATTTCCAGCATCTATTATAAGGTAAGCATTTTAGTCCTCTGCCGACGTAGTTTCCACCTTGCGACTGCCGGATGTCTCTCTCAGTAGAGAGGCCGCAAGTGGGTTCGAATATAATTTAACTACCCTTTAGATCTCTTTAAAAAACACAATTTATTTCAATTAAGCTTTTTGTGGCATAAGCCGTTTCTGAGATATCCCTTATTCAAAGTTCGAATTGTTCAATGCTTGTCATTCTTTTTAAGTCCCATTGATTTTCAGTTGTTTCTCGCGATTGCATGGAAACAGTTTGGAATTTTAAGGGCAGCATATAGCGTACAGTTCTTAAACGTTTTATTGTCACTGTTCCCTTTGTATCTATAACTATATGTGTAATGTAGCTAAAATGCACATGGTAAAATAAGCTTGAGTAATAATCTGTGTGCCACTAATAAATGAAAGATGGTAGAGAAAGTCATGTGAATGCAACACATCAACCACGTTTTTTTTTAACTTTATTACGTCAATTAAGTAGGGAAGTATTGCATTTCATCCAAAAATTTGATACCAAGATTTCGTCGGAAATACACGTTTTGAGGTCCCTGAATCCAAATAAAACCTTTTTGGAAACATGTCCGTGAGTGTGTGTGTCTCTGTGTCCGTGAACAGGGTAACTTAAAACCGAATAGTCGGATAAGTACCAAACTTGGTATTTAGGTTCAATATTTTTCAAAGATGTGACACGAAGTTTTCAATAAAATCCCCCACCACAAACTTCCCTTTACATGGAATATTTTTAGAAATGTTTGATTTTCTAAAAAAGTATATAACGATTTTGAATTGCCAGTAAGTCCAATGGATTTTCAGTTGTCTCTCGCGATTACATGGAAATGTTATGGAATTTTAAGGCCAGCATATAGCGTCCAGTTCTTAAACATTTGACTATCGCTATTCCCTTTGTAGCCATAAATAACTGTAATGCAGCTATTTTTGCAAAGGTTTATTTGCATTAAATGTAATAGACAGAAAAATAAGCTTTAGTAAGAATAGTTTGTATACCACTAATAAACGATAGAGAAAGTCATGTGAACGTATCATATCAGATTTCTTAAACTACACAGTATTACCAGCAGCAAATTCATGTTATGTTTTTTGGAGGCAAGGGGTTCCTGGTGCAGAATTTGTCCATATTATTAACGGTAGAAAGACATTAGCTAATGCATGTGTTAACTTCAAAAGAATCACTGTGGGTAATTAATCCATCCTTATCAAAGATGACAAGCACAAACATTCAATGCAAAACTCGAAGAGATCCGAATGATTTACCTGCAATAAATCGAGCGAGATAGCTCCGTGATAACATACGAGACTTGCTTCTGGAGCTCCCGGATTCAATTCTCATTGGGCTGGCCGCTCCGAACTTAGTTTTTCCAGGTTGGTAGGGGAATGCTGGGGTGATTTCTGTAATGCCGTGAATTTCTGACCCCCACTTCCTGTCATCTCATTTCCTTATGTTTCAGCGTCGGAGGATCAGGCAGGCGGACGGTGTGTAGAGACGTGTAGCAGTCGTCCTCTGTAGGGTAGTGGTTACGTGCTAGCCTCTAGTTCCGGAGGTTGCGGGTTAAACCCGGTGGAGGGCGATGAATCTTTTTTGGGCATAAAAATCCTTAGCTTGGCTTCCTTCGGAAGGGAAATAAAGCCGTTGGTCCCGTGTCGTAGATTTACGGCACGTAAAAGAATCTTAAACCTGATAAAGAGGTCTCTGAGCAAAATTACGGTCTTTCACGCCCAATATAGAATTGGACGCTAAGGACCACATTAGCTAAAGAGCGTCCATAAATAAAAACCAAAAACGAAAACGAAAACGAAAAAAAGGGGGGGAGACGTGTAGGAGTGGAATTTGCTTTGAGAAAATGTCAGTCCTGGCGTCCGATATGTGACAAACCCCTAGCGAGACTTGTCTTTTGGTAGGGAGCGTATGTGGTTGTACTGCCGGCGTCGGAATCTCGCACCTGGAGACATTAGGGACCCCGCCTGCGTCCGAGCTTTCCGCACCGGATCTGGTCGGCCTCTGTGTCCTTCTTTTCAGCCCTTCCTCCCGGCGGTTCAGTAGCACACATTTCAAGAATTAGGTTAATTTATCACACTTCTTGTTTTCCATTTAGGTTAGCAGATATACTATTGCAGATTTCTTTATAAGGCAATATTTGATACTTTTTGGAAACTCGTTTGTATTTAAATAATTTGATGAAATGTGAACATAATATGGGTGCTGTTATACCAGATGGCCCAACCGCGCCGAATTTCAAGTGTGTAGATATCCCTGTGTGCGTTAAGAGTTGCAAAACTCAATGGGGCAATTCCAAGTAAACACTGGTGAATTAGCGTAAGCGAGCTTCGCTTTTCATTTGGTAGGTGGGGGGGGGTCCCATGTATATCCCGCCTTAACTACAATGATCTTATCGTTTGGAACATATTGTTGCCCATAGGCAATGGTGTTAACTCGTATTTGCCTGTCTTTAGGTTTCTAGTAAACTTTAGGCTTTAATCGTTAGATCACACACACACACACACACACATTCAGACTTCCATGCTCTGGAGAGGACAGGGAACAATCCCGGCTAGAGAAAAATTCCCTTCCCTCAGCCGGGAATTGAACCTAGGTCCCCTCGCAAAACAGGCAGGTGCTCTACCGACTGAGCTACGGGGCCAACCGCACTTCGTTCTATGACTCTTGCTTATCACCAAAGAGGATGAGCGGATCACGCTCATTGAGAGGCACTTTCTAGGCTCAAACAAAGTGTGTACTGTCCGTGATGATAGACAAAAATAGACCGAAAAGATATTTTAGACTGGCAAATAATTAAACTGCTTTTATTTGACCTATGCTTATCTAGCAATCGCTAGTTTTTAAATTGTGTTCCCTGTTCTTGCCTAAATTACGGACTATAAGCAACAAACATGAACACGCAGTGCTTCGCTGCCATTTCTCAGCTGGCTATTATAAATGTTATTTTTACTATTATTCTCATCATCATCTAACGGTACTATCATACTGACTTCGCTCAGTGAATAGGTGTTCGAAATATTTCCCCTGTTGGTACGATGTTCCAACCGTCTTCGTGTATCCATATGGACGTTTCTGAGAATCGGTGGTGGTAGTGGATTTTTAGACTGTTAATGCGCCAGTTCCCCACTGACCCGTGTTTACTTGGAATTAACCCGTCGAGTTCTACAACTCTTAAAGCACGAAGGGTTATCTCCACACTTCAAATACGGCGCGGTTGGGCCACCTGGCATAGTGTACTTAAAATTTTAATTTCAAAAGAGAACTTGTACTTCCCACCCACAGAATTCTACACTAGAAAGAAAATTATACAACACGGCCTATAGTTGATATCAAACCACATATGCTGACTTACCTGATGGATATGCGAAATGACTTCAGTATGGGTTGCATCTTCCAAGCTTTTACCGTTGACTTCTAAAATCTCGTCGCCAACCTCCAGGTCTGCCTTATCGGCTGGCGACCCTAAAAGAGACAAGAATTCATCTTAGTGATCAATGAAAATATGAGCAGAGAATTCCAGATAATGTAAAATAATCATTTGATTAACAAAAGCCACCACATAAAGCCTTGAGGAAATGTCCGCTGAACGCTGGAAGGCTGAATCCCGGCCTTGGAATTTCATATTTCAGTTCTTATTGAACCTTCCAAACTTAGCTTACCCACTTTTGTGGAAGAATAATTATTACATGTATGATACTATCTTTTAAGGAATACATTTACACATTTTATAATTTGCCACTGTTAACCTCTGTATATAATTTCTCCGTTGACAGCTTACAAATTCGGTATGCTTTGTTTAACGCATTTCAGTAGTGATGTGACATAAAATACATCTGCTCCTCTGACTCAAACCACTTAAAAATGCAACACCCTGCTGGATCATGAATTACAGGTTCATGCACAGCTGATTTTATTTACTTGTTAGTTTCTCTACCACGACCTAGTAGGTAAAGTGACTCACGGCCCCAATTCCAGATTTCACCGGAAATTGATTTTTGAGACCCCTTAAATCCAAAAAAGCATTTTAGAAAGATTTCCGTGTGTGTGCATGTGTCTAACAGCATAACTTAAAAACGAAAAAGTCTGATAATTACCGAACTGCATATTTGGGCTCAGTTCTTCAAAAAATACGACACGAAGGTATTCAGGAAAATCCTGAATCTACACTTTACACGCAACACTATTCAAAATATTTGATTTTAATAAGTAGATCTAACAATTTTGATTAAAATACCATATATTGAAAATATTTACATAACAAATAAAATGAATATCTTGAGTTTTCTGGGAATAGCCTGTGAAGTCCTTTTCATTCGGAAGGAGTTTTGTATAACCTTGTATAACCGGTAAACGTTAAGCCACAGGCAAAAAAGTACTACACAAGGTACACAATTTATTTCAAATAATCTTTTTGTGGTATCATCCGCTTTCGATATATATAGCTCGAATTGTTCAATATTTAGCCATTCTTTTGAAGTTCTGTCCATTTTCAGTTGTTTCTCGCGATATCATGGAAAGCGTATGAAATTTTAAGGCCAGCATATACGTCAACGTCTTCTTAAACATTTGACTGTCGCCATTACCTTTGTATCTATAACGAAATGTGTAATGCAGCTATTTCGGAAAGGTTTACTTGATTAAAATAAAGTAGATAGGAAAAAATAATTTGTATACCCACTAATAAGCGATAGAAGGTAGAGAAGCTTATATGAATGTAATACGTCAGATTTTGTATATTCTAAAATGAATTCTGTGCTTTTTTCAGTTATGTTCCATTGTCAAGTTTTACGTTTGTATTTTTCTTTACTCTCCATTAGTAATGAGTGCTAAATAAACTTATTTTTCCTGTTCAAATTCACTGTAAACTCTCAGCTTGTTTTGCTGTGAAGTTTGTTATCTGAAGTTTTATCTACTTTGTTAATAAATGTTTTGGTTAACATTGTTTATTAAATTTAGTGGGTCCCATTATGCATAATTATATATAATTGTAATTAACTGTTCTGAACTTTCAATTTGGTTAGTGAAGTAAAAAGACAATAAATAAATCACATCTGCATGCAATTTATGTTTTATGTTTGCGTATTTAACCCAAAGCCTACAATTCCTTATTTCTGTCTCATATTTATGACAAACACCAGGTTTCCCCAAATGGCAGTCAGACAGACGCTATGAGGTTGGGTGCCTGGTTGATGGAGCTTATCGCACCGTGTTGATGTGCAAATATTGATGCTAGATGAGAATCGAACTCCTGCTGGGACGGATGCCTCCCGAGGGCCCTCAACTTCGGTGGGGTTCGCATCTCGATGATACCAAGGGCGGAAACGCCCTTCTCTGAGCTTTAGTCAGAAGCATTTCGGTGTTACTCTGAGGGCAACTACGCAGTATAAGTTTTCCTAGATTCCGGTAAAGAAGTTTTCTTCAGCGCCTCGTGAAAAAACGTGTGATCATAGCTAAGTGCAATACTTCTTAAATAACTCACGGCATTACGTTGTAAAGGGGAGATTATAAACCTCATCCCGCCAATGTTAATGTCTGATAAATTCATGTCTCATCATCTGCAGATAACTTTATAAGAATCAAACTAAAGTGTTTACAGGATGTGCGCAGATGTCTTCTAAGTTCACTCATCTAATTTTATGCAATATGTTTGTTTATTAAGAAATACGGAATTATTTTCTTAATTATACCAACTTTTGATTAAAATCCACTAGCAATTATTATTTTTTAAAGTAACCTTGTTAGTAGCATCCACAACATCACTTAAGGATTCTTTTAGCATCCTAAAACTTAATTTAGGTATCTTGATTAGTTTCAGGAAATGGGTCATTATACATTTATTATTTATTTGTGCTTTTGGGTTTCGTGATGTATGCCGGATAAATGGCGCGGATACATGCTCAATGGAAATAGTATTCTCCTTAGACACCAGAGGTTGATTGGTGAGTCGTTCATTCCCCCTCTCTCGGCGACTCCAACAGTGGGACGGGTATGCAATCTTGGAAATGTTAGGTACTTCCGCGCGTCTCTGTGGCATGTCTATGTACGACCTGTAGTCTCCTGTAGTTCCTTCACCCTGGAGGGTGGTAACCGCAATAGATATGTGCAAGTCGCAGGGAGCGAAATGTCCCCCTCCGTTGAATCACCTATACCTATATTATATTCAGCTGCACATTTCATCGCCAACCTATACAGAAATGACACAAATGACCAGGAGAACACAAAAGTCCTCCATTTTGATGAAAACTACCTGGTCTTTGCTTCCAACAAGTAGAACTACAGTGCGATATGACTAAAGCTATGACTCATCATTCGAAGTTCAGCTATATGATTGGTAACTTGGACTGCGGTGTAATGTTTTAAGTAAAGGCCGGTTCACAAGGACGCTAACCAAGACTGAAACAAGAACGGGAAAGAACGCAGCATTGATTTTCGTTCACAATAGACCGGTAACGGGAACTTATATCGATCACAAAAAGGAAAGTCGATTTTATGCATTGGGATTTCATTTGTTTTAATGATATTTTTTCACCTGCTTCCAATTCAGCCAACATAATGCGGGTTAGCCAAGTCAAAATTCGATAGAGTAAACATTATCTAAATGCAAATCCATTACATTTTCGATACCTCTTGTCGTACAAAGCTTTCATTTATTTAATGGCGTTGTTTGTTATTCTTTGTTAATTTCTACCGATTTCTGCTGTTCCTTGAGGTTTTTGCTATTGTTTTTTAGGCAAGAGCCAGTTATGAGTTCCACATTGAGGCAGTATTTTTAAACACTTAAATGATTTCAGTCTAAATATATAATATAAAAAATAACAGCCCGCCTTAAAGCAATATGTGTTGAGGCAGTATTTTATATCACAACACTGTGAATGCCAGAGTGATTGTAGTGTAAATTAACATTATTGTACGACAATGATTTCAGATGTTTGTTAGCTATAAGCACTGTTAGGAAATACGTTTACACGGCCTCACTGAAACTGACAATAGGAATGGGTAACAATGAAGCGATGGGGTGAGTGGTTTATCACTTAGAAGAGACAAACAAATGAAGTCAGGGTAGGAGAGAATATCTTCCCTAGAGCATATGTATTAGTAATTATGATTGGCTTACAAAACAGACGCTAATGTTGGCGCGATTTAGTAACCAATAGCAGCTCTATTATAATGTTTGGGCATATCGGGGTGAGGAAGTATAAATTCTTGAGCCAAAAGCAAGTATCGCACAGTTCTACAGAATCATTCACGAGGTACACATCACGCAGTTCTACAGAATCTCTCGCGAGGTACACATTACGCAGTTCTACAGAATCATTTACGAGGTACACATCACGCAGTTCTCAGCAATCTCTCGCGAGGTACACATTACGCAGTTCTACAGAATCTCTCGCGTCGTAAAATTAGTTACAAAATGTGAAGTACGCGACAACTATTACGACAGTAATTACATTCGGAAATATAACAGTTTCAGTCAGGCGTGTATCAAGATTAAAGATGTGAAATTAATTAAGTGTGACGGCAATAAAAGTGTGAAAAACAAATTCTTTTATCAGTATTATCTTTTAGTAACAACCCCTTACTGTTTACACGCCCTGTTTAGAGATATTTCTCGACTGAGTAATAATAGCTAGCCGGAGGACAAAGAACCCAAATTTTAAAAAATAAGACAATAACAGGCGCTCAGCAAATAAGATAACACGAACAGATTACTGCGACAGTGTATAAATAATACATATATAATTAATAATGCTACTAGTAATTCTTGGAAACAATAATGTAATATTTAAAACAGTTTATAAATAGCCAATCAAATACTAGAAAAGCTGAAAGTTAAATAAAAGTATTCTATTGGAGTAAAATTAGCCAATCAGAGACGTGAAATAGAAAAATTTACAAATTTAAGCGCTAAACGCCAATCGATAGACGGCAGCGTACCTGAGCATTTAATTCGCTCGGTACGTATCCAGTGCGAGACGAAAATTCATTACGGCGAAAATATGATAAAGTTTACGTGTTTAAAAGTAAAATTAATACATAATCTCACAACTCTTTATATAATAAAAGTGTTATTTAATCGTGTGAAGGATTAATAAAAGGAGTGAAGTAAAAATTATAATTTGTGTAAGCCTACATTCTTTAGCCGCATCCCCCTGCTAAGAGATACATGTTTCTACAAATTAATACTGACGCAACCGAGGCAAGCATAAATATATAATATTTAAAGAAACATTAAAATACAAAGTTGATTCCTAAACGTTGGGGCGAAGACCACAGGAAACTTTGTAACATACGTGGGGCGAACACTCCAAGAAACTATCTCAAGTTTTTGACCCCCCAACAGTCGAACTACAGTACAACTCCACCTCCTAAAATAAACCTCCTTCAAATTGGCACCTAAACGTGGGGCCAATAACGTAAAGGCTATAACCTTCTCAAATTGGCTTTCCATAAGTGAAGTAACAATCTATCTCAATATAAACAAATTAAATTGACCTTTCACTGAAAGAACCAACGCTCAACGGTCTGCTGGTTTCAGGATCAGAGGTTAGGAAGCACATGTGCTAGAATTTCTTCCAGTTTTATGTTTAAAGCTTGCGACTAGAGAGAGCACTAGCGGCTGTTTCATGCCGCAGCCGCCTAGAATAATCTCTACAGTGAAGAGCTTAATATGCATAATATGGATCTAATGTGTCTTGCCCCGGAATAAGCACGACTTAAACTTAGCAAAGTCTTCTTTCCCGTTCCCGGGGCCCGGGAAAGTTTCCCGTCAATTGTGAACGCTCCCATTAAAATACATTACAACTTTGTGGTTCTCATTCTGGTACCGTACTCGGTTGTTGTGAACCAGGCTTTAGTAATATACATATTAAGCTCATCAAGTCAAGAAAAAAGCGGCATCTTTGACCTTTCTGTTCGGTCCACATGGTAAGCTGCGCTGTGGCCAAAAAAGCCCCCATAGAACTTTAACTACACGCCAAAAGAGAAGCATAGAAGCTTGCTGCTACTCAACAAACTATTGTACTTATTTGGTATTAAAGTACGTTAATCTTAAATTATTTTAGTGTAACTATTCCAGGTTTAAATTGGAAATATCGTGTTGATGCCAATGCTAACCATTTACACAACTATCCCGTAAGATGCAAGTAATGGGATTATAAGTAAATACCTAATGTCTGTAACAGTAATCTGCGATAAAAACAGTAACATGAATACGTAAAATGGATTATATTTATATATTATACCTCACATTTGTACGTTATACCTCGGTTGTACGAAAGCGCCAGTAATTTCATAGGTTGGCGAACCTGCTGAAAGATCAAAATGGGGACAACCATGTATAGTGCTATGAATTCTCCCGCTCTGCATTTTAAAGCAATCAGGAATGGTGCAAAATTAAGTGCTAAGTGTGCACAAACTGTTTTGAATGTGTACAGCAGGTTATGACAGGAAAATAAGAACTGGGTTCATTTCAAGAAGCGCGGCAAAGCAGCAGTTCTGTTAGAGCGCAATGAGTTTATTGAGTGGCGGCATAAATACTTTCTCAGTATTCGTCAGTTCAGAAACGAGGGTCGTCCGATATATATATATATATATATATATATATATATATATATTTTAGATGAAACTTCGGTGAATGCAGAGCATACCATAAGTCTGGCAAGATTCAAAAATAAAAAGTAAAGCCAAGTATTTGATGGACTTAACAACGGTACCTATAATCATATATGCATTATTATTAATAATAATAATAATAATAATTATTATTATTATTATTATTATTATTATTATTATTATTATTATTATTATTATTATTATTATTATTATTACTCCGTTCATTTTACGTTGCTTTAATTGCAGAGTCATATTCACGACGGATCTGTTGGTGGATAACTCTTAGAACGAGGTGTGACGGAGAGTTAGCCTTCTATGTCTCATTCCTGTAACCACCCACTTCATCGTGTTCACAGAGACCCTAGCGCATAGCAACTGGTTCTTCTGCTTTCGTGCCGTTCAGACGGCATTTGGGTGCCATCCAGGCTAACTGCCGCTCTCATATACAAACGCGGACGACTAGCTTTCTAAGTCTCATCCTATAACCTCTTGCTTCGTCACGTGTCCACAGAGACCCTAGCGCATAGCAGCCGGATCTTTTGCTTCGTGCCGTGCAGATGGCACAGCATTCGCTATTGCCACCTATTTTTCATGTTTACTATTGGTTTAAACTTAAGGTGGAACTTTGGGTCGTGGAATTAAATATCCAATCCGGTACTTACCTTAGCGGCTGAGGGAAACCACAAAAAAACCTCAGATTGGTCGGCCCACGGGATTTGAACCCGAGGCCTCCCGAATGTGGGCCGCAGACGTTACCGCCTGAGCCATCCCGCTCGGTATATATGCATTGTTTTCCCATTTGTACTGTATTTATTGTTTAGATTGTGCACTTATTTCGTACATCGTAAGTTGTCCGAATAGCTTAACCTAAAACAAACATATGTAATAAAAACGACAACTATGCACAATGAATGAAAACATTTTCAAATACGCTGTGTTAGGCTTTAGGTATACTGCGTTAATTTAGAAATGGTTTACCATTTATGAGTTAATTTTCATTCCTTGTTTGTTATCTGAAACTTAATACTGTGTGAGAATAAAACAATTTCGAAAATTTTGGGGGGAAAATAGGAGCTTACGTAATTTTGTTTCATCGCAGGCGTGTTTCCACACCCAGCTGATGCTAGAAAGTGGCGAGAAATCGCGGAGTAATATATTTACTTTTTTCTTGACCTCACGAGTATAGCCACTCCACTCTAACAAAGCAAATATCACATATATGCAATAAGAAACAAACTACTTAAAATTGTTCAATCAACGTGAGCTTGGAGACCATAAACCTTATAAATTTTGCGGCAAATGAAAGACTTCTCCAAAAGCAACATTACAGAGGACCTACAGTCGCCCACGAACGTTTCAATGGGCGTTAACCGATACAGTAAGGCGTTTATTTAGTTCACCCCTAGCCACAGCGGGGGGAAAGGTCAAAGTATCAATCTGCACACTTACACCTTTATATAAACAAAGCAAAGCAAAGCAAAGCAAAGCAAAGCATAGCATAGCATAGCATAGCATAGCATAGTGGGACAGAATGTACCCGAGGTAATTCTGTTATGTGCTAAATTATTCTATGTTTCATTTAATATACAAATGATACATGTTTACAATGTGAAAACCATGTAAATAGTAATTTCTGTATAATGTAATATTTATCGTGTACATAATGTTCCTGTTAAACTAGGTTTAGAACGTCTTGAACTCTGCAGTTAGGTGTGATGATGATATGCGGTTTAAGGGCGCTAAACTGCTGCGGTCATCAGCGCCCTTACAATGTGTAAAATATAAGGTCAAAATATAAAAGACAGGTAAAAAACCGCATAATTAAAAAACGGGACACAAACCCGCGATGTCAAAAAAGTTAAAAATAACAATAGAATAACGATAACAATAATAACAATAACAATAAAAACAACAACAATAATAACAATAATAACAATAACAATAATAACAATAACAATAATAACAATAAATATATCTGAAAAACCAACACACTAAAAGCATAGGCAATAAAAGATTAAAACGTGTCAAGGACTGTAGAATGCGAAGGACATGGGCGCCTTTTGTCCACTGGGTATTAGAGTCCCCATAAAAATAGAGAGAATAAAATTACTACGCTAAAAGACGCTCATCGCATTAAATGCGCAGATTAAAATCACTGTCATGAATAAAACGTAAAACACATTCTACAGCACGCGTGTCGTCTGCCAAAACGTTGGCTAGGCCAACAGGCAGACCCACACGAACACGCAATGCAGCTAAAACCTGACACTCTGTTAAAATGTGACGCACCGTTAAGGGCACGTCACACTGCCCACAGAGTGGTGCGGGGTCACCACTGAGCAAATACCTATGACTAAAAACACAATGTCCAATCCGTAGACGAGCTAAAATTACCTCTTCCCGACGACAAGAACGAGAAGAGGTACCCCAGAGCAACGGGAAAGGCTTAACCTCCCGCAACTTGTTCCCCCGGAGGGCCGTCCACTCATCGCGCCAGCGCGAGAGGATGCGGCGACGTAAAATAACACACGAATCTGACGAGGGAACAACAGAAGTAAAAAATCTGGGTAATAAAATCGCCGACTTCGCAGCGGCGTCGGCAGACTCATTACCTGAGATGCCCACATGACCTGGAATCCACATGAAGGACACGCTGATGCCAGACACCAAGCGAGTGGAGCAGGTCATGTATGCGCTGTACGAGTGGGTGGTAATGGTACAGCGCATGAATAGTCTGAAGGGCACTCAGAGAGTCCGTACAAATAAAACAGTGCCGTAAGTCGTGCCGCTGAATGTATAAAACTGATTGATAAATGCTAAAAAGTTCGGCGGTAAAAATTGAACATTGTCGAGGTAAACGAAAAGTAAAACTCTGTACACCAAAAACAAAGGCACATCCTACTCCAACATCAGTCTTAGACCCATCAGTATATATAAAATGACAGTCCCCGAACTGCGCCTGTAGTTCTAAAAAGGCGGATCTCAGAACAGAAGCAGGGGTCGCATTTTTCGACATCGACGTTAGCCCAAGGTGGATGTGGGCCTCAGCGCGCGACCATGGAGGAAAGCGCGTTTCCCCTCGGGTAAGGGCCGGCGCTGGCGTAACGTCCAAATGCCGAAGTAGCAGTCGAAATCGAACCCCTGGAGGGAGCAATGCAGAGGAGCTAACGAAATATTGGCGATCAAGCGAATCCTCGTAAAATACATCGAAGGACGGGTGGTTATGCAAGCTTGAGAGTCGACAAGCATAGCTGCACAAAAGCATCTCACGCCGGAAGGACAGCGGAGGCTCTGCAGCTTCTGCGTACAGACTGGGTACAGGGCTAGTTGGAAAGGCCCCTGTAGCGACTCTTATGCCACGATGGTGAATGGCATTCAATCGACGTAACACAGATGGACGTGCCGACGAATAAACAATACACCCGTAATCAAGCTTGGATCGGACCAAAGAGCGATAAAGGCGAAGAAGGACGGTCCGATCAGCTCCCCAGGATGTGCCACTTAAAACACGTAAAATATTAAGAGAACGGTCACACTTTGCTTTTAAAAAGGAAACGTGCGAGGTCCAACACAACTTCCTATCAAAAATCAACCCCAAAAATTTCGCCTCGTCTGCAAACGGAAGTATCCCTGGCCCAAGATGGAGAGAGGGCGGAGGGAAATACTTCCGGCGCCAAAAGTTGATGCAGACGGATTTCTCGGCGGAGAAAGTAAAGCCGTTGGCGTTACTCCAGGCGTAGAGACGGTCGATACAGCTCTGGAGACGGCGTTCGAGTAGACAGGTCCGCCGTGAACTGCAATAAATAGCGAAATCGTCAACAAAAAGGGACGATGAAATGCCAGGTGGAATACAATCAACAATGGGGTTGATAGCAATCGCAAAAAGTGTGACACTGAGTACAGAGCCCTGCGGTACTCCGTTCTCTTGAATAAAACGACGAGATAAAACCGAGCCCACACGTACACGAAAGACGCGGTCCGTCATAAACTCCCGAAGAAATATGGGAAGACGACCACGGATATTCCAATCGTGAAGTGTACGTAAAATGCCGCCCCTCCAACAAGTGTCATAAGCTTTCTCCAGGTCAAAAAATACAGCCACGGTTTGACACTTTCTCAGAAATCCATTCATAATATGCGTCGACAAGGACACCAGATGGTCGACGGTAGAGCGATAGCGACGAAACCCGCACTGAGCGTTCGCTAGAAGTTTCTGAGACTCAAGCCACCATGTCAACCGCCCGTTGATCATGCGCTCCATCACCTTGCAAATGCAACTGGTGAGGGAGATAGGGCGGTAGCTGGAAGGTAGTTGGCGATCCTTCCCAGGCTTAAGTATAGGGACAATGGTGACTTCGCGCCAAACGGAAGGAAAAATGCCGTCTTGCCAAATACGGTTATAGACCTGTAAGAGAAATAGTTTACTGTCGGCTGAAAGGATCTTTAACATCAGGACAGGAATGCCGTCCGGCCCAGGAGCGGAGTGCCGAGAGTAATGAAGAACGTGCTCCAGCTCCCTCATTGTGAATAGTTCGTTATAGCATTCATCATTAGCAGACCGAAAAGTATATGATGCGGAATCCTGCCGGTCTTTAATACAGCAAAAGCCGGCGGAATAATGGTCTGAACTGGAAACCGCCTCAAAGGCAGCACCCAGAGTGTTGGCGATGGCAGCCGGATCCACTATGGTGGCATTAGAAACCTGAAGGCCAGAAACAGTACAATGTGACACTTTACCTGAGAAGCGACGAAGTTTATCCCAAACAACGGATGAAGGCATAAAACGATTAAAAGACTCGACAAAACGAGCCCAAGATGCCTTCTTGCTATCCTGAATAATGCGACGAGCCCTGGCGCGCGATTGTTTAAAAGTCACCAAATTATCAAGTGTAGGGTGTCGCCGAAACACCCTAAGTGCAGTCCTACGGGCACGAACGGCGTCCCGACAATCCTCGTTCCACCACGGAACAGGTGGCCGCCGAGGTTGGGAGGATGAACGGGGTATTGCACGTTCGGCGGCTGAGAAAATAATAGACGTAAGGTGCTGCACTAGTTGATTAATGTCGGAGAAGGGCTGGTCGTCAAAATGCACGAGGCTGGAATACAAGCTCCAGTCGGCTTTTGCGAATATCCAGATAGGTACTCTGGAATGCTGTACGTGGTGCGACAGAAGAGAAACGATGCAGGGGTAATGGTCGCTGGAGTAGGTGTCAGCGACGACGTTCCACTGAAGACGATGTGCAAGCTGGAGTGAGCAAATGGCAAGGTCCAGGTGAGATAATGTACCAGAAGAATCAGAAATAAAAGTAGGTGCACCTGTATTGAGGATGGAAAGATTGAACTGATAAAAAATGTCGGAAAGAAGATTTCCCCTCGCACAAGCCCTTGGCGAACCCCATAGTGGGTGATGGGCATTAAAATCTCCCAACAGAAGAAATGGTGTTGGGAGAGCGGACAGGAGAGCTCGAATGTCCGCGGGAGCGAGGGGAGATGACGGAGGTGAATATACAGAGCAAACAGAGAAGAAAAAACCGGGTAACTGCAATCTAATGGCAACAGCCTGCAAGTCGGACGTAAGAGCGAGAGTTTGAAAATGAACGTCGTTACGCACTAACAACATGACACCTCCATGAGCAGGAGTACCCTCCTCCGGTTCAAGGTCGTAGCGAACCGGAGTATAACCTCGGAGATCAAAAGGATCGTGAGGGCGAAGCTTAGTCTCCTGCAAACATACGACCATAGGCGAATGGGAACGCAATAAAAGTTGCAGTTCCGCCCTATGTGATCGTACACCACGTACATTCCAGGTCAGGATAGCCATTACGAAAAAGGGGATAAACTGTCTATTTAGAAGGGCGGCTTAAAATTACCTTTTGTTTAACCTTTGGGCTCGGGCTTTTTGTATGGAGTTGGTCAGACTCCATAGCTTCCTCGGAGGGAGGGCCCACGCGCTCAGTGCCAGAAACCGATTCAAGCGCCGTGAATCGGTTCTGGGTGGCGATGGGTGAGGGGTGCCGCTGAGCGCGGCTTGTCCCAGGACCTTCCTGGGACAGCGACCTCCGAGGAGGAGAATGTGAACTTTTGTTACCGCGCGCACGCGGAGGGTCTTTCAAAAAATCTTCCCTACGAAGTTTCTGCTTGGGTTTCTTTTCAACGGCTTGCGACTTCATTGACTTGGGACCAGGTTTATACGGCTTGGTAACTGTAGCCTTAATAGACGGCCGGATGGTAGTGGCGGTTAATCCAGTCATGGTCCAGGTCTGAGTTTCGGCATCTACTCGTGGTACTGGCGAGGCAACAACAGAACTAAATGTGCCAGATCGCAGGAGTGAAGGTTGGCGCGCATGGTAACGCCTCCGGGCTTCAGCGAAGGAGAGTTTTTCCTTTACCCGGATCTCCTGGATCGCCTTCTCGTCCAAGTACCGCGGACAGTCGGCAAACGAAGCAGAATGAGACCCTTTACAATTAACGCAGACGGGGGCTGTTGAACAGGTACCTTCATGTGAGGGCTGGCTACATGTTGCACAGATGTTAACGGCACTCTTACATGAGACTTGCGTATGCCCAAAACGTTGGCATTTAAAACAACGCAGAGGTCTAGGAATATAAGGTCTCACAGAAATCCGTTCGTACCCTGCGGAAATGGTCGTGGGCAGATCGACGCCATCAAATGTAATAAACAGGGTACGAGTGGGTACCAATACGCCGTCGCGTTTGGCCTGCACTCGATGCACTGCAGTCACCTTTTGATCGGATAGATATTCTACGAGATCCTCGTCCGATATACCATCGAGGCTATGGGTGGTAACGACGCCCCGACAGGACTTCAATGTGCGGTGCTTCTCAACACGGATAGGGTAACCGTGGAGAAGCGTAGCGCGCAACAAGGTCTTACTTTGCTGATCGGACTTAGTTTGTGCCAATAAGGAACCATTCCGTAGACGAGTGCATGATTGAACCACACCAGCAATAGCATCTATGCCCTTCTGAATTATAAAAGGGTTCACCTTCTCAAAGTTTTGTCCTTCTTCTGTTCTCGAAATGACCAAATAACAACCAGATGACGGCGGTGCTACTTCTGTTACAATAACTTTTCGGTGCTTATTTGTATTAATGGAGGAAGGGTGCTCCATAGCGAGATAAATCCTCCACCATTGCAACCGTCTCCGACCTCGGGCTCTGACTTCTCGGGCGTTACCCCGGCTTGGGTGAGTGGCCTATCTATACCAGACTCACCCCAGGGTCACACCTCCCAGAACAGACAGAGGGACCCAATCGCCGTCAGAAGTCAGCAGCTCATGCAACGGTCCCCCCGCGGGACTGCAGTTGAACAGCGGATACGAACACAAACCCTACATGACGACCCCGGGTGGTGGGGGTGACGCCATTACCCACTCACCCAGCTGCGCACGCGGTGCGCGGGTATCCGTCAGGCTGTGTCCACGGAGGATTTAAATAAAAAGATAAAAGAAACTAAAACTGTGTGGGCGTTTCGCACGCAAGGTAGGCCGGCGGGGAAGAAAAAGAGATATGCGAATGTCGTGGTGCGAAATGGCCGGAAAGTGATAAGGGAAGAAAGAAACGATGGTGAGGTGCGGTATGGATGGAATGCAAAGAACGCATGAGAGCCTACCTTGGGTCCACCGGTCACTTGAAGAACCCACCTCGACCGGATGGGGGTGAGGGGATGAATGTGGCGATGATTGGCTCGGGTACCCCGGGTGCGCCTAACCCGTACTCACAAAAGGTGAGCCCCTGGGGGGTCTGCAGTTAGGGTAGAAACGTGATGTTCACATGGTCAGCAAAAAACGGGATCTTTTGTGTATGAATAGAAGGGTCAAGTTTTATGACTGTTTGTTTCCGCTCCGGAAGTATGGAGCGAGGCAAATATAATATAATGGCAGTTTATCCTTAACTTTTAGGTTAAGCAGTTCATAATTGACGTTCAGTAGTAGACAGTACACAATGGAAGACAGTTGAAGTTGTTAAGCAATTCACAGTCAACAATTGGCGCGCAAAATGGTGATAGGTGAACAGGAACATTTATGTAGTGTTAGAGTGAGGAATTAATAATAAATAGCCATAAACCAAACATTACAGTGTGTAGTCAATTCTTTTATAAGCTCCCAGTACCACAACCGAGATCGACGAGCTTATCAAATATTATGATAGGCAGAGTCCATGCTAAAATCACTGAGAACAAACTAGCCAGGGTAACAGCGAGAAGGACTACAAAACGAAGCCACGTCGGATAGAGAAAAAGGTACAGTGAATTTTAACATTAGTTCTATCTCTACCACTATACCGCGTTCGACTCCAACACGAGCGGGCATCGAACCCGAGACTGCCACCAACGGCGCGTCCTCGAAACAATATGCTGGGGTAACGACGCAATAGCATAAGCTAGGTTATACCAAGTCACTCTTTTTCTCTTTTCCCTGCATTTTATGTTATTACTGTAACGTATCAATAATTCTGTAAGATTCACACATTGTGAAGTACCATCTAAACCAGCCCTGGGAGCTCGTAAACGGAGGTGGGAAGTTTGAAGTCTCCCCATTCCACCTGAAATAATCAAGACTGTTGCTCGGCATGCAAAGTACAGCAGTGGCGGAAATAGTCAATTTGAAAGGCGAGTGGCCGAGTACCAAAATGTCTTACAGTCTTTCTTCCTCAAATGAGGCTTTTACAGACTTTTTTGGCGTATATTACAATGCTGAGACGTTTTTCTCGACACTAATTTATCAATGTCAGGCTTGTAGACAGAGAGATGGAGTATTAATAGAAGGGTATCATCATTTAAACTGGAGCGTGTATCACTCTTAATATAGTTGAATATAGAAAAAAAATGCTTACATGAATATGTAGAACCAAATATTGCAACATCGCGGCCTGCAAAATCACTTAATTTGGGGTATGCTTCGGCTAGCAACATTTGATAAAGTTGTAAGCCGTGTTCTTAAGAGGAGTAATGTAATTAGTTCTCATTGTAACTGCAGTGGGGTATCTATTACATTGAATGGTCATGAGTTGCAAAATAGCATATACTTTTCCAATTTCTGTGAGTCTTCAAATTCATTATATAGGTTATCTAGAATTGCTATGTATTGATACACATCTGGATTTTATTTTCCAGAGAATCTAAACAAGGAAGATGGTATGTAATGTACTGAGTTAGTTGATGCTGCCAAAGGCTTAGTTTGCTCTTGAATCTCTTCACATTGTCAAACATGGTTACCATGATGTGATCTTTCCCTTGTAGTTCCTCATTCGGTTCATTAAGATGTTCCGCGATATCTGTCAAAAAGACATGATTGCTAATCCATTGTGGATCTGATAATTCTTGAATCTGTTGTATTACACTCACACGACTTTCTCTACTCTTGTACAAACTATTTTTACAAACGCTTATTCTCCATCTACTTCATATTAATCCAGATGAACATTTGCAGAAATTGTCTTATTGCTAATTTTCTTGTAGGTGCAAGGGGAATATGGTAGGCTTTAAGCGATAGTCAAATCCTTTAAGAGCTGGTTACTATGTGCAGCATTTCATTCTCTTTGTATGTACAGGACAAAAAACGAATAAAGTACTCCCATTTAAGAAAAAATATAAGTATTGGAAAATTCAGAAAAGTAACAAGGAATATCTCAGAAATGGTTCGCTCCACAAAAAATGTATACGACATAAATTGTGTATTTTAACGAGGTCTACATTTTTTGTGTAGTAAACCTTTGTCTATCTCTTACGGTTTACCAGTTATGCAAAAGTTGTTCAGAATGAAGAGGACTTTTGGGGACATTTCCAGAAAATTCAAGATATACGTTTAATTTGTCGTAAAAATATCTTAAAAATGTAATATTTTAATAAAAATCGTTACAGCCATTCTTGAGAAGTTCCAAATTTTCAAAAAACCTTCCACGTAAAGGGTAGTCTGGGGTGGGAGGATTGTCTTTAAAATGTTTGTGTCGCATCTTTGAAAGATACTGAACCTAAATACCAAGTTTAGTATTTATCCGACTTTTTGTTAAGAGTTATGCTGTTCACAGACAGACACGGACACACACATACCTTTTTCCAATTTTTTTTAATTCAGGGGGCCTCAAAACGTGTATTTCCGGTGAAATCTCGGTATCGAATTTTTGGGTGGAATGCCAATACTTCCCCTAATTACTATATGTAGTAGAGAAAGTAAAAAGGAAGTAAAGAATACAGGTAAGATTAAAACGGAAAAATTTAACTATCAAATATTATATTGCATGTCTTCAGTAATAAATATATTATTTACAGCAGTAAATTAAATTTTATCAGGTTTTGTCTCGGGACTTGATGAAATTCTGGGCAAGAACGGAGAAAATCATGCACACAGCGTCCGATATCTTAACGATCGACCCCCCCTCGTATCCTTCCAGTTCGTAATTAGCACTCAACCATGTAAATTCTCTGTGACTGGTGGTCTCTTCCATCTCGCGTGTAAAGAACGCGTAAAATGTCCTAGTGAAAAGCAATTCTGCACCGCCGCAGTACATCAAGCTGTTTACGAAGTCTGAAACGTATGCAGTTCAATTCCGCATCTCCCCTTTGAGACATGAGGCTGATATTCATTTAAACCTACTGGTGGTAAAGGCCAAATAAATCTGAAGAAGCGCTACAATACAAGCACAATTGTTGAGGGGACATGTACCGGGAAATGAAGTGTTTCTGGACACGTGTTTGTACTGTCATGCTTATATATTCTGCTTTGTAGAAGGGAGCCCCCTAAAGTTTTAGGTTTTTGTTAGTATCTGTGTGTTGCCAATTTGGGCCTTTTGTGTAGAATATGAAAGGCAACGCAAACAAACAGAAAGCTCTGCGTTGTCATTTTGTGCTGGAACTCTTAAGCGGTTTAGCGACCTTGTTAGTTATTTCAAGGAAGAAATCTGTACACTGTATACTCTATATACTAATGAAGGTAAATCTACGAACTTAAATTCACTCTTTGCGGTCGTGGCAAGAAGGTAACGTCAAATTTGCTATCTGCAAGTCATTCCTGCGTCCCCTCTGCCAGCGGAATTGAGTTATATTCTTGGTATTTAATGTTTAAAAAACTAAAGCGGTCCTCTTAGGTCCTGTATAAGTCCCTATGGTGCATGACTAGCAGAGCCCGGATGTTAGGTAAAATGCCCTTTTTAATGAGTGGTAATAAATTAAAAGTTACGTAGATATAATCGTGTTTTGAGGTATTTTGAAGTGATAGAATCAGGTTTTATTGTCTATTTTGCGTTTTTAAGGTAGAACCGTCTATCGGAATTACTAATACCAAAATTTGCTTTTTTAAAATCAACTTAAACTTTTAAATTATTTCTTAGACAGCATCGCCTCAGAACTTCTAACATATAACACGCGAGCTAACAGCTTTAGATTATTGCGCTAGTGGTGTTGGTTTGATTAGATATTACTTTTCGTTATGTATTTCTACATTCTTAATTTCTCATGGCACTCGCATTATCCGATCACAATACAAATCGCTATACTTCAATTTGTAGAATTAATCTATACGTTAAATTTCTTTGATCTAAAACATTACTTACTTATCTAATCCATATAAAATTTGAATGATAGAAATTATGAGTTCAGAAGAAACTGAAATGGAAATGAAATTAAAGAAGCAGCTACTCACCAGAAAATCTGGTAAGCAATATGATATAGCATTTAATCGCTTCATTGCCTGATGTAAGGCAAAACAAGGTGAAAATAATTTCACTGAAAATGACAGCTAGCGAAACAGCGAAACATCCGACATCACGCTTTTTACCTTCTCTACTACGTAGTAAGTAGGGAAATATTGTATTCCACCCAAAAATTCGAGACCGAGATTTCACCGGAAATCCTTTAAAAAAAAAAAAAAAAAAAAAAAAAAAAAACATTTTTTGAAACATGTCCGTATGTGTGTCTGTGAGCAGCATAACTCAGAAACGAACAGTCTGATAAACATCAAACTTGGTATTTAGGTTCAGTATCTTCCAGAGATGCGACACAAAGATTCTCAAGAAAATCCCCCCACCCCAGGTTACCCTTTACATGGAAAATTTTTCAAAAATTTTAATTTTCTCAAAAACGGTTCTAACCATTATGATTAAAATATCACATTTGTAAGATATTTTCATGGCAAATGAAATGTATATCTCAAATTTTATGGGAATGTCTCCAAAAGCATTCTTCATTGTGAACGACTTTTGCATAACTGGTAAACCATAAGAGATGTTTTGAGACCCCCTGAATAAAAAAAAGCATTTTTAGAAACATGTCCGTGTGTGTCTGTGTGTCTTTGCGCCTATGAACAGCATAACTCAGAAACGAACAGTCGGATAAACACCAAACTTGGTATTTGGGTTCAGTATCTTCCAAGGATGCGACACGAAGGTTTTCAAGAAAATCCCCCCACCCCAGAGTACGCTTTACATGGAAGATTTTTCGAAAATTTTAATTTTCTCAAAAACGGTTCTAACCATTTTGATTAAAATATCACATGTGCAAGATATTTTCATGGCAAATGAAATGTATATCTCAAATTTTATGGGAATGTCTCCAAAAGCATTCTTCATTGTGAACGACTTTTGCATAACTGGTAAACCATAAGAGATAGACAAAATTTTGCTACACAAAAAAATGTAGATCGCGTTAAAATACACAATTTATGTCATACATTTTTTTTGTTGAGTGAACCATTTAAGAGATATTGCTTGTTATTATCTTAAATTTTCCAATACTTATACTTTTTCTTAAATGGAAATTAGTTAATCATTTTTACTTTCTCTACTACGTATAGTAAGTAGGGAAAGTATTGCATTCCGCCCAAAAAATCGATACCGAGATTTAACCAGAAATAGATGTTTTGAGACCCCCTGAATAAAAAAAGCATTTTTAGAAACATGTCCGTGTGTGTGTGTGTGTCTTTGCGCCTATGAACAGCATAACTCAGAAACGAACAGTCGGATAAACACCAAACTTGGTATTTAGGTTCAGTATCTTCCAGAGATGTGACGAGGGTTTTCAAGAAAATCCCCCCACCCCAGTTTACCCTTTACATGGTACATTTTTCGAAAATTTTAATTTTCTCAAAAATGGCTAACGATTTTGATTAAAATATCATATGTTTAAGATATTTTCATGACAAATAAAATGTATATCTTGAATTTTCTGGGAATGTCTCCAAAAGTATTCTTCATTGTGAACGACTTTTGCATAACTGGTAAACCATAAGAGATAGACAAACTTTTACTACACAAAAAATGTAGATCGCGTTAAAATACACAATTTATGTCATACATTTTTTTTGTTGAGTGAACCATTTTCGAGATATTGCTAGTTATTCTCTTAAATTTTCTAATACTTATACTTTTTCTCAAATTCGTTATTCATTTTTTTATGTCCTGAATATGCAAAGAGAATGGAATGCGCCACATTTGTCGCGGTAACTCGTGTTATCGTATTTGCTGAGCGCCTTTTATTGTTTTACTACTTTGAGTTTTGGGTTCTTTGTCCTCGGGCTAGCTATTTTTTCTCAGTCAAGCATATCTCTTAAACAGGCTGTGTAAACGGAAAGGATTTATCACTGAAAGATAACACTGATAAAGAATTTGTTTTTACGCTTTTATTGACGTCAACTTTATTCATTTCACATAATTATTCTTGATACACGCCCGACTGAAACTGTTATATTTTTATGTTACTATAATCACTTATTTGCTGCACATTATTAATTCGCGTATTTCACATTTATAACAAACTTTACAACGCGAGAGATTCTGTTAAACTGTGCGACGTGTAACCCGCGAATGATTCTGATGAACTGAGCGACGTATAACCTTTGTATGATTCTGTTGGACTGCACGACGTATTACCCGCGAGTGCTTCTGTTGGACTGAACGACGTGTAATGCGTGAATGATTCTGTTGGACTGAACGTTACCTGTCTCTGGCTTTAGCGTTTTATACTCCCTCACCCCGATATGCCTAAACATTATAACAGAGCTGCTATTGGTTAATAAAGCGCGCCAACATTAGCGTCTATTTTTATATCCAATCAAAATTACGAACACATATGCTCTAGGGAAGATATTCCCTCCATTTCTAAGAAAAGCGCGTTAATCTGACGTCATTTGCTTGTCTCTTCTAATTAATAAACAACTCACCCCATCGTTTCATTGTTACCCGCTCCTATTGTCAGTTTCAGTGAGGCCCTGTAAACTTATTTCCTAACAATGCTTATAATTAACAAACATCTCAAATCAATGTCATACAATAATGCTTATTTACACTACAATTACTCTGGCATTTACATTGTTGTGATATAAAATACTGCAATAATAGCAACCAGCGTTTAAAAGATTTGACTATCGCTTAAAGCCTACCATATTCTCCTTGCATCTACAAGAAAATTAGCAATAAGATTGACATCTCATATCTCGATTAACGTGAAGCATATGGAGATAAGGGTTTGTAAAAATAGTTTGTACAAAGTAGAGAAAGTCATGTGAGTGTAACACATCAGATTTTTTTGTCCAGGTAATGCAAAGAGAATGGAATGCTCCACATAGCAACCAGCTCTTAAAATATTTGACTATCGCTTAAAGCCTACCATATTCCCCTTGCATCTACAAGAAAATTAGCAATAAGATTGACATCTCATATCTCGATTAACGTGAAGCATATGGAGAATAAGCGTTTGTAAAAATAGTTTGTACAAATTAGAGAAAGTCATGTGAGTGTAACACATCAGATTTTTTTTTGTCCAGGTAATGCAAAGAGAATGGAATGCTCCACATAGCAACCAGCTCTTAAAATATTTAACTATCGTTTAAAGCCTACCAATTTCCTTCGCATCTACAAGAAAATTAGCAATAAATTTAACATCTCGATATCTCGATTAACATGAAGTAGATGAAGAATAAGCGTTTGTAAAAATAGTTTGTACAAGAGTAGAGAAAGTCATGTGAGTGTAACACAGATTTTAACGTAATTTCTCTTGTTTCAATAACTGTTTTAAACGTCATATCTGCTAGTTTTAGGAATCAATATAGCATTATTGATAATTTAGAATTTGATCGCTGTCTAAAAAATCTTATGTATTACACTCACATGACTTTCTCTACTCTTGTACAAACTATTTTTGCAAACGCTTATTCTCCATATGCTTCATGTTAATCGAGATATCGAGATGTCAATCTTATTGCTAATTTTCTTGTAGATGCAAGGGGAATATGGTAGGCTTAAGCGATAGTCAAATATTTTAAGAGCTGGTTGCTATGTGGAGTATTCCATATTCTTTGCATTACCAGGACAAAAAAAGAATAACGAATTCCCATTTGAGAAAAAGTATAAGTATTGGAAAATTTAAGGGAATAACAAGCAATATCTCGAAAGTGGTTCACTCAACAACAAAAAAGGTATGACATAAATTGTGTATTTTAACGCGATCTACATTTTTTGTGTAGTAACATTTTGTCTACCTCTTATGGTTTACCAGTTATGCAAAAGTCGTTCACAATGAAGAATACCTTTGGAGACATTCTCAGAAAATTTGAGATATACATTTCATTTGTCATAAAAATATCTTAAACATGTGATATTTTAACCAAAATCGTTAGAGCCATTTTTGAGAAAACTAAAATTTTCGAAAAATGTTCCATATAAAGGGTAATCTGGGGTGGGGGGATTGTCTTGAAAACCTTCGTGTCGCATCTCTGGAACATATCGAACCTAAATACCAAGTTTGGTATTTATCCGCTGTTCGTTTCTGAGTTATGCTGTTCACAGACACACACACGAACATGTTTCCAAAAATGCTTTTTTTGAATTCAGGGGTCTGAAAACATATATTTCCGTGAAATCTCGGTATCGAATGTTTGGGTGGAATACAATGCTTCCCCTACTTACTATACGTAGTAGAGAAAGTAAAAATAGTATATGCCTACGACCTTCGTTTCGCAACATTCCTACTCGCAAAATAAAACTCTACTATTAAATTGTATTACATTCAACAAACGGGATGGCTCAGGCTGTAACGTCTGTGGCTCGCATTCAGGAGGTACCCGGTTCAAATCCTCGGGGCCGACCAATCTGACCGAAAGTTTCTTTGCGATTTTCCTCCGTTGCTAGGCTAATGCTGGGTTGGATAATTTGATCCGCGAATTTTTCTATCATCCCTTTCATCACTACATTTCATTTGTTCCTTCACCGCCATACCAGGCATTGGGCTGATCACCTATCCTGGATATGCTATGTTCCAATGTTTGCTTGCTCCTCGACAGCCTACTGACCCAAGGCTTTGGCTTGCAAGCCTTTGTGGGTGTAAATCCTACAAAGAGGAGGGTAATTCTAAGTAAGAAGTATTTAAATTTAGGAAACTCTAGATACTGACCACCACTTGGACTTATTTTATGTTGGAATGTGACCATCTTCTGTATGGTAATGTTTCAATCTTCTTAGGGTTCAGTATTCTCATAAAGTACTCTCCAAAGTACCAGGAAGTATTATAGGGAAAACATTTTGGCAAATAGCGTGAGTCAGTGTCACGTGAAAGCGGACGTATCATTTATCTACGATGCGTAACTTTAATTAAACACTGAAAAGTAAACTTCGCAATCATGTTAGTAAATTTATTGTCCATGTGTTTTCAACTAATGGAACAATTTTATGTGTAGGTCAGTTAACCACGAAAAAAGGTACTTTATCTACCAACACAGGTTGATAACCAAGCACAAACCTGCTCTTGCTTCAAAGAGTAATGACAAGAAAAAATATGTGATACATTCACATTACTTTCTCTACATCTATCGCTTAATCGTGGGTAAACAAATTATTCTTCCGAAAGTTTATTTTTCTATCTACTTCATTTTAATCGAAATAAAACTTTTCCGGAAATAGCAGCGTTACACACTTCGTTACAGGTACAAAGGAATAGTGATAGTCAAATGTTTTAGAACTGGACGCTATATGCTGACCTTAAAATTTCATGCTCTTTCCATAATATTGCAAGAAACAGTTGAAAATCAAAAGGACTTTAAAAGAATGGCTAAGTATTGAACATTCAACCATTAATAACTAATCTCTCGGAAATTCCTGATAGCATAAAAACTTATTAAAAATAAATTGCGCTATTTTAAAGAGATCTACTTTTTTATATAGTAAGTTTCCGTCTATCGCTTAACGTTTACCATTTAAGTTTCTAGAGTACTTTATGACGTCATGACTTCATTTTATTAGCTGGTGGTGTCATTTTGTAGGTTCTATCACGTCTTGTGCTGTGTATCGCACCAATAAGCATAACTCTAGTTCTGTCAACTGATTAGCAAATTACGAATAGATATAGGTGAGGAATGGCGACCGATTTTGTCTAACTTTCGCGAAGTTAATTGCGAATATACAACAAATGTCGGTTTGAAAATGCTGTTGAATATGAGTTGATTCTCGAAATGTTGGCATTTTAGTCCTCAAACATCAGTTATAGGTCCTCTTATAAATTAGCGTTTCCTAGTTATTTACATGTTCTTACACAGGCAAGCTAGAGCCCCCTTCCTCCTTCAGCGCACTAAGGGTGAAGGAGGCGCAAGCGGATATCTTGTCACGTCCTATTAACGTCCTTACAGACGATCAGAAATCGGACGTAGTTTACTTCTTGTGGGATGCGTATAGGAGCGCATTTTGTTTACATCTGTCACACTACAAACAGGTTTCAGAATCGGAGACTTTAACATAACTGATTTGATATTGACGCATGCAGCGCTGTACAAAAGCTTCTGCAACTTGTTGTTACTAACTTCAAAATACTTATTTTGGTACTACCTTTCTATTCCACAATTTTCTGCACATAGCTTTTTCCGCACTCGGTAAATCCTAAGAGGTCAAAAACCAAAGGCTGAAGAGTAGTCGGTTTTAACACTTTTACCCTGTCAGCTCATCAACGACTATAAACACAATGTATACTGGGGAGTATACCCAAGGTATTTTACGACATATTTCAGAAACGTAAGAGTTTGTCCCAGGAGATATCAGCAGAGCAAGTTGGTCAGTACCTGAGGGAATGGGCTTAAGCAGTAAGCAGGTAACCCAATTACATGCTCAGTGCACTATTGTGAAATCCCCAGTTCCCCCCACAGAGGAACTTCCAGCAAAGCTAGGATTTTAAATAATAAATTACCTTTTATCCAAATGATCGTTTGGATGAGATAGACGACCTTTATTTAAAGGTTCACGGCATTCGTTATTGACTTGTTTTGCGTTTTCAATTAGATCATACTCCTTTATTTTTGTTCTCTTTAAGGTTTTAATTTATGCGACAGAATAAATGCATTTTATGCACAAACGTGGGATTTCTACGTCTTCCCGATGATACTCACACAGAAAAAGATTTAAATTCCAACACACAGTTCGTTTCCAAGGAAACACGTGTCTATCAACATATGCATGGTAGCTATAATATACAGTATACACTAAGGTGGGAAGTAAAATAAAACCCAACTTTGCTGTTGAATGGGCAATATTGCGCTACCAGAAATCTGAGGTGACGATGGGTAATTTTATTAATCAATTTCAAATAATAACACATGATCGTGCAAAAATAGTATGCAATACATGTGTGTGAAATGTCTTAACAGGATCTCGGAAATAGCATAGACTCGACATTGTCTCGTCTTTTTTCAAATTATTCCTCAGTTCTACAATAATACACTTCTCACGCTCGTATTGCAATGTGGTAGTGTAATTTAGTTTTATCTTCGATTTTGGCGGAGTTTATACCACGCTGAATACTAACCTATTTTATGCATTTCAACCTTAGCTCTTATCTCATTTCACAACCACCTTGTAAATCAGTAAGGTTTTATACATTACCTATGTTAATATACACGTTAGCTACCTCCTTACGCAACAATTTTAACTTTGTAATAATAATTCAGGATTGATTTTCATTTCACACGATATTGTAGAATTATTAAAAAAATATTTGATGTGTTGAACTCGCGTGACTTTCCCTACTTTGTACAAACTATTTTTACAAACGCTTATTCTCCATCTACTTCATGTTAATCGATATAAACATTTGCAGAAACTATCTTATTGCTAATTCTCTTGTAGGCGCAAGGGAATATAATAGGCTTTAAGCGATAGTCAAATCTTTTAAGGGCTGGTTGGTATGTGGAGCATTCCTATTCTCTTTGCATGTCCAGCAGATAAAACAAATAACGAATTCCCATTTGAGAAAAAGTATAATTATTGGAAAATTCAAACAAATAACAAGGAATATCTTGGAAATAGTTCACTCGACAAAAAAATCTGATGTTACGCTCACATAACTTTCTCTACTCTTGCACAAACTATTTTTACAAACGCTCATTCTCCATATGCTTCATGTTAATCGAGATGTTAATCTTATTGCTAATTTTCTTGTAGATGTAAGGAGAATATATATTTACAAGGGTAATATAGAAATACAGTAGCGTTTAAGCATAGATATTACTCCTAATAGCTGGTTGTTATGTGCAGCACCATTCTCTTTACCACAGATTAATACTCTTTGCATATCCAAGACAAAAAATGAATAACGAATTTCCATTTGAGAAAATAAGTATTAAAAAATTTAAGGGAATAACAAAAGCAATATCTCGAAAATAGTTCGCTCAACAAAAAAATGTATATTACATAAATTGTGTATTTTAACGCGATCTACATTTTTTTGTAGTAACATTTTGTGTATCTCTTATGGTTTACCAGTTATGCAAAAGTCGTTCACAATGAAGAATACTTTTGGAGACATTCCTAGAAAATTCAAGATATACATTTTATTTGTCATGAAAATATCATAAAGGTATATTTTAATCAAAATCGTTAGCCATTTTTGAGAAAATTAAAATTTTCTAAAAAAGTTCCATGTAAAGGGTAATCTGGGGTGGGGGGAATTTCTTGAAAACATTCGTGTCGCATCTCTGGAAGATACTGAACCTAAATACCAAGTTTGATGTTTATCTGACTGTTCCTTTCTGAGTTATGCTGTTCACAGACACACACACACAGACAGACAGACAGACAGACAGACACACTGACATGTTTCCAAAAATGCTTGTTTTGGATTCAGAGGTCTCAAAACATATATTTCCGGTGAAATCTTTGTATCGAATTTTTGGATGGAATACAATACTTCCCCTACTTACTATACGTAATAGAGAAAGTAAAAATGTATGTGGCATAAATTAATTGTATTAACGAGATGTACTTTTTTTGTGAAGTAAAATTTTGTGTATATGTTATGCGAAAGTCATTCATAATGAAGAGGACTTTTGGGGTCATTCCCATCAAATTCAGGATATACATTTCATTTGCCATGAAAATATCTTGAGCATATGATATTTTAATCAAAATCGTAGGAGCCATTTTAGAAAAAATAAAATTTTTAAAAATGTTTCTTGTAAAGAGAGCTCTGCGACGGGGGATTTTGTTGAAAATGTTCGTGTCGCATCTTTGAAAGATACTGAATCTAAATCCCAAGTTTGGTATTTATCCGACTTTTCGTTTTGAGTTATGCTGTTCACACACACGCGCGCGCGCGCGCGCACGCACGCACGCACGCGCGCACGCGAAGAAAAGAAAAATATCGGTTCCGTGTATACCTTCGGATAGAAATTCGGAAGAAAGGTCATTTAAAGAAGATAAATGCCTATATTACAGTTTAAAAGGAAATTTGAAGAGTTGCAAAGGCTGTAACCCGCACACCCTCCCTTTAAAATACACTTTTTATATAGGAAATAAATCGCTGTCAAGCAAGTACTGCATTTTGTTACTAGTGCGCATGCATGGAAGAAAGTACCAACCCAAGAGTACTAGCGAAACCGTTGAAAATACGATATTTTTTTTTAGCTCTTCTTCCAAACACATTCATTACCTTCTGTACCTATCCCACCAAATAAAGCATCATAATTCTGCATTTGGGTTTAGTCTCGCAGATCCTAAGGCTACGCCTGTGGTTGTTAATTCTTGTACTTACAAAAAAACATCGCTCGCTACGCTTTGCGGCTTAGGGCCCTTAATCAGTAATTTGCGTAAGGCTTGCTGCGTTTTTCAGATATTGGAGCTTTCCGTATGAACAGCACAACCCAAAGGCCTGCTACCGGTAAAAGCATGAACTGATTCTGAAAGATATATTTGGAACAAAGCCCGAAAAAGGTTGATTTATATGATTTCATGGCTTTCTCTACCAGCTTTTTTTTTCTCTTTCCCCCTTTTTTTTTAGTTTAGCGTCCTTTAACCGATTAGATCATATCGGACGATGGCCAAATTAAATGATGCTTAAATGAGCCCGGGATCCATACAGATTAAAGTTACCCGACATACGTATTTTCAGGATAAGGGAAAATTCCGTGAAAATGTTATCCAGGCAACTTAACGTGAACGAGATTCAAACACGAGACTTTTTGAATGTGAGGCATACACGCTACCCCCAACACTACAGAAGTGGGTTAGCCATGTTTTATTTTTATTTAGTTCTATAATGTATATTCTTGGAAAAAAACAATTGCAGGGATAGTTTCATTTGAGACTTCGTTTAAAGGGGATTACAAATTTCAACTAACAACAAGGAATACTCGAAAAGAAGCAATGCGTAAAATAAATTATTTGAAATAAATTGTGTGTTTTAAAGAGATATACATCTTTTGTGTAGTATCCAACGGATCTCTGCAGGTTATTTACAGAAAATTCAAGATGTACATACATTTTATTAATCACGTAAATAACAGACATATGGTATTTTAATCAGACAATAGAGTTGTTTTAGAGAAATAAAATATTGCAAACTTTTTTTATGCCAAACGTAGTCTTTGCTAAGGGGATTTTCTTAAAAATATTCGTGTCGCATCTTGGAGGATGTTGAACTTAAACGAAGTTTGGTGTTCATCCAACTATTCGTTTTTGAATTATGATGTTCAAAGGCGCGCACACACGCACACACACACACATACACGCACTGGAACCTTTTTCTAGGATTTTTAATTCAGGGGACTTCAAAAGATGTATATCAAAAAAAGCTTTTATCGAAATTTTGGATGGACTGCAATATTTCCTCTACCTACTACAGTAGCTGTTAGAGAAAATAAGTATGGATACTAATATTATTTAATATACGTTGTGTTGAAGCCTATTTTGTGACAACGTACTTTAGGGTTATAGTTTTAAAGTACGGAAGAAAATACACACAACCATTCTTCTAGCAAATGTAACGAATATTGACAATTAATGTGTCGCTCCAATGAAATAATGTTGTCCTCTTTAACTATGATGAATACGCTGAACTCGATTTTATAGCGTTTTAAGGTCATTTAACCCATTATTCGTAGGGTTCGTAAACGGAAGTCTGTCCGAAATATACAATGCGCCGAACCCTATTTAACTGCTTCTCTTTGTGTAGGCCAGAAACACATACTGCCCAGTATTTGAAAGAAAAAAATACATTTTAGTTGATAATTTGGACCTTTGTAAAATAGCATATGAAAACCCTCTACAATTTATTCATAAAAACCTGCTGTTATAAGAAGTTGGAGGGGGCGTGTTTGAAAACAGATTTACTTGCGCAATTGGTAAACAAATCGGTGAATTTTCTTCTGAGTGAGTAAGTTAACTAACTTCCTTCACAGTTGTATAATATATTTTTTCTGAATTTTATAGAAATTAAATTATTCTGATCAAATTTTGATTTAAATCCGATCAGAAGATACAGACGTATAGACCGTTCATTTCATACTATTAACATCTGAACATAGCGATGTTTGCTGCAAACTCGGTTTAGAAGACCTCGAGAATTCGTAGCTTTGGTCCGCTATGTAAAAATCTCTTTTGGAAACTATTATTCACGCAGAATAGGAATTTTGAAGTGCGACGTAGAGTGACAAAAAAATTGTTCCCTAATTTGTGTTTTTGTGTTGTGAAATATTATCCCGTTGTCATTTGAAATATTTCATACAGTGTATTCAGCTTAAACTGAAAACAGTTGCTGAATCCTTAAGAACTTTTTGTACCATATTCGGCCTGGAAACCAGAAAATGTTGGCATAATTTGGAATAAAAGATATACATTCATAAAACGAATGTATTGTGTTGTACAATATCTGCAAATCCAACAGTTAGGTTAACATGGGTGTATTAAAATGGAGTAAAAGTTCCTACGCCCCCCACTCTGGAACGTCACCCCTTACAGTTGCTATATTCATTAATGAAGTAAGGCAGTGATGGGGAAATTAGGGCATTATACCTAACACTAGAAACATTTGCATATTCCAGAACAAGTAGAATGCAATAATAGCGGTTCGTAATCGCCAAACGTCATACATCCATTATAATAGCTAAATTAGCACTCAAACAGTTATTATGACACATTCCTCCCCTTTCATTTAAAATAACAGTTAAATATTCAGAATGTGCAACGTTACACAATTATCCTTTTCTGCAAGCGTGCGGTTAACAATTCATTATGCTTTGGGCTCGGTTCATCTAGCTTTAAGAGGAAAATAAGAATAATAGCAGAAACAATTTTAAAATAGAAAAATCTAGCAATATTTAAGTGCTGCATACCTCACCGAATCTCACGAGAAGTTACGCCAAGTAGCACTTCCAGCACGCTAGAACAGGGATCCTCATACTGCTCTGATGACAAGCCGAAGCCCAGCTGCTTCATAACATTTGACTGCTCGCGACCTCTTGGCATAGCACAACCACTGACGAGAGACCAGAGCCACGTCATCTATGGCAAAAGCCAGGCATACAACAAGCACCCAACTTCCCTCTCAAGCAATATAGGCAAAAGGGGTTCGAACCGCACAAAGTGTCTTTAAACTGCTTTTGGTAACTAATATTGTATTCAAGGAAAGTTATTACATTTCTACAAAAACAAAAACACATCGAAATCTGTGTCTTCAAGTAGAGAGTAATTTATGAAGAACTGACACATTTCTTTCTTTAATTATTCTGTTCGAAATTCACTCACTGCCCAATTTTAGCACCAAATTAAGCATAATGTTCTGGAGTTTCGATTGATGTCACTAGATGGGCAGATGTTCATGTTTTATTCGTAATTGTTAGTTTTATTGTCGGTAACCGTTTTTGAGATTTTTTTCTAGTCAACGTGAAAATGGAGCACACATTAAATGAACGACTCTTCCTTGTAAAGCGATACTGGATTACGAATTCAATTACAGCTACTCAAAGGGCATACTAGGGAAAATTTGGTGTTCAGAATCCTCCCCAAAGAAACACAATACTGGGACTGGTAAACAAGTTGGAAACAACTGGATCTCTGGTGAGTGAAAATGGCAAACTCGTTAATCTAGGCTTCCCAAGGTTGTTGTTGACGTAAGAACACGACTAGATCAGTCACCCAAAAAATCGTTAACACGTTTGTCGCAGGAGACAGGGTAAAGCTACTCAATGTGTCAGAGAGCTGTGAAAAGCGCAGGCTTAAAGCCATATAGGATTATGGTTGTCCATTAGTTACAGGAACCAGATAAGGATAGACGACTGAATTATTGCCGTTGGTTTCAGGCGTTCATTGTGCAAAATCCTGCACAATCCATTGGTTCACAGATGAAGCATGGTTCCATTTATCCGGCTATGTGAACTCACCTTTGCACCCGGTTAAAATCGGAGTTTGGTGCGCAATATCCTCAAAGAACAGTAGGACCAATTTTTTTTATGTGAACACAAAAAGTTAGCGACGGATTTTCATGGAGTTTGCTGCGCAACTAGACGATGTAGAGCTGAGTCAAGGATATTTTCAGCAGGACGGCGCTACATGCCATACATCAAATGAATCCATGACGGTAATTGCAAGTTTCTTTGACGACCGGATAATTTCCAAGAACTTGTGGCCACCGAGATCTCCAGGTTTGACATCGCCGGACTTCTTTATATGGGGTTACTTAAAATATAGGGTTTATGCCACACGTCCCCAGAACATTGGGCGATCTGAAGCACAACATTACACACGAGATTCAAGCTATTGAATACAGAGTCCTCCAACGAGTGGCCAGTAACTTGGAACGATGTGTTGAGATGTGCCTTATGCAGGATGCAGGACATTTTCAACATTTGCTATAGAGGTTAATAATCTCCGAAAATTCCTCTGTTTTTCAGGTATAATAAGTTGTCGCTAGCATAACTCGTTTTGAAACAATTAAAGATATAAAGTGTGTCGATTCTTCATAAATTACCCTGTACGTTAACGTTGTTATGAAGTTACATGGGTTGAAATGGAGGCTGTTCTAGCAGTACGATTCCCAAAATTAACCTTCAGTACAATCAAGGCTGTAACGTGGTTTCGTACTTAGTAGCCTTTAAATTTGGACATTTTAAGAGGATCAGTGATGACTTCGTTATTTTTGGAGCTTTTAATCGATACTAATTGCAAATTTTTAACCGCTATAAGTTGCAGCAATGTCTAAGTGATCATTCTGACAATCTAGGCTACCAAAACTTCTCATCCTTATGGTTTGACGCAGCCACGCTACGTCCTCCAACAATGAAGCAATACCTTTCTCACGGTTGCTGCTTGTCTCCTCCCAATTGGTTCTTCTTTTGCCACGGCTGCTCCAGCATGAAACCTTAACCTCAGGGTATGCGTGGGTGTGTACAGAGAAACACACAGATGCTGTCTTGGAACACTTTTATTCACTATTTAAAATAATACTTTAGGTTTGCCGATCACTTGTAAATCCATACTTTGTCTTTACCAAGACCGAAGAATATTAACTACAGCAAAGCGTTCTACCCTCTAGCATGTTCGCCACCATTCTTCTCCACACGACGAGAATGTCATCCTGCTCTCTCCAAGCACTCAGGACAGACTGACTTTCACCACCGCTGCACAAGGAAAACCAACGCCTAAACTTCCCCTCTCTCCCCTCAAGCGCTCGTCACCAAACTTAGCGTCATGATGCTTAGAGTGGCCTTCACCAGGATAAGTGCAGCTGTACTCGGCTGTTACCAGGAAAAACTTGCTTCAATGGTATTTACCCTTTCTACCTGAGGCTGGTCCCTAATTAACGAAACTGTGCCTGTCTGGTCTTTCTGTCGCTTTTACAGTCAACAATTTTCACAATGCTTCTCCTTTTTATATATACACTGATTTTAAATATATTATCACCTATTTTATATCGCTATCCTTCTTAAAATATTATGATAATTATTGCCTTTATAATTTCGGCTTCAGGTTTATATACATAATGGCCAATGAATTGCATCGTTTATAAGCTTTATGAACATACATTAGCTGACTTAATGCCACATAACTCCTCGTAGCGCAAGAAAAGTAGCTCTTCCGTTAGATTTTATCTGGTAAGCTACTAAAGCCTGCAAGGTCGGAAGGTCGCTGACTTCAGGTGAGAAGCAGATTAGCGCTGAGTTTGGCTAGTATTTTCGGCATCAGAATTGGAAATTGAACATTCTAACCATGTTTTTCTCCACCTACGTGTTACGTTAAATAGCCAGGTGACATCCATATTCAAATACAAAATTCATATATTCATTCATTTTCAACTTGATCAATGTAAAATTTGCCATTTTATTATTTAAAGTGATTTCATGTAATGTGAACGTAATGAGTCCTAGTAGTTAAACGGTGCGATAATGGCTACTTCTTAAACTCGGTATGCTAATACTGTCCGAATTTTACGGCAAAACTGGAAGTTTCCAATAAAGTATATACTGATGCATTCAGAAATAAAGGTAAATTTAAAGACGATATACCCTACTATATTAAATGATTTGTGAGGATTTATATATGAATCCTAAGTGGCAAGTACTTTGCATGTCGTATAATAAAGTTTCAGAAGAAAGAAAGTCACTATTTTCAAGCGATCAAAAACTGTTTTTCACAAATTTAAGTTTCACAATTCAGTGATGTAGATGTCTTTAAAACACACAATTTATTTCAAATAAGCTTTTTGTGGTATGAGTCGTTTCTGAGATATCCGCATTAAAGTTTCGAATTGTTCATTTCTTGGTCATTCTCTTAAAGTCCTGTCAACGTTCAGTTGTTTCTCGCGATTGCATGGAAACAGTATGGAATTTTAAGGCCGGCATGTAGCGTACAGTTCTTAAACGTTTGACTATCACAGTTCCCTTTGAGCGATATCGAAATGCGTAATGTAGGTATTTCTGCAAGGGTTTATTTGGATTCAAATGTAGTAGATATAATAAGTGGAGTAAGAATAATTTTATACCCACTAATAAACGATAGAGGGTAGAGAAGGTCATGTGAATGTATCGCATCAGATTTTTTTCATGATGACTTGAACATAGGTATTTTAATCAAAATCGCTAGAATAATGTTTTGAGAAAATCAAAAATAACTAAACATTTTCCATGTAAGGGGTATTTTAGGATGGCAGATTTTCTTGAAAATCTTTGTGTTGCCTCCATAAATGCCAAGTTTGGTATTTAACCGACTTTTCCTATTTGATTTATGCTCTTGATAGACACACACATGGAACTTATTCTAAAAACGCTTTAAACGTGTATTTCCGGTGAAATCTCGGTATCGGATATTTAGGAGGAACAAAACACTTCGTCTAGTATTTTATTTAGTTCCATTTATAGCCCGCCTTTAATTACATTGGTCTTAACGGCGGCCTTTCCTTTGGAATATTGGCAATGGTGTTAAATCGTGTCGTTGGGTTTTTTGTACTTTTGGTTTTTCATCATTAGATCACAAACATATTGATACTCTCATTCATACTTCCAGACTCTAGGGAGGATAAAGATTAATCTTGGCTAGAGAAAAATTCCCACCTCCAGCCGGGAATCGAACCCAAAACCATTCGTCTGGTATTGTAGAGAAAGTAAAAACCGAATAGTGAATTGCCGCATGAAAAAAGTATAACTATATAAAAATTCAAAGCAATAACAAAAACCACCTCGTTTGTGGTTAACTCACAAAAGGTTTTGTTTTACATAAACCCTGTGCTTTGACGAGGTCTACATTTTTGTGCAAAGACTTTGGCTCTCTCTTACGATTTACTGATTATATAAACATTATTCAGAATGAAGAGGATTTAACAGATTATTCCAAGAAAATTCAAAATATAGGTTTTATTTTTTATGAAAATATCTTAAACATGTGGTATTTTAATCTACATCATTAGAGCTATTTTTATAAAATAAAAAAATGAGGCAGTATTTTTAACACTTAAATGATTTCAGTCTAATTATATAACACATAAATTCAATAACAGCCCGCCTTAAAGCAATATGTGTATGTAATAATTTGTAAAAAGTATATTACAGTCATTGTATATGTTTATATTACTGTATACAGGTAATAATGTTATATGAATGTATTAGGTAATTTAATAATGTAAGAGCTGTGAGAATGATAGGTTAAAAGTTGCTAACAATGAGTTAACAATGATGTAGCCATGAGGCAATAATGAATTAGAAGGTTTAATAATGTTACTAGTCATTCTTGGAGCAACAATAATGTAATTTTTGTGACAGTTTATAAAATAGCCAATCAAAACCAGAAAAATGCTTAAGTTAAATAAAAGTATTCTATTGGATTAGGAATAACCAATCAAACACTTGAAATACAGAAATTTACAAATTTAGGCGGTAGAAATCAAGTCAGTTGCTTGTAGACAGTGCTCATAACTGGACGCGTTGCTTGAAGACAGTGTTCCTGACGCGAGATGTGTCCTCGAGAAATTTAATGTGTATTTTGTGTGAGACAAAAATAGCTTACGTGTTAAAAAGTGCAAGTAATTAATAAAAAATTCTCACAGCTCTCTCTCTATCAGTGAAGTGCTATTTAAATCGTGTCAAGAATTGATAAAAAGGAGTGAATTAAAAATTATAATCTGTGTAAGCCTACATTCTTCAGCCGCATCACGCCCTGTTAAGAAACTCATGTCTCTAAAAATAATACTGTCGCAGCCGAGGCAAACATAAGTATATAATTTTTTTAAAACATTTTTACCATACGTGCGGTTGCAACTACTTCAAGTTCGGCTCCCCAACAGTCGAAATATAATACATCTTCTTCAAACTGACTTTCCATACGTAGCAGCTACCGAACCTTCTTCTTCAAAATAAGGAAAAATGTTCCATGTAAAGGATAGTTTGGGGTGGGAGATATTGTTGAAAATCTTCGTGTCGCATCCTTAGAAGACGCTGAACTTAAATATCAAGTTTGATATTTAACTAAACTTTCGTTTTTGAGTTATGTTGTTCATAGACACACGCGTATACACACAGATTTTATTGATGGAGTCTCAAAATATGTATTTCGGTTGAAATCTCGGTATCAAACTTTTGGGTGAATGCAATAAAGGCAGGCACGAACGAACGGAAACTGATCAAAAACGAAACAGGGCCACCAGAGCACCGCACGCAGATGAGTAGGGCCCCATTGTGTACTTCTACTCGTGTCCCCATGAGGGAGGATGAGGGGAGAGACCCGAAGGGCGACCAGATCCAGATGACGACGAGCGCAAGCATAGACAGGTCCCTAATGTTTTCAGATTGAACGCACCCGACACCATCTGGTCCTGCTCACAAGCCACCGAACCTCCGGCAGTGGAGCCCACTCAGAGGAGAGACCTAACTGAGCAGTTCCCACAGCGATGCCAGGGATGAAACCTCTACAGAACGCACAGCCACCGTCGCCTGGTCCTACAACCCTGAAACAGATGACAAGGAAGATGATAGGCACAGGAAATGAGAGGAAGGAGGTTCATGGTAGAAGATGACATCCCAGCATTCGCCTGTCGATCCGGGTAAACCACGAAAAACCCAAGGACCAGAGAGGGAGCTCGCCGGGATCAAACCCGGACCTCTCGAATGCCGCCTGAGCAATTCCGCTCGGTTATTAAATGTAATACTTCTCTACTTACCATACATTAGTAGAGAAAGTTAAAAGGAATCCTTAGATAGTGCATCAACCCTCGTAATTAGAGAAGTTTTACAGAAACTGCCTTTCTTATCCGAAACTCTAAACTGAGAGACAGTTTTATTAATAAAAAATACCTCCAAATGATGAACTTTTTTATTTATCCCTTTGTATGATCCGAAAGATAATCAACACAGGATCGTTTACAAGTCGGCTTGCTATATTTTGCCCCCCCCCATACTGTCAGAGCAAAGCAAAGGGGGAAAGAATGAAGACAATATCTGTCCACAGATAAGGAGCCGCTGTTGGTTGCCGGAAGACATTTTGAGACTTCACGGGCTTTCTGGAATATCGCGGCACACAAACAAGAACGCATGAATGACGTCGGTCGTCTTCGCAACGGCCTTTGATGACAAAGTGAGCAAGCGGAGACAGAGAATTATTTTTCTACTCTCACTAGCTTCATTCAAATTTTTCGTTTCTTTCTTGGCGTTCGCCGCATTTTGGATCGAAATTCTTAAGCAAACTTCCTTCTTCTTTACATCACAGATATTCAAATAGCAAAATTTAAGTTTAAAAACATCAACACTATGCGAGGATGCTTTGTTATTGTTTGTTCAGAGTCTTTTGAGACAATGGAAGGGGGAAATAAGGACTTCGAGCGGCCGGTGCGGCAGCTATCGCAAAGTGCCGCCATACGAAGCCGATTTGGGTACAGCAACCGGCTTTCTGTGAGGATCATTCAATATGTAAAGTCCCGTTTTTTAACAAGTCATTAATATATATATATATATATATATATATATATATATATATATATAGACAAATGTACTTGTAGGTGCTTCACATTTGATGTTTCTACTGCGCGCCTGTGAAGTTTCGAACACTTCCGACAGATGGCAGAGCCGTAGCACAGCGTCAAAATGGCGTCTACATACGAATCCCGTTATAAGCAACGCGATGTTTACTGTACTGTTCTTGTATTGCACTTATGCACCGCTGCATAACAGCTGATGTATCAAACATTATGAGCACGTGAAGGCGTAATGTTGCTATGCTGTATCTGATTCATTAATGAATGTTAAGTTATATATCTGACTCACATTATTGTGTTTGTTTTGGTTTCAGATTCAGATTCCCCGAAGAAAATGTCCGCATTTTTGCTTCCAGAATTTTGGCACCCCCAAACTTAGTTGTTGTACTACAAAAAACAGATGTTATACTTCAAATGACTTTCCCTACCCTCTATCGTTTATTAGTGTGTTTACAAACTATTCCTACTAAAGCTCATTTTTCTGTCTACTATATTTTCATCCAAATAATAGTTTGCAGAAATAGGTACATTTCACATTTCGGCATAGATATACAGGGAGCAGTGACAGTAAGTGTTTTAAAGAGATCTACATTTTTACTTTCTCTACTACGTATAGTAAGTAGGGGAAGTATTGTATTCCACCTAAAAATTGGATACCGAGATTTCACAGGAAATACATGTTTTGAGACCCCCTGAATCCAAAAAAAGCATTTTTGGAAACATGTCCGTGTGTAAGCGGCGTCTGGGCGGGTTTTCTCCGGGATCTCCGGTTTCCCCCGCCAGTCATTCCACCAACTGCTCCATCATCACCTTTCCTTTCATCCATTTCACCAACATTTCGCTTCATCTACTTCCTTCATCCCATACCAGGCATCGGGCTGATCATCCATCCTGGATGCTCTGTCTGATCCATGAGTGTCTGCTCCTCGACGGGCCTCTGACCCCAGGCACCCGCCTTTAAGTCCTGGGGGGTGTAAGTCCTACATAAGAGGAGGGTAAACAGATAATGAATGAATGTCCGTGTGTGTGTCTGTGTGTCTGTCTGTGAACAACATAATTCAGAAACGAACAGTCGGATAAACACCAAACTTGGTATTTAGGTTCAGTATCTTCCAAGGATGGTACACGAAGGTTTTCAAGAAAATCCCCCCACCCCAGGTTACCCTTTATATGGAATCTTTTGCGAAAATTTTAATTTTCTCAAAAATTGCTCTAACGATTTTGATTAAAATATCATATGTTTAAGATATTTTTATGAAAAATAAAATGTATATCTTGAATTTTTTGGGAATGTCTCCAAAAGTATTCTTCATTGTGAACGACGTTTGCATAACTGGTAAACCATAAGAGATAGACAAAATTTTACTACACAAAAATGTATATTGCGTTAAAATACACAATCTATGTTATATACATTTTTTGTTGAGTGAACCATTTTCGAGATATTGCTTGTTATTCCCTTAAATTTTTCAATACTTATTTTCTCAAATGGGAATTCGTTATTCATTTTTTTGTTTTGGATATGCAAAGAGTATTAATCTGTGGCGAAGGGAATGGTGCTGCACCTAGCAACCAGCTATTAAGAGATATGTATGTGCTTAAAGGCTACTGTATTTCTATATTGCCCTTGTAAATATATATTCCCCTTACGTCTACAAGAAAATTATTAATAAGATATAGTCTGCAAATGTTTATCTCGATTAACATGAAGTAGATGGAAAATAAGCGTTTGTAAAAATAGTTTGTACAAGAGTTGAGAAAGTCATGTGAGAATAACACATCAGAATTTTTGTGTAGTACGTTTAGATTTATCGCTTAACGTTTACCAGTTATACAAGATTATATAACATTTCTTCCAAATGAAGTAAACTTCACAGTCTATTCCCAGAAAGTTCGAGATATACATTTTATTTCTCATGTAAATACCCTTAATATACGGCATTTTAATCAAAATCATTAGAGCATTTTTTAGAAAGTTAAAAATTTCGAAAAATGTTCCATGTAAAGGGTAGTATGGGTGAGTGATTTTCCTGAAAACCTTCCCGTCGTATTTTTGCTACTCAACCTAAATACCACGTTTGGCATATATCTGACTTTCATTTTTACTTTCTCTACTACGTACAGTAAGTAGGGGAAGTATTGCATTCCACCCAAAAATTCGATACCGAGATTTCACCGGAAATACATGTTTTGAGACCTCCTGAATCCAAAAAAAACATTTTTGGAAACATGTCCGTGTGTGTGTCTGTGTGTGTGTGTGTCTGTGTGTGTGTGTCTGTGTGTCTGTGTGTGTGTGAACAGCATAACTCAAAAACGAACAGTCGGATAAACACCAAACTTGGTATTTAGGTTCAGTATCTTCCAGAGATGCGACACGAAGGTTTTCAAGAAAATCCCCCCACCCCAGACTACCCTTTACATGGAACATTTTTCGAAAATTTTAATTTTCTCAAAAATGGCTCTAACGATTTTGATGAAAATATCATATGTTTAAGATAATATCATGAGAAATGAAATGTATATCTCGAATTTTCTGGGAATGTCTCCAAAAGTATTCTTCATTCTGAACGACTTTTGCATAACTGGTAAACTATAAGAGATAGACAAAATTTTACTACACAAAAAATATAGATCGCGTTAAAATACACAACTTATGTCATATACATTTCTTTTGTTGAGTGAACCGTTTTCGAGATATTGCTTGTTATTTCCTTAAATTTTGCAATACTTATACTTTTTCTCAAATTCGTTATTCATTTTTTTATGTCCTGGACATGCAAAGAGAATGGAATGCGCCACATAGCAACCAGCGTTAAAATATTTGACTATCGCTTAAAAGCTACCATATTCCCCTTGCATCTACAAGAAAATTACCAATAAGATTGACATTTCGATATCTCGATTAACATGAAGCATATGGAGAATAGGCGTTTGTAAAATTAGATTGTACAAGAGTAGAGAAAGTCATGTGAGTGTAACACATCAGATTTTTTTACTTTCTCTACTACGTATAGTAAGTAGGGAAAGTATTGCATTCCACCCAAAAATTCGATACCGAGATTTCACCGGAAATACATGTTTTGAGACCTCCTGAATCCAAAAAAAAGCATTTTTGGAAACATGTCCGTGTGTGTGTCTGTGTGTGTGTGTGTGTGTGTGTCTGTGTGTCTGTGTGTGTGTGTGTGTCTGTGAACAGCATAACTCAAAAACGAACAGTCGGATAAGCACCAAACTTGGTATTTAGGTTCAGTATCTTCCAGAGATGCGACACGAAGGTTTTCAAGAAAAGCCCCAACCCCAGACTACCCTTTACATGGAAGATTTTTCGAAAATTTTAATTTTCTCAAAAATGGCTCTAACGATTTTGATGAAAATATCATATGTTTAGGGTAATGTCATGAGAAATGAAATGTATATCTCGAATTTTCTGGGAATGTCTCCAAAAGTATTCTTCATTGTGAACGACTTTTGGATAACTGGTAAACCATAAGAGATACACAAAATTTTACTACACAAAAAATGTAGATCGCGTTAAAATACACAACTTATGTCATATACATTTCTTTTGTTGAGTGAACCGTTTTCGAGATATTGCTTGTTATTTCCTTAAATTTTCCAATACTTATACTTTTTCTCAAATGCGTTATTCATTTTTTTTATGTCCTGGACATGCAAAGAGAATGGAATGCGTCACATAGCAACCAGCGTTAAAATATTTGACTATCGCTTAAAAGCTACCATATTTTCCTTGCATCTACAAGAAAATTACCAATAAGATTGACATCTCGATATCTCGATTAACATGAAGCATATGGAGAATAGGCGTTTGTAAAATTAGGTTGTACAAGAGTAGAGAAAGTTATGTGAGTGTAACACATCAGATTTTTTATGTCCTGGACATGCAAAGAGAATGGAATGCGCCACATAGCAACCAGCGTTAAAATATTTGACTATTGCTTAAAACCTTGCATCTACAAGAAAATTATCAATAAGATTGACATCTCGATATCTCGATTAACATGAAGCATATGGAGAATAAGCGTTTGTATAAATAGTTTGTACAAGAGTAGAGAAAGTCATGTGAGTGCAACACATCAGATTTTTTAGTTATGCTCTTCACAGTCAGACACACATATGGACATGGTCGTCTTACGTGGTGTAGTAGTTACTATGCTAGCCTGTAGTTCCCGAGGTCGTGTGTTCAAACCCAGCGGAAGGGTTTGTATGCATGTATTTCTGGTAAAATATCGATATATCGAATTTTTTAATAGAATGCAATAGTTCCCCTGCATACTGAACGTAGTAGAGAAAGTAATAAATGTAGGTGTATTTAGCATTAAACAGTACCTCATTCTGTTGGTTTTATTCGCCTGTTGAACACTGTAACTTGGGTCTTCATCAGAACACAAGAATTCAAATTCAGAAGGCTTTTATGGTACTCTAATACGTTTATGTTGTACAAAGTGTTTTATTGACGATATCTTATCTTATCTTGTGTTACAGAGGAGCCCGGCACCGAACCAGAGTGGATATTGTACCTATGCCCCTCGAGGGGTCGTTCCCGGGAGGAAGGATGAGGCGAGAGGAGACACTGGGCAGCCGGAACCAGGAACGACGGTGCAGCGTTGACAGGGTCCCTAAGTGTCCAGATATAGACACTTCGGCAGACGGACAGGTAGATCAGAGACTCACAGAGGAGGTCTGACAGCCAGCCGAAAGCCGAGAGACGGAGATAGTTACGAAGGAACATGCTTTTTTCCCTGCCACGTTGCACCGGAACACCAACGCCGACGCTTCCCTCCCTGAAAAAGACGAACGATGAAGAATGGAACGAAATGGAGAGACAGGAAATTCGGGGCTGGAAAGAAACCTCTCCAACATTCACCTGACAACAACACAGGAAAACCCCGAGAAACCCCAGAGGTCAGAGTGAGCGGCCACCGGGGATCGATGTGTAGTGCTTACCATGGTAGCCTCTAGTTCCCGAGGTCGCAGGTTCAAACCCGGCTGAAATGAAAGTGAAATTACAGAAGCAGCAGAAAGAATAAAACTAGAAATACTTACCCAAAAAATCCAGAAAGCAGTGTGATATAGCACTTAGTCGCTTCATTGCCTGGTGTAAGGCAATGGTGACTGAAAATGACTGCTAGCGAAGCAACATAGCATCTGACATCTCGCTTTTTTACTTTCTCTACTACATATAGTAAGTAGGGGAAGTAAGTATTATATTCCACCCGAAAACTCGATACCACATTTCAATGTAAATTCATTTTTTGAGGCCCCCTGAATCCAAAACAAGCTTTTTTACTTTCTCTACTACGTATAGTAAGTAGGGGAAGTATTGCATTCCACCCAAAAATTCGATACCGAGATTTCACCGGAAATACATGTTTTGAGACCTCCTGAATCCAAAAAAAGCATTTTTGGAAACATGTCCGTGTGTGTGTCTGTGTGTGTGTGTGTGTCTGTGTGTGTGTGTCTGTGAACAGCATAACTCAAAAACTAACAGTCGGATAAACACCAAACTTGGTATTTACGTTCAGTATCTTCCGGAGATGCGACACGAAGGTTTTCAAGAAAATCCCCCCACCCCAGACTACCCTTTACATGGAACATTTTTCGAAAATTTTAATTTTCTCAAAAATGGCTCTAACGATTTTGATGAAAATATCATATGTTTAACATAATGTCATGAGAAATGAAATGTATATCTCGAAATTTCTGGGAATGTCTCCAAAAGTATTCTTCATTATGAACGACTTTTGCATAACTGGTAAACCATAAGAGATAGACAAAATTTTACTACACAAAAAATGTAGATCGCGTTAAAATACACAACTTATATCATATACATTTTTTTGTTGAGTGAACCGTTTTCGAGATATTGCTTGTTATTTCCTTAAATTTTCCAATACTTATACTTTTTCCCAAATTCGTTATTCATTTTTTTATGTCCTGGACATGCAAAGAGAATGGAATGCACCACATAGCAACCAGCGATAAAATATTTGACTATCGCTTAAAAGCTACCATATTCCCCTTGCATCTACAAGAAAGTTACAAATAAGATTGACATCTCGATATCTCGATTAATGTGAAGCATTTGGAGAATAGGCGTTTGTAAAAATAGATTGTACAAGAGTAGAGAAAGTCATGTGAGTGTAACACATCAGATTTTTAGAAAACGGTTCATGTGTGTGTCTGTTTGCCTGTGAACAGCATAACTCAAAAACTTGGTATTTAGGTTCAGCATCTTTCAAAGATGCGACACGTAGATTTTCAAGAAAATATCCTCCCCCCGAATACCCTTTACATGCAACAGTTTCCGAAAATTTTGATTTTCTCAAATATGGTTCTAACGATTTTGATTAAAATATCATATGCTTAAGATATTTTCATGAGAAATGAAATGTATATCTTGAATTTTCTGGGAATGTCCGCAAAAGTCTTCATTCTGAATGAATTTTGCATAACTGGTAAACCGTAAGAGATAGACAAAATTTTACTACCCAAAAAAGTTTGTTAAAAAGTTTATGTCATATGCATTTTTTGTCGAGTGAATCATTTCCGAGATATCCCTTGTTATTTCTTTGAATTTTCCAATACCTATACTTTTTCTCAAATGGGAATTCTTTATTCGTGTTTTTATGTCCTGGACATGCAAAGAGAATGGAATACTTCACATAGTAACCGGCTCTTAAAAGATTTGAGTATCACTTAAAGCCTACCATATTCCCCTTGTACCTACAAAAAATTAGCAATACGATAGTTTCTGCAAATTTCTATACCGTTTAACATGAAGTAGATGGAGAATAAGCGTTTGTAAAAATAGTTTGTACAAGAGTAGAGAAGTTCTTGTGAGTGTAACACTAGATTTTTTAACGTAATTTCTCTTGTTTCAAGAGCGCGTTCTAAACGTAATCTCTGCTAGTTTCAGGAATCAATATAATATTATTGATATTTTACAAATTCGAGAAATGACTAAAAAATAGTATGTGCCACAGGTGTTAAAAGTGGTTTTATTTTGCTCGTAGAATTGCGAAACTTGGCCTATGGCTTCGTTTTGTATGCATTTCTACTCTCAAAATAACACCGTATTTTACCCCTTGTATCATATTGTACGAGTACCATTAAAGATTTTATAACGACATTTCTTTGAAACGCAGCTTAGTACCTCATTGCTTTTGTGAGCTCTACACTGCATTTAAGGTTTACCTTTAACATACAGTGTACAACATTTAATGCACAGTGTCAAAATGTGTGGATGTGGCTGAGAACACTTTAATTGGAATTGAAGCCATAGAAGTGGGTGGCCTTCGAAGAAGCCTGGGAAACTCCCAAATTGAAAGAGTTTGGAATGAGACGATTAACGAAAGAACGAAAGTTCAGGACAACAACACAGGTCATCTAGAAACTGCATTACTAGAATGTTATGTTCACATTCAGCAAATACCTGCGGATAGATGGCCCAAGAAAAGTATGTTGTGCGGTATACTCGTGAGATAGCATAACTCGCAGTATGTCCGATATATTAATATATGAATTAATATATTAACTATGGTGACTATCTTGGTGTTTTGATTGTTACTATTAAATTTTTTATGATGTTATACTTTTTGCCACGGTTGCTGTTGTTTGGGTTTTTGGTAGAGCATTTGTAACTTTTCAGGGTCTGGTACGGGAAGAAAGGTAAGTAGTAACAACACTAGCATAAGATTAAGTCAATGGAAGAACACAATACTTTAATGACACACGCAGAAATAACTGAGTTAGTTGGAGCTGTAAAAAGGTCTCGTAGTAATCAAGTATTTTATAAGTGCTCTAGTAAAAATGGTAGTATTTATCACACGTTCCTAAACTATACTTTGTTTCCCTTCTCATAACTTGAACTTTTAAATTGATATCATTTCAACGTTCCCACTACATTATGAGAGGTAATTAATAACGCCTGCTTCGTAGAACTTACACGTATGCTCCTCACATCGCCGCACTTTATACACAACTGTCTTTGGCTCGGGGACACTATAACTAACTTCCCTAAACTTAAACATTTTAAACATATTCTTCTCACAACCTTATTGGCTCTTCTCGTTCAGTTTGGAACATTCTAGAAGACTTACCAGGCTATTATTCGTTGTTTCCAAACATGTGACCTCTCTATAAAAATATGTTGTGTTAGCTTGTCGCATATTCTCTTGCACAATGACTCAAGGTCTGTTTTTGTGACTTTCCCCTACAAGTCCTTTTTGCTGGGCCCTAATTCTAACAAAAACATGTTTGTCTGCTTTTAACAAGGGTTCCACAGCTCCAGCTAAACTCTTACACATACATACAACCTATGCTGTAACATATATTTATGTAACAAGTGTTTTGCTTATTAATATTATTTTACATTATAATTTACATTATTATATACATGGTATATATGACCATTGTTACTGTCTCAGTTGGCCTCCAGAAGGTCGTAGGAATAAAGGACGGTCTCTACTTACTTGCAGGAGGAATATTAAGAAGAATGGAATACAGAAGATTGAATGATAACACATGGAAAGATAACACAATGGAGAATGGAATTACCAGACAACTGCTGATAAATGTATATACGTCTTTAAAAGTAAGTAAATATGACTGGGAACACCTATATGTTCCTAACGTTTCTTATTTTCTTCTCTGTCATGTTATTCCTTGAATACGTAAAAACTGAATTTCTTTTTATTCTTATTTAATTCACACAATGGAGTTAACTAATCTGCTCATATCGGCAGGCGTCACATTAGAAAGCAAAGCGTAACGCTAAGTTGGTTACTTTGGATTTTTACATTGGGTTTATATTCTTTTACTATGAAACATACTATATTCACTCTAAAGTTTACACTTCCGGACTGTGGGAAAGGGAAAGATTCCAATTAAAGAAAAATTCCCTTTCTCCAGCCAGAAATGGAACTTGGGCTTGTCGACCGCACAGGAAGTCCTAATTGTTTGGAGAGTAGCGAGTCGATTAGCTGGGAACCGCTATAGAGGTCCAGATCAAGGGTATTCCTGCAATGTACTTAGGGGTAATTAATATTTTAACGTAAAGGGTTATGCTTCTTTAACTGCATACTGAAATATAGGAGTTTGAATGAACCTTAGATTTTAGAAAAAAGAATTCACAAATCAAGAAAATCACTGCTAGTTTAATTGAGGAATGTATCACAAGCGACACGTTTTGGCTCGTATATTGCACACAAACTACGAGTTTGTTGTCACTCAAGACCAACTATGAATTGTATTTCTCTGGAATGCTTAAATAGTTTACAAATATGGTCCAAAGCAGTATAACGTTTACGCTCTTGTTATTTTAAACGACACTGTAAATACGTAATACAAGAATCCTCAATGACTGCCTCCGTGGTCGAGTAGTCTGCTGACTTCTCATACCGAGATCTCAGACCCCCGGACGTGGGGGCAGGTTGGGAATTTTTCGTTAATTAGGATTATTCCCTACCCTCCATAGGGTCTGGAAGTGTGGATGTCAGAATGAATATGCTTTTGAAAATAAGTTAAAAACGACGAAAACCTACAACAACGTAAGCTAAAAGCTCAAAGAGTAAAAACACCAACACCTGTTTCGCTCAAATTTACCGATATGGCCATAGATGTTAATGGGCGCTCTTCCTCTTCTTTCTCTCTTCTCAAGCGGATGCCTGAGGTCAGAGGCCTGTCACGAAGCAGACACTTTGGATCAGATGGAATATCCAGAGTGAGTGATCAGCCCGATGCCTAGTATGAGAGCGTGGAAGTAGATGATACTGAAATTATGATGAAATGGATGAAAGGAAAAGTGATGTTGTTTTTGTTGTGGTTTTTTTGTATTGGACGGGTGTAGGAAGAAGAATTTAAGGAGAGGTATTGAAGGGAGAAGTGAGGAAAGGTGGGGGGTTCCGTTGAGCACCCCCGATAGTAAGCGGAAGGTAGACTGGAAGCAGCGGGTGAGGAAATAACCGGGAAACAGCCATGACCGTGCCAGGGCCCTGACTGTCCCCCGGGGAGTGTCGGGATTGGGTTAGGAACTTTATTTGTCTTTATTGATGATGAGTTGGGAACTGTTGAGCGGCCCCGAGAGGGGCGCTCATTGTCGGAAGGATCTGGTACCATAAATCATATGGCTCTGCAGTGATGTCATCAGTAGGCTCAGCTTTTCCTGACCACTCCTCAGGTCCGATAGTACAGGAGTCCACTCGGCCGTCGTCGTGATCAGGGCTTTCACAAGCTCCGAGAGACCGTTGAGTGTGAATTTGAGCCCCTCCTGGCAGTCAGTTGGAGCTGGCGGTGTTGTCGTCTGTGGCAGGGATGCTGTGGCAGTTGGTAGAATGAATGGCGGGGAAGCCGGAGAAAATCCCCCATACTTGTCTACCAGAAATATCACATGCCGGTCCCTGGTCCGCCTTGGTGAGAGCCGTGCCACATTGCCGCCTTATAGAAATGAACTAAAAAACAAAAATTCTCGAGTGAAAAATGATCTAAATGCGAACTACTTGTAAGGAGTTAAATAAACAGTGCCTCATTCACTGCACCAAAAGATTTCCAGTAAGGCACATGTACTTTACTTGCTGGCAAAGAGTACAGAATGGCATCATACGAAAAAGAAGGCAAAGGAAATAAGCGCGAATAATCAAGGTGCTTTCAAGCTTAAAATTTGCACAAATTGATAACCAGGGCCGGGTGTTTCTGTTTAATGATAAACGCGATATGTAACAGAGAGATGCAACAATATATACGTGCACGATTTATGACAAATGTGACCGATGTGATTTTTTCGTGAATTTTCGCGAAAATTGATCGTTTCTGCGAAATTCTTATTTTACGATAAAAACGAAAAAATTGCTTTTTTAAAAAAGTATTCGTTTTAAAGATGTTGGCTATAACGGAATGAGAATTCGTTTGGAAAGGTACCTTAACCCGAAAATTTAGACTATGTTATTCTATTTTATGAGGACTATCCATAACAGCTGATAGGATTTTCCTGAGCTTTTGGAACATTCCGTTAGAAATACTTTTGTTTTGAAATTCTTCAAGTAATTGACCGCGTGAACCTAACAACAGAAATAAACTAAGGGAAATGTGACCATAAGCAGTGCACGTGATCAACAATCGATAACAACGACGACTGAAAGCTTGTCTCCAAACGAATTTCGAAAACATCACGCCTCAGTTACAACCATGAGAACCACTGTCTGTGACACTAAAAATCACCACGAAGTTTCTACCATACTTTAAACTATACGTACGATATTTTATATATTTTCTATGATTTTTTAAATAAACACCAAAACAAACTTGCTTTGTTGATAGCTAACTTATAAGTAATCGGAAATCCTTTGCATTGCTGATATTTCTTACCGAAATGCAGGGAAATTAAGAGTGGAATAATTAATTTAGTTAAAACAGATTGCAATTTTACTTTTCCACACATCGTTACGTCCTTTGCTGTTGTGTATAATCATAAATTAGTTATTAATTTACGATAGTTGTGATTAATCGAACGGTGAAGTATCTAAATTTATTTGTTGCTCATTACAAAAGCGGTAAATTACTTTCGAAGAATCTCTTTACAGTGTTCTTTTCGATAGTAGCTAATACAATTTTCGGATAAACGTGTATATATTTTATGCAGAATTATGTTTTATTTTTTATTTTAAGATTTGAAATACCCCTGCCGTTGAACCGAGCGGGATGGCTCAGGCGGTTACGCCTGTGGCCCGCATTCGGGAGGTCCCGGGATCGATCTCCGGTGACCGCCCTCTCTGGCCCATGAGTTTTTCGTGGTTTCCCCGTCGCCAGACGAATGCTGGGGTGGTTTATCTTCTACCACGACTCTCATTTCCTGTACCCATCATCTTGCTTGTCATCTGTTTCAGGGTTGTAGGACCAGCGACGGTATTCAGCTGGTTGCGGCGCTAGGCGGTGGCTTGCGCTCTGTAAAGTTTCTTCCCTGGAGTCGCTACGGTACCGCTCAGTTAGGTTTCTCCTCAGCTTGGGGCTCCGCTCCGGGGGGGCGTGGAGGTTGGTGACTTGTGGACAGGGACCGTGCGGATGCGTTCTGTCTTTAAACGTTACGAACCCCGTCCATGCTTGCGCCCGTCGGCATCGGCATCCCCTTCTCTCTCAGGGGTCACGTTGGAAGCACAATGGGTCGATTGGCCTGCGTGTGGTGCTTTGCCCCGGATCCGGGGGCCCCTCCGTGATACTCACCCTGCCTTTGAACTTAGGTATTTATGCCATGTCGTTGGTTTCGGCATGACATGATGATGGTGGTTTGTTTCTAAACAACAAAGGCTCCATTTGAGGGACAGAGCTACGTCACTTCGCGACTTCGCCGTGTCAACATGGGCAGAATGAGGACCATAGGCAGCCGTCAAACTTTTTCCCGTGTGGGTGAGAAAACTGCCTTTAGCGCGGTAGACGCCTCGCCCGTCGAACCTCAACCGCTGCCCACCATTTTCTGCGTAGATGAGCTACCATAATCAACAATCACAGGGATCCGCAACTCTGGTCAGAATAGAATTCCTGGATGGAGGGAGTATTCAGTTTTACTGATCGTAGGACTGCACTTCTGCCGCTCGAGGCTGGCCATAGTGCTCGCCCCATACTCTGCAGCCACTGCTGCACCTACGACCACTACGCCCACATTTACACCGCCGCTCCAAGGTGCAACTACTGTGGCGCGTCCAACCTGACCGCCGACTGCACGCAACATAACCTCAGGAACGCCGGTACCCCATCACCAGTAATAGCTTCAGGCATTACACAGGTCAGTTTCAGTGCTCGCTCTACCCAGGATGACAGCAGTCACCACAGCTTTCTTCTTCAGTCCAGGAAGCGGCAGCTTCCATGCCGATTACGTACATCGATCACCACAACTGCAGGCAAACATCGCCTGAGATACTCCAGAAGCTGCGGGATATACAGGTGAACCATGCCACCCGTAAAAATATTTTATTTAGAAAAATATGCCATTAAAATTTTCAAGACAAAGATATTTTTAACTAAAGCGCATGTAAAATTTCATCTGAACTTCATTTCATCACTCAGCAATACTGGAATTGGGATCAGTGGAGTTTGGTATTTGTTTGACATTATGTTTGTACGTTATGGGGTCACACAGACACAGGATAGACACACACACACACACACATACACACACACACAGATATACACACAGACGGAACACAGACACACTTTTCTCTAAATTGTTCTTTTTGGATTCAGGTAACCTCATAACCTCCAGTTTTGAATGGAATACTACATACTTATTGTATACTTGTGGAATGTACACAGTAGTGGCTAGTGACTATACTTTTGAGTATTTACGAAATTTTAGAGTCAGATAGCCCTGAAAATGTGAAATAGGATCTACTGCATAGTAGTCATGATTATGAACAAATTGATATATGTAACTGCAGCCGCTCCAACAACAATAATGATAATGATAAATAATGTATAAGTTGTCAGACAAAAGAAGGCCTGTTGTTTAGGACAGGAACGAAGTAATGTGTAAATGACATTTTAGTTGAGGGTATGGATGGTCTGGAAAACAGCGCGGGAGAAGCTTCGTGCACGTCTTCAAGTGTGCACGACTCGTATGTATTTGACCCACCAGATAATTAGGTCATACCAGTTGCGCATATACAAAAGCTCCTTAAAATGTGCGCAAGTCTAGACGTGCTACCGATCGTGTTGTCATGTTTCATCGAGCTTAGAGGAGTAACGCGGTAGATTTAAATGCTGTAGATTTTAAATTACAACACATATGTTACATTTAATAGCATTCGAAGACAAAATAACCAACAAATCTGCAAGGTGTCAAAAGTTACGGTGTTCCGTCTCTTGTGCTCTTATACAATAGCCACTGAGTATACAATATTAATTTCACAATACAGTACTTCCTCTGCTTACTATAGATAAGGTGTAAAGAAAATAATATGGATAGATTTTCAATCAATAATAATAATAATAATAACAATACAAACATAATCAGTGATTACATAAAATTCTCTTAAGAAGTGCTTATCCATATTTATGCTATTCAGGCACACGAATAGTTGCAAATGTGACATATGAGCAAAGAAAATATTAAATGCTTTCACTTCAAAATATATTGCGACTATTGCATGCGTTGATACGTTGGATATTTTGAACTTATCAGCAATTGAAGTGACAGTAGAAATAATAATGCGGGTCTACGACTTAGAACCTAAATATAAAGTTAACCCGATATGTTGTTATTCACAACGATAAACGAAAAAACAAACAACAGCCATTCGCAAGAGCGCGTGAAACAGCTTATCTAATATGGCGGCTGAGAGTGCGACCACCGACAGTACACACGACAAAAGGGGTATGTACAGTCTAGGACAAAATAAATAAACAAAGCGAGAGGGAGTTCAATTCGGAAAACGTCGGAAGCATTCGCTGACTTAATACCACCCTGCGTTCATCTCAAAGCTATGCGAAGATGCCTTTTAGTTTGGTTGTATGCATGGTAGCCGTGCGGTGAAACGCATGTGTCTCGTAATTAGAAACCTCAGTTTGAATCCTTGGCGTAAATGTGTTTTTATTATTTTAATTTGTTAAATATATGCCAGTGCCGTATGTTTTTCATGCATAAGATATCTATTAATTTTAAGACATTTAAAACACAAACAAATTACCTTTTCGTTTTCAAAATAAGTGCCATATTAGAAGGGTTGAATTGTAAAGCGCATTCCATGGAAACAGTATGGAATTTTAAGACCAGCGTATAACGTTCAGTTCTTAAACATATGACTATCACTGCTTTCTTTGTATTTATAACGAAATATGTAATGTAGTTATTTCTGTAAAGGTTTATTTGGATTAAAATGTGGTAGATAGAAAAATAAGCTTTAGTAAGAATAATTTGTACACCCGCTAATAAAGATAGAGGGTAGAGAAATTTATGTGAATGTATCACACCAGATTTTTCATTTAGGACTATAATATTAAATTATTTCTTATTTAGTTTGAAAATGAAAAGGAGAGTGTTTCACTTTTTGTGGGTGAGCATAAAAACAAATAAGTCTTAGCTATTGGAAATTATGTTATAGTATGCGTAATAAACATTGCGTTTTTCTGAAGAAAAAATGAAATTATACTCGGGATTATACTCAATATGGAAGGTGACAACAGAACGAAGCTAAAAGCGCACAACCCCAGACACTATTGTGAACCAGCCGCGGAAACCATTTGGATTTAAATAAGTATATGCTTCGAGAGTCTACTCATTTTTTGTTTTTTGTCTTAGGGTGTACATGATGTGTATAAAAAGTGGTCTATTCCTCTAGATCGCAATAATATTTTTCCTTCGTAAAGGCAACCTACAGGCAACGAACCTTTGACTCCACCCAGCCGGTATCACTTTTCTATGTGACTGATGTGAAAAACCTCAGGGACTCAAAAATGAACCAATGAACGACGTGATAATCTGCGTGAAATAAAGGAGTAGTTCACATACCGTCTCAATTAAAGAGTTTCATTACAATTGGTACACAAGGAAACGGTAAACTAGTACAACATAATTAATTAGGGTTTATAGAGGAAGGGGTGCAGAATAATTTGCGTGTGTCGTTAATTTGAATGACAGCTATGACATTTATATGTGAGCTTTCATCAGCGACATGGAAACGAAGCTCTTCGTCTTTATATCTTCGTTTTTATTATATCTTTTTGCGCCTAAATTCAACGAAGCATTGCCTTAACGCTACTCCGCTAGTGAGAACAAGTGTCTTATAATGTTACCCTTCGGCAGTTCGGCCATATTTTGTGGGAGGTAATGTATGCTGCCAATCCAGTGGTTACAACTATGTTCGACGAATTGAGCAGCTCATGCTGACATAGGTTGGGGCTAGATTTGTCATTACCAGCCTAAACAGCTGCGTTCCATTTTGGGCCGCTTTTATGTACGCCAATACACACTACGTGTTCAAAAGTATCCGGACACCTGGCTGAAAATGACGTACAAGTTCCTGGCGCCCACCATCGGTAATGCTGGAAGTCAATATGATGTTGGCCCACCCTTAGCCTTGATCACAGCGTTCACTCTCGCAGGCATACTTTCAATCAGGTGCTGGAAGGTTTCTTAGGGAATGGCAACCCATTCTTCACGAGTGCGGAACTGAGGAGAGGTATCGATGTAGGCCGGTGAGGCCTGGCAAGAAGTCGGCGTTCCAAAACATCACAAAAGTATTCTATAGGATTCAAGTCAGGACTCTGTGCAGGCAGCCCATTACAGGGATGTTATTGTCGTGTAACCACTCCGCCACAGCCCGTGCAGTATGAACAGGTGCTCGATCATGTTGAAAGATGCAATCGCCATCCCCGAATTGCTCTTCAACAGTGGGAAGCAAGAAGGTGCTTAAAATATCAATGTAGGTCTGCGCTGCGATCGTGCCACGCAAAAAACAAGGGGTGAAAACCTCCTCCAGGAAAAACGCGACCACACCATAACACCACCACCTCCGAATTTCATTGTTGGCACTACACACGCTGGCAGATGACGTTCACCGGGCATTCGCCATACCCACACCCTGCCATCGGATCGCCACAAAGTGTACCGTGATTTGTCACTCCACACAACGTTTTGCCACTGTTCAATCGTGTGATGTTGACGCTCCATACACCACGCATTTTCTTGCGTGATGTGTGGATTATGAGCAGCCGCTCGACCATGGAATCCTAGGTTTCTCACCTCACGCCTAAGTGTCATAGTACTTGGAGTGGAACCTGATGCAGTTTGGAATTCCTGTGTGATGCTCTGGATAGATGTCTGCCTATTACTCTTTACGACCCTCTTCAAATGTCGGCGGTTTCTGTCAGTCAACAGACGAGGTCGGCCTGTACGCTTCTGTGCTGTACATGCCCCTTCACGTTTCCACTTCACTATCACATCAGAAACAGTGGACCTAGGGATGTTTAGGAGTGTGGAAATCTCGCGTACAGACTTCTGACACAAGTGACACCCAATCACCTGACCACGTTCGAAGTCCGTGAGTTCCACGGAGCGTCCCATTCTGCTGTTTCACGATGTCTAATGACTACTGAGGTCGCGGATAATGAGTACTAGGCAATAGGTGGCAGCACAATACACCCAAGGTGAAAAACGTATGTTTGTGGGAGTGTCCAGATACTTTTGATCACATAGTGTACATGCATAAAATGAGCAAGAGCTAGCTACCCAGTGTTAAACAACTGCACGTCTCTTGCGTGTTTTGTAGATATACCACTGACTCTTGGCCCGTGATCTTACACAGAAGGGCAGTGGGTCAACACACGGCGACGGAAAATTTTATGTGAGATGGCAGAATGATCACGTGACGAGATGTATGGAGAATTGCTTTCTGATTGGCTAGCATTTTATGTTTGAGAATTTTTCACTTATGAAAAAAAAATTACATATTATAAAGCTCTGATGTGTTACATTTAATGACTTTCTCTACTGATCCTTCAAAAAACTACTCTTACAAAAGGTTTGTTCTTCTATTTACTTCTTTTTAATTGGGATAAACATTAATTGCACATTTTACACATTTCTTGTAGTTATAAGAAGAATACAGTAGGCTAAAAGTAATAGTCGATTTTTAAAAAGCATATCGCTATGTGATGGCTTTGAATTCCATTGTCCTGCAGGAAAATAAGTACAAATAGCTACTTGCTACTAAGAATGTATAAGTATTTGAATATTTAAATTAATATTAAACTAATATAACAATGAATATTCCGGAAACGGTTAACCCCAAAAATTTAAATTGAAGTAAATTGTGTGCTTTAACGAAGTCTATATATTTTATATAGTCAGATGTTATCCATCAAAACTGTTAGAGCATTTTGAGAAAATCTAAAATAACGAAATTTTGTCCATGTAAACGTATTTTGGGGTAGGGAGATTTTCTTTAAATCTTTGTGTTGCATCCTTGGAAGATGCTCAAGTTAAATATCAAGTTTGACCTCTTTCTAACAATTCTTTTTAGCAAGGCCTAATAGTAGAACTTCTAACACAGTGCACACGAGCTAAAAGCTTTAGATCTGCATTGTGACCAACTTCGGTTTCAAGTCCAATCGGCAATTACCCTTTGTATTTGCACATGTTTAATAACTCGCCTTTGTTTTATTAGGTTTTACTTTTCATTGCGTTTTTAAATGATTAATCTTTCATGGCGGTCGCATTATCTGTTCAGAATACAAATCGTTATACTTCAATTTATCGCAATTCGTTGTGGAATTAACCTATACGTTATATTGGCAACCTGCTGCTTTCTTTGGCCTAAAACGTTACTCTTTTATCTAGCCTGCATAGCAATTAAATGGCGGAAATTAAAAACTCAGAAGAAATCAACAAAACATCTGACATCTAACATCTCGCTTTTTAGCTTGTTTCAAGAAACCGCGTTCTAAACGTGATCTCTGTTAATTTCAGGAATGAATATAATATTATTGATATTTTACAAATTCGAGCGCTGTCTGAAATATAGTATCTGTATATTGTATACCTTAGTCAAGTAGGACAGAAAGTAAAAGGGCTGCGAGATATCAATCAGCATACAGAAACTACTTTTCTGTATGCCGATTGATATCTTGAAAATGAAGAGTTGTGTAATGCCCTTTGGTTGGCAATATGGGATCTTGTCCAACCACAGAATGAAATTCTCTTAGTGTCTCTGAGCCTTGAGAAGGGATTTCAGACGATATTTATTGTTGAGAGGATGGGAAAGGATAAAGGGGTTCTGGAGCTTTAATAGGATAGATCCCTTTCGATCTCCAACAAAAGCGAGTTTTCCAGGGAATTGGAACTAGAAGTTTCTTTCTTCCTAATGCTGCAGATCGAGCAGTGCTGTTGTCAGAAATACCGCTGAGTGTAGCTGTTTGATATCTGGATTATAGCACTAGTGGCGAGTTTCTTTTTGACGTAAATATAGCATCTGGTATGGCAGTATTCGGTCATTCTGTATTCCCATTGTTATAACTGGTGAAAATCTGGAATATTTAGTTTCTCTACCACGTACTTAGTAGGTAGAGAAGATATTGCATTCCACCCAAAAATTCTATACCAAGATGTCACCGGAAATAAATTTTTGAGGCCCCTTAATCCAAAGAAAATATTTTTAGAAAAATGTCCACGTGTGTGTATCTGTGAACAACATAACCAAAAAGACGAAAACACTGATAAATAGCAAACCTGATATTTAGGTTCAGCACCTTCCAAAGATGCGACACGAAGATTTTAGGAAAATTCCTCCATTCCAAACTACCCTTTACATCGAAGATTTTTCGACATTTTTTATTTTTTTTATTTTCTAATAATTGTCCCAATGAGTTTTTTTTAAATAGCTGTATTAAATATATTTATATGACAAACAAAATATATATCTTAAATTTCCTGGACTAGGCTGTGAAGTCATCTTCATCCAGAAGGAATTTTGTACAATCTTGAATAACTGGTAAACGATAAGCGATAGATGAAAATGTACCAGACAAAAATTGCAGATCTCTTTAAAACACACAATTTACTTAAAATAAATGTTCCAGTAGCATAAGCTGTTTCTAAGGCATTTGTTGTTAAGGTTGGAATCGTTCAATACTTATTTTTTTAGTCTCATCGACTTTCAGTTGTTTCTCGCGATTGCATGGAAACAGTATGGAATTTTAAGGCCGGCATATGTCACAGTTAATATTCCTTCCCCAATAAATAATTGGAAATATATATGCATTTGAGGTTGACTGAGGTGTTCTTAACGTTACTACCAGTATTATTTTCTAAAATATAGGAGTAATACATTATCATCACCCTAAACATTCTTACTTTATCCAGGATTTCCGGGTTTAACAATTTAAAGGAATATATATTTTAAAGCTAGCCATACTTAATTATATTGTCTGGCATAGAAAGACATGGCATTTACGACATATGTCAAATAATTTCAACATGTGCATCCGAGATGTGCAGCCTATATTCCCTACATTCGGGTATTCAACAACATTTGTGGCGTGACGTTTGAGACAGAAGGTACCCGAAGTAATTCTATTATGTGCTAATTTTTTCAGTGTGTGATTTGATATGTAAATGATATATGTGTACAATGTGAAAACCATATAAATAGTAATTTTGTGTATAATGTAATATTTGTCGTGTACATAACGTTCCTGTTTAAATAAGTTTAGAGTGTCTTGAAACCATCAGTTAGGGTACAAATATGCAGTTCGCATGTGCAGCGAAACGGGATCTTTTGTGTTAGTCTAGGGTAAGGTTTTATGACTCTATTTGTTTCCGCTCCGGAAGTATGGAGCGAGGCAAATATAACACAGAACGGCAGTTTACCAAGAGAAGCCCGGGAAAAAGATCACATGATATATACAAACTGACCAATAAGCAATTCGATACCAAAATTTTAGGTGGGAGATTGTATTCTTTAAATAGTCGAGATTCGCCCCAAAATAAGACAGTTCATTTTAGACACCGACGAGGAATCACGATACTCCGTCCAACGAAATTGGCGCGCAAATGGTGAAAAGTGAACAGGAACACTATGTAGTGTTAGAGTGAGGAAGTAACAATAAATAGCCATAAACCAAACATTACAGTGAGTAGTAAATTCTCCTCTGAGCTCCTAGTACCACCTCTGAGATCGACAAGCTTATTACCAATCACGATAGGCAGAGTCCATGCAAACATCACCGCTGAGAACCAACTAGTCAGGGTAACAGCGAGAAGGACAACTAGACGAAGCCACGTCGGATGGAGAAAACACGTACAGTGAATTTTATCATTACTTCTATCTCTACCACTACACCGCGTTCGACTCCAACCCGAGCGGGCATCGAACCCGGGACTGCCACGCAACGGCGCAGTCTCCGAAACAATTAGATAAGATGGGTCCCGACGCACGTTGGCGATGACTTGACTAATCTTTCGTCGCAACTGATATAAGTACTCCAGAGGACTACTGTATAGTTGGTTCTTCACAAAACCCCATAGGAACAAGTTCAGTGGGTTCATATCTGAGGAGTGTGGAGACCAAGGCGAGTGTTTCAGCCCCTTTACTAATCCTTCGAACCAGGAACTCCTCATACAAAGACTCTTGCACTTTGAGAGCAAAGTGTGGTGGAGCCCCGTCTTCCTGTAAATGCTTCCAAGAAGTATTTAAGGCACAGCGTAATTTTCCAACATATACAAATAATTTGTTCTGGTCACCGCTTTTTCAGCGAAGAAAAACTGGCCTATTATCCTATTTATAATCAGTGCATACCACGGATTTCATTTTGGTGAGTCTCTTTCGACCTAAAAACATCACAAGGATTTTCACTATACCAAATACAATTATGTCTGTTAACTTCCCAACACATGTGGACAGTTGCTTCATCAGAGATGCACACTTTATATAGGAAGCACCATCCTCTTCAAATTCATTCAAAACTTCTGCAGCAAATGACTGTCGGTTACATTTGTCCTCGAAATAGATCTGCTGATTTATCTGAAACTTCTAGGCCCGTAGACGTGACCTTTAGTGCTTCATGTACCGTGGACCATGGAATTCCAAGCCCTACACTGACGCGTCGAATTGACTTCTTACAAATACCGTACGAATCGTTTTCACATTTCGCGCAGACACATTCCGTTTGCTATGCTTCCCACGATTAGGCAAAAGACTACCAGTTTCTCTGACTGTCTCATTTTACGATGCTCACATAGGCGGGAACTTCGTCGTGACGCCCAAGGTTAAATTCACGTCGATAATTTCGTTGTACACGCTTTGGAGATTTTGTTTCAGCCAGTCCAAAAACACAGAAAAAGTCTTGTTCTAGTTTCCACATTACCATGTTTGCACATTCTAATCATGTGATCATAGCTGTCATTGCTGTGGCCAATCTTTATAAAATGAAGAAGATACTAATAATATATGAAATTTTTATCGGAATATGATACAACTGACATCATAAACGTTTGCAGTGTTAAACCTATAAGCCTGACAACCTATATTACAGATTAACACATTGGTATATTATTTACAGTCACAAGCTAGGAGTTGCGGACGGAGTCGGACGTGTTAAACGTGCGCTCGCGGAAAGGAAAAAATTGGAATCCAAATTGAGGTGTATAGAGTTAGAATTGGAACATTTAATGGCTACAGGATTTATAGACAAGCTGGAAATCTAAAAAATCGACCTTCGAGAATGTCATGGTTCGTGTTTGTCATACTGGCACTGCTACGAGGGCTGATCAACAAAGACTGAGACTGATTTTTTCCTGTAGCTTCCGTGATAGTTTCGTATCTGTAACATAAATATTTGAAAAGAGCGGGTTTTTATGTATAATGTGGTAGGTGGCAGCACTCTCGTATTGGTAGGTTGGTAGTAGTGCTCTATTTTGTAGACCCTACGTGCATTTCGCATACCAGATGCGTCTCTTTGCTGATGGAGGGGATGCATTTTTTAAATCGATTATCACCGGTGATGAGTCGTGGCTGCATCATTATGATCCTGAAGGAAAACAAGCCAGCACAGTGTGGAAATCGCCAGGTTCTCCAACACCAAAAAAGGCAAACGTTGTTCCATCTGCAGGGAAACTGATGGTGATCACATTTTTTGACTGTAATGGAATGATTTACCAGCATGCAGTCCCCCCTCACAATACTGTTACAGCAGCATACTACACGTCAGTATTGGCTACACTGAGGAAGCACATTGCAAAGAAATGACCAGAGCTTTCTCGGACTGGGTGACGACTTCATCATGACAATACACGGCCTCACGTCGCAAATCAAGTCATGCAGTTTCAGGCTCGATTCAACATTACCTGTGTACCACATCCACCTTATAGCCCCGATCTTGCACCCTGTGAATTTTTTTTATTCCCATCATGTCGTCCTCTATGTCGTCCTCCGTGCAGTAGTTACTATGCTAGCCTCTAGTTCTCGAGGTCGCGGTTTCAAACCCGACGGAGGACGATGAATATTTTCGGGCGTAAAAATCCTTAGCGTGGCTTCCTTCGGAAGGGAAGTAAAGCCGGTGGTCCCGCGTCGTAGATCTACATCACGTAAAAGAACCTCAAGCCTGATAAAGAAACCTCTGAACAAAATTACCGGTCTTTCATGCCCACTATAGAATGGGACGCTAAGAACCACAGCAGTTAAAGAGCGTTCAGAAATAAAACTCAATTTAATTTAATTTTTTTCTAACCTGTATCTTTATATACAATTTATATAAACAAACTATTCTTATTAAAGCTTATTTTTATATCTACTACATTTTAATTCAAATAACCCTTTGGAAAAATAGTTACATTACACATTTTGATATAAATACGAATAAATATAAGAGAATACACAGTCAAATGTTTAAGACCTGGACGCTATACACTGGCCTTAAAATTTCATAGCGATTTCCCAGTTTTTCTGGGGTAGCATTTCCAAAAACTTAATGTTTTTGGCTTCATCTGCTATGTGCTGTATGATGTGAAATTAAAAATCAATATGGTGCAATAATCTATTTTTACCAAATACGTGAATTTTGATTCCTGAATTAGTATAAACTGGGACTGAAGTTTCCGCGCTGCCACTGAAACAGAGGCACCGTTCTTTCGTTGATGGTTGTCTTCCATTCTTTTTTTCGCTTCGAAGTAGCTGACGTCATGCGCAAACAACCGACTGGCGTCAAAGGCCGAACAAATCTGAGGACCCGTATATATGTATATATACTTATAACGTTGTTATACGATTGCAAGAAAAGCTGAAAACACTTTTTATTATAAAAAGAAAATAATATTATACATTGCTATTTGCTGATATCCAGATTGTAATTGCAAACTCAGAAGACAATTTATAGCGTGATATACACGCTTTATGTAATATCTCAAGTGAGTATAACTTTTAAATTTCATATGAGAAAACTAAAATACTGTCTTTTAGAGTTATAAATCATATAAGAGCAAACATCTGTATAAACACTATAATTATCCAACAACAAAGCGGTTCTCATATTTATCTTGGTTATGTTGTCCCATTAGTAATAACAGAAATGTACAAAATAAATTAAATACATTCCAAATAATACATAGTGCAATAAAGAAACTTTTAAAAATTGTAATAATACAACTATGTTGAAACTTTATAAAGTGACGACTATTCCAGCATTGACTTATGGGTGTGTGAGTAGGGTGCTGACCACTCACAGGTCAGATAAAGATAAAGGCAGAGGTTGCCGAGATGAGATATGTGGCGGGTTACAGACACTTGAATAACAAAAGAAACAAAGACATTAGAGGAGAGTTGGGGATTCGGAGTCTAAATGAAAGATCGAACACCTCAAATAATATAAAAGTATAAACCAATTTGGAGGACCACGAATAAGGCGGGCAGCAGTGGCGTAGCGTAAGGGTAGACCTTGAGACTGAGTCTATCTAAATAAATTGCCAAGAAAATAAGTAAATTTTTAAACATATAAATAAAGACAGCCTCAAAAAAGCTATGAAAAACTAATTAATACAACTACCTTAAACGCTGTTTATCCTAACGCCCCAACCCCAATGCTACTACGTGTCGGATTGTAGTGCTGCGTACTTAGGCAGCTTCGAAATCTCATGATGCGGCAGCAAAGTCGAGTAGAGAGATTGGGATGACTGAGCGAATGCAAATCTCATCAAGAGTGGACTTATATAGCTTTTCCCACTAAATTTTGACCTCTCGTTGTAGGAAGACATGCCTATGTTTTGTTGTGCAATTTGGAGGACCACGAATAAGGCGGGCAGCAGTGGCGTAGCGTAAGGGTAGACCTTGAGACTGAGTCTATCTAAATAAATTGCCAAGAAAATAAGTAAATTTTTAAACATATAAATAAAGACAGCCTCAAAAAAGCTATGAAAAACTAATTAATACAACTACCTTAAACGCTGTTTATCCTAACGCCCCAACCCCAATGCTACTACGTGTCGGATTGTAGTGCTGCGTACTTAGGCAGCTTCGAAATCTCATGATGCGGCAGCAAAGTCGAGTAGAGAGATTGGGATGACTGAGCGAATGCAAATCTCATCAAGAGTGGACTTATATAGCTTTTCCCACTAAATTTTGACCTCTCGTTGTAGGAAGACATGCCTATGTTTTGTTGTGCATTAGGGCACAAAGGCAGCAGCAGAGACAACACGTTTAATGAGGTGCTTAGTCTCTGTGTCTTGAAGCTCCGGAAACAGGACAATAGGAGTTGGAGACAAGGATAGGGCAAGGCAGTGTAATATAAACATTCCATTTCTCAGTTATTGGTGAACCAGCATTATGTGCGTGCAGCCGTGCAGCGCAGTAAAGTGTTAATTTTACGTAAATTAAAGATATGGACAATTCCATTGATTTAATGGATTACTTATTAAAAACTCAGTTTGGACTCTATATTTTCTCTATGAGAAAAAGTGTGAACTTAAAGGCAAAAGGCCAATTCCTAGGCTTGGCATTGTCTTCCAGGAAAAGCACCAAAAACGGGTATTTCAAACATCCTGGTACAGTAAATTTAATTGGTTAACCGGCAGTCACATTCATAAAAATGTGTATTGCCTCGTACGTTTGCTTTTTGGCAAGGAAAAGGAATGGAGTGTTGAAGGAATATCAAATATTAAAAACATTGAAAGAAAAGCTTGCAAGAAAAATCGCCGACTGGAGCTTATATGTAAGAAAATCTAAGTGAGCACCTACATTGTTTTCATGATTTGCAATCATACAATGGTTTGTAAAGTTACACCTAACGCTATATTTTTATAACCTAGTTTAGTTTAAAATGCATGTTCACTCAATTAGTAGTGATGCTAATGACTACTAAAACAACAAATAATAATAATAATAATAATAATAATAATAATAACAGTAATCGAATTCTAACAGCGAATTCATACTATTTTATGAAACACTAATGTATAGGAATTTGTGCGCATTTAAAAAAATTCTAAATGCAATTTTTAAAATCTAGTATACCCACAACACAGTATCAAGCTACGTCACTGGTGGGCAAATAGGTTCTCTTCAAGATGGAACAAGGCAAATGTCTTATGCAATGATAATGATGATGATGATGATGATCAAAATGTGAACAATTACTGATCCTCTCAAAAGTTCTCTCTAGCATTATGTTCTAGCATTAGTAGAGGCTATTTATAAAACCTCGATAATATATTTTTACTCTGCAACATCACTAGGAAAGGAGGTGAATATAAACTTATGAAACTTGCAGCACTATAACTTAAACCCAGAGTCCCTCTCTTGAGGCAAGGAAGGCAACATTCTTTCTTTTCTCTTGGTATAATCCCTCGCGGGATGAAACCTGGCCATGTGATACTTAAATATTTTATCCTGTAAGGCAGAACCGCACACAATGGCCACCTCGCTTGCTTTTGAGTGCCTGTGGTGGTAACTGAAGAACATGAAGAAGTCGTTAGAAAAGTAGGCCAAGTGGCCCATATCAGTGATGCATGACCTTCAGTTACGCTTCAGGCCCCCTCATCTTGAAAATTTAAAAACCCGGAATGCATTATCTCGCCTGAAATGCGTAATCACCCACTGCAGGCCTCATATTAATTTTTTATAAAGGATCTGAAGATGCTGCAGAGGTATAGAAACTGAAAACCCAAGACTGAGTTTTTAAATACCTTAAGGTTTCAATATTCTAATAAGCGAGTTTGTTTAAACCTCTGATTTCAATTAAGTAAGAAGTGTACATGCAGTGTACAATGAAGTTTTTTTTCTTTCTTTATCACATACTTGGTAGGGAAAGAAAGATACTGTATTCCACCCAAAAATTCCATACCAAGTTTTCCCAGGAAATACATGTTTCGAGGTACCCTGAATCCAGAAAAAGCATCTTTATCACCTTAAGTTCGTGCTGGATGAAGGAGTTACCGAAATACTTGTCTAATAGCTGAGGTAAGATCATTGTTAAGAAAGCTGATGTGTTACACTCACATAACTTTCTCTACTCTTGTAAAACTATTTTCATAAACGCTTATTCTCCATCTACTTCATGTTAATCGAGATAGACATTTGCATAAACTTATTGCTAATTTTCTTGTAGGTGCAAGGGGAATATGGTAGGCTTTAAGCGGTAGTTAAAGTTAAAGGGTAGTCTGGGGTAGGGGGTATTCTTGAAAATCTTCGTGTTACATCCTTGGAAAATACCAAAATCAAATACCAACTTAGTATTTATCCGACTTTTCGTTTTTGAGCTATGCTGTTCACAGACAGACAGACAGACACACGGACATGTTTCCTAAAATGTTTTATTTGGATTCAGGGCACCTCAAAACATGTATTTCGGTATCGAATTGTTGGTTCGAATGCAATACTTTCCCTACTTACTATATGTAGTAGAGAAAGTAAAAAGGAGAACGGAATAAGGTATCACAACTACAGAGGAATTACTATTCTGCATAGTGGATATAAGATATACGCAGTAACATTGGATAAGAGATTAAAGCTAGGAAATTCAAGGTTGAAAGAAACCACTTCAGTATTTGCCTGACGACCCGGGAAAACCCCGAAAAAACCCTCGGTCTGACGAATCTGACCTAGGGATTTTTCGCGGATTTCCTCGGCCACTAAGCGAATGCTCCTATCATTCCTTTCATCATTTACTTCTTCTTCAACGCCGTACCAGGCCCTGGATATGATATGATCCGAGTCAGCTTGCACCTTGTCAGGCTACTGACCCAATGCATTGGTTTGTAAGTCCTTGGGGGTGTCAGTCCTAAAAAGGGAGGGTAATCAGTTAAAGAAGAAGAGATTATCTTAAGCTGGCATTAATAATCCAAGAAAATGTGTACGCATTTCCCCCACCACATCTCTTTAGCTTCAGAGGCCCGTCAGCTGTTGTCAATCATCTGGCCAACCATTTCTGATTTCTTCTTTACTTCTGGTAACTACTATCTTCTTATACTGGGCTGCAGCTATTGTTGATTGGCTGCTGACCATTACAGTTATCTAAAATTACGATTCGACGTGAATAAAGAGAGCTTTAAAGCTATTCACAGAAAATTCAAGAAACACATTTCCTTATTCAATATCTCAAATACGTATATGATATTTTAATGAAAAGCATTAAACCTATTTTTGAGAAAATAAGGAATCTCGAAAAGTTTTCACCAAGAGATAGTTTGGATGAAGAATTTTTTAGATATCGTCGGCTGGTGTGCTGTTACGGCGTCTGGTTCAAGTAGAAAATTTGGTAATTTTTCTGCTTTCGGGATTTTCCGAGTGGTATAAGGGATCTCAAAATACTGAATTTTGGCTGAAATGCAATACTTGATCTACCTACCACACATACGTGTTAGAAAAGGTAAAAATGCTGCATTTAATTCCGAAAATGTTGCAAAGTCATCTTCACCTGAACATCTATCCTTCTAGCTTTTAACATATTTTATAGAAGTGCTTTTTCATACATATTTACAAACACTGCACAATTATTTTTCACTTTTTCTATAAGAAGTAAATTTTAGACATAATGTTTACGTATTGGAGTAGCAAAGATATCAACTTACACCTGCATTTCTCCCGTTAGATGGCGGTTAAACAACGCAATCTAACATTATTATAAAATGCTGCATTTCCTATCTAGGACAAAGATACTCGTACTTCTGGATGCTACAGCGATTTGCACTTAACAGAACACATCGAAAGAGATGGGAAAAAGTGACTACTTGAAAACCGTTTTTCGGTCCTCCTTATCTCCCATAAAATATATAACTGAATCCCAGACGATCTTAGTCGGACGAGGAAAATGTATAGGAAATTAAACAGTATTTTTTGATAGCATTTAGTTATACGGCAGTCTTTCATAAGTAAAAAAAAAAGTTGATAAGATACTGTCACACGACTTTACTATTCATTTACGAGTAGCCCATATATAGTGTTAATAAACAGGCAGAGGGGTTTTAGTAGGTAAACCATCAAGTTAGGAATACACCGAATTGGTGACGAAGGAAGTTCGAAATCCTTGAGACCTTGCAGTGCTCTCTGTAAACAAATATGATGTACAGTTAAAAGCAGTACACCCTACTATGAAGGTAGAGCAGGATTAAGGTGTATTAGAAGAGGAAAGAAATCTGATGTGTTACAGTCAAAATTAAATTAAATTGAGCTTTGTTTATGGACGCTGTTTAACTGCTGTGGTCCTTAGCATCCCATTTTACAGTGGGCGCGAAAAACCGGTAATTTGGCTCAGAAGCATCTTTATCAGTCTTAACGTTCTTTTACGTGTCGTAAATCTACGACACGGGACCATTGGATTTATTTACCCTCCGAAGGAAGCCACGCTAAGGATTTTTACGTCCGAAAAAATCCATCGCCCTCCACCGGGTTTGAACCCGCGACCACGGGAACTAGAGCTTAGCATAGTAACCACTACACCACGTAGGACGACATGTATTATAGTCACATGAGTTTCTCTACTCTTTTGCAAACTATTTTTACAAACGCTTATTATCCATCTACTTCATGTTAGTCCAGATATCGGGATATTAATCTTATTACTAATTTTTTTGTAGGTGCAAGGGGAATATGGTAGGCTTTAAGCGATAGTCAAATCTTTTAAGAGATGGTTGACTTTTTTTATTCAGAGGGCCTCAAAACATGTATTCTTAGTAGTGTATGAAACAGATCTTCGAAAATGTCTGATTTGTAGTTGCGCCTGAGGAGGTTGAAGGTCCACTTTTTTCATTGTTCCTTTCTAATAATGTCACACTTTCCTTGTGTTTCATGGAATTAATACGATGTTTTAAACGTAATTTGAGCTCTATGTTACAACAGATGGTTAGGCCATTCCCTACCACATTCCTCCACAAATGATGCCAATTTTGATGAGTAAACTCTTCTTTGTTTTAGACATAGTGCAGCAAAACGACCTGGGGAGGGAAGGAGTACCTGACGTTACCTATATTATGTGCGGTAACAGGGTTTCTCTGTTTACTTATGAAACCCCTCTACCTGTTAATAAGTATTCATTCTCAGCTAATTGTGATGTTTACGTAGGGACACTTTAAATTGGGTAGCACACGACAACATTTAGGACTGTGCTCATTAAACAAAATACCTTGACATCAAATTGCTAAAGAGTTGATTTGATGTGACTTTCTGTGTTCAGATAACAAAATACATTGTAGTTATAGGTTATAAAACGGAGTGAGACACCTCGCGCATTGACCTACATAGATCTATTGTTGCTATGTGAAGGAGTCACAGGAAGCTACAGGCCACAGAGACGCGCGAAAGTCCCTAAGAGTTCCAGGCTCGAAGACCCAATCCACTGCTGAAGCTGCCTAGAGAAGGAGACAAAGTGATGAGCGAACTGTCGACCAAGCAGCTCTCTGTTATCTACGGAGAGTACTCTCTCTTTTGAGCAAGCATGACGCAATCTGCCCGTCACTGCCATACGCCACGAAGCCTAGAAGCACAATTGAAATACGAAAAGGAAACGCAATAAAAAGGAAATTATGGAAAGGAAATCGTGGTAGTTGAGAAACCACCCCAGCATTCTGCTACTAACCAGAAAAAACCAAGGCGGTCGATGGGAATTGAACGCTGGACCTCCCGAATGTGAGCCTCAGACGTTACCGTGGAGCAATCTTTCTTGGTATGGTCATCGCAGCCTTCGGATCCCCAAGCGGCGACCTTTGTGCAGTAGCCAAACACTTGTTCCCTACCCTCCCTAACCGCAAGCACCATAAAATCTTAGTGACATCCATGTGCATATGCGCGTTGTTGCCAAAATTAAAAATAGTATTTAAAAGCAAAACTTTGCAGGTGATTTCCACATGTACAGAATACAATCATGCAGTTTGTCTGCTTGCTTTACACACAAAATAACTATGTAAATAACTATGAATCGCATACTAATTACATTTAAGTTGCAAACGCTTTAAAATATAACTGAACTAATGAATGATCTGAACTAATATACTGCGCTACAAGAATAGAAATGCATGTTAACATATCCGAGAGAAACTTAGAAACATGTTCCGAATAAACTATACATTGTTGGACTATCATTAAATAATTAAAATACATAAATATTAATTTATTTTGAAAGGAACTCTTACTCCCAAATCAAAGCATCATTTTTGATTATGCTGTGCGCGGAGCTATGGTAAAAAGTTTTTTATCACTTGTATCACAACAATGTTTTATTAATATAAAGCTAATACAAGAAGTTGTGTATTGTTTAAGGTGTAAGATTTATAAGCATGACATCTTCTGTTTACTTAAATGAATAGCTTTATTATAAAATGCAGGATAAGTAAAAATACGAAGGCAAAAGAAAGAAAATAAAAAAAAAATCTTATGTATTATATTCACAAGATTATCTCTACTCACTCTTCTACAAACTACTTTCACAAAAGCTTATTCTATCTACTTCTTAAATAATAAGATAAAATTTCATTGCACATATCGTTGTAAATATAAGGATACATAGGCTAAAGCGATAGTCAGATTTTTAAAATACAGATGACTATATGATGCCTTTGAAATTCCATGCTCTTAGCATGACCACGAGGAAAATACAAACAGAGACTTCCAACTTGTATTTCAAAATTCAAACCAACAAAAAAATTTCTCGGAAATGGTTAACACAATTTGACCTAAAATTTGTCCTTTACCGAGATTGCATTTTACGCAGAGTAAGATTTTGTCTCTCTCTTAGAATTTACCAGTAATACAACAAGTTGAGAACGAGGAAAATTTTACAAGCACGAGCGAACAGTCACAGCTGCTAAAACCGGCAACAACGCTTTGCTTTGGTGGAGCTGGAGAAAGGACCACGTGTTGTGTTTAAGGGATGGGAAGACCCTACTAATCGTTTACTGATGGGTTTATGGTCAGGCTTCAAAGCCTTCCGTTCGCTTTGAAGCCGGTTGGGGAAAGGATGCCCGGGACTAGTATAAATACGTTATACTGGATGCGAAAAGTATGTACTGTCAAATTACCAGCCGCACACACAAGCCCGTCCACGTCTGTTGTGAACGTCACCAGCTAGACCAACGGTAATCTCGCTGGACTTCTAGTGCGTGGATCACGACTCTGGATTCATTACCTGTTTTTAACTTTTACCTACAGTAAGTAAACGAAGTATTCTACCCAAAAAATTTGATATCGAGTATTCAATAGAAATACAGGTTTATGCATTTTGAGAAAAATGCGCGCGCGTGTGTGTGTATCTGTGAACAGCATAACTCAAAAACGAAAAGTCTGTTAAATACCAAACTTGGAGTATAAGTCCAGCAGCTTCCAAGGATGTGACATGAAGATTTTGATGAAATCCCCCACCCCAAATTACCCTTTTCATGGAAAAAGTTTTAAAAGTTTGATTTTCTTAAAAGTGGCTCTATTCTGATTAAAATACCATATTTTTACTTTCTCTACTACGTATAGCAAGTAGGGGAGGTATTGTATTCCACCCAAAAATTCGATACCGAGATATCACCGGAAATACATGTTTTGAGACCCCCTGAATCCAAAAAAAGCATTTTTGGAAACATCTCCGTGTGTGTCTGTGTGTGTGTGTCTGTGTGTCTCTGTGAACAGCAAACTCATAAACGAACAGTCGGATAAGCACCAAACTTGGTATTTAGGTTCCGTATCTTCCAGAGATGCGACACGAAGGTTTTCAAGAAAATCCTCCCACCCCAGATTACCCTTTACATGGAACAGTTTTAGAAAATTTTAATTTTCTCAAAAATGGCCCTAACGAGTTTGATTAAAATATCATACGTTTAAGATATTTTCATGACAAATAAAATGTATATCTTGAATTTTCTGGGAATGTCTCCAAAAGTATTCTTCATTGTGAACGACTTTTGCATAACTGGTAAACCATAAGAGATAGACAAAATTTTACTACACAAAAAATGTAGATCGCGTTAAAATACACAATTTATGTCATATACATCTTTGTTTGTTGAGTGAACCATTTTCGAGACATTGCTTGTTATTTCCTTAAATTTTTCAACACTTATTTTCTCAAATGGGAATTCGTTATTCATTTTTTTGGCTTGGATATGCAAAGAGTATTAATCTGTGGCAAAGAGAATGGTTCTGCACATAGCAACCAGCTATTAAGAGATATGTATGTGCTTAAAGGTTACTGTATTTCTATATTGCCCTTGTAAATATATATTCCCCTTACATTTACAAGAAAATTAGCAATAAGATAGAGTCTGCAAATGTTTATCTCGATTAACATGAAGTAGATGGAGAATAAGCGTTTGTATAAATAGTTTGTACAAGAGTAGAGAAAGTCATGTGAGTGTAACACATCAGATTTCTTTAAGATATTTTCATGGCAAATGAAATGTATGTATTAAATTATCTCAAGTTTTCTTCATTCTGAATTACGTATGCATAATTAGTAAACAGTAAGAGATAGACAAAATCTTCTTCCTCTTTCTCGGTGTACCCTACCCGTTTGGAGGACTTACAAATCAATGCCTGCCTGGGGTGAGATGCCTGTCGGGGAGCAGACAGACTTACGAATCGGAGAGAAGAACCAGGATGGGCGATGAGTCCAAAGCCTGGTATGAGAGCGAGTAAGGAGATGATATGAAGTGACGGTGAAGTGGATGAAAGGAAAGGTGATGATAGAGCAATTGGTGGAATGAATGGTGGAGGAAGCCGGAGAACCCGGTAAAAGCTCGCCCAGACGTTGTGCGTAGACAAAATCTTACTGAACAAAAATGTAGAGCCCATTAAAGCATACAGTTTGTGTCATTAATATTTTTCAGTTAATCATTTCTGAGATATTTGTTGTCATTGGTTTTAATTTTCATATACTTACACATTTCTTAAATGAGAAATCATTCTTTTTATCTCGCGGTCATACAAAGAGCATAGAATTTCAAAGCCATCACAGAGCGTCACGATCTTTAAAAATCTGACTATCGCTTTACCTGTGTCGCTCAACGAAGTACGTAAATGTGAATTGAAGGTTTATCTGGATTAACAAAAAGTAGCTAGAATAATAAGCGTTTGTAAGAACAGTTTGCAGAAGAGTGAGTAAGGATATTCCTGGGAATGTAATAAATGCCTTTTTTTTTCCTTTTCATTTTTGTGTTTCGAAAAGTACTAGGATAGCATGATCCATTCTAGAGAACGAATGTATTCAAATAAGTTATCCCAAGTGCTCTCTGTGAAATTTAAATTAGAGATTTTTGGACTTTCTGCAACAAGGCGGAGGCACAGTAGAATGCAAGCCATATCTGTTTATACAAACAGACATTTCCGTAAAGAATTCTTAAGGAACACACAGTTCTAAGGGTTGCGAAACACCTTCTAGGGCCAGAAACAATACACATGTTATCTACAAACAGATCGCCATGTGTGACTGATTATGCCGTTTATCATCCGCAGTGCAGAATGGACATTCATAGACGCGTCGTTATCAGTCAAAATTCCGTGTGGTTAATGCAAAGTCCCATCCTTATCGTGTATGAACAGATAATGGTGTTCACTAGGTGGGTCATGTAACAAACCGAGTAAGATATAAATTGTTTGTTAACTGTGCTAATCAGGGACGAAGCGGGATCCCACAACGTAGTACAAGTAAAGCCCAACAACATGCATTGTGAATCCTCATTGGTAGCGAGAGGCGGACTTTCAGGTCAGATTGGGCATCCACGTTTGGCCCTTTTTTGTGTGTATCTCAATGGAGATTGCTAAGTCCTCCTACAACATGAGCTGCCTAATCTGTAGAATGACAATAGAGTGCCACTCCATTCTAACACCACCTATCCAGAACGGTGGGTCGGACAGTACGCACGCATGATAATGCACGATCGAACCTCTTGAGACTCCGATTATGTTAAAGATATTGTACAGCGGGAGCGGGAAGTAGAGGTAGGCACGGGCCGAAATTCTTGCATACGGCCCGGCCCGGCCGATGTGAACCGAGCTCGAGAAAAGTTTAATCTGTACCACCTGGATTAGGCCCGATTGTTTTAAATACAATTATTTTGCAGTTAGTGATTATTATTATAATTATCATCATCAAAATCATTAGTCCACGAAGCGGTGCCATCGTTGCGAAGGGCGACAGGTTGGATTTCTGGCATGAGGGGTCTTTATCCCCCACCTGGGAGGCCTGGTAAGGCATCCACTCAGGTCCTTGGGATCAACTGAGGAGATTACACTAAAGTGACTACTGAGGTCTTGGAATTCTCACGTAGTAAGCGGCATGTTGCCGGCATACTGCCTTATTGACCACATGCCGCCCCTATTACTGTACTGTACTCAGCATGTCCTGGGTGTGGGTGGATGGAGAGAGGCGGACTTTTCCGTAATGTTGTAACATCCGCAATTGGCCGAAGCGAGCATTTATTTATTACTGCTACTAGTATTACCTTTCTCTCTATGTAACTTAGCAGTAATTAATTTTTACGTCAGAGGGAACTGGCCTACCGTACAACCCCAACTTGGAGGACCAGGAGTTTAAACTTGGAGTCATCTTCTCCTACATGAGTTGTCTTCCTGGACTATCGAGCCTCATTTCACGTTCTCCAGATTCAGTTATTTAGGGTACAGTTTCCTACACGGTAGAAAATGATATTAATGATAAGCTCCTTAAGTATAATCGGTTAATAGGATCAAATTTTAAAATTGTATAAAGTCCTGGCGATTCCTATAGGAGAAGAAGTATGGACCCTCAGAATAAATAAAAACAAAAGATTGAGGCATCGGAGATGAAATTGCTGCGTCCAATGGCTGGATACACTCTGCTGAATCATCAAAGCAATGAAGATATGAGGGAAGAGTTACGAATTTGTAGTAGAAACGATGGAAAATAAAAGAGATAAATGGTATACGTACCTTCGTAAAATGGACTCACATTATAGTTCTCTCCAAGTACCTACCGTCCAACTGGCACAAGAAGTGTAGGAAGACCCAAAAAGCGATGGAGAGATTAGCTGTAACTCTGTGTGGCCGGAACGGATCTTAAGGTCCAAACCGTGTAGTTTATGATGATGGTGATGATGATGATACTATTATTACGGCGATGGATGTGTGTATGTTACGATAATTGTGCTATATCAGGCATCTCGACATCGCGGACTAAAATGTGTAATTTATTAATTTTTTTCGTTTTTATTTTTCCTTTACATGGAAAATATTTTTCACTATCAATAGTTGAAATAAAGGGAATTTCGTAAATATCTATGACTTTCATCCTTGAAGGACATTGAATCTAGGCAAAGTTTGGTATTTTATATTTCGTTTTAACAGGCACATAAGGCCCTTTAGCCGTTACAAATTAGCATGCATACTTTAATTATTACATAAATGTTTAAAATTATTCATCTGCCCGCGTTACGCTTTTCAGAATACAATTTTTACTCGAGATATTTCAAATTTTGCAGTAAGCACATAAAACACGAGAAAACAATTTTAAACTTGTTGTCTTATAATAAGCACTTCATGTTTTAATTAGCTCTAAATTTGTTTCTGAAGAAAGTGTTTATGTATCTCTTATTATTTCAAAGTTGTGGGTACAAAATTAAAACGAAATAAAGGCGTGCAGCATGTCAAACGTGTGTTATTTCCATCAAAAGTGTTACAGCTATTTAAAAAAAATTAAAAAAGAATGAAAATTTTTACAATAATTGTGTTGCATGTTGTTAGACATTGGACTTACATACCTAGTTACGTACTTACGCTTTGGCAAAACGCAAACATACATTCGAAAACGGCTATATCTAGGAACAAAAATTATTCAACAGAAACTGTACATTTTAATGACCTCTACATTTTCTTTCGTGTAGGGTGTGTTGTTGGTCTCCTGCGGTTTCTTAGTCACACCAAATTCTTTTCGACTATCTCTTGTGGTATCATAGTAATAAACAATTATAAAATCTTCAAAATGAAGAATACGTTATGAACAACATATGCTTATACAAATTTTAATTGTAGGTGAGTATTTTGTGAGTTAAGTATCATTTATCCGGGTAGCTAGTTCATGCACACTCGGGCAAACTAAAAGACGTCGGTCTCTTGAGCAGAAAGTTTTTCAAAGCCCCTTCGAGTGAGTACACGATTCAAAACCGTCAACTTCTGTGCGCCGGCCGCTTTGGTTAAACCTATAATGCGATGCTAAGTCAATAAGTATCCGCACAGAATTTTTTGAATTTGTTGTAACAATAATAGAAACTTACAATTACATCATTTTCTCAATGCACATGATCCATCGTTCACAAGCTTTCTGATGTGCTCAGAAAAAAAGCTTTTCAGTTGGGCAGCAAACCATATATGCACCGCTTCCTTCACTTCTTGGTCTGTGGCGAATCGATGGCACCTTAAGGCATTTTTATGATGGACCAAAAAAGATATGATTTGCCACTTCATCAACAGCCAATCTTCGTTTCTCTGAGTCAGAATACGGACTTGCTCAATGTTGACGTCCTGCTCTTTCCTGGTCCTTCACAGTTGTGCGACCATCTTTGAACTTTTCAATTCATTCGTACATATTTCTCCGAAGTAAACATTGCCCCCATATTGTGCGAAAAGTCTTCAATAAATTTTGGCTCCTGGTACACTTCAGACTGCAAAAAAACGGATAACCGCGCGCTGTTCTTTGGTACAAACGGTGAGCGGTGCAGCCATGCTTATTATACAATAATGCAACACTCACCGGAGTGATAACACACCACAAGCGGTGACAAAGAAACATGTCGAGGTGCGCGCGCACAAACCGATACAGCCAACCTACAAAAAATTAAAAATAGTGTGCGGATACTTATTGACTTACCCTCGTACAAGCCACAAGACACTGATTTGAACTAGCTCCGTACAGTTCTTGGCGAAGAGCGGTGGTTAAGCTACTTAACTTCTAAGCAAACAGCTCGACTTTGATTTTCCGTGGTGGACTGTTGTCTTTCATGTTTTATGACGTTTTACTGTTATACACTTAAATAATATTGCTTGTGTTACTTCATTTTACTTAGAAATATAATTACAATAATAGCGAAATTTGTGGTTATAAAATTAAATTCACCGAGTATGAAACCTCCTCCCGAACAATAACTGAATGCCATCGTCGCCATCTACCGGTATGGCGGACTACTAAATAAACGCCACATACATAAAAAATTAAGAAAGCCTGCTACGAGGGTTGATCAAAAAGACTGAGACTGATTTTTTTCTGTAGTTTCCTTGATAGTTTTATGTCTCTACCACAAATACTTGAAAAGAGCAGGGTTCCATGTATAATGTCCATAAGCGACAGCACTCTCGTAACGGTAGGTGGGTAGTAATGCTGTATATTGTTGACCCTACTTGAATTTCGCATACCACAAAATGGAGGTGACACGAGAGGAGCAATACAGCGCAATAAAATTTTATTTTCGTTAAATCATACAGCCAACTTTCGAAAAGCTGAAGCAAGCTTACGGTAAAGATGCACTACCTCGTGCAACGGTGTTTAGCTGGTTCAAGGACTTCAAAGAAGGGCGAGTCCTCTGTGCTAAGCAAGGTGGGCCTGGTGTTTCGGAATGGAATGATTTACCAGCATGCAGTCCCCCCCTCACTCTACTGTTACAGCAGCTATTACACGTCAGTATTGGCTACACTGAGGAAGCACATTACAAGGAAACGTCCAGAACATCATCAGAATGGGTGGCGACTTCATCACGACAACGTGCGGCCTCACGTCGCAAGTCAAGTCCAGGAATTTTTGGCTAAATTCAACATTACCTGTGTGCAGCATCCGCCTTAAAGCCCCGGTCTTATCCCCTGTGATTTCTTTGTATTCCCATTACTAAAGGCAAAGCTCCGGGGCATTCGATTTGAGAGCACTGAAGCAGTGCTAAAGAAAAGTGAGGCGATTCTCAAAGACCTGACAAAGAATGGCCTGCACCATGTGTTCGAGGACTGGCAGAGACGCTTTAAAAGTGCATTCAGTTAGGAGGGGACTACTTTGAAAAGGATCATGTCAACATTGATATGGAGTAATAAACATCTGTGAAATAAAATCAGTCTCAGTCTTTATTGATCAGCCCTCGTATATTTTCACTCATGTATTTAAAATGAAAGGGGAAGAAAGTGAGTAGCTCCAAGGAGATTTCAACTTGTAACTTCAGGAACAGTAAGCCAACTCTCTGCCACTGAGCTAAGAGTGCAGCAGTAACGACCTTTAGTTATACTCCACTTGAGAACCACAAATTAACAAGGTGTGTTTTAGTTACAAGCATTCAGTGTTGAAACGCTCTGAAACATCTATCTGTTTGAAATCTCGTATATGAATTATTTTCTAGAAAACTATTTTATTATTGTTGTCCCCATTATAACTATTACATGAATATACACAGCTTGTGAACAAAGCCTGGATGTCCCGAGCGTTCACGGACACCGGCCAGTTTTAAATTGACCGGCTGTACAAACAGCACCAAAGAAATTCTTTGGCAGATTTTGTATAGTTTTCTGGGTTTTTTGAGGCGTGTCCTACACCTTACCTATCGCAGAGCGTGGTGGCTTGATAACATAGCAATAAGGGGAAAAAGAGGGGAGGTTGATGCCTTTGCTTTTTCTGGTGTTATTGGAACCAAACCATGTTTATTGTCTCAGAACAGTCATGCCGTATACTAGCAAAATTACTCGTGGACGAATCGTGGATATATGGGAGGCTGGTCGCACTGTTACAGCAATTGCAACAGCAATGCATAAACGTGTTTTTATAGTAAATTACTGGATAAAATATTCCAGAAAAGTGGGGAAGACGGTCTACATACTCGTCAGAAAGTGGGCACTCCGTAAAACATCCGCAGATGATATTCCTTTACTAAATGCAAATTACTCTTTTGTTAAAATTCACTGATCACGTTTAAAAACTAGCAATAAATGTGTATATGTGTATGGTTTACCGAATATGACATACATATTAAAGCAATAAAATTGGGTATATTTTTGTCTATAATCTTGTTGTATTCCTATGATCTGCAATATGTTAGTAAAGCTATATTAACCAGTTGTAGCTTGAAACATGTTTATTGTCTCAGAACAGTCATGCCGTGTACTAGCGAAATTACTCGTGGACGAATCGTGGGTATGTGGGAGGCTGGTCGCACTGTTACAGCAATTGCAACAGCAGTGCACAAAAGTATTTTTATAGTAAATTACTGGATAAAAATATTCCAGAAAAGTGGGGAAGATGGTCTACATACTCGTCAGAAAGTGGGCACTCCCCGTAAAACATCCGCAGATGATGATATTCGTTTACTAAATGCAAATTAATCTTTTGTTATAATTCACTGATCATGTTTAGGAACTAGCGATAAATGTGATATGTATATGGTTTACCGAATATGACATACATATTATGGCAATAAAATTGGGTATATTTCTGTCTATAATCCCGTTGTATTCCTATGATCAGCAATATGTTAGTAAAGCTATATTAACCAGTTGTAGCTTGAATTAGAGGGAAAACATGCTGCTTTATTTATTATTTAGTTATGTTTGCTTCTTTGCAGCAACAAGCATTGATACCACTGTGAGAATACAGTTCTGTTTATTTTTGTTTATAAAGTATTGTTATGTATTTAATGAATACCATTCAAGCTTTAATTTGAAAATCTTCTTACACTGCACATTCTACATTTCCCAAACCTGGGTGCTCATCAAGTTTTCCCCTTAGCTTTTAAGCCTTTCAAAGGCGTGTCCTGCACTAGCCGATAAGCTATGGGCTACAATCACAATAAGAGGTCTGTATGACAAACTGAATGCACCCACTCTACCTCGTTCTCTTTTAGCCAATACGATCGAGAGCGTACACATATATTTCGTTTCTACGTCATTTTGTAACCTTTGTTGTGGTTATTGGTGCAACTATTTAGCAGAAGGACTGGCGCACCCTAGCACCGTGGCCTAAAGCAACCAATGAAATTGCCATGACTTCGCAAGGCCACGTACAACGATAAATGTGACGTAGACGCGAGGTGCAGTGAGATTTTCTTTGGCCGCTATTGTCGGTGGTCGCTTTGCAGGCCGCCATATTAGCTCAGCTATTTAATGCTCTCTTGCGATTGACTGTAACTTATGTTTGCGTTTGTCGAGGTGAATAAAATCATACCACGTTAAATTTTACGTCGTTATGTTAATGTTTAATAGTCATTGTGAATGATTCCATGATATTAATAATAATAATAATAATAGTAACAGGAATAACTCGTGTAACAACTTTTAATAAACATGTCGACAGGAGTGATGTTGATTTGGCAGACTTTCATATGGTTAGTTCGTGGAATTTGTTCAGCAGGTGCGGGAAAAGGGAGCGGTAATCAGAATGTGTCGGCCACGAATGTTATATAAAGTTATAAATGCCTCATTTAAGGATAGCACACAATGCCCGACTGCTCTTGCAATCTCGGCATTGCGGTGCTAGAACGTGAATAGTTAATGGCGCTTCTCCCGGTAGCTATGTACTCTCTGGGCCGTCGGGTACAGCATACACTGCAAGTCAAACACCGAGGAAAAGGTGCAGTCATGATGGTATTAGCTAAAGAAAGAAACCAGCTCAGAGTCATTTCAAAAGCTTTTGTGGCCGTTTCCAAGCGCTTTAAATGTTATTTCAGAGTTTGTGAGTGCAAAGATTTCCATACTTCGTGGTTTTGTTTTGTTTATTCTTTGAAAATACTCTCTTCCTATTAAGCTAGAATATTTATAAAGCTCGCTATTTTATTTAATAGAAACTGAAGTATATTTACAAACATCTGAAGAAACAATCTGATGTATTGCATTCATATAATTTTCTCTACTCACTCTTCTACAAATTATTCTTACAAACGTTTATTCTTCTACCTAGTACTTGCATTCCACCCAAAATATCCATACCGAGATTTAACAGGAAATACATGTTTTGAGGCCCCCGGAATTTCAAAAAGGCATTTTCAGAAAAAGGTATGTGTGTGTCTGTAAACAGCATAACTCAAAACTGAGAAGTCGGATAAATACTTGGTATTTAGGTTCAGTATCTTCCTAAGATACGACACAAAGCTTTTCAAGAAAATCCCCCCACCCTAAACTACCTTGTACGTGGAACATCTTTATAAACTTGATTTTATAAAACTTTTCTAACGATTTTTATTAAAATGAAAGATATTTACATGCAAAATAAAATTTATACCTTGAATTCTCTGGGAATAGTCTGTGAAGCTCTCTTCATTCGGAAGGAATTTTGTATTATCTTGAACAACTCGTAAACGTTAAGCAATAGACGAAAACGTACTATACAGAAAATGTAGATCTGATAAAGACACAATTTATTTCTAGTAAGCTTTTTCTGTCATAAGCCATTTCTGAGATATCCGTTATTAAAGGTCCGAATTATTCATTTATTGGTCATTCTCTTAAAAAAGTCCTTTCAACATTCAGTAGTTTCTCGGGATTACATAAAATAATTATGGAGTTTTAAGGCCAGCATGTAGCGTCCAGTTCTTAAACATTTGACTATCGCTGTTATCTTTTTATGTATAACGAAATGTGTAATGTAGCTATTTCTGCAAATGTTTATTTGGATTAAAATGTACTAGATAGTAAAATAAGCCTTAATAGGAATAGTTTGTATACTCGTTAATAAACGATAGGAGGTGAAGAAAGTAATGTAAATGTATCACATCAGATTTTTAAAAATTGGATGATTTTAAAATTCATGCTCTTTGCATACCACGAGAAGAAAGCCTAAGTATTTAAAACTTCAGTCTAATAAAAAATAAGATCTCGTAGATGACACATAACACAAAATGTTATTTGACTGTGCTTTAACGAGATCTACCAGAAAATTCAAGATATACATTTTATTTGAAATAAAAATGGTTTAAAGATATATTATATTTCTTAAAGTCGTTTTTGAGATATTAAAAAGTAAGGGAAAAGCTTCCCTGTAAAGGGTAAAGGGTAGTTAGGGTAAGGGGATTTTTTTTTGGAAATCTTCTTGTTCTTGGAAGATGCTGAACTTAACTACCAAGAGTGGTGTTTTAAGGAATTTCCGTTTTTTAGTTATGATGTTCATACATGTATACATGGAAGTCTTTCTAATTTGTTTTATTCAGGGAGCCTCGAAACTTTATATGCGTTGAAATCTTGGTGAACGCTTTTTCGTTAAAATACAATACTTCCTCTCCTTACTATACTAATATGCTATACTTTCTCTACTTTGATACCCGAAAGTGTTATTAAATAAAAGTGAAGTTGTAAATAACCACATAACGAATATTAATACTAATAACATCACATACATTAGTTGTATTTATTTATTCAGAAAGAAAGCTTTCAGCTTTCCCAAAAGTAGGGGTGCAAAATAGACAAAGCTTAATACTTTTACAAATGATTGTATAAAAACAAGAATAGCATAAGAAGACAAAAGTGGTTATCACAGAAATAAATTCCAATTATAAGTAAAAGAAAACAGCGGAAAATGCTATTTTAGAGGGGAAAGTACTAAAAGTGCTGACACAACCACGCTACGTCCTCCAACAATGAAGCAATACCTTTGCCTCACGATTGCTGCTTTTCTCCTCCTAGTTGTTTTTTTTATACTTTGCCACGGCTGCTCGAGCATGAGATCTTATCACTGGGTATGCGTGAGTGTATGTACATAGAAACACGAACGCTTTCTTGTAACACTTTTATTCACCATTAAAATAAGACTTAAGATTTGCCGATCACTTTTAAATTCTTACGATGTAACTGTGTCTTTTTCAAGACCGAAGATTATCAATTACATCTGATCGTCCGACCCTCTTGCAAGTTCGCACCCAGTCTTTGGACCTCGACGATACCGTTGTTCCTCACCACACTAGCGTCCCAGCGAGAGAATGTTCTCACCACACGCGCGATACAAGGAAAACCTCCTAACTTCCCCTCTCTCACCTTAAACATTTCGTACCAAACCTCAGCGTCATGAAGCTTCTAATGACCTTCACATCCTGGCCAGTGCAACTGCACCCATTAAGTCCAAGAGAAACTGGCTTCAGCTGACTTACCCTTTATACCTGGAGCTGGTCCCTAATTAGCTAAACTGTGCCTGTCTGGTCTTTCTGTCGCTTTTAACAGTCAACAATTTTCCCAATGCTTCTCCTTTTAATACATGCACTGATTTTAAATATTTTATTATTTATTTTATTTCGCTATCCTTACCAGATTATTTAGATAATTATTGACTTTATCATTTCGGCTTCAGTGTGGCTCTTCTTATATTAAGTATACGCTACAGAATGAAATTAGTTTGAATATAGATGATTTTGGAGATTTTTTATTTAACCTTTAAGAGCATAAACTGCAATGTTATGCATAAAATTGGCCTTAAGACTGAACATTTTGCAAAACTCAACAAAGTGCCTATACTGCATTCACTCTTAGGTTGATCCGCGCCAAAACAAACGCACGTGACCAGTGCACCGTGGTACAGCTCTGTAACAATGCGTGCAGGAAAGTAGTCCCATAATAATAATTTAAATTTTAGAATGAATTTATCCTTAAATGGTATAATATTCTATACAAATTCCTAAAAGTCTAATTAGCTTTAATTTGTACCGTAAAACAGAGGTACAAGTCCCAACATATAATTCATATAAGTACCTGACATCCGGGTATGCGCAGAATACTGTTTCTAGCCAGAAACCAGCAGTTTCTGTTTAGTATCATGGAGGACGGTAATTTGCTCTTGCGTTTTCGTCGACTGACGTAAAGCATAAGCGGGCAAACCATTGACTACTGGTGAAAAAACAATAGGGTTGAAAGTTTGTAAGTTATGTGAGAAATATCTAACACATCCCGTGAAAGAAGTGGTGAAATTAACTTCTGAGATCATCGGTGTTTCGAGTACAAGTATACAGTGCTCGTTAAAAAATAAATCTGAAGCGGGAAAGTCGTTACAAGCTGGAAAAACAGAAGGCGTGTGAAATACGCGATGCAAGAATGGGACAAGAAGGCAATTCACGTAACAAAATACAATTGCTTTTTATAAAAATGAGCAGCTAACAGTTGATAAAAGCGCCGCTTCTAGGGAGCGAATAAATGTAAGATATCGCATACCCGTTACTTTCATTTTCGCTGGTTTCTTTTAGAATTAACCATTATTATATGAACAAACATTTATTTTGTTGCAACTATCAATTTTATCACCTTCAACCCTAAGAGAGTATGCTAGTGACCGTTTAAGTAGTCAGACCATGTTCTCTTTGCCTGTACTCGTCACATGGTCGTGAAAATATGACAGTATTTCTGGTGCGAATGGCGGAAGGATACATTATAACGGTGCACTGGTCACCTGGGTTTTGTTTTCGTGCGGATCAACCTAAGAGTGAATACAGTTTAACTATGGTTCCTCTTGCACCAACCATCAGTCCAATAACTTCAATGGGTGATAAATTGTACTTCTCAAGGTAGTAGAGGATGGTATGCTCGTAGATTCGACATTTTTAGTGTGTACTTCAGCTGGTTGTTGTTCATACCTGCTCCATTCTCACAGTTGGATCGATGATATATCCATACGATGAGCCTGCTGGGATGGCGAGTATGTCAATCCGACGAGAGGAGCCATCTTGAGAGAGTCCATGCACCTCCTCAAATACTGTAAGGCCTTTTAGTTTTAATTCTTCAGCAATAGTGGATCTTATTTTATGATGCCGACAATTCCGTAGTGTCTCTCCGAAAGCACACGCGCCCAAAACTTGGCCAAGGGTTTCCATCTCACGATCGCAGTGACGACAGTTTACCATTCTGAGTGTTTCACCATTCCTGGCAATGTAATCTTGATGCTATTTCCAAAAGTAAATGAACGAGCGTATATTTTAAGTTCCTCTTAAGATTACACAAAAATTCAAGAGCATGAGAATTTCGAATCATTGAAGCCAGGACGAAAGAAATAAAGTTGAACTGTTACTGGACTTTAGGCAGGGGCGTCGCAGGTGACAAATAACCCCCATTGCTCGTAAAGTCTTCTCGTATATGGTTCGAGTGGGGATAACCTGAAACCAGCTGCCTAAGAATTTCTATGCCTGACTATAAGAAAGGTCCTTGATATGTAACAACTGAATTTCTGTATACATGTTAAACGTATATAGGTCAAAATCTAATAAATAAACCCTATGAGCTAGAGTCGGAAATCCAGCTCCGCCCTTAAACCATTACGATGGTACCTATTTTATATTTCAACCCCATGTTTTCAGAGGACAGTTACGTGCGTCAAACCCAGAGGGGAAGACTGCCGAAGGCGAGAGTGATTAGTTACCGTCAACTAGCTCTCCAGGTTGGTGCCGAAGGATATTGAGGAATCTCACAACCCCGTATCCAATCACCATGGGTATCGGGAACCACTGCCCTGCCGAGTCCAACCCAATTCGAATAGTTCCCTTCCGGGAAGGCCTCAGATGTTCGGCTCGGCGTACTTCTGGTAATCAAAAGAATGTATAGGTTCAGACGAACGGGAGCGATAGAAAACTGAATGCTTCAAATGTAGGCATTTTGGTGGCGACGGGTTTGGTGGTAGTGTTGGTGGCGGCGGCTTATAAAAACGTTATGTGAAATTTTCTCCTGGTAATTGTAGCAGTTTGCATTTTTATCTAAAAGTAAGGAACACAGCTGCAAGTCTCTTTCAGTCCTTGGCGCTTTAACATTTAAGAAATATTCTTCCCGTTGATCAAATCATTGACTAAATTATGAAGTAATTCAGATTCTAGACTGAATGTAGACGTAGCTTCGGTTCATTTCACTGAGAGGCAATGCGTGTTTTTCTTTCTTCGGTTTCGCGTTGATTAAATTGAAGCTGTAGGTAGTATCAGCTAGAGTAGAGTGGATGAGTTTAGGTTCCACCCTGCATGGTGCAATAACACTGTTCCTGGCCTTACGCTGATTACCTTTGGAAATCGGCTTTCGGAGTGAATTGGGACGATGCGGCTCTTCCACAAATCAAATTCACTACCTGAGGTTTCTCTGTCGTGCATGTTTCAAACAAGATCTAGGAAACATTTTACAACTCACTGAATTTGCTGGAGTGCTTAGTGTTGTTTTAGTAAAAACTGTCAGACCTACCTCTTTAAACCACTTAGAAGAGTCCAAGTGGACCCCAAATAGAAAATCTGACGTGTTATACTCACATGACTTTCTCTATTCTTGTGCAAAGTATTTTTACAAACGCTTATTCTCCATATGCTTCATTTTAATCGATACGTTAATCTTATTGCCAATTTTCTTGTAGATGCAAGGGGAATTGGTAAGCTTTAAGCGATAGTCAAATATTTTAAGAGCTGGTTGCTATGTGAAGTATTCCATTCTCTTTGCATTACCAGTACAAAAAAATCTTATGTGTTACACTCACATGACTTTCTCTACTCTTGAACAAACTAATTTTACAAACGCTTATTCTCCATATGCTTCATGTTAATCGAGATGTTAATCTTATTGCCAATTTTCTTGTAGATGCAAGGGGAATTGGTAGGCTTTAAGCGATAGTCAAATATTTTAAGAGCTGGTTACTATGTCGAGTATTCCATTCTCTTTGCATTAATAACGAATTCCCATTTGAGAAAAAGTATAAGTATTGGAAAATTTAAGGGAATAACAAGCAATATCTCGAAAATGGTTCACTCAACAAAAAAATGTATATGACAAATTGTGTATTTTAACGCGATCTACAATTTTTGTGTAGTAAAATTTTTCTATCTCTTACGGTTTACCAGTTATGCAAAAGTCGTTCACAATGAATAATACTTTTGGAGACATTCGAGAAAATTCGAGATATACATTTCATTTCTCATGAAAATATCTTAAACATATGATATTTTAATCAAAATCGTTAGCGCGATTTTTGAGAAAATTAAAATTTTCAAAAAATGTTCATGTAAAAGGCAATCTGGGGTGGGCGGATTTTCTTGAAAACCTTCGTGTCGCATCTCTGGAAAATACTGAACCTAAATACCAAGTTTGGTGTTTATCCTACTGTTCGTTTCTGAGTTATGCTGCTCACAGACACACACACGGATATGTTTCCAAAATTCCAATTTTTGGGTGGAATACAATACTTCCTCTACTTACTATACGTAGTAGAGAAAGTAAAAACTCGAGTTAACACAATAAACTATGTTGTACTTAGAACAAATAAAATCATTTCAAAACAACAATTCTGATATCTCAACTTTCTTTACCAACAATGTACCACAAAATTAGCATTGTCAAACAAACAACAGAATTACAAATTACAGTACTATTTATGTTTTCCAGCACGATCGCATTAGATGAAATAATTTGTTTTATGTTTTATGTTTTACTGGGATTCACAACTGCGTTTTAACATTTTTATAATGCACTGCCAGTACCGTTCAAGTTCTTTACATGGAGTTTTACAATTCATGTTCACTAAGTGTAACATCCAAGACACACTAGTCTCTGCATTTTCTTACAGCGAGTATCGCAAATGAATTTCTTGCAACTCTCACACTTTGTTCTAGTTTTTTTTATAATTTTTTCTCGGGCATATCTGACATTGGCCTTTTAAAAATTTCACCTTTCCGTTTCGACATGAATAGATCTTACAATGCACACGAGGGGAGTACTAAACTGTTTCCAAACAATTTCAAACCAACAATGCATGCTAGAATACCTGAAGAAAACAAGGCAGCCAACATAAAACTGTCAAGACGCAGAGAATCTTATGAGACATGAACTGCTATGAGGGATCCAAGTGGAATCCAAGTTGTATTTTAAGTTTTTACAATTGTATTTAATGAACACTTTACGGAACTAATTTATGGTAATAAAGGTGATTAAATTTGTAACACATCACAAAAATTTCAAAATTCTAAATTAGATATTTCACTCATAAAAACTAAGAAGTTTAACACTGAGGTCCAGCATAGCAGTCTGAAAGTTAACAAGATTGTAAACGTACATATAGCGTGCAGAATTGTCGAGTAGGCCCTGCTTTACTTTTTGGGCTGCTTAGAAGAGTATTTTCTGACCCTATTTTTAAAATAATTGTTAATAACATCATTTGAGTGATTTTGTCTGGGGTAGCATAACACTCGGGCAATAACCAATGCATTTACTGACTCAAAATACTGAAAATTGGAGAGTTAAGCCTCCAGTGTTCGAGTTTTTATAACATAGGTTTCCTTCCCCGTGCTTCCACTTCATAAGACCAGAAATGACAGTATCAAATGTCCTACTGGTGTTACTAATCGAGACGGCGCCGCGGTAACGTGTGCCACTCGCATTGAGAGGTCTCGGGTTCGATCCCCAGCGACCCCCACTCTTACTCATGGGCTGTTTGTGGTTTCCCGGGTCGGCAGGCGAACTCCGGAGTGGTTCATCTTTTACCACGCCTCTCCTGTCTCTCATTTCTTGTACCCAGCATCTTCCTTGTCATCTGTTTCAGAGTTGTAGAACCAGGCGACGGTGTTTGGTGGGTTGCGGTTGAGCGGTGGCTATGCACTCTGGAAGTTTCATCCTGACGTCCTCGAGAAACTGCTCAGCTGGAACCCGGCTCTAGGTGCTTTCGGACGGAAGCTTCTTCGGGAGAGCCGGAGGCTCGGGCCCAATAAAGTGGACTCGGGCGGCGTTGGGGGCGTTCAATGTAGAAACATTTGGGACCCCGTCTGTGCTTTCGTCCGTCGTCATCCGGATCTGGTGGCCTTTCGGATATTTCTCCTCATTATTCCCTCTTGAGGTCACGGTAGAAACACAAGTGACCGGCTGGCCTTCCTGAGGTGCTCTGCCCGGTTTGAGGGTCCCCTCATTCGTCCGAACCTTTATCTTTACCTCATTATTGTTGTGCTGGTAGACCGACTGTTAATTGTCGTCAGTCTAGGACTTCTTAATAAACGTATAAGCATCACACACCTCTCTCTTACTCTTCCCAGATTTACAAAAGTAAAAGGTATTACTAATTGTATAGCAATATTTTTAAAAAATCAATATACAGATTATCTGCAAGAAAAGGGCTAAATTTGCGGACTTTATAAACATGACCAAAAATGATAGCATATTCACTGTAAAAAGTAATTCTATCAATTTGTATTATATTTAAAATAGAAAATTGGATGCAATTAGCTATAGAAGTGTACAGATTTGACAACTTTGAATAAAATCAAGCTGCCATCCGCGGGTGAGTTCCCAACGTTAATATACATTTTAGAAAACAATCCTAAAAGTCGTAAATTTTTAGCAGGCTCTCCAAATAAACAGCTCTTAATTTCTATCGATTTCAAACGAATTGCAGAAACGAATTTTCGCTTAGCATTTGTTAACATTCTCTAATTAACACCTTCACTTGATTTCTCGTCTTTTAAAAAATATCAACATAACCGATACAGTAACATTTCATTACAAATAATGTTTGTATTTTGCAAGTTGTAAGAATAGCGTACAGCACCAAAACGCAATGTATAAGACTGTGTTAATCCTAGTGCACTAAGTATAATACACGCAACTTTCACTATCACAATTGTCGCTGTTGCGCATAACCACCAGGTGACTTCTCTTAGGGTTAGGGTTATACAACGCAGAGGGACACCTCGACACTGAGACCTACCTGGATCCAGTGTAGCTACCAAGCCTCAGGAGGAATCAAAATAAAAAATTAAATTGAGTTTTATTTATGGATGCTCTTCAACTGTTGTGGTCCTTAGCGTCCAGTTCTACATTGGGCGTGAAAGTCCGGTAATTTTGTACAGAGGTATCTTTATCAGGCTTGAGGTTCTTTTACGTATCGTAAATCTACGACACGGAACCACCGGCTTTACTTCCCTTCCGAGAAAAGCCGTGCTAAGGATTTTTACGCATGAAAAAAATCCATCGCCCTCCGCCGGGTTTGAACCCGCGACCTCGGAACTACAGGCCAGCATGGTAACCACTACACCACGGAGGACGACCCAGGAGGAAGGGACGAAGAGAGGGACCCACAGGAGGCTACAGGGCACAGAGACGCGCGGAAATTTATAAAAATTTCAAGCTCGAAGACCCGTCCCACTGCTAAAGCTGCCTAGAGAAGGGATCAACGACCCGTCGATCAAGCAGCTCTCTAGTGTCCACGGGAAGTACGTTTTCCTTTGAACAAGTATCCGCGCCATCTGTCCCTCACCGCCATGCGCCACCTAAAACACACCTGAAAGACGAGAAAGAAACAGAATGAAGGGGAAGTAATAGAAAGGAAATCGTGGTAGATGAGAAACCACCCCAGAATTCGCCTACCGATCCGGGAAAACCAAGAAAAGCCCATGTTCAGAGAGGACGGTCGCCGGAACTCGAACCCGGGATCTCCCGAATGTGAATTTCACACGTTACCGCGGAACCATCTCGATCGGTAGATGACTTGTCTTTATCTTTAAGCAACATGCTGGGGCATTAATAACCTAACAGCTGAATTTAAAGCTAGTGATGGCAGCTTTTCCCGAGAAACTTTGGGCCGCTCCTCGACATGACACACCTTCTACCTCATGCAGAGAATTGTGTGGCAAACAGCCGATAAATTCGCTGGCTTTTAAACTTCTGGAAGTTCCGTCATCATCAGCCGCAAGTGAGAGCAACTGGTCTACCACTGACGAATCCACACTAAAACCAGGAATAGACTTTTTCAGACAATCAAAAAGTTGATTTCGTTACAACGGAATCTCTGATTCAAGGATGACCATGCAGATGCACCAAAGCGCTTTGAGAATCAACTACAATTTTCTGATTAAGAGGTCGATCAATCTTGAGAATTGTTGAATAAAGGTTGCCTATGCACCGTTTCATCGGTGATTACTTTCATTTACTCTTAATAAAAGTGTCACAATTCTAGCCTAACCTATTCTAGTTTTGTTTTGTATTGTGAAACAGTATTTAATGTTATTTTTGCTTTCTTTTGCCAGAATGAATGCAGTTATTATTCATTAAAGTATAAGCCAAGTCCTGCCATGCAAAATATTTCAATACTCATTTAAATTTGATTTTTATTAATATTGCTACTCGTATATTTAATTTAGTAATAAATAACTAATTTGTATTTCCTTGGAGTGTATATATGATGTAGCTATTAATACTATTGGCATGACTAAATTAACATAATGCTTCAAAACAAATGATGTTCCTTTGCTTATTCATGTCACCAATCCAAACAATTTTTCCAATGTTACCACGTATTATACTGAATAATGTTGTTACATGCTGGCAGAGGCCTAAAGGTTCACATGAAAAATTAAATTAATTACATTGAGAGGATGTATACTCACATAACACAAATCTACTTAAATATTCCTAGATTAATTTCCCAACCGTTTGGGGTTCCTACATTATTAAATATGAAAGGTGAAGGGAGATGTCCACCGATCCAAAGGCCGGCTTGCACACGCGATCCGCTTCTCTCGGAATCGCTATATCCCCACTCGTGGCTAGCCAAGCTACCAGCCAGGACTGACGTCATCTCAGTCAACATGAAAGTGCCTTCCGGATGGCGTGATCAGTGCACAGGAGGAAGGAGTGTCTGCGGTCGAAAGTGATTGAGAGACAAAAGCAAACAATATGTCTGGTAATGACAATGTAGAACAACAATATGTCTGGTATTGACAATGAAACCCCCAAATTATTGATATGCCACATCTCCCTCCACTTACAAGAATGTGGCGTCCCGCCGAAGAAAAAAAGAAGACATAAAAATACAAATGAAATGGACATATGAGTACAGATTAATTCCCCGATTAACAAAAGTTATACATTAAAAGAATTGAAACTGTACAATGAATTATTTGTAGATCACCAGAGGCCCCCCCCCGATGCACAAAATCATGTGAACTTTTAGGTCTCTACCCAGCATGTTACAATATCCCGATTTTGTATTATATCAAAATTACAAATCTGGTTTTAAACGATGGCACAACTCTACTTATAATTCTAACTGCATGGGTGTGAATTTAGCGTTGCTTCGTGTGATAGGTTTTGTAAATCTAAATGTTCTCCCCTTTTAATGTTTACTTTTGTATTGGTTTAATTTGTGAAGATATTTAACCGGATGTACTTCAGTCGAGTTACACATTTTCAAAAATACTTTTAACTCATTCAAGGTATAATGAAGTGGATTAGAATTTTAACATCTGACCAAGAATCCAAACAAGGACAATCCATTAAGCTACGCAGCAATGTTTTGGTTACGAGTCTATAAACACATTAATAGCGTTTTGAGCACTAGCCTGGATTCAATTACAGTTGTATTCCGCTTCCAATGCCCTCAAAAATAAAATATAAATAAATAGCAAAGTTTTTATTTAATCCCCCTGGTTTGGAGTCAGTTACCTATATATTAATTGCAATATTTCTTTTTGCTAGGAAGTTTAGTTTTGGTTTGGAAATATTTAGCTGAAACCTCGTTTCGGAAGCTTTTATGTTAACTATTCTTCATTATATACCAAACTCTTCTGCATAAAATTTCAACTCCATAGTTATTGTGATTCGCATATTAACTGGAATTTGGTAGGAGGCACTTAATTTAAATATCATTGATTTTGCATCACTTTCAACAAAATTTGAAATAATATTCAAATTATTGGGTATAAAATTTCAACTGTGTCTTTGCAGTAATTGGCGAGTTATTTCATGCATACAAAGGATGGAAGGAGAGACCAAAGCAACGCTAATAGAAGTACCCCAATATCCTAGGCACCTAAAAACAGAAATTAATTTTTAGGGGAAGATTTTCCATGCAATAAAGTACTTTAAAGCAGAAGAGTGTCTATTGAGTAATCATTGAAATTATTTGCCCGAAAACGAAATCTAGTTGGCTTAATTGTTGCTTAGCTTTATGTAATAATTTTCGGTCATCAGTTATTTTTAATGTAAATGAATCATGAACAAGTTTTAGGACTGTACATGTACATATAGATATATTCTATGCTATTAACCTTATAATCTGTCGATAGCATAAGAACCCGGATAAATCCCAAATACTATGTAAAACAAGGTGTTTAGAAATAGAAGTTGGGGGAAAAAAGACGGTAACAGCAGGTAAGTAAGCACAGTATTTGGATTAAACTTACTTCCTCTACACCTTCAGCAGCATAAAATCCAAACCGAAAATTAAGTTTCTGCACTCATCGGAATTTCGCGTTCTGAGGTTACCTGAAACCAGCATACTTGTGAGTGTGTTCCCATGTTCCTTGTGTGATGGTGTTTGCGTTAGGTAATAAAACTATAGGTGTTTATGAACTACACTGAAGAAATAATTTCAGGGAATGTAGACGTGTCTGATATAAGTAATTTGAGATATGCAACGTATGGTCCACGGATAAACATAACCCAATTATATGGTAATATACATATTGGTATCAGATGCTGATAAATCGGTGTTAGAGCTAAGCGGATAGAAAATTGGCTTAGAATGTCTTTAAAACTGCTGCACGAGTATAGGAATTTGATTTTCAGCTGCTCGTTATTAGTGTTCTCAAGATTTAATGCTACAAGAATCTCTCAAATCTTGAACTAATCATTGACAGTGCAACACTGAAGATCGATTACATGTAGAGCCGTTTCTTTAAGTGCTCGTGTGAGTTAATGCGTAACGCCAAAGCAGATGTACCGAAGTTTATGGCTCTCTTTCTGTCATGCAATTATTTGTGTATGTGTGGTTTGAATTCTATACGAAGAAGAGCTGTGATATGTATATTCAGGACGCGATTCTGATTCGCCAGTGCAGTAACACTATTATAATTTTCTTGATTCGGCTCATTGAGTTAATTGGATTATCTTGAGACAACACGGAGAACATGTAGACCTCTGAATTGCAAATATGCACCCTATTTACGGTGAATCAAGAAATCGTGGTTTAGCTGTTGCAGCACTGTACAGAGAATGGTATTCCGATAGGCCCAACCACATCACTCCAGTTTCCAGTCCATCGATTGGCGTTTGCGAGAGTGCGGAATCTTCAAAGTAAACAGAGGCGATACGAGTGTTACACGAACTCGACGCACAGTGCAATTTGAGGAGAATGTTCTGCAAAGAATTACAGAAGAGCCATCTACCAGCACACGCACTATTGCACGTACACTGGGCAATAACCATGTTCGCGTATGGTAAGCCATACACGAAGAGCAACTTCAACCATTTCACTGGCAAAAGGTGCAAGCACTAAGCTCGGGAGACTTTGGCCCTCGGGTACAATTTTGTAACTGGGCGTTGCTGCTGCAACAGCATGAATTGTTTTCATCGATAATGTTTACTGTTGAGGCCTGGTTCACCAGGATGTTCTAGTTTCCAACTCAAGGAACAGCCTTATTTGGGAGTATGTCAATATACATGCTTCGTGGAAAAGAGTCAGCAGCAGACGTTTTCGGTGAAATATGGATCGGAATTTTTTTCAGACCAAGTCATTGGCCAATATCTGCTTCCCCCTCGGTTAAATGGACATGTTTATCTTTATTTGTTGCAGAACACTGTGCCTGTATTTTAGAAAGCCTACTCTGCATACTCGTATTCGAATGTGGCTACAACATGATGTAGCTCCGCCCTATTTCTCCGTGGTTGTACGAAAGCATTTGAACCAAGTTATTCCTGCCTGATGGATCGGAAGGGGAGTCAAACAGTAGCTTGGCCATTATGCTCTCTAAACCTCGATGCAATTGATTCCATTTTCTGGGGTCACCTCAAGTCTTTGGTATATGAAACAACCATCACCTTAGAAGTTTTTATTCTTTCCTTCACTATTTAAACCATTTACCATTATGAAGTACAGCATATGAATGCATTAAGCATGATTCATTCATTGATTCATGCATTGTAGCGATTGTAATTAGTTGCACTGATATGCTGAAATTAAAATGCAAACATAAATTACAATTTAGCGTAATTGAAACATGAATTAAAACTTAGGGTAAGGCTGCATTAATATGCTCTACTAAAAAGAGTAGTGAACGAGAATCGAACTCAACGACTACCTTTTACTCGCGAAAGCTAATATCATAACCATTGCGCCAGAGATTTATGTCTGAAACATCCCTTCGTTTTGGGTGTTGTGCTCTCGAATGGTATCAGCATTAACCTGTGGCGTAATGACACTTTAGAAACGTATAGATGTAACTTCGAAATTGAACACAGGCCATACGTCTTCTGTCCCAAGTTACTTGCTTAAGGCACTTGCACATTCTCTGAAAACATGTTGGTGTAGTTCAGTAACATCCTGTATATTCTCTAATTTGAACCTTAATCTGGCCCACTGTTCTGTTATAAGCAGAAGCTCCGGGTAAAGGAGCATGCACGCCTTGCATCTCATGTTGTTGGCTATTGGTAATTATCCGACTTTCAGATCCATACACTACTATTACACAGTATGATTTCACCTTACCGGAACCCCCCAGAATGGTAGTAAAAGCTTACAGATGTCCCCTGTACCGAACCTTCTTCAGGGTTCGTGCGAGTGTAAAAGGAATTGATCGCCGCCTCAAGTTAACTTGTTGTAATGTTAAATCCACTGCTGTCTGCTAGTTACTAAATAAGTTCCAACTATGTGAGACTAAAATACAAGTCCTGTGTTCGACACGCGTATCACCGAGTGGGAGAAAAGCTGCTTTGCACTCCGTTCACTTAAGCGCCACGTGTAAAGACAAGCGTGACTAGACGAAGAACGGACAAAGTGATATTTGTGTCAGGAGTAAGATTTAAATGACACAATGGAGAGATCGTCCTTCGTTGTCTAAGGGGAACACGCTGGATCTAGTTTCCGAGATCGCCACTTCAAACCCGGCGAGGGCAATGGATTTTTTTCAGGCGTAAAAATCCTTTGATGGGTCCTTCGGAAGGGAAGTAAAGTCGGGGGTCCCGTGTCGTAGATTTGCGTTACGTAAAAGAACTTCAAGCCTGATAAAGAGGACTTTGAGATAAATTCCAGTCTTTCACGCCCAATATAGAATGGGGATAAGAACCACAGTCGTCAAAGGGTGTCCATAAATAAAACTCAATTTAATGTTCACATAGAGAGCATGCTTTAACAATGAATATTATTAGCTAAAATAAAGACCGTGAAATCAAAAACAGTGGAGATAGGGACTGAATCGGAGATCGCGTAACTGTGTGTGGAGAAGATGGAGACGAAAATGAAATCTAGAATAGTGCAGATGGAAACTGAAATGAACAAAATGGAGAAAATTAACTCTGACCTCGGTCTTGACATAGACTTTGTGAAATCTGAGATAAATGCTACTATAAAAGACATTAAGGAGAAGAAGGCAAATCTGATATGGAAGGAATAATTAATGCGATGGACGAGGGTCTCGACCAGCAGAAAATACGTTATATCAATAGGCGAAGGAAAGCAAGAGAACGATGGACGCCGTTGTGTAGAAGATACGCCGCCAAGGTCCGAGCTAAAGTTATAGAGGTTCCATAATTATGAGACTGGATAGCACTAAAGCGGTGAAGCCTCAGAAATTTGACGGCACTTCGTCGTTGGTGGTGTTTAAATGACAGTATGGGGTCATTACGACTCCTCATGGGTGCCGACAAGGAAGGAAACACAGATATTGGCTGCACTGTTGGGGCAAGTCCAAAAACTTTTCGCACCAAAGGCTCGGCTTAGAGCGTTAGAAGGGGGCTATGAAAACATCGCCTGGTTGTCCAGCTAAAGATAGGAATAAAACAACCTTATGACAACTTCTAGGAATTTGCTATGGAGGTAGGGCGGGTGACACAACGGACTCTGACGGATTTGCCACCAGATTTTTTTCCTGAGATAGCCCACACATTTATCGCAACGTGAGAGACCGGGAGGTGATTCAGTGGCTGCTCCTAACCGAACATCGTAATAATATGGGCTCCCTGGCTGCTATTCTCCGCATTGAAGGGACAAAGATGACGGCCGCAGGGGCAGCCTAATGCCGGAAAGAGCTATAATGGCTGTGAAAGATGGAGACCGGCGCCAGTAGCAACAAAAGCTTAACCATCCTAGAAGAGGTGAAAGGATACTAGCTATATCTGAGGAGAGTTCTGACACCTAAGTTCGAACTGTCAGCGATCAGAAAGCTGCTAAGACTTAGCGTAAAGGATGGTACGTTGGCTCCATCATCACCTTCACCTTCCTTTACATTGAACAGAGTGGCTGGGAACGCCTTGGATGCTCTGGTATCACATGGAAAGATTCGGGACCACCCCTAGAGAGCGGTAGTATACACAGGGGCGTCACTAATCATTTCCAATACAGATTTGGTGCGGGAACAACCAAGGGGATGCCGGTTAGGCGCTATGAGATACGAACCAGATTAAGCTCACTTGGATTTGACTAATGGTAGGAGTAAGTTATAATTGTGAGTTTTCGTGGCCGTAATCACTGAGGAAATCATACTCGGCCTGGTCTTCCTTTTACGATGCCAAGGTGGACGTCGAGCATCTCATATTACGCCTGAGTCGCATCGAAATTCTGTTGAATCATCCGCAGGTGTGGTTGCAGTCAGTGAGGCTTTTAGTTGTAGTGGGAAGTGGTTCCGACGTGGAGCGAGAGGGTGGTGAGGTGGCGGGCAGAAAGAGCCCTAATGAGGATCTTGGACGGAGGAGCATCTCACCATGTCCTAGAGAATTGTGAGGCGATCACCTATATAATATCAGCGGCAGTGACATAGCCAACCTAAAACTAAGGAACCAGATAGACGATTGGATAACTTTATCAAGGATGGAATTGTGAATTTTTCACTGTACCAGAGTAAGCAGATTCTAAATCTCTTCGCCCGGTTCCGGAGACCTTCAGCTTATCAGAAGATTGTTATGGTTATTCCTATAAAGTGTTCACTGCATCGACGCCGGCTATACTCGGCCAATCAGACAGCCTACTCAGCGTGATCCGGTAGCGAAGTGGAATGAAGTGGAGAACCAAATAGTGCATATTAAAGAAATCCGAGAGCTCGTGATCCTCGTCAGCAGTGCAGGTGAAATAGAAGGATCGATATCTGCACTGCTCCATTGACTACCGGAAGTCAAATGAAATCATTAAGAAAGACTGGTTTCCTTGCCGTGGATTGCCGATACCCTGGACACCTCAGCAGATGCTCAGTGGTTTTCCAACTTGGACTTGGACCTAAAGTCGGGGTACTGACAAAGGAGAAGACACGTTTTCTACTGCACATGGACTGTTGTAGTAGACATGGACTGCACATGGACTGTAATGCTTTCGGACTCTCCAACGCCACTGCAACGTCCAAGTGACCCTTACAGTCATTAATAAGGGCATAACCTAAAATGCTTCGCTAATAACCTTAGCAGTTGAGCGTCCTTAAGCCCCTCTAAAATGCTTGCCTCCTCTAGCTCAATAACGCTATTGTTATAGGCAAGATATTTTAGGATCAACTGAGCAACCATAGGAAGGTGCACAAAAGTCTTCGCTAAGTCAACCTCGAGTTAAATCCAAATAATTTTTAACAAAACTTATTTTGAGAAACGATGTGTGCTATCAGGGACACATCGTAAGTCCTGAATGGAATGGCTGCGTACCCCTTGAAGCTTATAAGTGGCCCAGGCCGATTAACAAACAAGAATTGCGGCAGCTCCTGAAGTTTCTGGCGTACAACTGGAAATTCGTTGGGATATGCAAATATCGCCAAAACGTTGATGCAACTCACCAAGAAACGACAAGCCTTCTGGTGTGCAACCAAGACGAGGCGGCTTTTCAGGCCCTGAAGAAGGTATAGTACACGGCCCTTATAATAAGTTCATCGTGGAAAGGGATGCCAGTGAGATAGGCATCGGCGTATCCTCTCACTAGAGCAGGACGGAGACGAGGGAGTATTGACCTACCTTCTCAAGAACAACCCCAACACTGAGCGTCGTGGCTGGGATCATCCTGTCTTCCAATTGACAGGACGAGAGCTGTTGGCAGTTGTGGAGACCCTGTAACAGTTCCATAACTACCTTAATGGATACGAGTTTCACCTCCAAAAAGAACACTCCTCCCTATCTTAGATTTTGGAATTTACTAACTTAGAGGGACAGATGAGTGCTCAGTCTAACGGCTACAGGAGTACAACTTAACATCGCATTACCGGAACGGAAGTCATTATTCTATATAGATGTCTTTTCTAGAAGACTGTGCCAGGAAAACTGCAGCCACTGTGTGAAAGTGTAGAAGAAAGAGAGTTGCAGTCCCACCTCCGGTGTGTAACCTGCAGTCAATTGGAATAAACATACCTTGAGGAGAGAATAATTGAAGGATCGATCCCGACGGATAAAGAACCTGATCAATGATCTGAGTGGGCGGATGTTACTCCCATAGGACCGATTTATAATAGCTATTGGGCACAGTAGGACTACCTGTAGTCACGAATGGTGTTTTGAAGAGAGCGTGGGAGTCTATAAACGGGAAAGAGGCAGTGCTACTGAAGAGCACGATGAAGTAGATTCTGAGGAGACCCATGCCGGTACTACCGGAGACTACCTTGGTGTAAATAAGATTTGGGAGAAGATACGTCACCGATTTTATTGGTTACGTATTCGAAGCGACGTGAAGAGATGGTGCAAGGAATGTGACATCCGCGCAGCAAGTTGTAGAACCCAAACCTCAATCTGGACCGAATACAACAATACAACGTCAGAGTGCCCTTCGGACGGATTGCCATCGACGTGGCACGCCCCTTCTCTAGACAGACGCGTGAGCTCGCTTATTGCTTGCGATGGACTTTCTCAAAGTGGCCGGAGGTTTACACAAATCCCAATCTTCTGCCAGTCAGGGCCTCCTCCAGCAGTTATCCCAAATAACTATTTGGATGAAAAAAATCGCAATTGCTTATGTATGTCTCACTAGATTTTGACTAAATATATTATGTTTGAAATATTAGCACAACAAATAAAGCATATACCCTGACTTTGCTGTAAAAACCCTTTGGAGGCCTCCTCAGTGACATATATAACTGGGAAACATGAAGTAAAGAAAAACCTTACCAGGGCTGATCAACAAAGACTGAGACTGATTTTTTCCTGTAGCTTCCATGATAGTTTCGTATCTGTAACATAAATATTTGAAAAGAGCGGGTTTTTATGTATAATGTTCGCAGGCGGCAGCACTCTCGTATTTGTAGATTGGTAGTAATGCTCTATTTTGTAGGGACGTGCATTTCGCATGTCAGACAATCAGGTGCTGCGTCTCTTTGCTGATGGAGGGGATGCATTTTTTTAAATCAATTATCACCGGTGATGAGTCATGGCTGCATCATTATGATCCTGACGGAAAACAAGCCAGCACAGTGTGGAAATCGCCAGGTTCTCCAACACCAAAAAAGGCAAAAGTTGTTCCATCTGCAGGGAAACTGATGGTGAGTACATTTTTGACTGTAATGGAATGATTAACCAGCATGCAGTTCCCCCTCACACTACTGTTACAACAGCATACTACATGTCAGTATTGGCTACACTGAGGAAGTACGTTGCAAAGAAACGACCAGAGCTTTCTCGGACTGGGTGGCGACTTCATCATGACAATGCACCGTCGCACGTCGCAAATCAAGTCATGCAGTTTCTGACTCGATTCAACATTACCTGTGTACCACATCCACCTTATAGCCCCGATCTTGCACCCTGTGACTTTTTTATTCCCATCACTAAAGGCAAAACTTAGGGGTATTCGATTTGAGAACTCTGAAGCAGTGCTCAAGAAAAGTGAGGCGATTCTCAAGGACCTGACAAAGAATGGTCTGCAGCACGTGTTCAAGGACTGGCAGAGACGCTATAAAAGGTGCATTGAAGTAGGAGGGGACTACTTTGAAAAAGATCATGTAAATATTGAATTGGAGTAATAAACATCTGTGAAAAAAAAATAGTCTCAGTCTTTGTTGATCAGCCCTCGTACAACAACAATGTCAAGCTGATTAAGCCATGCAATTTGTGTCAAATATATAACGTTTCGTAGCACTTACTTATTACAAGATACTTCCTATTGTTTGACTAAGTTTTCCAACGTTTTAAGCAATAGGCTTTGGAAATGCTAGGTCTATTTTTTTCGCCCATTTCATGCAAGGAGTATGCAGTGCAAAAGTTTATATATTTGACTTGCGTTTTGACAGCAGATTGTCGATCTAGCTCCTCTTTGACTTGCATACCTAAAACAAGGTACTGAAACGATTTCTGGTGAATATTTAGTAACAGGAAACACATATAAAAGTAAACTTTTATATTAATGAGTTGTAGAATATCTATAAAAATAAATACATTTTAAAGAATGTCGTGTGACTGTCTGACACTTTCATTTTTTTACCTTTGACTATCTCTTTATTTTGAAAAGTGAGTGTATGTGTGTGCGTGTTCTCATATTAAGAAATGCCCGGGTTTTCATTATTTGTATTATAGGCTTGTTATTACAACTAATGCCGGCGGAGTGACCGGCAGAGGTGGTAGGTTACGCGAGAAAGAAACTCCGAATCGGTGGGCATAAAATGTTTTCTGAATGCATTACATTCTTGAAAGGAAAAGTTGGTCAAATACCAAACTATCGATTCTGATTTTACATTGTGCTGTTCACTTCTGGACCGAAATTCCAACTAGTATACGTTTCTGACCGTGGGATCCGAATAATACCAGGTGGCCCAACAGCGCTATATTTCACTTTTGTAGATATCCCTTCGTGCGTTTAAAGAGTTACAGAACTCGACGGGGCAATTCCAAGTTGCACCACCTGGTACATAATATACAATCCCCCAATAGGTTGTCGTATAATAACCTAACTTTATTTCGCAATGACTGTGTAGCTCCTCTAAGGCATATTGTTTTTTCACCGCAGACGCACATGTAGGAGCATAAAGGTACACAATTTTTTAAGAAGGTAATTGAGTGTGAGCTTGGCAAATTTCTGAAACATACCTAGTTTAGTATTTGGGCTTGGAAATTTTAACTACACAGGTCGAGGAGTTTCTTGAAATTTTTTCTGCCCCATAGAGCCCTTTACATGAAACAATCTTCGTCGTTTTTCATATTCTCAAGGATTTTTGTAACTAATGTTTCAAATATTGATATGGCGAAGAAAATGTTTATTTTACACTTTCAACACACATCAACTGAAGTTTTCTTCATGCTCATTTAATTTTATTTGACTGGGAAACCGAAAATATACACAAAAACTTAGTGAACGAGGATTATAGAGCTCATTAAAATATACAACTTAAATCAAACAATATTTTCCATAACATTAGCCATTCCTCTGCTATGGGTTTAATTTCCTCCCATGCTAAAATCCACTGTAATGGGCTATTAAAGACATTTGAACATAGCGACTCCTTTTCCCCAAATGCTTTTGTCAGAAAAGGGGATAGAAAACTTATGTGTTACATTCACAACACTTTCTACACCCACTGTCGTTTATATTTATAAACCTTCTGTAAACTATTTCTATGAAGGCTTACTTTTCTGTCTACTTCATATTAATCAAGATAAGCCTTGCAGAACTAGTTTTATTAGTAATGAATCGTTACGCCTTTTCCTGTAGGCACAAATAGGAGAGAGCAAACTGAATCGATAGTCAAATGTTTAATACCACGCCGCTATACGCTGGCCTTGAAATTACATACTCTTTCCATAATATCTCGGGAAACAAATGCATAGCGATAGCGCTTTAAAAACTACAAAAGTATTTAAAAGTTCAAACCAAAAATAGCAGATATCTGGGAAATGCCTGAATGGCATAAAAAACATTTTAAATAATTTGTGTGTTTTAAAGAGATCCATAATACATTAGCTTTAAGTTGAAGCATGTAAAGCAGAAAGAGAAAACACTATATACCACACGATAGTTCTTAATACTTAACTGCCTAATCTCCAAACCTTGAAGCGAATACTTTGACCCAAGATCACATGGCTTGTACAAGGAATAATGGCTTGAAGATATATTCATAAAATAATTAACAACCGTATTCTTTACTTTAATAACTCAACACGTGAATATCACACCAATGGTTACAATTCTCAACCCTTGTTCATTCACTATTTCATTTTAGAGTTTACAGTTTCCATATTTATTATTCAATTCCAATTTTTACAATTTGCTTCCTGCTCTCACATTTAAAGATTAATAGTTAAACGCCAAAAATAATTATATCTATCCGACGATAAATCTCTACCGATACCCAATTACAAAGAGAATTTTAAATAGATTTAGCCGAAAGAGAATTTTGTGTACCGTGCCGAATGCCTCTATCTGACGTGATCCTGCTTGTTTCCCTCGGTGAAGACAGACTGGTTCGTCCTGCTACCCAGCACGTTGGAGCAGATGTCGAGCAGATCGAGAGTGTTTATCGCGTGCGCAGTCGACGAGTCTCGTGGCGTGACCTACTACGTGAGTCCAAACTTGTGCTGGTTCTTCTTCTTGTAGCGAACTATTTGAACTACTACGTTGATCATTTCACGTCTTTTTGTCGCATTCGGCAGCGTTCCTTGGATACATGCCCGTCGCGTAGTGTATATTTCTCCTGGGAGGGTGGATTTGGCACAACCTCTACTATTGAAAAATACTATTTAAAATCTGGGTAGTCTGAAACATGAAATTTAGAAGAGAACAACCAACACCTGCTTGTAACAATATGAAAGTAAGCGAAGCACGGACGCCAGAAGATATCGGGATATTTTCCATATTTCACTGTCAAAAGTGTAACTGGCTACAACATTATTACAGCTGGTACTGAGAGACTAGGTAGTGAAGGGAATCGAGGATATTCAATATGTAGAGTAATCTAGAAGTAATGAGGGGTTGATTTAGTAGATGTTGTCTCGATGAAGTTATTTGGTCTACCCACGTATACTTTTTAGTGGCATGGTTATTAACTCATGCTTTATTTAAGGCATTATTCTTTATATGTGCGGGGATGGTAATTCATAATGTAAAAAAAAATCAAGATATTTTAATAGGAAGTTTATCAATTTTTATGCCTTTTACTTACTGACAGGGTTTGTTAGTACTCGGACCGTCATTAGCGAACCCTACCCCTCCTAGTTCGTACAGGTAGTGACAAAACGGTCATGTTTCAACTTAAACCTCACTTACTGCACATTTTTAATTATCTTTTTCTTTTGTGTAGAACCTTTTTGTCTATCTCTTACGTTTACCAGTTATAAAAATTATATAAAATTCCTTCGGAGTGAAGAGGACTTCACAGACTATTCCTAGAAAATTCAAGATATGCATCTTAGTTTTCACGTAAATATCTTAAATATATGTTATTTTAATCAAAATTGTTACACACATTTTTCTAGAAACTCAAATTTCGAAACATCCTCTAGGTAAGGCGTAGTTTAGGGTGAGAGGATTTCCTTGAAAACCTTTGTGTCGCATCTTAGGAAGAATACTGAGCATAAATATCAACTTTTGTAGTTACTCCATATTTTGTTTTCGAGTTCTGCTGTTCACACACTTACACATCTTTTTCTAGAAATGATTTTCTTTGGTTTCAGGAGGTCTCAAATCATGTATTTCCTATAAAATCTCGCAATTGAATTGTTTGATGAAATGGAGTATTTCCTCTACTACTAGGTACATGGTAGAGAAAGTAAAAATAATCGATTTAGAATATGAATAGCTGAGTGTTTGTTTTTCTGCATCCTACATTTAAGAAACTCCGCGTTCATAACCAAGTATTTCTAGGTAATTATTTATTGTGATCAACACCAACTGAATAGACTTTTTGTGATTAGTACAGCGCGGTCATTTTAAGATGAGGCCACAGACCGGCTATATGTTTAGCACGCTGCACTTGGTACTTTTACGATGCGCAACTGACGATCTTGGTGCATCTCAAAGGTGAAGCTTTATTCAAGACATCTGTTTGTATGTGGTTTGTATAAGAGGTTTATTGCCTTGTTAGTCTACTGCAATGCCTGCAAGACAAGTTGCGCTTGAACAAGGAATTTTTATGTACGATACACACGTAAGAACTGAATCATGTAGACAGACGTGTATACAGTTTTAGGAGAAGTTTGCTGGTATACCAGTTCCAAGTAGAGAAACTGTTAGACGTCTGGTTAATAGGTTTAGAACAACGGAATCACTATACACTAAGCCTAATTTGCTTTGCATTGGTTTGCTTAAGAGTGTTAATATTTTGTTATTAGTCCACTGCAATGCCTGCCGACAAATTCACGCTTGAATAACGAATTTTTATATGTGATACAAAAAGCCGAATCATATAGACAGGTGTGTAGAAATTGTCAACATACAGTTCCAATTAGAGAATTTGGTTTAATAAGCTTAGGACAACGGAATCGCTAAACGCTAAACCTAAGAAGCGAAAACGAGATATTTTAACGGAGGAAAAAGTTGACGAAGTTCCTACATCTATTTGTGGGATAGGAACAATCCCCACACTATAGACGAACTTAAGGACAATATAAGAACAAAAATTATTAAGATTACGCAAGACGAACTTATGCATGTGAATGGAAATTTCATCCGAAGATTTCAGGAGTGTCTTCACGCAGATGGACAGCACTTATAACAAGGTTAGTATCCTTTAGAGTACATTTTACTATCACTCATAAGTAAAGCGGGAATTACGGAATGAAAAACTCCCAGTATGATAGACAGTATGCGGAGCACGCATACGCGCGATCCGTGGCCTCACTATAAAATGATCGCACTGTATATATGAGCATCTGTGAAATAGTAATCGGTAAAAAGAATTCTTGTAATTGTTACTCATTACGAAGAAATATAAATCACATCTCTATATATTTAACTATGTCGTAAAAAAAGCAAGCGCTGACGAATCTAATGTATGTCATACTAAAAGGTTTAATGAATCATTAAAGTGCCTTGCCAAACTATACGTAAAAGGTGAAATGGCAGAGTGAGAGATTGCGGGAATATAAAATAAAATATCAAGTGATCTTGAGAGAAATTGAGGTTAAGTGAAGAGCTATAAAGAAGCGGAAGAAATTTTAAGATTTAAAGAGGGCTGGAAAATAAACAGAGAAAAGAAAATACACTGAATTAAAGAAAAGGAGGAACTGCCTCGGCGAGTGATTAAATGACACCATTAACTGAAAGTATTTGGGGAAATTCAAAACCTAATTCTGTGGACTGTATACTGCATCGTTAGGCAGTTCTCTCTTGGCGTACAATAAAGAAACTATAAGACTTTAAAAACCGTTACGTTTCCTCGGGACTTTCTATTTACACATCCCCTCGTTAGCAAAAGATGTGCAACAAGCTTCTTTTTTTTAAAGTTTTGCCTTTTACAGCACCCAGGGCAATGGTAGACATCACCACTAGGGAGAAATTCTGGGTCTCAGTATCATAGATGAGAATAAGGAAAAGCATGCAAAATACTTACGGAATCAGAAAATTCAATATGTAGAGTAATGCAGATAGAGAGCCAACTTAAAAACTCACTGCACAGTCGGGATTTGAACACGGTTCTCTCGCTATCCGTGTGGTTATTTTAAGTATTGAGCTACGGTGACAAAGTGGGGACATTGAATTCCCCAATTAATTCAAGTTGTTTCCCAGATAGACCACCAAGGCATCTCAGTAGAGATGACAATCTCAAAGGCGACCTGCCATCGTAAATACTTTAATACTGCGTGTTTATGGCTTTCTTTTTAATTATTATACATACAATTAATTGAGATTAATTATACTTTTTAGAGTCCTTAGCCTGGTCTTGGCATATTACTTTCTCTACTACGTATAGTAAGTAGGGAAAGTATTGTATTCCACCCAAAACTTCGATATCAAGATTTCACCGGAAATACATGTTTTGAGACCCCCTGAATCCAAAAAAAACATTTTTGGAAACATGTCCGTGTGTGTGTCTGTGTGTCTGTGAACGGCATAACTCAGAAACGAACAGTCGGATAAACACCAAACTTGGTATTTAGGTTCAGTATCTTCCAGAGATGTGACACGTTTTCAAGAAAATCCCCCCACCCCAGATTACCCTTTACATGGAACATTTTTCGAAAATTTTAATTTTCTCAAAAATGGCTCTAACGATTTTGATTAAAATATCACATGTTTAAGACATTGCCATGGGAAATGAAATGTATATCTCGAATTTTCTGGGAATGTTTCCAAAAGTATTGTTCATTGTGAACGACTTTTGCATAACTGGTAAACCATAAGAGATAGACAAAATTTTACTACACAACAAATGTAGACCGCGTTAAAATACACAATTTATGTCATATACATATTTTTTGTTGAGTGAACCATTTTCGAGATATTGCTTGTTATTCTCTTAAATTTCCCAATACTTATACTTTTTCTCAAATTCGTTATTCATTTTTACTTTCTCTACTACGTATAGTAAGTAGGGGAAGTATTGCATTCCACCCAAAAATTCGATACCGAGATTTCACCGGAAATACATGTTTTGAGACCTCCTGAATGCAAAAAAAGCATTTTTGGAAACATGTCCGTGTGTGTGTCTGTGTGTGTGTGTGTGTCTGTGTGTGTGTCTGTGAACAGCATAACTCAAAAACTAACAGTCGGATAAACACCAAGCTTGGTATTTACGTTCAGTATCTTCCAGAGATGCGACACGAAGATTTTCAAGAAAATCCCCCCACCCCAGACTACCCTTTACATGGAACATTTTTCGAAAATTTTAATTTTCTCAAAAATGGCTCTAACGATTTTGATGAAAATATCATATGTTTAAGATAATGTCATGAGAAATGAAATGTATATCTCGAAATTTCTGGGAATGTCTCCAAAAGTATTCTTCATTATGAACGACTTTTGCATAACTGGTAAACCATAACAGATAGACAAAATTTTACTCCACAAAAAACGTAGATCGCGTTAAAATACACAACTTATATCATATACATTTTTTTTGTTGAGTGAACCGTTTTCGAGATATTGCTTGTTATTTCCTTAAATTTTCCAATACTTATACTTTTTCTCAAATTCGTTATTCATTTTTACTTTCTCTACTACGTATAGTAAGTAGGGGAAGTATTGCATTCCACCCAAAAATTCGATACCGAGATTTCACCGGAAATATATGTTTTGAGGCCCCCTGAATCCAAAAAAAGCATTTTTGGAAACATGTCCGTGTGTGTGTCTGTGTGTGTGTGTGTGTGTCTGTGTGTGTGTGTGTGTGTGTGTGTGTCTGTGAACAGTATAACTCAAAAACGAACAGTCGGATAAACACTAAACTTAGTAGGTATTTAGGTTCAGTATCTTCCAGAGATGCGACACGAAGGTTTTCAAGAAAATCCCCCCACCCCAGACTACCCTTTACATGGAACATTTTTCGAAAATTTTAATTTTCTCAAAAATGGCTCTAACGATTTTGATTAAAATATCATATGTTTAAGATAATGTCATGAGAAATGAAATGTATATCTCGAATTTTCTGGGAATGTTTCCAAAAGTATTCTTCATTGTGAACGACTTTTGCATAACTGGTAAACCATAAGAGATAGACAAAATTTTACTACACAAAAAATGTAGATCGCGTTAAAATACACAACTTATGTCATATACATTTCTTTTGTTGAGTGAACCGTTTTCGAGATATTGCTTGTTTTTTCCTTAAATTTTCCAATACGTATACTTTTTCTCAAATTCGTTATTCATTTTTTTGTCCTGGACATGCAAAGAGAATGGAATGCGCCACATAGCAACCAGCGTTAAAATATTTGACCATCGCTTAAAAGCTACCATATTCCCCTTGCATCTACAAGAAAATTACCAATAAGATTGACATCTCGATATCTCGATTAACATGAAGCATATGGAGATTAGGCGTTTGTAAAAATAGATTGTACAAGAGTAGAGAAAGTCATGTGAGTGTAACACATCAGATTTTTTTATGTCCTGGACATGCAAAGAGAATGGAATGCGCCACATAAAGCGTTAAAATATTTGACTATCGCTTAAAACCTACCATATTCCCCTTGCATCTACAAGAAAATTAGCAATAAGATTGACATCTCGATATCTCGATTAACATGAAGCATATGGAGAATAAGCGTTTGTAAAAATATTTTGTACAAGAGTAGAGAAAGTCATGTGAATGTAACACTCAGATTTTTTTTAATATAGAGTCAAGTTAAAAATTTAATGTCACAGCTGGAATTGAAACACGGTTAATCCACTCTCCGTGCACTTGCTCTAACCATTAAGCTACTATGACAACATAGCGCTGTGATACTGAATTCCCCAAATGACTCAAGCTCTTTCCCAGATTGACCATCAAGGCATCTCACTATAGATGACAATCTCAATGGCGACCTACCATAGTAAGTACTTTTATACTGGGCGCTTATTTGTTTCCTAAAGTTTTCATTTTTAATTATATATATATATAAAATTAATTGAAATTAATTCTACGTTTTAGAGAATGTTGCATGCTTTTGGCATGTTTTTAATATAGAGTCAACCGAAAAACCTGGTGTCAAGACCAGGCTAAGTTCTTTTAAAAGTATAATTAATTTCAATTAATTATGTGTATATATAATTATAAAGCAACGAGTAGTTGATTTAGTAGGAGATGTTGCCTCAACGAAGTCACCCACGCTTTTTAGTGACATTGGTTATATGCAGAAATTGGTGATATTTTAGGTAGCTTCTGCCAACTTAAAAGTAAAAGATAGAACTATATGCTAACGTGGATCATTGGAGTTTCACTTCATAGATCCTACGGTTATGGGCTACAGCTGCTCCACTCCTTTTCGTATACAAAGAATCCACTCGGCTGCGCTTTGCCGCTTAGGGCCCTTGGAGGTGTACCTTCTGATTTTTTTGGTTCTGAAATGTTGGCAGTAGGAACTCAACACAAGCAAATCTCCCGTAATGCCTCGAGTGAGATGCGTGTGATTGGCTTCATGTAACACGTTGATGGCGGACACAAGTGACTGTAAAATTGAATTAAGTTTTATTTATGGAGCTCTTTAACTGCTATGGTCCTTAGCATCCCATTCCACAAGTGTCGTCCAATAAGTAAGTTTCCCTATTTTATAAAAAACGTTACACACAATTGATCATGCTGAATTAATTTTATTTATATTGTACAATCCTTCTGTTATATTTCTACATAGTCAACATGTTTTTCCAAGCATTTTTAGGGACGTGACACAAGTTTTTCCAAGCTAGTTTTGGACCGGGTCCAGTCCTATGCTCTCAACCAGCTGGCAAACTCCGGTGAATAGGGAGGAGGCGAGAAAACTTCCCAGTTGAATCTTCTGAGCTCCCCTCGGTCAAGAATGTGTATACATATATATACGTGTGTGCGTGTGTGTTTATTATGTTTATTCACTCATCCTAAGCAATAAAGGGTTTATTCAGATGCGTCAGTACCATGAGAATAGAGAATCCGGGCCTATTCTCACGTACCGTACAATGACCGAATTCTACTTATATTACCATTATGTCTATTGATTACAATTTTATTGAAACATATTTGAATACACATATAAATAAAGACACTATAATTTAAAAACAAGTTTACAACATCACAGATCTTATGTAATTTTCACGTACTAAACTTCAAAGAGATTACATTGCTTTTAAAATCCTATTTAATAACTTTCATTAACTCGTGCATTATATTAATTTAAATACCAGAACTTTGAATAAAGGATACGAAAAAGGTTACATATATCAAAACCTTAATCCCAATTCATTACATAATCAAGAAGAAGTCAAACAAACCAATAAAATATTGTAATCTCTGTACACCCAATGTTTTTCCTGTATGCTCTAATCTCTGTTACTTACCTGACTCATTTTCTCTTACGAGTAATGTAATATTTTAAATTATATTATAGTAAAGTACATCTAAGCATTTAAATGAACTCAAAGTTAGAAAAATATCTAAATGAGACTGGATACTAACATTTTGAACTGAGAGGAAAATTTTCCAATAGAGCTCACATCCCTATCAAATTAATGGGTGCATGCGATGGCTGAACTCGCTACACGTGCTCTGTCTTCCCGAAAAGTGCGGACTATTTTCGGCAAAATCCATCCCCTACATCAAAGGTGGCGAAAACGGAACTCGCGAGTCATTTTGACTCGCAGGCGCCATTCCCTCTCTGCCACTGTCCCTTTGTTTTTCACATGCTGCTGAGTGATGCAGTGCGTGTTGCATATTTACTGACTCGCGAAAGGAAGGCGTTTCCGCCACCCTTGCCCTACAAATGCGCACGAAATGACGACCTGTTATTTTCAAATAATGAGAAGTAAATTCATATACAACATCGATAACGCATTATTTCCAACCCAAAAATAAACGCAACTGAAAATAAAAACTATGCGTATGTTTGGACTACCTGTTTTAAGGCCTGCTGTAACCTATTGATAACTAGAAGTACCTGCAGTTCTACTTCCATTTTCTTTCTTTTGTTTGTTTTCTTGTATGTATCTTTTGTTTAAATTGAACGTTCATTAACAGGGGAAGTCACATCGAACGAAGAATGAATGAAATGGGTGAAAATAAATTGTGTTCAAATTAACCCTGTGGTCTATCCAATCTAGAGCTCCAGACATTCGTCTTCTGAGGATAGGAACCAAAAAAGCCTTGTCCAGATAACCCACAACTGAGACTTGAACTCGAGACCTCCTGAATGTGAGGCAGACTTGCTAATTCCACACAACCGATGTTACATTATCGTTCTCCCCCTCTCCCTCCACTTAGTACTTCTTTCTCTCTTTTATTCCTATTCTCCCTCTCTCTCTCGTTTCCCTCTCCTATATCCGCCTTTCTCCCTCTGTTTCCCTTTTCATTCACTTTCTAATTTTCCCCGTCATCGCTTACATCCCTTCTCGCCCTCGTTTCTGTGCAATTTAGATGCAATACGGTGTTTTGAAGACCAGTAAAAAATGGCTTCTTCAGGGGTGTTACTAAGTCAAAATATTAATAAAGGTTTAATTTCCTGTTTGATATTTGTACTATGCGATCGGAACAATACCGTTTCTCGGCGGAGCGGGTTTCCATACACTAATAGTACTATGACCAATCTGATTTGTTACATGCGAATGGTTTCCTTTTATATCTCTTTTACAAACTATTCTTACAAAAATCTACTTTATTACTACCTTATGTTAACTTAGATAAATGTTTGCAGAAATTATTTTATTACAAGTTTAGGGATAGGTACGAGGGGGATACAAGAGATTGGAGTGAAGTCAAAGCTTTAGAAAGCTGAAAGCTTTGAAATTGTACTCTTTGCACGAGCACAAAAACAAACAAGTGGCAACTTAGTACTTAAAAAAGTATAAAGTGCTAAAAAAATTCAAAATAATGGCAACAAATATCTCAAGAATTGTTAATGCCGCAAAATTGTATTTGAAAATGTGTGTGTACTATTGTGTGCTAAATTCTTTCTGTCTCTTATGGTTTGTCAGTTACTACGACGGCGGATCGAAAAGTAACGCACAATAATATTTTTACAAAAAAGTTTGATAGTTAAACCAACAACAAAAGATCACAAATGAACCTCACACCTTTTACCCACTTTTCGGCATAGTCGCCAAGTTTCTGAGAACATTTCTCCCATCGTGATGCCAGTTTCAATATGACCTGTTCGTAGAAGTCCGTTTCCTTGGAGTACAGCCATCTACGGACTGCTGATTTCACTTCCGCATCTGTCGCAAAGCGTTGGCCGGCCAGGAATTTCTTCATAGGACCAAACAGATGAAAGTCTGACGGTGCAAGGTTCGGCAAGTATGATGGATGCTGGAACACCCCCCAACCAAATTTGGTGATTTTCTGACGAACAGCAGCAGTAACATGGGGGCGAGCATTGTCATGAAGAATTTTGGCATCGTCAGTATTCGTGTTGTAGTGTTTGTCACGAAGGACAAGACGCAACTTCAGCAAAGCTTTCATGTAGCCTGCAACATTCACAGTGGTCCTGTATTCAGCAAAGTCCACCAATACAACACCATGCATATCCCAGAACACCGTCAGAAGTACTTTCCTAGCAGATTGAGTCACTTTGAATTTTTTCTTCACTGGGGAACCAGCATGTTTCCACTCCATACTTGCCTGCTTGGTTTCGGGCGTGATTGGTATGTCCACGACTCATCAGCAGTGACGATTCCTTTCAGAAAGTCATGCCCTTCTGCGGTGTACCGCGTTAGGTGATCCAAGCTCATCATTCGTTGGCCCTTGTGGTTGTCCGTCAGGTTCTTAGGCACCCAGCGAGCACTAACTTTACGAAATTTCAACGTGTCATGAACAATATCGTACACTGCACCATAGAAAATGTTGAACTGTTGCGATAAGGTTCGCAGTTGAACACGCCGGTTGTTCAAAATTGCCACCTCAATGCCTCTGACATTCTGCGGGATTGCAGCTGCTACCGGCCTCCCAGAGCGTGGCGACTCACTAAGGTTCACACGGCCCTCTAGGAAGAATGCACGCCACCTGGAGACATTACTACGGTCCATAAAATCATCTCCATACACGCCACGCATGTCCCTGTGAATATCACTCGGTTTATGCCCTTTGGCCCACACGTTCTTCACACGTGGACGACAGTAACATGCGCGCCATTTTTGTTGCGTAGTTCACGCTTCTCTAGCTAGAGGCTGCACATGAAACAAAAGATACCCTCTGTAGTGAAAACTTCAAACTATATCTGTGTGAAATTGCAACATTCCAACTGCAATACCAAGGCAGAAAAAAAAATCTGATGTGTTACACTCACATGACTTTCTCTACTCTTGTACAAACTATTTTCACAAACGCTTATTCTCCATCTACTTCATGTTAATCGAGATAAACATTTGCAGACTCTATCTTATTGCTAATTTTCTTCTAGATGTAAGGGGAATATATATTTACAAGAGTAATATAGAAATACAGTAGCCTTTAAGCACATACATATCTCTTAATAGCTGGTTGCTAGGCGCAGTACCATTCCCTTTGCCACAGATTAATACTCTTTGCACATCCAAGACAAAAAAATGAATGACGAATTCCCATTTGAGAAAATAAGTATTGAAAATTTAAGGGAATAACAAGGAATACCTCGAAAATTGTTCGCTCAACAAAAAAAATGTATATGACATAAGTTCTGTATTTTAACGCAATCTACATTTTTTGTATAGTAAAAGTTTGTCTATCTCTTATGGTTTACCAGTCATGTAAAATTCGTTCACATTGAAGAATGCTTTTGGAGACATTCCCAGAAAATTCAAGATATACATTTTATTTGTCATAAAAATATCTTAAACAGATGATATTTTAATCAAAATCGTTAGAGCCATTTTTGAGAAAATTAAAATTTTCGAAAAATCTTCCATGTAAAGGGTAATCTTGGGTGGGGGGATTTTCTTGAAAACCTTCGTGTCGCATCTCTGGAAGATACTGAACGTAAATACCAAGTTTGGTGTTTATCCGACTGTTCGTTTCTGAGTTATGCTGTTCACAGACACACAGACACACAGACACACACACGGACATGTTTTCAAAAATGACTTTTTGGATTCAGGGGGTCTGAAAACATGTATTTCCGGTGAAATCTAGGTATCCAATTTTTGGGTGGAATACAATACTTCCCCTACTTACTATACGTAGTAGAGAAAGTAATTATTGTGCGGTAATTTTCGATCCGCCCTAGTAGCTAGATGCCCGACGTTGCCCGGGTAGATTTTTGAACGCGAATGCCGAAGTAGTTAATTTCATGTACCTCCCTCCGTTCTTCGTGAAATTATTGTATAATTATCTAGAAGAATTTTATGATGAATCCTCCTCTTTATATAATTATAATTTCGAACAACTCCGGCTATACCTAATAAGTAATAAGGGATGAAAAGTCTCCTTACATTCACTCAAAATGTGAAACATCGGCGGAACGTCTGACTTTTTAATCTCCCCCCGACAGTCTTCCAAGTTATGAAAATGCTGCGTAGTCTTCAGCGAAAAGTGTAATGAAAGATATCTCGATTAACAAGAAGTAGATAAAATAATAAGCTTTTTTAGAAGAGGAGTACAGAACGTCATGAAAATTAAACAAATCAGACTTTTTACTTTCTCTACCACGTATAGTAAGTAGGGGAAGTATTGTATTCCATGCAAAAATTCGATATCGAGTTTTCATCGGAAATATATGTTTTGAGACCCCCTGAATCCAAAAAAAGCATTTTTGGAAACGTGTCCTATGTGTGTGTGTGTATGTGTGTCTGTCTGTCTGTCTGTCTGCGTCTATGAACAGCATAACTCAGAAACGAACAGTCGGATAAACACCAAACTTGGTATTTAGGTTCAGTATCTTCCAAAGATGCGACACGAGGGTTTTCAAGAAAATCCCCACACACCAGATTAGCTTTTACATAGAATATCCTTCGAAAATTTTAATTTTCTCAAAAATGGCCCTAACGATTTTGATTAAAATATCATATGTTTAAGATATTTTATAACAAATAAAATGTATATCTTGAATTTTTTGGGAATGTCTCCAAAAGTATTCTTCATTGTGAACGACGTTTGCATAACTGGTAAACCATAAGAGATAGACAAAATTTTACTGCGCAAAAATGTAGATCGCGTTAAAATACACAGTTTATGACATATACATTTTTTTGTTGAGTGAACCAATTTCGAGATATTGCTTATTATTCCCTTACATTTTCAATACTTATTTTCGCAAAAAGGGAATTCGTTATTCTTTTTTTTTGTCTTGGATATGCAAAGAGAATTAATCTGTGGCAAAGAGAATGGTGCTGCACATAGCAACCAGCTATTAAGAGATATGTCTATGCTTAAAGGCTACTGTATTTCTATATTGCCCTTGTAAATACAAAACAAGGGGAACATAGTAGGCCTTAAGCGAAAGTCAAACATTTTTAGAACTGATCGCTATGTGTAAAATTTAATTCTCTTTTCATGTCAAAAGATCGTTTCTGCAAATGTTTATCTCGATTAATATGAAATAGATGGAGAATAAGAGTTTGTAAAAATAGTTTGTACAAGAGTAGAGAAGGTCATGTGAGTGTAACATATCAGATTTTTTCATTATATTCATTCGATCAATATCCTAGACTATCTCTGTAGGTGATTATTCAGCATTCTGGCTTCTTAACCCAGTGGTCCAAGCAGGGGTGTGGGAATTTTCTTTCAATTAGAATCATTTCCTGTCATCCGTAGGTTTTCCAAGTATGAAAATCTGAATATGGGGTTGAATCTGAGTGGATTTCCTAATCAGAATGAGTAAAAACTTACAGTCAATTGAACTGACTGTTATTGTAGTCAAAGCCGCCGCTATGATCACAGAAACTAAAAGCGACTAAACAAATGAAATTATGTGTTTTATATATATATATATATATATATATATATATGGAGGGTCATAAGTAAGTATACAGCTGTATGGTTGGTACATTTTATGGACTGAGATGGGTAATTTCTATTTTTATGGCTACTTATTCCATTATTAAGTTTCCCAGCCTTGCTCAGTTTGTATTTTGTCTATTCTTTTGTCTTTTGTTTATTCATTGTTCACAGTCTCTTTGTCACGATGGCTGGGAATTTAACCAAAGATAAAGGAATCTGGATTTTGGAATATATGGCGTTCTTATTGGGGGGTGTTGTTAAAGATATTTACAAGAAGACCCCATACTGTTGATGAAATGATTCAGCGCATAAAAGAGGTGTGCCAAGAAATTGATGCACATAAGAATTCTGTACAAAAGTATGTCTCAGTGTAAAATGTAGACTACAAGAACATGTAAATGCTGAAGGCCAAGAATTTGAATATTTACATTAGTGATGGTATCTTCAATGTTAGTGTTTTAGTGAAATTACAGTGAAATAAAGGTAATTTTTTTGCATATATAATGTATAATTATTGTACTCTTGTTTATATCCCTCCCTGTATATATGTAGAGCCATCGTTAGAGCCATTTTTAGATAATCAAAATGCTCGAAAAGTGTTCCATGTAAAGGGTAGTTGGGGTTGGCGGATTTTCTTGGAAAATCTTCATGTCGCATCCCAGGAAGACACTACACTAAAATACCAAGTTGGTATTCATTCGACCTTTCGTCTTTGAGTTATACTGTTCGCACACACGGACACGTTACCAAAAATGCTTTATTTTGATTCAGGGAGCTCAAAACATACATTTCCGGTGAAATATCAATATAAAATTTTTGGGTCAATGCAATACTTGCCCTACTTATTAAAATGTTTGCCAGTGAAGTCACACCTGTACAATAATAGCCAAAAATGTTGCTTCTTTATTGTAAAATTTTCCTTTACAAAATATTAAATTTGACGTGCCCCAACATCTTTAAAATACGTTAATTTAGTCTTATTTGGATTATTCCTTACTTATCAAAGACCCTGTGTATATACATATATAATAGACATAATCTTGTGACGCAGCTACGTGCTGAAACTGAACGCCTCCGAACGAATGGTCGGGTGAAGGGGTAAGGCGGAGCGCTCTGCCCCCGGAAACTGCTTTGCGTGTGTTTCATTACGTCGGCGCACAGGCGCGAGGAAAACTGAGGTGGCAGTGAAACTTTAATTAAATCATATTAGTGAAGTGACATCGAAAACTGAACTAAATCACATCAGTAAAGTGTCAGTGGAAACTGACATCAACAAAGTGACATGAAAACTAAACTAAATCGTCGGTGAAGAAGCAGTGAAAACTGAACTAAATCAAGTCAGTAAAGTGACAGTGAAATCTGAACTAAATCAAGTCAGTGAAATGAGTGTGAAAAATAAACTAAATCAAGTCAGTGAAGTGTCCGTGAAATCTGAACTAAATCACGTCAGTGAAGTGACAGTGAAATCTGAACTAAATCAAGTCAGTGAAATGAGTGTGAAAACTAAACTAAATCAAGTTAGTGAAGTGTCAGTGAAATCTGAACTAAATCAGGTCAGTGAAGTGTCAGTGAAATCTGAACTAAATCAGGTCAGTGAAGTGACAGTGAAATCTGAACTAAATCAAGTCAGTGAAATGAGTGTGAAAACTAAACTAAATCAAGTCAGTGAAGTGTCAGTGAAATCTGAACTAAATCAGGTCAGTGAAGTGACAGTGAAATCTGAACTAAATCAAGTCAGTAAAGTGACAGTGAAAATTAAACTAAATCAAGTCAGTAAAGTGACAGTAAATTCTGATCTACATCAGGTCAGTGAAGTGACAGTGAAACCTGAACTAAATCAAGTCAGTGAAGTGACAGTGAAAATTAAACCAAATCAAGTCAGTGAAGAAGCAGTGAAAACTGAATTAAGTAAGTCAGTGAAGTGACAGTCTAAACTGAAATAAATCACATCAGTAAAGTGGCAGTGAAAACTAAACTAAATAACATCAACGAAGTGACAATGAAAACTGAACTAGTCAGTGAAGTAACAGTGAAAACTGGACTAAATAAAATCAGCGAAGTGGTAAGGAAAACTGGACTAAATCACATCAGCGAAATAGCAGTAAACCTGAATTAAATCACATCAGTGAAGTGGCAGTGAAAAAAAATCTAAATCACATCAGGGAAGTGTCAGTGGAAAACCAAATAATATCAACGAAGTGACACTGAAAACTGAACTAAATCAAGTCAGTAAAGTGACAGTGAAAACTGAACTAAATCAAGTCAGTGAAGTGACAGTGAAAACTGAACTAAATCAAGTCAGTAAAGTGACAGTGAAAACTGAACTAAATCAAGTCAGTGAACTGACTGTGAAATCTGAACTAAATCAAGCCAGTGAAATGACAGTGAAATCTGAACTAAATCAAGTCATTGAAGTGATAGTGAAACCTGGACTGCATCATCTCGTGAAGTAGCAGTAAAAATTGAAATAAATATCAGTGAAGTGGCAGTGAAAACTGAACTAAATATCAGTGAAGCGCCGGTGAAAACTGCACTAAACCACATCAGTTAAGCGATAGTAAAAACGGAACTAATAATCAGTGAACTGACAGTGAAAACTGAACTAAATACCGTCAACGAAATGACAGTGAAAACCAAACTAAATCAAGTCGGTGAAGTGACTGGAAACTGAACTAAATAAAATCAGTGAAGTGGTAGGGAAAACTAAACTAAATCACATCAGCGAAGTTACATTGGAAACTGGACTAAATAACATCAGTGCAGCGCTAGGGACAACTCTACAAAACAACATAAGTGAATTGGCAGTGAAAGCTGGACAAAATAACATTAGTGAAATGGCAGTGAAAGCTGGACTAATAACACTAGTGAAGTGTTCGGGAAAACTGAACTAACATCATTGAAGTGTCTGTGAAAACTAAACTAAATAACATTAATGCAGTGGTATTAAAAACATAAATAAATATATCAGTGAAGTAGTAGTAAAAACTGGACTAAATAACATTAGAAAATTAGAAGACAAAACGTAAATAAATAAATCAGTGAAGTGGCAGTAAAAACAGAACTAAATCACAACAGTGAATTAACAGTAAAAACTAAAGTAAATCACTTGACAGTGAAATACGAAATAAATCACATCAGCAAAGCGGTAGCGAAAACAGAACTAAATCACATCAGCAAAGTGGCAGTGAATACTGAACTAAATATCAGTAAGTGGCAGTGAAAAATGAACTAAACATCAGTAAGTGGCAGTGAATACTGGACTAAATATCAGTAAGTGGGAGTGAAGATTGGACTAAATATCAGTAAGTGGCAGTGAATACTAGACTAAATATCAGTAAATGGCTGTAAAATCTGACTAAATATCAGGAAGTGGCAGTGATAACTGAATAAAATATCAGTAAGTGGCAGTGAATAATGAACTAAATTACAGTAAGTGGGAATGAAGGCTGCACTAAATATCAGTAAGTGGTACTGAAAACTGAAGTAAATATCAGTAAGTGGCAGTGAATACTGCACTAAAAATCAGTAAGGGGCAGTGAAAACTGAAGTAAATATCCGTAAGCGGCAGTGAAAACTGCATTAAATATCAGTAAGTGGCAGGAAAAACTGACATAAATATCAGTAAGTGGCAGTGATAACCGAACTAAATATCAGTAAATGGCAGTGAATAATGAACTAAATATCAGTAAGTGGGACTGAAGGCTGCACTAAATATCAGTAAGTTGCAGTGAAAACTGGACTAAATATCAGTAAGTGCCAGTGATAACCAAACTAAATATCAGTAAATGGCAGTGAATCCTGAACTAACTATCAGTAAGTGGGAGTGAAGGCTGCACTAAATATCAAAAAGTGGCAATGAAAACTGAACTAAATATCAGTAAGTGGCAGTGATAACCGAAATAAATATAAGTAAGTGGCAGTGAATACTGAACTAAATATCAATAAGTGGGAGTGAAGGCTGCACTAAATATAAGTAACTGGCAGTGAATACTGGAATAAATATCAGTAAGTGGCAGTGAATATTGGACTAAATATCAGTAAGTGGCAGTGAAAACTGAAGTAAATATCAGTAAGTGGCAGTGAATACTCACTAAATATCAGTAAGTGGCAGTAAGAACTGAACTAAATATAAGTAAGTGGCAGTAAATATTGCACTAAATATCAGTAAGTGGCAGTGAAAACTGAAGTAAATATCAGTAAGTGGCAGTGATAACCGAACTAAATATGAGTAAGTGGCAGTGATAACCGAACTAAATATGTGTAAGTGGCAAGGAATACTGGACTAAATATCAGTATGTGGTAGTGAAAATTGAAGTAAATATCAGTAAGTGGCAGTGAAAACTGAAGTAAATATATGTAAGTGGCAGTGATAACCGAACTAAATATAAGTAAGTGGCAGTGATAACCGAACTAAATATGAGTAAGTGGAAGTGAATACCGGAATAAATATCAGTTAGTGGCAGCAAAAGATGAACTAAATATCAGTAAGTGGCAGTATAACCGAACTAAATATCAGTAAGTGGCAGTGAATACTGAACTAAATATCAGTAAGTGGCAGTGAAAACTGGACTAAATATCAGTAAGTGGTACTGAAAAATGAACTAAATATCAGTAGGTGGGAGTGAATACTGGACTAAATATCAGTAAGTGGCAGTAAATACTGCACTAAATATCAGTAAGTGGCAGTGAAAACTGAAGTAAATATCAGTAAGTGGCAGTGATAACCGAACTAAATATGAGTAAGTGGCAGTGAATACTGGACTAAATATCAGTAAGTGGCAGTGAATACTGCACTAAAAATCAGTAACTGGCAGTGAAAACTGAAGTAAATATCAGTAACTGGCAGTGAATACTGCACTAAATATCAGTAAGTGGCAGGGAAAACTGAAGTAAACATCAGTAAGTGGCAGTATTAACCAAACTAAATATGAGTAAGTGGTAGTGATAACCGAACTAAATATCAGTAAGTGGCAGTGAATAATGAACTAAATATCAGTAAGTGGGACTGACGGTTGCACTAAATATCAGTAAGTGGCAGTGAAAACTGGACTAAATATCAGTAAGTGACAGTGATAACCAAACTAAATATCAGTAAATGGCAGTGAATGCTGAACTAATTATCAGTAAGTGGGAGTGAAGGCTGCACTAAATATCAAAAAGTGGAAGTGAAAATTGAACTAAATATCAGTAAGTGGCAGTGATAACCGAACTAAGTATCAGTAAGTGGCAGTGAATACTGAAGTAAATATTAATAAGTGGGAGTGAAGGCTGCACTAAATATAAGTAACTGGCAGTGAATACTGGAATAAATATCAGTAAGTGGCGGTGAATACTGGACTAAATATCAGTAAGTGGCAGTGAAAACTGAAGTAAATATCAGTAAGTGGCAGTGAGAACTGAACTAAATATCAGTAAGTGGCAGTAAATACTGCACTAAATATCAGTAAGTGGCAGTGAAAGCTGAAGTAAATATCAGTAAGTGGCAGTGATAACCGAACTAAATATGAGTAAGTGGCAGTGATATCCGAACTAAATATGAGTAAGTGGCAGTGAATACTGCACTAAATATCAGTATGTGGCAGTGAAAATTGAAGTAAATATCAGTAAGTGGCCGTTAAAACTGAAGTAAATATAAGTAAGTGGCACTGATAACCGAACTAAATATGAGTAAGTGGCAATGAATACTGGACTAAATATCAGTATGTGGCAGTGAAAATTGAAGTAAATATCAGTAAGTGGCCGTTAAAACTGAAGTAAATATAAGTAAGTGGCACTGATAACCGAACTAAATATGAGTAAGTGGCAATGAATACTGGACTAAATATCAGTATGTGGCAGTGAAAATTGAAGTAAATATCAGTAAGTGGCAGTGAAAACTGAAGTAAATATCAGTAAGTGGCAGTGAATACTGCACTTAAAATCAGTAATTGGCAGTGAAAATTGAACTAAATGTCAGTAAGGGGCAGTGAATACTGCACTAAATATCAGTAAGTGGCAGGGAAAACTGAAGTAAATATCAGTAAGTGGCAGTGATAACCGAACTAAATATGAGTAAGTGGTAGTGATAACCGAACTAAATATCAGTACGTGGCAGTGAATAATGAACTAAGTATCAGTAAGTGGGACTGAAGGCTGCACTAAATATCAGTAAGTGGCAGTGAAAACTGGACTAAATATCAGTAAGTGCCAGTGATAACCAAACTAAATATCAGTAAATGGCAGTGAATCCTGAACTAACTATCAGTAAGTGGGAGTGAAGGTTGCACTAAATATCAAAAAGTGGCAATGAAAACTGAACTAAATATCAGTAAGTGGCAGTGATAACCGAAATAAATATAAGTAAGTGGCAGTGAATACTGAACTAAATATCAATAAGTGGGAGTGAAGGCTGCACTAAATATAAGTAACTGGCAGTGAATACTGGAATAAATATCAGCAAGTGGCAGTGAATACTGGACTAAATATCAGTAAGTGGCACTGAAAACTGAAGTAAATATCAGTAAGTGGCAGTGAATACTCACTAAATATCAGTAAGTGGCAGTAAGAACTGAACTAAATATAAGTAAGTGGCAGTAAATATTGCACTAAATATCAGTAAGTGGCAGTGAAAACTGAAGTAAATATCAGTAAGTGGCAGTGATAACCGAACTAAATATGAGTAAGTGGCAGTGATAACCGAACTAAATATGCGTAAGTGGCAAGGAATACTGGACTAAATATCAGTATGTGGTAGTGAAAATTGAAGTAAATATCAGTAAGTGGCAGTGAAAACTGAAGTAAATATATGTAAGTGGCAGTGATAACCGAACTAAATATAAGTAAGTGGCAGTGATAACCGAACTAAATATGAGTAAGTGGAAGTGAATACTGGAATAAATATCAGTTAGTGGCAGCAAAAGATGAACTAAATATCAGTAAGTGGCAGTATAACCGAACTAAATATCAGTAAGTGGCAGTGAATACTGAACTAAATATCAGTAAGTGGCAGTGAAACCTGGACTAAATATCAGTAAGTGGTACTGAAAAATGAACTAAATATCAGTAGGTGGGAGTGAATACTGGACTAAATATCAGTAAGTGGCAGTAAATACTGCACTAAATATCAGTAAGTGGCAGTGAAAACTGAAGTAAATATCAGTAAGTGGCAGTGATAACCGAACTAAATATGATTAAGTGGCAGTGATAACCGAACTAAATATGAGTAAGTGGCAGTGAATACTGGACTAAATATCAGTAAGTGGCAGTGAATACTGCACTAAAAATCAGTAACTGGCAGTGAAAACTGAAGTAAATATCAGTAACTGGCAGTGAATACTGCACAAAATATCAGTAAGTGGCAGGGAAAACTGAAGTAAACATCAGTAAGTGGCAGTATTAACCAAACTAAATATGAGTAAGTGGTAGTGATAACCGAACTAAATATCAGTAAGTGGCAGTGAATAATGAACTAAATATCAGTAAGTGGGACTGACGGTTGCACTAAATATCAGTAAGTGGCAGTGAAAACTGAAGTAAATATCAGTAAGTGGCAGTGAATACTCACTAAATATCCGTAAGTGGCAGTAAGAACTGAACTAAATATAAGTAAGTGGCAGTAAATATTGCACTAAATATCAGTAAGTGGCAGTGAAAACTGAAGTAAATATCAGTAAGTGGCAGTGATAACCGAACTAAATATGAGTAAGTGGCAGTGATAACCGAACTAAATATGCGTAAGTGGCAAGGAATACTGGACTAAATATCAGTATGTGGTAGTGAAAATTGAAGTAAATATCAGTAAGTGGCAGTGAAAACTGAAGTAAATATATGTAAGTGGCAGTGATAACCGAACTAAATATAAGTAAGTGGCAGTGATAACCGAACTAAATATGAGTAAGTGGAAGTGAATACTGGAATAAATATCAGTTAGTGGCAGCAAAAGATGAACTAAATATCAGTAAGTGGCAGTATAACCGAACTAAATATCAGTAAGTGGCAGTGAATACTGAACTACATATTAGTAAGTGGCAGTGAAAACTGGACTAAATATCAGTAAGTGGTACTGAAATATGAACTAAATATCAGTAGGTGGGAGTGAATACTGGACTAAATATCAGAAAGTGGCAGTGAAAACTGAAGTAAATATCAGTAAGTGGCAGTGATAACCGAACTAAATATGAGTAAGTGGCAGTGATAACCGAACTAAATATGAGTAAGTGGCAGTGAATACTGGACTAAATATCAGTAAGTGGCAGTGAATACTGCACTAAAAATCAGTAACTGGCAGTGAAAACTGAAGTAAATATCAGTAACTGGCAGTGAATACTGCACTACATATCAGTAAGTGGCAGGGAAAACTGAAGTAAACATCAGTAAGTGGCAGTATTAACCAAACTAAATATGAGTAAGTGGTAGTGATAACCGAACTAAATATCAGTAAGTGGCAGTGAATAATGAACTAAATATCAGTAAGTGGGACTGACGGTTGCACTAAATATCAGTAAGTGGCAGTGAAAACTGGACTAAATATCAGTAAGTGACAGTGATAACCAAACTAAATATCAGTAAATGGCAGTGAATGCTGAACTAATTTTCAGTAAGTGGGAGTGATGGCTGCACTAAATATCAAAAAGTGGCAGTGAAAATTGAACTAAATATCAGTAAGTGGCAGTGATAACCGAACTAAGTATCAGTAAGTGGCAGTGAATACTGAAGTAAATATTAATAAGTGGGAGTGAAGGCTGCACTAAATATAAGTAACTGGCAGTGAATACTGGACTAAATATCAGTAAGTGGCAGTGAAAATTGAAGTAAATATCAGTAAGTGGCAGTGAGAACTGAACTAAATATCAGTAAGTGGCAGTAAATACTGCACTAAATATCAGTAAGTGGCAGTGAAAGCTGAAGTAAATATCAGTAAGTGGCAGTGATAACCGAACTAAATATGAGTAAGTGGCAGTGATATCCGAACTAAATATGAGTAAGTGGCAGTGAATACTGCACTAAATATCAGTATGTGGCAGTGAAAATTGAAGTAAATATCAGTAAGTGGCCGTTAAAACTGAAGTAAATATAAGTAAGTGGCACTGATAACCGAACTAAATATGAGTAAGTGGCAGTGAATACTGGACTAAATATCAGTATGTGGCAGTGAAAATTGAAGTAAATATCAGTAATTGGCAGTTAAAACTGAAGTAAATATAAGTAAGTGGCAGTGATAACCGAACTAAATATGAGAAAGTGGCAGTGATAACCGAACTAAATATGAGTAAGTGGCAGTGAATACTGGACTAAATATCAGTTAGTAGTAGAAAAATATGAACTAAATATCAGTAAGCGGCAGTATAACCGAACTAAATATCAGTAAGTGGCAGTGAATACTGAACTAAATATCAGTAAGTGGCAGTGAATACTGGACTAAATATCAGTGAGTGGCAGTGAAAACTGAACTAAATATCAGTAAGTGACAGTGAAAACTGAACTAAATATCAGTAAGTGACAGTGAAAACTGAACTAAATATCAGTAAATGGCAGTGAAAAACCAAACTAAATATCCGTAAGTGGCAGTGAATACTGAACTAAATATCAATAAGTGGGAATGAAGGCTGCACTAAATATAAGTAAGTGGCAGTGAATACTGGACTAAATATCAGGAAGTGGCAGTGAGAACTGAACTAAATATCAGTAAGTGGCAGTGAAAACTGAAGTAAATATCAGTAAGTGGCAGTAAATACTGCAATAAATATCAGTAAGTGGCAGTGAATACTGCAGTAAATATCAGTAAGTGGAATTGAAAACTGCAGTAAATATCAGTAAGTGGCAGTGAATACTGCACTAAATATCAGTAAGTGGCAGTGAAAACTGATGTAAATATCAGTAAGTGGCAGTGAATACTGCACTTAAAATCAGTAAGTGGCAGTGAAAATTGAACTAAATATCAGTAAGGGGCAGTGAATACTGCACTAAATATCAGTAAGTGGCAGGGAAAACTGAAGTAAATATCAGTAAGTGGCAGTGATAACCGAACTAAATATGAGTAAGTGGTAGTGATAACCGAACTAAATATCAGTACGTGGCAGTGAATAATGAACTAAGTATCAGTAAGTGGGACTGAAGGCTGCACTAAATATCAGTATGTGGCAGTGAAAACTGGACTAAATATCAGTAAGTGACAGTGATAACCAAACTAAATATCAGTAAATGGCAGTGAATCCTGAACTAACTATCAGTAAGTGGGAGTGAAGGCTGCACTAAATATCAAAAAGTGGCAGTGAAAACTGAACTAAATATCAGTAAGTGGCAGTGATAACCGAACTATATATCAGTAAGTGGCAGTGAATACTGAACTAAATATCAATAAGTGGGAGTGAAGGCTGCACTAAATATAAGTAACTGGCAGTGAATACTGGATTAAATATCAGTAAGTGGCAGTGAATACTGGACTAAATATCAGTAAGTGGCAGTGAAAACTGAAGTAAAAATCAGTAGGTGGCAGTGAATACTGCACTAAATATCAGTAAGTGGCACTGAGAACTGAACTAAATATCAGTTAGTGGCAGTGATAGCTGAACTAAATATGAGTAGGTGGCAGTGATAACCGAACTAAATATGAGTAAGTGGCAGTGAATACTGGACTAAATATCAGTATGTGGCAGTGAAAATTGAAGTAAATATCAGAAAGTGGCAGTGAAAACTGAAGTAAATATAAGTAAGTGGCAGTGATTACCGAACTAAATATGAGTAGGTGGCAGTGATAACCGAACTGAATATGAGTAGGTGGCAGTGAATACTGGACTAAATATCAGTTTGTGACAGCAAAAGTTCAACTAAATATCAGTAAGTGGCAGTATAACCGAACTAAGTATCAGTAAGTGTCAGTGAATACTGAAGTAAATATCAGTAAGTGGCAGTGAATACTGGACTAAATATCAGTAAGTATCACTGAAAAATGAACTAAATATCAGTAGGTGGCAGTGAATACTGGAGTAAATATCAGTAAGTGGCAGTGAATACTGAACTAAATATCAATACGTTGGAGTGAAGGCTGCACTAAATATCAGTAAGTGGCAGTGAAAAATTAACTAAGTATCAATAAGTGGCAGTGAATAATGGTCTAAATATCAGTAAATGGCAGCTAAAGCTGAACTAAATATCACTATGTGGCAGTGAAAACTCAACTGAATATGAGTAAGTGGCAGTGAAAACTGTAGGAATTAGCAGTAACTGGGAGTGAAGGCTGCACTGAATATCAGTAAGTGGCAGGTGAAAAATGAACTAAATATCAATAAGTTGCAGTGAAGTCTAGACTTAATATCTGTAAGTGGCCGTGAAAAATGAACTAAATATCAGCAAGTGGCAGCGAAAGCTGGACTAAATATCAGTAAGTGTTAGTGAATACTGAACTAAATATCAGTAAGTGGCAGTACAAAATGAAATAAATATCAGTAAGTGGCGGTGAATACTGGACTAAATATCAGTAAGTGGCAGAGAAAAATGAACTAAATATCACTACGTGGCAGTGAATACTGGACTAAATATCAGTAAGTGGCATAGAAAAATTAACTAAATATCACTAAGTGGCAGTGAATACTGGAATAATATCAGTAAGTGGCAGTGAATACTGAACTAAACATCAGTAAGTGGCAGTGAATACTGAACTAAATATCAATAAGTGGGAGTGAAGGCTGCACTAAGTATCAGTAAACGGCATTGATAACTGAACCAAATATCTGTAAGCGGCAGTGTATACTGAACTAAATATCAATAAGTGGCAGTGAAAACTGAACTAAATATCAGTATATGGCCGTGAGAACTGAACTAAATATCAGTAAGTGACACTGAAAAATGAACTAAATATCAGTAAGTGGCAGTGATAACCAAACTAAATATCAGTAAGTGGCAGTGAAAACTGAACTAAATATCAGTAAATGGCAGTGATAACCAAACTAAATCTCAGTAAGTGGCAGTGAGAACTGAACTAAATATCACTAAGTGGCAGTGAAAACTGGACTAAGTGGCAGTGATAACCGAACTAAATATCAGTAAGTGGCAGTGAATACAGAACTAAATATCAGTAAGTGGGAGTGAAGGCTGCACTAAATATCAAAAAGTGACAGTGAGAACTGAATTAAATATCAGTAAGTGGCAGTGAATACTGAACTAAATATCAGTAAGTAGCAGTGAAAACTGAAGTAAATATCAGTAAGTGGCAGTGATAACCAACCTAATATGAGTAAGTGGCAGTGATAACCGAACTAAATATGAGTAAGTGGCAGTGAATACTGGACTAAATATCAGTAAGTGGCAGTGAATACTGAACGAAATATCAGTAAGCAACATTGAAAATTGAACTACATATCAGTAAGTGGCATTGAAAAATGAACTAAATATCAGTATGTGGCAGTGGAGACAACTGAATATCAGTAAGTGGCAGTGAAAAATCAATTAAATATCAGTAAGTGGCAGTGAAAACTGAACTAAATATCAGTAAGTGGCAGTGAATACAGAACTAATTATCAGTAAGTGGCAGTGAATACTGGACTACCTATATCAGTAAGTGGCAGTGAAAACTGAACTAAACATCAGTAAGTGGCAGTGAGAACTGAAGTAAATATCAGTAAGTGGCTGTGAATACTGAATTACCACATCAGGGAAGTGACAGTGCAACCTGCATTACATCATATCATGAAGTAGCAGTGAAAATTGAACTAAATATCAGTAAGTGACAGTGAAAACTGAACTAAATATCAGTAAGTGGCAGTGAATATTGAACTAAATATCAGTAAGTGGCAGTGAATACTGGACTAAATATCAATAAGTGTGAGTGAAGGCTGCACTAAGTATTAGTAAATGGCAGTGATAACTGAACTAAATACTGTAAGTGGCAGTGAATACTGAAATAAATATGAATAAGTGGCAGTGAAAACTGAACTAAATATCAGTAAATGGCAGTGATAACCAAACTACATATCAGTAAGTGGCAGAGAGAACTAAACTAAATATCTCTAAGTGGCAGTGGTAACCAAACTAAACATCAGTAACAGCAGTGAGAACTGAACTAAATATGAGTAAATAGCAGTGAGAACTGAACTAAATATCAGTAAATGGCAGTGATAAATAAACTACATATCAGTAAGTGGCAGTGAGAACTAAACTAAATATTAGTAAGTGGCAGTGATAACCAAACTAAACATCAGTAACAGCAGTGGGAACTGAACTAAGTATCAGTAAGTGGCAGTGATAACTGAACTAAATATCTGTAAGTGGCAGTGAATACTGAAATAAATATCAATAAGTGGCAGTGAAAACTGAACTAAATATCAGTAAATGGCAGTGATAACCAAACTACATATCAGTAAGTGGCAGTGAGAACTAAACTAAATATCAGTAAGTGGCAGTGATAACCAAACTAAACATCAGTAACAGCAGTGAGAACTGAACTAAATATCAGTAAGTGACAGTGAAAACTGAACTAAATAGCAGTAAGTGGCAGTGATAACTGAACTAAATATCAGTAAGTGGCAGTGAATACAGAACTAAATATCAGTAATTGGGAGTGAAGGCTGCACTAAATATCAAAATGTGTCAGTGAGAACTGAAGTAAATATCAGTAAGTGGCAGTGAATACGGAACTAAATATCAGTAAGTAGCAGTGAAAACTGAGGTAATCATCAGTAAGTGACAGTGATAACCAAACTAAATATGAGTAAGTGGCAGTGATATCCGAACTAAATATGAGTAAGTGGCAGTGAATACTGGACTAAATATCAGTAAGCGGCAGCCGAAACTGAACTAAATATCAGTAAGTGGCAGTGATGACTGAAATAAATATCAGTAAGCGGCAGTGAATACTGAACTAAATATCAGTAAGCGACAGTGAATAATGAACTAAATTTCAGTAAGTGGCATTGTAAAAGGAACTATATATCAGTATGTGGCAGTTAAGACAACTGATTATCAGTAAGTGGCAGTGAAAAATGAAACGGCAACTCTAGGCCGGGACCGAGAACTGTAATTATAGATAATTTATTAATTAACTTTTATTGATGTTAAATCGTACTATGTAAATATCTTTTTCTCATACTGCTTGTATATTTTAAGAAGGGTGATTTAACGTTATGTATCTATCTAGGTTACTAATATTAGTAGAGTTATAAATGGTTTAATGTAAATAATTTAAGCGCTATGTTAAAATACTGTCCACGACGAAATGTTTTAGCTACAGGAATAGTGCTTTCGAAGGCAGAAAACCTAGGTTTATGACATCTCTTCGGTCGCAGTGCCATTATTCCTACAGCGAGGGTGTAACGCCTTTGTCCCTTTATTTGATAATTCGCCGTGACCAAGTGAGCGAGACAGATAGCCTAACGGTAAATGTGGGAAAAGCCGCGATTTATATTAAACTTGGACCAATGAGATCCCTGGAAGTTTATTCAAAATAGTTAGACGCGTCGAGTGGCGCTAAAAATGGACCAATAGGAAAGGAAGCAGCCCCAGAAGCCTGAGACTATAAATGGTTCTGTTTGGAGCAAATTCGGGACAGTTTTTGTCATGTGTGGTCAGGGAGAGATACTGCAGGATGTGTGAGACATCGCGCCAAAAAGGGAATCAAGACAGTTTTAGAAACACACCTAAGATCCGCTACTCGTAAAGGGATAATAAGCATATTTAAACTTCGTGTCATATCCGCGCCGTAGTTTAACAGCGGTGGACAGTATTTTACGGCGGCAATACCAGTGTTGTATACTACGAGTGTTAATTAAATAAAAAGAAACGGCAGTGTCATCTTTTCATAAACAAAGCACATCTATGTCTTCCTATATCACCACCCGAGATGTACGCTTCCTTTACCGAGGATAAGTCCATGCTCCTATATAGGTTAAAGAAAACTACTGCAGCTAGCCGAGGATAAAATTGAAGAGAACCAACACACGGCGAACTTCTGGAATCAACGGGATAAGCATCAAGGTAAGCCAAACAGCAACGGACGAAGGAGGTGACGGCCGCAAAAATCAATTAAATATCAGTAAGTGGCAGTGAAAACTGAACTAAATATCAGTAAGTGGCAGTGAATACAGAACTAAATATCAGTAAGTGGTAGTGAATTTTGGACTAAATATCAGGAGGTGGCAGTGAAAACTGAACTAAACATCAGTAAGTGGCAGTGAGAACTGAAGTAAATACCAGTAAGTGGGGTAGTGAATACTGAATTAATCACATCAGAGAAGTGACAGTGAAACCTGCATTACATCATATCATGAAGTAGCAGTGAAAATTGAACTAAATATCAGTAAGTGACAGTGAAAACTAAACTAAATATCAATAAGTGGCGGTGAAAACTGAACTAAATATCAGTAAGTGGCAGTGAATACTGAACTAAATATCAGTAAGTGGCAGTGAATACAGAACTAAATATCAGTAAGTGGTAGTGAATTTTGGACTAAATATCAGGAGGTGGCAGTGAAAACTGAACTAAACATCAGTAAGTGGCAGTGAGAACTGAAGTAAATACCAGTAAGTGGGGTAGTGAATACTGAATTAATCACATCAGAGAAGTGACAGTGAAACCTGCATTACATCATATCATGAAGTAGCAGTGAAAATTGAACTAAATATCAGTAAGTGACAGTGAAAACTAAACTAAATATCAATAAGTGGCGGTGAAAACTGAACCTAATATCAGTAAGTGGCAGTGAATACTGAACTAAATATCAGTAAGTGGCAGTGAAAACTGAACTAAATATCAGTAAGTGGTGGTGAAGATGGAACTAAATATCATTAACTGGCCGTGAAAACTGAACTAAATATCAGTAAGTGGCGGTGAAGATGGAACTAAATATCAGTAAGTGTCAGTGAATACTGAACTAGATATCAGTAAGTGGGGGTGAATACTAAACTAAATATCAGTAAGTGGCAGTGAAAACCGAACTAAATATCAGTAAGTGGCAGTGAAAACTGAACTAAATATCGCTGAGTGGCAGTGAATACTGCACTAAATCACATCAGAAAAGTGACAGTGATACCTGCATTACATCATATCATGAAGTTGCAGTGAAAATTAAACTAAGTAAGTCAGTGAAGTGTCACTGAATGCTGGACTAAATCAGATCAGTGAAGTGACAGTGAAACCTGAGTAAATCACATCAGCAAAGTGACAGTGAAACTTTGAGTAAATCACATCAGCAAAGTTACAGTGAAAACTGAACTAAATAAGTCAGTGAAGTGACAGTGAAAAATAAACTAAACAAAAGTCAGTGAAGAAGAAGTGAAACATAAACTAAATCACATCAGTGAGTGAGAGTGAAAACTGTACTAAACCATACCAGCAAAGTGACAGTGATAACTGAACTAAATCAAGTCAGTGAAGTGAGTGAAAACCAAACTAAATCAAGTCAGTGAAGAAGCATTGAAACCTGAACTAAATCAAGTCAGTGAAGTGGCAGTGAAAATTGAAATACATCAAGACAGTGAAGTGACATTTAAAACTGAACTATATAACATAAACGAAGTGACATTGAAAACTGCACTAAATATTATGAACGAAGGGACTGTGAAAACTGCACCAAATCAAGTCGATGAAGTGACAGTGTAAACTGAACTAGGTCACATCAGTGAAGTGGCAGTAAAAACTGGTATAAATAACATTAGTGAAAGGGCAGTGAAAACATAAATAACTCTATCAATGAAGTGGCAGTAGAGACTGAATTAAATAACATTAGTGAAGTATCTGTGAAACCTGGACAAAATAACATCAGTGAAGTGGCAATGAAAACTGAACTAAATCACATCAGTGAAGTGACAAGGAAAACTGAACTAAACCACATCAGCAAAGTGGTAGTTAAAACACACCTAAATCGCATCAGCTAAGTGGTACAGAAAGTAGGAGTAAATCACAACAGCAAAGTGGTAATGAAAGACGAACTGAATCACATCAGCGGAGTGACAGTGTAAACTCCATTTAATCTCATCAGCAAAGTGACAGTGCAAACTGAACTAAATAACATCAGTGAAGTGGCTATAAAAACTGGACTAAATAACATTAATGAAGTTGTAGTGAAAACATAAGTATATATATCAGAGAAGTGGCAGTAAAAACTGGAATGAAAACATTAGTGAAAGGGCAGTGAAAATATAAATAAATACATCAATGAAGTGGCAGTGAAAACTGAATTAAATCACAGCAGTAAAGTAACAGTGAAAACTGTACGAATAACATAAGTGAAGAGGCAGTAAAAGCTGAACTAAATCACATCAGTGAAGGAACAATGAAAACTGAACTAAATCACATCAGCAAACTGGTAGTTAAAACAGAACTAAATCACATCAGCAAAGTGGTAGTGAAAACAGAACTAAATAACATCAGTGAAGTGGTAGTGAAAAAAAGAACTAAATCATATCAGCAAAGTGGTAGTGAAAAAAGAACTAAATCATATCAGCAAAGTGGTAGTGAAGAAGGAACTAAATCATATCAGCAAAGTGGTAGTGAAAACAGAATTAAATCACATAAGCTAAGTAGTAGTGAAAAAGAACTAAATCGTATCAGCAAAGTGGTAGTGAAAAAAAACTAAATCACATCAGCAAAGTACGTGTTAAAACAGAAATAAATCACATCAGCAAAGTGTTAGTGAAAGCAGAACTAATTCACTGCAGCAAAGTGACGGTGAAAACTGAACTAAATCACATCAGCAAAGTGGTAGTGAAAAAAGAACTAAATCACATCAGGAGAAATAAATATATCATGAAGTAGCAGAGAAAACTGAACTTAATATCAGTAAGTGGCAATGAACACTGAACTAAATATCAGTGAATTGGCAGTGAATACTAGACTAAATCACATCAGAGAAGTGATAGATAAAATGGAACTAAATTGCATCAGCAAAGTGGTAGTGAAAGCAGAAATAAATCACATCAGCAAAGTGGTAGTGAAAACAGATCTAAATCACATCAGCGAAGTGACAGTGAAAACTGAACTGAATCACATCACCAAAGTGATAGTGAAAACAGAACTAAATCACATCAGCGAGAAATACATATATCATGAAGTAGAAGTGAAAATTGAACTAAATATCAGTAAGTGTCAGTGAAAACTCAACTAAATATCAGTGAATTGGCAGTGAGTACTAGACTAAATCACATCAGAGAAGTGATAGTGAAAACTGAACTAAATATCAGTGAACTAGCAGTGAAAACTGAAGTAAAATAAATCATCTAAGGGACAGTAGAAACTGAACTAAATCACATCAGGGAAGTGTCAGTGAAATCATAACTAAATCACATCAGCGAAGTGACAGTGAAAACAGAATTAAATCATATCTGCCAAGTGACAGTGAAACTGGACTACATCTCATCATGAAGCAGTGAAAATTGAACCAAATTACATAGTGAAGTGGCACTGAAAACTGGCATAAATCTCATCAGCGCATTGACATTGAAAACTGGACTAAATTACATTCAGTGAAGTGACAGTGAAAACTGAACTAAATCAAGTCGTTGATGTTAAAGTGAAAACTGAACTAAATCGCATCAGTCAAGTGTTAGTGAGAAATGAACTAAATAAGTCCGTGAAGTTACAGATAAAACTAAAGTAAATAACATCAACGAAGTTGCAATGAAAACTAAAGTAAATCAACTAAGTGAAGATGCGTGAAAACTGAACTAAATCACATTAGCAAAGTGGGCGTTAAAACTGAACTATATCACGGCAGCGAATCGACAGTAATAACTAAACTAAATCACGTCAGTGAAGAAGCAGTGAAACCTGAACAAAATCAAGTCTGTGAAGTGACAGTGAAAATTAAACTACATCAAAACAGTGAAGTGACAGTAAAAACTAAACTAAATCAACTTAGTGAAGAAGCAGTAAAATTTTAACCAAATCACATCAGCAAAGTGACTGTGAAAACTGAAAAATACAAGTCAGTGATGTGACAGGGAAAACTAAACTAAATCACATCAACGAAGTGGTAGTGAAAACTGAACTAAATATCAGTAATTGGCAGTGAATACTGCACTAAATATCAGCAAGTGGCAGTGAAAACTGAACTAAATATCAGTATGCGGCAGTGAATACTAGACTAAATATCAGTAAGTGTCAGTGAAAACTGAACTAAATATCAGTAAGTGGCAGTGAATACTGGATAAATATCAGTAAATGGTAGTGAATACTGGACTAAATATTAGTAAGTGGCTATGAATACTGGACTAAATATCAGTAAATGGCAGCAAAAACTGAACTAAATATCAGTATGTGGAGATGAATACTGGACCAAATATCATTAATGGTAGCAAAAACTGACTAAATATCAGTAAGTGGCAGTGAATACTGAATTAAATATCAGTAAGTGGCAGTGAAAACTGAAGTAAATATGAGTAAGTGGCACTGAAAACTGAACTAAATATCAGTAAGTAGCAGTGAAAGCTAAAGTATATATCGGTAATTGGCAGTGAATACTGGACTAAATATCAGTAAGTGGAAGTGATAACATAACTAAATATAAGTAAGTGGCAGTGAATACTGCACTAAATATCAGTAAGCAGCAGTGATTACAGAACTAAATATCAGTAATTGGCAGTGAATACTGGACTAAACATCAGTAAGCGGCAGTGATAAAAGAACTAAATATCAGTAAGTGGCAGTGAATACTGGACTAAATATCAGTAAAAGGCAGTGATAACAGAACTAAATATGAGTAAGTGGCAGTGAATACTGGACTAAATATCACTAAGCGGTAGTGATAACAGAACTAAATATGAGTAAGTGGCAGTGAATACTGGACTAAATATCACTAAGCGGCAGTGATAACAGAACTAAATATGAGTAAGTGGCAGTGAATCCTGGACTAAATATCAGTAAGCGGCAGTGATAACAGAACTAAATATCAGTAAGTGGCAGTGAATACTGGACTAAATATCAGTAAGCGGCAGTGATAACAGAACTAAATATGAGTAAGTGGCAGTGAATACTGGACTAAATATCAGTAAGCAGCAGTGATAACAGAACTAAATATCAGTAAGTGGCAGTGAATACTGAACTAAATATCAGTAAGTGGCAGTTAATACTGCACTAAATATCAGTAAGTAGCAGTGAAAGCTAAAGTAAATCTCAGTAATTGGCAGTGAAAACTGAACTCAATATCAGCAATTGGCAGCGAATACTGCAATAAATATCAGTGAGTATCAGTAATTGGCAGTGAATACTCGACTAAATATCAGTAATTGGCAGTGAAAACTGAAGTAAATATCAGTAAGTGGCAGTGAAAACTGAACTAAATATCAGTAAATGGCAGTGAAAACTGAATAAAATATCAGTAAATGGCAGTGAAAACTGAACTAAATATCAGTAAGTAGCAGTGAATACTGGACTAAATATCAGTAAGTGGCAGTGAAATCTGAAGAAAGTATCAGTAATTGGCAGTGAATACTGCAATAAATATCAGTAAGTGGCATTGAAAACTAAAGTAAATCTCAGTAATTGGCAGGTGAATACTGCAATAAATATCAGTAAGTGGCATTGAAAACTAAAGTAAGTATGAGTAATTGGCAGTGAATACTGGACTAAATATCAGTAATTGGCAGTGAGAACTGAAGTAAATATCAATATGTGGCAGTGAATACTGGACTAAATATCAGTAATTGGCAGTGAAAACTGAAATAAATATCAGTATGTGGCAGTGAATACTGGACTAAATATCAGTAAGTGAGTGAAAACTGAAGTAAATATCAGTAAGTGGCAGTGAAAACTGAACTAAATATCAGTAAATGGCAGTGAAAACTGAACTAAATAACAGTAAATGGCAGTGAAAACTGAACTAAATATCAGTAAGTGGCAGTGAATACTGGACTAAATATCAGTAAGTAGCAGTGAATACTGGACTAAATATCAGTAAGTGGCAGTGAATAATGGACTAAATATCAGTAATTGGAAGTGAAAACTGAAGTAAATATCAGCAAGTGGCAGTGAACACTGAACTAAATATCAGTAAGTGGCAGTGAATACCGGACTAAACATCAGTAAGTGCCAGTGAAAGCTAAAGTAAATCTCAGTAATTGGCAGTGAAAACTGAACTAAATATCAGTAATTGGCTGTGAATGCTGCAATAAATATCAGTAAGTGGCATTGAAAACCCAAGTAATGTATCAGTAACTGGCAGTGAATACTGGACTAAATATCAGTAATTGGCAGTGAAAACTGAAGTAAATATCAGTAAGTGGCAGTGAAAACTGAACTAAATATCAGTAAATGGCAGTGAAAACTGAACTACATATCAGTAATTGGCAGTGAATACTGGACAAAATATCAGTAAATGGCAGTGAATACTGGACTAAATATCAGTAAGTGGCAGTGAATACTGGACTAAATATCAGTAAGTGGCAGTGAAAACTGAAGTAAGTATCAGTAATTGACAAGTGAATACTGGACTAAATATCAGTAAGTGGCAGTGAAAACTGAGGTAAGTATCAGTAATTGGCAGTGAATACTGCAATAACTATCAGTAAGTGGCATTGAAAACTGATGCAGGTAAGAGTAATTGGCAGGGAATACTGACCTAAATATCAGTAATTGGCAGCGAAAACTGAAGTAAATATCAGTATGTGGCAGCGAATACTGGACTAAATATCAGTAATTAGCAGTGAAAACTGAACTAAATATCAGTAAGTGGCAGTGAATACTGGACTAAATATCAGTAATTGGCAGTGAATACTGAAATAAATATCAGTAAGTGGCAGTGAATACTGGACTAAATATCAGTAAGTGGCAGTGAAAACTGAAGTAAGTATCAGTAATTGGCAGTGAATACTGGACTTAATATCAGTAAGTGGCAGTGAAAACTGAAGTAAGTATCAGTATTTGGCAGTGAATACTGCAATAAATATCAGTGAGTGGCATTGAAAACTAAAGTAAATCTCATTAATTGGCAGTGAATACTGCAATAAATATCAGTAAGTGGCATTGAAAACTGAAGTATGTATCAGTAATTGGCAGTTAATACCGGACTAAATATCAGTAATTGGCAGTGAAAACTGAAGTAAATATCAGTATGTGGCAGTGAATACTGGACTAAATATCAGTAATTGGCAGTGAAATCTGAATTAAATATCAGTAAGTGGCAGTGAATACTGGACTAAATATCAGTAAGTGGCAGTTAAAACGAAGCAAGTATCAGTAATTGGCAGTGAATACTGGACTAAATATCAGTAAGTGGCATTGAAAACTAAAGTAAATCTCAGTAATTGGCAGTGAATACTGCAATAAATATCTGTAAATGGCAGTGAAAACTGAACTAAATATCAGTAACTGGCAGTGAATACTGGACTAAATATCAGTAAGTGGCTGTGAAAACAGATGTAAATATCAGTAAGTGGCAGTGAAAACTGAACTAAATATGAGTAAGTGGCAGTGAAAGCTTAAGTAAATATCAGTAATTGGCAGTGCCTACTGGACTAAATATCAGTAAGTGGCAGTGTAAACTGGACAAAATATCAGTAAGTGGCAGTGAAAGCTAAAGTAAATATCAGTAATTGGCAGCGAAAAATGAACTAAATATCAGTAAGTAGCAGTGAAAAATGTACTAAACATCAGTAAGTGGCAGTGAAAGCTAAAGTAAACATCAGTAATTGGCAGTGAAAACTGAACTAAGTATTAGTGGGTGGCAGTCAATACTGCACTAAATCACATCCGAAAAGTGACAGTGATACCTGCATTTCATCATATCATGATGTAACTATGAAAATTGAACTAGATATCAGTAAGTGGCAGTGAAAACTGAATTAAATTTCTGTAAGTGGCAGTGAAAACTCAACTAAATCACATCAGACATGGGACAGAGAAATCTGGACTACATCTCATCATGAAGTAGCAGTGAAAATTGAACTAAGTAAGTCAGTGAAGTGTTACTGAATGCTGGACTAAATCACATCAGTGAAGTGACAGTGAAACCTGAGTAAATCACATCAGTGAAGTGACAGTGAAACCTTGGGTAATTCACATCATCGAAGTTTCAAGGAAAACTGAACTAATTAAGTCAGTGAAGAAGAAGAAGTGAAACATAAACTAAATCACATCAGTGAGTGAGAGTGAAAACTGTACTAAACCATACCAGCAAAGCAACAGTGATAACTGAACCAAATCAAGTCAGTGAAGTGAGTGAAAACTAAACTAAATCAAGTCAGTGAAGAAGCAGTGAAACCTGAACTAAATCAAGTCAGTGTAATGGCAGTGAAAATTAAAATACATCAAGTCAGTGAAGTGATAGTTAAAACTGAACTATATAACATAAAGAAAGTGACATTGAAAACTGCACTAAATAATATGAACGAAGGGACAGTGAAAACTGAACCAAATCAAGTCGATGAAGTGACAGTGAAAACTGAGCTAGTTCACATCAGTGAAGTGACAAGGAAAACTGAACTAAACCACATCAGCAAAGCGGTATCTAAAACAGACCTAAATCGCATCAGCTAAGTGGTAGAGGATGCAGAAGTAAATCACAACAGCAAAGAGGTAGTGAAAGATGAACTAAATCACATCAGCGGAGTGACAGTGAAAACTCAATTAAATCTCATCAGCAAAGTGACAGTGCAAACTTATCTAAATATCATCAGTGAATTGGCTATAAAAACTGGACTAAATAACATTAATTAAGTTGCAGCAAAACATAAGTAAATATATCAGTGATGTGGCAGTAAAAACTGGAATGAATAACATTAGTGAAAGGGCAGTGAAAACATAAATAAATACATCAATGAAGTGGCAGTGAAAACTGAATTAAATCACAGCAGTGAAGAAACAGTGAAAACTGAACGAATAGCATAAGTGAATAGGCAGTGAAAACTGAACTAAAACTCATCAGCAAAGTGGTAGTTAAAACAGAACTAAATCACATCAGCAATGTGGTAGTTAAAACAGAACTAAATCACATCAGCAAAGTGGTAGTGAAAAAAGAACTAAATCATATCAGCAAAGTGGTAGTGAAAACAGAACTAAATCACAACAGAACTAAATCACATCAGTTCTGTTAATCACATCAGCAAAGTGGTAGTGAAAAAAGAACTAAATCATATCAGCAAAGTGGTAGTGAAAACAGAACTAAATCACATCAGCAATGTGGTAGTTTAAACAGAACTAAATCACATCAGCAAAGTGGTAGTGAAAAAAGAACTAAATCATATCAGCAAAGTGGTAGTGAAAACAGAACTAAATCACATCAGCAAAGTAGTGTGAAAACAGAACTAAATCACATCAGCAATGTGTTAGTGAAAACAGAAGTAATTCACTGCAGCAAAGTGACAGTGAAAACTGAACTAAATCACTTCAGCAAAGTGGTAGTAAAACAGAACTAAATCAAATTAGCGAGATCTATATCATACCATGAAGTATCAGGGAAAATGGAACTAAATATCAGTAAGTGGAAGTGAAAGCTGAACTAAATTTCAGTGAATTGGCAGTGAATACTGGATTAAAACACATCAGCGAAGTGATATTGAAAACTGAAGTAAATTAAATCACCGAAGTGACAGTAGATACTGAAATAAACCACATCAGCGAAGGGACAGTGAAAACAAAACTAATGCACATTAGCCAATTGTAAGTGAAACTGGACTACATCTCAACGTGAAGTGGCAGTGAAAATTGAACTAAAATACATCAGTGAAGTCGAATTGAAAACTCTAATAGATCACATCAGCGAAGTGATAGTGAAAACTGGACTAAATCACATCAACGAAGTGACAGTAAAAACTGAACTAAATGAAGTCGGTGAAGCAACAGTGAAACCTAACTAAATCACATCAGCAAAGTGGCAGTGACAACTGAACTAAATAAGTCAGTGAAGTGATAGTGAAACTAAACAACGTCAACGAAGTGACAATGAAAACTGAAGTAAATCAACTCAGAAGAAGTGGAAACTGGACTAAATCACATCAGAGAAATGACAGTGAAAATTGAACTAAATTACGTCAGCGAAGTGACAGTGAAAAGTGAACTAAATCACGTCAGCTAAGAGACAGTGAAAACTGAACTAAATCAATTCGGTTAAGTAACAATGAAGACTGGACTAAATCGCATCAGTGAAGTGACAGTGGAAAATAGACTAAATGAATCAGTGAAGTGCTAGGGAAAACTGAACAAAACAACATATGTGAAGTGGCAATGAAAGCTTGAGAAAATAAAATTAGTGAAGTGGCAAAGAAAACTGGACTAAATAACATTAGTGAAGTGGTCGGGAACACTGAACTAAATAATATCAGTGAAGTGTAAGTGAAAACTGTAACTGAATAACATCAGTGAAGTGGTAGCAAAAACTGTACTAAATGAAAATAACGAAGTGAGAGTGAAAACATAAATAAATATATTCGTGAAGTGGCAGTAAAAACTGGAATAAATAACATTAGTGAAGTGGCAGTGAAAACATAAATAAATCCATCGGTGAAGTGGCAGTGAAAACTGAATTTAATCACATCAGTGAAGTAACAGTGAAAACTGAAGTAAATAACATCAGTGAAGTGACAGTGCAAACACAACAAAATCTCATAGATGAACTGACAATGAAAGCTGAAATAAATCACATCAGCAAAATGGTAATTAAAACGGAACTAAATCGCATCAGCGAAGTGACAGTGAAAACTGAACTGAATCCCATCACCAAAGTGATTGTGAAAACAGAACTAAATCACGTCAGCGAGAAATACATATATCATGAAGTAGCAGTGAAAATTGAACTAAATATCAGTAAGTGGCAGTGAAAACTGAACTAAATATCAGTGAATTGGCAGTGAATACTAGACTAAATCACATCAGAGAAGTGATAGTGAAAACTGAACTAAATATCAGTGAACTAGCAGTGAAAACTGAAGTAAATTAAATCATCGAAGTGACAGTAGAAACTGAACTAAATCACATCAGCGAAGTGTCAGTGAAATCAGAACTAAATCACATCAGCGAAGTGACAGTGAAAACAGAACTAAATCACATCAGCGAAGTGACAGTGAAAACAGAACTAAATCACATCTGCCAAGTGACAGTGACACTGGAGTACATCTCATCATGAAGCGACAGTGAAAATTGAACGAAATTACATCAGTGAAGTGGCGCTGAAAACTATAATAATTCACATCAGCGCATTGGCATTGAAAACTGAACTAAATCACATCAGTGAAGTGTCAGTGAAAAGTGGAACTAAATAACATCATGAAGTGGCAGTGAAAGCTGAACTAATCTACATGATTAAAGTGACAATGAAAACTGAACTAAATCACATCAGCAAAGTGGTAGTGAAAGCAGAACTAATTCACATCAGCAAAGTGGTAGTGAAATCAGAACTAAATCACATCAACAAAGTGGTGGTTAAAACAGAATTATATCTCATTAGCAAAGTGGTAGTGAAAGCAGAACTAAATCACATCAGCAAAGTGACAGTGAAGACTGAACTAAATCACATCAGCATAATGGTAGTGGAAACAGAACTAAATTACATCAGCAAAGTGGTTGTGAAAACAGAACTCATTCACTTCAGCAAAGTGACAGTGAATATTGAACTAAATCAAATCAGCAATGTGGTGGTGAAAACAGAATTAAATCTCATAAGCGAGGACTACATTAATGTGAAGTAGCATTGAAAATTGAATTAAATATCAGTAAGTGGCAGTGAAAACTGAACTAAATATCAGTGAGTTTGCAGTGAATACTGGACTAAATCACATCAGCGAAGTGATAGTGAAAACTGAATTAAATATCTGTGAACTGGCAATGAAAACTGTAGTAGATTAAATCAGCGAAGTGACAGTAGAAACTCAACTAAATCACACGCGCGAAGTAACAGTGAAAACAGAACTAAATCACATCAGCCTAGTGACAGTGAAACCGGAATACATCTCTTCATGAAGTGGCAGTGAAAATTGAACTATATGACATCAGTGAAGTGGCAGTGAAAATCGGACTAAATCACATCAGCGAAGTGACAGAGTAACTTCGACTAAATCACATCAGCGAAGTGGCAGTGAAAGCTGTACTAAATCACATCAGCGAAGTGACAGTGAAAACTGAACTAAACCAAGTCCGTTATGTGAGAGTGTGAACTGAACTAAGTAAGTCAGTGAAGTGACAGTGAAAACTAAACTAAAGAACATCAACGAAGTGGCAATGAAAAGTGAAGTAAATCAACTCAGAAACAGAGGAAACTGAACTAAATCACATCAGCGAAGTGACAGTGAAAACTGAACTAAATCATGTCAGCGAAGTGACAGTGAAAACTGAACTAAATCAAGTCAGTGTAGTGGCAGTGAAAACTAAACTAAATCAAGTCTGTGAAGAAGCAGTGAGGCCTAACTAAATCAGGTCAGGGAAATAACAGTGAAAATTAAACTAAATCATGTCATTGAAGTGACAGTGAAAACTAAACTAAATCAAGTGGGTGAAGTGGCAGTGAAAACTAAACTAAATCACATCAGCAAAGTGACAGTGAAAACTGAACTAAATCAAGTCGGTGAAGTGACAGTGAAAAGTAAACTAAATCACATCAGCGAAGTAACAGTGTAAACTGAACTAAATCAAGTCGGTGTAGTGACAGTGAAAACTAAACTAAATCTCATCAGCAAAGTGATAGTAAAACTAAACTAAATCTCATCAGCATAGTGACAGTGACAACTAATGTAAATCATATTAGTTAAGTGGCGGTGAAAACCGGACAAAATCGCAGTATTGTACCATATTACTAACCAATTGAGATTGGTTACCCTGATAGTAGCTGTCGAAAACTTGAATAGTTCGTGGCTATGTTTTATAACTGATCCGTTGTGTGATGGAAGAACGCCAAAGGAAGTGATGTTTCTCAATTTGTACAAGCTTAGTCATTCTTTCACACAGCGGTTATTGCCCATCGTTAGAAAATAACCGAAATCACTCTCTACCAATATTTAATGCTATAAATGTCTGCTTTGGTTCTTTGCAAGGTTTCGGAGATACGTTCGGCTAGGTTTACATTGATTTTGTTTTATACTTTATGTTTTGCTTTGTGTTTCTGGCGGAGTTTTGTCTATAAACATCCCCCTTCGCTGCTCCATGAAGGTAAATAAACCAAAGATTAGGGAAGTTTTACTTTTTGCAATAGCATAACATCCGTTAACGGTAGGTCATATCAGAGATGATTGAATGAAATGATCAATTGAGCCCGGGGTCCATAGAGCTAAAAGACTGGTGAAGTAGTGTTAAAAATGTCGACATAACAAATTTTAATTGAATATTAAATTAACTTCAATGCGGATAGTGCTTATTTGTATCAAGAAATACACCCAACTGCAGAAGAAACATTTTCCATGCACAAGAAAGGTGATAGGTCTACCTTGCAGTCAACCTTCATCTGAAGATACCTGAACCACAGCTCGAAAACGTTTCCACCATACCACCTACAAGATTAGTGAGGCAGTGTTAAAACGTCGACATAGCCTGTTTTAACTAAATATTAGCTTAAAGGCTACACGAAATTTTCGTGGTAAGGGAGTATTCCGGAAAAAAATATTATTCGTATAGCACCCTATCAGAGATTCGTACCCGGAACTTCTTGAATGTGAAGTAGACACACCACATTATTTATGTTACTACCGGCACATCGATCAAATCTATGGCACTACAAAGCCCGCTTTTTTTGGGAGATGACATATTAACACACTAAACTCTAACACCTGTGGTTTCGTTAATCCGTGTTTGTGTATCACAGAGAGACAGATTCTTCATGCTAGCGATGGTGGAAAATGTTTGACGAACGAAAACACACGCTTATATTTCTTAGTGCCCCAAACATAACGTTGATTAATCTACAACAGAAATAGATAATTTAGACGTTACTGCAGTTGTGACAAAGCCAACTCCCCTTCAGTATTCTGACACAACGTTAATAGCATTGCTGTGTCATTTTAGTTGAGTGAGATGCCACCACGGCAATATGTGCGACTCAGGTTCGGGACGTCCCGGTTCCAATCGCCGCCCACTCAGACCCGTGGGATTATCGTGGTTTTCCCCGGTCGGTACTCATCATCTTCCCTGTCATCTGTTTCAGGGTTGTAGGACCAGGCAATGCTTTTTTTAATGGACGCTGTTTAACTGCTATGTCTCTTAGCGTCACTTTCTATATTGGGCGTGAAAGACATGCAATTTTTCTCAGAGGCCTCAGGCTTGAGGTTCTTTTACATGCCGCAAATCTATGACACGCGACCACCGGCTTTACTTCCCGCCCGAAAAAAAATCCATCACCATCCGTCGGGTTTGAACCCGCGACCTCCGGAACTGGAGGTAAGTAATACACCACGGAGGACGACCCAGGCGATGGTGTTCGGCGGGTTGCGGCTGGACGGTGGGTGTGCGCTTTTAGTACATCAACAGCAAACAACATTCACCATTCCTCTAGAACATCAGCGTCTACTAGAGAAGTGCAGCGCCTTCAAAGAGGGAGCTCAAAGAAGACGACGCAACTGACATCACAACAAACGCATCCCTACCTAACCTCTCCCTCAATCATTGTCACCTTCTAACATCTACGCTGCAGTTATGAATTTTGTCATGTCTGTAGCCTAGGACCTTACCTACACTCGATTCGGTCCATTGGGCGGCAGCTCAGTATCTTTCGTTGACCAACGCGGGTGCTATGCGGGACTGCGCCTTTTTCATCTTCGATTTCCTTTCTTTGTCCTTCCTTCTTCCTTCGGTGGAGGGTTTAGAGTGGGTTTGGCAAACTACTGGCGAGTACCACACTCTCAGCTCCGAAATGGACTGAGGTTAGTATTCAACAGTATTTTCCCTTCATTCATTCGAAAAAAAAGTTTGGGGTACTCCCAGAGGTTAGGAGCTTGTTGGTGTACTTGGGCCGCGTCGGATGCATTCGATCTGGAAACCTTAGGGACCCCATCAATGCTTGCATCCTTCGGTATCCGGATCTGGTTGCTCTTCGGGTCTCTCCCCAAAGCCCTCCTTCCCAAGGAAGAAGCAAAAAGGGCCATCGAGACCTACTTGCGGTGCTCCGATTTCGGAAGATCCTCCGTTCATCCGTACTTTACCTTAATGCCATTTTACCCTTCCTCCTTCATATTATTTTAGACTAAGTTACCGTACACTCTTCCGAAAGGCTATCCCTTTCAAAAGAATTTCTAAGACAACAACTATTGGTGCATCTCATCCTACGTACCTATAATCGTGGACAAACTCGTTTTAATTACCACATACATTCTGTGCGTCGATTCTGAAACTCTAATTTAGATAGAAAAAGATTTCAACTCTTGGTAGCATTTGGTCGGCTGGTTTGAAAGCCAATTTGTGGTACTGAAGCTATGTAGTTGCAAAGCATTTAACGCTACTCTGAAGCAGTGTGGACTGTGATCTGACCCCAGCAATGCCAGTACAAATATTAAGTTTCTGTGGTTACTGCGCGTGCATCCAATGTGGTTTTACGTCTGACCAATATCGGCAGTCGTTTCTGTTGACAATTCCATTCTGATGAAATGTAGCTTCATCGCATAATACGACTTGAGTAAGAGAATATTATTGATGTCATCCATCATTAATTAAAAAGCTGCAGTCTTTTAAAGCGAACAGGAACAAACTCTAAAATTTATTATAAAAGTTTAGTACTGTAAGACTGAAGATACTATTTATATTTCCGCTTATACCTTATATTTAATATTACAGTGAATTTCAAACTCAGAGCTTTTCTTCAATAAGTGGTAGAAAAACCCAATCAATCATTCTCACTAATTCCTCTGTCAGACTTCGAGCCAGTTACACGGTATTTAAAAACCTCATAAATTATAAACCTTATTACTTTCTCTAATACGTATCTAGGTAGAGGAAGTATTACATCTCACCCAAAAATGTGGCATCCGGATTTCATTGTAAATGCACGTTTTGAGGTCCCTTAATCGAGAAAAACTATAGAGAAAAGTCAGTATATGTGTGTGATGTAAACAGTAAAAACAAAAAAAATGTTGAATAAATACCAAACTTGATACACAAATGTAATATCTTCCAAAGATTCGGCATGAAAATCTTCAAGAAAAGACGTCGTCTCTGTAGTACACCCAAACTGAATAAATCTTATATAAATAAGATCGTAATACATACTCATACGCCTATATATTACCCAGAAACCGAGTTCTGAACAAGCCATGAAAGTGGCATTCGAGCCTCCAAGGAGCGAAAAATCATGACTTCATCACTTCGGCCAAATCATAGAATTCTTTTCGTTGTTTTTTATTTTCTCAAAAATGGCTCAAAGGATTTTGATTAAAATATAATACATTCAAGATATTCATGATAAATCATGATTTTATCACTTCGTCCAAATGATGGAATTCTTTTCGTTGTTTTTTTATTTTCTCAAAAATGACTCAAACGATTTTGATTAAAATGCAATATATTCAAGATATTTACATACACTTGGAAATTTTAGGATCCTATCATTTGTAGTCCTCCGTGGTGTAGGTGTTTACCATGCTAGCCTCTAGCTCCCGAGGTTGCGGGTTCAAATCCCGTGGAGGGCGATGGATTTTTCTCGGGCGTAAAGATCCTTAACATGGCTTCCATCGGAAGCGAAGTAAAGCCGGTGGCCCCGTGTCGTAGATTTAGGGCACGTAAAAGAACCTCAAGCTTGAAGAGGCCTCTGAGTAACATTACTGGTCTTTCACGCCCAATATAGAACGGGACGCTAAGGACCACAGCAGTTAAAGAGCGTCCATAAATAAAAAAGAAACCCAAACCCTATCACTGCTGTCCCGTCACTCCTGGTACGGCCGCCTGTAGTCTCCCTTCATCAAATAAAATCTCTATCTTGTATTTCCTGGGAGCACTGTGAAGTCCTCTTCATTCGAAAAGAATTTTGTATAATCCTGTATAACCCGTTAACTATAAGAGCTACACACTAACTTGCCACACCCAAAAGCACACAATTCAAATAACTTTTATTGTGGCATCAGCCATTTCCGAGGTATCCGTTGTTATTGGTATGGATTTTTCAACACTTTGTAATTTCTTAAAGTGCTGTCGCTATTCAGTTGTTTCTCATGGATTTCACGGAAAGAGTATGAAATTTCAAGGTCAGTATATAGGAATTTGCTTTTAAACCTCATACTATCGATTCCATTTTCTCTATTCTCCTTCTACCTACAACGAAGTGCGTGGTGAAACTATTTCTGTAAAGGTTTCTCTCGATTAAAAAGAAGTAGTTAATAAAATAACTTCCGTAAGAATAGTTTATAGAAGTTGTGTAAAATAAACGATAGCTGGCAGCGAAAGTCATGCGAATGTAACGCCTCAGAAAATTTTTAGTAAGTACCTGTAAATAGCATACTACGAGTCTTATCGAAAAAAACAGACAATTTTATCAATGGTGGGTCCAGTGATTCAGATAATGGCACTTGGGCGAGAGGAAGACGGCCTCCATGAACAAGTGTTCAAATTTCTGGCTTCTCAACCCAAAGTTCCCGGGTTCAATTCCGGACTGGTGCGGTGAACTTTTCTTTAACCAGAGTCATTCCCTATCCTCTGCAGAGTCTGGGAGTGAATGTGAATGTTCAGTATTAAAATTCAGCTTATGATAGCCATTAGTTCAAAGAGTAATAATTCCAAATATCTGCTTCTCAAGTAAAACAAGCCTCAGTATGAACTTACAAGTTAAAAGGCTATAGAAATGAAACTAAAAAAAGTGATGAAGACATAGAATATTAGTAATAGCGGTTTGAGTAGCGCAAAACTGCGGCGGTCATCAGCCCACCCTCTGGCTATAAATTTATGCAATTCAGTACATCGATACAATAAAAACAAAACCAGTACAAGTTAAGCAACTCAGATTACAGAAGCAGAAAGAATAGACAAAACAAAGTTACTAAAGTTAAGACACAAAAGGTACCAGAACTAATTCTCAGAAAATACAAGCACTTGAGTTTGTACTGTTGGAAAGGCAGTAACACACCAGAAACGACAAGATTAAATTTTATGTAGGAAACCACTGAAGTTAATGTAGCAGCGATTTCGATACATGTTTGTTTTTGCGTTCGTGAAACTTAGAGGTTGATTTCTTCTTTCTAGAGTTTGGCGACAAAGATGGTTTAGAAGGCTTCTGCTCGAAAGATTTATCCGTAGCGCTGGCAGCAGTGGTGGACTTCACAGTAGCTTTGGACTTCTTCTGAGACGGTAATTTAACACTGATCACCTCAGGTAAAACGTTTACTATAGAAATATCGGCGGTGGCCTGGAACAGATACACAGAAGCAGCCGCGCACGATTCCTTGAGAAAAGGAGGCGGCACAACAGGAGGTGTGGAAGAAATGTCCCTATCCATACCACTAGTAGATGGAGAACGGATGCCCTCAATGCTACCAGAGACAGCGGGGAGCGAAGGCACAGCAGAAAGCACTGGTGGATGAGAAACATCCAACGTGTCTAAATTTCCAGAATTGCTGGGCGTCGATGATGGAGTACCTGAGGTGGAACACCGTAAAGCTGTGGCAGAAGGAGCACCCCTAACACACTGCGGGGTTTCCCGCCGTAGTAAATGTGGTGGACAGGTAATTCTCTCGAGGATGCCAGGAACAGCGTCCTTCAGGTCGGTATCCATTGATGGGTCTGCAGGATTATCCAAGGTAAGGAACTAAAGCGATTACCCACTTGAAGTGACGGTCGAATTGTCGAAGGTTCAAGACGCTGATGAACTGGGGAGGCTTGGAAGATTTCAAAAAGGTGGAAAGGGGGAAAGGGCTGAAAAGGAAGGAGGATAGGGATAGAAGAACTGCCATTATGGCTAGCTCGCAGAGTACAGGTACAAATGAAGTACAGTTCAACTTCGAAGGCACAGGAGTAGTAGCTGCAGACTGAAGAACCTGGCGGAAGGATCCGCGAGCTAATTTCGTGGGAAAGAACAAGCGAAGTTTCTCCTTCGCCTCTCGATAACCAAGTTTTTCCTTAACTCCCAGTTCTTGAATGGCGTATTCTTCTTTATACACAGGGCAGCTGCGAGAGTATGTAGGATGGGCACCCTCACAATTCACACATTTGGAAATGGAGGTTCCAAGAGAGCCGTCGTGTCGATGTGTTCCAAACCGAGGACATAAATGCTGCCGCTTACAGGATAATACCATATGTCCAAATTCTTGACACGAGAAACCACGTAGAGGGTTGGGAACATATTGACGAACACGCAGTATGTCATAGCCAGCCTTAAGTGTGGGAGGAAGCTGCCTTAAGGCAAAGGTCAGAAAGACCGTTCTGGTAGAGACCTGTTCTGCACCTTCCCGCCGCAGGAGCCGTTTAGTTGCACTCACACCTTGGCTAGAAAGGTACGCGACAACTTCGTCTTCAGAGAGACCATCGAAGGCGGAGGAAGTCAGAACACCGCGGAAGACATTCAAGGAAGCATGTGGCTCAACAATAACGTCTTGGGTTCCAAGCTGATGTACCTGGAGTAAACGAAGAGATTGTGAATCATCCTTAGTCAATATCAACAAAGACACATTGCGTTGCCGCGTACAGTTCTGAACTGGGCTAGCGATATTGTTCAAGGTGGCCTGAACCACGAATGGGTTTAAAGAGCTAAGCGGTGTTTGGTCTGGCGTAGCGGAGCGAATAATCAAATAACGGGGAGTGTCACATTTTCCTGGCGTAGGAATATTTCTTTCCAAGACAAGTTCCATCATACGTCTCTTTTTAGAGATAAGATAAAAATCTTTGGTAGTGTCCATAGCTCCAGTGAATACCATGCACGGAGAGATGTCACTGGACTCATCGATCTCCATGCCAGGTCGAACTTCATGGCGGTTCCGAACGGGGTCGACCTGAGAACCCGCGGCGCCCCGGCTATCCTCCAAAGGAGTGGTGACACAGCTTTTTTACGGGCAGGGTAGTTAAGCCTAACCCAACCCCCAAAAACCGTGCCTCGGGACCCCGGGAGCGCCAATCCCGTACTAACCGAAGTAAGTTCCTGGGGGCATGAAGGCATAGAGTTTTCAGCATAGTACATTTCATAACTCTCTTAGATCATAGTGAGAAATATTGATGAGTCCTCCAGCAATGGAAGCAGTATACAATATACTAGTTATTAGAATATTTCATATCCCCATGTGAACATAATGAGAGATTTTGATTAGTCCTCCAGTTATGGAACTATATTCTATTAGAATATTAAATACCTCTCTGTGAACATAATGAGAGATTTTTATGAGTCCTTCAGCTATGTATTCAAGGTATTAAAATACTTCATACCTCTCTGTGAACAGAATAAGAGGCTTTGATGAGTCCTCCCATAATGTAACGATTATTCAAGATATTACTTATTAGAATTATAGCTGTTTGAGTGGCACCAAACTACTGTGGTCATCAGCACAGGATATTAAATACCTCTCTATGAATATAGTGAGAGATTTTTGTGAGCCCTTTATCTATGGAAGCAGTATTAAATATATTAGTTATTAGAATGTTTCAACCTCTCTCAGAGATTTTGATGAGTCCTTCAACTTCAAAATAAATTGAGTCTTATTTAACTACTCTGGTACTTAGGTCCCGTTCTACATAGGGCGTGAAAGACCGAAATTTTGCTCAGACTTCTTTATCAGAGTTAAGATTCTTTTATGTGCCGTAAATCTACGACACGGGAGCACCGCCTTTAATTTACTTCCGAAGCAAGCCGTGCTAAGGAGTTTTACGCCCGAAAAAATACATTGCCCTCCACCGGGTTTGAAACCGTGACCTCAGGAACTACAGGCTTGCATGGTACCCCTAGACCACGGAGAACGATCTTCCAGCTTTGAAAGTCCTATTCCAGATGTTGGTTATTAGAATATTTCATACCTCCACATGAACAAAATGAGAAATGTTGATGAATCCTACAGAAAATACAACTAGTGTTCAACATATTAGAATATTAAATAACCCCCTATGAACAGAATAAGAGATCTTGACGAGTCCTCCAGCGATGGCACTAGTATTAAAAATATTAGAATATTAAATATTCCTCTGTGAACACGATGAGAGATTTTGATGAGTCTTTCAGCTATGTAAAAGTTATTCAAGATATTAATTATTAGGGTATTTCACACCTCTACATGAACATAATGAGAGATTTTAATGAATCCTACAGCAATAGAACTAGCGTTAAAATATTGGAATATGATTTAACCCCCTATGAACACATTGAGTGATTTTGCTGAGTCCTTCAGCTATGTAAAAGGTATTCAAGATATTAATTATTAGGATATTCCATACCTCCATATGAACGTAATGAGAGATTGTTTGAGTCCTACAGCAATGGAACCAGTATTCAAAATATTAGAATATTAAATACCTTTCTATGAACACAATGAGATTTTGATGAGTCCTTCAGCCATGTAAGTAGTATTCAAGATATTAGCTATTATAATATTTCATACCTCCATATGGACATAATGAGGTATTTTAATGAGTCCTCCAGCTTGGAAGTAGTATTCAAGATATTAGTTGTTAGAATATTTCATACCTCCATACGAACATAATGAAAGACTTTGTTGAGTACTCCAGTTATGGAACTACTATCAAGATATTAGTTACTAGAATATATACCTTCATATGAACATAATGAGAGATGTGAGTTCTCCAGCTATGGAACTTGTATTCAGGACACTATTATTAGAAAATTACATAGCTCTATATGAACAAATAAGAGATGCAAATCCTCACACACAACGAGAAACTTTGAAAGGAAGCATTATTCAGGCTGTGTAACAAATACATATAATCTTCATATATGAAGCACTGGGTAGTGCTTGTGAGTGTAATAAACCCAAACTATAACTTTACTAAAGAGAACTTAGTTGAGAAACTACTGCCCCCTTATTAAATGGACAGGACTATTTAAATAAAACATCAGTGATAGTAGATAATTCAACCCTCAGGTTTCAGTATTAACGGTAATTACAACCCAAAACCATCACTACGATATTGAGTCAAGTTATTCAATTATGGAACTGAATCCAACTTTTAGAGCATTCCATTCCTCCGTATAAACATTATGAAATATGTGAGTCCTCCAGTAACAGAACACATGTTCAAGACATTAGAATATGTATACATAACGAGAGGTTTTGATGAGTCCTCCAACTATGGAAATAGTGTCCAGAATATTAGTATATTTCACACCTCTCTACGAATATAATGAGAGATTCTGATGAGTCCTCCAGTTGTGGATCTAGTATTCAATATATTAGAATATTTCATACCCGCTCATATATATAATGAGAAATTTTGACGAGTTCTGCAGCTGTGAAACTAGTATTCAAGATATTAGTTACAACATGACATACCTCTATATGGACATAATGAGAGACTTTGATGAGCACTCCAGTTATGGAACTAGTATTCTAGGTATTAGTTACTAGAATATATCATACCTCTATATGAACACATTGAGAGACTTTGATGAGTACTCCAATTATTGATTTAGTATTCAATATTCGTTACTAGAATATGTCATATCTTCCTGTATACATAATAAGAGACTTTGATAAGCACTCCAGTTATGCAATTAGTGTTCAAGATATTAGTTACAATATGAGACACCTCCATATGAACACATTGAGAGACTTTGATGAGCACTCCATTTATGGAACTGGTATTCAAAACATTAGTTACTAGAATATGCCATACCTCCATATGAACATAATGAAATACATTGATGAATACTCAGTTATGGAACTAGTATTCAAAGTATCAGTTACTAGAGTATATCAAACCTCTATACGAAACATTAAAAGATTTTTATGACTACTCCAGTTATTGAAATAGTGTTCAAGATATTAGTTACTAGAACATATCATAGCTCCATGGGAACACATTGAGAGACTTTGATGAGTACTCCAGTTATGCAGCAAGTATTCAAGATATTAGTTACTAGAACATATCATAGCTCCATGGGAACACATTGAGAGACTTTGATGAGTACTCCAGTTATGGAAATAGTGTTCAAGATATTAGTTACTAGAACATATCATAGCTCCATGGGAACACATTGAGAGACTTTGATGAGTACTCCAGTTATGCAGCAAGTATTCAAGATATTAGTTACTAGAACATATCATAGCTCCATGGGAACACATTGAGAGACTTTGATGAGTACTCCAGTTATGCAGCAAGTATTCAAGATATTAGTTACTAGAACATATCATAGCTCCATGGGAACACATTGAGAGACTTTGATGAGTACTCCAGTTATGCAGCAAGTATTCAAGATATTAGTTACTAGAACATATCATAGCTCCATGGGAACACATTGAGAGACTTTGATGAGTACTCCAGTTATGCAGCAAGTATTCAAGATATTAGTTACTAGAACATATCATAGTTCCATGGGAACACATTGAGAGACTTTGATGAGTACTCCAGTTATGCAGCAAGTATTCAAGATATTAGTTACTAGAACATATCATAGTTCCATGGGAACACATTGAGAGACTTTGATGAGTACTCCAGTTATGCAACTAGTATTCAAGGTATTAGTTACTAGAACATATCATAGCTCCATGGGAACACATTGAGAGACTTTGATGAGTACTCCAGTTATGCAGCAAGTATTCAAGGTATTAGTTACTAGAACATATCATAGCTCCATGGGAACACATTGAGAGACTTTGATGAGTACTCCAGTTATGCAACTAGTATTCAAGGTATTAGTTACTAGAACATATCATAGCTCCATGGGAACACATTGAGAGACTTTGATGAGTACTCCAGTTATGCAACTAGTATTCAAGGTATTAGTTACTAGAACATATCATAGCTCCATGGGAACACATTGAGAGACTTTGATGAGTACTCCAGTTATGGAAATAGTGTTCAAGATATTAGTTACTAGAACATATCATAGCTCCATGGGAACACATTGAGAGACTTTGATGAGTACTCCAGTTATGCAGCAAGTATTCAAGATATTAGTTACTAGAACATATCATAGCTCCATGGGAACACATTGAGAGACTTTGATGAGTACTCCAGTTATGCAACTAGTATTCAAGGTATTAGTTACTAGAATATCTCATACCTCCATATGAATACAATGAGAGACTTAGATGAGTACTCCAGTTATGCAGCAAGTATTCAAGATATTAGTTACTAGAATATTTTATAACTGCGTATGGACACATTGTGGGACTTTGATGAGTACTCCAGTTATGGAACTAGTATTCAAGGTATTAGTTACTAGAATATCTCATACCTCCATATGAATACAATGAGAGACTTAGATGAGTACTCCAGTTATGCAGCAAGTATTCAAGATATTAGTTACTAGAATATTTTATAACTGCGTATGGACACATTGTGGGACTTTGATGAGTACTCCAGTTATGGAACTAGTATTCAAGGTATTAGTTACTAGAATATCTCATACCTCCATATGAATACAATGAGAGACTTAGATGAGTACTCCAGTTATGCAGCAAGTATTCAAGATATTAGTTACTAGAATATTTTATAACTGCGTATGGACACATTGTGGGACTTTGATGAGTACTCCAGTTATGGAACTAGTATTCAAGGTATTAGTTACTAGAATATCTCATACCTCCATATGAATACAATGAGAGACTTAGATGAGTACTCCAGTTATGCAGCAAGTATTCAAGATATTAGTTACTAGAATATTTTATAACTGCGTATGGACACATTGTGGGACTTTGATGAGTACTCCAGTTATGGAACTAGTATTCAGGATATTAGTTATCAGTACTTTGAGTTCTGTCATCATTGCAGTTATGACATCTGCGTTGTAATAAAAATCGTTTTCTGAAAGTATTGTGACGCAGTGGCCCAAGGGAGGTCGACGCCGACAGTTGGAGGGATAAACAGAGATAGTAGCGGTCTCTCCCAGTATAAACACCAGAAGCGCTGTCGTCAGATAACCAGAATCTACTGGAAGTTTCCCTTCTCTTCACCTCCAGAACGTTCTGGAACTCTAACCATTTGCCAGTGTGTTCGCGTGTTAGCGAGTGCATTTCTGGTGCGACAAAAAGAGCGAGTCGACGACGCCTGTGGTGACGTGCAGTGAGCGCTGCTACTGCAAGAGGTTAGAGATACCTTGTGTTCGACACTCCAGCGGATGAACCGTCGGAAGAAGAGGCTACGCCACGAAGATGAGTGAAGTCACAGTGAAAGTTAACTAGATCGTATCAGTGAAGTGGGAGTTAAAAACTGGACAAAGTTACAGTATATTTGCTCAATATCACTTCAATTCTTTTCCTTTCTTACGCAGAGTGCAAAACATTTATATCAAACATTTTGGAGGGTATTCCAAGCAAAACATTGAAAACCTTTTTCTTTCAGAGTTATGCTCCTATCACTTCATGGTTAAAGTACAAGGTATTGAACTCCTGCTTTGATGCCTACCTATGTTTCATAAATAGAGGGAGGCAGGGAGGCTCAAAACCACAGATTTCCTGTGAAATAGCGGTATCGTACATTTGGGTGAAGTAGGTATGTACTAGAAAATTAAAAATGAGAAAAAAATGCCCCACTTGTGCCTAATAACACAGAAATAACCCAAACGACTTTAATAAATAATTAATCTTTGAGAATGTAATTGTTTTAACCATTTTCAAACAATATGCAATTTCCAAAACCTTTTACTTACAAAGAAGTGAGTGTTTTTTTCTTATAACCTCGAACAGTCCTCCATTTTTGACATACATCCTGGGTATAATAACATTCATATCTTGGAACGTTGTTTAGTACGTTGTTTAGTAATTGTTTGGCAGCCATTAATAGTGAACTCTCAGAATTTGTAAACATGGATACAACTGGCCATCGTTATGTGATACAATACTTTCATTTGAAAGGTCTTAGTCCAACTAATATTAAAGCTGAGCTAGATTGTACGCTGGGGGAGTCTGCTCCTTTGTTTACAACAGTAAAATGTTGTGTGGTAGTAGAGATTAAGCGAGGCCGTACGAGCTGCCAAAATGGATATGGCAATGGTCCACCAAATGAGATGGCCACGCCAGAAATTGTGAAGAAAATCCACAAAATGGTATTGGATGACTGTCGACTGAAAGTGCGCGAGCTATCATACATCATAGGTATTTCAAAAAGTGCTGTATATTGCATACTAGCGAAAATTTAGACATGAGAAAGCTATGCGCAAGATGGGTGCCGTGTTTACTCACAATGGAACAAAAGCAGCGTCGTGAAGAATTTCAGTCGAGTGTTTGGCGAAGTTTCGCTGCAATAAAGCCGAGGTTTTGCGTCGATTCATAACCATGGATGAAACATGGGTTCATCACTTCACACCTGAGACGAAGGAACAGCCTAAACAGTGGATTGAAAGGGAAGACTCGGCTCCAAAGAAGGTGAAGACAGTTCCTCTGCAGGCAAGGTCTTAGAATGAGTTTTTTGGGATACGCGTGGGATAATTTTCACTGATTATCTTCAAAAAGGAAAAGCAGTCAATGACGAGTATTATGCAAACTTATTGCAGCGTTTGAATGATGAAATCACGCAAAAATGGCCGCATTTAGCGAAAAAGAAACTTCTGTTTCATCAAGACAATGCACCAGTTCAAACATCCATTATCGCCATGGCCAAAATCAATGAGTTAAAGTTCGAATTGCTTCCTCATGCACCCTATTCGCCAGATTTAGTCCCCTCTGATTATTTTCTGTTCCCAAAGATGAAGAAATGGCTTGGTGGTAAAAGATTTACCAACAATGAAGAGGTGGAGTTTGCAGTTGATGGATATTTTGCAGAACTCGACGGTTCTCGCTATAAACAGGGTATCGAAGCTATTGAACGTTGCTGGGAAAAGTGTATCGAGCTGAAAGGAGACTATGTACAGAAATAAAGGTGCTTTTTTCCAAAATGTTTGTTTTCTTTGTTAGGTGGTTACTCCTGGGACAGCCCTCGAATATTACATTTTCTTTCTTCTTTTTGGGCTCATTTCTTATACAGAGCCTAAAAAATTGGTTTCAAATATTGCAACAGTTCATAAGAACATTAATGAGAGAACCTTTTTCTTTCAGAGTTACACGAATTCGTTAAGACACAAGTAAATAGCGAAAGTTACAAAAACTACTCGAAACGCCTTCCTCTTTCTCCCTAAGCTTATGTTTCATGCTTAGAGTATTATGCTGAAAACTCCTGGAATGTTTTGTATTTGATCAAACCCAGCTTGGATATAATCTCTCAAAATATCAGCTTCAGGAGCAGGATTTATATAATTATATTTTCATGTCCCCAAAGTAATAAGGCCATTGGATTTAAAATAGGGGCTATCGTGCAGGCTATTTAATGAATCCCTCTATAATCTTTGCGGAAATTAGTAGTTCAAAAAGTGAATAACCATTCAACCAAGGAGAGCTGAGGATTATCGCGAATAAAACCAATTTGTTGATGACGTCCAGAGGTACATTATCCATTACAGGGGGTGGAAGGTAAGTCATTACATGAATTTAAACCACTTACAGATTTCATTATTTGGAACTTATTTTGTAACTTTCAGTTTTTTCCATAACCATTTTCTGCGGAGATACTTTTAAGTTTTTCGAGAACATAAAGCGGACACGCTGGCAACGACAGCCGATAGGTAGCTGGGAGCGGGGTTGCCACTCTCACTTTCAAAACCAGAAGCAGTCAGCGCGTAAACAGGTTACACCTTCTGATTGGTGATTATCCACTAAACACACCTCGAGTTTTTTTATCACTAAACCTGTGAGTTTCAATGTATAATACGATGTTACTCTAATAACGACTCAACTTCTAATGGAGTTGACATAAACATGGTGAGCTTTTCAGTCAGCGACCGCGAAACGCTTATTGGACATGAAGGCATTACTTCCAAACTGTTAGTGTAGGCCAATAGCTACCAAGTCGTACTTTTCATTTTGCCAGAACATTACACCATCCTTTCGTTGTGTTTGTTTGGATTAAGGGTTGTGTGGAAAATAAAACCGCTAGTCCCCCCACCTCCGAGTTCAGGTATGCTGTTTTGTTTACGTCCGATAGCCTGTTCTCGCCTTGACCTAGCAACGTTGCCTATGTCTCCAACCACATTACGTCTGCAAAACAGTGTTCGGAAAATTATTGATTATATCAAAACCCTGTACGACGTTACATAGTTACTACCAAAATATGTCAGAAATAGGCCACTCTACCCATCTTGTCGTCCTCCGTGGACTAGTGGTACCGTGCTAGCCTCTAGTTCCCAAGGTTGCGGGTTCAAGCCCGGTGGAGGGCGATGGATTTTTTCGGACGTAAAAATTAGGGACGGAAGAATTAGGGACCAAGAAGATGATCATTAATGATTCCACCCTAAACATTTAAACTGAAGTTTGTCCTGTCGAGTTTTCACTGATAATAAAATTGTAGATAGCATCAAGAGTATAGCCAGCTTCATAGTGAACTAAGCGCATGATAACTATAGTAATACATCAAAACAAATGCATAGCCTACATTAATGACAGTCAATAAAACGAAAATTTCAGATGTACAGATATTAACTTTAATGATATGGTGTTTGTTACTACTTTGTAGTTCACTCTGTAGTAATTACTTATGGTAATTATTTTCGCGACTATTACCTTCGGGACAGGCATTCAATATCGACCAATCTAATTCAGAGACCATGTCAGTTTGAATCAATCACGATTGACAATCACTGAAGTCTTGTCGGAATGAGACTGTCGCACCTGATTCCCAATTGTTTGGAAATTGTCGCAGCTGATTCCCAATTGTTTGGAATTGCGATTCTTTAATTGTTTTGTATAGCCCTCTTTAACTTCCATGGTTGCACAGGGGGCTTAGACTTGAGAAACAAGTGATGGTTTATAACTCCATGAACAGAATGTAGATATTTTTTAAACTTTGGTTGTAGTAACGTTTACTATGAAGCACGCTCACATTCACACTCACAGAGGGAGGGTAGGGAATGATCCTAGTTAAAGAAAGATTCCCCCTATACCAGCTGGAATTGAACCCGGGGCTTCTAGGTTGAGAAACAAGAACGCTGATCACTTTACTACAAAGGCAGTCGTTTGGAAATTTACGCAATTGGTTTGCAATTGTTTCTGATTTGTAAGCAAAAAACACAACGGAAACGTTTTAGAAGGCCTTGCTACGTTATGCAATAAACTAAAATAATATTTTATAAGATATCTGTGTTGCTTTCAATATTAATATTATTTATAAAGTGTTTCATTCAGTAAATAGGCTTAGCAAATACCATATGCGAATTTGATATTATCGACGACATCGAACACACTCGCGGTATTATGATCAGGTATAGATATTTCGAAGCATTAACGTCAGTACGAAAGGAAATCAGGTTGAACAGTCACCAGACTTTATGCACTGACGTCGCAGATAACAAACTACTCTCATCCCTTATACCAGTGATGGCGAAAACGGGACTCGCAGGCGCCACTCCTTTTCTAGCTGTCTATTCATTTGTTTTACATATGCGTGTTACATATTTGATGACTCGAGGGAGAAAGGCATTTTCGCCACCCTTGCCTTATACAATCTGTTAACGTTTGCAGGCAGCACTCACCAGGCCGTGTTTTGCCTGCCGTCAGTCACTAGGCAGCTGTTCTTCGTACTGCTAATGATTTGAATGTAGCTAATTTGAAAGCAACTGTTTAAGAATCCCTACGCCTTTTTATGATGATACAGAGGGGTAGAAGACGAGTGGTCTTAGGTCTGCCATTATAAATACATTTTTTATACAAAACACATGACAAATAAAAACTTATTCCGAAAAAATTAGCAATATTATGAAGCTAGTGTGTCGATATTGTGAAATTCCAGTGTTAACTAGTGCATTCCTCTATTTCAAAAACACTCCATCGGATTTGAATGTTTATTTAAATGTGAATGGAAAGTTAGAATCAGATTGAAAAATCAATTCCAATAAAAAATTTAAAAGATATAAAAAATAATAAATTCTGAATTAACAATTAGTTTTTTCGTTAACTTATAAAAATAATTTATTGAATTATTATTTATATTTTAGAATAATTAATGCCATAGCCGAGATTTGAACCACGGATTTTCCGATTTCCGTCCGGTTACTCTAACTGGGCTACCATGGCAAAATGCCAGCACAACATTAACATTGAATTTTTCAGTCTGATTCTACCTTTACAACCTTGTCCTACACACGGCTTGTGTGAAAGAACAGTTCATTATCACTACATAAATACGATTGACATGGGGTTAGTATGTTTTATGTTTAAACGAACAAATGAAAATGTAGTTGAAAATGTGCCAGAAAGGAAACCGCAATGATTAATGGAAATTAAATTGTTCCTTCACAAAAGCCGTGTGTAGGACATGGTTGGAATATAGAATCAGGCTGAAAAATTCAATGCCGTACCCGTAATTTGAACTACGGATCTTTCACTTTCCGTGCGCTTGCTCTAACCAACTGCGGTACCATGGCAACATGACGACACGACATTAAATTCCCCAACTGACTCGCATTTTCCCTCCGTTAAACCACAATCGGTCTGAAGTTCCCCTTGAGATGGCACACTTCCATTAATTCACCTACTCGTATTTTATTAAACTATGAAGCCCGGGACATTTTTTACTTCCTCTACAGGAAGTAGGGGAACTATTGTATTCTTCCCAAGAATTCGATATCAAGATTTCACCGGCAATGCATGTTTTGAGGCCCCCGAATCCAACAAAGTATTTAAAGGTCCATGTGTGTGTCTGTGTGTGTGAAAAGCACAACTCAAAAACGAAAAGTCGGATAAATGCCAAACTTGGTATTTAGGTTCAATATCTTTTAAGACGCGACACGAAGATTTTCAAGAAAATCCCCCAACACAGACTACACTTTACACATTTTTTTGAAAATTTCTATTTTCTCAAAAATGGCTCTAACGATTTTATTAAAATATCATATGTTTAAGATATTTCCATGGCAAATGAAACGTATATTTTAAATTTTCTGAGAATACCCCCAAAAGTCCTCTTAATTCTGAATGACTTTTGAATGACTACTGGTAAACAGTAAGGGATAGAAAAAATTTTACTATACAAACAATGTATATCTTGTTTAAACACACAATTTATGTTATTTGGGGGGGGCGTTGACTGAACCATTTCCGAGATGTTCTTGTTATTTGTTTGAATTTTGCAATACGTATACTTCCGCTCAAATGGGAATTCATTATTTGTTTGTTTTCCATGTCCTAGACAAGCAAAGAGAATGAAATGCTCCACATAGCAACCAGCTCTTAAAATGTTTGACTATCGCTTAAAGTCTACCAATTCCCCTTGCACCTACAAGAAAATTAGCAATAAGTTTCTGCAAGGGTTTATCTCCATTAACATAAAGTAGGTAGAGAATAAGCGTTTGTAAAAATAGTTTGTACAAGAGTAGAGAAAGTCGTGTGAGTGCAACACATAAGACTTTTTGGGTAAGTACTTCTAGTGTTTTCTTTCTGCTGCTTCGGTAATTTCACCTGGCTCTTCCATTTCAGTTTCTTCTGAATTCATGGTTTCCACCATTTAAACTTTATGTATGTTATATAGATAAAGGAATAACGTTTTAGATCAAAGAAGGCAGAAGGTTGCTAATATAAAGTATAACTTAAGTCTACAAGGAATTACGATAAATTGAAGTATGCCGATTTACATTGTGAACAGTTAATACGAGAGCCATGATAAATTAATCATGTAAAAAGACAATAAAAATAAGGCCTAACCAAACCAAGTTGACTGAGGTATTAAACATGTACAAATACAAAAGGTAATTGCCATGCGAATGGACTTGAAGTCAATGAAGCTTTTAGCTCGTATGCAGTGTGTTAGAAGTTCTACTCTTAGACCATGCTGTCTAAAAAGGCATTTTTAGTAAACAATTCGTGTGTGTGTTTGTGCGCGCGTGTGTGTATGTCTGCGTTTTTTTTTTTTTTGTTTGTCTTTCTATCAGGAAATAGCATAACCCAAACCCAATTTTATCATATTTTGAGCTTTTTTATACAGCTGTACGGCGCGGGTTTTCAAGGAAGGTTCCACATTCGAAACAACCTTTTATTTAGAGGAGTCACTGGGATTATTTATTTTTTCTAAAATTGCTGTAGCTATTTCGGTTACAATGTATTTTTGGGAAATTAGCACGTCTAATAAGTACACTTGAGAATTCTATTGGATAAACTTAAAGGTCATTAAAATACATTCAATAAATGTTATTCCTGGCATCAATGATTTCCAAAATATTTCCTGTTGTGTTTTGAAATAATACGAGGAAATACTGAATGGACGTTCTTTAATTACTCGTGGGATCATGCACAGAGTATTTGACATCAAGGCTAGGAGTCATCGACCTGCATGTTAAATAGCTGACTATTGTTTCAAGCTCCTGTACTCCCGTGACCCTACAATAAAATGTGTGTTGAATCCATCTTTTGTGAATATTTATCATCATAATAAAGTAGTATATGAAAAACAAAATTAGCTTTTATATGAGTAGTTTATAATGTAGCTGACAATATGATAAAAAGTAGAGAAGTGTATGTGATTTTTTACATATCCAATTCCATTTCTTTGAAATGTTTCTGCAATGTATTTCATGACACCACGGTTTCGATACATACAGCATACATTCAGATTTAAGAATATTTTAAAAGTTTTAGTCCTGGTTTATTGTTGGAATATGTCATACATATAGAAATAAAGAGCGATAAATGGGCGACAAACCACAGACAGTTGCCTTGTCGATTATATATTTATCTACACTAGCTGAAAACCAGCAAAATTAGCCAGCTGCTATCTACTCCTATTTAACCATATTCACTGGAAACCAGCGAAAATATAGTATTAGCTAGCACAAAAACGTTTACTGAGCTAATAATAATTTTAATAGTTTTATTTATATTTATATTTTATTTAAAAATGTCCTTAATTAAAATTTATAAAGTTAAAGACGTGTAACATTTCACTGTTTTAAAATAATTATTTGGTTTATAGTAGTTTAATATTTTTTTAATTTATTTGTTTATTTACCTTATAATATTTGATTTAATCTCCACATTAATGTTTCTATTATTATCTTCTGTTTTATTTATTTTATATATCAATTTAAAATTTTATCACTATATACTAAACCTTTATCTCTTTTAACCAAACACTAAATCTTCTTTCTTCTATCACTACATATCTATTCCCTTTACCCCACATCATTTCACTTTAGTCACATCTTCCATTTTATTCTAACACCAACTCCACTTCCAAACCTACATAAACTCCAAACTACCCCTCCTATTAACATAACAACAAATTCATGCCTCCGTGTATCTAACATCACCATAACTCTTCTCACTATCCCTCCCAAACTACATTAAATGCTCCTCCAACAATGACAAACCTGCTAGCTACTCCTCCAAAAATGGCGAACCTGCTTTCCAACACCTATGCCTTCTTCTCTCTTTTCCTCTTCTTTCTCCATCCTCCTTCTATAGGTATAATCACCACATTTCTCTCCTTCCCGCCGTCTTAATTGAAATCTTCTTCTCTCTGCCCATTCCTGACGTTGCGTAAAAACCACAATTTATTTATTTTATTGTCAAATTTCGGTCTAATTAAGTATCAATATTCATCATTACTTCTTCTCTTCTCATCTCCTCCTCCTGAATTTCAATTTTCACATTATTCTGTATGTGCCGGAGAGATGAACTTGTTCACCCTCGTCTGTGGTGGCTGGGTATAACAAAGAGACGGTCGCCGGCTGCTGAAGGGAGTAAGGTTACTAGGGACACCTTCCTTGTTTAGTGATGCACAAGTTGGATTTTCTTAGATGTCTGGACCGACTGCTAAAATAGTTGCCTTCGAAATACATCGATGTCTCTTAATTATCCTGAAAGTTTATGTTTGTGTAAAATAATGTTATGTAATTATCTTGAACCAATAGTAATGCATGTTTTAGTTTTTTATGGTGGATTAAACAACACTGCTTGGTATTTAATTACATTGAATGTCACATGCATATTAAAAGCAATACTTAAAAATAATTTTTACATGCTTGAAACTATTCAGGTTGTGATATGTCCTAAATAGCATTCAAGTGTATATTTATTCTAAATATATTTGGTGTTTATATACACATACATACATTTTTATTTTAGGGATTATCTACCATACAGTAGCTTCATAACTTTATTTCACCATAAATCTGTACTCTTCTGCATCTTTATCTGTAGACGCCATGCTTCTTTGGACCACATCCATCCATTGTTTTCTCGGACTTCTCGGTTCTCTGCTTCCTTCAACTTCTCATTCTAGCTTCATTCTTACTTTTCTATAGTTTCCGATTCTTTTCACATGGCCGAACCATTTTAGTATTCTCTGCTATTCCTTCCAATACATTCTTTCTTACATCCATTATTTACGGAATTTTTGCATTTCTAATTTTATCCCTTCCCGAGATTCGAGAGGCCTTCTGCCAAAAAATCTCTCTCTATTGTTAATAATTGTCTTTCTTCAATTAATTGAGTTTTGTTTATGGACGCCGTTTAACTGCTACGGTTCTTAGCGTCCTATTTATAACCATTTATAACTGGGTGTGAAATTTTTCTCAGAGGCCTCTTTATCACGCTTGAGGTTCTTTTACGTGCCATAGATGTAAGACCGGGATCACCGGCCTTCCGAAGGAAGTCACGCTAAGGATTTGTACGCCCAAAAAATCCATCGCCTTCCGCCGGTTTTGAACCCGCGACCTCGGGAACTAGAGGCTAGCATGGTACCTCTAGATCACGGAGGAGACATTTTGTCTTTCTTGTTGCCTATTCACACTCACACACACATTGTGTGGAGCATTTAAGTTGAGACTGTACAATATCTCCAAAACTAAGTGTTGTAGAAAAATGTCGTGTATAAAAGTTGCTTGATATTATGGGTGAAAGTAAATGTCATTAGTGTGTTTTGTTTGGAGGATGTTATAATGGTCATTTTAGGGTCAATTTAAATTGACCCTAATTGTAGCTTCCCATTTAAAAAAAATTATACATAGAGAGAGAGAGTGGACCATTTAAGTTTTCATATATATATATATATATATATATATATATCATCGTCTTCAAGAATTAGGCTTTTCGGCTTATTCTGTCTCAGAATTGTACACACCATCCCTTTAAAGGACGTCCGATGTTCCCCTTACCTATTGGGTTATATTGCATTGCAGCTTTTGTTATTCTATTATTTGACATACATTGGACAAGATCTCTTCGATTTAGATTACATTTTTAAATTATAGCTGTAATGGACTCTATATTAGTTCTTCTCTAATATCAGTACTTCTTTTATGACGCAGTAATCAATATCCTGCTACAAAGCTTCGTCTCTGATGATTCAATTTGTCGGAGTTTTTCTGATGTTAAGGTCCAACATTCGCTACCAAAGGCAAGGTTGAATAAGTTATTTTTTTTAAGAGGTTCTCTCATAACTATGTATTTTGTTAAAATACTAGTTAGTATTGTTTTTCATGTAAATTGCTGTGGATCATAAAACTGTAAACCTTTATAAAAAAAGGCATATTAAAAAGTCATGTAATCCAAGAAACGTTATTAATGTACGTAGATTTGTGAAGTATTCTCATTGTTTTAAATGACTTGTGCATGTTATGGCTTTAATGATAAACACTCGTCTCTAAAACCTGCGCCTCTAAATTACCTTGTCCACCCTGCACTTGAAGCATCATGTGTTTATCCTTAGTACCCAAGTATTGAGCAGGTAAGCCAACCCCTTGTTTGATTTCTGACAAGGTAACTTCGGTGATGAGGATTGTACCATACTTCATTTCTATTTCTTTTGTTCGTGGGTACAACTTTGGTACATGGTTGTGGCCTTATCCAGTTTTCACAGTCACTTCACTTTTCCTCGCGACGTAAAGAAATCCGTGCGAAGCAGCCTTTTCTTCTTTCCGTTTTATTCGCTGGGGTGTCGAGTACAAGACTTATCTAATCTCTCGCACTGGCAAAACTTACTATACATCACAACTTCCGTCACAACCTCACTTATAGGTCCAGCACTTCATGTCGCATCGAACTACAATACACTATCTCACTGATTCGCTCGCAAACATGCTCACTTGTATAGAATCTGATATTCTTTCGATAGCGGTTCAGGTGTTTACGCTGGGCGAGAGCACTACTTCCTCTACTTCTCTCTTCAACCGGCCAATCGGTCGACGCCTTCTTGCGATAATTGAGATGTTTAGCTGCGTCACAGTATGGAATATTCATTCTTGCATTTGTCTGGTGACTGAGGAGGAAAGGAAATAAAAAACCAGATTATTGGAGTTTGCTTCCACGACATCCATATTGCAAACACAGACGCCTCCGTATGAGCCACCTTGCTCATTATTTTCGTTTCAAATATTCAAATGCGATGATTTAAGTGGGTCAGTGCAGAACCTATCAATTGATTAAATTGACGACCCAATTTCTCTGCATAGCAGCAGACTTATGAAATATTCAGGGTAGTTTCATTGTCCGTTCTAGTTTTAACAGCTTTGTTTAATTTTCTCTTGCAAATTTTTAGTTTTATTATTTTTTAATGTGTATTTGGTTTTATAGTACAAAATTGATACAATAAACACTGAAAAACTTTTATTGTTTAGTATTTTGTTAAAGTTTTCAGCACTCATTTTAAACATATAAAAGTTTCATAGTTATCTCTAACCATTACTAAGGAAATGGGTACATTCTAGTAAAATAAAAATAAAGTTACGGAAAAGCCAATTTTAAGTTATGCGTGAAAATTACGTGTTATTAGTGCATTCCTGAGCCACATGAACAATCATATGGATTTTATTCCTCCTTATATTTGTCTTCCAATCTCATTTTAATGCTGCTGCTTCTCAACCTGGCCAGGTTTTGTGGTTTAGTGACACATTTCTCAGTTTTAAGCAGCCTCTCTTCTTCCAAATTCTTCATCGCCTTCTTGCAAAACTTGCCTATTGAAAGCCCTAGTCCCTTCAACACCAGACATATTGCTACGTTTCGCTGACTGAATGATGAATGAAGCAATTGCCTCATAAACACCAAATTCTAAAGTCTTCAGGGAAACGAATATGTATTTTGGTAATTTAGATATTATTACATTATTTACGGACTCGTTTAAGATTTTGAGTCTTTCCATGGAGACACTTTCGTAGCAAGTCTGGGTGAGCTAAGTCTCTAATATAGGAAAATGAGTATGTTTCTTATGATCATACACTTCACTCTAGCTGAATTTTCCAGTACTTACACCATGTAGCCTATTCGTCTTTAGGATAGAGCCCATGCTCTGGCTTATTTTTGTCAGTAAATGAAAGTAAATGGCCCATACAGCTTTCTTCATTTCCTCTAAATTTCCAATATTTCTAGAATAGCAAGTCTGAGTGAACAGAATTTCGTTTATCTGAAGACGATTCCTTCCAAACAGAGGCTTCCCATCTTCAAGAATTCTCTTTTCATTCTTGAGACTTTGCAGTCTTGTGTTCATTCTCTTATGAACATGGTCTATAGGGCTTTTGTTTTATAACTGACTTATAGACTTTAGCATCACCATCCCCTTAGTATTCAATGTATTTGACATCATACACTGACACAGATCTCTGGTAAACTCCCTAACCTCTCCATTTGAAGTGGATGGTTGAGGCTCTATATCTGGTGTACATAAAACCATCTGGACTTTAGCTTAGGTTTTCCAAATTTGTTCTATTTTAAATATTCCTTCACTTTCTGTCATGACTAAGCGTTTATGCACAAAAACCTTGTAATTATTCACCAAAAACAATCACATGTGAGTTGTATACAAACATGCAAACAAAGCCTTCAAATAACTGAATATACAGTACAAGACTACAAATTCACAATTCTAAAGTTGTATTCGAACTTAATAAAACAAATTTTATATTCAGATGCAAAGAATAAGTGATTTTGGAGAGCAAATGAAAATGGTTTGCCACTAAGGGCTCACAGGTAGTACCGGAGTTAATTTTTTGCAGTTGTAGGCATATGTATAACACTTTAAAAATATATATTGGATCTACCTAGAAAAAAGTAATTTCGCTACAGCAAGCAGCAAATTCTGGAGAATTTTATGCAATAATTCTTTTTTAATTTTGAAAATTTTAAGTGCACCGACACCCTTAACATACAGAAGTTGAATATTATATTCGGTATAACTAACGAAATATACTCAGTTCTACATTACGAGTTCCACCGTTCTTAATAGCTACTGAGAACATGTAAAGAAACATTTGATATTGCTGATTAGTCAAATACCGCACGCTAACTTTATAGCAAACACATGTGATATTAAAAGAAGGTTTTAGAGATGAAGAGAAACAATCAAATAGATCATTCTACCAAGATTATAAGGAATAAACTAATAACTGGGCTATTAAGGGACAGATTAGTGAAAGACCTACATACATGGAAATCTAAACAAGAGTCAGTAAGCAGGCTATGTAATTAAGAATACGAAACTGCTTCTCATGTTATTGTAAATGTAAAGCCATAGGTAGGAAAAGATACAACTTACTGGGTATTGAAAACCTAGAGGAAGACAATCCTACAAACAATTTAATTAAAAATTTACTGCTCCTTATTAGAGGTCTGTTTAACTAAAATTATAAAGATAGAAAATACAATAAATCCCAAATATTTCAGTATTAAGGGAAGATATAACTCACTTCCATCTTTATATAAATCAAATCAAGGTTATAAAGACTACGTTAATTGTTTAGAACGTCACCATAGGTATTGTTTACGCTGCTTAAAAGTGCACTAAGTACTAATTTATATAAATAAAATTAATTAATTAGTAAACCATGCAATACATCATGTAATCTTAAAGCCAGAACACTACTTACCATTACTCCATAACAAAATATACAGCAGTATACAGTCTATCATATCTGTATAGAACAGCAAAATAAAAATAAATCGAAATCTTACATCAACACAAACTTCTCTACCCACTATCATTTATTTTATACAGAGTGGACATTTAAGTTGAAACTGTATAATGTCTCTAAAACTAAGTGTTGTAGAAAGAAATGCCTTTAATAAAAGTTGCTTGATATTATGGGGAAAGTAAATGCCATTAGTCGTTTTAGTTTGGAGACGTTATGGTGGTTATTTTAGGGTCAATTTAATTTTTTTTAAATGGGAACCTAAAATTTGTTGTAGTTTGGCACCTGCCAATTTAAATTGACCCTGAATGACCATCACAACGTCCTCCAAATAATACACGACGGATGACATTTACTTTCCCCATAATATCCAGCAACTTTTATCCAAGACATTTCTTTCTACAACGCTTAGTTTTGGAGATATTGTACAGTCTCACCTTAAATAGTCCACCCTGTATAAATTCTAAAACTATTCTTATGAAATTTTATTTCCTCATCTACTTCATGTCAATCCAGATAAGCATTTACAGAAATACGTACATTACATATTTGACTGTAGGTACAAGGGACAAAGAAAATTGAATCAGTAATCAGATGTTTCAAAGTGAGCCATGCTAGCCTTATAATTTCCATGTATTTCCATGATATTTCAAGAAACAACTGGATAGCAACAGCACTTTTAAAAACTTACAAAGAACTGAAAACTTGAAATCTATACTAACGGACATCTCTGAAACGGCTGATGCCGTATAAAAGTTATTTCAAATAAATTGCGTGTTTTAAAGAGTTATAAATTGTTTTGTGTAGTACATTTGTATTTCTCTCTCTCTCTCTCTCACACACACACACACATACATACATAAGGTTTAACAGTTAAACAAAATTATACATCGTTCCTTCCGAATAAGGAGGTCTTCACAGTTTACTCTAGCAAATTCTAGATATACATTTTATTTTAATGTACAGATTTTAAATATATAGTATTTTAATTAAATTAGTTTTCGAGAAAATAAAAAATCTGAAAATTCTTCCACGGAAAGGGTAGCTTGGGATGGGAGATTTGGTTTAAAATCTTCGTGTTGCATGTTTGGAAGATACTGGGTTAAAATACCAAGTCTGGTAGTTATCCCACATTTCGTTTTTCAGTTTTGTTGTACATACACAAATACACACACCTTTTAATAAAAATGCTTTTGTTTATTCAGGGGCCAAAAATATATATTTTTATGAAACCTCGATGTCGAACCTTTGGATGGAATAAAATAAATACTTTCTCTAGGCACTGTTTACATGGTCTCAAAAGACTCTAGTCCCAGTTAAAAGGAGTGTGTTAATAATCAAATGTGGAACATTTATAAAATATATATATATATAAATATATTCTTTCTCACAGCTTAAGGTTTTGCCTGTTTCGGCATCTTATCTATTGAGCCCACCTTTGTCTAGGTCGTCCTCTTGTAGAACTGTTTAGGTTCTTTCTTTTGGCATTCGTTGTAGCTGTTGGACCCATTTTTACCTTCCCTACCACGTACATGGTAGAGAAGGTATTGCATTCCACCCAAATATTTGATACCGATATTTCACCGGATATACATGCTTTGAGGTACCCTGAATTAAAAAAGAAAGCATTTTTTTAAAAAAGGCCCGTATGTGTGTTTGTGTGTGTCTGTGAACAGCATAAATCAAAAAGGAAAAGTCGGATAAATGCCAAACTTTGCATTCAAGTTCAGTATATTCTAAATATGTAACACGAAGATTTTCAAGAAAATCCTCTAGGCTCAATTACCCTTTACATGGAACATTTTTCGAAATTTTTTATTTTCTAAAAAATGCCTCTAGCGATTTTGATTAAAATTCTATGTACTAAAGATATTTAGATGACAATTAATAAAACGTATATCTTGAATTTTCTGGGAATAGCCTGCAAGTTCCATACATTCGGAAGGAATTTTATATAATCTTCTATAACTGGTAAACGTTGAGCGGTAGACGAAAACGTACTGCACAAAAAATGTAGATCTCTTTAAAACACACAATTTATTCCGAATAACCTTTTTGTGGCATGAGCCATTTATTAATGGTTCGCATTATTCAGTACTTTGTTATTCTTTTAAAGTCCTGTCGACATTCAGTTGTTTCTCGCCATTGGCTTGAAAGAATATGGAATTTTAAGGCGAGCATTTAGCGCCCTGTACTTAAACATTCGAATATCGTTGTTCCCTTTGTATATATGAGTATAACGAAACGTGTAATGTAGCTATTTCTGCAAAGGTTTATCTCGATTAAAATGAAGTAGATAGAAAAATAAGCTTTCGTAACAATAGTTTGTATACCCACTAATAAACGATAGAGATTACATAAAGGCATTGAAATGTAGCACATCCGATTTTTCTCTGAAATGGTTGTACTTCCAATTCTTCTGTAATTACCTCATTTCTTTCTTAAGTATTCTTTTGTCGTAAAGTCCTTGACTGAACCTAAAACTCTCATTTCAGTTGCTTGTATCTTACTTTTATGTTTCTCTTTGACGGTCCCTGCTTCACTTCCATGTTATTGCCTGACTGAGTGGAATTTTCTTGTCTTCTTTTATTTTTAAAGGTTTGCGTAATTGTTTCAAAAACTGTTTGAAGCTTTTGGAACTTCTTCTCATATCCTGGTCTTGCTCCTAAGTTACTTCACCAACAAGACACTGGAATGTGACTCTTGTTCCAGATGCAAAAAAATAAAATTGAGTTTTATTTATGGACGCTCTTTAACTGCTGTGGTCCTTAGCGTCCCATTTTATATTGGGCGTGAAAAACCGGTAATTTTGCTCAGAGGCCTCTTTATCAGGCTTGAGGTTCTTTTGCTTGCTAAATCTACGACACGGGACCACTGGCTTTACTTTCCTTCTGAAGGAAGCCATGCTATGGACATTTACGCCCGAAAAAATCCATCGCCCTCCGCCAGGTTTCAACGCGCGACCTCGGGAACTAGAAGCTAGCATGGTAGCCACTACACCACTGAGGACGACTGCTCCAGATGCTGTCTTCTAATACAGTTGTACTTTTTATCGTATATATTCCTTAGAATGTCACTAATTTTGTTTTATCCGTAGAGATTTTCACAGTTTATTCAATCGACATACTTCTTTATGTAGTCTATCATCCTTATTAAAGACAAAGCAGTATTATTTGTAAACAGAAGAACAATATTTAATGTCCAACTTTGTCCATAAATTAATTCCATTATGAACCAGCATTCTCCATTGTTGTAGAATTCCATTTACATACATTAATTGGGTATATGTTACATCCCTGTTTTAAACCATAGCTCCTTTTTATCTATTTAGTTAACTTTTCCTTAATTTAATTACCATTTGTATACTAAATGCATATAATTGTTTAAATATGATGGTTAACTTTTTACATAATATATGCCATAAACCGTGTGGTGCACTTTGTCAATATTTTTTTAAGTCAATGTCATATGGGTTCCAGGTTAAATTCTCGCCATATTTTCATTATTTGTTTCATTATGAAAACATGATCTACACATTCTCTATGATTTAAATTAACCTTGTTCCTCACTAATAGTGCCTGGAAGTAATGGCTCGATATATATTTTACACGAGGGCAGTCCCAGAAGTACCCTGATGTATAGATAGTGGTTGTTGTTTCAAAAAAGTGATGTGGTAGAAAGTACCAACCTCATAAAGCTTAAGTTTTAAGGTTGATGATGCTACGATGTTTAGTAATTGTTTGGAAGCCATTAATAGTGAACGCTCTCAGCGAATTTGTAAACATGGGTAAAACTGGTCATCGTTATGTGATACAATACTTTCATTTGAAAGGTCTTAGTCCAACTAATATTAAAGCTGAGCTAGATTCTACTCTGGGGGACTCTGCTCCTTCGTTTACAACAGTAAAATGTTGGGTGGCAGAGTTTAAGCGAGGCCGTACGAGCTGCCAAGACGAACATCGCCGTGATCGACCAAATGAGGTGACCACGCCAGAAATGGTGAGGAAAATGTACAAAATGGTATTGGATGACCGTCTATTGAGTGCGCGAGCTAGCAGACATCGTAGGCATTTCAAAAAGTGCTGTACATCCCGTACTGACTGAAAATTTAGACATGAGGAAGCTATGCGCAAAATGGGTGCAGTGTTTACTCACAATGGAACAAAAGCAGCCTCGTGAGGATGTTTCAGTCGAGTGTTTGGCGATGTTTCGCTGCAATAAAGCCGAGTTTTTGTGTCGATTCATAACCAGGGACGAAACATGGGTCCATCACTTCACACCTGAGACGAATGAACAGTCAAAACAGTGGATTGAAAGGGGAGAATCGGCTCCAAAGAAGGTGAGAGAGTTCCATTTGCAAGCAAGGTCATGGCGTCAGTTTTTTGGTATGTGTATGGAATAGCTTTCATTAATTATCTTCAAAAAGCAAAAATCAATCAATGGTAAGTGTTATGCAAACTTATTGCAGCATTTGAATAATGAAATCAAGCAAAAACGGCCACATTTAATGGAAAAGAAACTTTTATTTCATAAGACAATGCCCCAGTTCACACATCCATTATCACCATGGCCAAAGTCAATGAGTTAAAGTTCTAATTGTTTCCTCATGCACCCTATTCAGCAACCTGTGATTATTTTATATTTCCAAAGTTGAAGAAATGGCTTGGTGCTAAAAGATTTGCCAACAGTGAAGAGCTGGAGTCTGCAGTTGATGACTATTTTGTAGAACTCGACGGTTCTCACTATAAAGAAGGTATCGAAGGTATTGAACATCGCTAGGAAAAGTGTATCGAGCTGAAAGGAGACTATGTAGAGAACTAAAGATCTTTTTCCCAAAAGTTTTGTGTTTTATTTGTTAGGTCGCGTACTTCTGGGACAGTCCTCGTACATTAAAATTAACAGACTTGATCCATTTTATATTTGTTTCTTTATTTTATTTTAAAGACTGATATAACTTTAGCCATTTCCCACTCTTTTGGCATTTTCTTTATCCTTAAACATGTGTTTAATAAATGCAGTAAAGTAAATTGTAATAGTAATCTTCCATATTTAAACATCTCTATAGGGATATTAATTATTCCTGAGGATGCTCTACTTTCATTTTTAATCGGTTCCTACGTGTGTTCTCATATCGATTATATGTGCCTCATATTCCCTTGATAGGCTTTGCATGTTCTCATGTTATAATGATTATACATAACTCTTTATACGTGCGTCTTTAGATATATATAATCATTGCACTGCAAGCTTTCTCTTTAATTTTAAGTGCTTCGTAGTTTCCAAGATACATTTTATCTCCCATAAATTTGATATTCTGTTGTTGCTATAAATTTATTCCAGATTCCAGATGACTTTCTCTTGTTTTAGTTTTGACTGTATTTCTTGTCTCTATTTTCTTGGTTAGGTACTTGCAAATACTATAAATAGGCTCATCAATAAAGATGATACAGGAGGTTGAAACAGTCATCAGCTATTCATGACAAGTGTAGGTCAGTCCGAGCTCATGAAGGAATAACTTCGCGTATTTTGAAATTTTACATTGGCACACCAATGTGATGCTTAGCATAGGAGCATTTGGCCATAGAGTAGCAAAAATCTCAGAGGTAGTTAACGCCTGAAGACTACATTCTTTGCATTAAGTATACCTATTTTTCCTAAGTTTTTGTCTATCTGTTACGGCTTCCTAACATAAAGTATTAATTAGACTAAAGATAATTTTTCTGGCTACTTACGGCAATTTAAAAATCTGCTTCTTATTCGTCGAGCTAGCAATTCAAATTTAAATATATCTGAATTAGAAACAATGGAGAAACTTTGCGAAAATAAATATTAATGAGAATTGTTATTCTTCCTGTACTTTAGACAAAGAAACAAAATATTTGAAAGTTTTAGGCTTACTAGTTGATAATAAATACACATTTATATAAAAAATTAATTTTAATGGATTTTTTTACAACCATAAGTGATGATCAACACCTTAAAAATGGTATTAAACATCAAACAGAAGTTGTACAATGTATTGAAAGTTATAATTTTTGGGAAGACCGTATGGCCAATAAAGTCTTCAAATTTAACTCAAATTGAAGAAATCATTTTAAAATATTACAAGATTACTTGAATGGATGTACTTAAAATTATGCTATCATGTATATAAAACAAATTATAAGCGGTTTCACATAAAAGATTTGTAGTTTTAAAACTTCCATCTTCCATATCACTTTAAATAAGCAATGTGCAAGATTGTTGCAAAATCAAGCACAGGAAAATTCCGAATAAGGTGAAATGAAATCAAAAAAAAATTTATTATGTATATACATATAAAAATATGTGTATACATAAATAAACAAACATATATATAAAATATATGTGTCCACATAAATAAACAATATCTATAATTCCATAATACGTAAATAAAAAGCGTTTATTACTCTTAAATGCAGCGATTCCAAAACATTTTCAGTGGTTAGCCATAGCAAAATATAATCAGACTAGAGAAACAATTAGAACTAAGAAATGTTGAAATTGCACTTTAAATTCTTTTCCATCACTTGTTTTATCAATTGCATATTATCCTTTAGTTGTTTTCCTTACTTAAAGGACAATGAACCTGTAAAGTGTGTACACTTTAGAAAAATACAGCATCTAGAATATGTGCAATGTCGAATTAGCTTTATGCTGTAAGATTAGTCACCTTTTGGTACATAGAGGTGTATTTTACTACTCGGAATACTAGGAAAGAAATAACCTTAGTAGTATTCCAGTTCATTACAACTCGTAATCGTATTTTTACACATCTAAATAGAATACTGAACTGAAAATACTAAAAGATAGGTGTGGTGGGTTATGTCTTAAAAGGATACTTATTTTCTAAAACTGGTAAGATTTTTTTGATCAAGGTGTAAGGCTATGTAAACCCCAAATAGGGATCTTCCAATTAAGACAGAACTGGACAGATGTAAAGTTCAGAGAAATAGGTATGGTTTTGTGGTATATATTCACTTTCAATACAATTACAATAATTTGTATATACTGATAAGCAAACATGGCTTATGCTGTGAAAATTTATAAAAATAGTCAATTTAGTGCTTTATGTGTTGTGTAAGCAAACACACTAATATTTATAGTAAAGCTCCTGTAACTTTTCTAAAATATTAATGATATATCTGAATCTCAGTAAGTTATTATTCACTATTCCTGCCATCGATTAACTTTTGTGAGATATTGAATTACTAGATATATGCATAACATCCACTTACCATAAAGCTTGATTTTCTTGTCCTTGGTCTCCACCAGGATGATGACATAGCCCCCAAGATCCACCATTTTTAAAGAGTTTTGGTATTTCTCTTCTCACTAACTACACTTCACACTCGAGTTCATCCTCGTCCTCCATGATTATAACACAAATGTATCTTGATAACAAACGCTTCACTTCACAAAAAAATACTGTCAATGTCCAGAAGCTGGTTATTTCAACAATACTTCCAGCTCCATTTTGTTCTCTTTTGTTGGCAATATGTGTTAATGTCCCCCTCCATGGGCTTGTTGCTCCAGGTCGCCATGTTGCATAGAAACATAACTATTGCATGGTATGTTGTAGAGTTCGCAGCTACATTTTTCGACTGAGAATCTACCTAAAGAGCGTCCAACAGTAATTAATTAACTTACTAAACAAGAACTATCATTAGAGCTTAGGTTGACTCACATTTGAGGACATTTGAATGAAAACATGTCTTGCTTAGGAAAAGGATTATAGAATACTTTTCTTGCTTTGATTTTGTGTTTAAGAGTATTAAACCGAGGCAGTGACTTCGTCTTGGTGGTGAGTATTACGAGAATGACTGGAGTAATAAAACAAGAATGTGATAACAACCGATACGAAGTTGGCTTTGCCGAGAGGCAGCGATGAGTAAACTCCTTATCCTACATGTTGCTGTTGGTCGAGGAGTCCCTTTAGAAAGCTTCCTAAGTTGCACAGAGTATAATGGTGATGGGACTCGACGAAAATCATGACTCAGGAAAGATATCCTCCCACCTCTAGTCCTTGGAACCGTGCACTGGCAGCTTCATGGAACAGACGGTAGCCGGCCATTTCTTTCTCAGCCCTAACCTATTATATTCTCCAAGCGCCTGGGGAGACTTCGGCCCTTCAGAACTGTTGACTCAGTAGAAGTGATGAACCATCCATTATGACTATGGCCCTCATCCCATTCGCCTTCCTTGCGCTAAATTTTGTAAAACAAGCAAACACAAAATTCCCCCGACTCTCACTCGACATCCGAAGAGATCCTTGATTAAACCGTCCCCTCCACTCACCCTCCTAACTTTTTATTTCCTTCTTTTTTTTTTCCTATGTAATGAAGCACCTCGCGCACGCCTTTTATCGTGCTCGGACACACTTGTTCGAATGTACAAAGTCACACTGATTGTTGAGACCAGCACTCGACATCACGCCGGACGGAGCAGCAGCTGGTGTGACCTAGCCCCTGGTCCATGCAGCCTGCTCAGCATCCCCGGTCCAAGTGACTCTGTCTCCCACAACCCAGATCAATACACTTGTTCCACCACCACCCGTCCCACCCAGTCGCTCTGCTTACTGTTTAACTGCGGAACGAACGGCGCGTGCGACTCTCTTTCGCTGCGATTTATGGTGGACAAAGCGACGGCAGCAACGGCGACGCCTGCGTACGTCCGGAGCGCATACTCCAACAATATTACATTTTAAAAACATTCTTTCTCAATCTTCTGATTGCTGCTTCAGCTTAAGAGGAGATGAAAAGTCCTATCCGGCAATATTAAATTACTAAATTCATGACCTGCTACCTATGAAACTATTTAATATACTAGACTGAATTTTTACAGGGTGTATATGCATACCTTCTAACTACCCTGATATATTTTTATCCTATAAGTTTGTTTATTAAGGAATATAGGATTTATTTATAATTTCATCAACTTTTTGTATTAGCAACCATCCTTTTAAAAAATAAGCAACCATTTAATAACACCAAAGTAGGTTTACAACAGCACTTAGAGATTGCTTTTATCATCTTAAAATTGAATTTACCTCATTTCAATATTTTAAGACAAAACGGGTCATGCCAGAAAATGCCATTCCCAAAAAAAAGTTGCATAAAACAAAAATGGAGAAAACAAATTCACATATACTTGAAAAAAAAGAAACTTGAGAATACGGAAGTTGCCGTATTTAACAGTAGTATTAATTTTAGGGCCTAACTTCCCCTAAAAAATGAGCTGAAGTTTACTTGTATATTACAAAGTCTTTATATGTTACCATTTTTTTCCTGTTACTTGAAGTGGTACAAAATTCACAGCACAGATAAAACCTTGATGTGTTACATTCACACGACTTTCTCTACCCTCTATAGCTTGTTAGTGGGCATACAAATTATTCTTACGAAAGTTTATTTTCCTATTTCATTTTAATCGAGATAAACCTTACCGAAAATAGCGTATTACACATTTCGTTATGGATACAAAGGGAGCCATAGACAAATGTTTTAGAACTGGAGATGTTTACGCTGGCCTGAAACTTCCATACTCTTTCCATGACTTTGCGAGAAGCAACTGAAAATCGACAGGACTTTGAAAGAATGCTAAGTGTTGAACATTGCAAACGGATATCTCAAAAATGGCTGATGATGTTGCTTTATTTCAAAAGTTATTTGAAATAAATTGTGAGCTTTAAAGATATCTACCTTTTTAGTGTAGTATGTTTTCGTCTATAACTTAACGTTTACCAGTTATAGAAGGTTATATAAAATTTCTTCCGAATGAAGAGGATTTCATGGGTTATTCCCAGAAGATTGAAGATATAAACCTTATTTTTAATGTAAATGCTTTTAATATATGGTATTTTAATCAAAATCGTTATAACCACTTTTTAAAAAATAAAAAACTTTGAAAATATTCCATTAAAAGGTAGCTTGGGGTGGAGGGATTTTCGTGAACAACTTCGTGCCGCACTTTTGGAAGGTGTTGAAAATAAATACCAAGTTTGGTATTCATCCGACTTTTCAGTTTTTAGTTATGCTGTTCGTAGACACACACACACACACACACCTCACACACACACACACACACACACAGACACCGGACACATATCTACAATGCACCGTTTTCTAAAAATACTTTTGTGGGGGATTCAGGATGCTTCAAAACATATATTTCCTGAAATCCCGATGTCGAATTTATGGGTGGAATACAATACCTTCCTACTTACTTTAAGCAGCAGCGAAAGTAGTAATATATTTAAATTATATATATATTGTGGCGTATTATTAATTTTATTGTCATTACCAGACTCACTGCTGTACTGTATTGTTGCTACCAGATGTAGCATTATTGTGTCTTCTTAGTTATATTTCGGCTTAACGGTCTTTCCTTTTGGTGAGGACCATGCCAAAGGGAAAGATCTGTTTGAAACTGTCTGGTATGACGTCAGACCTGTCTGGCTTTGAATAGACAGGTTGGTTTTGGTAAGATAGCGTCACTCTAGTGGAAGTGTTCGTTGGAGCCAGTCGTGTGTGTGGCCGGTCTACGGCTTTGTGGCACCTCCCTCCATCCTGTTTCCTTTGTTCATCATGTAGAGTCGCCAAAAATGTTTGTAAACAAATCCCAGGTATGTGAAGGTAATGTGTGTTATGTAATCTTTCAGTGTACTATAAAACCCACGCCTTCCTCTTAAATCTACACACAAAGGTTCCGTGCTGCCAGCGAGTTGCGCCCCATGTGCTTGTTGGGGTGACCTAAATTAGTCATTTTCTGGTAACCTTTTTGGCCTTAACTCCTAGAGTGATAAATAAGCCATCAAATTGAAGAGGAAACTGCAATTAATGAGCTGCACAAAAAATTAAAAATGCAATTGTTTGGAAACTTTCGCCATTTAGTGTCCCGTTAAATACACCAATTTATGGATGCTAAATTAATTTTATATGCTTTTTGAGTAGAAACTATTATATAACAGTTGTCACCTGACAAGTCAGGATTATGAAACGAAATATTTGCGAAAACTAATACGGATTTATCATTTGGAGTTAATTTGTTTCCATCCCATATAAAAATCAAATTCAAGCCTTCTATCTGGAGGAGCAAAAGATGCGGATATTGTGTTTATTTCATATATAGTGTAATAGTTCTGTAAGTGCAAATAAAGGCTTAGAAAGACGCTTATTTCCTGCCTCAAAGGGACCGTCCCCGGCAAGAGACTGAAAAAGGTGAAGAAAGAAAATAATTTCTGTAATACAACTCATAAAATCAGTTGAGGTTTTCTGAATAACATGCTATATCCCTTACTACTGTAGTTAATTTGGAACTACTTTAATTTAAGTTTTAATGTTACAGCATGTAGATATACAGAAGATAAATGAAGGTTTTTGTGAATCTCCCGCACGTTAGACTAAAAGGTTTATTGCGCAACCCCATTGGAAAGGATGCCTTCATTGTTTCCCCAAAAATATTCCCTGAACAAGTTCCAGGATCTTGGTTCCAATGCCAGCATCTTTTCCTAAATCTTCCCTGGTTATAGAAAGAGTAAGTATCTTTCTTGCCAGGAATGGGCAGTCAAAGTGGATATGTGAGATAATTTCCTCAACTTCTTTGCACATTCTACAAATGGTTCATCCTTGTAGAGGGCTACCTTACGTAGATGTTTCCTGAAGTGACAATGTTCAGAAAGCAATCTCAGGAGACGTGAGCAAAGAGTGTTGCATGGACCTAAGATCAGTTTCATGGCTTGTCTTTGTGCAGGATAGGTTTGATATCTGATTTGGCGGCTTCCCATATCCATGATTTTACCAGATTTACATCAAGTAACATTAAATGTGAGACTCCAAAATAGATGACTATTGAACGGTTAGAAGATTATGATTTGCAGCTACCTCCAGGAGATTCTACAGACTTTCAACTGACCACACTGTCAACAGGCGATGTTTTATAATGGTGTAGGTATATGTGCGCCAATGCGCGCGAGCATATGCTTTATATGTGTTTAATGTCTGATCTCTCTGCATACGGCATCACACTGACGGTAGACATGGAAGATAAACGAAGAGTTAATTGGGAAAGGAAATTTGGAAAGTGAACCTTCCAAGTCTAAGTTTAGAGTACCTCTCCGGCATTTACCTCGGCATTGTCATGTGAATGTAACACATAGGAGTTTTAGTTAAGTTTATACGTACTCTGTAGAACACACTTTATAGATTATACAATCTCTTATACAGCAATAAGAGAGGATTCGGATGATTTTGCGACACTAGTATTGCAGCTAACTTCTTTACTTTCCGTGCTATCACTGCTTTGAACAGCTTTATTTTTTAAAACAGCTATGGGTAACTTATTTATCAGAAATCTTTGTTTCCTTACTAGTTGGTAAAATGCCCGTTACTTCCAGAATTACTATAAAGCTAGATGCAAAACCAAGCAATACATTGAAGCAAAGAGAGTGCAAATATTTTTTAATATCTCCAATCTATGACAGTTTTCAAGTAATAATTACCCTGCAGCCTGTTAAGAATTTAGTAAATACATAAAAAGTGATGATGGATTTAATTAAAACATGCTTGCCATTGTTTCAGTTAGTCACAAGATAAATAGATATATGTTTTAATTTTTCGAGACTCTGATTCAGATTAATCTACCAGTGATGTGGATGCAGCCTATGTAACCTTTCTACCTTCTCTACTATTTACCTATAATAAGTAGAGGTATTATTGTATTCTACCCAACAATTCAATACTGAGATTTCACCAGGAATACTCGTGACACTCACTGAATAAAAACAAAAAGAGTTTTTAGAAAAAGGTCAATGGGTATCAGTATGTGTGTGTATTAACAGCATAACTCAAAAACGAAGAGTCTGTTAAATACCAAACTGGGAATTAAGTTCAGCATCTTCCAAATTGCGATATGAAGATTTTTCACGAAAATCCCTCCACCCCAAAAAGATAAAGGTAAAGGTACGTATCACGGAGGTGCCCCCGGAACCAGGGCAGAGCACCGCAAGTAGGCCAGTCGACCTATTGTGCTTCCAACGTGACCCCTGGGAGGGAAGGATGAGGGGAGAGACCCGGAGGGCGACCAGATGCGGATGCTGACGGGCGCAAGCATGAACGGGTTCCATAATGTTTCTAGATAGAACGCATTCGACGCCGCACGGTCCCTGCCCACAAGCCATCAACCTCCGATGCGGAGTCCCCCGCTGAGGAGATACCTAACTGAGCGGTATCGCAGCGATGCCAGGGAAGTAACCTTTGCAGAGCACAAGCTACCGCCCAGCCGCAACCCGCCGAACATCGTCGCCTGGTCCTATAGTTCTGCAATAGATGACAAGGAAGATGATGGGTACAGGAAATTAGAGCAAAGAGTGTCGTGGTTGAAGATGAATCACTCCAACATTCTCCTGGCAACCCGGGAAAACGACGAAAAACACTTGGGCCAGAGTGGGCAGTCCCGAATGTGGCCCACAGACGTAACCACTTGAGCAATTCCACTTGTTCTTCCATCCTAAACTACCTTTTACATGGAAAATGTTTCGAAAATGTTTATTCTCTCAAAGATGGCTCTAATGATTTTGATTAAAATACCATATGTGTAAGATGTTTTCATGGCAAATGGAATCTTGAACTTTCTGGGAATAAGGTAAAAAGTTTTCTTTATTCTGAAAGGCTTTTGCATAACTGGTAAACCGTAACAGAGAGACGAAATCTTACTACAGAAAAAATTAGATTTCGTTAAACCAACCAATTTATGCCAAATAAATGTTTTTGTGGCGGTAACATATTCCTTATTATGGATTTAAATTTTCAAATACTTTACTTTCCTCAAACGGGGAGCCGTTATTCGCTTTTTTCTCTCGATCATGCAATGAGAACGGAATTTCAAAATCATCTTAAAAGATTTGACTATCGCTTAAGCCTACTGTATTCCCTATTCCCATTGTACCTACAAGGAAAAATTTACTAAAACCATTTCTACAAAAATGTTTATCTCAATTAACGTGAAGTAGGTAGAAGAAGAAGCTTTTGCAAGAATAGTCTGTTGAGGAATGGGTAAAGAAAGCAATTGAATATAGCACATCAGATTTTTAAAACTAAGATTCTGTACACTTGTTGATAAACATAAGAATATTTTTGACTAAATCAAACGCACATGTCTAAGTAATTCGTGTTTGCAGATTTGAGTTTATCGTTTGTATCACGGTACAAATCAGATTTACTTGAATCTAGATATAAACTGAATAAAAAAGCATTAAATACTAATAAAACTGAAAGACAAAAGGTTTCACTAGCATGTAATGTATATCATGATTCAACTTACAGTGTCATGAAGACTGAGATGAACGCGCTCAGGTACTGTGACAATTAATGAATTTAATAATAATAATAATAATAATAATAATAATAACAATTTTATTATTATCATCCAATGGTGGACAATAGCCAATGTAAAATCAAACCTCCTTGGTTTATTAAACAGGAATAAAAAGGCAGCAAATCCTTATATACTACTCGTGATTCCCGCATGGAGTTCTTGAGAAACTTTTTAATCTGGTAGAAAATGTGACAACAAATAAGAGAAGGGGATTTAATACTAGACACATTCAATGCGCTCTTTCACAATAGTGCTTCTACCGTCCATTAAATAAATAAATCCAACGAGTAAGAGCTGGCAACCCAGTTCCGCCCTGAATCCAGGGAGCCGAACCTCCGACAGCTTTTCCATTAGGGCGGTACCTATTTTATGTTCCAGCCCCCTGTTTTCACAGGAACGAAAATGGACACGTCACTTACGCGCGTCAGTCCCAGAGGGGATGACTACCGAAGACCGCGGTGTGGGCACCAGAGTCTAACCACCGTCTACCAGCCCTCCAGGCTGGTGCCGAAGGACCTCACAGCCCCAATCACCCATGGATGTCGGGAACTACTGTCCCGTCGAATCCAACACAATCCAAATAGCTCCCTTCCAGGAGGGGCTAAGATATTTGGCCCAGCGTACTTCTGTTAATGTCAGAACCCTTCATTGAACAGTCGTTGTAAACATTACACATATAAAACTGTTACCAAGAAAACTACAAACCGATTTTTTAAGGGCGCTTTCTTCAATACGATAGCCAATTAAGTGATAACTATAAATTTTCCTTTGTATAATTGTGGAACCACAAAAGGTTCTCTGCAATCACGTCTTTGCAGAGGTTACAGTATGTTCTGTACTGTGGCAGTATTGGATACTGAGCGGTAACAAAAGTTTACCCAGTCAAGAACTCTCCGTCGAAGAGCAATGCTTTGAGGTTGTCAGAATGAAAATATAGGTTCAAAGCGGTTTGAATGTTCCTTTAGAATACCCTAGAAAGAATACTTCAGAGACACTAAAGTTGTACTTTGAGATGTTCACATTTATGCAATATTTATATAAGTATTTCAAAACTTTCAAATGATCTTGATGTTCCAACCCATCTTTGAATGGCACAAGGTTGTCATCTAGATAACAGAAAATAAATTTCAAATATGTAATCAGTGCACCTTCGAAAGGGCTGAGCCCCATTCCGAAATCCGAATGGAAGTCTGAGAAATTCAAATAGATCAAATGTGTCACAACAGCACTGTAAGAGACATCAGCATCATGTGTGATAGAAATGTGGTAAAATGCTCTAATAGGCTATGTTTTCCCTGTTTCAAATAGGAATAGGGTAATAACCCGGTATAACAACGGTTTTAAGAGATTGTCAATGGTTGGGTTGAATTTCGGATGTCCTCCACATGTTCGCAAATTTTTCTCAAGGATTTCCGTAACCTTGCTTCGAGAAAGGATCAGTTACTCCTCTAGGCCTTCTGTTCGTAGACTCCCACTTTTGAGAATGGATGCAACAAAATATTAAAAATTTAGATCCTATCATTGCATCTTTTCAAAATATTCTCCATTGCATTCTACACACCGCCTCATCCTTTCAAACCATTTTTCAAATGCTGAATGCCATTCTTCTTTGAAGAGAGTTCAAACACATTCTTCGTATTCAACTATTGCAGCCTCAGGTGACTCAAATTGTTGACCTCGAATTTTTCTTTAATTTTTGGGAATAGACAAAAGTCGCATGGGACCAGATCTGGACTGCAGAGAGGATTCGCTACTGCAGAAATTGGATTGCTTCTTGTACAGTGAGGGCAGAGGCATTGTCATAGTGCAACAAAATTCCACGCAGACCAGTCTTAGAACTTTTTTTCTCATTTCATTAAACACTTGTGACAGATACTTTCTGGCTGTAACAGTCTTTTGTCTCTCAAGCGGAATCGTCACAATGTGGCCACTTGCTGAGAAGAAGGAAGAGATCTTCTTCTTGCCAACACTTCTAATTCGCTTCACTTTTGTTGGGGGATCTTCTGCTGGGAAGATCCAGACCGATGACTGTCGTTTAGCTGGATCATACTGGTAACTCCAGCTTTCGTCACCTGTTACAGTGTTAAATATGTTTTTGGATCTTCCTCCATTGAATTTTTCAATCACTTCCTGGCACCATTGCACACGTGCTTGTTTGTACTCCTTTATGAGGTTGTGGGGGATCCAGCGACTGCGGAGCTTCCACGTCAAGTTTTTATTTCAGGATTGTTTTCACTGATGCCAAACCAGTATTTAGGGCTTCTTAAATCTGAGGATAGATGATAGCTGCAACGATGATATTCCAGCAATATGCGCTCTGCTTTCACCACATTTTCATCAATTGTTGCTTTAGTCGGCCGTCCTGCCCGGTCTTTATCTACGAGGGAATCCCTTCCTCTTCTAAACTCAGCATACCATCGATAAATGGTAGAATGTGAAGCGCAAAGATCCCTAATGCACGATGCAGTCTTTCAAAGCATTCTCTCCCCCTAAACTGATTTTAAAGTCATAGAAAATCATATCACGGAAATGCTCTCGTTTGAGATTCATCCTAGTGTATGGCGTAGCAACATCTGCATACATACACACGCGGTACTGACGATGCACATTGTTGAAGCGCGCCCAGACTTACACATGTTGCTATCTGAATATAGGAAAAGATACTTTGGCTTACCACTATTCATTGTTGCCGTTACCAAAACTTTCAGAGTGATCCCCGCAGGTCGACATTTTCCCCTGATAAGCGGCTCTTACATTCCTGGAAATTAGGAATACGGTAACAAGCTGGTATATCAATGGTTTTAAGAGGTTGTTAATGATTTGGTTGGTTTCCTGATGTTCGCATACATTTTCTCAAGAATTTCCGTAACCTTGGTTCGAGAAAAGATCGGTTGCTCCTCTGGGCCTTCCCATTTAGCATACTGATCTTGATCTTCGGCGGATCCCATTGAACCAGTAGTAATGTCGTCTGACAGATGTTCCTTCCTCAGCACTCAGCACTATTCCAGTTTTCCGTAGACACAAATAAAAATCAAATTGACGCAAGCACCTTCTCCTTCATCTTTAAACAACGTCTGCAATGGCTCACATTTTGTGACAGGGTGTCCTTGAGAATGTTCGGATATGAAGTTTTATTCCTACATCCTCTGTGTCGTACACGATGTTTGACTTTCCAGACATCTGAAACTCAGGAGTTTCGTGGGGGCGGAATGTCAATCCATAGGCCGATGGCTAACCATTCAGATAGCTAAATATATATTTACACTATTGCCAGGAGCTCACGCAGTGTGGTGCAGCAATTCCCCGCCTTAAATTGCGTCTTACTGAAATATCAATCTCCCTCTTCTGCCCATTCTAAACCTGGAACAGAACGCCTCCCATGACGATGACGCTGGCGTCTTGTCTACGATTGTGCGGACAACTGGTTTTAAGAACTCTTAAGTCAGCACTTGCTGAATTCCAATTTCATTATAGGAATACTGTTTGACTTCCTAGGCGGCGCCGTGGCCGAGTGGTTAGACCGCTCGCCTCCCACCGAGGCGACCCGGGTTCAATCCCAGGGACCCGCATGTAGGATTTGTGGTGGACGAAGCGGCGTCTGGGCGGGTTTTCTCCGGGTTCTCCGGTTTCCCCCGCCATTCATTACACCAACTGCTCCCTCATCACCTTTCCTTTCATCCATTTCACCAACATTTCGTTTCATCTACTTCCTTCATCCCATTCCAGGCATCGGGCTGATCACCCATCCTGGATGCTCTGTCTGATCCATGAGTGTCTGCTCCTCGACGGGCCTCTGACCCCAGGCACCCGCTTGTAAGTCCTGGGGGTGTAAGTCCTACATAAGAGGAGGGTAAACAGATAATGAATGAATGAATGTTTGACTTCCTCAGTCCACCGTCCGTCCAGTATTCCTCCAGCAAGAGGTAGAGTGGATGTTTTCAGAGCGTACCTAGGTCCTCGAGGTCGTAAACGCTCTCGGCGAGGTCCTTCATGCCCAGTTCCTACATTCTCTCTAAGCCGTTTGACTTTCTTTCTGTGTCAGAAGGCCATTCATTCATTTTTCACTGTCTCGCTCTTCGTCCCTTTAATTTCGTCGTCCTTCTCGTTTCTCTGGCTTCAAATACAGGTGCATGCCATTTATCTTAGACCTCATAACCTCTTCCATTTCATTTTTCGCCACTTTGTTCATCTTTCTCATTTCATCTTGGCATCCCCTTCATTCCGCTCAAAAGCCTCACAGACATATCTTATATATCTTCTTACCCCCTGACGCCAAGTGTAGCAAATAAATAGAAACATGCTAAATGTTCAGTGTACTTTGATTTGCGTCCATAAAAATAAAAAATAGAATCCTTTTATAATCGTTTCGTTGGTGTATTTTTTACTTTCTCTACTACGTATAGTAAGTAGGGGAAGTATTGTATTCCACCCAAAAATTCCATATCGAGATTTCACCGGAAATACATGTTTTGAGATCCCCTGAATCCAAAAAAAGCATTTTTGGAAACATGTCCGTGTGTGTGTCTGTGTGTTTGTCTGTCTGTGTGTCTGTCTGTGTCTGTAAACAGTATAACTCAGAAACGAACAGTCGGATAAACACCAAACTTGGTATTTAGGTTCAGTATCTTCCAGAGATGCGACACGAAGGTTTTCAGGAAAATCCCCTCACACCAGAGTACCCTTTTCATGGAACATTTTTCGAAAATTTTAATTTTCTCAAAAATGGCTCTAACGATTTTGATTAAAATATCATATGTTTAAGATATTTTCATAACAAATAAAATGTATATCTTGAATTTTCTGGGAATGTCTCCAAAAGTATTTTTCATTGTGAACGACTTTTGCATAACTGGTAAACCATAAGAGATAGACAAAATTTTACTACACAAAAGATGTAGATCGCGTTAAACTACACAATTTATGTCATATACAGTTTTGTTGTTGAGTGAACCATTTTCGAGATATTACTTGTTATTCCCTTATATTTTTCAATAATTTTCTCAAATGGGAATTCGTTATTCATTTTTTGTCTTGGATATGCAAAGAGTATTAATCTGTGGCAAAGGGAATAGTGCTGCACCTAGCAACCAGCTATTAAGAGATATGTATGTGCTTAAAGGCTACTGTATTTCTATATTGCCCTTGTAAATATATATTCCCCTTACATCTACAAGGAAATTAGCATTAATATAGACTCTGCAAATGTTTATCTCGATTAACATGAAGTACATGGAGAATAAGCGCTTGCAAAAATAGTTTGTACAAGAGTAGAGAAAGTCATGTGAGTGTAACACATCAGATTTTTTTCTTTAGCTTTTTTGTGATGTTTATTATATCACCGTCGCTGTGTGCCTAATTTCCCTTTTCTTAGCGTTAGTATCTTTGAGATATGTATGTGCTTAAAGGCTACTATATTTCTATATTGCCCTTGCAAATACAAAACAAGGGGAATATAGTACGCCTTAAGCGATAGTCAAATATTTTTAGAACTAGTCGCTACGTGTAAAATGTAATTCTCTTTGCATGTCAAAAGATCGTTTCTGCAAATGTTTATCTCGACTAATATGAAATAGATGGAGAATAAGAGTTTGTAAAAATAGTTTGTACAAGAGTAGAGAAAGTCATGTGAATGTAACACATCAGATTTTTTTATTTTCTTTAATTTCACAATAAACATATTTGCAAGATCAAAGTAAAAATACATTGTGAGATTTAAGTTTAGATCCTGTATTGAGCATGCAACTGACTAGCACACACGTGTGTCTTAACTTCCTTTTTGAGACACTGAATTTCAAGCTATACTTCTGGTACTTTAAAGTGTTTAGCTATGTTATATTTTGTTACTTTCTCTTCTGTGTACCTAGTAGGTAGAGAAGGCAGCCCATTCCACCTAAACATTCGATACAGAGATTTCACCGGAAACACATGCTTTGGGGCCCCTGAATCCAAATAAAGCATTTTTGGAAACTTGTTGCGTGTGTGTGTGTGTCTGTGAACAGCATAACTCAAAAAAGAAAAGTCAGATAAATACCAAAATTAGTATTTAGATTCAGTACCTTCCAAAGATGCAACACAAAGGTTTTCAAGAAAATCCCCCACCCCAAAATACTCTTTGCATGGAACATTTTTTGAAAGCTTTTATTTTCTTAAAAATGGCTCTAACGATATTGATTAAAATATAAAGATATTTACATTGCAAATAAAATGTATATCCTGAATTTTCTGGGAATAGCCTGTGAAGTCCACTTCATTCGGATGGATTTTATATAATCTTCTATAACTGTGAACGTTAAGCGATAGGCGAAAACGTATTACATGATAGCTGTAGGTCTGTTTAAAACACACAATTTATTTTAAATAAGTTTTTTGTGGCATACGCCATTTCTGAGATATCCCTTATCAATGTTTTGGATTGTTAATTTCTCGCGGTTGCATGGAAACAGTATGAAATTTTAAGGCCAGCATATAGCGTTCAGTTCTTAAACATTTGACTATCGCTGTTCCCTTTTTATTTCAAATGAGATGTGTAATTTAGCTATTTCTCCAAAGATTTACTTTGATTAAAATGTAGTAGATAGAAAAATAAACTTTAGTAAGAATAGTTTGTATACCCACTAATAAAGATAGAGGGTAGAGAATGTCATATGAATGTATCCCATTAGATTTTTATGTTATGGTTGTAAAGTTTTTAAAGTTTAATCTCTATTTCATAACAACCATTTAAAACTGAAATAGTATTTTGTCAGAAACTGAAAATACAGCATTTTTCGTGGAAAAGTATTTAATCAAAACAGTATTAACCTCAGCAGTCCTGAAATACAATTAATTTTTTACACAACCATAAAAATAAAATAATTACGAACTAATACGGGCCACACACAATTTATATAAATCTAGAAAGGTGTTGAAATTGTAACGAACCGCTCTCAATTCATTCAATCAATAAACATTATAACGATGCCGCTAAAATGTCTCTTCAGCAGCATCTTTAGAGGATAATTTTGTTATTGTTGTGCTATAGCATTCATTTTGCCCTTAAGAATATACTTTAAACGTGAAGATTACAGAATAAAACACTGCAACCAACATTAAGAACGAACATGTTCTACAGACGTTGCTCATTAAGGTCTTTGAGGCTTAAATTCCCTCTATGGTGATTATCTCATGCATAAACTTCCACCAGAAATTTAACGCGCATTATAAGGCGGCTAAATTTAGTTGCCAGAGATGCTCACATAAAAATAAAGAAAAACGTTGCACCTTCAGAATATCCCGTCTCTATAATGCACGTTCCATTTGTCATTAAATTAGAAATTCTTTGGAGATATATCTTCTGTTTTATTCATATTTAATCCATAGTATTTTGTATTTCAACATCCCCTACGAATTTTTTTTCCCAAGAGATAATTTTTCACAGTCAAAAATGTTTCTCTTTGAAATTTTAAGTCGTCATGCTATCACCATTTTCTATTAACAACATAAAAAACACAAAGTTTGACGACTAGTATAAAAATAATGTCGAAAGTACAGAATAAAGACTAAAAATCATTACATTTGGAGAGGGGAATGGCTTACCTTGCTACTAAACTAGATTTCCTTAGCGTTGAAACTATATGCATATGAAGTTATTACAAACTTTTTGGTCGATCACACTATAATGTGCTGACACCAAGCGGGATGGCTCAGGCGATTACGTCTGTGACCCGCATTCGGGAGGTCCGGGATTCCAGAACCGCCCACTCTGACCCATGGGCTTTTCATGGTTTCCTCGGGTCGCCAGGCGAATGCTGGGGTGGTTCATCTTCTACCACGACTCTCCTTCCTCTCATTTCCTGTACCCATCTGTTTCAAGGTTGTAGGACCAGGCGACGGTGTTCGGCGGGTTGCGGCTGGGCGGTGGCTTATGCTCTGTAAAGGTTTCTTCCCTGGCGTCGCTGCGGTACCACTCAGTTGGTTCTCTCCTCAGCGTGGGGCTCCGCTCCGGGAGACGTTGGAGGTTGGTGACTTGTGGGCACGGAGATTGCGGCGTTGGATGCGATCTGGAAACGTTAGGGAAGCCGTCCGTGCTTGTGCCCGTCGGCATCCGGATCTGGTGACCTCTCGGACTCTCCCCTCATCCTTTCCTTCCAGGGGTCACGTTGGAAGCAAAACTGGCCGACTTGCGGTGTTCTGCCCCGGTTCCGGGGGCCCCTCCGCGATACGTGCCTTTACCTTTACCATTATAACACGCTGATTTCATTTGACGTAACTGAACTCTTATGGCTTCCATAATACTTCAGCGAATCATGATCTCCCTCGGCGGCGCGCGAACTACTCCCACAGGTTTTAACACCTTCAAAGCAGAAGTTCACTGGGATCTATTTCCCAGATAAACAATTAAATATGGGTATTTAAAATAAATTCTGTTGATTGTAATTTTAATACTCTAACAAATTGAGTTCATTTCCTTCGCTTCAATGCGTGTAGCTTTTACGTTACCTGCAAAAACTCAATAAATACGCGTGGACTCAACAACCCAGCCATCTGTTGCACTATTTGCAAACACGCTCAAGGTACTGCTCACGGTGCTGTCATCTGATCAGTGTTTAATTACACACAAAATTAATAAGGTAAGTTATTTTTGTAAAAACTCAAAGTTTTTAAATTATAAACATCATATGTAACTGGACTATAATGGCAAGTAAGACGCTCGTATGAAAATTTACATATTTACGTCTCAATTATTATCATTATAGTCCTGTTGCATAATATACTATTATGCTACGCTTGATGAAGTTGTATTTTCTCGATAGGCAGCTGGATCTGTTTCAAGGAAACCTTCGAGTTATCAGCGAAGAACCCGATAAAACGTAAAGAACATTATATGACTTAGTTATTAACGGTCTCTACCATCTACCTAGTAGGCAGAGGAAATATTGCATCCCAACCAAAAATTTGATACCGAAATTTCCCCGGAAATGCATGATATGAGGTCCAGTGAATAAATTTAGAAAAATGCCCAAGTATATGTGTGTTTGAGAATACCATAACTCAAAAACGAAAAAAAAGTACCAAACTTTATATTTATGTTTAGTATTTTCCAAAGATGACACAATTTTCCAGAAAATCTTTCATACTAAACTACACTTTACATAGCAAAACTTTCAGTATTCTTAATTTTTTTCAAAAATGGTCTTTAAATATTTGATTAGAATACCATGTATTTAAGATATTTACATAATAAAATGCATATCTTGAATTTTCCTGGAAAATCCTTTGGAAGTTTTCTTCATTCGGAAGGAAATTTGTATAATTTTCTTTAACCGGTGAATCATAAGAGACAGACAAAACAACTACTACACAACATTTAGATACTTTTAAAATAGACAATTTATTTTTTAGAAAGTAAGGCCTAAAAGCAGAACTTCTAAGACAGTACACACGAGCTGAAAGCCTTAGATTATCGCATTAGTACCATAATCTGCATTGTGACCAACTTTAGTTTCAAGTCCAATCACATGACAATTACCCTTTGTATTTGCACATGTTTAATAACTCGACTTGACTTGATTAGGCTTTACTTTTCATTAAGTCGTCTTACATGATTAATTTCTCATGGCCCTTGCATTACCTGTTCACAATACAAATCGTCATACTTCAATTTATCGCAACTCGTTGTAGAGTTAACCTATACGTTATACTGGCAGCTTTCTGCTTTCTTAGACCTTAAACGCTACTCATTTATCTAACCTACATAAAGATTAAATGTCGGAAATTATGAATTCAAAGAAACTGAAATGGAAGAGTCAGGTGAAATTAAAGAAGCAGCAGCGGAAAGAATAACACTAGAAGTACTTATCCAAAAAAATTCAGAAAGCAATATGAAATAGCATTTAATCGCTTCATTGCCTGATGTAAGTAAAACATGTTGAAAATAATTTCACTGAAAACGTCTGTTAGAGAATCAACAAAACACCAAAAGACTGAGCATCTCGCTTTTTAACATTTCTCTTGTTTCAGGAACGCGTTCTACACCTGATATCTGTTAGTTTCATAAATCAATATATTATTATTATTATTATTATTATTATTATTATTATTATTATTATTATTATTATTATTATTATTATTATTGATGTTTTTCAAATTCCAGCGGTGTCTAAAAGTAGCATATGTCACATGCGTTAAAAGTGGTTTTATTTTGCTCGTAGTCCCAAAATAAAACCCTACTTCTATACCTTGTACCATAATCTACTATTAAATAACTTGCTATGGCATTAGCCATTTCCGAGATATTGGTTATTATTGTTTTGAATTTTTCAATATTTTGACATTTTCACTTTCTCTACTACTTACCTACAGTAAGTAGAGGAGTATTTTATTACATCCAAAAGTTTGATACCAAAATTTCACCGCAAAATACACGTTTTGAGACTCCTGAGTCAAAAAAGAAACATTTTTAGAAAACCTAATCTACTTTATGTTAATCGCGATTAAATTTTGATTAACAATCGAGATACGTTTGCAGAAATTGTCTTAATGCATATTTCCTTTTAGGTACATGGGGATTACGAGAATACAGTAGACTTAAGCGATAGTCAAATCTTTTAAGAGCGAATAGCTATGTGATGGCTTTGAAATTCCGTTCATTTAAATGGCCAACAGAAAATAAAACAGAATAGCTATTTACCTCTTGATAAAAGTATAAGTATTTGAAAATGTAAACCAATAACAAAGAATATCTCGGAAATGGTAAACGTCACAAAAAATTTCATTTCCAAAAACTGCGTACTTTAAAGAGATAGCGCCGGGATACCACAGTGGTTTCGTTTCCGGCTCTCGTTCTGAGGGCCCGGGGTTCGAATTTCGGCTCTGGAACGGCGATTTTAAGTCGGCTCTATACAGGCCCTCAGCTCTGACTTCTTCAAGTGGAGTATCCCCAAGACCAACGCGGTTCGGCGCCCACGGTAAGATCCCCTCATTCCAACGGACATGATGATTCACATGACTTTCCCTACACTCTGTCGTTTATTAATGGGTATAAAACCAATTCTTAATAAACTTATTCTCTATCTACTACATTTAAATCAAAACAAACCTTTGCAAGAATACCTATATTACACATTTCGTTATAGATACAATGGGAAAAATGATAGTCAAATGTTTAAGAACTGGACGATATATGCTGCCTTAAAATTCCATACTGTTTCCACCAAATCGGGAGATACAAATCAATGTTTACACAACTTTAAGGGAACGACCAAGAAATAAATATTTTGGACCTTTAATAACGGATATCTCAGAAGTGGTTTATGCCACACAAAAAAAATTCAATATCTTAAAGAGATCTACATTTTTGTGTAGTACGTTTTCGTCTATGGCTGAACGTTTACCAGTTATAATGATTATACAAAATTCCTCCGAATGAAGAGGACTTCACAAGCTATTCTCAGAAAGTTCAAGATATACATTTTATTTACATTGTAAATATCTTTAATACATGGTATTTTAATGAAAATTATTAGAACCAGTTTCTAGATAATCAACATTTTCAAAAAATCTTCCATGTAAGGGGTAGTTTGAGGTAGGGTGATTTTTTTTTAAATCGCTTCACATCCATGGAAGATAGTGAACTTAAATGCAAAGTTTGGTGTTGATCCGACTACTCGTTTTTGAGTTATGCTGTTCACAGACACACACACACACACACACACTTGTCGTCCTCCGTGGTGTAGTACTTACCATGCTAGCCTCTAGTTCCCGAGGTCCGAGTTCAAACTCAACCGAGGGCGCTTGATATTTTCGGGCGTAAAAATCCTCAGCATGTCTTCCTTCGGAAGGGAAGTAAAGCCGGTGGTCCCGTGTCGTAGATTTACGGCACGTAAAGGAACCTCAAGCCTGATAGAGGTCTCTGAGCAAAATGACCGGTCTTTCACGCTCAGTATAGAATGGGACGCTAAGGACCACAACAGTTAAAGAGCGTCCATAAATAAAACTCAATTTAATTTTTACTAAAAGGACCTTTTTTATTCAGGGGCCTCAAAATATGTATTTCTGGTGAAATCTTTGTATCGAATTTTTGGGTGGAATGCAATGCATTCTATACCTATTAGGTACATGATAGAGAAAGTAAAAATTGTCAGCAAATAATAATGAAGAATACGAAAAAAGGATAACATATTACAATATTTACGCGGGTTCTGTTACAACTTGAAGTTGTATCCGAGATAGAGGAAGAAGAAGAAGAAGAAGAAGAAGAAGAAGATAGTGGATTAATAATATGTATTGACTAATTTCTTGAGTTTTGGACGTATGTCATCGAGGACGTTTGCTTAAGGGACAAAATGTCTCTTGACAAAACGTCTGCGCACGGATTTAACATTCCAATGTGTTCCTTAAGCGGGCTTTTAAATGACAACGAATAACCGTAATGAGTACGAGACGTGTTTTTTAAGTAAGTACCGATAATTTTTTAAAACAAGACAGAACATTATTTTCCAAATTATCATTCATTACCTTACACCACTTCACATACTCACCGCCGCTATTCAGGCACTTGTCGTTACGGAAAACCAGTTATTCTTGATCAAAGAATATGCCGCCTGGGATAAAAGCCAAGACTGCACTTTTTGTTTCACATCATCATCGTCGTTGAAATGTTTTCCACTAAAGAATTTCTTCAGATGAAGAAACATGAAAATCACTTGGTACAAAGAGCGCCGAAGAAAATCTCACAGCACCTCGCGTCTATATCACATTATTTATCGTTGTACGTAGCCATGCGAAGCCATGGCCATTTCATTGATTGCTTTAGGCCACGGTGCAACGATGCGCCAATCCTTCTGCTAAATAGTTACACCAGTAATCACAACAAAGGTTACAAAATGGCGTAGAAACGAAATACCTATATGTTTACGCTCTCGATCACATTGGCTAAAAGAGAAAGAGGTAGAGTGAGTGCATTCAGTTTGTCATGCAGACCTCTTATCGTGATTGGTAGCCTACACCTTATCGGCTAGTACAGGACACGCCTTTTAAATGGTTAAACGCTTAGGGGAAAACTTGATGAGCGCCTAGGTTAGCGAAATTAGAATGTGTAATGTGAGAAGATTTTCAGGGGGTGCAAATTAAAGCTTGAGTGGCATTCATTAAATGCATAGCAAGGCAAAACTTGATAACAAAAAATAAACTGTATTCTCACAGTGATATCAATGCTTGTTGCTACATAGAAGCAAACATAACTAAATAATAAATAAAGCAGCATGTTTTTCCTCTGATTCAAACCATAATTGGTTATATACCTTTACTAACATATTGCTGATCATAGGAACACAACAGTATCATAGACAAAAGTATAATCCAATTTTATTGCCATAATACGTAAGTCATATTCGGTAAGCCGTATACATATACATATTTATCTCTTAGTTTCTAAACATGATCAGTCAATTATAACAAAAGAGTAATTTGCATTTAGCAAAGAATAACATCATCTGCGGATGTTTTACGGGGAGTGTCCACTTTCTGACGAGTATGTAGACCGTCTTCCCTACCTTCCTGGACTATTTTTATCCAGTAATTTAATATAAAACACTTTTATGCACTGCTGTTGCAATTGCCGTAACAGTGCGACCAGCCTCCCACATACCCACGATATGTCCACGAGTAATTTTGCTAGCATACGGCATGACTGGTTCTGAGACAATAAACCTGTTTTGATTTCAATAATACCAGAAAAAGCAAAGGCGTCAACCTCCCCTCTTTTCCTCCTTATTGCTGTGTTATCAAGCTCTACGATAGGTAAGGTTAAGGACACGCTTCAAAAGATCCAGAAAAGATACAAAATCCGCCGAAGATTTTCTTTGGCGCTCTGTGTACCAAATCCGGATTGTAGAGAAGGTATTCGAATTGTTCCCAACCAAATGATGCGATCAGATCTTGAGTTTATTTGGCTGTGTGTCTATGGCCTAACCCACTTCTTCACCATTTTATCACTCATTATTGTTTCCTCATAAACCTCACACATTTCTCGCATTCAAAAAACGTATCACTGATCTGACTTCACAGTTGGCGGGTCGTTCGATTATTTTGAACATTTCGAAACGCTCTAACAACAGGAAAACACAAACTAACGGTCGCTCACAGCTGCGTCTGGCTTGCTAATGATTGGAGGAAGTGATCACGCATGCTCAAAATCGCGACTGCGGCGCTGCAGCGGCAAAATATTAAAGCGGTACTTGCTTTAAAAACATGCCTCATATATCACTCATGATTGCTCATAACAACAACCTTCAGAGTATTGTAGCGAATATTAACAGAAACCTAGTGGTAAAAGGAAACGCTTTTAAATTGACATTGTGAAACAATAGTTAAACTCCTTCTAACAATTCACATTGAAATTTTAAAAAATTCCCACAGAAACAAGAACACCTACTGCAAAAGCCGTGCTATCACAATTTCTCCCGCATTGCCTTTATAAAGGAGAAACAGGTGCTAATATAATCCTTTTTCACAATAGTGGATACGTACTTTATTAGTAAATCAGTTTCTTTATACCAATACCAAATGATGAATGTCTACTTTGGCAGCTAAGCCATTTCCGAGGCAAAACATAGATTCCTAAATCCCTTATATACTTAATATAAATTGAAATTAAAGATAGAATGTATGCTGCATATGGAACATTCCATTTCAAATCGTTCGAAATAGATGGAAAATCAACCTTGCATTTTTTAAACAAAACAAAGCGTTTTGTATTTGAAGACAAGCCCAATGCAATGCTTTATGCAAACTCTTAAAATTCAGAGCATAATAGTTTTGCAATTAGAATTACTGAAATTTACTTATCATCCTAAAATTCCCAAGTTCAAGCTGTTATAACTCCGAAACCTTTAAGTCTAATTATTTAAATCTAACTTTATTTTGATTCCCTCAACTTTTAGTTTATACTTATATGTAAACCTTTTGTTCTTATTTTTATTTAAGTGAAGAATTTTAGACTTTTTCAAGTGTAGGTAGTTTTGGATTAAGAAAAATAATTGTATTGTATATGGTAAGATTGCGTAATTTAAATACAATGAAACATATATTTTACTGTAGTGGTTACTCATAAGGTTTCGTCTAAAATAATTAAAGAAGTAAATTACTTTACGCGCTCATGGTCGCTCTCGTATGTTAGCTTTGAACCGAAGGTCAAGGCTGTGCCTAAGGTTAAACAATGAAAACGCTTACTAAGCAGTATATTCATATTATACTGTTATATTAGGACATGAAAACGTCTTTTGATTTTAATTTTCCTACATACCTTGATGAGGAACTCACAAGAACGTATCATTAACCAAAATACAATTAATAATCACCTGGGCTCAACTCACAACAACCTTGCTAGCACATGGAAAGACAGATGTAAATCGGAAATAAAGACGAAGTGTTAGTTTGTATTGTACCAGTTGCTGAATCAGTGCCTTTCTTGCATCTAATATGTTGACCTGCTGCAGAGAGGACAACAACGTGTGCAACGAGCAGTAAACTGCTGCGTTTATTCACTTTTTGTGTTATAACTACGAACACCCTAACATAACCACTTTACCAACATTGCCGGCTCTTCTTAATGACGTCATGGATTGTTCTCATACTAATGTTTTATTTTTATAAAAATCCGGAGGCGCTTAAAATAAGTAAAAACTGATTTTTATGAATACTATAATAATAATAATAATAATAATAATAATAATAATAATAATAATAATAATAATAATAATAATAATGCGGACTTTTATCTCCAAAATGGGATTTGGTACAATATTCCGAAATAAAGGATTCCGAAGCTATATGCACTTAAAATGCGACAAAATGAATTAATACGATACGTGTATCGTTCAATAATGTGACAACTGTTGTGTTTTGGATGCTAATATTTGATAAATATGCTTTCCATAGCACCCCTTATTAATAGCAAAAATTACAATGCGAATAAAAAATGCGAGGTTTCTTGCCGTTCGATTTCACATGGAATGTCCCATATTACGATGAATAAAAATCTTAAAATTTCCCTACACTTTCTCAGATAGTATTTGAATCACTGCATGATAAAGTAAAGTGAACCAGTAAAATTTCTGGTTGCATAGAAATAAAAGTGTTACGAGTCCCGGGTTCGATTCCCAGCTGGGGGTGTGAGTTTTTCTCTAGCGAATATTATTGCCTATTTCCCCAGAGTCTGGAAATGTGAATGAATGTGTGTGCGCGTGATCCAATGTATAAAATTCCAAAGAAAAATCAGAAATCCAATGGCAATTTTAGAGGTGTTAACACTACTGTCAATAGACAATATGTTCCAAAGGTAAAAGGCTGTCGATATGACCATTGCAGTTAAAGACAGGACACAAATGGAACAATTATAAAAAAGCGTTACGATAAGAACCAAATAAATCCATCGTAATTTTCTTTTCTTTTTTCATTTCTTTCTTTCTTTCTTTTTTCCTTCCCATTTTTAAGGGGGCCAAGTGAGAAAGCTGTAACACATGTCTCTCTAATTTCAATGAACTATTACACAACGATTTCTCAAATGAAATTCACAACAGTGTGACAACAATTCTGTGTAAGATAGATGTTCCCTTTAACATCCGGGACGACTCTCGGCAATTGTTGAATTTGTAGTCGTTTAGAACTCCTCTCTATTTACTTTCTCTACCACATACAAAGAGCGCCAAAGAAAACCTCACTGTACCTCGCGTCGATGTCACATTATCTATCGTTATACGTGGTCTTGCGAAGCCATGGCCATTTCATTGGTTGCTTTAGGGTGCACCACTCCTGCTAAATAGTTACACCAATAATCCCAACAAAGGTTACAAAATGGCGTAGAAATGAAATATATGTTTACGCTCTTGGTCGTATTGGCTAAAAGAGAAAGAGGTAGAATGAGTGCATTTAGTTTGTCATACAGATCTCTTATCGTGATTGGTAGACATACCTTATCGACTAGCGCAGGACACACCTTTGAAAGGGTTAAAACCTAAGGGGAGAACTTGATGATCGCCCAGGTTAGCGAAATGTAGAATGTGTAGTGTGAGAAGATTTTCAGGGGATGCAAATTAAAGCTTGAAATACATAGCAAGGCAGCACTTTATAACAAAACACAAACATAATTGTATTCTCACAGTGATATCAATGCTTCGTGCTGCATAGAAGCAAACATAACTAAATAATAAATAAATAAAGCAGCATGCTTTCCCTCTAATTCAAACTATAATTTGTTAATATACCTTTACTAACATATTGCTGATCATAGGAATACGACAGGATTACAGAAAAAATATAACCCAATTTTATTGTTATAATATGTATGTCATATTCGTTAAACCATATACATATTTATCTCTAGTTTTTAAACATGATCAGTAAATTATAACAAAGGAGTAATTTACATTTAGTAAACGAATAGCATCATCTGCGGATGTTTAACTGAGAGTGCCCACTTTCTGACGAGCTTTTTTGACCATCTTCCCCACTTTTCTTGACAATTTTTATCCAGTAATTTACTATAAAAGCGCTTTTATGCACTGCCGTAGCAATTGCTGTAACGGTGTGACCAGCCTCCCACATACCCACGATACGTCCACGAGTAATTTCGCTAGTACACGGCATGATTGGTTCTGAGACAATAAACATGTTTTGATTTCAATAATACCAGAAAAAGCAAAGGGGTCAACCTCCCCTCTTTTCCTCTTTATTGCTATGTTATCAAGGTTAGGTTAAGGACACGCTTGAAAAGATCCAGGAAAACGATACAAAATCCGCTGAAGATTTTCTTTGGCGCTCTGTGTACATATAGGCAGAGAAAGTATTACATTCTACCCAAAAATTGCTACCGAGATTTCATAGGAAATATATGCTTTGAAGCCCCATGAATAAAAAAAACATTTTTAGAAAAAATCTATCTGTGAAGAGCACAACTTAAAACGAAAAATCAGATAAACACCAAACTTGGCATTTAGGTTCAGTACCTTCTGAAAATGCGACAGGAAGATTTTCAAGAAAATTCCCCCACAACAATCTACCCTTCACATGGAAGATTTTTGAAAATTTTTATTTTTCTAAAAAATGGTTCTAATGATTCGGATTAAAATACCATTAATGATATCTACATGACAAATAATATGATCTTGAATATTCTGGGAATACTCTTTAAAGTCCTCTTTATTTGAAAGTAATTTTATATAGTCTAGTATAACTAGCAAACGTTAAGCGAACGACGAAAACGTACTATACAAGAAATGTAGGTCTCTTTAAAACACAAGTTTATTTCAAATAACTTTCTTTGTGGCATAAGCCATTTCCGATATATCCGTTATTAATGGTTCGAATTGCTCATTACTTGGTAATTCTTTAAAGTTCTTTCAACATTCAGTTGTTTCTAGCGATTGCATAGAAACTACGGAATTTCAAGGCAGCGTATAACGTCCAGTTCTTAAAGCATTTGAATATTACTGTTGTTTTTCAAACAATCACATAATGTATGTAGCTATTTTTGCAAAGGTTTATTTGGATTAAAATGAACCTCGGGAACTAGAGGCTAACTAGTACGCTACCCCTAGATCACGGAGGTGACGAGTATACAGGATGGCCCATTTAAGTTGAAACTATACAATATCTCCAAAACTAAGCATTGTAGAAAGAAATGTCTTGAATAAAAGTTGCTTTAGTCGTGTTTTGTTTGGAGAACTTTGTAATTTTAGGGACAATTTAACTTTTTTTAAAATAAAAACTACAATTAGGGTCAATTTAAATTGACTCTAAAATAACCATCACTTCCAAATAAAAGACGACTAATGGAATTTGCTTTCCTCCATAATATCAAGTAACTTTTATTAAAGACATTTCTTCCTACAACGCTTAGTTTTGGTGATATTGTAGCCTCAACTTAAATTGTCCATCCTGTATACTCGTCGCCCTCGGTGGTCTATAGATACCATGCTTCTAGTTCTACTAGCTTCTAGTTCCCGAGGTCGCGAGTTCAAACCTGGCGGAGTGTGAAGGATCCATGTTCCGATGGATTTTTTCGCGTAAAAATCCTTAGCATGGCTTTCTTCGGAAGGGAAGTAAAGCCGGTGGTCCCGTGCCGTAGATTTATGGCTCGTAAAACAATCTCAAGCTTGATGAAGAGGTCCCTGAGGAAAGTTTCCGGTCTTTCACGCCCGAAATCAGGTGGTCCCGCGTCGTAGATTTATGGCTCGTAAAACAACCTCAAACCTGATGAAGAGGCCCCTGAGGAAAGTTTCCGGTCTTTCACGCCCGAAAGCAGGTGGTCCCGTGTCGTAGATTTATGGCACGTAAAACAACCTCAAGCCTGATGAAGAGGCCCCTGAGAAAAGTTTCCGGTCTTTCACGACCGAAAGCAGGTGGTCCCGTGTCGTAGATTTATGGCACGTTAAACCACCTCAAGCCTGATGAAGAGGTCTCTGAGAAAAGTTTCCTATCTTTCACGCCCAATACAGAATGGGATGCTAGGAACCATAGAAATTAAAGAGCGTACATAAATAAAACCCGATTTCATTTCACAATATACTCGACATAAAATGTTTGCTTGCAGACTGAAATGCAATCCAAGAGGGAATAGGTACATTCATTTCCAGCGACTGATGAGAGAATGGATGTGCATGTGAAATACTTGTAAATGCTGCTTGGATTTCCTCAGAACCGAATTTTATGTTACAGAACTAAATTAGAAGTTTAATTCTAAAATATTCTAGTTAACTTGTACTAATTTTATTAAAGAGTTTGAAACCGATCAGTACAAACATCATATGGACCAGAATAGAGCACAACAGGTATAAAAATCTTATCATTTACAGCTCAAGAGCCTGAAACTTTAAAGTGGAATGCGGCAGATAAATAATGGATATCCCACCAAATAGAGCCTCAGGTAGGCTAAAAGCAAGAGAAGTTGGAAGATCTTCGCCAATCAATACATAAAATTTAATGTTCTGACGCAAAGTGCTAAGGCAGGAAATGTCATCAACAGTTACGACCAGCGCTGCACATTTAGATTTGAGTGCAAGAGCCTGTTGGCGTCAGTAGGGATGCCGCATGACATTGATCCACATCAAGTGTTAATACAGGAACACCGCGTTGATTATTTCCAAAGACAAGTTTCTACACTGAGGTGTGGAGATTCTAAATTAGGATCTCGATATTATTCCAGTGTCCTCTGGCAGCGTTTATGCCTATTGCTGTCTTTTGTCACAGAGTCATGCCCACCAATTTTAAGTGGCCAACTTTTTCGTCATGGCAGATGTTAGACGCAGGGTAAAGTAAAGGTACAGACGAACGGAGGAGCCTCCCACACCCAGGGCAGAGCACCGCAAGGAAACCGTAACGGCCCTTTTTGCTTCTGCAGTGACCCTTGGGAGGGAGGCATCAGTGGAGAGACCCAAAGGGTGACTAGATTCGGATGACGACAGACGTAAGCATGGACGGGGTCCCTAACGTTTTCAGTTCGAAAGCATCAGACCAGATCGGGGTCCACCCACAAGCCTCCTAATCCCTGACGGTCTCGGCCCACTCGGAGGCGGGACCTAATTGAACAGTCTCACTCCAAACCAGCGAAGAAACCCCCACAAAGCACACAAACACCGCCCCGCCGCAACCAGCGGAACAGCGTCGCCTGGTCAACCCTAAAGTAGATGACAATGAAGGAGATGATGGGCACAGGAAAATGAGGGGCGGGATACTCATGACAGAGGAGGAACCACCCCGGCATTCGCCTGGTCCCGTGTCGTAGATTTACGGCAGCTAAACATGGATTGGACGCTAAGAACCATAGTAGTTAATGAACGTCCATAAATAAATAAAGGTGACTGCTGTTTAATATTTGTATGCCGAAGGTAAGTCTACTAAAATCAAATGTGATTGTTTATATCAGGCACAGTTTGCTTGAAATTTTACTCTTTTAAATTTATATTCATAATGACAACTTTTGAATTATATAAACTATTATGCTTTGTACAAATTTCTTAATATAATAACTGATTTATGAAAACGACAAACATCAACCATAAAAAGTAATTGCTTGATGCTTATAGATTCCTCGAAAATACAGGAAAGAAATCCAAGAATAGAATATTTCAACGAAAGGAAGAAGATTGTATTGCTTTTGAGTATAAAGTTCAATAAAAATGTTACATTTAGAAACACTCAACAACTTAGTTGAATCTCTTACAGACATCCGGAATTGTGTACATGTTTTACTCTTATTCTGTATTAAAATTAATAAAATGAACTTTGTTGTGCTTAGAGAAGCAGAATTCAAATTTGAAATAAGCAACACTGAAATACCTAGGCTAACATTTCAAAAGTCAAATATCTGTCTGAGAGTTTTATTACATAAAACTTAATTTTTATTCCGACATAACTAATAATTTTAGGAGAAACGAGCCTTTAGACTTTAAATTTTTACATAAATATTTGTTTAGGAGTCTTAATATGTAAAATTTTATTTTTATTACGACACAACTCATAATTTTATGAGAAATTTGCCTTTAAACCTTAGATTTTTGCATTTGAAAGAAATAACTAATCCAATAAGTTTCTCTATTACGAACTTATTGTAGGTAGACGAATTTCTGTATTCCACCCAAAATTAGATTACGAGATTCTAAAGGAAATACATGTTTTGAGGCCCCTGAATCCCCCAAAACGAATTTTTAGAGAAAAGTTCCTGTGTGTGTGCTTGTGCGCGCGCGCGTCTGCCTGTCTGTGCACAGCATAACTCAAAAACCAAGAATATATAAATACCGAGCTTGGTATTTTAGTTTTGTATCTTTGAAAACTGGCACATGAAAATTTTTAAAAAATTCTCTTCCAAATTACTCTTTTAAGGCCGTTTTTTCGTTTTCAAAAATGGCTCCTACGATTTTGATTAAAATGCCACAATTTAAAGGTACGGACGAACAGAGGGCCCCCCGCAACTGGGGCAGAGCACCGAAAGTAGTCGCAATGAGCGTTTTTGCTTCTACCGTGACCCCTGGCAAGGAGGGTTGAGGGCAGAGTTTGGAAGGCCCCTGGTGAGGCCCACTTGGAGGTGGTCCTAACTGAGCAGTCCCATAACGACGCCAAAGCGCACACTCGCCGCCCTACAGCCCTGAAACAAACAGCAATGAAGGAGATTATAGGTAGGGGAAATGAGGGGCAGGAAAGTCTTGGTAGAGAGGAACCACCCCAGCATTCGTCTCCGACCCAGGGAAATCAGGAAAATCCCATCGGTTAGAGTGGACGGTCCCAGTGGACGTTACCGCGGCGCCACCTAGCTTAGTATGAAAATACCATATGTTTAAAATATTTTTATGAAATGAAATATATATATATCTTGAATTTTCTGGGAATAAACCCCTGAAATCACTTCATTCTGAAGGACATTTGCAGAATTTATAAACCGTAAAGGAACATTTGCATGGGTCGAGAAAACGGTCGAGAGTTCACGCACTGACAGTCACAAACCTGTTCTAGCCCTGTGTAAACAGTCCGAAAACGTGATCACGACCAAAAGCAGTCGTTTCTCGAACCTGTTTATAAAATCCAGCAGTGTTAGATCTGAGTGGTCGTGAACAGATCGTGTGAGGACTAAACCGGGCGTCGTGAACATGTCATCGATGGAACAAGATAGTGATGTGCTTTGTTCGTATTTATCAAAGCTTCATAAAGTACATCACATACTGCAAGTATAAAACCATAAACTAGTACTCCTTGGGACACGAAACATATACTCCAGGGTTACATAAGAATCCCCAGCTGCCATGAATCTGAGTGTCGTTCCCAACATTATTTTGCTTGGAAGAGCTTCTCTCATTTGTGTCACACTTTTTAATATTGTTTTCAATTTTTCCAAGTAAATAAGTTAGCTGTGTTTCACTTAGTCTAAAGTAATTGTTATATGCTGCTGGATCTTCTGTCTTATCTCTTTGCAAAGGGTACTAGAGGCCCCCAATGTATTATGCTGTTGTATTCAACTCATCCACACTTTTCTTCTCTTACGATTATTTAGTACTAAACACAGATCCTTACAAAGCAAATCAGTCACAACAGTAACATCTTCTTCAAGACTCCATGTTGACTAATGGCGCCATGTTTTCTCGAACCTATGCAACACTTTCACGCAGACGCTCTCTCGCCACTTTTCTCGACCCGATTTGGAAGCGAAAAATCACGACCGTCCTCTCGACCCGTGTAAATATGCCTTAAGAGATAGACTAAATCATACTACCAAAACAAAAATGTAGATCTCGTTAAAGCGCATAGTCAAATAATTTTTTTTCAGCGCAGCTAACCATTTCCGATATATTCCTTGTTATTGGTTTGAATTTTCAAATACTTATGCTTTTCTCTAAGCTGTAAAATTGTTATTCGTTTTTGCAATTTCAAATTCATCACATAGCGACCCGTTTGTAAAAGGTTTTACTCTCGCTCAAGCCTACTGTATTCCCCTAATCTCCTTGTATCTACAAGGAAATATGTAATAAAATCATGTTGTCCTCGATTAATATGAGTACCTACATAGAAGAATAAACTTATGCAATAATACGGGTAGTTTGTGGAAAAATGGGTAGAGAAAGTCATGTGAATGCAACAAATTGTATATTTTTTTAACATAGTTCCTAAAATACATCAAGAGAATTGTTAATATCTTATGAATGTACTGTTATTATTTTTCCAAATGTCTACTTCGCATGTTCTATGCAACAATCCATCACTTCTGCATGCGCTTTCGGAGTACACTGTTAGGACAGAACGATTTGAAAAATTAACGCAACGACGATAACACGCGGGCCATGGGAAATGTTAATTACATTTTAGTGCGAAAACCTTTCCGCAATTTCAACGCCATTCCCTAATGGATAGAGCGTAGATTGTAAACATTTGCCAAAATTGTGGCATTATCCAAACATGGCCACGTTTGGAGTAAACCTAAAGCATCCAGCTCCTAAGGGGAACCTAAATGTTCATATAAAGGCAACAGTAGGGGTTTTTGCCGCAAAGCTGAACAGCCGCCAGCTGTGTAACATTTAGGAGCGTTCGTGGATGAATTCATTCAACTACAACAGATATAGTAGGTTAATGTTTTCGTGCTCTCGGGCTTAGTCATGTGCGTAATTTTTAAGGAAACTTATCTATGAATTCTCCAAAACCCAAAGATCCCTGTTGAGCTTTTTGAAGTTTTTACCGCATCTCTTGACTGTATAAAGACGTGTTGTTGTAAAGTTTGGTGCATATAAATTAACTCTTCCTAGATTATGCATTTTAAAATACAATTTTAACCATTTTATAAAAAATACTCCTTACGTCGCAGTTTTCGTAATTATTAAACAGTGTTTCATATTTACATTCCTTATTGAACTAGAAAGTAAGTTTGCTAGAAAATATGCTCTTAAATTAATTGCTTTTTAAAAAGTAATTTTCGTTCACTTGTGAGTTTCAGCTTTTTCAAAAAGTATGGATATACTTTTCAGATTTGGGTGAGCTTGCTGGGACAGCACCTTTGATTTACAATAATAACGGTATAGCAAGTTTTATTTAGCATATATTGAGCATATGCTTTTAAATGCTGAAAATTTCGAAAATATTACAACCGAGGGAAATACTGAACGATTCTAACACAATTAACCGCTATAAAATTCTGATTGTGTATGTTTTTGCTTGAAATATATAATTTAGAAACTGATTAACACATGTGTTTCAACTTTATCAAAAACACATATAGAAATTTGGGGTAAATGGGGATAATATCGGGAAAAACCTCAAATACACTATCAAGCCCTCAGCTCAGGATTATTTATATCGTTATGTAACTTTCTCGTTTTCTTCCGGTATCCGAATATTTACCGAAAACGTTCCTAGAGAATTGCAGGTAATATTAGTTGAAAATACTAAATTGTAATTTTAGACCATTTTTGCCCAATTTTCACTGATCAGTCCCTTCAAACTCCATCCTAACACATCTGAGTAAAAGATAAAGGTACGAATTAACGGAAGGGGCCCCCAAAACTGGGTCACGCAGGTCCCTTGTGCTTTTACTAGTGACACCTGAGAGGGAGGGATGAGGGAAGAGACCCGAAGGACGACCAGATCCGGATGACGACGGGCGTAAGCACAGATGGGGTTCCTAAAGTTTCCAGCTTGAATGCATCCGACACCGCCCAGTCCTGCCTAGAAACCTCCCCCGGATTGGAGCCCACTCAAGGAGAGACCTAACCGAGCAATCCAGCAACGACTCCAGGGAAGAAACGTCTACAGAGCGCACAGCCCAGTCCAGCCGTAACCCTCCGAACACCGTCGGCTGGTCCTACAACCTAAAACACATGACAAGGAAGATTATGGGTACAGGAAAAGAGAGATAGAGTCGTGATAGAAGATGAATCACTCCAGCATTCGTCTGCCGACCCGGGGAAACCACGAAGAACCCATGGGCCAGAAGGGGTGTTTGCCGGGGATCGAACCCGGAATCTCCCGAATGTGGGCCACTGACGTTGCCCCTGAGCCATTCCTCTCAGTGCACAGTGAGTAACCAAATTGTCAAAACTCTTCTATTTACATCATTTCATAGCTGAAATATTTGTTTCCCTTGAAAATGTATCCAGAAAAATCCATAGATCTGCTAAGCCTACAATGTATATAAGTAAATCTGAAGGGTGGTTTTAAACCTGTTAAATTCTGAAACTACAGGTTGCTTTCACAAAACCTGTTATGCTTCTATAGAAAACGGAAAGCGACTTTACCAGTAAAAAAAAATTGAGTTTTATTTATGGACGCTCTTTAACTGCTGTGGTTCTAAGCGTCCCATTCTATATTGGGCGTGAAAGACCGGAAATTTTACTCAGAGACCTCTTTATCAGACTTGAGGTTCTTTTACGTGCCGTAAATGTACGACACGGGAACACCGGCTTTACTTCCCTTCCGAAGGAAGCCATGCTAAGGATTTACCAGTTAAAACATCTCATCTGATACATTCATATGGATTTCTCTATCCTCTATCGTTTAATAGTGGGTATACAAATTATACTTTCTCAAGAATATATTTCTATCTCGTATGCTTTAATCCAAGTAAACCTTTGCAGAAATAACAACTTCCGTTATAGGTACAAAGAGAACAGCGATAGTCAAATACACTATACGCGGGCCTTAAATTCCATACTGTTTCCATGCAATCGCGAGAAACAACTGAATGTTGACAGGACTTTAAACAGAATGAACAAGAAATGAACAATTCGAACCATTAATGACGAATATCTCAGAAACGGCTTGTACCACAAAAAAAACTTATTTTAAATAACTTGTGGTTTTAAAGAGATCTACATTCCTTGTGTAGTACGTTTTCGTCTGTCACATTTACCAGTCATACAAGATTAATGTGGCACTTTAATGAAAATCGTTAAAACCATTTTTTTAAATCAACATTTTCGAAACATTCCCCATGTAAAGGGTAGTTTGGGGTAGGGGGTTTCTTGAAAATCCTTGTGTGGTATCTTTGAAAGATACTGAACCTAAATACCAAGCTAGATATTCATCCGACTTTTCGTTTTGGAGTTATGTTGTTCACAGAAACACAGACAGACACACACACACACACACACACACACACACACACACACACACAGCCATACGCTACGTGATCAAAAGTATCCGGACACCTGGCTGAAAATGACGTACAAGTTCGTGGTGTCCTCCATCGGTAATGCTGGAAGTCAATATGGTGTTGCCCCACCCTTAGCCTTGATAACAGCGTTCACTCTCGCAGGCATACTTTCAATCAGGTGCTGGAAGGTTTCTTGGGCAATGACAGCCCATTCTTCACGGAGTGCAGAACTGAGGAGAGGTATCGATGTAGGTTGGCGAGGCCTGGCACGAAGTCGGCGTTCCAAAACATCCCAAAGGTGTTCTATAGGACTCAAGTCAGGACTCTGTGCAGGCCAGCCCATTACAGGGATGTTATTGTCGTGTAATCACTCCGCCACAGCCCTCGCAGTATGAACAGGTGCTCGATCGTGTTGAAAGATACAATCGCCATCCCCGAATTGCTCTTCCACAGTGGGAAACAAGAAGGTGCTTAAAATATCAATGTAGGTCTGCGCTGTGATCGTGCCACGCAAAACAACAAGGGGTGCAAGACCCGTCCAGGAAAAACACGACCACACCATAACACCACCACCTCCAAATTTCACTGTTTGCACTACACACGCTGGCAGATGTGGGCATTCGCCTTAACCACACCCTGCCATCGGATTGCCACATTGTGTACCGTGATTCGTCACTCCACACAACGTTTTGCCACTGTTCAATCGTATAATGTTGACGCTCCTTACACCAAACGAGGCGTCGTTTGGCATTTTCGTGCGTGATGTGTGGCTTATGAGCACCCGCTCGACCATGGAATCCAAGGTTTCTCACCTCACGCCTAACTGTCATAGTACTTGGAGTGGATCCTGATGCAGTTTGGAATTTCTATGTGATAATCTGGATAGATGGCTGCCTATTGCTCTTTACGACCCTCTTCAAATGTCGGCGGTCACTGACAGTCAACAGACGAGGTTGGCCTGTACGCTTTTGTGCTGTATATCATGTCCCTTCACGTTTCCACTTCACTATCACATCAGAAATAGTGGACCTAGGGATGTTTAGGAGTGTGGAAATCTCGCGTACAGACTTCTGACACCCAATCACCTAACCACGTTCTAAGTCCGTGAGTTCCACGGAGCGTCCCATTCTGCTGTTTCACGATATCTAATGACTACTGAGGTCGCGGATAAGAGTACCAGGCAGTAGGTGGCAGCACAATCCACCAAATACGAAAAACGTATGTTTGTGGGGATGACCGGATACTTTTGATCACATAGTGTATTTTCAAAGTTCTTTATCTGGATTCAGAGTGCTTCAAAAGGTATTCGCTGTGAAATCTTAGGGAATTCCACTTTTGGGTGGAATGCAACAAACACTTCCATTTAAAGTTTCTTCTTCCTTGATTTCGTTCTTGGGAATTAATTTATCGTATCTTTCTAGCGAAAGTAGAAATTGTGAACAAATAGTTAAATGTCAGAGTGTCGTCGAAAGTATCAAACCAAAATGTGTGATACAAAATAATTCACTCATAAAATTTGCAGTACTCCATAAAGAAAAAATGTTATGCGCAAAATGCACACAAATTTCATATCCACTTTAAGATATCTAATATCTATTTTATACTATTCATATGAAATAGTGGTCTTCTATCCACTTTATGTTATTCACGATAAATGTTTGCCTAAAACGGTGTTGGTTACATATAGGACACCGAACAACATTCAAATATTGATATCACAAAATATATATTTTTATTCATGCAAGAGAGAAAGGGAGAGAGGCACACACATACAAATTGGACTAGTAAATGGAGGGGACACATAGCACTGCGACCGCCAAAGGATCTATTGTACGGACACCCCCGGGAGGAACGGATGAAGTGAAGGAACCGCAGGAGACACACGGGTTGCAGAGCGAACCTGGCGCAAGTGGACAGAGCGCAGAATTCCCTAACAGTTCCAGGCTTGATCACCCGGCCACAGGAAGGCCGCTCGGAGATGTCCCTCCAGTGAGACCGAGGAAACATATCCATACCGACCGAGCCACAGTCCCGAGATCAACCCGTTTGATCAAAGGGAAATGAAATGAGAGGAAATGGGGCAGAATGGAGATCCGTGGTAGAATACAGCACTCCAGCATTCGCCTTGTCAACCAGGGGAAACCACGAAAAACCCATGTCAGAGTGGGCGACCACAGGAAATCGAACCCCCAATCTCCCGAATGCTAGCCTTACTCGTTATCGCGGAGCCACCTCGCTTGGCCCACACTTACAGACAGAATCACAGAGAAAATAAATTATGAATTACACATTTCCATGTGCTCATGCACAACGATCGCCCCCTCCCACACACACACACACACACACACACACACACACACACACACACACGAAACAATTTTTACTTTCTCTACTACGTATAGTAAGTAGGGGAAGTATTGTATTCCACCCAAAATACCGAGATTTCACCGGAAATACATGTTTTGAGGCCCCCTGAATCCAAAAAAGCATTTTTGGAAACATGTCCGTGTGTGTGTGTGTCTGTGTGTCTGTGAACAGCATAACTCAGAAACGAACAGTCAGATAAACACCAAACTTGGTATTTAGGTTCGGTATCTTCCAGAGATGCGACACGAAGGTTTTCAAGAAAATCCCCCCACCCCAGATTACCGTTTACATGGAACATTTTTCGAAAATTTTAATTTTCTCAAAAACGGCTCTAACGATTTTGATTAAAATATTATATGTTTAAGATATTTTCATGACAAATGAAATGTATATCTCGAATTTTCTGGGAATGTCTCCAAAAGTATTCTTCATTGTGAACGACTTTTGCATAACTGGTAAACCATAAGAGATGGACAAAGTTTTACTGCACAAAAAATGTAGATCGCGTTAAAATACACAATTTATGTCATATACATTTTTTTGTTGAGTGAACCATTTTCGAGATATTGCTTAAATTTTCCAATACTTATACTTTTTCTCAAATTCGTTATTCATTTTGTTTTTGTCCTGGTAATGCAAAGAGAATGGAATACTCCACATAGCAACCAGCTCTTAAAATATTTGACTATATCTTAAAGCCTACCAATTCCCCCTTGCATCTACAAGAAAATTAGCAATAAGATTAACATTTCAATATCTCGATTAACATGAAGCATATGGAGAATAAGCGTTTGTAAGAATAGTTTGTACAAGAGTAGGGAAAGTAATGTGAGTATAACACATCAGATTTTTCTAATATACTTTGTTATTATTTCAGTGTGTCACAAAACATCTACTTCGGACCATACAGCAAACTTTTAGACAACACCCAATTCTTCCATCTGACACGTAAGCGATACAGGAAGTAATAGTAGTAAAATTAAAGCACACCGTCTTTCCATTATTTTGTTTACCGTCTTAGTAGGTACCTGATGTAGAGAAAGCACTATAAGAGTATTGGATCCAAAAATTCGATATTGATAGTTCAGTGAAAATATATGCTTTAGATTTCCCTAGTTTAAAAACGCAATCTTTACAACAAAAAAGAAAGTCTGAGCCTATGTATGTGCGTGTGTCTTATTAACAACTTAGCTCGAAATAAAAATAGCCTTAATGGATGAATATCAAGTTTTATGCGTGGTTCAGTTACTGTTTAAGGATATGAGGCAAAGATATTCAGAAGCTTTTTCATCGCAAACAACTCTTTGCATGGAAAGGTTTCGTTACTTTTGATTTTATCAAATATATGTCAAATGGTCGTATTTTTACTTTCTCTACTACGTATAGTAATTAGGGGAAGTATTGTATTCCACCCAAAAATTCGATACCGAGATTTCACCGGAAATACATGTTTAGAGACCCCCTGAATCCAAAAAAAGCATTTGTGGAAACATGTCTGTGTGTGTGTGTGTGTCTGTGTGTGTGTCTGTGAACAGGATAACTCAGAAACGAACAGTCGGGTAAACACCAAACTTAGTATTTAGGTTCAGTATCTTCCAGAGATCGACACGAAGGTTTTCAAGAAAATCCCCCACCCCAGATTACCCTTTCCATGGAACATTTTTCGAAAATTTTAATTTTCTCAAAAATGGCCCTAACGATTTTGATTAAAATATCATAGGTTTAAGATATTTTCATGACAAATAAAATGTATATCTTGAACTTTCTGGGAATGTCTCCAAAAGTATTCTTCATTGTGAACGACTTTTGCATAACTGGTAAACCATAAGAGATGGACAAACGTTTACTACACAAAAATAAAGATCGCGTTAAAATACACAATTTATGTCATACACATTTTCTTTGTTGAGTGAACCATTTTCGAGATATTGCTTGTTATTCCCTTAAATTTTTCAATACTTATTTTCTCAAATGGGAATTCGTTATTCATTTTTTTGTCTTGGATATGCAAAGAGTATTAATCTGTGGCAAAGGGAATGGTGCTGCACCTAGCACACAGCTATTAAGAGATATGTATGTGCTTAAAGGCTACTGTATTTCTATATTGCCTTTGTAAATATATATTCCCCTTACATTAAAAGAAACTTAGCAATAAGATAGACTCTGCAAATGTTTATCTCGATCAACATGAAGTAGTTGGAGAATAAGCGTTTGTAAAAATAGTTTGTACAAGAGTAGAGAAAGTCATGTGAGTGTAACACATCAGATTTTTTAGATTACTGGCATCAAGTTTAGCATATAATATGTTTGAGATTTAATAAAATGTATGATTTGAATTCTCTGTGATTACCTTGTGACGTCCTGTTCATTCTTGTTGAAGTTTACATAAATAGGAAACCGTAACAGATAGACAGAAACTTACTACCCGCTATAGTTTATTAGTGGGTATAAAACTATTCTAATTAAAGCTTGTTTTTCTGTCTACTTTATTTTAAAACGGATAAACATGTGCAGAAATAGTTACATTACAAATTTCATCATACATATATAGGGAACAGCGATAGTCATATGTTTTAGAAACCTGGACACTATATGCTGGCCTTAAAATTCAACGCTGTTTCCATACAATCGTGAGGAGCAACTGAAAATCGACAGGACATATAAAGAAGGAGTCTTGAACAATTCGAACCATTAATAATATATATCTCAAATGGCTTGTGCCACAAAAAACTTATTTTAAATAAAGTGTGTGTTTTAAAGAGATCTACATTTGTTATTAGTACGTTTTCGTCTATCGCTTAGCGTTTACCAGGTTATGGATAATTATACAGAATTCCATCCGAATAGGAAGGACTTACCAGCCTATTCCTAAAAAATTCAAGATATACATTTTATTGTTGACACAAATAGCTTTAATATGTGGTATTTTAATCGAAATCAGGATTAAATAAAACAATTCGAAGAATTTTCCATGTTGGGGTAGAGTGATTTTCTTAAAAATCTGAACTTAAATAACAAGCTTGACATTTAACTTACTTATCGTTTTTTAATTATGCTGTTCACAGTCACACACACACGAATCTCTTTTAAAAAAAGCTTTTTATTTATTCAGGGGGCCTCAAAACATGTGTTATATAACTCTCGATATAGAGTTTTTTAATTGGATGCAATACCTTCTCTACTTGTTCTGTACACGGTAGAGAAAGTATAAATGCAAGTACCTGGGTCCACATATACGCGAGATTTTTGAAATCACAATTCCAGCCTTGTGATTAATTTAAAGGGAGTCAAGAAACATAATTTTCTCTATAATCCATGGGAGTAGCCCATAGAATATGAGCGGTAAACAGTGTAAGTATCGTTTTATCTTGTCTTTATCCGGTCTGCAGACGACCCTTTATCTCAAAGGTACTCCGAAGGTTCACAAGTACCACGTGCCTTATCATTGGAATTGGATCGTTGGTGAAGACTTAATCAGGCTAAGAACTTCAGTACGGCTACAGGGTGAAATTAAACGTTCAGAATTTGAATAAACAGAGGAAAGCACGAAATGTTTATCTTCACACAAAAAGTGTCCTTAGAACAGAAATAGAGTTAAAGTGGAACCACACACTTTCATTGTTTAAAATTTTCGATAATTCAGTGTTACGAGCGATCAATAAATAAAAGAAAATAAAAATACAGAAATGTGGACAGAATTTCGTAGCTTATCTATTTATTTAAATACCACGGTGTAATGTAATGTGTACAAATGCTGTGAAAAGCTCAAGAAATGTCTATACTAAAGAGACTAAACGGCGAATAGTTCCCCAAAATTTATTTTTAGTTATTTATGCACTCATATAAATTAGAATTTCCTGTTTAATTTTATGTATATTTTATCATCGTAAACATAAAAGTTATATTTTAAAAATACCTTTAAAATGGTACTGCATTTGCCGTTTTGAATTGTGAATTCTGCACCATTTCACAGAAATAAATTCGTAAGTCCTACACACATTGAAGTAGAGAGGTAAACGTTTAGGGAAGTTTTACTCTACCAGTTGGTAACGGTAAAGATACGTATCACGGAGGGGCCCCCAGAACAAGGGCAGAGCACCGCACGCAGGGCAGTCGGCTCATTGTGCTTCCAACGTGAGAAACACGAAGGGCGACAAGATCCGGATGCTGACGGATGCAAGTATGGACGGGGTCCCTAACGTTTTCAGATAAAACCCACCCGACGCCGCACGGTTCCTGACCATAAGCCATCAACCTAACTGAGCTCTACCGCAGCGACACCAGGGAAGAAACCTTTACAGAGCGCAAACCATCGCCCAGCTGAAACCCGCTGGACACCGTCGCCTGGTCCTACAACCCTGTAACAGATGACAAGGAGGGTGATAGGTACAGGAAATGAGAGGAAGGAGAGTCGTGGTAGTCGATGAACTACCCTGTATTCGCCTGGCAACCAGGAGAAACCACGAAAAACCCATGGGTCAGAGTTGGCTTCGCCGGGAATTGATCCCGGGACCTCCCGAATGCGGGCCACATAGTTTACGTAACCGCTTGAGCCATCACGCAAGGTCTACTAATTGGTACTACTGTTCAGAAGACAGCTTCTGTGTGCTAAGTTATGTTGTTTCTTTGTTTGAAGATATATACGAGTTTGTTTTTTCCATTTTTGCTTTGAGGGACTTTTCTCTATAAATGACATTTTCTGGTATAAATATCCCGTTTTCTCAGAAACTACTCAGGAAAGCTGAATAAAATGTTAGGATATAAAAAAACAATCTCTAACTGCTGTCTTGGAGCTTCTTCGGTGTTAACAATATATTTGGTTATTTTTAAAAATAATAATTCCTGATAATTTTTAATCAAAGTCTAGTGGTCTACAAAGTCTCTTTGAAATGATAATAGCTGTGAGAATTTCAATTTATATTTTCTATATCAATGTACACTATCATGCATAAAATGTGGCCCATTCCCATAGATAACCACAGTGTTTTTCTTTAAGTAAGGCTTCCACCTTCAGCTAACCAACTTCTGACTCCACACAGCAGGTATCAATTCTCTATGTGACTAGCCTGAAGAACAATTCAGGGACATACAAACTAACCAATGCACGATATTTATAATGTATGTGGAATAAAGGGGCGATTTCGATGCCGCCTCTATGAAAGAGTTTCGCTGCTATTGGTACACAAGGAAAGGCTAAACCAATTACAAATAATTCGGCCTTCTAGAAGAAGCAGTGAAGAATCATTTGCATGTGTGGTTAAACTGAACGACAATTACATATATGAGAGCTTTCATCAGTGACATGGAGACGAACGTTAAGTTATTGCCGCTACTAAACGGCAATAAGAAAACCTGCATTATAAAAACGGTACTATAGAATGAAAATGTAAGGTTTAAGTTGTAATGTTAGCCTTCAGCCTTTCCTCCATATTTTGGGGGAGGTAGAGTACCCTGCCAATCCAGTGACTAGAATTATGCTCGAACAACAGAGGTGGTCACGCTGGTAGTGAGTGGGACTAAATATTGTCAGTACCAACATAAGTAGCTCCGTTTCATTATGGGCTACATTTTATGCATGCCGGTATACCTCTAGGAAAAAATTGAGTTTTATTTATGGACACCTTTTAACTGCTGTGGTCATTAGCATTCCATTCTATATTGGGCGTGAAAGACCGAAAATTTTGCTCAGAGTTGAGGCAGTATGTTTAACACTTAAATGATTTCAGTCAAATTATATAGTAAAAAATATAATAACGGCCCGCCTTAGAGCAATATGTGTATGTAACAATATATAAAAGGTGTATATTGCAGTCATTTTAAATGTATATATTGTTGTATACATGTTCAATAATGGTATGTGAATGTATTACGTAATTTAATAATGTAGGAGCTGTGAGAATAATAGGTTAAAAGTTGCTAACAATGAGGTAACCTTGAGGCAATAATAAATTTTAAATGCTACTAGTCATTATTGGAGCAACAATAATGTAAATTTTGAGACAGTTTAATAAATAGCCAATCAACAACCAGAAAAAGCTTTAGTTAGATAAAAGTATTCTATTGGATTAGGAATAGCCAAACAGAGACTTGAAATACAGAAATTTACAAATTTAGGCGGTAGAAATCAAGTCTGTTGCTTGTAGACAGCGCTCATAATTGGACGCGTTGCTTGCAGACAGTGTTCCTAAACGGACGCGAGACACGTCCTCGAGAAATTTAATACGTATTGATGTGAGACAAAAATAATTTACGTGTTAAAAAGTGCAAGTAATTTATAAAAAAAATCTCACAGCTCTCTATATCAGTGAAGTGTTATTTAAATCGTGTCAAGCATTAATAAAAGCAGTGAAGTAAAATTATAATCTGTGTAAGCCTACACTCTTCAGTCGCACCACAACCCTGCAAAGAGAAACATGTCTCTAACAATAATACTGACGCAGCCGAGGCAAACATAAATATATAGTATTTAAAGAAACAGTTAAATTACAAAATTAATATTTTCAAACATTTTTGGGGCAAAGGCCACCGGAAAGTACATTTGGGGCGAAGTTTACCGGAAAGCGGGTACTATACGTGCGGTTGCAACGAAATTCAAGTTCGGCTCCTCAACAGTTGAAATAACAATACAATACTTAAAATAAAACCTACTTCAAATTGACGCCCAAAACGTGGGGCAAATAACGTAAAAATAAAACCTTTCTCAGAGTCCTCTTTATCCAGCTTGAGGTTGTTTTACGTGCCGTAAATCTACGACACGTAACCACCTGCTTTACTTCCCTTCCGAAGGAAGCCATGCTAAGGATTTTTACGCCCGAAAAAAAATCCATCGCACTCCTTCGGGTTTGAACCCGTGACCTCGGGAACTATAGGTTAGCATGGTAACTACTACACCACGGAGGGCTACATACCTATACATCTAAGCATATAGATTTAAGACGATAGGACATTCCTTCAATAACTTGTATCCACCTTTGCAATTGGTGAATTTGTATGTTATCAAATAGCTCATATTGTCTTCTCCATGGTCTAGGGGTACCATGCTAACCTCTGGTACCCGAGGTCGCGGGTTTAAACCCGGGAAAGGGTGATTTTTTTCGGGCGTAAAAATCCTTAGTATGGATTTCTTCGGAAGGAAAGTAAGGCCGGTGGTCCCATGTCATCGATTTACGCCACATTAAAGAACCTTGAGCCAGATGAAGAGGGCTCTTACCAAAATTACCGGTCTTTCACGCCCAATATACAGGCTGGACCATTTAGTTTCAGACTGTACAATATCGCCAAAACTAAGCTCTGAAGATGGTCGTTTAGGATCAATTTAATTTTTAAATGGGAACATACAATTAGGGTGAATTTAAATTGATCTTAAAATGACCATCACAACGTCCTCCAAATAAAACACGATAATGGCATTTGCTTTCCCCCATAATATGAAGCAACTTTTATTCAAGACATTTCTTTCTACAACGCTAAGTTTTGGAGATATTGTGCACTCTCAACTTAGAAGGCCCATCTTGTAGAATGCGACGCTAAGAACCATAGTAGTTAAAAAGCGTCCATAAATAATTAATTTAAAAAAGGCAGTTCTTATTAAACCGCACTTGCATTCTCACAATCCAATTCTTACGAAATATAACAGGTTTCAGGCACATAACTATGGCTGATCGACCTTGTAACTTGTGACGTGCAGCGTATATCTAATATCAAAACAAAACTAATACATTAGGAGAGGTTTCCTTGTAGAGAGGATAAAGTCCCAATAGTATTTCTACACAAGGAAATAAATATAGGTGCCCTTGTTAAGTTTGAGTAGCAGTCACAGTGAGAACAACACGAGGTCACTGCACCGGCCAAGAACACGCGAGACACCCGGAGGTCATTCAGCACTCCGCATGAGAAATCTCCGAAGTAAAACATAGCAGTATACTTTCTCTACTACGTATATTAAGTAGGGGAAGTATTCTATTCCACCCAAAAATTTTATACCGATATTTCACCGGAAATATATGCTTTGAGACCCCCTGAATCCAAAAAAAAAGCATTTTTGGAAACATGTCCGTGTATGTATCTGTGTCTGCCTGTGAACAGCATAACTCAGAAATGAACAGTCGGATAAACACTAAACTTAATATTTAGGTTCAATATCTTCCAGAGAAGGTTTTCAAGAAAATCCCCATACCCCAGATTACCCTTTAAATGGAATTTTTCGAAAACTTTAATTTTCTCAAAAATGGCTCTAACGATTTGGATTAAAATATCATTATAAGATATTTTCATGACAAATGAAATGTATATCTCAAATTTTCTGGGAATGTCTCCAAAAGTATTCTTGATTGTGAACGACTTTTGCATAACTAGTAAACCATAAGAGATAGACAAACTTTTACTACACAAAAAATGTAGATCGCGTTAAAATACACAATTTATGTCGCATACATTTTTTTGTTGTTGAGTGAACCATTTTCGAGATATTGCTTGTTTTCCCCATAAATTTTCCAATACTTATACTTTTTCCCAAATGGAAAACCGTTATTCATTTTTTTGTTCTGGTAATGCAAAGAGAATGGAACACTGCACATAGCAGCCAGCTCTTAAAATATTTGACTATCGCTTAAAGTCTACCAATTCCCCTTACATCTACAAGAAAATTAGCAATAAGATTAACATCTCGATATCTCGATTAACATGAAGCATAAGGAGAATAAGCGTTTGTAAAAATAGTTTGTACAAGAGTAGAGAAAGTCATGTGAGTGTAACACATCAGATTTTTATAGAGGGGCCTCAAAACATTTATTTCCGGTGAAATCTTGATATAAAATTTTTGGTTGGAATGCAATACTACTAGAGAAAGTAAAACGGGAGGACGTATAGTTATTTTAAAAATGTATATTTTCATTTCTTATGACATATATATTTAAATCAGGCTATACTGATTCAATGTATATAGCGTAAAAATGAATAAAAGAAAAACATGAAGAGTTTAACATAGGAGTTATAAGGCTTGCAAGGAAGTGGGTGTAACGTCCCTTCCTCTCGCTCTGTAAGCCCCGGTTCAAAGCTGGCGGAGGCCTTTATTCTGGAGCTTTTCTCAGATCTTGAAATTCATATTGGACACATTTAACTTTTTAGGACCGCCAGCTAAATTGCGCTATCATTTCATTACATTTTATAACGCTTGATACGCTATTGGCGGTTAAAATAGTTTCGAAGTTATTTAAACGAAGCTAAAACAGTGATATTTACTAAAGAAGGAATGCTTGATAATCTAATATCTTTAATAGTTTTTATAAATGCCCTTTGTTGAAATTACAACACACTTAACAAAATTAGTTTTGTATAATATTAAAAAAATTATTTTAACATTTTACTCTTTTTTTTTCCTACTTCATTGTGTATTAAGTGAGGCAGAGGAGAGAGCTGAAATTAACTTAGTAAAATAGACTTACTTCCATCCAACCCTGCTGAGCCAGTATGAATCTATATATTAGGTTACTTTCAAACCATAAATTAACGAACGAAATCGGGAATAATATTCTGCTAACGAGCTCCGTAGAAAAAAAAACACCAAACTGCTTCTGTAGTTCATTTGTCAGCGTTCTGGCTTTTTAACACAGAAGGTCTGGAACTTGATGCCTCGAAGGAGGAAGTTTTCTTTAATTAGAATCATTCCCTACCCTACGAAGAGTCTGAGGTATAAATATGGGAGTTAATGAATTACTTTCCTAATGAAAATTAGTAAAAACAAACACAAGTACCTACAGTCAACGAGTTAGTTTCTTCTAAAGTGAAAGCGTTAAAGGGGGCCATGTAAATGAAACAAAAACTACGGAATATTTATTAATTTGATGCTAACTCATGCCCTAATAACATATCTCCTCCTGAAAGGAGCCGGTGGGTAGCAATGAGAATCAAGCACGCAGAGTGGTAAAATTATTAGAACAAGCATCGTTAGTCATTTCATTTTAACGCATTATACTGTAAAATTTGTTATTGATTATTATCGTTAAAACGCCTCTATATATGAACAAAATTAAATATTTGTAACTCTTAGCTCTTAACAATGACACTAAAGCTTAGTGAATATCTCTAATATTTCTATTCAGGTATCTTATTTAAATTCTCTTAAACCGTAAACTAATTAACATAATCTAAGTTACTACTTTGTTTTAGAAAACTGTTTCAAAAGTGACATTCGTCTAACATAATTTAAGGTATTTGGTGATTGTAAACATTAAATACATTCCTTTGTTTTATACTTTATAAAATCTGAAACATTATATAACCACTAAATATATAAGACACTCCCTCGCTCTGGGACCGGGTAATAATTGAGCTTCCACTTAAATTAAAATTAATGAATGCAAGAATCACCGCAGACATACTTCAGTTTTAGGTATCATATCTCCTGTTACTTTAAATGACCATATGTATTTCTAATCTCTTTCAATATATATATAAATTACTTGAATTTCATTGTAGGTTTGATAAATACCATCCACGAGTGAAGTATTTATGAAAATATTGGCATTTAGCCTTTTATATACAAAGGCAGTTATATTAATATAACAATTATTATTTTTCAAACATCAAACGTTTAAAAAAACTCATGTATTATATTCAACGAATTTCTCTAACCTCTATAGTTTATTAGTGAGTATGCAGACTATTTCTACGAAAGCCTATTTTTCTATCTACTTCATTATAATTGAGATAAACCTTTGCAGAAATAGTTACATTACACATTTCGTTATAGATACAAAGAGAATAGCGATATGTTTATGAACTAGACTCTATATGCTGGGCCTAAAATTCCATACTGTTTCCATGCAATTAAATGAAACAACTGAAAGTTGAGAGGACTTCAAAAGAGTAAATAAGTATTGAAAAATTCTAATTTCGAACCATTAATAAAGGAAATATTTGAAATGACACAGTCACAAAAAAGTTATTTGAAAAAAATCGTGCGTTTAAAGAGAACTACATTTTTAGTGCAGTGCGTTTTTGAGTTTTATTCTATTCTCAAGGTTTGCCAGTTATGCAAGATTACAAAAAATTCCTTCTGAATGAAGAGAACTTTAAAGACCATTCCCAGAAAATTCAAGATATACATTTTGTCATGTAAATATCTTTAGCATATGATATTTTAATCCAAATCGTTAGAGCCAGTTTTTGGAAAAATAAAAAACTTTGTAAAAGTTTCCTTGCAAAGCGTGGTTTGTCATGGGGGATTTTCTTGAAAATGTTCATCGCATCTTTGGGAGGTACTGAACCTAAATACCAAGTTTGATATTTATCCGACTTTTCCTTTTGGAGCTGTGCTATTCACAGACGCTATTCACACACGCAAAAACATACGGATCTTTTATACAAATGTTTGTTTTGGACTCAGGGGACCTTAAAACATATATTTCCGGTGAAATCTTGGAATCAGATTTTTGGGTGGAATGCAATACCTTCCTTACCTACGATGTACTTCTGGAGAACGTAAAACGTCACATAAAAACTTGGAAAACTACTTCTATGTGGCCAACAAAACATATTTTTTAGTTTTCTACCACTACATACATATTAGGTAGAGAAGGTATTACATTTCACCTAAAAATACGATACCGAGATTTCACCGGAAATACATGTTTTGAGGTACCCTGAATTAAAAAAACATTTTATAGAAAGTTCCGTGTGAGTGCCTGCGTGTCTGTGTGTAACTGTGTACAGCATAACTAAAAAACGAAAAGTGTATCAAAACTTGGTTTTACGTACAGTACCTTCCAAAGATGTGACGAAAAGATTTCCAAGAAAATCCGCCACCCCAAACCACCCTTTGCATGGAACACTTTTTAACATTTTTTATTTTCTAAAAAATATCTCTAAGGGTTTTGATTAAAATACCATACATTAAACATATTTACATTAAAAATAAAATGCACAGCTTGAATTTAGTGGGAATGTTATATGAAGTCCACTTGATTCAGCAGGAATTTTGTATAATCTTGTATAACTGGTAAACTTTAAGCGATAGACCAAACCTTACTACACAAAAACTGTAGAGCTCTTTAAAACACACACTTTATTTCAGATAAGTTTTTTGTGGCATAAGCCATTTCTGAGATATCCGTTATTAATGGTTTGAATTGTTCATTACTTGGTCATTATCTTGAAGTCCTGTCAATATTCAGCTATTTCTCGCGATTGTATGGAAACAGTATGGAATTTTAAGACTGTTCTTAAACATTTGGCTATCGCTGTTTCCTTTGTATGTAGAACGAAATGTGTAATGCTGCTATTTCTGCAAAGGTTTATGTAGATTAAAATGTGCTAGATAGGAAAATAAGCTAGTAAAATACTTGTATACCAACTAATAAACAATAGAGGATAGAGAAAGGCATGTGAATGTATCGCATTAGATTTTTCGCTGTAGCTCCGCGCACATTCTCGAAGACTAAATATTAATTTTTAACAACCTGAATGCAACAGCCACAATTTTTACTTTCTCTACTACGTATAGTAAGTAGGGGAAGTATTGTATTCCACCAAAAAATTCGATACCGAGATTTCACCGGAAATATATGTTTTGAGACCCCCTGAATAAAAAAAGCATTTTTGGAAACATGTCCGTGTGTGTGTCTGTGTGTCTGTCTGTCTGTGAACAGCATAACTCAGAAACGAACAATCGGATAAACACCAAACTTGGTATTTAGGTTCAGTATCTTCCAGAGATGCGACACGAAGGTTTTCAAGAAAATCCCCGTACACCAGATTACCCTTTACATGGAATATTTTTCGAAAATGTTAATTTTCTCAGAAATTGCTCTAACGATTTTATTAAAATATCATATCTTTAAAATATTTTCATGACAAATGAAATGTATATCTCGAATTTTCTGGGAATGTCTCCAAAAATATTCTTCATTGTGAACGACTTTTGCATAACTGGTAAACCATAAGAGATAGACAAAATTTTACTACACAAAAAATGTAGATCGCGTTAAAATACACAATTTATGTCATATACATTTTTTTTGTTGAGTGAACCATTTTCGAGATATTGCTTGTTATTCCCTTAACTTTTCCAATACTTATACTTTTTCTCAAATGGGAATTCGTTATTCATTTCTTTTTGTCCTGGTAATGCAAAGAGAATGGAATACTCCACATAGCAACCAGCTCATAAAATATTTGACTATCGCTTAAAGCCTACCAATTCCCCTTGCATCCACAAGAATATTAGCAACAAGATTAACATCTCGATTAACATGAAGCATATGGAGAACAAGCGTTTGTAAAAACAGTTTGTACAAGAGTAGAGAAAGTCATGTGAGTGTAGCACATCAGATTTTTTCTTTTAATATGGTACTTAATGGATAATGCCAGAATTGACCATGTTTATTATAAAAATTGTCCATATCTGTACATGCAGTGACACCATGCAGATGAACATAAGAGAGAAAATGTCAATCACCTAAACGCTCGAAGATATGTGCCCATGTGTACAGTCTCAGCAGCCGTAAATAATATATACAGTACACAACTATGGCGTCTAACACGGTATAAATAACACATTCGTACTTCTTCCCACGACACTTTTCACGTTCACGAAATTCATTCAAATATACTGAAGCCCTTTTGCCTATTTCAACCGAACTTCAATGTGTGTGAAAGAAAACAAACACGAAAACAAAACATAGAAGCGAGCGTGTTGATGTGCCCCAATATTCGGCATTACCAAACCGCACAAGACACACACACACACATGTCGGATGCTGGGCTCTGGACCGGTTGGCAGAGGTAGATGTTATGCAGATGGCAGGGTGGGCATGGCGGTAAGGAGAGGGGGGCGTCCTTGCAACTGGTACCAACTTGTGGAGACATACGGTCTACCGTCCGCTGCATCCTTACATGGGCGTTAAAATATCTGCGCCCTTACGGGATAGAGATCTAACTCCTAGAGTAGAGGCGATAGCAGTATTTGTGTCGTTTTTCTTTTGTTCCTCTTATATGCCGCCTTAAATATCTAAGGTCATATCGGCGACCTTGCTTTGAAACAACTGTACATTGGCAATGGTAGTTAGTCATTAACTATTTTGTTGATCTTTGGGTTTGCTCACGTTGGGTTTTATTTATAAATATTAAATTAACACACACATTTACATCTGACTCATACTTCCAGATTCTAGGGGACACGGGGAATAATCGTGGCTAAAGAAAAATTCCCATCCTCAAACGGGAATCAAACCCGGGGTCTCTGGATTTGTAAGCTATCATGATAACCACCACGCGCATAACCGAGCAGGGTGGTTCAGGCGGTAACGCCTATGCACCTTTCGGGAGGTCCAGGTTCGATCCCTGGTGACCGCTCACTCTGATCCCTAATTTTTTCGGGGTTTTCCTGTTGGAGTGGTTTCTACCACCACCACCACCACCACCACCCCCCGAATTTCCTTTCCTACATTTCGTTCCATTAATTATTGCATCCATCCTTCACCCCGTTTAGTCTATTTCAGGGTTGGAAGTGTCGGCGATGGAGTTTTGGTGCAGCGTGGCAGGAAAAAGGATGCTTTCTGTGAAGTTTCTTCATCCCTGCCCTTTGGTTGGTTGCCGGGGTATAAATACCGCACCCGATGGGTGCGTTGGACTCTATGTGGGGCGGCATCTCGTCTGCCTGTCTTACTGCCGGGGAGTCTATATCCATAAGCTGCAGGGACCCTGCCACTGTTGATCCGTCACTCTTGGTTCTCCATCCCGGTTTCTCCCTTCACCACATCTCTCCCTACCATCCGGGGCCGCCTCCTAGTGGAGCGTCGATACAACATTCTCATTCCTGGATGATGCCGAATCCCCTCTGCTTCACAGTCCAATCCAACCAGACCACAGAGGTAGTATTTTCTTAAGTTTAACGTCTTTTAACCTGATGGGTCATATCGGACGGTGAATGAACGAAATTATGCTCAAATGATGCCAGAGTCCGTAGAGCTTAGAGTTCCCCGACTTCATCTTCTCAGGATAAGGGAAAACTCCAGAAAAAACCTTACCCAGGTAACTCACTCTGACCGAGATTCAAACTCCGGACCTTTTGAATGTGAGGCAGACATGCTACCCCGATACCACGGAAAGTGTCTTGTTTTAAATATTAACTACTTTTTTTGCTTTCACTACTACTTGTCTATAGTAAGTAGAGGAATTATTGCATTACTCCCAAATAATCTCTATCGAGATTTCAGCGGAATTACATGTTTTGAGGACCCCTGAATAAAAAAATCACTTCTATAAAAAGTTCCGTTGTGTGTGTGCGTGCGTGTGTGTGTGTGTGTGTGTGTGTGTGTGTGTGTGAACAGCATTACTCAAAAACCGAAAGTCGGATAAATGTCAAACGTCGTATTTAATCTCAGTATCCTCCAAGGATACGACATGAAGATTTTCAAGAAAATCTCCTCACCCCAAACTACCCTTCACATAGAACTTTTTCGAAAATTTTGTTTTTCTATATAGCTCTAACGATTTTGAGCAAAATACCACACGTTAAGATATTTACATGTCAAATATAAATGCATGCCTTGAATTTTCTAGGATCGCTTCATTTGGAAGCCATTTTGTTTAATCTTGTATAACTGGTAAACCTTAAGTGATAGACGAAAATGTACTACACAGAAAATGTATACATCTTTAAAACACACAATTTCTTTCAAATAAGTTTCTCGCGATATACCTTTTGTTTAAGTGAGAGACGGAGAACATTCGCTTTCGACAATTTCCGCGTATATATCATTGTGCACTGCTTTGCACAGTCTATGTAGGATTCAGTTTAAATATATGTAAAATGTAGTATTCTATAACGGAATAAAAACATTAACAATTGTCATGCACAGCATAGTATACGCATTCTTTTGATACAACCTGTACAGTACTGCAGGGCCCGTTGTTTACATCTGGACTCGCCCTCCTACATAAACAGACTACATAGAATACACAGAATACTGTGCTCATATCGTAGAAGACTTGTATTCCTCCCCTATTTTCGTGAAATAAACTAACAAGACATTTTCTAAATACATGTGTACATTCTCCAGTGAACCTTTCTTTTAAAACGAGTGTACGCTCATTCGTATAATCTTCTGGGATTTTTCGGTAACAAGCCACTAACTGCCTCACTAGCAGCACACGTTATATGTTTTTATTCTCCAAAAGTATCCATTTTGCATGAAATCCACAATGTAAACAGTGCAATCGAAATAAACAAAACAGTGTTCAAGAGGTCGCGAGTTCGAATCTCTGTTAGGGTGAGTTACCCAGACAGGGTTTCTTCCGGGGTTTTCTCTTATTCTGAAAATGCGAATGTCGGGTAACTAAACCTTATGGACCCCGGGCTCGTTTTAGCATCATTTCACCCATTTCATTTATCGTCCGATATGACTTAACCGATTAAAGGACACTAAAAGTGTCAAAAAAAAACAAAGCTGCTACGTATATTTTTTCAATAATTCCAAAGCCCCTTATACCTTGTCAATAATTCCAAAGCACCTCAGTGAAATAGATCCGGTGAAATTCAATAAAAATAAATAAAATGAGACAATTTAGCTCCAGTAGTGGCAAAACACTGCGTACACCATGGGACCGAAACAGATTTTCCCCTCAGTACATTTATAGCCCTGGAGACAAATCCCTCGGGCTCCAATTATGTACCTCATGGAAAATCATCTGTTTCTCTCCCTTAATGTATAATATACATTGTGGCATTAACATTTCCGAGATATTCTCTGATATTGCTCTGAATTTTCAAATACTTATACTTTTTTCAAGTGGTAGGTTACTGTTTGTTTTTAACTCTTCGTAATGTAAAGAGTATAGAATTTCAAAGTCATCACTCAGCAACACGCCATTTAAAATTATGATCATTCTTTATCTACTGTATCCCACAACGAAATGTGTAGCCAATCTGACCGAAAGGCTTTTTCGGGGGTTTCCCCGGTCACTAGGCTAATGCTGGGTTGGATAATTTGATCCGCGAATTTTCTTATCATTCCTTTCATCACTACATCCTTTTGCTTGTTCTCCACCACCATACCAGGCATTGGGCTGGTCACGCATCCTGGATATGCTATGATCCAGAGTTTGCTTGCTGCTCGACAGACTACTGTCCCAAGGTATTGGCTTGTAAGTCCTTGGGGGAGTGAAAGTCCTACAAAGAAGGGAGAATAGGATTGGATAGGCTACGGAGGGGATTCGGCACTGATCCAGATAGGGGATATTGTACCTACGTCCCAAAAGGGAGGAAGGATGAGGCGAGAGGGGACACCGGAGTGACGGCACAGGAATGGCAGAGTCCTTACATGTCCAGATAGATACTCCCCGGCAGACGTACAGGCATACCGGGGACCCCATTCCGCACACAGGGGGTTCAATGGCCCTCAAAGCGGATAGGAGGAAAGATGAAGTGAAATGAGAATGGAGATGAAATGGAGGGACAGAAAATTCGGGGAATGTGAGAATCCTTCCCAGTATTCGCCTGGTGACCCAGGAAACCCACCGAAAAAAATCCATGGGTCAGGTAGGTCGGCCACGGGAATCCAACACACGACCTCCCAAATGCGGTCACAGAAAAACCGTGGGAGCCATCCCGCTGGTAGAAGAAGGGAGAGTGGAGACAGTCATGAAATGCAACGCATCAGATTTTGTCTGTCTATCTCTCTAAATCTCACAATGTCAACAAGGTTTCATGTGGTGAGGTATATTCCCGAAAGACTGCGATGGCACAACAAAGTTAACGAAACATTTCCTAGAGGCTTGCATTGTTTTGCTTGCGACAAATTTCATGAGGAGTCTTGCTCAAACAACAGCAAGTCCCACTACCTCGTAGAGAGAGCATCAAATAATAAACAAAGGGTTTCTTTCCTTTGGTTGTGAAGTGCAGGGACTTGTCTGTGTGAAGAGGAGCTATGTCCTGAATAGTTAATTTATCATGTGCACGTACACAAGAGACTCATTCCAAGACGAGTGTTGACTCTCAAGAGCCATTATCTACTTTATTAGCTCACTCCTCTCATTTTATGACCGAGGGGAAAACAAGGAAGAAAAGAAAACAAAGACTGTGTCAGCTCTCCAAAATTTTTCCTTTGTAATAAACAATGATACACAAAATCGAAATTGGGTGACAGCTATGACGCACGAAAAGGCTATTGTGGGAACTACTGACCTTAGGTGTCTAATTCACATAAGTACAAAGAAAAGAAAGAACCACAAGACACAGTTTCTATTATTATTTTTTCTACTATATCCTTAAGTAGGGGAAGTATTATATTCTACCCAAAAACTTGATGTCAAGATTTCATCTAATTGGAGGCTCTCTGAACCCCCCACTAAAAGAACGTTCAGAAAAAGGTCCGTGTGTGTGTCTGTGTACGTGTGTGTGACGTGAACAGCATAATTCCTAATCAAAAGTTCTATAATTACCAAAATTAGTATTCAAGTTCAATATTTACCAAAGATGCGACACGAAGGGTTTGACCTCTTTAAAGCACACATCTCACAATATCATGAAAAAAGTATTAATTTCAAGGCCAGCATATACCGACTAGCTGTTAAATATCTTACTATCGATTCAGTTTAGTCTTACCCTTGTAACCGGAACGAAATGTGTAATGAAATATGTAAGCAAAGGCTTATTTCGATTAATATGAGAAAAAAAATTCTGATGTGATTAATGCAAATGAGTTTTTCTAACACCTAATATTGGGTATAAAACTATTATTACTCAAGCTTATTGTTCTATCTACTGCATTCTAATCCAAATAAACCTTTACATAAATAGTTATACTACATGTTTCGTTACAGGTAAAAGGGAGCAAAGATATTCAAATGTTTAAGATCTGGACGCTATATGCTGGCCTTAAAATTCCATACAATTTCCATGAAGTCGCGAGAAACAACTGTATGTTGACATGACTTTAAAAGAATGGCCAAGTAATGAAAAAATCAAACCATTAACAACGCATATCTCAGAAATGACTTATTCCACAAAAAAGTTATTTGAAATTAATTGTATGTTTCAAAGAGATCTACATTTTTGTACAGAACACTAGCGTGTATCACTTAACCTTTATCAGTTATACAAGATTATACAAAATTTCTTCCGAATGAACAGGTCTTCACAGGTCATTCTCCGAAAATTCAAGATACACATTTTATTTGTCATGAAAATATCTTTAGTATATAGTGTTTTTTTCAAAACCGTTAGGGCAATTTTTTAGAAAATAAAAAATTTGGAAATATCATCCCTGTGAAGGGAGTTGGAGGTGGGGATTTCCTTGAAAAACTTTGTGTTGCAACTTTGGAAGGTACTGAACTTAAATATCAAGTTTGGTGTTTATTCGACTTTTCGTTTTTTATTTGTTTGATTTTCGACAAATGCACACCCGCAGTTTTTTTAAATCTTTTTTTGGATTCAGGGGACCTCAAAACATGTGTTTCCGGTAAAATGTCGGTATCATGGTAGAGAAAGTAAGCCTTATTAGATTAATTTATTCATAATTTCGAACGATTAAATAAAATCAAGCACTCAAGACTTTTATCGATACACAGTGTAATGATTTGGTGAAACACAAGGAAACTAATTTGGGACTTTTACAACTGTCTGCTAAATGGCACATTTGCTCATTTGAAAGACTTTGTAGGAGGACTAACATCAGAGTTTGCATCAACGTGTAAATACGTGAAATCAAAATATAGGTCTGCTATTATGTCTGGTACCATTTAGAGTCCATTTTGATGATAGGCAGAACAAAATTAGAACCGCAAATGCCTCCAATTGTAGCACAGTTTTATTCTCCTCAACGAATATGAACTGCTAACTTAAAAATACTCAGCTAACAGGAGTTTGAAGTGCATAATCATGAGACTATGAGTGAAAGACTGGCCATTTGTTAAGTATTTAATTATAGGTATAACGGTTATTAATACGAGGGCGATGCTCTAAAGTCTTACAATGATATGTTTCTAAAAGTAAATTAAGTTTTTTTATTACTTTCTCTACTACGTATAGTAAGTAGGGGAAGTATTGTATTCCACCCAAAAATTCGATAGCGAGATTTCACCGGGAATATATATTTTGAGACCCCCTGAATCCAAAAAAGCATTTTTGGAAACATGTCCGTGGAGTGTGTGTGTGCGTGTGTCTGTGTGTCTGTGAACAGCATAACTCAGAAACGAACAGTCGGATAAACACCAAACTTGGTATTTACGTTCAGTATCTTCCAGAGATACGACACGAAGGTTTTCAAGAAAATCCCCCCATCCCAGATTACCCTTTACATGGAACATTTTTCGAAAATTTTTGATTAAAATATCATATGTATAAGATATTTTCATGACAAATAAAATGTATACCTTGAATTTTCTGGGAATGTCTCCAAAAGTATTCTTCATTGTGAACGACTTTTGCATAACTGGTAAACCATAAGAGATACACACAATTTTACTACACAAAAAATGTAGATCGCGTTAAAATACACAATTTATGTCATATACATTTTTTGTTATTTAGTGAGCCATTTCGAGATATTGCTTGTTATTCCCTTAAATTTTTCAATACTTATTTTCTCAAATGGGAATTCGTTATTCATTTTTTTTTGTCTTGGATATGCAAAGAGTATTAATCTGTGGCAAGGAGAATGGTGCTTAACCTAGCAACCAGCTATTAACAGATATGTCTATGCTTAAAGGCGACTATATTTCCATATTGCCCTTGCAAATACAAAACAAGGGGAACATAGTAGGCCTTAAGTGATAGTCAAGTATTTTTAGAACTGGTCGCTATGTGTAAAATGTAATTTTCTTTGCATGACAAAAGATCGTTTCTGCAAATGTTTACCTCGATTAATATGAAATAAATGGAGAATAAGAGTTTGTAAAAATAGTTTGTACAAGAGTAGAGAAAGTTATGTGAGTGTAATACATCATATTTTATTTGACATCTACTTTCTAATATTTTGCGAGTTGATTGCCATATAGTTTGTTCAATTTGGCCTAATAGTTTATTAATTATCATCATTAAAATAATTTATGTTCACACAAAAGTGAATTTGACTAAAGAACATTTCTGGGCTATGATTTTTTTACGATATTAAATCGTCATTACGACTAAACAATGTGAAGATCGGCTTAGAAGTTAATTTATAATTAACCAATTTATAATTGGTACAGCATATTCAAAAGTGATTGGGTTTTTCTTAGTGGTGAATTTCGTGAAGGACGCCCAAAAATTGCTGTTACTGATGAAAATATTGCCGCTGTTCGAGCAATGTTTGAAGAAGATCAACGACATCTTAAGAATTTATTCGGGCGACATCAGACATTGGTGTGAGTCAAATCCAAAACATCTTACATCAAAAGTTAGACGTGAGAAAACTATGTTGTCGATTCCACATAAACTGACTCCTGATCAAAAAAAATCTGATGCGTTACACTCACATGACTTTCTCTACTCCTGTACAAACTATTTTTACTAACGCTTATTCTCCATATGTTTCATGTTAATCGAGATGATAATCTTATTGCTAATTTTCTTGTAGATGCAAGGGAAATACGGTAGACGTTAAGCGACAGTCAAATATTTTAACAGCTGGTTGCTATGTGTAGTATTGCATTCTCTTTGCATAACCAAAACATAAAAAAATGAATAACGAATTCCCATTTGAGGAAAAGTATAGTTATTGAAAAATTTAAGGGAATAACAAGCAATATCTCGAAAATGGTTCACTCAACAAAAAAAATGTATATGACATAAATTGTGTATTTTAACGCGATCTACATTTTGTGTGTAGTAAAATTTTGTCCATCTCTTATGGTTTACCAGTTATGCAAAACTCGTTCACAATGAAGAATACTTTTGGAGACATTCCCAGAAAATTCGAGATTTGTCATGAAAATATCTTAAACATATGATATTTTAATCAAAATCGTTAGAGCCATTTTTGAGAACATTAAAATTTCAGAAAAATGTTCCATGTAAAGGGTAATCTGGGGTGGAGGATTTTCTTGAAAACCTTCGTGTCGCATCTTGGAAGATACTGAACTTAAATACCAAGTTTGGTGTTTATCCGACTGTTCGTTTCTGAGTTATGCTGTTCACACACACAGATGCACACAGACACACACACACAGACGCACACACAGACACACACACACGGACATGTTTCCAAAAATGCTTTTTTGGGGTTCAGGGGCTCTCAAAACACGTATTTCCGGTGAAACCTCGGTATCGAACTTTTGGGTAGAATACAATACTTCCTCTACTTACTATACGTAAAGATAAAGAGGAAATTTTAAAGATATGCATGGAACAACAAAAGAGTATGAAAAATAAAAATAGCTGGTGGACAGGGGTAGAAAAAATTATGGAGAAGATAGGAATGGGAGATATTTGGAGAATACGAGAAAGAAATAGCGATGGTTTTTGGATAGCAGTAAGAAACAGAGTGGAGGATATAGAAAGACAAGAGATTTGGGGAAGCTTAGAAAATAAAAAGTCACTAGGGTTCTATAGATTAGTAAAAAGGAAATGGGGAAGAGAAGGGTATGTAGATTATTGTAATAGAGCAGGAAAAGAAGCGTTTGCATGGATGAGAACAGGAGCAATGTATTTGAGAGGGTTAAGAGGGAAAAAAATGGAATTTGTGAATTATGGGACGATAGCGAAAGCACAGAATGCAAAGAATTAGCAGAATGGAGACAAGAAGTATGGGAAGAAAAATGGGAAAAAATGGATAGGAAAATAGTAGCAATTAAAATGCTAACGAGAAAAGAAGAAAAGCATATTAAGAATATGGGGGAGTTCTTAAAGAAAGTAAAAGAGAAATGGAGTAGAAAAGTAAGAGAGATAAGAAAGGTAGAAAGGCAAATGGAGGAAGGAGAAGATGGGCAAATATGGATAAAAGGTAGTAAGGAATGTTTAGAGGAGCCAGAAGGCCAGGGTGCCAGGCAAAAAGAGCAGCATAGCTGGTAAGGAAATTTGGACATATATAATAATAATAATAATAATAATAATAATAATAATAATAATAATATATCTCTTATGGTTTACTCATTGTCATTGTCATACTATACGTAGTAGAGAAAGTAATAACAACGCATTGATTGGTGCAGAAAACCTCTGAAAAAATTACGATATGGCACTTCAAATTTTGGTTTGGAATATCGTTCCTGGTGATGAATCTTGGATTTATTGTATGATCCTGTAAAGAAAAGTCAGTCGACTCAATGGGACTTTCAAACAAAACCTAAACCTAATCGCAGTGCTGGTATGAAGATGGTTGATATTTTTTTTCTAAAACGGGCCATATTGCTGCTATAGCATTAGAAGGTAGACGTACCGTTACTGCGGATTGGTACACAAATGTCTGTTTACCTTAATGTTATAAGAAGTTCATGAAAAACACTCAAAAGGAAAATTAGTTACATCATGACAATGCATCGTCGGATACAGCAAAACTAATAACAGAGTATCTGGATGCCCTAAAGGTCATCACCATGGAGCCTGCACCATACAGCCCTGACCTAGCACCTTGTGATTAATTTTTGTTTCCAAAATTTAAAGCTAAAATGCGTGGAATTACTTTTTCGCCATCAGATGAATCAGTGGTACATTATAAAAACTGGGTTTCTAAAGTGCCTCAGGAAGAGTAGCATTATTGCTTTAACAACAGGTTTTATCGAATGCAAAAGTGTATTGATGTTAAAGGGGAATATTTTGAAAAACAATAAAATCATTTAAATTTTTTTAAAACTAATACTTGTTTGATTTTCTAAAAATGTTTAGTGTCGTCCTCGTATATTGCAAGCGTAGATTTTGGTTCAATAAAACACTGCCTTGAAAATTAATCTGACCCGTGCGCCTCGTGCCTGTGACTTTGTTGTTCCTATCTTGAACTTACGTGGCTTTGCCCGCGATGCATTCTCTGACAGTTAATGTGGCCCCCTTATGAATAGTTTAGCAACCCTTACTCTAGATATTTAAATCTGCCTATTAGTTCTATTATTTTATTCCTTAGAACAATTTTTATATGGTTGTATATTTGCTCTCGAATGTTAAAACAAGGTACCTAATTTAATTTATTTAATATGCTGCAACACTACATACAATAAAGTGGTTTTATAGTCCATATTTATTAACTAACTCTGTTACCAAAAGTAAGTTTGACAGGATTTATACTTGTTACTTTCTCTAACGTATAGTAAGTATTGCATTCCATCCAAAAATTCGATACCGAGATTTCATTGAAAATATGTTTTGTGACCTCCTGAATCCGAAAACAGCATGTTTAGAAAAAGGTCTGTGTGTTTCTGTGAACAGCATAAACCAAAAACGAAAAGTCGGGTAAATACTAAACTTGGTATTCAGGTTCAATATCTCTCAAAGATGGTGCACGAAGATTTTTCAAGAAAATCCGCCCACCTCAGACTACTCTTTACATATAACATATTTCGAAACTTTTGATTTTCTCAAAAATGGCTATAACGATTTTGATTAAAATATAATATATTTACGATGCTTTTATGAAAATAAAATCCATATAAGTATCTTGAATTTTCTGGGAATGTCCCCAAAAGTCCTCTTCTCTCCGAATGGCTTTTTCGTAACTTTTAAACCGTAAGAGATAGATTACATTTTCTTACACTAAAATGTAGATCCCGTTATAACACCCAATTTATGTCAAATACATTTTTTTGTCGAGTGTACCATTTTGGAGATATTATTTGTTATTTGTTTGAATTTTCCAATACTTATACTTTTTCTCAATTCGTTTTCTCAATGGGAATTCGTTATTCGTTTTTTTATGTCCTGGACATGCAAAAGAGAATGGAATGCTCCACATAGCAACCAGATCTTAAAAGATTTGACCATCGCTTAAAGCCTAACATATACAACTTGCACTTACAAGAAAATAAGCAATAAGATTAACGTGTCGATTAACATGAAGTAGATGGAGAATAAGCGTTTGTAAATATAGTTTGCACAAGAGTGAGAAAGTCATGTGGGTGCAACACATCAGATTTTTATTATTAGGTTTCGACTCAACTGAAAACAAAAATGAAGCCAGACACTTTAAGACCAGTTGTTAGGATCCAAAGCCACATGGTCCCATATTGTTTACATATATGCTGACTTAAAAAGACGAGCTTAGATAGGAACTTCCGGACGCAAGTTTTTTACATTGCACTTGTGGAAATTTAGGTTTTAAAAGCTGTATCATATCCTGAGATTTATTTGACGGTGCCAGTCTGTACGCCTGCAGTACCTGTTTCGGACTCACTTGTAATTTATTGTGGTTCACTGTTATTTTCTCTATATAAGTATTATATTCCACCCAAAAATTTGATGTCAGATTTTACCAGAAATGTATGTTTTGAGGTTCCCGGAACCCAAAAAAGCATTTTAAGGAAATGGAACGCGCGCGCGTGTGCGTGTCTGTGAATAGCATAACTCAAAACCAAAAGGCGGATAAATACCAAACTTGGTATTTAAGTTTAGCATCATCCAAACATGCGACACGAAGACTTTCAAGATAATCCCCCGCCCCAAACTATCCTTTACATAGAAGATGTTTATGAATTTCGCCGATCTGCTATAGCGAATCACTTTCCTACCCTTCTTTCGCTTCATCATTTGTATTAAATGGTCTCTCAAGGGGTGTAATTTAAGTACTGATGTCACATATTATGGGTACCCATAAGCAGTATTACAGTGCTTGAGATGGCAGGTTGCCATTGAGATTGTCATCTCTAGTGAGATGCCTTGATGCTCTATCTGGGAAACAACTGGAGTCAATTGGGGAATTCATTCTCCCATCGGTATGTGGTCAAGTAGCTCAATGGTTAGAGCAACTGCACGGGGAGAGGGAGAACCGTGTTTAAATCCCGGCTATGGCATTGCGTTTTTCACTTGAATCTATATTAAAAACTTGCCAAGACCAGGCTAAGGTCTTTAATAGTATAATTAATTTCAATTAAATATATACATATATATTATAACAAATAAAAGAAAACAGCGATGAACATCCCTCCACCAATCAGCCGCATGAGAGCGTTCCGTCTCATCTTCTCTTTCTTCCTTCCGATATGTTTACAAGAGGATCGTTCTAGTTTGAGACAGATTATAGTGAGCGATAGACTCTGGCTGCAGTCTGCAATGACTAACAATAACCTGACAAACGTCGAAGAAAGTAAGCATAAAATGAAAGATAAAACGGGAAGTAGAACCAACCGCGGGCTGGATTTGAAGTATTATTAAAACAAATTGGGAGAACATAGGCTGTGAAACCGCACCCCACAATATATTAAGAATCTAAACTGTAATAAATTTATTTTATGATATTTAATAGCTGTATACTTGTTATAATACAAATGTTTGTTCATTCCCTCAGATTATTTATCTATTTTAAAGGCATGAAAATAAAAAATGGTTATCTGATGTAGAACGAGCAGCGTATCTGGATTTTTTTTTTCACTTTAACGTTAGGCTATATACGATTTATTTATCATTTTTATTTTCTCTGTGCAGAAGTCCTAATGTATAAGCTTTATTTTATCTTTGCTAACAGTAAAAAGAAGGTAGTCCTGAAGAATATAAACCATGAGCAGTTAAAGCAAAGATTATATAAAACCCTAAGTACTCATCTTTATTAATCTTCCAATTAAAAAGCTCATATTATGTTTTCCATTTATCTATGTTTATTCTAACTTCATAAATGGTACAAAATTCCTATTGCGGTTGTTTTGTAAGGTATAATTTCACTTAATAAACTATACTGATGACGCCTTAAGAGGCATATGATAATATTTTCCTTCACAGAGTCCGCCACAGTTTTCGGCTTTCTTTTATTTCTGGGAAGCAAAACATTACCACAAAAAGCCGAAATGTTCGAGATACGTGATGTGATTCAGCTTTCTGAAACTAATACATATGTAATAAATGAGAACACCAGTTACTGTTAGACACACTTTATTTATCACTTAAGTGCTCAACGTTAGCACAACATTACACTTGGGACACTGTTTACACACCCTCAGAACAGAACACAACTTATCCACCAAATCGAATCACAATTGAACTTTTGAGTCATAGATTACAACCGAACTGCATTCGGTACTGTCCACTTTCCACTTCATAACTTCTTAACTAACTGAATTCCACGCACGGGCAAGAGCAGCTCCCTTTTATAGGACCAGCATACAAAGCTGTTCTAGAAAGAGAACAACTCCAACTGCCCAAAAGAATCCTCCGGAAGGGGAAATGGCACATAATGGGCTATTTTTCCGCACGACTATTGTTCCGAAGGCCTGTCGAGGGTCCTCGGGATGAGCTCACTGGCGACCAACAGGTAGCTTCGCGCTCGCTGTCATAATATTTATATCCTGTCCACAACAGAATTTCCTAGCTGCAATGAGGGGCATGTAATCATATCGTCACCCTATTCCTAATGCACTTCATAATTATATTGACCCATTTTATTGCTCAGTATTGGTAACGTTTGCTGGGTATTACAGAAAGTGAATCCAGGGTATTTATTATTATCAGCTTGTACAAATAAGGTGCGTATTGTAAAATTGAAGTTAGTCTTTGAACGTATAAGGTATAAGTTCAGGTAGAAGACTTGCAGAAGCTTCATTTTTTAGTTATGACGTTACCTGTTAGAGTTGAAATAATTAAACGTTTGATAATTTATACATACCTTTCAGAGTTCAAACGCGCTCCCTATTCTCACCAGACGCTCACGACTTCAGCTGTCTCCATGACGCTTAGTTTGTATACTGTTTTCTTTATTGATTAGGTTATTCCAAGTTTAAAGCACATTTCTGTAGCAGCTGCCAATAAAATATGTGTTAACTGATTTTACTAAGGCTGGTTTCTTATAGTATGTAGGGTATATAACGGAGGATACCTCGTGCTCTGCGACCTAGGAAAGATCTACTGCGGCTACCGCCCCCCAGGAGGAATGGATGAGATGAAGGAACCATCGTAAGTTACAGGCTGCGGGAAAACAGACCAAAGAGATTCGCAGAAGTCCCTAACAGTTTCCGGCTCGAAGACCCGTCACACTACCGGAGCTACCCATAGATGGCGATACACGGCCCTTGCGCCAGTTAGCCCTTAGTGTCCACGCGGAATACACTTTCCTTTGAACAAGTATCCGTGCCATTTGTCAGGCACTGCCATACGCCACGAAACTTAGAAGTACACCTGAAACATTAGAAGGAAACAGAATTAAGGGAAATTATAAGCAAATCATGGTAGATGAGAAACCATCCCAGGATTCATCTACCGCCCGGGAAAAACCACGAAAACCATAAGGTCAAAATGAGCGGTCGAGGGAATCGAACCCGCGACCTTCCGAATGCGAGCGTAAAACGTTACCACGGAGCCATTTCGCTGGTTGGTTGATACCTTACTAACAACTAGAAATCTAAGTTAGACTTACGATGTGAAGTAATCGACGAAACGATAAGACAACAATATCACATGTCATTTTCTCCCTAAAACTCCCGTGTTATTCAAAAGGAACAGACTACCAATAAGAATAATTTTACTCGACGCTTCACATGGCGGGCAGGTAGGCAGAACTGAACGGTTGTTTAGGAAGTCTAATGATAACGCTATTCATGGAGTGCAGTGGACGAAAAGGGGAGTTCGACGTATCGTTAACACAAAATATTTTTCTCTCTTCTCCAACCCCCTCTCCAAAGCATCCAATACTGGGTACACTTTCGGAGAAATCTTGCATTCTGTATCTATCTCTTTCGTTGGAGGGAGTAACTAGGTGACTTTATAGGGCGGCACACTGAAGCCAATGACCACCGCCTTGTCTCTGTTTCCTTCTTCTGGGTCCCCAGAGATGATGATGATATGGGGTTAAGGGCGCTAAACATCAAAGGTCCCCAGAGACAGTCTAAAGGACAGTATACTCGGTATTTGGTGTATATGGTCAGTAGCATCAGAGCTCACATTTCCCTTGGTGGTTGAGACGAAGAACATAGGCGTGTATCACCTCCTGAACAATTCTCCCCAATCTCGCTATTTAGGTCAGCAAGGGTGGGCAGTCTAATGCAGCGGCTCAGAACCTGCGCTACATGGACTTCTTAGGACTCCGCGTGCACTTCCAAGGTCTCCGCAGCCGCAGGAAAATGAAGTAATTGATGAATAAGAAACAAAACCTAGAATCAAAATAAGAAAATAAAAAATGACATTTTAAGCCGAATTTCTGAAGCCGAGTTTCGTGTCTTCTCTAGCAGTCGACACTTGGTCATTCTACTATCTGTTCTTGGAATTTCATATCTCGCTCATTTCCACCCTTCCAGAGCTAAGCCATATTTACAATGAAAAGTAATCGCAGACGCAGCATAAACGAAAGAGTTTGCACACATGTAATACTTCATCAACTTATTAGTTATAAGCAGTAGAGAAAGTAAAAATGAAATATTTCGTGAAATAAATTCACACGTTGCATGTATGGGTGAAAAATATGTGTGAGTCTCTTCGTAAGATAATACGAAAAACAACAAAAACTGAGAAAAATCGAGAAAAAAATAAAAAAAGCTTGCTTTAATTTATTTAATCTGCCACCCAAAGGAGTTATCTTGAAACAAAAGCCTATCGTCGTCACTAAAATTGTGGCTCAGTCTAGCCACAGGGAATCTATGGCAACAACATTAGATGTCGCTGATAATGGCAACAACATTAGATGTCGCTGATAATGGCAACAAAATCAGGTGCAACATAATGTCAGTTTCTTTTAATTCATAATACAGTAATTATATGTGACTTCCTGTACATCACATGTTGTGAGGGATTAGCCAGAACGTGATCGGAAAACATGGTCCTCCGAGTTGGATACATTCCACAAGTCAACAGTACATGGTTCTCTGGTATATAAAGTGAAATATATTGAAATATATGCAAGTGCTTAAAACATGATGATGCTAGGGACTGCTAGGTTGTTTCAAAAGCATCTAGACTACGCGGCAACACATCAGAAGAAGAATCTACTCTTCACACTCTGTGTGTTAGATCAGTCAATCGTTAGTCTTGAAGTCTGATGAACGAAATAAGCCTGCTAAATAGCGAGTTATTATCAAAGGGCCACTGGCCTCCATAACTAATTTTGTCGAAAAGTTTAAGCATGTTCAGACCTTAGCACACTACATACTTATTTGAAGTAACTACCCATAGTATGAGAAGATTGTGTAGGATACAGAGTAAGTTGAAATAAGATGAACATAACAAACACAGTAAAAGTCATATGCATGCCATGGGGAATCTGAAGATGGTTATTACACATTGGGGATAAATGAAATCCTTAATTCAAGTATAACCATAATGCACTCTCAGTATTCGCGCAGTGCTTCTCATTCCTTCATAAAAGTGCTGCTCACGGTCTTGACAGATGTAATAATAAGTTAACTGCAACTCAACACATTAAAACCTTGCTCACGTTGTCCACTTGCTAATGCTACCCGCTACTGTTGTAATAAATAGAGTCCCTTTGAACTCTCGGCCGTTCATTGGAGTTTTAAACAATTCTGTAGACTGTTGGTGCCTTAAGACTTTATCCTACATATGTCTTAATAGGTCTAATCCGACTTGGCTTTCACACTTATATCTTCAGGTTGAAAGTCATCCAGTCGTTGCAACAGCACTTTTGGAAGCAATTGTTTGGCAATTATTTGAACATCCTACTGCAAAGACAATTAGTAGTCCAGTCTCCAAGCCTGAAGCCTAGTAGAGAAGTGTTTCTTAAGGATGATAATCTTCATGATTTTTGGAAATTGACTTTCTATAGGATGGACAAATGTGGACAGCCATAATTCGTAACAGCAAGGAAACTTCAAAACGAGATGCACATAATCTGTATCTGCTGCCCAAACAGAAGTGACTATATGTTTGAGTCTGCTTTCCCCTATGGTCAGTATAATATTCACTATTGTACTGATTACATTTATAAACTTAGACATTTATAAAACTCAGTAGCAATAGTATTAGCCTGGTATGTTTGGCTAGGTATTACCACAGCGCCCACTTCCCTTGGTGATTGGTAAGAAGTATATTTTGGATATCCTGCCTAACTTAGTGGATCGGGTGGGACGTCCAGTGGTTTTCTTCTCTGGATAAACAAACTGTACAAAATATGTTGAGAATCAATCTCAAGAGCATCAGTATGAGAGACGTATTATGTGTTTGATTCATTAAAGAAGTAATATGAGCAACACATTACAGTGAATTTTATTTTAATACTAATGCAGTATTCCTATGAATTGGTGTATTGCTTCCTACACATCAAATGCTGGAAGCTATTTTGATTGCGATCGAATTAGTGTGTATCTGACCAGCATTTCGAATAGTCCTCGATTCCTATGCCAGTGATGGCTGTTTCTCATACTCAATGAGGGAGTTCAAGAGGATGATTTCGCTCTGTAATACACCTTCCAGCATAAGAGGAGCCTTATACTTGTAAGTGTATACACATTCATTGTATAGCGTCACTGCATCACCTAGGGAAATGACCATAGTCGCTGGCTCACATACATTATCCTAAAGTACGTAAACATGTCCTGTTAAGCATTGGTATGCTATGACTACTTTTCTTTTTTCTGCACAATTTAGCTGATTTCTAATCTACGCACAATAGTTATGAAACTGAAAAAAGTTCTAAACGCTGTATCCTTGTACTTGATTAAGGCCATGGCCAAAACTGCTCCATGTGGAAACTTGGTGACTTCCTCTCCATACTGGCCACTGGTATTTTCGGTTCGCTCTCCATCACTTGAGATGATACTCTGGAGAGTCTCAGTGTCTCAGCTGTAGAATAACCTGTTCCCATTAGCTATTTATTACACTACTGAATCCGTCTGGGGCCATGAAAGTCACTACGGGTTATTTATGATACTAACCTTGACCTCTTTGGCTCAAAATCGGTATACATAAGCGTTTTAGCTTTGCCATCTGAGTTCATACACCATACAAGTTCCAGCCTCATTTCTGCAAACACTCGACCGTTAATATCTTTATCCAATTACACATTTGTATCTTCCAGCCAAATCGACAGTGTGTACAAGGAAGGACTTGTGCTCGCGCAACAAACGACATCGCTACATGGTTGTGAATACTAACCTTAAAACTAACGCTCAATTCATAATGGCACCACACTGGTCCCGCGACGTAAGCCACATCCGACACGTTATTGCTTATCAAAGTCTAGTGTTCCTAATTAGACGATACAGTTATATGTACATTTCCGCACTACGCTCCTTTTCGTTGTATTTTGTATGCATTTGAACTCAATTCATAAAACTCGGACTAATTTAGTATTTTTCCAAAAACAAAAATCTTGTGTGTTACAGTCACATGACTTTCTTTACCCTCTATCGCTTATTAAAGAGTATATAAATTATTCTTACGAAAGTTTATTTTCCCATGTACTTCATTTTAATCGAGATAAACCTTTCCGGAAACAGCTGCATTACACATTTCGTTATAGATACAAAGAGAATAGTGATATTCAAATGTTTTAGAACTGGACGTTATACGCTGGCCTTAAAATTCTATAGTCCCTCCTTGACACCGAAAGAAGCACCCGAAAATCGACAGGACTTTGAAAGAATGTCTTAGTATTGAACCATTCGAATCAGTAATAACGGATGTGTAGGAAATGGCTGATGTCACAAAAAGTTATCTGAAATAAAGTGTGCGTTTCAAAGAGAGCTACATTTTTTTGTCTAACGTTTAACGTTCCATACAATTCAAGATGAACATTTTATTTGTCATGTAAATATCTCTAACATACGGTATTTTAATCAAAATCGTTAGAGCCACTGTTTAGAAAACCAAAAATTTTGAAAAATGTTCCATGTAAAGGGTAATTTGAGATAAGGAGACTTTCTTGAAAATCTTCATGTCGAATCTTTGAACGGTACTGCACTTAAATAACAAGTTTGGAATTTTACGCGAGTTTTCGTTTTTGAGTTATGCTGTTCACAGACACACACACGCACGCGTGTGGAGCATTTTCTAAAAAGGATTTTTTATTCAGGGGGCCTCAAAATCTCCGTATTGAGTGGAATGCAATACCTTCTCTACCTACTAGCTATATGGAGAGAAAGTAAAAAACGCATTTCCCAGGATGTTGATGCCATCTGAAAACAACCCAATTCTGGGATTCCGCGCGGTAAAACTTACTCCAATTTAAGTTTCGAGGTCACTAAATTCCTTTCTATTAATTAATATGTAATGCAATATGTAATGTAATATTTATTTTTCATCATTATTACAATAATACAAATAAAGCTTACATCTAAAACTTATGTCTAGTGCACCAGTTTTCTAGCTCCCCCATATTTAGCCCCTAGCCTGTATATATGGGATAAAGCTACTATACCATCTCTCCACTTTCCAAACTATGCCCGTTCTGCTGTACCTTTCTTAAGCTCCTTATCCACTTATCCCTTGTGTTGCCTAAAAATGTTCCCATCATTTTAATTGTTTCTACTTTTATGCTTCCCAACATTCTTAATGCTACTGCTTCTTTCTATTAATTAATATGTTATCGCTAATGTCGCTGCACTGTATTCTGGGCATAAACCATGAGCCGTTTGATGTTGCCCATTCTATACTCCGGTTGTACCATGGAGCAACATGTCTTAAAGAGTGTTTAAGTTTGTTGGAAGTTTACAGAAATACGATGTTAAGCAACAAGCTTGTGCTGATAGGCAAGAATACAGAAATCGAGAGTGGCATTCTTGTTTAATTAATGGTCTCACGGCTGGAAGTGAGAGTGAAAACTGGCTTGGCGCTTACTTCGCGCTTGAGGTACATACACACAAGGTGACCGCAAGTAAAACATTTGGACCCGGCCCGGACAGCTATAAAGAGGAATTCTAATCATCAAGGTCTCAAAACATTCCAGCTTCGACCTACATGGCGCTGCCAACCTTTCCGAATTGCCACTAGATGCGTCGCGAGCACACCTGAAATCGCGTCACTCAATCAGAGAAGCAGAGTCGCGTTAGAGTGAAGGCAGTTCTTTACCTCAACAATTGTATCTTGGAGCACTCACTGCGTGCCACAAAGTTTAATAATTCATCAGCAGAAGGCTTCTGAACCCTATAAATAACACCGAGGTATCATCTGTACATTTAGAAACACGTTAGGACTAAACGCATGGATGAAAACGCCTTGGTATATAATAGCAAAGTATGCCAACTTAAAGCTTAGAATGTATTCAGAGCACCGAAATAACCTTTCTTGAAATATTTTCCATAAAATTGGAATAATAAATCAATCTAAAGTTAAAGGTACATATCACTAAGGGGCCCCCGGAAACGGGGCAGATCACTCCAAGCAGGCTTGTCTGCTCTTTATGCTTCCAACGTTACCCCTGGGAGGGAAGGATGAGTGGGGAGACCCAAAGGAAGATCAGATCGGGATGCCGACACGCGCAAGCAGGACGGAGTCCCTAACGATTCCAGATAGAACGTATCTGATGACGCCACCAACATCCAGGGTCCACCGGAGCGGAGCCCCACGTTGAGGTGAGACCTAACTGAGCGTACCGCAGCGACGCCAAGGAAGACACCTTCCAGCCGCAATCGTCGCCGGTCCTACAACCCTGAAACACATGACAAGGAAGATGATGGTACAGGAAATGAGAAGAAGCATTCCCTTAGCAGTCGTCTGGTGACCCGGGAAAACCACGAAAAATCCATGGGCCAGAGGGGGCGGTCGCCAGGGATCGATCCCGGGACCTACCAAATGCGGGCCACGGACGTAACCGCCTGATCCATCCCGATCGGTATAAATCAATCTAACGCATGCAGGTTTGGAAAATAGTAAATAACCCTTAAGGAATCCCATAGATTTACAAAATTCCACATGACGTAACGGCACAGCGCCACACTTGTAGGTAGGCTTGCAAACTACAGACAGCATACTAATGTATATAATGAAACATTATGTCGAGTATGTTAATATTTTTAAATGACGAGAAAACAAGTGAAAGTAATTTGTCTGAAATGGATAGCAATTTAAGATTAATCTGTTTAGGGATTCTACTATAAATATAGACTTTTCGGAAGTATCCCTAAAACGTTTAATAATACCACAGCGCAAGACAAAAAATAAGCGAATGCACTTTAAATATGACATTGTGTTTACATGTACGATCTGTTTTAGCAATTAATAATACGTTTGGTTATTTAAGCTTTCAGTTTATGCCAATATACATATAGCGTTTGTGTGGCGACCTCAGCAATCATTTGACCGATTTTAATATACTTTTTTCATCATTGAAATGCACTATTCTTCCCCAAGTCATAGACTATAAAAGAGTACCTAATTTCAGTTCCTAAATAACTGAAAGACTTAAAAATATTCAAGGTCTGCATACTAGAAAACAAACTGGTTGGAGCCATAAAGGAACATGGCTTTAACTTGAGAACCCCACCTAGTAGAAAATAATAATCATTGTTATTACGCCACATAAAACCGAGGGAGATGGCGCTGGGATAACGAGTGTGACTCGCATTTGGTCCTCCATTCGATTCCCGGCGACCGCCCGCTCTGTCCCATGGGTTTTTCGTGGTTTCCCCGGGATCGGCAGGCGAATGCGGGGTGGTTTCTTCTCTGACACGATTTCCTTTACATCATTTCCCTTTCATTCCGTTTCCTTCTCATCTTTCAGACGTGCTTCTAGGCTTCGTGGCGTATGGTAATGCCGGGTAGATAGCGTGGATACATGTTCAATGAAAAGAGTATTCCTCGTGGACACCAAAGGGCTGTTTGATTGGTGGGTCGTTCATCGCCCCCTGGGCGGCCCTGAGAGTGGGACGATTCTGTGTGCTTGGAAATATTAGGGACTTCCGCACGTCTCTGTGGCCTGTCTGCCTAGAGCCTGTAGCCTCCTGTGGTTCCTTCATCTCAACCCTTCCTCTTGGGGGTGGTAGCCGTAATAGACATGTTCAGGTCGCAGTGCGCGAGGTGGTCCCCCTCATGAATCACCTATACCTTTACTTATATCCAGTGAAGCCCAACCTTGTCTCTTATGAGCTAACGACCTCACACTGTCGACTTACCCCACCTCTTTCATTTTGTGTTATGAAGCATTTCCCCTTCACTCACTCATGATAGCAGGTCGCAATGGCATGCTACAAGGTAACCAAACAGTGGAGTTTGGACAACCCATGACCATGTGAATACGTCACAGCTCCGCGAACAATGCATGGAGGTAAATCCGCCCTCCCCTGTTTCGCTTAAGGTTGGGCATCACTGCCTATACCTCACATAAAATGGATATGCAAATAAAACAAAAAGCAGCAGATATTTAATTATAAGCACTGCATTTCAGTAACTAAGAAAACTGAAGAGGCAGTAAAACAAAAGCCAATTGGGTCGTGTTTACTACTTTACGATATATGTGTGACACCTATTTTATTCTAATAATCTACTGTACTATGTATGCCGGATACAGGAACCTCAAATTAATCTTTATCCTAATTTTATAAACGTGTTCAATGAAGTTTATGGGGAGATAAAACCTTTTAATAACCCTTGTGCAAGAACTTGTTGTGTATTAAGTGTTGTGGAAAGAAACGTTTTGAATAACTGTTGATTGATATTATGGGGGAAAGTAAATACCATTAGTCGTGTTTTGTTTGGAGGACGCTATGATGGTCATTTAGGGTCAATTTAATTTTTTTTAATGGGAACCTACCTTTTTTATGTTGCTTTCTCACTCCTCATAAAAAACTAAACATTCGTATAAAGCACTCTGCAATTGCTCTTACACCAACGTAAAATAACAACGAAAATTCTGAAGAGCGCAATGAATGGTTGGACCATCCATGTATGGTCATTTAAGGATCAAGTTACGTTTCGTAATTGGGAACCAAGATTTTTTATTTTCTTTCCTTATAACTCATACAATAAACAGTTTTTATGGACAATTTTCTAATGAGAAAGCAACATACAAATTGTAGGTTCCTATTTTAAAAAATTAAATTGACCCTAAAATGACCATCATAACGTCTTCTAAACACGACTAATGGCACCAATTTCCGCCATAATATTTCATTCTACAATTTCTTTGACAAGAAAGACAAGACAAAGCTTAGTTTTGGAGATATTGTACAGTCTCAAATTAAATGGTCCACCCTGTATATAGAGTAAATTGTTCCCAGGGTGACAAGGGAGTATTCAATAGTTCTATCTGAGAAGATTGTTTTCTCAATGCTTACGGTCTCTATGCCATTTCCAAAATGTATAAATTGATCGCCTGAGTATGGAGAATCTTCTATACAACAATTTTGCACCTATTTCCCTCAATATTGGTTTCCAATTATGAAGACTGCAGCAGTTATGTTGCTATATAACTACGGAGTCAAAAAGACGGTAATAAAGTTTATAATTTTATCTTCTGTGATTACATAAAACTTACTTGACCGTTCCAATAATTCTTTCGCTGATAAGACACATTTAAAGGCGATGCATTTCCAGAATTTTAAGACAGTCGAGGAAGTTAAGGAAACCATGCAACATTCGCCTATATGGGCGCCCGGTAGCGTAGTGGTTTGGTTTCCGGCTCTCGTACTGCGAGTCCGGGGTTCGATTCCCGGCCTGGGGATTTTAAGTGGCCCTATATACGCCTCTGACTTGCTCATGCGGCCCAACGTAATCGGAGTCCAAGGTAAAAGCTGTAGGTCCTCTCATTCCACTGCCAACCACATCATCACCCCACTATCGGAGGCAACGGATTCCGACCGCTGGGTGCCTCCACCTCAGACATAGATCCAGTCATACTTGGCGGAATGGGGTATGACCCCAAGAACATAGATCATGTGGGCAGCGTTAGAAACAACGACGGCATCCCCCTATATTTTATACCATTTTCTTGATTTTTATCCGCTGTTAGGAATATTATGAGGACTTTACGAAATTACAGTATTGGTTATAAGTGATAAAGGGGAGGAATCGATATAAATGTTGTGTAATAAATTCATAAAGAAAACCGAGCGAGATGATGGCTCCGTGGTAACGTGTGAGGTTCGTATTCGGGAGGTCCCAGGTTCGATTTCTGTCGACCGCTACTTTGACCGGGGTTTTTCGCAGTTTCCTCGGGTCGATGGGCGAATGCTGAGGTGGTCCCTCTTCTACCACGACTTTCCTGTCCATAATTTCCTTCATCATCATCATCATCTATTTCAGGGTTGAAGGACCAAGCGACGGTGGCATGTTGCGGCTGGGCGGTGGAGGTGCGCTTTGTGAAGGTTTTCCCTTGGCGTCCGTCGGACTGCTCACGGACTCACTCTCCAGATGCTCGCTGAGGAGACTGCCCTAAGTCGACCCCCATAGGTTCGGGGCTTGAGCGGCGTCGGAGTGTTTAGTCTAGAAATGTCAAGTTCCCCGTCCATGCTTGCGCACGTCCCTCGGATCTGGTCGCCATTTGCGTCCTTCCTCAGAGGTCACGTTAGGAACACAAAGTGCCACGGTTTTGAGGCCCAGCCGTTATCTATCTTACATAAAGCATACAGAAATGAGAGCATTTAGGGTAGGAGTTCCTATTACCGAAAGTTTGGGAAGTTTAGACCTATATCGCAGAAATTACTGCTTTTTAAGAACAGAGAAAGTCATGCCATAACAAGATAATCTTTACTAATGAAAATACCATTGGAACAAACCATACAATATTTTAAAAAATCTGATGTGTTACACTCATGACTTTCTCTACTCTTATACAAACTTTTTTTACAAACACTTATTCTCTATATGTGGCGGCGCCGTGGCCGAGTGGTTAGACCGCTCGCCTCCCACCGAGACGGCCCGGGTTCAATCCCGGGGACCTGCATGTGGGATTTGTGGTGGACGAAGCGGCGTCTGGGCGGGTTTTCTCCGGGTTCTCCGGTTTCCCCCGCCATTCATTCCACCAACTGCTCCATCATCACCTTTCCTTTCATCCATTTCACCAACATTTCGTTTCATCTACTTCCTTCATCCCATACCAGGCATCGGGCTGATCACCCATCCTGGATGCTCTGTCTGATCCATGAGTGTCTGCTCCTCGACGGGCCTCTGACCCCAGGCACCCGCTTGTAAGTCCTGGGGGTGTAAGTCCTACATAAGAGGAGGGTAAACAGATAATGAATGAATGAATTATTCTCTATATGGTTCACGTCTATCGAGATGTCAATCTTATTGCTAATTTTCTTATAGATGCAAGGGGAATTGGTAGGCTTTAAGCGATAGTCAAATATTTTAAGAGTTGGTTGCTATGTGGAGTATTCCATTCTCTTTACATTACCAGGACAAAAAAATAATAACGAATTCCCATTTGAGAAAAAGTATATTGGAAAATTTAAAGGAATAACAAGCCATATCTCGAAAATGGTTCACTCAACAACAACAAATGTATATGACGTAAATTGTGTATTTTAACGCGATCTACATTTTTTGTATAGTAAAATTTTGTCTATCTCTTATGGTTTACCAGTTATGCAAAAGTCGTTCCGAATGAAGAATACTTTTCGAGACATTCCCAGAAAATTCGAGATATACAATTCATTTGCCATAAAAATGTTTGTTCTGTATGGCTCTCCGCAGTCGTTGTAATGTCTCGCAATAAACACTACGCAACTCACACAGTGAATCGTAGCGACCATGTTTCCGTTCCAAAAACTAGGCTCACAATGGCATAGTGAAGTTGGCTGTGGCTGAAGGTAGATGGGGGACATGCGCAGTCGTCCTCCACGCACAAACTGTTTCCACCGCTCGTGTGGTTGCGCTCCTGCGCGATCGGAGGTTGAAAAAAATAGCCCTCGTATTTTTATGGCAAATTAAATGTATATCTTGAATTCTCTGGGAATATCTCCAAAAGCCCTCTTCATTGTGAATAGCTTTTGCATAACTGGTAAACCGTAATAAATAGATAAAAATGTTTGTACACAAAAAATGTAGATCTGCTTAAAACACACAAATTATGTCATATACATTTTTGTTTGAGTGAACCATTTCCGAAATATTCCTTGTTATTTGCTTCAATTCTCCAATGCTTATACATTTTCTCAATATACATATATATATATATACTTCGTTATTCGTTTTTTATGTCCTGGACATACAAAGAGAATGGAATGCTCCACATTGCAACCAGCTCTTAATAACATGAAGTAGATATAGAACAAGTGTTTGTAGAAATAGTTTGTACAAGAGTAGAGAAGGTCTGTGAGTGCAACACATCAGTTTTTTGTTTTTTTACTTTACTTTGGATACAATTTAAATGTAATACTCAATTATTTAGAAAACATTACATTGTCTTTGGAAGACTTTAGTAATGTAAGACGTAAAACCGACCTTTTCCATTATAATCTACACCGAGTTGACGGAAACGAGTGGTTCAGCTACCCTACTGAATTCATGATCCCATCTGCGGAGAAATATCGATGCAATAATGAATTCCTCAAAATCCCAAATATCTGTTTTACTTTCTCTACTCTTACTGTAAATAGAATCGAGCGACGTGGCGCCATGGTAACGCGTGTGCAACTCGTTTTCGGTAGGTCCCGGTTTCGATCCCCGGTGGCCAACCGGTCTGACCTATGGGCTTTCCGTGGTTTCCCCGGGTCGGAAGGCGAATGTTAGGTTGGTTCATCTTCAGTCACGACTTTCCTGCCCCTCATTTCCTGTATCCATAATCTCCTAAAATGGCATTTGTTTCAATGTGTAGGGCGGGTTGCGGCTGGGCGGTGGATGCGCGCTTTGTAAAGGTTTGTTCCCTGGTGTCGCCGCGGGACTGTTCAGTTAGGACCCGTCTCTGAGTGGGCCCCACCAGAGGGGACCGCCGAAGTCTGGAGGCTTGTGAGTGGGCCCGGGCGGCGTCGGATGCGTTCGAACTAGAAACGTTTGGAACTTCGTCCATGCTTGCGCCCATCGTCATCCGAATCTGGTCGCCCTTCGGGTTTCTCCCCTCATCCCTCCCTCCCTCCCTCCCTGGGGTCTCGGTAGAGCGGCCTACTTGCGGTACTCAGCTCCTGGGGGCCCTGTGTTGGTCTGTACCTTTACCTTCATAGTAAGTAGAGGAAAATTTCATGTCCATATTTCAGCATATATACGTACATACGTTGAGCCCCTGAATCCTCCAACAAAAAGCACTTTTAGAAAAAGTTCCGTGTGTGTGTACAGCATAACTCAAAAATTAGAAGTCGGTTAATTACCAAACTTTACACGAAGACTTTCAAAAAGATTCCCCATCTCAAACTACCATTTTATGGAAAATGTTATGGAAATTTTTTTCTCAAAAATGACTCTTAAGAATTTTTATTAAAACACCATATCTTTAATATATTTTCGTGACAAATAAAATGTATACCTTGAGTTTTCTGGGAATAGTTTCTGAAGTCTTCTTTATTCTGAATGACTTTGCATAATTGGTAAACCGTAGGATGTAGGATGTGTCTATCGGAGGGGAATACCTCGCCACTGCGACTATCTTGATCTATTGTGACTACACCCCCCGGGAGGCAGGGATGAGGTGAAGGATCTGCAGCAGGTCTCAGGTGCGCAGGCAGACAGCGCCACAGAGACGCGTAGAAGTCCCTAAGATTTTCAGGTTGAAACACCCGCTCACCAGTAGAGGTGCATAATCCCGAGAGAAGGCGACGAAACGACTCTAGTAGGCTGGACAACACATCCTGGCATTCACGGGGAGAAATCTTTACAATGCGCAAGCAACTACGCCATCTGCCTGACGTCATCAGCGCTGCAGGACCCGAAGACACTCGTGAAACATGAGAGGGAGTGATGAATTGAAAGGAAATGGATACACCACCCCGGCATTTGCCTAGGCGACCAGAGGAAAATCACGAAAAATCCCCATGGTCAGAATGGGCGGCCACCGGGAATCGAACCCGGGACCTTCCGAATGCGGGCCACAGAACGTTGTCGTCTGAGCCATCCTGCTTGGTTGGTATATTGTAAGACATAGACAAAGCCCCACTACACAAAAAAATGTAGATCTCGTTCGAGCACAGAATTTATGTCAAATACATTTTTTTGAGTAAATAATTTCCGAGATATTCCTTGTTATTGGTTTGAATTTTCAAATATTTGTACTTTTCTCAAACGGAAACGTTATTCGTTTGTTTGTTTTTTTTCCTGGTCATGCAAAGACCATGCAATATTTAAAAGCAATAATATAGCGACACGCTCCTTAAGAATCCGACTATCGCCTTAGCTATTGTATCCAACAAGGAATTGTGTAAATCTGTAATGAAAGCTTACTTGTACCAACAAGAAACACAAGGAAATAGATTTTGTAAGAATAGTTTGTAGAAGAGTGAGTGGAAAAAGTCATGCGTGTGCAACACACAAGAAATTGTTTTCGTCTTGAATAGGACTACTACTCTTACGGAATTCATAGGACCAGTTTAAATCATGCATCCATTTTAACGTTGTCTTCTGTTGCTACAACCTTCGCTGACTCGTCAGGGTTTTCTTTGGATGATCATATCGTTTACATCTTACATCTTTTTGTACCGTGGCGTTGTCAGAATTGTAGCTTTCTGAATCATCCTCTGTTTTAAGGGGTGTCTCCAGTTCTGGAATTGGTATGACCGCCTTAAGGGTTAACTTTCTGGGAGTAACATTCTTAACAGCGGAGTCTACCGCTGCTCCCGGTCTCTTTATTGGAAATGAAGTTCCACTTGTGAATGGCAGTGACTTAATTTTCTTTTCCTCCAACTTCTTCAGTGACTTAGACCAATAGATGTTTGCATTTAGCTCCAAGAGCCTCGGATGGAACAAACCTGGTCTGGTATCGCATCTGGATTCCATTATCGAAATCCATTGACGGCAGCACCAGAGTAGGTGTTTTTGCCCATGTAGCTGAAAACACCTCTATGTTTAGTGAATTCTCGACCCGCATTACTCTTCATCTACTTAGTCCCTTCAGGTAAGTAATTAACCTTCAAGGGCTTGAAAAAGCTTCTGTGAAGTGTTGAAGCCTATGTGTACAGTGCACTGGAAAGCAGATAAGGATGGTGTTCTTCTCACAAAAACCCAGGATCTGGATGAATTTGGCATTTACATCTAGTATCAGCAGGTACTTTCCAGTTGCTTTGGGAGTGTTTCAGCCAAACAAGGAACCGTCTGAATTATGTTAGTATCAGTAATTACAAATTTGGAACCTGGTATGAGTCAGTCACCAAACCCTTCCTTCCTATGGATCTCTTTGTAAATAATTAATGGTGGGACCTATTGCCCCTTCCATTGTAGCACGCCACCACCGATGTTTTTTTTTTCTTTCTCTACCACATACCACGTAGAGAAGGTATTGCATTCCACCCAAACATTCTATATCGATATTTCAACAGAAATACATTTTTTGAGGTCGCCAGAATTCTAAATAAACATTTTTAGAAACGATCTGAAAAGCGTAACTCAAAAACGAAAAGTCGGCGTTAAATTCAGCATCTTCCAAAGATACGACACGAAGATTTCAACTACACAACTAGCCTTTACATGGAACATTTTTAGAACATTTTTATTCTCAAAAATTACTCTACGATTTTATTAACATACCGTATATGAAAGATATTCACATGACAAATAAAACCTATATCTTGAACATTTTGGGAATAGCCAGTGAAGTCCTCTTCATTCGGAAGAAATTCTACATAATCTTGTATAACTGGTAAACGTTAAGCGATAGACGAAAATTTACTACACAAAATGTAGATCACTTTAAAACACACATTTCAAACGACTTTTTTGTGACATAAACCATTTCCGAGGAATCCGCTTGAATTGTTCAATACTCTTCATTCTTTAAAGTGCTGTCGACATTCTACTGTTTCTCGGAATTGTTTGGAAAGAGTATGGAATGTTTTAAGGTCTTTACAGAACGACCAGTTCTTAAACATTTGATATCGTACCCTAACATTCGATATTTTGCCCTAACAAAATGTGTGATGTAGCTATTTCTGCAACGGTTTAGCTTGATTAAAGTGAAATAGATGGTCAAATAAACTTTCGTAATAATAATTTGTATACCCAATAATAAACGGTAGAGGATAGAGAAAGTAATGTGAATGTAACCTTCCCTTTGCTTTGTTAGTGATTAAAACATCGTCCCTGTTTCCACGTTCACTTACCACTTTCGTCGTTCCGGTGTTCAGGAGAAACTCAGACTCGTTGGCATCGTAAAATCATTCACCTTTGTTAATTCTCACAAGTTAATCTCCTCAAGTAGAGAGTGCAAAACCCAAAGAATTCTCCCACGACCTCTCGAGCGCCTCAGGTTTCGTGATATAGAGATTACTGTTTCTTTTCAAGAATCCTCTCAGTCACTTTTGACCAGCACACTTCGTTTCTCTATCGAATTTATGCTCATATTGTCGCGTTTCAGCATTCTGAAAAAATCTGATGTGCCACACTCACATGACTTTCTCTACTCTTGTACAAACTATTTTTACAAACGTTTATTCTCCATATGCTTCATGTTAATCGAGATATCGAGATGTTAATCTTATTGCTAATTTTCTTGTAGATGCAAGGGGAATATGATAGGTTATAAGCGATAGTCAAATATTTTAAGAGCTGGTTGCTATGTGGCGTATTCCATTCTCTTTGCATGTCCAGGACATAAAAAAAATGAATAACGAATTTGAGAAAAACTATAAGTATTGGAAAATTTAAGGGAATAACAAGCAATATCTCGAAAATGGTTCACTCTACAAAAAATGTATACGGCATAGATTGTGAATTTTAACGCGATCTACATTTTTTGTGCAGTAAAATTTTGTCTACCTCTTATGGTTTACCAGTTATGCAAAAGTCGTTCACAATGAAGAACACTTTTGGAGACATTCCCAGAAAATTCGAGATATACATTTCATTTGTTATGAAAATATCTTAAACATATGATATTTTAATCAAAATCGTTAGAAGCATATTTGAGAAAATTAAAATTTTCGAAAAAAGTTCCATGTAAAGGGTAGTCTGGGGTGGGGGGATTTTCTTGAAAACCTTCGTGTCGCATCTCTGGAAGATACTGAACCTAAATACCAAGTTTGGTGTTTATCCGACTCTTCGTTTCTGAGTTATGCTCTTCACAGACAGACACACAGACAGACACACACACGGACATGTTTCCAAACATGCTTTTTTTTGGATTCAGGGGGTGTCAAAACATGCATTTCCGGTGAAATCTCGGTATTGAATTTTTGGGGGAATACAATACTTCCCCTACTTACTATACGTAATAGAGAAAGTAAAAAGGACTGCATCGATGTCAGAGGAAACCCTATTCTAGAACCATTCAACAGAAATTAGGTACGTTCCTTTTCCTCACACTCGAAAGCATGGCCATGGGCCCTCTCTTGCACGATTTTGCAGTTCCACAAATGTGTTCGTGGAGTGGGGGTTTTGGAACACGGTTTTCCTCTGCCGTCCGGGCAGATGACCGTTTGGTAATTATTCCACATCCTTAAGTCGTCTGCATTCCATTTAAGCCCACTACCCTTTGGTAAAGATTTTTACTTTTGTTTCATTTTTCCTGGTATCTTAAACAATGTTAATAGACCAATCGTTGAACATGTTCCAAGCTGAATTATAACGTAATTGTTAACTGAAGTATGATAATCTTATGCTTCAAATGTTTCATTCAAAAGTATTTCAAAAGTAAATTTTTACTTTAAATTTTAGCACTTTTCTTTATCTCTGGAAATGACAAGAAAAGTGTATGAATGGGTCTATGTATTTGAAGAATCCAATAGACAAATTAGTTCATTACATTTTTATTTTCTGTAATAATACGAATACAATGCGAATATCATCTTCCTTCTTCTTCTTATTCTTTTTAAATTAGCGTTCTTTAACCAGTTAAGTCATATCGGACTAAGGATGAATGAAATGAGCCCGAGATCCAGAGAGCTTAAAGTTACCTGACGTTCATCGTTTCAGATAATGAGAAATCTCGAAAAAAAAATTCATCCGTGTAACTCACCTTAATCGAGATTCGAACTCGCTACTTTGAATGCGAAGCAAACATGCTATCCCCACACCACAGGGCCGTCCTCCTTTGTGTAGTAGTTACTATGCTATCCTCTAGTTCCCCAGGTCGCGGGTTCAAACCCGGCAGAGGGCGATGGATTTTATTTGGGCGTAAAAATCCTTAGTATGGCTTCTTTCGGAAGGGAAGTAAAGCCGGTGGTCCCGTGTCGTAGATTTACGGCACGTAAAAGAACCTGAAGCCTGATAAAAGGCTCTGGGCAAAATTACCGGCCCTTCACGCCCAGTATAGAATGGGACGGTAAGGACCACATCAGTTAAAGAGCGTCCATAAATAAACTCAATTTTCCACACCACAGGGGCGGGCATTATTATTATTATTATTATTATTATTATTATTATTATTATTATTATTATTATTATTATTATTATTATTATTATTATTATATTATTGTTATTATTGCTGTTTTTGTTTTGTGGAATGAGCCAAAATACAACTCGTGATTTTCAAATTCCCTATTCATCAGTACAAATTTAGTCAGCTGTGTACTCTCCTGGCAAATGCACTGCCTCATTTCTAAATCAGATGGTCTAGCGTTTTGCATTATTAGCTATGGAATATACCAATGCCTTATAATACGAGGGAGAGTCCAGAAAGTCCCAGACGTTTTGGCCTATCGTGGCGATGAGTAGGACTAGAGCCACCATCTTGGTGTCAGAACGTTCCTACATTCAGTACGCATCCAGCTGTGGTAGCGTGAGGACTGTGTCTTCCTTACTGTGCTCTCTGTGAATTGTTAAATTGTGCGCTGCAATAGAAAATCCCGCCACTTGTGAAGTGCGGTTGGCTAAAAAGAAACAAACTAATTGAAATTTATCGCCAACTTTGTGTTGTTTACGGACAAGGAATAATGAGTGAAAACCGAGTCAGGCAATGGTGCATTTATTTTAAAAATGGCCGCACCAATGTTCACGACGAGGTTCGCAGTGGTGGGCCTAGCCTTATGACTGATGAACTGTCAGTGCAAATCAATGACAAAATTCGTGAAAATCGTCGTTTCACGATTACAGAGCTTTCGGAAAATTTTCTCCAAATTTCACGGAGTTTGGTGCATCAAATTGATGCTTTGATACTGACGCTGAACTGTATGCCTGTGTAAACCAGTGGTTGAAGTCGCAGGCGGCAGATTTCTACAGAGAGGGTATTGAAAAACTTATGCCACGGTATGATAAATGCCTCAATTTGAATGGCGATTATGTACAAAAATAGCTTAAGAGTGTACCTTTCAAATGTAGATAATAAACGTTGATATTTGCATTTTGTTAATTGTTTATTTCAAAACGTCTGGGACTTTCTGGATTGTATTTCAAAGTATGCTCATGCTGTAGAGTAGTCACATAAGGGCCAAACTGAGCTCGGTGTAGAAAGCTTATGATTTGAAAAATGCAGTGGGAGCTGGCTGCAGGCCACGTCAGAGTCAGGCTCCCTCTGTACCGTTTGTGTCTGTGAAGCACTCGCTGTTTGACACGCCGATATCGATTACAACACGCCGCTCTACTTCATTATTAAGTCTTGCCCTGCCGCCATCTCCCCCGCTGCCTCTCGGTGCCATCAGTTGGACAGAGTTCGTTACACATGCCGCCGTGGCGTCTTCCTGTACTCCTCTCCATCTTAAAAGTGCATAAGAGCACGGTATTACGTAAGCATTTAGCATACTTTCTCTACCACTTGCCTATAGTAAATAGGCTATTCCATCCAAAACCTGGATATGCGGATTACATCGAAAATACACGTTTTGAGGTTCTCTGAATGGAAAAGAAAAAACATTTAGAAGAAATCTGATATGTTTCATTCTTATGACCTTCTCTACCCTCTATCGCTTATTTAGTGGGTATATAAACTATTCTTACAAAAGTTTCTTTTCCTATCTACAGAGAGAGCGAAAAGACTACGAACCGGCTGCGCGGTGTTTTTCCTGTCTGCATCTTCGGCACTCGTTGCCGTCTGCCGCTGTCTTAGAAAGGCGCGGATGAAACCATACAACATTTTTAAAACTACTTTTAAATGCTTTATTTATTTATTTATTTATTTATTATTTATTTATTTATTTGTGCTAGCTAACTTCCTTAAAATATGGCTATACATCAGCCCAAGCTGTTATCTTGCCATATTCTACCCATATTACATTCTTCAATTATACACAAAAATGATAATAATAATAATAATAATAATAATAATAATAATAATAATAATAATAATAATAATAATAATAGTAATACCAAAATAATAATCTAATAATACTAACATTATAATAATGATAATATAATTACATAACTTAACAGCACATAATGCAACTAATTCACATCTCCTTTTATTGCCCATAACCATTTCTTTTTTACTTTGGACATGTACATTCCTACCTTTTTACTGTCTGTTAAAAATCTTGCTTAAGGCTACTTTCCTGTGTAGTTTTAACCTTTTCCCATTTATAGCTTGCTTTCTCCAATGCTGTGTACCTTTACAATCAAAAACGATATGTTCTAAATCTTCTCTTTCCCCACATATTGGACACTGGTTCTGTGGGAACCCATTTCTTATTCCTATTAGTCTCCATACACCCGCTCGTGCCCAGGCTATACTTTCTCTGTGTTCCTTATTTGAGCTATCCACATACTGTTCTCTAGTCCATACATTTTTATTAATATATATGATTCCAAGGAACTTTTCTTCCCAACGTTACTAAATAAATTTTGTATCTCTATATCTTCAAACCTCCGCCTAGCTTCTTTCCAAAAACCCTTAACATTATTTTTCCTCCTTCTCCAAATTTCTCCCAGACCACTATTTTCCAAATTAGTTTAACAACTTTATGTAATGTGTTTGAGGACAGAATTCTTAGTAGAGATTTGTGGCCCCCTCGGTCCCCCGACCTAACCCTTTGCGATTTCTATCTCTGGGGTAACTTAAAACAAAGTGTATAAGACAAACCCACCTCTGGAAGAATTACAACAAAATATCCGCCAAAAAATTGCCAGCATTTCTCAACGTGAACTGCGCTGAGTGATAGGTAGTTTCCTAAAGAGGTGCCAAAATTTATGGACAACAACGGTGGTCAGTTTCAGTATCTCCTTTCGTAAACTTGATAAGTAAAGTCTTTAAAAGTAGTTTTAAAAATGTTGTATGTTTTCATCCGCGCCTTTCTATGATAGCAGTAGACGGCAACGAGCGCCAAGGACGCGGACAGGAAAAACATCGCGCAGCCGGTTCGTAGTTTTTTGGCTCTCTCTGTACTTCATTCTAATCCAGATAAATATTTCCAGAAATAGCTGTATTACAGCACTTCGTTATAGATACAGAGGGAACAGCGATAGTCAAATGTTTAAGAACTGGACGCTATACGCTGGTCAATTAAGTACTCTTATCCTGGCATCGCGAGAAACAACTGAAAGTCGACCAGACTTAACAGAATGGCTAAGTATTGAAGAGTTCTAACCTGCTGGCCCCGTAGCTCCTGCCTGTTGCGCAAGGGGTCCCGGGTTCGATTCCCGGCTAGAGGATGGGTTCTCTAGCCAAGATTATTCCTTATCCTCCCCAGAGTCTGGAAGTACGAATGAGAGTCAAATGTGTGTATGATCTAATCGTTACAAACCAAAAGTGCAAGTAACCTAACGACAAGAGTTACACGAGTTAATACCATTGCCAATAGGCAATAAGTTGCAAAGGAAAGGCCGCCGATAAGGCACATGCAGTTAAAGGCGGGGTATAAATGGAACTACAAAAAAAATCGATCAATTAATAACGGATACCTCGGAAATGATTGATACCACAAAAAAAAGTTATTTCGGATAAATTGTGTATTTTAAAGAGATCTACATTTTTGTGTAGTGGGTTTTCGTCTATCGTTTAATGTTTACGAGTTATACAATACAAGATTACATTTCTTGGCTAAAGTGCGCGAAGCTAGGTCAGATTTGTTAGTCAAAGGTAATTTATTTTTATTTTCCTTTTTCCTTTCTTTTTTTGTTTCTTTTTCTGTTGTTTCTTTTGTCACAATACCTTGTATCTTGAATATACATGCGCGGTCAATGACCCATGCACTAAATAATTGTGTAATAACTTCAATAATTCGAAACTAATAAAGATACCTTATCAGTCTGTCTGCAAGATTATACAAAATTCTTTCCGAATGAATTTGACTTCACAGGCTACCCAATTAATTCAAGATATACGTTTTATTTGTCATGTAAATATCTTTAGTATATGGCATTTTAATAAAAATCATTAGAGCCGTTTGTTAGAAAATAAAAAGTTTCGAAAAAGGTTCCATGTAAAGGGTAGTTGAGAGTGGGGGGGGGATTTTCTTGAAAATCTTCATGTCGTATCTTTGGAAGGTGCTAAACCTAAATTCTAGTTTTGGTATTTAATTGACTTTTCGCTTTTGAGTTATGGGCTTCACACACACACAAATGGACCTTTATCTAAAAATGTTTTTGGGTTCAGGGGACCTCAAAAAATGTACGTTCGGTATGAAATTTTTGGATGAAATGTAATACCTTTTCTCCTACTATGTACATGCTAGATAAAGTAAAAATCTCCGCGCGCGCACTTGTGTGTGTGTGTGTGTGTGTGTGTGTGTGTGTGTGTGTGTGTGTTTAAGTGCCCGTCCATGTGTCTGTCTGTAAACAACATAACTCAAAAACGAAAAGTCGGTTAATATCAAACTTGTGTTTAAATTCAGTGTCATTCCAATGATGCGACACGAAGATTTTCAAGAAAATCCCCCACCCCAAACTACTCTTTACATCAGCGTTGCCTTTAAAGGGACACGAAATTTAATCCCTTGCATGTTTTGTTCTTCGGTTTGCCTGTCGTCCAAGGAACTTCTACTCCATTAGCATTGTGTTGTCGTAAAGTCCGACCACTCCCAACACCTCAAGTTGGAGGCAAAAAGGAGAAGAATGGCATCAAATGTTACAAAATGGCATTCCTGCTCTACTGCAAAACCTTTCTTTTCTTTCCTAAACCTGGCTTTAAGGATTTTTATCAAAATACCATATGCTTAAGACATTTGCATAACAAATAAAGCATCTTGAATTTTCTAGAATAACTTGTGAAGTCCCTTACATTCCGAATGGGATTTTTATAACTTAAGCTTAAGAGATAGATAAAAAATAATGTACAAAAATCTGAATTTTGCATCCACATGACTTCCTCTACCCACATTTCCACAAACTAAGTTTACAAAATTTTGTTCTTCGGCATGTTTCTTGTTAATCGCGATAAATGTTTTTATTACACATTTTTGCTGTACGAGAGGCGTTCTAAAAATTCTCAGCCTGACTCAGAAATGTCGTGAAGATTGCCAATTTACTATAATACTTAAGTCACATCCTGTAGATGGCGCGCTGTAAAGTTTCAGACTCTCTAAGTGTAGTCATTTGTTTGCGATGAGAGTGTAAACAAGCTAATATGATCATTTTCTACAAAAGGGATAAAACTGAAACACTGAGTGTGATAAAGTACTTTATTTTGAAGGGTTTAGACCAACGGAAGTAGAAAAGGATTTAGATTCGACGTTAAAAAATTATTCTCCTTCGTTTTTGAGGTTAAAATGTGGGCTACTCAATTTAAGCGTGATAGTTTCATAACATAGGTGAAACATGTATTCACCACTACGTGCCATAGAAAAAGGAGTAGACCAAATACTGGGTGGCAACAGGTGAAAGCGTTCAAAAAAAATAATATCCGGTTCCATCTGCAGGAAAAGTTATGGCTACGGTTTTCTGTGATTCTCGTGGTATGGTGCTCTTCCCCGTAGGAGGGTTTCGACACTTTTAGCTGTCATAGTGCGGGCGTTGACCCTAGTACCCATGATACTTCTGACGTCACTAAAAGTAAGCTGGGCAAACGTCTGAGCCGCTCTCCTCGGATTTAGTTGGACTCGGCAGGACAGTAGATCCCGATACTCATGGAAGATCATGTCCAGGCAGAGCTATGAGTCGCCTCAGTGTCCTCCGGTACTAGCCTGGAGTGCTAGGAGACGTATGCCAGAACGCTGTTGCCCCTACCAGAGTTGTTCGGTAGTCTACCCTTACATACTGGCCTAACGGAAATCTCTCAAAGTGCACTCGGTTGGCTTCTTCCTGATCAAAGAAGGGGAGCTTTGTCTCCAGTTAGACCTTCGTTTCTGTGGTGTTCATAGACTACCTACATTAATATATTTTATAATCAGCAGTAATATTAACAACATATTATTATGGCCTAGTTTAAAGCGATATATATTTTAGAACGTAAATATATTACACCTAAATGAATTTCTATGTTTTCTCAATAACAGATCATTTATTTAATTCATCGCTTTCAATGAAAAGGGAAAAATAATCTAAAAAAATTGTTGTGATTCGTGACATTTTAAATTTATTTTTCTGTAAAAATGGAAAATTATTACCTATCATATTCATGGACTATGTTTTTCAGTTGTTGTTTTGAATTGAGTAAAATGAGTCAACATAATTTTTACGTCTAAACTGTCTTTTGTTTGTAGACAATTATCAGATATAGATACAAAAGTATTTTTCTCTATTCCAATGGATTATAAGAAATATTCAGGTTCTAGAAAATAAAAGTTGCACAGTACATGTTCGAAGAGAAGGTTTTCAAACACCCGTACATAAAAACACTGATGACAAACGCTTCCACAGAAATCTGTAAACTGCACAGCAATATTTTTAAAGTAAATTTGATGCTTAAAGCGTCCAACAATTAATATTGTTAACATTAAAATAAAAATTATGGGGAGATTATTATTGCTTCTTTCATTGTTAAAAGGTAATGAATCACTGTGTGATATCCTTATTTGGTATATATAGTATGGTGTTTCATTTATATATTTGTACTCATTGCTTGGCTTGGATATGAGCAAGTTTTGAAGTTTATAATAAACTAGAAGATCCAGTAACCTCTCTTGTTTAATTTCTTTAATTACAGATATTCTCTCTCTCTTTCTCTTCAGCACTTTTTGTATCTATCCCTACTTTTCTGTCTCTCTACTCCCCTCTCTTCTGTGTCTCGATCCCTATCTCCTACAATATTTACTTCCTTCCTCTTCTCTTGCCTCTCTCTCTCCCTCTCTAGCACTCTCAGTACCTATCCCTACCTATCTGTCTCTCTACTCCCACTCTCTCTCTCTTCTCTCTCTCGATCTCCCTCTCAAATAATCTTTACTTCCTATCTCTTCTCTTTTCTCTCTCTTTCCATCCGTCTCACTTTCCTTTATGTTTGTGTAACGTACATTTGTGAGATTTTGAAAACCTGTTAAAAATTGTTTTTCTTCGGTGTTAATAAAAACTTTATTACAATATAAGTTAAGACCACTGTGCTGTTTTTGGGATCAGAACTCTAAAGTTTCCCTTGTAAGCCAGAAAACGTAAATATGATGTGGGGTAGTGTAATGTGTCCAATTGGCTTGTGTATGGGGTGCTCGATTCAAAATATTAGTTTTTGTTTAGATAGGAGAGATAGCAATCGAATAATGCTGAGGCATTTAATGACTTTTTTAGGCGGTTTAGAGGTGGGAAAGTATCACTGCATCATCAGTATTTAGAGTCTTGAAACTTCTTTAATTTATATGAAACGTGCATTGGAGCTTTTACTGTAATGCCTTTCCTTTCATGAGTTCTAACGTTTGCTCTGGCAGAGTTATCATGGATGAATTTCACCAAGGTATATGTGTTACGAATAGCTTACAGTTTATCACGTAAATTATATCCCATTCCTAATTTATTTTATTGTTCTTTTCTTCTTTATTTGGAATAAGCAAATTAGAAAGGGTGTTATTTTTGAACAAACTATAGCACAATATTTTACACAAATGACATTTTCCAGACATATTCAAATTACTGTTAGTGGCGTTACGATGGCAACAACAGATTGTGTTCACCAAGGGTATAAACGGAAAACGATTACATTACTATAGGACAGGCATGTCAAGGTTGCATACTGGAGGCAGTAGCGCTTGCGATGGTTTGGGGGCGTGCTGCCTTCAAGACACTCATTTCCTCTGCTTCAGGCTGATACTACAATGAACTGTTTTGGTTTAAAAGCAAACTGCCATTTGTTCTATCTACCTGCCTGTTACGTTTTAAACTGATTCCTGCTTTAGAGTATTGCAATCATCGCCGCTGCTCGAAATGATGTCCTTGCGCCCGCAGACACAGGTGGAGGTGTATTTCAGTGTTGACGTGCACACAGTAACAGCTCAGGTATTAGGGTACGACCGGCTGCTCTTTCGAGATGCGTGATCGAGATATTCTACAATTCGTTTTCGACGGTAATCACTCAATAGGACCAGCCATTACCAAATTCTCAGATAGCGTCGAATTCTCTTGCCAGTGAGATAAAACCGGAAGATGTAGGGCCCAAATACTCGATTTCCGAGAATCTCACAACATACTCTAAGACTTCAAGGAGTTTGGTGTCTATCCTGTCAAAGTCCGGGAAGGACTGTTCATTATCCCAGCAATGTTAGCTTCGTTGTTGAAGAATATACTCTTTGTACCATAACATTAAGTTTGAATCTTCACCTAGAACCATCAGTATCACGGTACACTAGGGACATCTGCTTTTGAAAGAGTGGAAGAGTAAACGGTTATAAGTTTGGATGAGTCATTAAATATTCTTCTTCTCTTAAATTATCAGAAACAATTCGCTTATTAATATTTCTTATGTAACTGTTTGTGCAAAACTGGACAATAATTTCGATTCGTGTCCCATTATAACTTCAAAAATTGTGGGAAGTAATTAAGATAGCAGGTAGCGTATTTTCTTAGTGGCACTTACACTGTACGAGATTTTTATAGATTAAAGGAATACATCCATATACACACAGACAAGTAAACAACAATTTTTAAAACATGTGGTTTCAGCGTAGCGTGTATTAATATCAATAGCTAATTTGTCCTATACTGTTAGCTACCAGAAACATTTGGATCACTGTTATATTACATAAGCCTTTTCATTAACAACCTTACACACTGTGACCGCAGCTCGGACTACCGCCAAAACTAGTTACAATAAGAAGAAGAAGAAGCACATATCTTGTCATAAGACATAGAAATGTTGTTTTTCTCCATTCGCTTATTTCTGACATCTTCTCAAGAAATCTTCCTTTACTTTGGACAGTTCAATATCCGAAATTGAGTGAAATTTTCACAGATGTTTTCTTTTAGTTCTTCCAATATATAGTGTTTGTTGCATATACCTTATTAATTTCTCTACTACGTATAGTAAGTAGGGGAAGTATTTCCCACTCAAAATTTTCTATATAGAGACTTCACCGGAAATATATGGTTTGATGCCCCCTGAATCCAAAAAAGCATTTTTAGACAAAAATCCGTGTGTGTGTGTGCGTGCGTGTGTGTGTCTGTGAACAACATCAACACAAAAACGAAACGTTGGATCACATCAAACGATGGATCACTACCTTCCAAAGATGCGACGCTAAGATTTTTCCCCTACCCCAGACTATTCTTTACATGGAAGATGTTTCGAAAATTTTGATTTTACAAAAAATGGCTCTAACGATTTTAATTAAAATAGCATATATTCAAGATATTTACAAGACAAGTAAAATGTATATGAATTTTCTATCGTTTATTAGTGGGCGTACACATTATACTTACTAAAGCTTATTTTTATATCTACTAATAATACAAATGAACCTTTGCAGAAACAGCTATATTACACATTTCGTTATGGATACAAAGGGAACAGCGATAGTCAAATGTTTAAGAACTGGACGCTATATTCCAACCTTTGCAGAAACAGCTACATTACACATTTCGTTATGGATACAAAGGGAACAGTGATAGTCAAATATTTCAGAGCTGGACGCTATATTCCATACTGTTTCCATGCAATCGCGAGAAACAATTGAAGTTGAAAGCACTTTAAAAAATGACCAAGTATGAACAATTAAAAAAATTAATAATAAACAATATCTAGTAATAGGTAATGGCATAAAAACAGTAATTTGAAATAAACTGTGTGCTTTAAAGGCATCTACATTTGTGTGTGTGTGTGTGTGTGTGTGTGTGTGTGTGTGCGTGTGTGGAACGTCTTCATCTTTTGCTTAAGGTTTCAGTTATACAAGATTATACATAATTCCTTCCGAATGACGAGTACTTCAAAGCATATTCCCAGAAAATTCAACATGTACATTTTATTTTTCATGTAAATATCTTTAAAATATGATAGTTTAATTAAAATCGTTAGAGCTATTTTTAGAAAATTAAAATATTCGAAAAATGTTGCATGTAAAGGGTAGTTTGGGGTGGAGAAATTTTGTTGAAAATCTTTGTGTCGCATTGTTTAAAGATGCTGAGCCTAAATACCAAGTTTGGTATTTATCCTACTTATCATTTTTGAGTTATGATGTTCACAGACACACACACACACACTCACGCACATGTCCCCAAAAATGCTGTGGGCTTCAAAACATGCATTACCACTACGTACGTGGTAGAGAAAGTAAAAATTGTTAAAATACCTATTTTTAAGGAAAGAGACTTCTCAAATTTTATTTAATATTAGTTTAGTAACTGGCTGTTTCGATACCAGATTATTATGCAAATAATCACTCAAAAGTATTCAGCAGTTTCCATCTTAGTACGAGATAAATTTCTGCGAATGAAATTACATTTGTCCATAAGCACTACACATGCAGCACAAAGAGCAAATTTCCAGCGCATTTTGCGAGAAGAGTCCACTTCTCAGCTTTCACATGTCTACAGACTCGCTCATAGACGAGTGCTTCTCAAAATCTCATACTGCCGGGAAGCAATAATTTGGCATCCTTGTAATGGTGTAGGCAACCGTTTTGGCTTCTCGCAATAATCTGCTAATGAACTCTTCTCGCCAGAACTTCTCAACTTTGTGTCTAAAGGGAAAAACGACAACAAAAATCTGATATGTTGCATTCATATCACTTTCTCCATTCACTCTTCCACAAACTATTCCTAGAAAAGCTTAGTCTTCTATCTCCTTAATCGAGATAAACCTTCATTATAGTAGGCTGTAATAAAATTTTTAAAAAGCGGATCGCCATGTAGCGGCTTTGAAATTCTATATTCTTTGCATAACAGCTAGAGGAAAAGAATACCGACTAAAACATAAGTAGCTATTTGAAAATACAAGCCAATAATAAAACATTGTACGTGACACATTCACATGACTTTCTCTACCTTCTGTCGTTTATTAGTGGGTATATAAACTAGTCTTACTGAAGCTTATTCTTATATCTACCTCATTTAATCCAAATAAACCTTTCCAGAAATAGCTATATTACACATTCCTGGATGCTATATGCTGCTCTTAAAATTTCGTACTTTTTCAATGGAATTGCGAAAAACAACTCGGCTTTGACAGGGCTTTAAAAGAATGGCTATGTATTGAGCAGTTCTAACCATTAATAACGGATACCTCGGAAATGGCTGATACAGTAAAAAGAGTTATTGAAATAACTTCGTTGGACAGGGATTTTGTATAATCTTGTATAACTGGCAAACGTTATGCGACAGACTCAGAAATGTAGATCTAATTTTTGGGTGGAATGTAGGTAATACTACGTATAGTAAGTAGGGGAAGTATTGTATTCCACCCAAAAATTCGATACCGATTTTTCACCGGAAATACATGTTTTGAGAACCCCTGAATCCAAAAAAAGCATTTTTGGAAACATGTCCGTGTGTGTGTCTGTGTGTCTGTGAACAGCATAACTCAGAAACGAAGTCCGATAAACACCAAACTTGGTATTTAGGTTCAGTATCTTCCACAGATTCGACACGAAGGTTTTCAAGAAAATCCCCCCACACCAAATTACCCTTTACATGGAACATTTTTCGAAAATTTTAATTTTCTCAAAAATTACTATAACGATTTTGATTAAAATATCATATGTTTAAGATATTTTCATGAGAAATGAAATGTATATCTCGAATTTTCTGAGAATGTCTCCAAAAGTATTCTTCATTGTGAACGACTTTTGCATAACTGGTAAACCATAAGAGATAGACAAACTTTTACTACACAAAAAATGTCGGTCGCGTTAAAATACACAATTTATGTAATATACATTTTTTTGTTGAGTGAACCGTTTTCGAGATATTGTTTGTTATTCCCTTAAATTTTCCAATACTTATATTTTTTTCTCAAATTCGTTATTCATTTTTCTGTCCTGGTAATGCAAAGGGAATGGAATACTCCACATAGCAACCAACTCTTAAACGCTTAAAGCCTAGCAATTCCCCTTGCATCTACAAGAAAATTAGCAATAAGATTAACATCTCGATATCTCGATTAACATGAAGCATATGGAGAATAAGCGTTTGTAAAAATAGTTTGTACAAGAGTAGAGAAAGTCATGTGAGTGTAACACATCAGAATTTTTTGTATGTGGCGTTTATTTAGTACTCCATCATACCGACAGATGCAGCCATGACATTAATTTATCGGTCGGGAATTGTTATACTCAGTTTAATTTTATAACCACAAATTTCACATTTATTGTAATTGTATTTGTAAGTAAAACGAAGTAACATAAGCAGTATTATTTAACTATATACAGTAAAACGAGTTGTAAAAAATAAAATAAAAAATAAATAAAAACTCGAACCACTTGCGTAGAAGTTAAGTAGCCCAAATCAGTGTATCGTGGCTTGTATTATAGAGTTAGCCAAAGCGGTGCACAGAAGTTGACGGTTGTGCACCGCGCGCTCACTCGAAGGGACTTTGAAAATTTTAACCGCTCAAGAGACCGGCCACTTTTAGTTTGGCCGAGTGTACATTCTGGAAACAAGCTCTCTAAAATCGAATTAAAGGATACTTGTAATATGTTTACTTAGAGACTTACGCACACATACACAACACACGCACTCCAGAACTGCCACCTCAGCATTATTAGCTTCTTATCCCAATATTTTCACCCTTCCATTGCTTACACCTAGCGTTTAGAAGCCCTAGTGGGACTCGGATCTTATACAGCTTTACTTTCTTGTTGTCAGCACAAGCCCTCAACCCTTCAGCCAACTTACGGCGTGCTATAAAACCGTATAAAGCTCAGATAAATAGGGTCACGTTGAGCTTGTCTTTCCCAGGTTTGCACACTGGTAAACGTTTCACGTATTGGTAGTCAACTTACCGCCGCCTTTATTATCTGTTAGCACTCCATGCAGGCTGATTGCAGCAGTCTTATCTTTTTAATGCAGTGAACAGGATGGATGACTCCTTGCCTTGAACTTTGAATTCAACTCCAGATTGATTTATATGTATCGGAAATTGGAATCAGTCTGAAAAATTCAAAGCCATGGCCGTGATTTGAACCACGGATCTTCGGGTTTCCATGCCGTTGCTGTACCCATCTGAGCTATCATGGAAATATGTGAGTACGACATTAAATCTCTGTCGATTCACATTTTTCCGGTAAACTACAAGGCTTCTCAGATTAACATTGAGATAACGACCCACAATGTCGACTTACAATATCGCAAATGCTTTTAGTCTCGGGCTTCATAGATAACCACTAATAGATCAATCAAAGTAAGTCAGTTGAGAGATGCCGCCATGGTAGCTCAGAAAGCTGTAGATCAGTAGTTCAAATCCCAGATATGGAATTGAATTTTTCAGTCTGATTCCCTTTCCAATTTGGCCTACATTGAATAGTGGTTTACTATGAAGCCCGGGACTTAAAGCACTTATTATAATCTGTCTCAAAGTAGAACAGTCCTCTTCTAAACATATGGGAGAGAAGAAAGAGACAGTGAGATGGAACGTTCTTAGGCCGCTGACTGATGGAGGGAAATTTATTGGTGTTTTATTTGTTATTGCACAATAACCACCTCTAGGAAGTCCAGCACTGTAAGTAATTTTCTAGTCACTGCTCAGAATGACTTAGTTTCGGGAGAAGAAAAGAATACAAAGGTTTAGATAAATTTCTCTGTATCCTGCACATACACCACAGATGTGTTCTAGACTTGTGAATAGAATGTTTACAAAACACATACACAGGTGTTTGGAAATTCAGCTTACAAACTTTTAGGACTTGTAGAGGAGACTGAAAATATCACGTTTTGAATAGGAACCCATGTCCGGAAATGTAGCACTTCTGTGCTATATAACTATTTCAAGTCGGTTTGCCTGGTATGCAACCGGCTGGTCACGACAAGCGGTGTTTACGTCAGATGTCAATTGGCCTCTACTCTGGTTTGAGCCCTTTAGAGGCAGAGGAAGAAATTTTGGCACGAATTGTGGTCGCTGCACAACAAATTGCAAGGATACCAGGAGTGATGGAGAGACTACCAGGTACAATGTGTGCAACAAGTTTAGTGGTCGCCACATCGAACCGGAGTTGTAGCGGATCAGAATACCAACCAGGCTGTGATGAAGAGAGATACAGATTGTTCAGTTTAACTGTAAGCAAAAGTGTTTAATTTGCTTTTTGTTTCTTAGCTATTATTTCCTAATGGGTTGTAGTGAATCAGAATGGTAACCATCCTGTGAGGCAGACAAAAACAAATTTTTAAGTTTAACTGTAAGCAAAAGTGTTTGTGAAAACTCATTGAGTTTCCTGTTTAACTCTTTCTTAGCATTTTCTAACGAGTTGAATTGTAAGAAAAGTGATGTACTGAGCCACGCCTAACTAAAATACTTAAGCAAACGTGGTCGCTTTGAACACCTGTTTTCAAATGGTTACGGTACGTTTCCGGACATGGGTTCCTATTCAAACCATGATCTATTCAGTCCCCTCTACAGGCCCTAAAAGTATGTAAGGGGAATTTCCGAACTTCCTGTATGTACATAAGCATAGAGGCATAGATTAAACCGAAGAGAGACGCAGTTATACACTATTAACTTATTGTTGTTACATAATATGCATTCTAATTTTCCATTACTGATGAAACAGTTGTGCAGAGAGAGCCAAAAACTACGAACCGGCTGCGCGGTGTTTTTCCTGTCCGCGTCTTCGGCGCTCGTTGCCGTCTGCCGCTATCAGAGAAACACGCGGATGAAACCATGCAACATTTTTAAAACTACTTTTAAAGGCTTTACTTATCAACTTTATGAAAGGAGATGCTGAAACTGGCCACCGTCGTTGTCCATACATTTCTGGCACCTCTTTAGGAACCTATCCATCACTCGCCGTAGTTCACATTGAGAAATGCTGGCAATTTCCTGACGGATATTTTGTTTTAATTCTTCCAGGGTGTGTGTGTGTTTGCCTTATACACTTTGTTTTAAGTTACCCCAGAGATAGAAATTGTAACGGGTTAGGTTGGGGGACCGAGGGTCGACAAATATCTACTAATAATTCTGTCCTCAAACACACTTTCATAAAGATTGTAAGTAAAGCCTTTAAAAATGTTGTATGGTTTCATCCGCGCCTTTCTATGATAGCAGCAGACGGCAACGAGCGCTGAGGGCGCGGACAGGAAAAACACCGCGCAGCCGGTTCGCAGTCTTTTGGCTCTCCCTGTATAATACATAAGTTGTATTCCTATACCATGCAGCCCTTTCGGAACAAAGTACGTCTCGAGTGAATACAGATTCAGATGTTATTGTTTATCGTTCTTCTGAATTAAAGAGTGTATTTCTTACATCTCTCATAAACCTCACATTTCAATTCAGGTCTGTCAATCTGCCGAAATAAAACAAGCGATGCAAACCTTAAGAAGCGGCGAGAGGCAAATGATCGTGCCTCTTTCGCGATACTTAAGAAAGAAACCTCTTATGCTACTATACGATAATATTAATTCTATAAAACATATTTTATTAAGTTACTGGCAATTTCTTACTCGACTTATTGTCAAGAATTTATTGATGCTACAGCTAGTGTTGCTAAACATGTGTACACCCGTGGACAAAAAAATGAGTCATGTCTTGAACGCCAATTTTTTCTAAGTCCTACACGGCACAGGTTTTGTTTACACCATACCAATACAGTCGTGTAGCAACAGCAGCAGCAAATTGTTGTACGGCATTACTAAACATGCTACCTTCCATGTGTTTTCTCTGTAACGCTGTGGCGAAATGTACTTCCGAGGTTAAGACCGCAGGTTCGCTTCTCGTATGTAGCAAACACTTGCCTTTCTTTCTTCGTTTATAATGTTTAGTCAACTCATAGTGGCTACTTATTTTCGATATACTGCATTTCATACACAGAATTTGGTTAAGTTCATACTAGAATAGTTATTACGATGCAGAATACGTGGCTTCACATTTTCACCATGGTTACATATCTTTATCTTGTTGGATATCAAGGGAAGGTCTAGGTAAGTTGTGGCAGCTTCACGATACACTGAACATGCGCAATATACGGTAATACTTGATAATAATTTGATTCCCTCTGTGAGAATGAGATATCCCGATAGAATTATTGAATTCGTAAGTATAATCATCTTGTCCACACAAGTCAAACGGTTTCAAATTCGTTCTCAGAGAGGCAAGATATCACAGTGATAGACTGGCCTCTGTGTTCACCAAATTTGAATCCTATGAAAATCTATGGACTGAGGTGAAAAGGGAACTGCATTCAGATTTCCCTGCAGATGCGTGGACAAAATATGGCTTCTGGCACAAATTCAAGAAGCCTGGAATGTTGTAGCTTCTCGTCCATGTTACTACAGGGATTTAATCTATAACGCGAAAATTGAGGGCAGTTGTGGGCGCTCAGGGTTCATAACCTGATATTTATTATTACTTTTTTGTGTTTTATAAGATAATAGTTTATTTGCATTTATTTCTTTAGTTATTTAAAATGAGTGCTTTAGTGGAATTTTGTATTTATGTACTTAGATATGGTTAAAATTTAAAACGCCAAAGTTATATTAATGCAATATTATGTTCTGCACATCCAGTCATAAAATTAACAACATAAAAAATGACAATAAGTAATGTAATATTTGAACCGAGGAGCTTATGAACGCAAGCACTGCCTTCTTAACCTCTTAACATTATCCCACCTTCGTGTTTTCAGTAGCTTATAAGCGTCACCACCGAGAAACACCGTTATAAGGAGACCATTGCCCTCAAAGGCACAGACTATTCTACAGTTCCTTTGTGTGCGTTGTGAACACTGCTGTTAAGAAGGCACACGAAGCCCTCCAATTGTCACATGGAATCTCGGAATGACTCATTTTTGTTCATGGGTGTACACCTGTAGGTTAAACACGTGGAAGGTTGAGTCCTCTCCTCCTCATTGTTTACAACAGAATTGTTCTTGTCTGAAACAGAGTATAGATTTTAAGTCGCCATTAGGTAATGTCATCTGAAAATGAATTTATATTTAGTGCAGTACCAGCATGTCACTGTGGTACCTTAGTTAATTAAAGCAACAGCACAGAAAGCGAAGATCAGTAGTTCAAATCCCGTCATTGGCATTGTATCCTTCAGTTTGATTCTGTCTTTCCAACTTTAGCCTATATACAATATGTATGAAAGAAGACTTAATTATCATATATATGAACTGTTTATTGTTGTTAATTTAGCTTGCTAGTGTAAATTTATTGCAAGACTAATCTGGATTTCATGAAAGTTCTGTGTAAGATCTACTGTTTTTAGAAAGAATCGGCCACGAATGAAGGTAAAGCTTATCATGCATAGTTCCGTGCCAATAAAACGCTGAATGATAAGTTCTACACAAAAATAGGGTATTTTATTCTATCAACGGTTTTGTCGCGGACATCTAAACTCATTCCTAACGAAGGGTGAAGCGTGACGCCCTAAAGCTAAGGAAAGTTTGAAATAAATCTGAGTTCCTGCAAAAATTCTGTTTTCAGCTCTCTCTATGCCCTTCTTTCTCTCCAATAGGTTCATCCAAATTTTCTCGCAGTCATTATCGTAACAATAAAAATTTAAATGCCAAAATAAAAAGTGAGACGTAAAGGTGATAAATTTGAATTTGGTCATAAAAAGCGAATCTGAAAATTACTAAAATATTTCATTCTTTATGCTAGAGGGCTCTGTAAGATACCAATCTGGAGTTCTTCAACAGTTAAAAACTGAGGCAAAAGTACAGTGTACGAAAGAGCATTTGTATTATAGCATAGATAGCACTCAAGATACCGTCATGTGTATCTGAGCTTAAAAGTGAAACATTTGGGTTTCTCTAATAAAATAAGAGTTTCTGATACTGCTCCAAGATAATTCTCAACTAATTACAGAGTTGTAAGCAGACACCAGACGTTTCAGCTGTTATGAATTTCAGTGCCGATTCGAGGGGCAAAGAGTCTATTCTGTCCAATACTTGCCCCATAATATTCGGGCAACTGTTTTGAACTGACGGATCCTTAAGGTTTTTCGTTCCCATCCTGCTAAAAAATATAATTAGGCTATTGAAAAAAATCTTATGTATTACATTCATATGACCTTCTCTACCCTCTATAACTATTAGTAGGTATACAACTTTTTCTTACGAAAGTTTATTTTCTCGTCTACTTCATGTTAATCGAGATAAACCTTACTGGAAATAACTGCATTACACATTTCGTTTTACTACATACAAAGGGACCCAGAACTGGACGCTATAGGCTGGCCTAAAAATTCTATACTCCTTCCATGACATTGCGAGAAACAAGAGCTGGTCTACCCAGGCCGAAACCCCACCTCCCCTTCTAGTACAAGGAAAGGCGTCAACCGAGTGGGGCCCCTTCCGTGGGTCTTTACATTAGGTCAGTACCTGAGTCTAAAAGGCCACCCCCCCCCTTGCGGAGGGTTGTCACGCGCGCGTCAATCTCGACGAGAAGACTATCGATAACCTCGGTAGGGTCGACAGCACACAGTCTGCCGACAATCCAGGAGTATCACAACCCCGCCAGGCATCACCGCCCAGACGTACCCAATCTCCCATGGTATCGGGAATCACTGCTCCGTCGAGACCAACCTAATCTGAACGGCTCCCAAACAGGAGGGGCTCAGACGTACTTCTAGCAACGTCAGAAGTACTAAAGTGCTAGAGGTACGCAGCTCTCGCACCACGGCAGCTGAAGAGGTCGGAACCCCTTCCTTGCGAGAATTCGCGAGAAACAGCTGAAGGTCAACAGGCCTTTAAAAGAATGGCAATTCGAAACATTAACAACGAATATTCGGAAATGGCTGATGCCACGAATGGTTATTTCAAAGAAACTGTGTGTTTCAAAGCGAGCTACATTTTCTTTTCAGTTCGTTTTCGTTTATCGCTTAACATTTACCAGTTATAAAAGATTATACAAAATTCCTTCGGAATGAAGAGAACTTCACAGGCTACTCCCAGAAAATTCAAGATATATATTTTATTTATCATGTAAATATCTTTAGTATGTGGTACTTAATCAAAATTGTTAGTCATTTTTTATAAAATCAGAAACTTCGAAAAATGTTCTATGTTAAGGGTAGTTGGGGAGAGGGATTTTCTTGAAAATATTCGTGGCGCATCTTGCAAATTATTGGACTTCAATGTCAAGTTTGGTATTCATCCCACTTTTCGTTTTTGAGTTATACTATCCACAGACACACACGGACTTTTTTCTAAATATGTTCTTTTTAAGGTTCAGGGGGCAAAATATATATTTCCGGTAAAATTTCGACATCGCAGTTTTGGGTAGAATACTTCCCCTACTTACATACATAATAGAGAAAGTAAAAAACTTGTGATCTGATACATTCACATGACTTTCTCTGTCCTCTATCGCTTATTAGTGGGCAGACAAACTATTCTTACTAAAGGTAGAATCAGACGGCTGAAAAATTCAATGTCCTAGCCGGGATTTGAACCACGGATCGCCCAGTCTCCGTCCGGTTGCTGTAACCACTGAGTTACCATGGCAAGATGACGGTACGACATTAAATTTCCCAACTGATTTGCATTTTTTCCGGTAAACCACAAGGAGATCTCAAATTGTATTGAGATGACACCCCAATGGCGACTTACAATGTTGTAGTACTTTAAGTCCCGGCCTTTATAGTTTCAACCACTGTTAGGTCAATTAATGGAAATAATTGTTCATCCACACAAGCCGTGTGTTGGACAGGATTGGAAAGGTTCAATCAGACGACCAGAGACGGGATTTGAGATCTCTTTATGGCTTACCGGGAAAAATGCGAATCAGTTGGGGAATTTAATGTCGTACCAGCATGTTGCCATGGTAGCTCAGTAGTTAGAGCAACGGGACGAAGGCGGGGAGATCCATGGTTCAAATCCCGGCTATGGCACTGAATTTTTTCAGTCGTCTGATTCTACCTTTCTAACCCTGTCCAACACACGGCTTGTGTGGAAAAACAATTATTTCTATTTTTACTAAGGCTTATTTTTATATCTACTACATTTTAATCCAAATAAACCTTTGCAGAAATATCTAAATTACACATTTCGTTGTAGATGCAAAGAGAACAGCGACAGTCAAATGTTTAAGATCTGGACGCTATATGCTGGTCTTAAATTCCATACTGTTTCCATGCAATCGCGAGAAACAACTGAATGTTGAAAGCGCTTTAAAGAATGACCAAGAAATGAACAATTCGAACCATTAATAACAGTATCTCAGAATGGCTTATGCCACAAAAAAGTATTTGAAATAAATTGTGTTTTAAAGAGATCTACATCTTTGTGTAGTACGTTTTCGTTTATCGCTTAATGTTTAGCAGTTATACAAGATTATACAAAATTCCTTCCGAGTGAAGACGACTTCAGAGGGTTTTCCCAGAAAATTCAAGATATACGCTTTATTTGTCATGTAAATATCTTTAATAGGTATATGGTATTGTAATCAAAATCCTTAGAGCAGTTTTTAATAAATCAAATTTTTCGAAAAATGTTCCATGTTAATGGTAGTTGGGGTGGCGGTATTTTGTTGAAAATCTTTGTGTCACATCCTTGGAAGGTACTGAACTTAAATACCAAGTTTGGTGCTTATCTGACTTTTCGTTTTTGAGTTATGCTGTTCATAGATACACACACACGCACGCATACACAGATATTTTTCTAAAGATGCTGTTTTTGATTCAGGGGGGTTTCAAAACATATATTTCCGTGAAATTTGGTTACCGATTTTTTGGTTGGAATACAACACTTACCCTATTTACTATACATAGTAAAGAGAGTAAAAAAATGTATTTCAGACTATATGTAGGAATCAGGAATAAAAAGAAGGATTTTTATTGAATGTATTAATCTAATTGCTCTACGTCTTTATAACTGGTAAGTTATATTGAATTGAACTTGCTGATGTTTTGAGCAAGACTTTTCAGGTCTCCAGCTTTGCCACTTATCGTAGATATTCTTTGCCAAATAAGAATTTAAATTTTTCTTTTCCCAAACCTGAATGATACAATACGTTTCTCAGTTTATGGAAAGTGAAGAATGTGTTTATATTTTATCTTCCTCTCTCCATTGCTGGCCCAGTTGCTCTCCTTGTTTTATAATAACTCAGTCCTTAATTTTCTTCTCCAGATCTTTAGTCGAATTTGACATATTGGCACATTTCCAACCTCTTGACGTCAAGAAACATTAATGCTCACATCCAAACAAGGAAAGTATTACCGTCTCCCTTCCTGTAACCGCCGGTTGCGTTTGCAGAGTGATGAAATGCATGATCATTTAGCAGTTGATATGTAGATTTGAGACGAAGAACTTTCTTTCCAACATTTATTACGGCTTTCACTAGCACTGCTCTGCGATCGAACATCTCATTTTTCTTTCCACGCCATCAAAGACGTTTCTGTGTAAGTGTGAAAATGTGGTCGTATTTTCGATCTGGAGAAAGCGGATGATACTTCTGGATAATTACCTTCAACTATGCACATTCGGAACAGCTTGTATAGCGCTGCTTTCCTAAAGGATTTCGAGGTAGGCATGGCCATTGAAATGCATTATCCAAAAGAACGGTCTACCTCGGATCTCAGTGTTCAGTGACACTGTTTGCTATCATCATTAATCCTCTCTTGGACTGCGTTTCCTTCGTTGTTTTTATCTAATACTTTATGACCTTTTATAGGTCTTGGCGAATTTTTCTGCTGGAACTTCACTTCTAGTGCATTTTTTACTGTCTATATGCGAGACAACAATCCAAAAAGGATTTTCTCCAACTTCAGTCCCCATATCTCCCTTTTGCAGAAGAAAAGGAAGCCCAGAATCTAACATTCGATAGCAGATTTAGCTTGTCCTTTCACTTAATGCGTTGCATGTTTCAAGTGGTACATTCCGTGGAAGAAGATCGACCTGTAAATTGAAGTCCACACCGCGTACTGGCTCCTTCAAAGCTTGATTGCAGATTGCATGAAGAGTTTACTCCTCTGGGCGACAGTCCATTCTACACTGGAATATTGTAGTGTATATGTGTGTATTGTCGCGTCGGACACATTATTGCTGTTAATAATATTATTGAGCTAATTGTTGCGTTTGTGTGTTGAGTTCTTGTCCGGCGCGGCAATCCCATCTTCCTAGTTGGGGGGGGTGAAGACAATTGATGGAATAGCTCTCTTTGTGTGGCTTGGCTTGGCGTCAGCTGTAGCCAGAGTTTCGTGTGAGAGTCGTGTGTGTTAGCATATGTGTAAGAGTATACCATGTGTATGTGTGTGTGTGTGTGTTTGTGTGTGTGGCATCTCCCCCAGTGTTTTATCTGTAACTTTTTCGTGTACCATGTAGAGCACCTTAATTTATAATAAATCTGAGCAAAATGTGAATTCAAATGTAATTATTTATAAATATTCCACGCCCGCTTTAGCTTTGTGCAGCAAGTTCTTGGTATCTTTCGCTTGCCTCTGTAGCCACGTCCCTCAATGTTTATGCCGGGGTAACTAAATTTAATATTTTAGCCGCAAACCTTTTGGCCTCACCCAGGTGTTTAGCAATATACTGCTGCCTTTTTTTAACATTATCACCAAGCCTGGTAGTCTTGTGTGCCATATTTGAACCTCTGTGGCTGTTTTGCAGTTACACATGTTGTGTATCTACGAAATCATGCTCCGCCACTCTCCTTTGGCTTCCTTATCTAAGCTTCAGTAAATTACTAATATGAGGTCACCTTCCAGGAATTGCTGCCTCCCAGGCTTCGTTTTCAGGACTTCTAGTCGTCTCTTTGCATTCTCCCAGAGACTTATTGTCGTTACACAGTTAAACAATTGCAATAGGCAGAGTCAATAGGTATACAATAAAACACAAATTAGTTATGCTCAAGTAAACCTAGGCTTATACAAAATTTACAATATTAAAAAAATTTAAGATTACCATAAATATAATATCAACAACATATGCATTAAAAGGGTAAACTTATTGATAGAAAAAATGGGTTATTCACAAGCCATGAGTGATATCTGGTAAAGCAAATACAGCTTAAGATAGCCTACCAAAAAGTACAATATCAATATATAGGTAACTTTGCGAAGTTTTATTAAGCCTAAGTTGAGGAAATTCAATCGTTTGGCAATTTCGAGCATTATAATTGTGGATGTCGGATTTTGTCACACGTATATTGATTTTGTTTCATAAATAGTAATGCATTATATGTGTACAAATTTACAACTGTAAAAATACTATATCTTGTCCTATATTTATCTTAAGAATGTCCCTAAGAACGACGGAGACGTGGCATTATCATTCTTTGGAACAATGAAATATGTATATACCGAAGTGCCATTTGTGGAACTTGGTACCATTCTACTCCTTTCTCCCCCAATTTGTATTTTGGGGTGATCGGACTTTACGGCGACGCAGTGATAATTTAATAGAAGCTCTTTGGATGGTAGACAAACCGAAGAAAAAAGGGGAAGGGGTTAAACCTCAGGTCTCCCCTCCCCCCCCCCCCGGTGGAAACCTAGCATAGACTTTTACCGCAGCACCAAAGTTTTCCTGTCAACGTTTATGCTATTAATGTCAGTAGGTAGGTAAGCTCCGTATATCACGTTTCGTGAGTGCATTCTAAAGCCTCCGTTGAATTGTGACTACTGGAGTCCTCTTGCATAGCTACTCTAGGATCTACAATAGGGTGGCTGATGCTGTCATAACATGTCGCTCATATGAACTCCTGGCCACGCAGGTTTTCTCAGGAAAAAATATCTGTGTAGGTTTTAAGTTTGTGTTATTCCATTTATGTTCTGCACGATGATTTCCTCTGATAATTTTAGTTTCTTTTTGCGTCGATCCACTTTTTTTTGTGCTGGTGCGAGAATTGTACCTCTCTGGGGAAATAACCTGGGAATATAAAGCATCTCGTCATTGCCTGGGTTACCTCTTTTCGCGCTTCGGTGTAAAGAGGTTGTTTTAGCATTTTCTCGTATAGAGAACTGGCTTTTAGCTTTTAGTACTTTTATCTCTGTAGACTTAACTGTTTTACTGTCGCCTTCTACTCGTCTGCATTTTCCTACTAGATTTCGTTCGAGGAGTTAATAATCGACGTGCCCTAGACTTTGTGTTTCGTATGTATAAATCTGCGTTTTCTACAGACTGATTATAAAGAATGATAGCGAACAACGATTGAATTAAGGAGAGACTAAATGGAGGAAATTCCCAAAAATGGCATATTCAATTTTGTGCACTATTATAAATTGGAATTTCCTCTTTAATTTGGTATATATTTTATCATTGTAGACACAATAGTTATATTTTAAATATATTTTTAAAATAATACCCCATCTACCAGTTTGCACTGTGAATTCTGCATCACTTAACAGAAAAATCTGATGTGTTACACTCACATGACTTTCTCTACCCATGTACAAACTATTGTTTACAAACGCTTATTCTCCATCTACTTCATGTTAATCGAGACTCTATCTTAGTGCTAATTTTCTTGTAGATGTAAGGAGAATATATATTTACAAGGGCAATATAGAAACACAGTAGCCTTTAAGCATAGACATTACTCTTAATAGCTGGTTGCTATGTGCAGCACAATTTTCTTTGCCACAGATTAATACTCTTTGCATATCCAAGACAAAAAAAATGAATAACGAATTCCCATTTGAGAAAATAAGTATTGAAAAATTTAAGGGAATAACAAACACTATCTCGAAAATGGTTCACTCAACAAAAAAAATGTATATAACATAAATTGTGTATTTTAACACGATCTACATCTTTTGTGTAGTAAAATTTTGTCTATCTCTTATGGTTTATCAGTTATGCAAAAGTCGTTCACAACGAAGAATACTTTTGGAGACATTCCCAGAAAATTCGAGATATATATTTCATTTGTCATGAAAATATCTTAAACATATGATATTTTAATCAAAATCGTTAGAGCCATTTTTGAGATAATTAAAATTTGCGAAAAATGTTTCATATAAAGGGTAATCTGGGGTGGGGGGATTTTCTTGAAAACCTTCGTGTCGCATCTCTGGAAGATACTGAACCTAAATACCAAGTTTGGTGTTTATCCGACTGTTCGTTTCTGAGTTATACTGTTCACAGACACACACAGACACACAGACACACACCCGGACATGTTTCTAAAAATGCTTTTTTTGGATTCAGGGGGTCTCAAAACATGTATTTCCGGTGAAATCTCGGTATCGAATTTTTGGGTGGAATACAATACTTCCCCTACTTATACGTAGTAGTGAAAGTAAACATTAAATGACCCGAAAACGACTATCATAGTGTCCTCCAAACAAAACACAACCAATGGCATTTACTTTTCCTCATAATATAAGCAACTTTTTTAACGATATTTCTTTCTACAGCGCTTAGTTTTGGAGATATTGTACAGTCTCAACTTAAATGAGTTTGTTTTCTCCATCTGTTCTTTGACCAGTAATTTTCTGTGAATGACATTTTCTGATATAAATTACCCGTTTTCTTAGATTGTATTTAAGATAACTAAATTACATTTCAGGATAATAAGAGCAACCTCTAGGTGCTTTTGTGGATCTATTTTTGTGTTAATAGCCTGGTTGGTTGTTGTTTTAAATAATTTCTGATAACATTTAATTAAAATATGGTATAATTAAGAAAATAATCCTATCTTCCTTAGTAAACACAATTATTGTATAAACGTAGATCACTGTACTTAGAAGGTATGCCTCTATACAGTATAACAATATGAGTCTGATTACTTAAATAGTTTGAGATAATGGATCATAAATTTTGAGATTGTTACATTGGCGGAATATTGTTTTTAATCTCCTCTTAAGGAGCTTTACATGCGTATTGAGAGGTATTGATGTGGTAAAATACATAATGTATTGGGAAGGCTTACCGAACGGGATGGTTCAGGTGGTAAGGTCTGTGCTCCTATTCGGGTGGGGTTCGATTTCGTGGCTGACCTTCCTAATCAATGGGTTTTTTTCGGGGGTTTCCTCAGGGCAGACAGCATTAAATTCCCCCGAATTTCCTGTCCCTCCATTTCATCTCCATTCTCATTTTACTTCACCCTTCATCTGCTTGGTCTCTTTCAGGGTTGCAAGTGTCGGCGGGAGGTCTCGGCGTGTGCATGACAGGGGAAAAGGATACACTGAGGAAATCGTCCTCGGACTGAGAGTGGTCTCCGGGTCCCGGGCCCCCAGGAATGTGTAAGCCCACAGGGGAGAGGGGAACAGGCTACACCAGCCAGCACCCGGGGAGTTCAAATCAGTAAATGGTACGAATCCTGCCCTCTGCCTGTCGTACTTCCTGGTCCAGCCGCCCACTGTCTCATTTCACCTCATACCTCCCTCCCGGGGGTGCCCCTTCACGGGTCTAGGCATAAACGATCTGCGTAGGTCGAGGTGCTAAGTCCCCCTCCGCTTCTAGTCCTATCCTATTGGGAAGACGTAGGAATGGTTCAGTGGCGACTCTAGCCTAAACGATAATGAAGCTCTTTTCATATGAATCAATGTATGCAACTTGCCTATTTTTTATTTATTAAATTGGCTCTGCTATCCTTCTGGTTGGCTTACTTATCGATAAATTACACCGTCTTCATTATTCCATCTAACAGTCAAGGCCAGGAAAATAGTTTTTGCAAATAATTACTACCTCACAACCACCTATACTTACTATACCACTAGCTTTTAAAATGTCTGATGCAATATATTGCACCTTTATGTGCCGATACACTAAGAATTTGCTCAGGTCTACCAGTAAATATCACCTCTCGCCCTCAGTCCATCGTGAAAAAAAATTTTAACATGCAACACACTATGTAATTTTGCGGATTCATTGCAAATCACCAGGGGTTTATATGTTTTAAAGAGATAAACTTATTGTTGATATTTTATTTCACACTAGCAAACTTCCAAGACCATAACACGTCGACAATAATCGCGTATACAGATTGCTTTCACACATGAACTATATGACGCTGAAGGTCAGAGTACGAGAACTGAATTTGAAAAGTGATTTGAGGGGGAAAACACAATACTCCGCTACCCACGGGAAAGGATGTTTGCAACTCTACAAAGGATTTCGCAAGTATCAGTGACCACCGAATAGCCCCTACAAGGGATCTTTTTACTCCATAAAGCCTTTTAATTTCACTGTAGCCTCGAAGCTCAGTTTGTGGGCCTAGAGTACTCGTACAGTTCACGCTTGAGTTGGTTGTCATGGCAACCGGACATAAGCAGTGCAGCAGAACATCCCAGAGCCAAGAGTAGCTGCACCAACCCTTTATTATACCTGCTCATGGACATTGTGGCTTTCCCATTTCGCTCGCTTACAGCCCATTTTCCTTATTCCCTACTACTACGTGAGTAATGCAATATTTAAGTATAAAATGTTTAAAATAGAAATAAAATTAAACTCGAATACATCTAGTTAAGAAAACAGCTGAAGTGATGCTTCACTGCTTCAACTGAGTAACCGCCCCTGGAGTGGTTAGAGGACTTTAAGCTAGCCTTATATTTAATGCCCAGATTCAACATTTGGCTATTTTCTGGTTCCCACGTCTCCGTTGTGAATGTACAGAGAGAGAAAGGTCACTTTCAGTGTTATGTTCGGATATAAAGCTTTCCTATCCACTGTAAACCATTGTGGCCGAACGGGTAGTTTAAGTGAACGTGAACAAATAATAGGACAGAGGCAATTGACAATATAAAACAAGCTGCTACTTTCTGCTTGTAAACCATTTCCAGACCATTGCCTTCTTAAAGCTGGAGCAGAGAAATAGGGCTCCCCCGATTGTTCTTCATTGTGACAAGTGTTTGCTAGGCTAGCTGGCTAACGGAGCGCTGTATGACCAGAGCCAGTGCCAAAGCTTATTTACGGTTTTTGGACTTCTCCTTTTAACCGAACTCGTTTTCGAGTAATGGGTTAATATGAAAAGGCATAGTTTTGCTATGCACAATCTAAAATTACTTTTTAGTTTCTCTGCCACCTACCTATAGTAGACAAGGAAATATTTGTATTCCACTCAAATATTCGATGCCGAGAATTAACCAAAATATGTATTTGGGACTCCTGAATACAAAAAATCTGATGTGTTGCAATCACATGACTTTTTCTACTCTTGTACAAACTATTTTTACAAACGCTTATTCTCCATTTACTTCATGTTAATCGAGATATCGGGATGTTGATCGTATTGCTAATTTTGTTGTAGGTGCAAGGGCTTTAAGCGATAGTCAAATCTTTTAAGAGTTGGTTGCTATGTCGAGCATTCCATTCTCTTTGCACGTCCAGGATGTAAAAAAATCCCATTTGAGAAAAAGTATAACTATTGGGAAATTCAAACAAATAATAAGGAATATCTCGGAAATGGTTCACTGGACAAACAAAGTGTACATAACCTAAATTGTGTGTTTTAACGAGATCTAAGTTTTTGTGTAGTAAAATTTGATCTATCGCTTACGGTTTACCAGTTACGCAAAAGCCATTCACAATGAAGAGGACTTTTGGAGACATTCTCAGAAAATTCAAGGTATACATTTCATTTGTCATGAAAATATCTTAAACGTATGATATTTTAATCAAAATCATTGAGCTATTTTTGATAAAAACAAAATTTTCGAAAAATTATCCATGTAAAGGGTAATCTGGGTGGGGGATTTTCTTGAAAATCTTTGTATCGCATCTTTAAAAAATACTGAACCTAAATACCAAGTTTAGTATTTATCTGACTTTTCGTTTTTGAGTTATACTGTTCACAGACACCCAGACACACACACACGGACCTTTTTCTAAAAATGCTTGTTTTGGATTCAGGGGGCCTTAAAACATGTATTTCCGGTAAAATTTTGGTATCAAATTTTTATTGGAATGCATACTTCCCCTACTTACTATATGTAGTTGAAAAAGTAAAAAAGGCATTTTTAGAAAAAGTTCCATGTGAGTGTGTATGTGTGTGAATATCATAACGTTTAAGCAAAATGTTCAACAAATACCAAGACACTAAGTCCCAACAAATTCCTCCACACCAAACTTACGTTTACATGGAAAAATTGTAAACAATTTTTATTTTCCTAAATATAGCTAATAATTTTGATTAAAAAATCTTATGTGTTAGATTTATATTAATTTTTTCTACCCTCTGTCGCTTTTTGTGGGTAGAAAACTGTTCTTACTAAGGCCTATTCTTCTATGCACTTCATTTTAATCCAAATAAGACTGTGCAGAAAAAGTGGCATTACACATTCCGGTATACATACAAAGGGAATAGCGATAGTCATTTAAGAACTGGACGCTACACGCTGGCCTTAAAATACCGCACTCTTTCCATGACATCGTGAGAAACAACTGAAAATCGAAAGGACTTTAAAAGAATGGCTAAGTATTCAGCAAACCGAACCATTAATAACGGATATCTGGGAAATGGCTGATGCCACAAAAAATTATTTGGAATAAATTGTTTGTTTTGAGATCTACATTTTTTGTGTAACACGTTTTCGTTTTTCGCTTAACGTTGACCAGTTGTACAAGATTATACAAAAGTCCTTCTGAATGAAAAGAACTTCACAGCCTGCTCCCAGAAAATTCAAGATATATATTTTATTTGTCATTAAAATGTCTTTAATATATGGCATATTAATCAAATTCTTTAAGAACATTTTTTAGAAAGACAAAGATTTCGAAAAATGTTCTCTGTAAAGAAGTTAGGGTGGGGTATTTTCTTGAAAATCTTCGTGTCGCATTTTTGGAAGATGGTGATATTAAATACCCAGTTTTGTTTTTCCGACTTTTAGCTTTGAGTTATGCTGTTCACAGATACACACATACACATACACGGATCGTTTTCTAAAAATGCTCTTTTGGGTTTAGGGTGCCTCAAAACATATGTTTTCGTGAAACCTCGACATCAACATTTATGTAGAACACAATACTTTCCCTACTTACCGTATGTGGTAGAAAAAGTAATACCATATGTTTAAGATATTTACATAAAAATAAAATATAGCTCTTAATTTTTGGGGGAATAACTTGTGAAGACCTCTTCATTCCGAAGATATTCTGTATAATTTTGTATAACGGTTAAACCATGGATAAAAGCTTCTACATGAAAAATGAAGATCATTTTAAAACACACTTTCTGTTTGCAATAACTTTTTTGTAGCATTAACCACTTCCGAGATATCCGTTACTAATTTAAATTTGTGAATACTTTACCTTTTAAAACATTCGACTATCGTGTCTCCTGTATCCTTTTTGTGGCTACAGCGAAATATAAAATTAAACTAATTATTCTGCAAATGCTTATCTCGATTAGCCTGGAGTAGATATACAAATAAAACCTTTTAACAACAGATTGCGGAACAGGTATCAAAATAAGCGATAGTGAGTAGAGAAAATCATATGCATGTAACACAAGATATTTTTTGTTAATTTGGTCTCTCTCTCTCCCTCTCTCTCTGTGTTCTTTTAGTTATGAAAATTGTAAAAAAGAATGGTGAAATGAGTACCTAACCTATACCATAGTCTTCCAAATTCTAATAGTTATATGCAAACATTCATATTTCGCTCACAAAAAGGAGATTTCGTAGCTCAGTCGATATAGCATCCGCCTAACGTGCGAGGGGATCCGCGTTCGATTTCCAGTTGGGGATAGAAATTTTTTCTAACCAAGATTTTTACTTATCCTCTTCAGACTCGGAAAGTGTGAATAAGAGTAGAATGTGTGAGTGATCTAACGTACAAAACCCAAAGAAATCTAGAAATCCAACGTCAAGTGCATACGAATTAACACCATTGCCAATAAGTAGTTGTTCCAAAGGTAAAAGGCAGCCGATATGATCACTAGCAGTTAAAGGCGGGATGTAAATGGAACAAAGAACAGTAGAGTTGGTTGAGCTCCATAAGAGTTTTATTTGCTTCCTTTTATTCCCTTAATATTATCTTTAGGGCGCAATGGAATTTTCCCTGCATTGTAAAACTTAAATTGTATAATTTAATGCCAAAAATTGTGAGATGCAATAGTATATCTACACACATAATGCAACATAAATAAAAAAGCCTTAGAAAATTTTCACTACGTAAATTTTAACATCTGGTATAAAGATATCTTTATTTATGATATTGACATTGATATTGAAGTAAGCAAATTTCAATGTATTTACGGCACTTCTGAGAATTAAAGTAAGAAGAAATATAAAGTTGAAATTTTACAAAGTAATGGCTCTACCTGTGTTATCCCACCGATGTGAACTATGGACAACGATAAAAAAACCAGAAAAGAAAATGCTGGCGTCAGAAATTAAATTTTTAAGAGTTAAAAAGCGCTCTATAGTAGATCACATAAAAAATGAAGACATAGTCAAGAATTAAACATTTTTATATTAGTGATAAATTGATAAATTACAAGCAAAATTGGAAGCAGCATCCAGAAAGAATGAACAACTCAACAGATGATATATAATCCAATAGGAAGAAGATGCGTGGGAAGACTCAGGAGGACATGGTTGGAAGATCTTTGAGGACAAAACAGGTAATATTATATGGAGAAAATTTAGCATGTGTAATTGGGTTTTGTGAAGTCGAAAAGAGCATCTTTAGCTCTGTGTGCGATCGGCGAGCATTTGTCTGTGCGCCTCCCACTCACTCCAATTATTAGGTCTGCAGAAGCATTGAACAGAGTGGATGAAATTATGCTCAAAGGAGCCTGGGATCCTCTGAGCTTAGAATTAGCCGGTAGTTTTCCTAGAAGGATAAGGAGAGTGAAGGTATACATGGAGCAGAATCTCCCTTCTAGAGACCAGAGCGTTCATCAACCTAAAGGCTCTCTCTCCGCGGGGTTTCTACCACTAAGCCAATACCTATTTCTCAAAAAGGCCCTCCCATGCAGATTTTCCAATACTTTTTCTCAAATGGAAATTCTTATTCATATTTTTGTCCTGGTAATGCCAAGAGAATACTCCACATAGCAACCACCTCTTAAAATATTTGACTATCACTTAAAGCCTACCAATTCCCCTTGCATCTACAAGACTAACAGCTCAATATCTCGATTAACATGAAGCATATGGAGAATAATTCATTCATTATCTGTTTACCCTCCTCTTATGTAGGACTTACACCCCCCAGGACTTACATGCGGGTGCCTGGGGTCAGAGGCCCGTCGAGGAGCAGACACTCATGGATCAGACAGAGCATCCAGGATGGGTGATCAGCCCGATGCCTGGTATGGGATGAAGGAAGTAGATGAAACGAAATGTTGGTGAAATGGGTGAAAGGAAAGGTGATGATGGAGCAGTTGGTGGAATGAATGGCGGGGGAAACCGGAGAACCCGGAGAAAACCCGCCCAGACGCCGCTTCGTCCACCACAAATCCCACATGCAGGTCCCTGGGATTGAACCCGGGCCGCCTCGGTGGGAGGCGAGCGGTCTAACCACTCGGCCACGGCGCCGCCCTGCATATGGAGAATAAGCGTTTGTAAAAATAGTTTGTACAAGAGTAGAGAAAGTCATGTGAGTGTAACACATCAGATGTTTTGAAAAAGGTCCGTTTCTGTGTCTGTGTGTGTGTGAGAGAGAGAGAGAACAACCTGTGAACAGTAGTTCAAAAACGAAAAGTCGAATAAATTCCAAACTTGGTATTTAAGTTCAGCATCTTCCAAAGATGCAATAAAATCTCCTCATCCCAACTATCCTTTACATGCAACATTTTTAGAAATTGTTTATGTTCTCAAAACCCCTCTAAGAATTTTGATTAAAATACTACATATTTACACGACACGATTAAAATACCATATTACTTACACGACAAATAAAGTATATATTGTAAATTTTCTGAGAATTGCCTGTAAAGTCCTCTTCATTTGGAAGAAATTTTGTATAATCTTGTATATCAGGTAAAGCTTAAGCATTAGACGAAAACGTACTACACCAAAAATGTAGGTTTCCTTAAAGGACACATTTATTTGGAATAACCTTTTTGTGACATAAACGTTTTGTAGCATTTCCAAGATATCCATCATTAATGGTTCGAATTGTTCACTACCTTTGTCATTCTTTTAAAGTCCTGTCGACATTCAGTTGTTTCTCGCGACTGTCTGAAAAGAGTATATAAGGCCAGCATATAGCGTCCAGGTTTTAAACATTTGACTATCGCTATTCCCTTTGCATCTATAAGGAGATGTGTAATGTAGCTATTTCCACAAACGTTTATCTCGATTAAACTGAAGTATGTAGTTAGAAAAACAAGATTTCGTAAGATAATCTTTAATACCCATTAATAAATCGTATAGGGTAGAGAAAGCCATGCGCATATAACACATCAGATCTTTTAAAAATTATAATTGTGTTTGTGCGTGCGTTTTCACCATCATTTCCTTAATCCATTCAATGTTTTATATGAGCTGTTCACCTTAAGATAAGCTGAAAAGAAAAGGAAAAGGAGTGAAAGAAAAGAAATATAAAATATTAGATCGGTAGGAGTTCGGCATTTTATATAAATTAAATAAAGGGGGCTGTAGCTTACTCACATCGAATTTGACATAACCAAATTGCCACAAAAAAGAAACCATGATTTCCTTTAATTAAGTCATCTATAGTAATTAAATAATTATCGCAATAAATACAAATTTTTATTCTGGATTGCATATTCTATGTCATTACTGTCAAACGAATCCAATTTTGTCATCTCAGTCAGTGAGAGACCATTTAGAATGGTTTTACCCTTTGTCTAGACTTTTGAATTTACTGGAAAATGCTATATAGTATCACATTAAACGTAATATTGTTAAACCATCGCCAAATATTGGAACATTTAGTTTTATGCCTGCTTTGAAAAAAAGAATGTAAGACAGTGGGTGAGTGAACACGTAGGTAAAGTACTGAGACAGGAGTACCCCAGGAGTTTAAGGAATAGTACGAGAGATGCTGGGAGCTCTGCTAACACCTAAATGCGTAAGGAAGCAAACAGCATGTGTTTGCTTCTTGTACACATACCGTTAAGCAATATTTTGACATCGGGCGTCTCCAAGGTTCTAAATGCATCTTGTGTTTGGCTAACCAGGTCAAACAAAGGCATAACAAACTATTTCAGATTTTATTACAAAGATAGAATTTTTAGCGCAGTAAAAACAAAGCGATAACCAATAAAAGAGGTTCTAAAACTGAGTTTCGGCGAACATAAATTCACATTTTCAGCTCAGAGTGCAAAAGTGCTCTCTCTCTCTCTCTCTCTCTCTCTCTCTCTCTCTCTCTCTGTCTCTGCATAAGTGTGTTCTTGGTCGTTATTCTATTTAACGTTGTCAGAGTTTTCAAATAATCACTTTATGCATATGCTTACTTAAGCCGTGAACGTGCTCAACTCTGTGGTATTCTTTTAGGAAGACAGATGGACGCGCAGGAAGAGATCTTTACGCTCTCCTCCGCCGAGCAAAATGGCCCCACGGTAACGTGTGAGGCTCGCATTCGGGAAGTCCCAGGATCGGTTTCCATCGACCGCCCACTCTGACTTGGTTGTTCATGGTTCTTTTCCTGGTCTGTAGGCGAATGCTGGGATGATTTCTATCTTAGTCTCTAGATCCCGAAGTCGCGATTCAAACCCGGCGGAATGCGATGAAATCCTTAGCATGGCTTCCTTCAGAAGGGAAGTAAAGCCGGTAGTCCCGTGTCGTTGATTTACGATACGTAAAATAACCTCAAGCCTGATATAGAAATCTCTGAGAAAACCGTTCTTTTACGCCCAATATAGCATGAGATGCTAAGAACCATAGTAAAGAACGTCCATAAATAAAACTCAGTTTTTTCGGGATAGCTTCTCCTCTACTACAATTTCCTTCCCCTTATTTTCCTTTCATTCCGTAGTGTGCCGGTCAAATGCCTACTCCAAGAAAAGCATATTCCCAGTGAAAACCAGACGGCAGCGTGGTTGGACGAGTCGTTCATCGTCCTCCCTAGACAGCTTCACTTCAGTAGAGAGATGGGTCATCGAGTCAGGAACTGTTAGGGACTTCAGTGCGTCTGTCTGAATGCGGTCTGTAGCCTCCTGCGAATCCTCCACGTCACCTCTTCCGCCTGGGGATGATAGCCGCAATAGATTTCCTGTAGGCCGGAGTACGTGAGATGTTCCCCTTCGTAGTATACCTTATACCCTCATACCTTTCAATATCCAACATTCAAACATGCTGCTTTCAACGAGCCAAATGCCATTGTGCTTCTTGTTAGAAGCGGACGAGTCTTTGTTGGATGGGATCTGCGGTCAAAATAACCTTCATAAATATGTATGGCCAAAAAAGAAAGGGAACGTTTATCGATTCTTTCAAGCGGCATATCGTTTGAACCTTTTCTAGATTTGGCAGTAACTGTATAATAAGCTCTGCACTGCCGGAAAAAGACGCGGTGGTGGAAAGTTGAATTTCCTGCATTTAGTGCTGGTAACCTAACCTACCTGCGTATTTTGTCAATTTTACTGCAAGCACATACACCTTAAATGAATGAAAATTTCCTGAGAAAATGCCAGAACTATGCAACATCTTTCCAACATCTCTTATGATAAGGTATATGCTTATTATCATTGTAGTTGTTTCTGTAAATGTAAGAACGTGAGATGGTTGCAGGAATATAACTGTTTCGGTGGGAGTCCGAGCTGTGGCGGCCGCGTGCGAGCCGCAGTACGGTAGTCATAGTGTGTATTATGTGCCAAATTTGGGAATTACAAGCACCTATTTTAACTTTAGATAACCAGCTATGAACATTATAGTATTCGTTTACTCCGGAAATAATTCTGTTGTTTGTGAACTATAAGATACTGACCTTTACCTTGATCAGCGAGAGTGTTCCACGTTAACAAATGCACGTGTTCTTGTCCGTAGCACGGCTGTCGTATCCTTCTTTTATAACTAGTTCCTAAAACAGCTCAGTTTAAGCTTTTTGAGGGGTTATTTAATATTATTTATATACCTATAAAATTATTGCATATAACTGGATTGGTTAGAATTATTCCACAAAGGCTTTATTTAGTGGTGCAAATATCTGTTTCTGAGAAATACAACACCCGATGCGATACTTCCATTGCACTTCCCCGCCTGTATCTACAGGTGGGAACGTTGGGTCATTTTCAGGTAAGAACGGGCCCGTTTTCGCATACCAATAAGTTACTTCCATTCAATTACGGTGCTAAGTGCGGTAAACAGTAACAAGAAATTACCGAATTAAAAAAGGACTTCGTTTTATTTAATTGAAGGTTTTATTTTGTGAACAGGAAAAAATATACGTGATTATTGACAGAGAAGATATTACTGTGTAGTGTAGTAAATATTTCCGAAACAAAGATATGGGAACTGGGTGGTTTCACAGACAAAGTAGTGGAGTCGTCTGGTCGTTAATACCGCCAAGAGTGATTCATAAGATTTCTAATTTGATCTGTAAGGAACTGACCTGTAATAATAGTCAGGAATTGGACTTCGCACCTAAAGATCTTATTTGAGGTTAATATCAGGATCATCTTTAGATCTGCAAGATCGATTCCTAGTGCGGCACTAACTACACAGCTATAAGATAAGTAAGAAGAAGGAAAGAAATAATGTATGGAGTAGAAAAGAGTACAAAATAATAATAATAATTATCATTACTATTATTATTATTATTATTATTATTATAGATTATCCGTATGTCCAATGTTTAGTTCTCTACTTTTTAGCATTACTCCGCGAAATGGAGAAAGCTAAAATACTCGCCGATTAAGGAATCACGAATTTTATTACTTTTCCTACTACGTACTTACACTAAACAGAGGAAATTTTAATCATTACAATATTTTGAAACAAATTACAACATGGATTATTTAACATTATACAATGAGGAAATATTGTATTCTACTAAAAAATTCGATTTCTAGATTTCACCGGAAATACATGTTTTGAGGCACCCTGAATCCGTGAAATGCATTTTTAGAAGAAGTTCCGTGTATTTTGAACAGCATGACTCAAAAACGAAAATTCAGTTAAAATGGTATTTAGGTAAAGGACCTTCAAAGGATGCGACAGGAAAGTTTTTAATAAAATCATTCCCACTAAGCTACTCTTTACACGAAATATTTTTCGAAATTCTTAATTTTCTCAAAAATAGCTCTCATGATTTTGATTAAAATACAAACACAACTGAACTGTTGAATCACAGCTAACAACTCACTCGGCACTGTCCAAACTCTTCGACTTCTTGACGGTACTTAACTTCGCAACTTCTTAGCTAATAGAACTGAACTCCCGTACGGTCAAGAGCAGTCCCCTTATATCGGCCCCGCATATAAAGCGGAATGTCCTAGAAAGGGAATATACTCGAACTGCCCAAAGGAATCCTCAGGAGCGGGGAAGCGGCACATAATGGGCTATTGTTCTGAAAGGTGGTCGAGGACCCCACCCAGGTGCCGGGCTGGGATGCGCTTACCGACGGCCCGTAGGTAACTTCACGCCCGCGGTCACAATATCTTTAATTTTCTGGGAATAGCCTGTATATATACTGTAAACTGTAGATAGAATATACTGATTCTTGTTATATTTACAATGAAATGTGTGAATGAATAATGGAGGTTGATCTATATTAACAAGAAGCAGATAGAGGAATAAGCTTTTGTAAGAATAGTTTGTAGAAGGGTGTGTACAGAAAGTAATGTAAGTGCAAACCATCAGATTTTTTCCCTTTAAAATGCTCTTGTTTTGCCGCTAAAGTGTTTGCATTAAGAAATAACTTGACGTCTGTGTGCTTAATACCTGTCTCTCAGTGCTAGTTGGAATAGAGGTTAGGAGCGTTACTACAGAATTTTATGTTATGTTTAGCACAATAAATTAATTTATTACCTCTTAATTAATATGTCTTCCAATTTTACAACAAGTAACATAAACCCACCACAACTAAACTACTTGTCAGTAAGCAAACTTCAAGTACTCACCGCCCTGTATATCGTCGATCCGAGGTGGTATTCCATCATCGACGCCGCCAATTACAGAGAAGCCAAACCTCTTGTCCCCTTTACCAAGCTTCAGCACCACTTCTTTTTCCTGTTTGGCATGAAGAAAAGAAATCTTGTGTTACATTCGTATACCTACATCTACCTACTTATCGCTTATTTGTGTATAAATTCTATAAATTATTTTTACGAGAGGATACTTTTCTATCTACTCCAACTTAATCGAGACATACCTTTGCAGAAATAGTTTCATTACACATTTCATATAACTACGAGGCATGTTTTTAAAGTAAGTACCGAGAATTTTTTAAAAAATAACAAAATATTATTTCCCAAATACTTTATTATCATTCATTACTTTACACCTTACATTACTTCTCCACATGCCGCCGTTATTCAGGCACTTTTCTTAACGGGAAACCAGTTTTTGTATGCCTTTGTCAAAGAATGATGCCGCCTGTGATGAAAGCCAAGTCTGCACTTCTTGTTTCACAAAGTCCGGATTTGGCACCAAGCGACTTTGATTTGTTTCTTCATCTGAATAAATGTCTTGGTGGAAAACATTTCAACGGCGATGATGTTATGAACAAGAAGTGCAGACATGGCTTTCATCACAGGCGGCACCATTCTTTGACAAAGGCATGCAAAAACTAGTTTCCTGTTACAAGTATTACACAAGTGACTATGTGGAAAAGTAGTGAAGGTTGTAAGTATTTGGAAAATAATGTTATTTTTTTAAACAAATTATCAGTACATACTATAAAAACACGCCTCGTACAAAGAAGATGCAGGAAACCAAATGAATAGTCCAATGCCTAAAAGCTAGTGAGAAATGTCGGCCCCTAAATTCCGTGCTTTTTACATGACACTGCGAGAAACAAGTGAACAGCAACAGCACCTCAAAAAATGACGAAGTATTAAAAACTTCAAACCAATAACAACGAATATCTCGGAAATAGTTGATGCGACAGAAAACCTACTTGTAATAAATTTTGAATTTTAAAGAGATCTATAAAATTCCTTCCAAAAGAAGACGAATTCACAGGCTATTACAGAAATATATATATATATATATATATATATATACATTATTTGTCATGTAAATATCTTAAATGTAATGTATTTTAACCAAATCTTTAGAACCATTTTTGAGAAAGCAAAAAATATTGAAAATACTTCCATGTAAAGAGTAATTTTGGGGGGGGGTTAAATTCTACGTGTGGCAATCTTTGGAATATACTGAACTTAAATACTAAGTTTCATATTTGTCTGCACTTTCGTTTTTGAGTTATGCTGTTCTGACATGCGCGCGCAAATACAGACACACATAATTATAGACATTTTTCAAAAAATACTACTTTTGGATTCAGGGAGCCTAAAAATATGTATTTAAAGTGAAAAGTGCATTTTTTAATGAAATCCCGATATCAAACTTTTAAGTACAATGCAATATTCCCTCCGCCTTAGATGCCTAAGCGGTGGAGAAAGTGTTACTACAAATATAGATCAGACAAAACATTCACCACTAAAAACAGAAACAAACAAAGAAATCTGATGTGTTCACTCACATGACTTTCTCTATACTTGTGCAAACTATTTTTACAAACGCTTAATACCCATCGACTTCATGTTAATCTTACACCCTATTGCTAATTTTCTTGTAGATGCAAGGGGAATATGGTAGGTTTTAAGTGATAGTCAAATATTTTAAGAGCTAGTTGCTATGTGGAGCATTCCATTCTCTTTGCATTACCAGGAAAAAAAATCTGATGTGTTACACTCACATGACTTTCTCTACTCTTGTACAATCTATTTTTACAAACGCCTATTCTCCATATGCTTCATATTAATCGAGATATCGAGATGTCAATCTTATTTGTAATTTTCTTGTAGATGCAAGGGGAATATGGTAGCTTTTAAGCGATAGTCAAATATTTTATCGCTGGTTGCTATGTGGCGCATTCCATTCTCTTTGCATGTCCAGGACATAAAAAAAATGAATAACGAATTTGAGAAAAAGTATAAGTATTGGAAAATTTAAGGAAATAACAAGCAATATCTTGAAAACGCTTCACTCAACAAAAATAATGTATATGATATAAGTTGTGTATTTTAACGCGATCTACATTTTTTGTGTAGTAAAATTTTGTCTATCTCTTATGGTTTACCAGTTATGCAAAAGTCGTTCATAATGAAGAATACTTTGGAGACATTCCCAGAAATTTCGAGATATACATTTCATGTCTCATGACATTATCTTAAACATATGATATTTTCATCAAAATCGTTAGAGCCATTTTTGAGAAAATTAAAATTTTCGAAAAATGTTCCATGTAAAGGGTAGTCTGGGGTGGAGGGATTTTCTTGAAAATCTTCGTGTCGCATCTCTGGAATATACTGAACGTAAATACCAAGTTTGGTGTTTATCCGACTGTTAGTTTTTGAGTTATGCTGTTCACAGACACACACACACACACAGACACACACACACAGACACACACACGGACATGTTTGCAAAAATGCTTTTTTTGGATTCAGGAGGTCTCAAAACATGTATTTCCGGTGAAATCTCGGTATCGAATTTTTGGGTGGAATGCAATACTTCCCCTACTTACTATCCGTAGTAGAGAAAGTAAAAACTGCTGTAACGGTCATTATAAATGGAAGCGTTGTCCCACTCAGTAAGCGTCTCTATTAAACTTCCTTCGCCTTAGATCCGTAGTATTCCTAACTAGTTTTCAATGTGTAAGCGCAAAGAATTTCAAGGAAAGTGTAGAGCTTTTAAACTAAAAAAATTTTACCGTATAAAGAAATGTTATTTGTCTCCGATATATGTTACAAACAATTTACAATAAACAACATTTTCATAAAATGTACATAAAAAATCTTTAGAAACTATGCGGGAGCAGTGGATGCATGTTTACTGCAAATAATTAAAATCTCTATTTCTAATTAAAGTTTAAGAGAAAAATCTAATTTATCATTTATTGGAATAAGGAATTCCTCTAAGAGTTCAACTTTATTACTTTCTCTACTACATATGAGTGAACAGCATAACTCAGAAACAAACAGTCTAGATAAACACCAAACTTCGTATTTAGGTTCAGTATCTTTCAGAGATGCGACACGAAGGTTTTCAAGAAAATCCCCCCACCCCAGATTACCCTTTACATGGAACATTTTTCGAAAATTTTAATTTTCTCAAAAATGGCTCTAACGATTTTAATTAAAATATCATATGTTTAAGATATTGTTATGACAAATGAAATGTATATCTCGAATTTTCTGGGAATGTCTCCAAAAGTAATTCTTCATTGTGAACGAATTTTGCATAACTGGTAAACCATAAAAGATAGACAAAATTTTACTACACAAAAAATGTAGATCGCGTTAAAATAAATAATTTATGTCATATACATTTTGGTTTTTTGTTGAGTGAACCATTTTCAAGATATTGCTTGTTATTTCCTTAAATTTTCCAATACTTATACTTTTTCTCAAATGGAAATTCGTTATTCATTTTTTTGTCCTGGTAATGCAAAGTGAATACTCCACATAGCAACCAGCTCTTAAAATATTTGACTATAGCTTAAAGCCTACCAATTCCCCTTGCATCTACAAGAAAATTAGCAATAAGATTAACATCTCGATATCTCGATTAACATGAAGCATATGGAGAATAAGCGTTTGTAAAAATAGTTTTACAAGAGTAGAGAAAGTCATGTGAATGTAACACATCAGAGTTTTTTTCATGCATACAGAAGGCGTGAGTTTATAAAACACGATGTAAGATCCCGTCATTATTTTTAGTGGATATAAATAATTAAATAATAAAATTATAGTGAGATAAAAAATAACTGCAATGAATGCTTTTCCTATATTAAATAAAGCAATAATGTAATAAGCCTGGGTTGAAAATATTTGTCCAAGGAAAAGGTAATTAGCAAGTCATGCTCAGTAAGGTCATTAACGACAACTAAAGTAGCGAATGCATTAGTATAAAATATTCTTGGAAGGCAGTTTAGAGTTAAGTTCAGTACCTTTGAACAGTCACGTAGGCAGAAATTCTGGAAAAGAGAAAAGTAATGAAATTTTGAGAGTTTAGCCAAGCCTCCTTAGCAGCAAGGTAACAAACGCACACGTAAAAATTGTAAGATTGGCCAGGGCAAGAAGGGCGTAGATGGGGTAGTTCTAAAGTAGGCGGAGCTTGAGTTAAGAAATAGGCGTGCAATTCTAATCGGAGACACATTCGTTCGTGCACACCTGCGTGCATACATTCGTGACCTTCTGCCTTGAGAATCATTTAATTTAGTGATTACACGTGTATTATTTTAAACGCTCAATGACGCGCTTGCATGAGTCGGATTTAGCGGCCATCGCGAGGGTTTTGCCGTTAAGATTTTTAGCGAAAGTTGTGGTTCTAGTTTCTTTTATTGCGGAAACAGTTATTTCACCATAAAACTGATACTGCAGAAGTTAGCAGGTATAATAATTAAAATGTTATAGTTTCAGGTGCTACGATCCATAATCAGTTTCATTCTTTATTTTCAAACAGCAATTCGCTCCAATAGCTCAAGTATCATCACACTAAACTTCTCAGTCAATTTAAACTGGTGTTATCCCTTCACTTTGCCTACGCATACCCTGAGTAAGTACTCAAAGCTCTACCACTAGAGCAGCTGGCGCACGAGACAACAGAAACAGCTACCAGATAACGACAACATCAGGTAGAAGAAGATAAAGTAAACGGCTTCAAAACTGATGATGACCATCGCTCGTTATTAAATTTGGCGCCTCATCGTGGTGCAATACGTTATCAGGTTTCCCATTTTCACTGTTTTAGTTTAATTTTAGCTTAGCAGATTTGTGGCCTAAATACAGGAAGTTTTTTTAATTTGCGGTGTTAGATGTAAAACAGGGTTTAATGATAATTCTAATGATTTTTTCAGTGAAAAATGCTGCTATCAAGGAATATACGTTATTGATATAACTACTGTCTTAGAGACGTTGGGGCTTATCTCTCAGGAAACCTTTAGCTGGTGGAAGGGGTACACAGTATGCTGAAATGTGTCGCGCGTGACGCGTTCAATCTAACCAGCCAACAGTCTTTCCTCTGTCGCGTCTTTACCCCTTAGTTTCCTCAGACCAAGTAGCCACTACTTCCTTCCGGTTGCTAAACCTTTACCTGCTTGGAGGGGCAACCCCCCTAGCTAAAACGACGCTGAATGTACAGTACGTACTGATAGCTCTTATTGATATAACTATCCACTCTATACAATATTCTATGCTATACCTACCCATTCTATAAACTATCATATACATTAGTGTTTAATGGGTAGCGAATGTAATATGGGTGTTGGACATCAGAAGTTTATGTTTGTTTTCCCTTTGGTTATTTTCATCTATAATTTTATAGGATATAGAAACAAAATGGAACAACTTCGATAAACAATTTGTATTTTTTTCGTGAAAATAGTTACATAATTTGCCGCTCTCTTAGCCAAAACGTGCCAATATTTATAAACTTAAAGGGAGCAAACTCTGAAATTTGGTAATTTTATATATCTTAAGCACTTAGGTCTTCTGAGGTATTTGTGAGTATTCTATAACAAACTCGTAAAATTACAGATTAATTCTCTAAGTATTTCCTAAAAGGAAAATAATCTGAAGTTACATTCACATAATTTGCTCTATTCTCTATCATTTATTAATTGGTATAAAAACTACTCTTACGAAAGCTTATTTTTCTGCCTTTCTTATATCGCTCAATGTTTACCGGTTATACAAGATTATACAAAATTCCTTCCAGGTGAAGAGGACTTCACAGACTGTTTCCAGAAAATTCAAGATATGCATTTTATTTGCCATGTAAATAACTTTAATACATGGTATTTTAATCAATATCGTTAGTCTTTTTTAGAAAGTAAAAAAGTTCGGAAAATATTCATTACCCATTTAAAGAGCAGTTGGGGGATTTTCTTGACAATCTTCGTATCACATCCTTGGAAGATACCGAACTTAAATACCAAGTTTGAAATTTATCCGACTTTTCGTTTTTCAGTTACATTGTTCACACACACACACACACACACACACACACACACACTCTCTCTCTCTCTCCCTCTCTCTCTCCCGCGCGCGCAGACATTTGCTAAAATTGCCTTTTTGGATTCAGGTGAAATCTCGTTATCGAATTTTTGGGTGGAATGCAATTCCTTCTCTACGTACTACGTATACTGGCGTGTATAAAATATGGCCCATAATGGAACGGAGCTGTTTTATGTTAGTGTTGACAAAATCTAGCCCCACCCGCTACCAGCGTGACCACCTCTGTTTTTCGAGAATAACTCTAGCCGCTGTATGGGCAGAGTACTTTACCTCCCCCAAAGTATTGCCGAACCGAAGGATAAACATTAAACCTTATATTTTCATGCTACATTACAATTTTCTTATTGACGTATAGTAGCGGCAATAACTTAACCTTCATCTCCATGTCGCTGATGAAAGCTCTCATATATGTAAATGTCGTAGCTGTCGTTCAGTTTAACCTCACATACAAATGATTCTTCACTCCTTCCTCTAGAACGCCGAATAATTTGTAATTTGTTTAACCTTTCCTTGTGCACCAATCGTAGTGAAACTGTTTCATAGAGGGCATTGAACCTACCCTTCATTTCACATCTATTATAAGCATTGTTCATGGTTAATTTGTATATCCCTGTATTGTTTTTCAAGCCAGTCACATGGTGAAGTGATACCAGCTGGATGGAATCAAAATTTGGTTACCTGAAGTAGGAAACTTTACAGAGGGCAAAACACTACGGTGATCTAGCGGAATGGGCCGCTTTTTATGCACGAAAGTGTACGTGGTAAAGAAAATTAAACATATTTTCCGGTTTCTAATGATCTACAGGAAAATCTCCTTGCAATTTAGTTTTCAAAATATTGGAATTGAATTTCAGTTTTGTGTTCCAAGTATATGTCTTACAAACATATCACACGATTGCAAATTACCTTAGAAAACAAATTCAACAGTATACGATTCTTGCTTTTTACGCCTTTTAATTGATAAAACTAATATCTAAAGGCATGTGCTTCGTCATTTTTACTTTCTTGAAATTATCCAACAATAACATTTAGGTATTTATTAGTAATGGGACGATACCATTATATCTCGATACTCGATACTCACTTTGTAAAAAACTGTTAAAAAACTGTTTACTGAATTATGTTCTTATTAGTAGTAACCAATGTAACCAATTTAGTATTATATGCTAATTCCGAAATTGTTCCTGTTTGACGTTCTCCAATTGTAACAACCTTTTTATCCTGATAATGACGCAGGTATTCCTACTGTTAGTCAAGACTAAATAATAATAATAATAATAATAATAATAATAATAATTTCTATGCTTTCTTTTGTGTAGCTCTATTTTGTACTGAAAACTTCTTTTTAAGGATATTTATACCATAAAAAAATTAATATTAGCTATTCTTCTTTAGCTATCTTGAAAACAAACTCATATATATATATATATATATATATATATATATATATTTGTGTGTGTGTGTGTGTGTGTGTGTTACATCATTCTACCACTATTCACAGCCACATAACTTATGTATTTTTGCATCTGGTAATACGAAATTAGACATTTAACACTCAGAAACATAGTACGTTTGTGGAATAAGCCTCACTACTGCCGTCCTACATTAATTAGCATATACACTATGTGATCAAAAGTATCCGGACATCCCCACAAACATACGTTTTTCATCTTAGGTGCATTTTGCTGCCGCCTATTGTCTGGTACTCATCCGCGACCTCAGTAGTCATTAGACATCTTGAAACAGCAGAATGGAAGGCTCCGTTAAACTCACGGACTTCGAACGTGGTCAGGTGATTGGGTGTCACTTGCGTCAGAAGTCTGTACGCGAGATTTCCACACTCCTAAACATCCCTAGGTCCACTGTTTCTGATGCGATAGTGAAGTGGAAACGTGAAGGGACATATACAGCACAAAAGCGTACAGGCCGACCTCGTCTGTTTACTGACAGAGACCGCCGATATTTGAAGAGGGTCGCAAAGAGCAATAGACAGACATCTATCCAGACCATCTTACAGGAATTCCAAACTGCATCAGGATCCACTCCAAGTACTATGACACTTAGGCATGAGGTGAGAAACCTTGGATTCCATGGTCGAGCGGCTGCTCATAAGCCACACATCACGCAGGAAAATGCCAAACGACGCCTCACTTGGTGTAAGGAGCGTCAAAATTACACGATTGAACAGTGGCAAAACGTTGTGTGGAGTGACGAATCACGGTACACAATGTGGCGATCCGATGGCAGGGTGTGGGTATGGCGAATGCCCGGTGAACGTCATCTGCCAGCGTGTGTAGTGCCAACAAAGAAATTCGGAGGTGATGATGTTATGGTGTGGTCGTGTTGTTCCTGGAGGGTGCTTGCACCCCTTATTGTTTTGCGTGGCACGATCACAGCTCAGAATTACATTGATATTTTAAGCACCTTCTTGCTTCCCACTGTTTAAGAGCAATTCGGGGATGGCGATTGCATCTTCCATCACGATCGAGCACTTGTTCATACTGCACGGGCTGTGGCGGAGTGGTTACACGACAATAACATCCCTGTAATGGACTGGCTGCACAGAGTCCTGACTTGAATCCTATAGAACACCTTTGGGATGTTTTGGAACGCCGTCTTCGTGCCAGGCCTCACCGACCTACATCGATACCTCTCCTCAGTTCCGCACTCCTTGAAGAATGGGCTGCCATTCCCCAAGAAACCTTCCAGCACCTGATTGAAAGTATGCCTGCGAGAATGAACGCTGTCATCAAGGCTAAGGGTGGTCCAACACCGCATTGACTTCCAGCATTACCGATGGAGGGCGCCACGGACTTGTACGTCATATTCAGCCAGGTGTCCGGATACTTTTGATCACGTAGTGTACATGTTTAATACATAGATATATTAGACATAATTAAAACTTCGAAGAAAACGCCAAGGAATTATTATATGAAATACAGAGTTATAACAGAAATAAAGACTTTTTTAAGAACACTAGCATTCATGAGTGAACAAACATTTCCATCCCCTGTATTACTCATGTCATAAGTTCTGATTTGTTTCTGCTGGATTCACAGATATTTGGCACCGAAGTAGGTAAATGTATGGCTGAGAGTGAGTCACCAACCAGGCTATTGCAGAAACGTGATATAGTGCGTCAGCTAAATCAGCTTCATTCGCATCTGGTTAACTGCATGTTACATGAGTATCTCTACTCCTTCTCCCACTGTTTTGTATGTTTTTATTTTAGACTGAGGAGGCTATTGTATGTTGCATTCATTCACCCACAGGAAACGCGGTCAAGGTCTATCAAGGACTTTAGTCCAACAACTGTTTGGGAACACTGCGAGGCAATAACGTGCTCTCGACTCCTTTCATCCCTTATTTAGCATAAAGTTAAACGCAACAACTTTCAGTAATACAATCTTTAAAATTTAGAAGTATCGAAAAAGTACCGAAGATTTATCTCAAAGTATTAGACATACTGGATAACACCGAATGTCGAGAGTATGGCGGTATCGAGGTTCCATCCCTAGTATTTATCATCTTAAGATTCTTTTGTGAAATTTTCCAAGTATCTGCAAGAGGTTTCACTGCAAGGAACAAATTCTATTTATCAATGCACACTTATAAGATTAATGAGCAAAATTACTTTTAAGGGTAGAGAGGTGATTTTTAGACTTCAGAAGTACTCTGCTGTGCTACCTGGTACTTTCAATACTTTAATGTCTGCACCACATTATAAAGAATGTATTTTCATTGGTGTCATATATTTGGGGGACGTGTTCCTGACATCAAAACAGTAAAAACAGTCGATATGTACATGGGTCGGAAAATCATCCGTTTCGTTGTTATAGGTCAAAGAAGATGCATTCCATGAGAGAATAGACGGATATGCACTACACGTATGGCCGTGCAGACAGCAATGCAGGACGAGCACGTGAACTTTATGCAGAAAGGTACCCTGACAGGCAGTTACAGTGTGCAAGAACATTCGTAGGAATTCACCCACGCTTGAGAGAGAATGGCACATTTGAGAGGAGTACTAGGGATGTTGGGAGACCAAGAGCGGTACGAGGAATTGAGCTTGAAGAACGAGTTCTTCGTGCTGTGGATGCAGACCCATCACAAAGCACAAGGCGTATGGCTGTAAGGGAAAGAGTCATGTGACTATCTGGAGAATTCTGCATGAAAATCTTCTGTACCTGTATCACCTTCAACGTGTGCAAGGATTATATGAGGCGGACTTTGAGCCAAGAAGACGTTTCTGTCAATGCATGTTACAGCAGTTCGCTGTGTTCATCAATTCCCTATCCAGTATCTTATTCACGGATGAGGCTGGTTTTACTCACGATGGCATCTTCAATTTCCATAACACTCATAACTGGGCATTTGAAAATCTTAATGAAGTACGACAGGACACCCATTAACAGAGGTTCTCTCTCAACGTTTGGGGTGGAATCATTCATGATCACCTTATTGGTCCCTACTTTTTCCCTCCGTGTCTGAATGGACAAACCCATCTCCAGTTCCACAGAAATGAGTTGCATCACTTAACTGATAATATGCCTCTGGACATTATACAACGAATATGGTTTTTAAATGATGGTGCTCCAGCTCATTTCAGTATGATAGTTCGTAAGTTTTTGAATGGTCGGTTTCCGCAAAGGTGGATTGGTCGAGAGGGACCCATTGCATGGCCTACTCGATCGCCTGATTTGATTCCAATGGATTTCTTCGTTTGGGGACATTTAAATCCTTGGTTTATGCGACTCCTCTGCCTGATGTTTTGATAGGACGTATCCAAACTGGATTTGGCCGAATACGAAACACACCAGGAATTTTCAACAGAGTACGCCAGAGCATGGAGCGCAGGCTTACTGCATGCATCGAAGCAAGAGAAAGCCACTTCGAGCAATTTTTGTTTTCAGGATTTTTTACAATTTTCACGGATTAGTTCCCGTAAAAACATTCAAGAAGCTCAAGTGATAGGTTTGTAGAACAGCTCTGAAATGGCAATATCTGGAGAAGGTCATGTTTTTTGTTAAACATCAACTGTTTCTTATTTACGTTTGCCTAATACAGGTTTTGAGAACATGAAAGATGTACTTCAGGAGTTGAACTTCGGTTTCTTCAGCAATAACGCGAGTGCTGATAATTAATTTAATTGAGATCGTCATGAGTTTTAAAAATTGAATTAAGTTGAGTTTTATTTATGGACGCTCCTTTACTACTATGGTTCTTAGCGTCCCATTCTATATTGGGCGTGAAAGACCGGAAATTTTGCTCAGAGGCCTCTTAATCAGGCTTGAAGTTCTTTTACGTGATGTAAATCTACGACACGGGACCACCGGCTTTACTTCCCTTCCGAAGGAAGTCATGCTAGAGATTTTTACACCCGAAAAAATCCATCGTCCTCCGTCGGGTTTGAACGCGCGACCTTGGGAACCAGAAGCTAGCATGGTACCCCTAGACCACGAGGAAGACGTCATGAGTTTGAAAGCTCAATTAAATTACCTAAGAAAAATTCTAAGCAAGAGGGGATTCGGTAAGATAATTAACAATGTCAGAATAATGCCATTTTTTGTACTTTTAGTATAATCACTGAAGTGGTTTACCTTTTTGTATTATGCGGCGTTAGGAAAGGATAGAACTATAAGCCCTTGACGGGGTGCCTCCGGGAAGGGAGGGATGAGGTGAGAGGAGGCACGACAGGCAGATGGCAGGGTCCTTACCATTTACCGATTTGAACTCCCGAGTTGGTGACTGATGGCGCCGGCTGCCCTCGCCCTTTGGACTTACACATCCCCTGAGGGGCTGGGACCCGGAGACCACTCGCAGTCCGAGGACGAAGGTTTACTTAGAGCATCCTTTTCCCATATCACGGATACACGAGACCTCCCGCCGACACTTGCACCCCTGAAAGAAACCTAGCAGTTGAAAGGTAAAGTGAAATGGGAATGGAGATGAAACGGAGGGACAGGAAATTCGGAGGATGTAATGATCCTTCCCAGCATTCACTTGGCGATTCGAGAAAACCCTGAAAAACCCTCATGGGTCAGGAAGGCCACGGGAATCGAACCCTCGACCTCCCGAATGCAGGTCGCAGACGTTATTGTCTGAGTCATTCTGCTCGGTATATGGCATTAGATCGAGTACAGCTTCTGTTATATTTTGAATTCGCAGATCACTAAATCTCGCCATTTTTAGTTTGTACAAACCGCGGATAGAAAACAGGAACATGCGTGAAAATTGGCTTCCTAGATCCCCAATAAAATCGAAGCAGACATTATACGAATAAAACATCTAATGTGTTATATTTAGATGATTTTTCTCTATCCTCTATCGCTTATTAGTATTCTTACTAAAGCTTGTTTTCCTACTTTTATTTGTCTGTAAATAACTTTAATATATAGTATTTTAATCAAAATCACTAAAGCCATCTTTTAGAGAATTAAAACTTTTAGAAAAATGTTCTATCTTCGTGTCGTATCACTGGAACCTAATGCACCAAGTTTGATATTTATCCGACATTTCTTTTTGAGTTATGCTGTTCACAGACATAACATACACACAACATTTTTCTAAAAATGATTTGTTTTACTCAGGAGGCCTCAAAACATGTCTTTCCGGAGAAATCTCATATAGAATTTTTGGGTGGTTCCTGGTAGAGAAAGTAAAAATGAATGCAGAAGTAAAACATTACCAGTTATTAGTTTTTGAAGTACCATGCTTTAAAACTATCGATTAAGTTCCATTCTGAATCGTGAATAATGAATCAATGAGACAGTACATTGTCTGAAAGGCGCTCACGTATAATTATCATTGTTAACCAGACAGGATTTCTATTTAACAGTAAAATATATTCAATTTTATTTTAATTCTTTCACACAAGCCGTGTGTTGGAAAGGTAGAATCAGACTGAAAAATTCAATGCCGGTATTTGAACCACGGATCTCTATATTCAGTTTGTAATTGATCCCTCATTGGCAATCAAGTTTATACCAACCTTCCAGTATAGTCTCTTAAACACAATCTAGCACAATACTTTATCGACTTGAAGGGTTCCTTACCTTGAACACGTGCTGAGAAGTTGGCGGGACGTCCGGCAGATAGCGCGAGTATGCAGTGTGAGGAAGCAATCCATTCGCGTCTCCGGTATCCCGAGGGAATGTCTGGAACGTTGACAGCGTCCGGGATGTCCACAAATCGTCCGTCGCCTGGAATATACATAACCATCTCAATGGTTTCAGATTTCTCTTGTTTCCTTAGAGACAATGCTTTAGATGTACAATATGCTATCGTAAAAGAAACACATTCTTTTTTAATCTTTTCTCTCGCTCTAAGAACAAAATGGACATAATAAAGTTTCCTTCTTTATAGTCACAGGGCATGTTCAGAGGCGTATTCAGGAATCATTTAGGGAGGGGCTAATGCGTTTTGAAACATACCTTACTATGAGAAAAATGCAGTCAGTAAGAGAGTATTTTATCTTTCTAGATTCTCAGACATATATAAATGATCCACGAATCCTCGTTTGTATCTCAACATTAATTTAAATTTTGAGAAAATTTATTTAAAAAAATTTGTTACATAAACATACCTTTTCAACGTAAATATTAAGTAGTATGGTTACTCAGTTATAATGTCAGGGCCCATTCACCGAGCGGGATTGGCTTAGGTCACGACTGTGGCCCGCATTCGGGAGGTCCCGAGATAGATCCCCGGCGACCGCCCACTCTGGCCCATGGCTTATCGTGGTTTCCTGGGTCGCCAGGCAAATGTTGGGGTGGTTTATCTTCTACCACGACTATCATTCCCTATACCCATTATCTTTCTTAACTGTTTCAGGGTTGTAGGATCAGGTGACGGTGTTTGGCGGGTTGCGGCTGGGCGGTGGCTTGCGCTCAGTAAAGATTTCTTCCCTGGCGTCGCTGCGTAGGGTTCCTCTCCGGGGGGACCCTGGAGGTTGGTGGCTTGTGGGCAGGTACCGTGCGGCGTCGGGTGCGTTCTATCTAGAAACGTTAGGGACCCCGTCCATGCTCCCGCCGGCATCCGAATCTGGTCGCTCTTCGGGTCTCTCCCTTCGTCTTTCACTCCCAGGGTTCACGTTGGAAGTACAAAGCGCCAATGGCCTGCGAGAAACCGCTGTGGTCCTTAGCGTCTCATTCTATATTGGGTGTGAAAAACTTTGCTCAGAGGCCTCTTTATCAGGCTTGAGGTTCTTTCATGTGCCGTAAATCTACAACTCGGTGCTACCGGATTTACTTCCCATCCAAGGAAGCCATGCTAAGGATTTTTAGGACCACCCTCCGCCAGGTTTGACCCGCGACTTCGGGAACTAGAGACTAGCATGATAACCACTGGTCTGCGTGCGGTGCTCTGCTCCGGTTCCAGGGGCACCTCCGTTATACGCACCTTTTGCTTTTTAAGGGCTCATTCACATGGAAACGATAATGCGATGCAACACGAACACTGAACCTTGCGGCCAGGTTCATACATGGGGTTATTCACAATGATTTTCCTAACATGAACACCTTCGCCAGACGCTTACGACAAATATTTAAATCTCCAAGTTTTCATGCTCGCGTTGATGGGAATCCAGAGAAAAAAAATATGTGTTACACTCACATGACTTCCTCTACTCTTGTACAAACTATTTTTACAAACGCTTATTCTCCATATGCTTCATGTTAATCGAGATATCGAGATGTTAATCTTATTGCAAATTTTCTTGTAGATGCAAGAGGAATTGGTAGGCTTTAAGCGATAGTCAAATATTTTAAGAGCTGGTTGCTATGTGGAGTATTCCATTCCCTTTGCATTACCAGGACCAAAAAAAAAACGATTTCCCATTTGAGAAAAAGTATAAGTATTGGAAGATTAAGAGAATAACAGCAATATCTCGAAAATGGTTCACTCAACAAAAAACATGTATATGACATAAATTGTGTATTTTAACACGATCTACATTTTTTGTGTAGCAAAATTTTGTCTATCTCTTATGGTTTACCAGTTATGCAAAAGTCGTTCACAATGAAGAATACTTTTGGAGACATTTCCAGATAATTCGAGATATACAGTTCATTTGCCATAAAAATATCTTAAACATGTGATATTTTAATCAAAATCGTTAGAGCCATTTTTGAGAAAATTAAAATTTTCGAAAAACGTTCCATGTAAAGGCTAATCTGAGGTGGAGGAATTTTCTTGAAAACCTTCGTGTCGCATCTCTGGAAGATACTGAACCTAAATAGCAAGTTTGGTGTTTATGCGACTGTTGGTTTTTGAGTTATGCTGTTCACGGACACACACACACGGACATGTTTTCAAAAATGCTTTTTTTGGATTCAGGGGTTCTCAAAACATATATTTCCGGTGAAATCTCGGTATCGAATTTTTGGGTGGAATACAATACTTCTCCTACTTACTATACGTAATAGAGAAAGTAAAAAACTGTTTTCTGTAGACAAAAAGTATAACATTTATAAAAAATAATTTCTTAAATCAAAATATTTGTAAACAGATGAACTAAATAGGTTTTAATTATTGCCATGATGTCCTTCGATGTTGAGCGAAACTTTATATTTGATCAACTATTCTGCTTTCTTTCATTATGGAAAGATATAATACGAACACAATTAATGTAGTTTATAACAGCATAAAATATACTATTACATCATCGTCAATCATCGCAATCCTCCATTTTTAATCGCTTTCCAATAGTCTTGTTTTGAAGCTGTTTTGTCGGCAGTGTGAATGGTAAGGCGAATCTTGTGTCCATGCCATACGTTTCTAGTTCTCGCGTTTATATTTTTATGTGAGTGTCCTTAAGTTCTTGCTCCCATTGTTTCAAGGCATAATTCTTATTCAGAAGTTATTTATTGCTCCGCGGTAACGTGTCAGGCTCGCATTCGGGAGGTCTCGGATTCCCGTCCTTGGGGTTTTCGTGGTTTTCCCTGGTCGTATGCGAATGCTGGGATGGTTTCTCATCTGTCATAGTTTTCTTTCCCTTATTTCCCTTTAATTCCGTTTCCTTTTCATGTTTCAGGTGTGCTTCGAGATTTCGTGTGCTATAGCGGTGCCGGACAGGTGGCGCGGGCGATTGCTCAAAGGAAAGAACATTCCCCATGGACACCAGAGGGCTGCTTGGTTGACGAATCGTTCATCGCTCCAGTAGTGCGACGGGACTTCGAGGCAAGAATTGTTATAAATTCCACGTGACCTGTCTGTCTACGACCTTTAGTCTCTTGTGGTACCTTCGCTTCATCCCTTCCTCCTGGAGGTGCTAGCCGCAATAGCTCTACCGAATATCGCAGTGCGCGAGATGTGCCCCTCCGTTGTGTACTCTATTCACTGGTGAATGTAAAGCATTTCTTTTTTCTCGCAAGGGGCAGAGGAGGATATAAGCACTGCGGCCAGAGACCTATTGTACCATATGCAACCTCTGGAAGGAAGAGATGAGATGAAAGTTTCGAAGGGTTGTTGCCCGGATTAAGTAGTGGCAGGTCTTTAAAGTCACAGATGGAAACACTTCAACAGGCACACCCTGCGTTCCTCCTGACGAACAGATCCGAACTGCCCAGTTTCCGTACCAGAGGAGAAAGAAACACTCACAGAGCACTTATACACCGCGCACCACACACTGCCCAATCAAGACCCATACCCCGAAAGGTGATATGGAATGATGGGGAAGGAGGGACCGGAAAAATCCGTGGTATCAGAAAAACTACTCCAGTGTTCACCTGGCGACAAGGGAAAACAAAGAAAAAAACTGTCAAAGTAGGCGGTCACCGGGAAACGAACCCGGGAACTTCCGAATGCGAGGCGCATGCGTTACCGCGGCGCCATCTCGCTCATATATTTGTTTAGTGGAACATATTTTGAGATACAGACCACCATTAAGATAAATTCACCTACTAACTCTGAACGAATGTTCATCGTGTTTAAGTAAATAGGATAGAAATAAAAGTGTTGCTTTTGATTTTACCAAAACAAAACAACAACATAACTTTAATTAAGAGGGGAGCTATAGCCCGTCTCAGTCCCCGCCTATGGGCAAGTATACATTTGGAATAAAAAGAGCAACGAACTATTAATCTCTTCAGCCCCGATTTAAAACTTATTTTATTTACCCAAAATATACCTAGCGTCTGTGGCGCATTTGGGAGGTCCCGAGTTCGACTCCCGCCCACTCTGGCCATGGTGTTTTTCGTGGTTTTCTCTTGTCGCCTGGGCGAATGCTGGGGTGTATTCTACCACGATTTCTCCTCTCTCTAAGTTCATCTGTCTTCCTCTCTTCTTTCAGGCAGTGTCTCCAGGTTCCATAGTACGTATGATAGTAGACGGAGTACATTGTTGCTGCGCTTTGGAAAGATTTTTCCCTGTCTACAATGGCCGCTTCGTCACCCTCTCGCGGGACTCCGCGTCCACTGGCCGATGCGGGTGTTTCGAACTGTAAATGATAGGGAGTTCCGTCCGCTCTGTAAGGCTTCATTCACAATGAAGTGTACCCGCGAATGTAATGCAGCATAAGCGCAGGCGTGAGGGAACACCATTCACAATGCAGCCGTAGGCGTAACGCAAGAAGTTTGCACGGGCTTCTAGATCCTTAAACTAACTGCGGAAATGTTCAAATTGAATAATATAAGCAACAATACCAAATAAGAAAGTTCACCCAATATTTTATTAATAAGTAGGTCACAAAAAAGAAACACATACATGCATACGTCCAACTGCCGCCCGTAGCGTTAGTGACATCACGACTGTTTGCTCAAAACATTGAAAGTAATTGTGCAAGTACTATGGAAGCAGGATCATTATTCCGTATGTGGGTAGTGAGCACTTTCGCTATCAATATGTAACACACGCACTTGCATCATCTTAGCGTTGCTGTCGTTGGCATTCTGCTGTCAAAATTGTAACATCATGGACCCTAAGCCGCAAGGGCCGCAGCTGCGGAGAGACGACAGGCGTGGGATCTGAGCGTCTAAACTCGAATGATCCACTTTAGCTACATTTTCCTTGCTTCGCGACATTTCGTTAGCCATATTTTTTTTGATCACACTCGCCATATCTTCTGACAAGATTTCCGCAAAAGTTAAGCGGTCGCCAAGAAGGGCCCAATGTTTTCGATAAAGCAACAATTCCTACACAATTTAAGAACCCAGGATACTACACAATCAACTCTGCGTATTAAAAAACCCCGATTCCGTAAGTTTCTTAAAATTTCATACCTGCTTCCCGCGTACGGAATAATGTCCGGAAACTGCAGCAAGTTATAGATGTGATGATACAGCTGCACAAGTTATATTAATGCAATGTCCATTATCTCTTTGCGCCTGAGCCAAGAAATCTAGGCACAGATGCCAGGTTCATCCACTAAATGAAAGAGGATTCAGTAAGGAGGCAATCATAACCTCTTGAGAGAAATGAGAGATGGTGACCCACAATTTGTGTGGCACGGCCTAATGGAAGAGTGCACGCATGTGCATTAAACAGCCAAAGTCTCGCATCACGATCGTCTGCTATTGAACAGCAGGCAATGCAAAGAGAAAGAAATGCAGAATTCTTCCTCTATGCACGCAACACAAGCATAAAGTTTGGAGTTTGCAAACTCCTGAGTTGCCTAGCGCGTTGCATGACTCTATGTGAATGCTTCCATTAAATAACATGAATGCAAAGTCTTGCGCTTATGCTACGTCTGCGCTTACATGTCATTGTGAATGGTCCCTAATCCCTTCTGCCTGCGGATCTGCGACCTCCTGCGGCCTCTTCGCTTCATCCCTTTCTCCTGGGGTTGTAGTTATAAAACACCTAGCTGGTTGCAGTGGTGAGGTGTCCCCCTCCGGTAAATACCTCATACCTAAAATATGGTTTGTAAAGGCATGTAGCACAATGAAGCAAATGGATGTTTTCTAGAAATGGATGAATCAAAGTTATACTTCACTGTGTTGCTTCACCGGCCCATGAAATATGTCTTGATAAAAGTGGTAGGTAAAGAAAAGAGCGAGTGTTTAGGTTCGACTTCACCATTAAAAATTAACGTTAATTAACTTTGTTTTAAACTATTGAAAATTCATGTTTTTCCAACTCCGAACCAGTACTCAAATTAAACTTTTCCATTCATTACTTTCTGCACTCCAACATCAGCATGTGAATAAATTGACTCTGCAATGAGCATATGACTGCGTCCATGCTTAACATAATACGCAATGCAATATAACTTTAGCCAACGTATAAAGTATTTCAACATAGCACGAAACAAAATAGTTTACGTAACTGCAGGAACTTGTTTCAATGTCCCCACCTCAGCTTCGCTTCAGCTGCAAAAATCTTACTCGTCCTGAAAAGAAGTCTCTTTCCTATACAGTTACGTAAATAACTATTCTCTTTTTACTTTATCTACTAGTTACCTATAGCCAATAGAAGAAGTATTGCATTCCACCCAAATATTCCATACTGAGATTTCACAGGAAATATACATTTTGAGTCACCCTGATTTTTTTTGCTTAAAAAGGTCCGTCTATGTGGCAGTGTGTGTGTGTGTACGTCCGAGAAAAGTTTAACTAAAAAACGAAAAGTTTGTTAAATCCCTAACTATGATTTAAGTTCAGTATCTTCCAAGGACGCGATACGAAGATATTCAAGAAAATGACCCACCTCAGGCTACCTTTTACATGAAAAAGTATTTTTTACTTTCTCAAAAATGACTCCAAGGATTTTTATTAAAATACCATATGTTTAAGAGATAAAAAATATGTATTGAATTATTATATAGTTTTAATTAAAAGTTATAAATTATATAAAATAAAATGTATATCTTGAACTTCCTGAGAATAGCCTGTGAAGTCTTCTTCATTCTGAATAACTTTTGTATAACAGGTAAACGTAAAATATAGGCAAAGGCTTCTTCTTCTTTAACGGATTACCCTCCTCCTTTGTAGGACATACATCCCCAATGCCCTGGACCAGTAATCTGTCGAAGAGCAAGCAAACTCTGGATCATAACATATCCAGGATAGGTGATCAGCCTAATGCCTGGTAAGCTGGTGAGAAGAAGGAAATGAAATATAGTGATCAAAGGAAAATTCGCGGATCAAATTAACCAATCCAGCTCGCCTAGCGACCGAGGACTACTGAAAAAAAACCTTCGGTCAAATTGGTATGCTCATGGGTTTGAACCCGTGACCTCCCGAATTCGGGCCACAGACGTTACCGCCTGAGCCTAAGCCCGCTTTTACTACACCAAAAAGTAGACATCGTTAAAGTGTGCAATTTATGTCAAATAGTATTGTTTTGTAAAGTTAACCATTTCCGAGATATTCCTTGTTATTGGTTTGAATTTTAAAATACTTATATTTTTTTCAAATGTAAGCCGTTGCATAAATTGAAGAAGATAGTTGCTTCGTTTTGTTATTCGCCCCACGTTTTGGGAGGCAATTTGAAGAAGGTTTGTTGCTGCTACGTATGGAAAGTCAGTTTGAAGATGTATTATATTTCGACTGTTGGGGAGCCGAACTTGAAGTAGTTGCAACCGCACGTATGGTACCCGGTAGCCTTCCTCCCAAATTTAAAAATATTAACTTTGTAATTTGACTGTTTCTTTAAATATTATATATTTATGTTTGCCTTGGCTGCGTCAGTATTTATTTTTAGAGACATGAATGTCTTAGCAGGGGGTGGTGCGACTGAAGAATGTAGGCTTACACAGATTTTAAATTTTTCTTCACTCCATTTATTAATGCTTGACACGATTTAAATAACACTTCACTGATATAGAGAGCTGTGAGATTCTTTTGTTAATTACTTGCACGTTTTAAACACGTAAACGATTTTCTTTCACACGAATATGTATAAAATTTCTCGAGGACGCATCTCGCGTCTGATTAGTAACACTGTCAACAACCAACGCGTCCAGTTAAGAGCGCTGTCTACAAGCAACTGAACTCTAAATTTGAAAATTTTGCTATATTTTAGTTTCTGATTGGCTAATCCTAGTCCAACAGACTACCTTCATTTAACTAAAGCTTTTTCTGGTTGTTGATTGGCTATTTTATAAACTGTCACAAAAATTACATTATTGTTGCTCCAAGAATTACCAGTAGCATTGAAACTTTCAAACTCATTATTGCCTCAAGGTTATCTCATTGTTAGCAACTTTTAACCTATTATTCTGACAGCTCCTACATTATTAAATTACGTAATACATTCACATAACATTATTACACATGTATACAATAATATAAACATATACAATGACTGCAATATACACTTTTTATATCTTGTTACATACACATATTGCTTTAAGGCGGGCTGTAATTGAATGTATATATTATATAATTAGACTGAAATCATTTAAGTGTTAAAAATACTGCCTCAAAATGTCAAACTTAGTATTTAGGTTCAGTATCTTTCAATAAAATTCCCCCATCTCAAACTACCCTTTACATGGAAAAGTTTTCGAATTTTTTTCTATTTTCTAAATAATGGATCTAAAGAATTCGGCTAAAATACCATGTATTAAAGATATTTAAATGACAAATAAAATGTATATCTTCAATTTCCTGGGAATAGGCTCTGAAGTCGCCTTCATTCGGAAGGAATTTTGCATACTCTTGTATAAGCCAAACGAAACGTATTACACAAAAGTGTACACCTCTTTAAAACAGACAATTTATTTCAAATAAGTATTTTTGTGAAATCAACCATTTTTTAAATATCCGTTATTAATGGTTCTTTTAAAATTCTGTTGATTATCAGTAATTTCTCGCGATGTCTTGGAAAGAGTATGGAATTTTAAGGCCAGCCTATAGCATCCACTTCTTAAAATATTTGACTGTCACTATTCCCTTCATATCTAACGAAATGTATAATGCAGCTATTTTCGGAAGGGTTTATCTGGATTAAAATGAAGTGGATAGGAAAATAAACTTTCGTAAGAGTAACTAATAAATGAATTACAACTATCCGGGCTTGTAGGCCGTGGTCTAGAAGGCATCGTGGATACCGACGTTTCGCCAAGTACAGCGCTTGGCATCTTCAGGGTGAAGTGATTCAGTGTCTGCGGTGGTCAGACTTAGTTGTAATTCATTTACTAGTTATGACGCCGGCCGTGAAAGCCCCAGTATGTACATTTCGTAAGAGTATTTGTATGCTCACTAATAAGCGATAGAGGGTAGAGAATGTCATGTGAATCTAACACAGATTTTTTTAAAATCTCCCTGCAAATCAATACACACATTTGAAATTGTAAATTGTGCTTATCTGCCTTTCACAGTGTCGAATGAAGAAGCTGAGTGCCTGCAAAGGTTTTTCTCTCTGTTTGATCTTAATGTTTTCATGCATGTTTTGGGTTGTACCTGTTTTATTGTGCTGTTTTGTTGGCTAAACGTCCCGTGTCGGTTGTCATAGTTGTTGGAGAGGAGCTTAAGTGAAGTGTACTATAAGTTTTATTACTGCACTCGTCCATTTCCTTGTAACAGTATTGCTGTCCGAGTTCACGAGCGTAAAGAGACCAAACGGCTTTTTACGGCAACAAGCACGGCATTCCTGGAGAGATAATTTGGAAGATCAATAGTGTCTGCTGTTGTGGTTTCATGGACTGTGGTCAGAGTGAGTCACGGAGAGACCTATAGACCAACTCCATTTTATGCCCTCTGTTTAACAGTAACTAACATAGCAATCTTCTTTTATGTGCCTTTTGCGTGCGAATGCGATGCAGTCTGCCTCTTCAAACACCACAGAAATTAAACATTTGTATAACCTCATTTGGTAAAGCAACTAACTGTTCATTACAGTGACTAGAGCTGGGAGAAAGAAAGGCTACTTACCTAATGTTTTTGGTAATAATGAATGGGTTTCAACAATACTTATTTATGATACAACTGTTAAAGGCTGACGCAGTATTTTTTTATCTCTTAACTGCTATCGATTTAATTATATAATATAAAATAATAGCCCGCGTATAAACGATCAATAATTGCTATGAAGTGTATATTAAAGCCGTTGTATTATGTTTATTTATTGTATATATGTGTAAAATATTATGTGAATGTATTCCTTAGTTTAGAAATGTAGGAACTGTAAGGGTAGATGCAAGCTGTTTTCCGTAGCAAACAGTGTCATAAAGTGGAAAGCAGAGGTTGAGTTATAAAGCTAAGGCAGGCTACCAACAGTCGATGGAAAAATACTGATCTAACGTCGAAAAGTTTTTAAGTAGTTACGTGGGTGCAAAAAGCCAATTAATGTCAAACCAAAAGTGTTCCGCTAGAATAGGCTTAGCCAATCAGAAAATAGAAACATTAAATTTAAAATTTTTAAGTGATTGTATGAGGTAGCGTACCCAAGCCAAACTTTAGTAGGTGAAGCTCAGAGTATGCAGATGTGAAATATTAGTGCAGTGCGGAGAAGATAAGTTTTACCTCTAAACATTTAGTTAGGAACAGATAATTACTACAACCGTAAAACGAATTTCATTAATATTCGTGTAATTTATAATTTTTTAACGTGAATAAAGAACTTAAAAAATTCTCTGTAAACACCAGTTCGTAAGCACATACATAGAACTTAACATCTTACAACTCCATACGTAAAACACTTCAGTAATTTGTTATTATTTGATATATTATTCAACTGCCTTCAAGAATTAATAAAGAAGTGAGAATTTAAACTACAACTTGTGTAAAGTGTGTGAAACTATTCTACAGTCGTACCACACTTGTTAAGAGATACTTGCTCTACCAGATATAACTGACGCAGCCGAGGCATAATTTTAAATTAAATCATAGTTAATTAAACATTCACAAATTACTACATATAAACTTTATTACAAACACACGCACACATACAGGATACTACCGCAAACCGGAGCTTTAATTTGCAAACCGGAATGTTTGCAGAAGGAGGCTGAAAGCTTAGTGTAGCAATCCTACGAGTAAAATAAAATAAATTTTGAGTGAGTTTGAAGTAGGTATATGTTACCTCCACGTATGGACGCCAATTTGAAGATGATTTATTTTTACGTTGTTTGCATTACGCTTTGGGCGTAAATTTGAGAAAAGATATTTTATTAACCCCAAGTTTAAAAAAAATTAACTTTCTAATTTGACTGTTTATTTAAATATTTAATATTTATGTTTGCCTCGGCTGCGTCAGTATTATTTTTAGAGACATGGAAGTCTTGGCAGGGCGTGATGCGACAAAGAATGTAGGCTTACACAGATTTTAAGTTATAATTCACTCCTTTTTATTAATCCTTGACACAAATTAAATAGCACTTCACTGATATAGAGAGCTGTGAGATTTTTTTACTTAATACTTGCACTTTTTAATACATAAACTATTTTCGTCTCACACGAATACATATTAAATTTCTTGAGGACACTTTTTGCGCCTGGTTAGTAACGCTGTTTGCAGGCAACTGACAAGAGTTCAACCGCCCAAACTTGTAAATTTCTGTATTTCAAGCCTCTGATTGGCTAATCCTACTCCAATAGAATATCTGCATTTAACTAAAGATTTTTCTGCTTGTTGATTGGCTATTTTGTATAAACTGTCACTAAAATCACATTATTGTTACTCCAATAATCAGAAGTAGTATTATTAAACTCTCAAACTCATTATTGCCTCAAGGTTACCTCATTGTTAGCAACGTTTAACTTATAATTCTCACAGCTCCTACATTATTAAATTACGTAATACATTCACATAACATTACTGAACATGTATACAATAATATACGCATATGCAATGACTGTTACATACATTTTACAAATTATTACATACACATATTGCTTCAAGGGGCTGTTATTGAATTTACATATTATATAATTAGACTGAAATTATTTAAGTGTTAAAGATACTGCCTCAAGTTGTTATATCATATTTTTAGACAGCCCTGAATATTAAATTCTAAAGTATCCAGCTGAAATTTGTGTATAAACAGTAGTATATATTCCGGCATTCGCAATGGTAAGCTCTAGTCTGTGGTTGTTTGACCTTCGTCATTGTTCGACCTTCTTAACACCAGTATTGATAACATAATCGCGTACACAATCATAACATTCTATAACATATAGAAGCCTGTGGCAAAAATAAATCAACGAAATTAATAAATCCTTTCTATAGAGACATAGCTTAGTCAAAGCATAATTTGTCCACATTGTTGAAGATTTTCATATTTTGAAGTTTTCTTTAAAAAAAACTGTGTTGCATTGACACGACTTTGTGTATCTTCTATACCTTATTAGTGGGTATAAAAATTATTCTTACGAAAGTTTATTTTCCTATCTACTCCATTTTAATCGAGATAAACGTTTTCGGAAATAGCTACATTACACATTTCGTTATACATACAAAGTGATAGACAAATGTTTAAGAACTGGACACTACACGCTGTCCTTAAAATTGCATACTCTTTCCAGGACATCGCGAGAAACAGCAAAAAATCGACAGGGCTTGAAAAGAATGACAGTATTGAAAAATTCCAACCATTAATAACGGATATCTAAAAAATTACTCATGCCACAAAAAATTTTTTCGAAATAAATTATGCGTTTTAAAGAGATCTACATTTTTGGTGTAGTACGTTTCCGTCTTTCGCTTAACGCTTACCAGCTATGCAAGATTATATAAATTTCCTTCCGAATGAAGAAGAATCCTCGTGGTACTGCAAGAAAATTCATATACCCATTTTATTTTTCGTATAAATATCTTTAATATATGGTATTTTAATCAAAATCCTTAGAAACCTTTTCATAAAATGGAAAGATTTTAAAATTCTACTTGTAAATGTTGTCTGGGAAGGGGGATTTTCTTGAAAATCCTCGCGTGGCATCTTTGGGAAGTACTGAACTTAAATACAAGTTTGGGATTTATCCGACTTTTTACTTTTTAGTTATGCTGTTCATACAAATATACAAGGACAACTTTGTATAAATGCAATTTTGGATTTACAGGGCCCAAAGCATGTATTTCCAGTGAAATATCGATATCGAATTTTTGGGTGGAATGCAATAGCTTCTCCACCTACTATGTACTTGGTAAGAAAGTAAAAATATGTCAACAACTCATTTTCACTGTAATTATTTTGTACATTCTTTATCTTGCACCATTAAAGAAATCTATTGTATGTAATATCGTACTGTTTACTCGACTTCTTTAGTAACAATTCCAATGTTATCCTTTCCGCCGTTTGCAAAACTTCTTCGGCTTCTGCCGAATTCATTTCCAGGTCATTCAGATAATCCACCATTACATTAAGCCATACAAGGCCTCCGCTTACTATACCTATAATTCTGTCGCAAGAAACAACGGTGGTAACAACGGAGTGTTAGACAAATCGAGTGCTGTAATGGGTTGCATTAAAAGCTCTACTTTTAGCGCCAGTTGAGTAAATAAAGCTCAAGGAGCAGTGGGCGGAATAACAGACTCAGAATTAATTTGAAAAATACTGGATTGGACGAAATTTCGAGGAGGGAAAATAAAGTAAATGGGTTTTGGATAGCAGCAAGATGGAGATTTGAAGATATAGAAACACACACAAAAAATGTTTAATGAGGTGGCTGGAAAAAATCTTTAGTATTTTATATATCTATATAAATACATGGGATATACACACAATTTACACACATATATATATATACACACACACACACACAACCGACGTGATTAAAAGTATCCGGACCCCTGACTGAAAATGACGTACAAATTCGAAGCGCTTTCCAACGGTAATGCTGGAAGTCAATTTGGTGGTGGCCCACCCTTAGCCTTGATGACAGCGTTCACTCTCGCAGGCATACTTTCAATCAGGTGCTGGAAGGTTTCTTGGGGAATGACAGCCCATTCTTCATGGAGTGCGGAACTGAGGAGAGGTATCGATGTGGGTCGGTGTGGCCGGGCACGAAGTCGGCGTTCCAAAACATCCCAAAGGTGTTCTATAGGATTCAAGTCAGGACTCTGTGCAGGCCAGTCCATTACAGGGATGTTATTGTCGTGTAACCACTCCGCCACAGCCAGTGCGTATGAACAGGTGCTCGATCGTGTTGAAAGATGCAATCGCCATCCCCGAATTGCTCTTCAACAGTGGGAAGCAAGAAGGTGCTTAAAATATCAATGTAGGTCTGCGCTGCAATCGTGCCACGCAAAACAACAAGGGGTGCAAGCCCCCTCCAGGAAAAACACGACCACACCATAACACCTCCACCTCCGAATTTCATTGTTGGCACTACACACGCTGGCAGATGACGTTCACCGGGCATTCGCCATACCCACACCCTGCCATCGGATCGCCACATTGTGTACCGTGATTCGTCACTCCACACAACGTTTTGCCACTGTTCAATCGTGTAACGTTGACGCTCCTTACACCAAGCGAGGCTCGTTTGACACTTTCCTGCGTGATGTGTGGCTTATGAGCAGCCGCTCGACCATGGAATCCAAGGTTTCTCACCTCACGCTTAACTGGCATGGTTCTTGGAGTGGATCCTGATGCAGTTTGGAATTCCTGTGGGATGGTCTGGATAGATGTCTGCCTATTACCCTTTACGACCCTCTTCAAATTTCGGCGGTCTCTGTCAGTCAGCAGACGAGGTCGGCCTGTACGCTTTTGTACCGTACATGTCCCTTCACGTTTCCACTTCACTATCACATCAGAAACAGTGAACCTATGGATGTTTAGGAGTGTGGAAATCTCGCGTACAGACTTCTGACATAAGTGACACCCAATCACCTGACCACGTTCGAAGTCCGTGAGTTCTACGGAGCGTACTATTCTACTGTTTCACGATGTCTAATGACTACTGAGGTCGCGGATAATGAGTACCCGTCAGTAGGTGGCAGCACAATGCACCTAAGATAAAAAAACGTATGTTTGTGGGGATGTCCGGATACTTTTGATCACATAGTGTGTGTATACACATACATACATACATACATATATACATACATACATACATACATACATACATACATACATACATACATACATACATACATACTCCTGATCATAAGTATTCGCAACCCCTTAAAAACTCTAGCAGCCAAATTAATGGAGTGAAAATTCTAAATCTTTGTGGACAGAAATTTCAAATGGTATTACAGTTTACATGATTTGGAGATTTTCCAAATCGTTCATTTTGTCTGTTTTATAAATCTTTGAAGAATATATCAAAATTGCAACCTTTTTATACCTGGTATTTACAAAGTTATGTTTCAAGCATTAAATGGAACTTTTTTTTCCATATACATCCACACACTTTCATCGACATGTGACTTCAAATGGTGAGGAAATAAATTCGCGAAAACGTAAAATGTGAGCAGAAAATGAGGAATTAAGGCAAAACCGTTGAAAACTTCCATTTTTTGTATATTTTATTCCTCCGCCAAATAAAAACATACTTTCACCACAAAACCAAGTATTTCAAAAAAATGTTCTATTTAATCCATTAAAGATAATTTTGCAAAGGCCATGTACAAAAAGGTTACAATTTTGGCATATTGTTCAAACGTTCGTAAAACTAATAAAATGAACGACATGGAAAATCTCCAAAACACGTAAATTGTATTACCATTTGAGCTTTCTACCAATATATATATATATATATATATATATATATATATATATATATATTGATAAACCGAAAAATACAAAGAGAGAGTATTACGTGTGTCAGAACAGCTTTGCAGAAATTATAATAAAAAACAAAATATCTGGTGTATTACATTCACGTGAGGTTCTTCACTCACTTTTCTACAAACTGTTCTTTAAAAAGGTTGTACTCTTACCTGATTCATGTTAATTGAGATAAACATTTGCAAGTCAGTTTTATTACATATTTCCTTGTAGGTACAAGGGGAATACAATAGGCCTAAGCCACAGTCAAATCTTTTAAATGCTGGTCGCTATGTGATAACTTTGAAATTTTGTTCTCCTTGCATTAATACTAAGAAAAAGAAACGAATAGCGACTTACCACATGAAAATTCAAGCAAATAATAAAGAATATCTCTAAAATGATTAATATCATAACAAAATATTACATAAATTGTATGTTTTAAAGAGATCTACTATTTTTTGCAGTAAATTTTTGCCTATCCGTACGGTTTACTAGTTATAAAAATCATTCAGAATGTAGAGGACTGCACGAGCCATTCCCAGAGAATTCAAGCAATACATTTGTTTGTCATGAAAATATCTTAAACACTTGGTATTTTGATCAAAATAGTTAGACCCGTTTTTAGAATATAAAAAATAACAAAAGCTTTTCAATGTAAAGGGCAGTTTGGAAGGGAGATTTTCTGAAAATCCTTGTGTTCGATCCTTGGAAGATACTGAAATTCAATACCAAGTTTAATATATTGGTTTTATTTTTGAATTATGCTGTCCAAAGACACACATATATACAACACGCGCCGACCTTTTTTCCTAAAAGTATTTGTTTTCTATTCATGGTGTCTCAAAAGATGTATTTCCGGTGAAATTTCGACATCAAATTTTTGGGTAGAATACAATACTTCCTCTACTTACTGTAGGTAAGCAGTAGAGAAAGTAATAATAAATGTTTTTCCACGTAATCAGTGCCCAAAATGTGGATGAAAGGAAGTCGGACATATTATAGTACTTGAGTGCAGATGTATGGAACTGTGGAGAAAGGAGTGTTTAAATGATAAATTGTTTACATTAGATTGAAAGATAGCTTTAATTAAACCTTCAGTAAGGATAGCAGGAATGCATGGGAAGTATTTAAATAAAGCTAATAACAAATGGAATAGGATACTAAGATGGGAAGTAAATCAAACATAATTTAAGGGTAGTATTTTAGATAGTAAGGAAATCTATTGTATTAATATGGCAAGCAGAGAGCCGGGCTGAATATTTGTTTGGAAAACGTACTACACAAAAAATGTAGATCTCTTAAAGCATACAAATTATTTCAAGTAAGTATTCTATGACATAAGCCATTTCTGAGATATCCATTATTAATGATTCGAATTGTTCATTACTTGGTGACTCTCTTACAATCCTGTCAACATTCAGTTGTTTCTCGCGATTGCTTGGAATGGCAGCATATAGTGTCCACTTAAACATTTGACTATTGCTATTCCCTTTGTATCTATAACGAAATGTGTAATGTAGCTATTTCTACAAAGGCTTTTTTGGATTAAAATGTGGTAGACAAAAAAATAAGCTTTAGTAAGAATAGTTTGTACACCCACTAATAAAGACAGAGAGTAGAGGTCATATGAATGTATCACTTCAGATTTTTTTTAAAATAATATTTTCCGGTTTTCCCTATAATACGATGAGTTAATATACTGTATTAATATTCTCAATTTGAAATAACTTATTTTAATACACAGTATAAAGATAAAGGACTAACCTTGATACGAAAAGGTAATGTGCTTTACCGGGTTTACTTGCGAATCAGTTGGGGGATTTAATATTGTACCGGCATATGGTAGCTCCATTATGTATTCAGGTACTAGACTCGGCAGGATTGTGTACCTATTAAGAAATTTTAGATTTATTTTACTAGTGTTGTACTATTTTCTGGGGATTTTTTTGCCATGTGACTTAAGATTTTAATCTTACAAAAAAGAGTTATAAGAACAATTATAAATTAAGAACAAACACTGTGGTAGCTCAGTGGTTAAAGCAAGCGGACGGAAACCGGGTTCATACCTCGGCGATGACATTGAATTTTTCAGTCGTGTGATTCTACCTTTCCAACCTTAATCATTTAATATTACTTCCTGGCGTAAAGAACTAGATGGAACGGGATGCTCAGGTGGTAACGTCTGTGGCCCCACATTCGGGAGGTCCCGGGCTCAAACCCCCGGGGTCGACCGATCTGTCAAGGCTTTTTGCGGTTTTCCTTGGACGCCAGGCGAATGCTGGGATAGATAATTTGATCCGCGAATTTCCCTATCATCACTACATTTCATTTCCTTCTTCTTCATCGCCATACCAGGCATTGGGTTGATCACCCATCCTGGATGTGCTATGATCCAGTGTTTGCTTGCTCCTCGACAACCTACTGACCCAAGGCATTGGGGATATAAGTCGTACAAAGAGGAATTAAAGAGAACAAGGTTTGCCATAATCAACATTACATGTTTTTATTCCAACAAAATTATTTGAAATACACTTAGTGAATAGATGATTATCAAATCTCAAGAAATTGGAAGGACTTCGCTCATTTTTTGTTATATTTAATGAATATGGAGTAGTAGACATTGTTTCTTAATTTATTTACAATAAAGAATGGTGTGATTCATTTAATTGCACATATGTCTTATATACATATGACTTTCTGTATTAAAGGTAAAGGTGCGTATCGCGGAGAGGCCCCCGGGGCAGAGCACTGCAAGTAGACCAGACGGCCCTTTCTGCTTCCAACGTGACCCCTTGGAGTGAAGGATGAGGTGAGAGACCCGAAGGGCAACCAGTTCCGGATGCCGACGGGCGCAAGCATGGATGGGATCCCTAACATTTCCATATAGAACGCGTGGCGGAGCCCCACGCTGAGAAGAGACCTAACTGAGCGGTACCGCAGCGACGCCAGGGAAGAAACCTTTACAGCGCGCAATCCACCGCCCAGCCGCAACCCACAGAAAACCGTCGCCTGGTCCTACAACCCTGAAGCAGGTAACAAGGGGCATAATGGGTACAGGAAATAGAGGAAGGAGAGTCGTGGTAGAAGATGGACCACCCCAGAATTCGCCTTGCGACCCGGGGAAACCACGATAAACCTATAGGTCAGAGTGGGCGTTCGCCGGAGATCGATCCCGGGACCTCCCGAATGCGGGCCATAGACGTAACCGCCTGAGCCATCCCGCTTGTACTTTCTGTTCTATTATCGTTTGTTTTTATATAACTTCTACAAACTACATTTTTCTACTTCATGTTAATCGAGATAAACATTTGCAGAACTCGTTTCACCACACATTTAATTGTAGTGCAAGGGAGATAGAAAAATCGATAGTCAGATATTTAAAACCTGGACGCTATATGATGGCCTAGAAATTCTATAATCTTTCCATGACATTGAGAGAAACATCTTAATAGCAACAGCACTTTAAATATACCAAATATTAAAAAATTCATACCAAATGTAGCAGATATTTCGGAAGTATCTAATGCCACAAACAATTTTCATAAATAAACTATGTTTTAAATATATTAATTGTTTGTGTAATACGTTATTGCTTATATTTTATGGCTTACCAGTGATGCAAAATTAAACAAAATTCCTTCCAAATGAAGAAGGCTTCACAGATGTTCCCAAAACTTCAATATGTACATGTTATTTTTCATTTAAATTTCTTAAAACAATGAGCCATTTTTGAGAAAATTTTGAAACATTTTCCATGTAAAGGATAGTTTGGTATTGGGCTATTTTGCTGAATATCTTCTTATCGCATTGGAAGATTCTGAGCCTACATACCGAGTTAGGTATTCATCGAACATTTCGTTTTCGGTTATGCTGTTCACATGTACACACATACACTGACCTTTTTGTAAAAGTTGTTTTTTTGGATTCAATATCTATTTCCCTGAAATCTCGATGTAGAATTTTTGGATGATGCAATACCTTCTTTAACCGAGCGAGGTGACGCCGCGGTAACATTTTTTTAGTAATCAGGACGTGATTGGTTGAAAAATAACACTACTTCAAACATAATTGGTCATTGTCTCCCATTTAGGGCCATGAGTGAAACAGACGTAGCAAAACTCTTCGTCCTGCTATGCAATGAGACACACGCAGTCCTGATTTTAAAAACAAAAGTAAGATAACAAAAGACTGTGTCTGTGATCGAGGTGCTGATTCTCCTCCCAGAGACCTAGGGGCGATTGGTTTTGTATAAATTAAACAATGCAGTAAAGGAATTAAGACCAAGCTTTTTAAAAGCATTTCTTATCCTATTTTTATTGGAAGCGAAATATGAGTATTAATAAGAAACAGAGGTACAGAGTGCAGAAATTATATTTTTAAGAAATGAAAAGTTTGCACGAATTTGGACATATAAACAATGAAAACATTGTTGAATACAACACGCACATGGAATCAGTTTGTGTATACTCACAGAAACAAAGAAGAAATTGGCAGGAAACAAATAACTATATAATGTTTTATGGTGGTGTCCCTCAAAAACCAAGATCTTCTGGAGTAGCAGTATTGCTTGAGAAAGAATGGAAAATTAGAATATTTTCGTATAATTTTATTAATTTATACCGGATTCTAAACATAAGAACTAAAACCCCTAGAGGATACCTGTCAGTCTATCAGTTATAGAAGTGTTCGCCCTCGAAGAAGGGAAGAAAGAAGCGAGCCTAGAATTTTATCTAACATGCAAACATTTCTGAATACAATTTGTAAATCTGATTACATCGTAATAGGCGGAGATTTTAACGCCAGGGTAGGCAATCAGTCGAGAAACTAAATAATTATTTTAAATAAAAATATATCAGTATTTTTAAAAATCTTTAATATCTTGACTCCTGTTCCACTAGTGCGGCTGCGTCCATATTGGGCTTTAATACTGGAGGTTGGAGGTTCAGATACTAGCACAAGAAGACACACCTTCTTTTCTGTTTAGTAATTAATAGAGGCTGAAAGTTCGAGAGCCGTAACAGATAAATAATACTTATTTTGTAATATTTGTTAATTTAAGACACTTAAAAATTCGCGTTTAATAATAACAATAATGATAATAAAATTACAAGCACCTGTTGAAATCCAATCAATTCAACATTGTAAAGTACAAATAACATTGTATTAAATGTTAAATGACAAACACAACATACTGAATAATATGTTTACTTTTTTTAAAATATTCTTACCTACAAAAGAAAAACAACAAACAGTTCTGGAGCACTTTACGCACAATAAATAAAGGCAAACTACCATTTTGCGTGCAGAAACCCCATATTTTGACCCTTGTAAACCTCCCTGGTTTCCCAAGTAGACATAACTTCAATAAATATAACTCATATTAGACTATAACGTATTTAATTTTACTTAAGTTTACCTGTTTCCTCCATGTGATTGTAACAGGGTTCGAACTGGTTACCTTATCAGCGAATGCACAGTCCTGCATCCGTGGTCGCTAGAGCCTTTGGCTTTGGTGCTCCGCAGCGTTGAGGACCGCGGGCATGTTTGTTTTTGTATGCTAAAACATTTGCCCCAAATGTACAAATAAACCAAATATAGGAATCAATTGCCACTAACGAAAACCATAACAATTGGGTCTGCCTTCCGAATCTACTCACTACAAATTTTGCTAATATTTCCCTCAAAGGAGAATTCTCTCATCCACGTGCAAGGGGAGGTGCGTGATTGCCAAACTTCTGCTATTTCCAAAATATTTTTCTATAAATCTTGAAAGATAAAAGAAAATTCTGAGTTTATAAAGAAATAAAAATAACTTATGATTTGTCTACGTTTGCACTGTATCACTAGAAATACGTAAATAAATTGTCACGTGCCTTGGCAATCACGCGATTACCGTTGGAATTATTCACGCTAGAGCAATCAAGGACATGCGTTTTAGTCGTTCATTTCATATAGCACAAAATGAGACTGCTTGTTTCTTCGAGCCTAACTCGTTCGAAAAGCATCAACTAATATATCGAACTACAGTCGAGCTTTTGATCTCGTTCGAGTATTCGTTTATTCGGAGTTCGGATCATAGCGTTGTTGTCAGGCGTATTGCTTTAGTACAAGAGAGCATATGATGCCATGTTACTGCGTTTTCGACTTTGTTTATACCTACTGTTGCGTTCCAAACTTCTTTTCCTACATTATGTTACACAAATTCCATTTTGTCACGTTCTATTCTGCCATTACACCTAAGCAAAATATATCTTAAAACAGCCACAACCAACCCGCTTGCCGCAGTGCATGTGCTTGAATACGGCACTGTGCTGGCTCAGTGCAGTGGGAGCGATCGGTTCGTCTTCCGTAGCGGTGGTGGTCAGCACAAATGCGTGCGGCATCTATGATTGCAATGTTTGATTCGAGCTATGTATGTGAAGCCTTATTTTTAAATACGAAACGTAATAAAGGCCCTCAGGAGCCAACATCAATTATCATAACTTAAAGTGTGCATTTGGGGTTCATAGTTGTGTTTCATTGTCTACAAATGTGGCGAATATTTTGAAAAGATGTCGGAAAGCAAGAGTGCTTACCGGGAAGAACTGAATGTATAAAATTCTTACTTGAAGCACGTATTCACTACAGAGTTTATATTCGTTTAATTTCAAGTCCCCTTTGTAATATTATCACTGTATAGTAAGTTTTATTTTGTTGTTTTATATCTCTGCAACTTTCCAGAATCAAAATTGTGTTAATTTCCACTATCAAAGTACTATTTCGTTCTTATACTAAAACATATTGCATGTATATGCTACCATGGTTGTATAGGACTAAATGTTATATTTGATTTGTATTGGGTTGTTTTGTCTATAATTTAATACCAAGCACAAAGAGAAATATTAAACCATGTATAACACAGTTTGTGACTGATTCCTCACCGGGGCTCGGTACAGACATGGAGTGCTTGTGAGTTGGTTGTCCCTGTCTTAAAGTATGTTCCAAAGTAAACATCATGCAAGTGTTATATACAATTTCATTCAGAATATCTGTGAGAAGAAAAAAACAAAAATCAGAGTCATGTGTATGAACATTTAGTTAAGTACACATCACAAATCACATACAACACAAATTAAATAATTATTATTCTTTAAACTCCAGAAAGTGCACAGCTGTTATTAAAGTAAATTATGTTACTAGCAACATTTAACACAAACTAAGGTTAATTAACTCAAAAGTTGTTGCTTTACTTTAATGCTGTATACAATAGATATACTTAAAATTACCTTTTGTTTTAAGGATATACAAATTAACAAACCTGAGAATGAATAAATTAATAACAAAAATACCTAATGGAAAACAAATGATGCTTGAGAGTACCTTAATGTTATAAATAGAGTACGAAATCTCAAACAGTATACAAATGAAACAGTTTTCTTAAAAGCAAATTTAAGAACATTTCAACATTTATTATTAAGATGACAGGTATTGTTATTCCTATTATTATTATTTGAAAGGGTATTACAGCCCCTATATACAGTAACAAACCATAATATATGTAATCTGTATTTCTCCCCTATAAATTTTGGACTACGCCCCCAACCCCAAAGAGATTTTTTACTAGCCACTCATTAAATAAGAAAAAGGGAGTAATTAACTACTAGAGGTCCGTACAAAAAGAAAAACGACAAGGTCCAATCTGTAGATTATTTACCGGTTAAAGACTGATTTACAAAATCTACAATGTACAAATATTGCACAGAAACATTTTACATATGCTGACCCAAAAGAGCTTGAAGTTCATAGTTCGTTTTTAGGATCACATGAATCACACATTATACTAGGTTAGGAATTTAAGAAGTTGACTGGATACGAGTATAACATTTTAAATAATTATGACGCCCCATTTTACCTTTAAACTTCAGCAAATTACAGTTACACACGCCCAGTGTCTAGAACTCTCGTGATTCAAAAATGCATTCCTACAAATTGAAATTACTTGAGCACACACGGCAATTGCAAACGGAGAATCGGCCGATCCTATATGTGTAACAGTCCAAAAAGCCAAAGTATGATATACAGGACACTTAACAAAATACACAGCCCCCCCCCCCAAGGCCAAAACGGCCCGACGCTCAAAAGAGAGAAGCCTGCACTCTCGATCTTTCTCGGCTACGACCTCTAAAACTCTCCTCAAATTCTCTCCTACCCCTCTATGGTCAGGAACCACTCTAGCGCCTACCACCAACACCAACTAAACAGCGCAGTAGCGCCCACGGCGTAAACACAAATTAACTGTAACGGTAGTAAATATGAAATATACTTGTGCCGAAATAAATAAATAAATCGGCACAATTTATTGTATTTAATCATGTATTGCAACTAATACACATGAATAGGTATCTTGTTCAGGGAATGCAACATAGTGTTAGGATTTTCAAGAATGTTACTGTACTGTTGCTTAATAATATGTTAGCAGGTAAGTAAATCAGTGTTCCGCTATCGAGTATGTTTTTGTGAATATCGATTTCCAAGCTAGCATTTCTGCTGTTAAAACGTTTAAACCACGAAGAGAAAGTTGTTAAACCATAAATCTTCCCCCAACAGCTACCAGTAGGAAGGTCAAGAAGCCAAGCAAACAATGCGTGCTTCCAGTAGCTTCGAAAAACGATTAAGAAAGCCAAATTGTAAATATCTGAACATTTTTAACACTGTGTTAAAACAGGTTAGTGTAGAGAAAGATCCAACAATATTTTGTAATCAATTTTGTTTCAAAGTTGAAGAAAAAGAGACGCCAAATCAGCAGCGTCTCTCAGAATTCAGTTCGCCATTAGACGAGAAGGTTCAGTGTGGCAGTGATATCACAAAATACTAAGTGTTGACGGTACTACACTCATTAGAATCATCACAACACTAAATTCGCAACATAAATGACGCCAGCTAACACCGATTTATAAAGTAGTGAAGTCGTGCCGTTAAACTACAAGATATAGTATGTCGTTTTCTCTCAGTAATCCCGAAGCGCTTCCATACGTGGTTTCTTCCAGTTTTATGCTCTAGCTGATGAACTCCTTCATTTAATTTTAAGAAAACATTTTTACTTGTACCCCTCGACTGCATACAGGAATATCAAGCGAACTGAGGCTGTGCATAAGGCGCCAGTGAAGCATACGGCCTTGAGTAACACAGATCGTTCGAACAGGATTGGTACACATACTCGTTTGGTATACCAAATGAAATGGACTGGGAGTTCTGGTACACTCAACTCAGCTGCATATACGAGCTCATTTGTGTCCGAAGGTATGAATGGTACAGATTAATGACCAAAACTCCAAAACGTGTTCGATGGACAGCTCTAATTCACGCATCTTAAACTGTTGAGTGAGGTTGTGTAAGTGGATATTTTTTTTGGGGGGGGGGAAGGAGAGGGAAAGGTATGTTATTGGTATTATGGTATAAAATAGGTATAAGATTTGAGGTTCAGATGACTGTTCAGTGTGGAATCGGAGAATAGTTTTGTGTGCTATTAAACTGCGAATTGTTCGAGAGTAATTGGCGTGGATTACCCCGCGAAAATTACGTCCGATATTTGCCTGGACAAGATATGTATATGCGAAAGTTTATTTTTCTCTACTGAGTAAAACTAACTACAGTTTTAAATATTTTCTAATGGTAGTTTATTTTGGGTTATTTGACAACTGGATCAATACAGTTCCTAAACAAGTATAACTTATACCACAATTGCAGCGTTACACACTCAAGCTGCAGGTTAAAACAACACGGCAATTTTGTAAAAATATATTACATCCTTTCGTTCATCCTGCGAAGCTTTCCATTAAAGTAAAGTAGTATCTTACCTTAGTATGTTAACAGATTGGAAACCCCCAAGCCGGGATAGGAACCAGGAATATTCGGCTTTCCGTGCTGCTGCTCTGACCAACTCAATCCTAGTACTAATTAAATTCCCCAACGACTCAGCTTTTTTCCGATTAAACACAGGCATTGAGGCAGTATTTTTAACACTTAAATGATTTCAGTCTAATTATATAATATAAAATGTAATAACAGCCCGCCTTAAAGCAGTATGTGTATAAATAATATATAAAATATATGTAATAGTCATTATATTATGTTTATATTATTGTGTACATGTATAATAATGTTATGTGAATGTATTAAGTAATTTAATAATGTTGGAGCTGTGAGAACATAAGCCGAAAGTTGCTAACAATGAGGTAACAATGAGGTAACCCTGAGGCAATAATGAATTTGGAAAGTTTAATAATGCTACTAGAAATTCTTGGAACAATAATGTAAATTTAAAACAGTTTATAAATAGCCAATCAATAACCAGAAAAGCTGAAAGTTAAATAAAAGTATTCTATTGGAGTAGGATTAGCCAGAGACTTGAAATAGAAAAAATTACAAATTTAAGCGGTAAACGTCGCTATAAGGCAACGTACCTGAGCAGTTTGTTCGCTCGGTACATATTCAGTGTGAGACATATAAAATTCATTACGGCGAGAATATTATAAAGTTTACATGTTTAAAAGTGCAATTAATAAATAATCTCACAGCTCTTTATATCAGAGAAATGTTATTTAATCGCGTGAAGGAGTAATAAAAGGAGTGAAGTAAAAATTATAATTTGTGTAAGCCTACATTCTTTAGCCGCATCACCCCCTGCAAAGAGATACATGTTTCTACAAATTAATACTGATGCAGCCGAGGTAAATATAAATATAAATATATATATATATATATATATATATATATATATATATATATATATATAGTATTTAAAGAAACATTAAAATACAAAGTTGATTCCTAAACGTTGGGGCGAAGACCACCGGAAACTTTGTACCATACGTGGGGCAGTTACTTCATCAAGTTTGGCTCCCCAACAGTGGAACTATAATACAACTTCTTCAAATTGGATTTCCAACAGTGAGGCATACAACCTAATCTCAGCGTTCTCAAATTCCTTTTGAGATGACATACTCCAATGATGACAATATCGTAGGTAGGTTGCTCCCGGCTTTATAGTTAATTCTATTAGGCCAATCAATGGAGTTGTTCTTTCACACATACAATGTGTAGGCTTAAGTTGGAAACATAAAATCAGACTGAAAAATTCGATGCCATAGTAGGAATTTGAACCTCCGATCTTCGGCCTATGTTCTAACCAAATGAACTAGCACGGCTACATGTTGGTACGACATTAAATTCCCAATCTAGCTCATTTTTTACTTTCTCTACTACGTGCAATAAGTAGGGGAAGTATTACATTCCACCCAAAAATTCGATACCGAGATTTCACCGGAAATGCAAGTTTTATGGCTCCTGAATCAAAATAAAGTATTTTTGGAAACATGTCCGTGTCTTCTCAACACAGACTACCCTTTACATGGAACATTTTTCGAAAATTTTGATATTCTCTAGAGTAGCTCTAACGATTTTGATTAAAATATCACATGTTTGAGACATTTTCATGGCAAATGAAATGTATGTCTTGAATTTTCTGGGAATGCCCACAAAAATGCTCTTCATTCTGAATGACTTTTGCATAACTGGTAAACCGTAAGAGATAGACAAAATTCTACTACACAAAAAATGTAGATCTCGTTAAAACACACAATTTATGTCATATACATTTTCTTTTTCGAGTGAATCATTTCCGAGATATTCCTTATTCTTTGTTCGAGTTTTCCAACATTTATACTTTTTCTAAAATGGGAATTCGTTATTCGTTTTCCTTTTTATGTCCTGGACTTGCAAAGAGAAAGGAATGCTCCGCATAGCAACCCAACTAGCTCTTAAAAGATTTCACTATCGCTTAAAGCCTAACATACCCCCCTTGTAGCTACAAGAAAATTAGCAATAAGATAATTTCTACAAACGTTTATCTCGATTAACATGGAGTAGATGAAGAATAGACCCTTGTTAAAATAGTTTGTAAGAATAAATAAAGCTATGTGAGTGCAACGCATCAGATTTTTTTCGGTAAACCACAAGGCGTTCTTAAATGCATACCCAATGGTGACTTAAATTTTTTTAAGCACTCTTTACAACTGCAACAATAATTCATCACAAAATTTTTATCTTGGGTCTGATTCATTCTAGCTTATTGTAAGGAGTTATGGAAAATTCTGAAGAATTCATTTCAAAATGCTGCTTCCAGTAATTTTTCAGTTGAGCAACTCAAGGATATGCATTTCTAAACCTGTATCTCGATAAAGAACCCTGGAAGTACTTTGGCGCTTGAGCGCTTATTGCTCTTCAATTGTCTCTTAACGCTTGTTTGGCCTCTCTTTGAAAGGGTTACAAAACATCGTGGGGAGGTGCTTGTGAATGGGGTAAGGTGAAACGTCGCTGGCAATGAACTTTTGCAGCGAAACTTTCTAATGAACTGCTTTAACAGTCAAATCACCAAAAATTATGTTTCAATCACCGATGTTGTTAACTTTAACATTTTAACTTTAACAACACATGAGTCATTTTAGGGTCAATTTAATTTTTTTAAATGGGAATCTACATTTAAGGTCAAATTAAATTCACTCTAAAATGACCTCTTAACGTCCTCCAAACAAAAGATAACTAATCATTTACTTTCCCCCATAATATCAAGCAACTTTTATTCAAGACATTTCCTTCTACAACGCTTAGTTTTGGAGGTGTTGTACAGTCTCAACTTAAATGTTCCATCCTATATACACTTCCGTTCTTTAGCAAAAGATCGTTAGTACTACGACTTCTGTGTTTATTTCCCGCACTTCTGAAATAAATATTTGAACGCTGTATCCGCATGATATAGGACTAGAAGCGGAGGTAGACTTAGCCCCTCGACCTACGCAGATGTTTTGTGCCTACGCCTCTGACGGGGCGCCCCCGGGAGGGATGAAGTGAGAGGAAACGGCAACCGGACCAGCAGACACGACAAGCAGAGGGCAGGGATCCTACCATTTACAGATTTGAATTCCCTGCGTGCTGGCCCCTCCTCCCCCCTTTGGGCTTACACATCCCCTGGGGGTTCCGGGAGACCGTTCGTAGTCCGGGGGAAGGATTTCCTTAGAGCATCCATTTTCCCTAGAATGCACACGCCGAGACCTCCGCCGACACTTGCAACCATGAAAGAAACCAAACAGATGAAAGGTGAAGTGAAATGAGAATGGGGATGAAATGGAGGTACAAGAAAATCGGGGGATTTAATGGTCCTTCCCAGCATTCGCCTGGCGACCCGGGGAAACCCCCGAAAAAACTCATGGGTAGGAAGGTTGGCCCCGGGAATGGAACCCAACACCTCCCGAATGCGGGTCACAGGCGTAACCGCCCGAGCCATCCCGCTCTTATCCGCATGCTGTGTGTAACTAAGCATTTATGGCTTAATTTGAAACTTTTCTTGGACGGACACAAATCGTTAATATCATAGCATGAATAGAATAATAAATTTTATATGAAAAATATATAAGAAATATGTATGCACTTGGGTAATCTTGCTGCCAGCCTCTCCCTATGCTATGTTACGTCGCTAAATCATACCAATGTTAGAGAATGAAATTCGAAAGGAATATACACTACCTGATCAAAATGATGTACAAGTTTGAGGCGCCCTTCATCGGTAATGCTGGAAATCAATATGGTGTTGGCCCACCCTTAGCCTTGATGACAGCGTTCACTCTCGCAGGCATAGTTTCAATCAGGTGCTGGAAGGTTTCTTGGGGAATGGCAGCCCATTCTTCATGGAGTGCGGAACTGAGGAGAGGTATCGATGTGGGTCGGTGAGGCCGGGCACGAAGTCGGCGTTCCAAAACATCCCAAAGGTGTTCTATAGGATTCAAGTCAGGACTCTGTGCAGGCCAGTCCATTACAGGGATGTTATTGTCGTGTAACCACTCCGCCACAGGCCAGTGCGTATGAACAGGTGCTCGATCGTGTTGAAAGATGCAATCGCCATCCCCGAATTGCTCTTCAACAGTGGGAAGCAAGAAGGTGCTTAAAATATCAATGTAGGTCTGCGCTGCAATCGTGCCACGCAAAACAACAAGGGGTGCAAGTCCCCTCCAGGAAAAACACGACCACACCATAACACCTCCACCTCCGAATTTCATTGTTGGCACTACACACGCTGGCAGATGACGTTCACCGGGCATTCGCCATACCCACACCCTGCCATCGGATCGCCACATTGTGTATCGTGATTCGTCACTCCACACAACGTTTTGCCACTGTTCAATCGTGTAACGTTGACGCTCCTTACACCAAGCGAGACTCGTTTGACACTTTCCTGCGTGATGTGTGGCTTATGAGCAGCCGCTCGACCATGGAATCCAAGGTTTCTCACCTCACGCTTAACTGGCATGGTTCTTGGAGTGGATCCTGATGCAGTTTGGAATTCCTGTGGGATGGTCTGGATAGATGTCTGCCTACTACCCTTTACGACCCTCTTCAAATTTCGGCGGTCTCTGTCAGTCAGCAGACGAGGTCGGCCTGTACGCTTTTGTACCGTACATGTCCCTTCACGTTTCCACTTCACTATCACATCAGAAACAGTGAACCTATGGATGTTTAGGAGTGTGGAAATCTCGCGTACAGACTTCTGACATAAGTGACACCCAATCACCTGACCACGTTCGAAGTCCGTGAGTTCCACGGAGCGTCCCATTCTACTGTTTCACGATGTCTAATGACTACTGAGGTCGCGGATAATGAGTACCAGGCAGTAGTTGGCAACACAGTGCACCTAACGTATGTTTGTGGGGGTGTCTGGATACTTTTGTTCACATAGTGTATGTATGTGGGCCACGAAGAAGATATGTAAATCTGAATTTCGTTAGGGAACGGAAGTGACGTATGAAGGGAACTGCAATTGTGAAAAGGACCGGAAGTGGAAATGAAACGGATCGTAGGGTAGGTGAAGACACGTAATTAAACAACAATTAAACTGCAGAGTTAAAAGGGGGTGTACAATTTTGATGTTACGCAAACTAGATCACACTAATAGTATCGTGCATTTGCAATTCTCTTTTCATCCCCAATAATTTGCTGAAATTAACTTCGGTAATATGGGATATTTACTGCATAACGCTTGTCAATCACATAGCACAAGAAAGTACATTATGGTTAAATGGGCTTATATTACGAGGTGTACTTACATATTAAGATTATTTACCTATTGCGGAATTGCGCGAGGTTATGATTTAATAGTTATGTGGTACATGCATTAGCATAAGTTATTTCATCATGCAAGTTTATTTCATAAGAACATACTCCCCGTTACAAGCTGTATTCACGTTTTAAGGTTATGTACCTATTGCGGAAATGCGCGTGGTTATGATTTAATAGTTCTTTAAGATTATGTTGTACATGAACATGGCTTTTTCTGCCTTCTTCTTCCCCTCGGCGGCATGGCTTACGTATTGCCAACAAAACTCCTATTCCGTAATACACTTTTGGTATAGTTTTAGCGGTTTTTTATTCGCGAAGGTTGTCTGTGTATAGTAACGTAGCAGAGAGAGAGGCTGGCAGCAAGATTACCTGAACTGGTACCTGGTAGAAAACATCTTATTTGGTTTTCTCTATAAATATTATGGGCGTCTTAGTAGCGGAGTTGTTTCGTTTCCAGTTCTCATACTGAGGGTCTGGGACTCGAGTCTCAGCTCTGGGGTGGCGATTTTAAGTCGGCCCTATCCACGCCTTCACCTCTGACTTAGTCATGTGAAATATTTCCAAGGCCCAACGTGGTTTGAGTCTACGGTAAAAGCTGTAGGTCCTCTCATTCCACCGCCGTCCTTATCATCACTCTACCATCGGAGGCAACGGATTCCACTCCCTGGGTGCCTTCACTTAAAAGTGAGTCCAGTCATCGCTTGGTGGATCGAGGTAACCCCTGAAAAGTAATATGCCATATATGGTGAGCGTTAGAAACCACTATAGCTATAAGATCTTACAGCTAAAGAGCAATATTTGTTTTTTGTTTCACGATCACGTGTTTTCTACGTCTTCCCGATGATATTTCCACAGAAGGGAATTTAGAATTCGAACACATGAATTGGTTTCCAACTCCGTGATGCAACAGCCCATTGTTGCGCCAAAGCCTGCAGCTCGGCCGCTGCGTCCTCCACCTCTGCCCACAAAAGGCATCATGAGTGGAGTGCAGTACTGGAGGGTGAGGGCGGTCGGCGTCCCTGGTCCCTCCCGGTATATGCCGCCTCTTTAAAAATCTTTATCTACCAACATAAGTTTGGTGGCTGTAATAACATAGAATATAAACTAGGGTGAGAAGTAAGACACTTGAAGCCTTAATTTACATCTTTTTAATAATCAGTAATGACATTTTACTGTTAATAACGCAGTTCGAGTGGCACACATATAAAGAACAATTGCAAACTAATTACCTGTAATTGAAGGTGAATGAACATGCCATGACTCACTCTAGATTTTTCAGGAATTAATGACAGGTACTAAATCCCCCATGCTTCTTCAATACCTATTTCTTCATAATCCACGTCCCCCGACTTCCAATTCTTCTTGAAATACTGAATCTCTTGTTATGTTCATATTATAATAATGAACTTAATCGTTCACTTTGGATTTTCGGTAACGTAATACCGTTTTAACCAATACAACGTTTGTAACTAAGATGCGATGGCATACTAAGATAGTATTTCTAAAATGTAGGAGGCTTTGAATCAATTGTTTGATGGTTGATGTCGTGACAGTGCGGATTGTTTGAAAAGTTGTAATAAAACACACGATTGTGTAAAAGATTGCTTGCAATACATGTGTGTGAAATGCATAATAATCTCTCGGAAATAGAAATAGCTCCACTTCTCGTGTTTTCAAACTATTTCTCGAATCTGTAATAACGCACTTCTTACACTCATATCGTAATATACTATTCATATAGGAAACGCATAGTTATAGGTATAGGTGATTCAATGGAGGGGGACACCTCGCGCGCGACGTGCACAGATATTGTGGCTACAATCCCCAGGAGGCTACAGTCCGCAGGCAGACAAGTCACAGAGACTCGCGGTAGTCCCTAATATTTCCAAGCTTGCAGACCCGTCCCAATACCGGAGTCGCCGAGAGAGGGCGATGAATGACACATCAATCAAGCAGCCCTCTGTTGTCCACGGGAAGTACTCTTTCCATTGAGCATACATCCGCGCTATTGTCCGACATCGCATACGCTACAAAACCTAGAAGTAAAATATTGAAAGGGGTTTATCCGAGCCGAATCTTCCCTTCTGTCAACCAGGGGAAGGGTCTTTCTATTCGGTCAATACGTGGGGTCTAAAAAGCCCCCCGTTGGGGTAGGTACAGAAATGTATGCACCACTTAAGCGCGTCAACCCCGAAGTGGAGACTATAACCTCGGTAGAGCCGACAGCGATCTAGCACACCGTCTACAGTTTTCCAGGTTGGTGCCGGAGGACATTAAGGCGGCTCACAACCCCGCCTAGGCATCACTGCCCAGTCGTGCCTAATCTTCCATGGATATTAGGAACCATTGCCCGTCGAGTTCAACCCAATCCAAACAACTCCCTTTCGGGAGTGCCTCAGATGTTCAGTCCAATGTACTATTAGTAACGTCAGAAGTACTGCAGGTGTAGCTGAAGGGATGGAGCCCCTCCCCTACGGAGAACCTGTAAGCACACCTGAAAGATGAGAAGAAAACGGAATGAATGGGAAATTATGGAAAGAAAATCGTTGTAGAAAAGAAACCACCCCAGCCTCTTCTGGCGACTCTAGGGAAACCACGAAAAAGCCATGGTTCAGAGTGAGAGATCGAACCAGGGACCTAACGAATGCGAGTTGTACACGCTACCGCGGCGCCGCCTCGCTAGGTTAAAAAAGGTATTCTCTGTTTCTATATTTCAGACGTTTCCAGAATTAAGAGGAAAGTTTGTTGGAACTTTACCAAATGACGCAGTACAAATTACAAATTGCAAACCGACAGTATGAACAACTTAGCTGAATTAGCTGTAACTTCTGTCTAAAGGAAGAGCAGAGGTCTGCATGTGCACTGCGTGTGTACATGTGCTTATGTGAAGTGTGCGGGCTTTATACGATTAGGTAAGAATAGAAGGGAAGACTTCCTGTGCCTTAATTGTGTTTCCTGTAAGCCTTATGACCTGTTATTATTGTGTTACTGCGACACAAACAGTAAATATTAATATTCTCTGCGTCCCACAATCACCGTACGTTTTTACATACTCTCGTTTTAAGCTCATCATATATTGTATGGCTTCGGCAATGGACAGATTAGAGGTAACGTTTTAACTCATTCACAATGAAGACGTAACTCTAACGCAGCATAAGCGCAGACGTGAGATAAGACTTAGGTGTAACACAAGAACTTGGCATGGGTTTCTGGATCAATTTGCATGCATTAATCCTCCGAGCATACCATACGTTTCAAACTGAATAAAATACGTAATAATATACCATATGAAAACTCATCCACTCTTGATAAATGAGTAGGACACGAAAAGGTGCTGTATCAAGCAAATGATAGAGCAGCGTCGGACGTCAGCATTTAAAATGGAGTGGCACAGCTAAATGTACGAGTAAGAGCACCATGAGTGTACACTAGATGGCGTGAAATCTCATTTCACGGTCGTGTACTGTTCAAAGCTGGTACCCCGTAAGGGGGGTCCGGTACGGGCACTGCGGATCCTGAGTACTCGTGGTACTTCTGACGTTACTAGAAGTACGCTGGGCCAAACATCCGAGCCCCACCCGTGAGGGCGTGGCTTGGATTGTGTTGGACTCGGCGGGGCAGTGGTTCCCGATACGCATGGGAGATTGGGTGCGTCTGGGCGAATTTCCGTTCAGGCGGGGTTGTGAGACGCCTCAAGGTCCTCCAATACCGCTCTGGAGAGCCGGTAAGCGGCCCGCTAGTGGACTGTCGGCCCAACCGAGATTGTTCGATTGGTGAGTCCCACACTCTCAGTCCCGACTCTCATCGGGTCTGGGGTCAGTGATTAAATCATTTTCTCCTCCACTCGAAAAAAATTCCCCTTCGAGGCTTGACACTTAAGTGGCGCATCCCCTTCCACCCTGTAAAGGGGGAAGGCGGTTTAAATTTTCAGGTGCCGGCCCACTGGAAAAGTTTTCGGGGGTGGGAGAGTCATTCGGATGGCGCCTTCCTCTCTGGGTACAAGGCGCCTTTTGACCCTAGATGTTACTGTTCAAAGCTGGTAATGCATGGAGAAAGAAATGCTGAATTCTTCATCTATGAAAGCAACACAGGCATTAAGTTTGCAATTTCTTGCGCTAGTAGAGTGTTACTGAATCTAAGTGAATACTTCCATTAAGTAACATGGATGCAAAGTCTTGAGTTTATGGTGCTTCTGCGCTTACTTTACATTCTGAATTGGGCTTTATTTTGCACGTTCATTTTACTGCTCGTTGAACCTCACCAATTAGATCACAGCCTTTGGTATTACTCATAAAAGCGATCCTCTACTCATGAGCCGTGGCAGAAGGCTGAGTCGGTGGTATGGCGTGGTGAGTCCTAAGTCGCCGGTTTGATATAAATAAACATCTCCATGCGCGTTGAGCATTAACACCACTAATTCTAGTCCCATGGCTTATGATGTCTCTATAGTTCGTGCATTGTGTTAATTGTTGTCAGACGTTATTTCTCCCGGCAATATTGTATTATTAGAAATGTAGGAGGAAAGCTGTGAATTTCAGTCCAGTTTTTTCGACAACCTCAATTGACCACAAAGAAATTTCAAGTAAATCACAGTTCCCTGAAGAAAGCCAAAAGTGAAAAGCTTCCACAATGACTGAAGTACGGCGGAAGTTTCAGCCTCCGCCCCTCAGGAAAAAAAATTCCCGAAGAGAGAGAGATGAAACACCAAGTAAAAGTGAAGACAGATGCGGCGGGCTGGCAACAATCCCATAGTGAACGACTGGATAAAGAAGTCTCTGGCAGGGGGGTTCTTCAGGTGAAGCTAGTGAAGTCCAACTTCAGCTGTTTTCTTACTAGGCACGTTCGAATATAATTTTATTTCTATTTTAAATCTTTTATAATTTAAATATTCCTCTACTCACATAGATCAATATAATTTTACGAATCACTACTTTAAGAGCGAAAGTCACCCATTCCGAAGTGTTATCGCGGTAGTAGCAAGGAATAAGGAAAATTGGCTGTAAGCGAGTGAAATGGGAAAACCGCAATGTTCATAAACAGCTATAGAGGGTTGTTGAAGCTACTCTCGGCACTGAGATGTTCACCTGCACTGCCATGACAACCAACTCAAGCTTGGACAGAGCGAATGCTGCGTACTCCCACAAACTACCTGCTTCGAGGTTACGGTGAAGCTAAAATACTGATTTTTTGAAGTAGAAAGACCCCTTGTAGAGGCTATTCGGAGGTCAATGACACTTGTGAAAACTTTTGTAAACTTACAAACATCCCTTCTCTTGGGTAACGGGATGTTTCCCTTTCAAATCAGTCTTCAAACTCCACGTTCTCGAACTCGGACCTTTAGTGTCAGTTCGGTTCATGTGCGAGCAAATTCTGTACGTAGCCGTTATTGTCGTTGTGCGTATGATCTTTGAAGTTCACTAGTGTGAATCAGCAATAAGTTTATGTCTTAAAAACATTTAAACCCTTGGTGATTTGCAATGAATCCGCAAAATTACATAGTGTGTTGCATGTTATAAACTATTTTTTCGCGGTGAGGACCACAAAGGAAGTGTGATATTTATGGGTACACCTAAGGCAATCGTTAGTGTATCGGCACATAACGTGGAAAGGAAAGGTGCAAACAGACATTTTAAAACCTCGTAGTATAGTGAGTACGCCAACCGAAATGATAGGAGAATCAACTTAAAATACAAGAAATAGTTAAGTTGTATATCTTGTTTTGTGTGAATAGAGTTTTGACCACGAGCCATCACTGTTTTCTGGGACTTTAACTAATATTTCAACACATGCATTAACAGATAAATAAGCAGCGGTGAGAATGAATTTCATGTATTTAGCATTAATTTACGATGTAATAAACGTTTTTATAAGTTATTCAGCAATACATCAGTTATGCTTTACTGAAAATCTAAATATATATTGATGTGTTTTCTCGGAGAAGAAGAATTGGGTTTACTGATCTCATGCAATCTGTCTTTTCTTCGTTAACCCTCTCCGTGACAAATTCATCACCAATTGCACCGCTTCAACTTTACCATTCTGATCTGCTGCAATCTCGAAACTTGTATCCTGGCGCTTAGCCACCTTTTGGAGATAATATAAGGTGTTCTCTCCGTGGAAGATCTTATCTTGCTCAAAACAATAGGGGAACATTGCTTCAGCTAGCCAAAACTTTGTTCAGTTATAAAAACCCTACCGTTGGATGTGCATCAACCATGGTCTTTCTTCAGTAGTTGAAGGTTTATGATATAGGGTCATTATCCATGGTCCAGTAACGTAATTGAAGCAGGAACACGCACCTGACAAGTATACTGTATAAAATGCCTACATATAGAGTATAAATATGAAATGTAAGAACAGATACACTGATTTATTGTCTGCTTTAAACTTTACATACAACGTTTACAATACAATGGAGTTGCTTATTATTTCTCTTCCCCTTATATTTAATATTCTGTTGTAAATACAGGGGTACCATTTAAGTTGAGACTGTACAATATCTCCAAAACTAAGCGCTTTAGAAGGAAATCTAACAAACGTTGCTTGATATTATGGAAGAAAACAAATGCTAATAGTCGTGTTTTGTTTGGAGGACGTTATGATAGTATTTTTAGGTCAATTTAATTTTTTTTAATGGGAACCTACAATTAGGGTCAAATTAAATTGACCCTTAAATGACCACCACAACGTCCTCCAAATAAAACACGGCTAATGGCATTTACTTTCCCCCATAATATCCAGCAACTTTTATTAAAGATGTTTCCTGCTACAACGCTTAGTTTTGGAGATAATGTACAGTCTAAAATTAAATGGCCCACCCTATATAATGGGGATGTATAATGTTTCCACTATTTAGTTTTTTGCCTTGTTACCGTTTTCCCGTACTTTCTTCACTTTGCTTCACACTTCTTTTAACCATTTTAACTTATTTTTCCTTTATGTTTTCCTGCTTTCTCCATATATTCATTTGATCTTGAATTAAAAATCTTCCTAACCTTAAGCTCTATTTGTAATTTTTCCATTTCTCTAGTATTAAATTCCCTCTTCCTTTATCCGTGTACGCATTCAAGAATATAATGCCAATTCATGTAATCCATTACGTTTAGTACATTTCTCCCCCCTTCCTCTCCCTATTAAACCACTTAAATTCATTACACCTGTTCTCGCCCATGCCTACCCCATTCTGGCCTCTTTGTTGCATACTTCGATGTATCTTTCTTTCCCCCATTCCGTTTTAAAATATTTATAATCTATTAACGACCCTTTTTCCTTGAATCTACTGGTAATTTCTTGCTTTTTAATATCTTCCACTCTTGATCTAATTTGTTTCCAGAAAGCTTTACTTTTGTTGTTTCTTTCTGCCCATGTTTTACCATTCCTATTTCTTCCAATGTTGTCTGTATCTTTTCATCCAAGTTTCTTTTTTCCCCATTTTCTCCTGTACATCTAAGCATTGTTTACTGTATCATTTTCCTCTAGCAGTTTTATTCTGAACCAGTATTTGATTGCCCTTTCTACCATTTTGCCTTTTTCTCCCACCCTCTCTGTTTCTGCTTGTGCAACTCCATTTGGTGAACTTGTTGGTAATTCCAGGTTTATTTTACAAAAATTCCTATGTATAGCATCTACATTTTCCCATTCTTTTGCCAGCTCCCATATCTCTGCTGCGTATAACATCCTTGCTTCCACCATGATGCAGTAATTTGTATCACAAATTATTTAAATGTAAAGAGTGATTATAGTATGAATATGCATTATTATGTGACATTGATTTGAGATGTTTGTTGATTGTAATTATTGTTGGGAAGTAAGCTTATACTGCCTTACTGAAACTGACAATAATAGCGTGCAATAATGCAGCGAGGGGGTGAGCTGTTTATCATTATTGGAAACGAGGAAGTTACGTAATGTTGGCGCGTTTTTCTTTTAGAATCTTCTGGAACATTTCCCTAGAGCATATGTATTCATAATTTCCATTGGATATAAAAATAGACGCTAATGTTGGCGCGTTTTATTAGCCAATTGCAGTTCAGTTATAATCTTTAGGCATATCTGGGTGAAGGAGTATAAAAAGAGTAGGTTAGAGGTAGACCCCGTCAGTTCATCAAAATTCTTTGTACACTACACGTCGCATTCCCGTCAGTTCATCAAAATTCTTTGTACACTACACGTCGCATTCCCGTCAGTTCGTCGAAAGTATTTGTACGGCACAATTCGGATATCAATTTGCAGGTTACGCGTAACAGAGTTATGAAAAATCTCAAGTGTTATAAAGTTAATTATACAAAATGTTGAAGTACGCGAATTAAGAATTATCAGTAATGAAGTTATTATAACAGTTTCAGTTTGGCGAGTGTCAAGATCAATGTGTAAATGTGATAGTTAACGTGTTCGACAATAAAAGTGTAAAACAAATTTCTTCATCAGTGTTATCTTTGGATAAAAGATTCCTTTCCGTTTACACAACCTGTATAAAGAGAAGTGCTTGACCAAAAGGATAATAGCTAGCCGGAAGAAAAAGAACCAAAATTAAATAAAATAACAGTAGCATTTTTTCAAACAAAAACTAATACTGCCGCAAATTGCTAACACGAGATGGAGCTAACAAACCTAACAAATGAATCAAGTCACAAAATGGCATCACCACGTGCAGTAAAAACACATACACAAATAACATTATAAGTAATACCATCGCAAATTGGCTCCCAAACGTGGGGCTACAACAAGTTAAATATAATATAACAGAAGTATACCACTTCAACCATCGTGCTATATATCCTTTCTAGCCACGTAATTTGCGTTTCTGGTATTTTATTCACACATGCTCTGGTTACCTGTATTGTATAAGAACAATTGATAATATCACTAAAGGCTAAAAGCTGTAAAAGTTCTAAGTTCTAAAAGCAGAAGGCTTAGATATAGTACTGCATCTCAAGTGATAACAGGAAACAGCCCAAAAAGATCCTTTAAAATTTCCATAAGCGTACATCAAATCTAGAGCAAAAATCTCTGGAATTTCACAGACGTATGCACCTAATGTGATAGTGAAACCATTGGGTTATATAAATACTGACAATAGAAATAAATGACCAACTATAAAACTTTCTAATCGAGGAAATAGAATTTTGTGCTACTCTGGTAATGAAATCCTCCAATGATGATTGCGGTGTAATAGAAGGGCAGAAAATAATTGCTATGATTAACCACGAGGTTAATAGCCGAGTTCCACATCGCATAGAAAATGGACGTATAATAGACAGAGCTCCTAGTCGAAGGGAGAAATGTTCGCTGAAGCGAGAGCTTCACCCTGGTCATTTTTCTCGCTGCTTTAGGACGCAAAATCACAGCAGCTCAGCGATGTCGATGACACTTGGAAATTTTCTAAGTCCATAAATCAATTATTTACAGCCTCGCGTCCTGTTGCGATTTAAATTCATCGCAATATTTCAGTGGGTTTTAAGTATTTTATAAACAGCTTCAACGCAATTTCATTACAGCGGATTTGATAATATTAACCCTTTCCAGCCCAATTTATTTTAGGCTGAAACCAGCTTTTTAAAACTGATGGTGCAAGGTGGATACTTTTGCCCTAGAGCTTGCCTTAATCTCGGATTTGTAGCGCCGCAATGAACATCATTAACCACGATTTTGAATCCTTGCTACACTAATTACTATTCTGAATCCTTGCTACAGTGTTACCAAGCTTGTGATAAAGGATGGGATGGATCCACATAAAACAAACGGCGATTGACACATGTGAATGCTGTAAGCACTGTAGCTTAATACATTTTTTGAATTTGAATTAAAGAAAGAAAAATAAATACACATTTTACGTTAGCCTAACTAATATCAAATTTATATCAGAAAGATATACACTTAGTGAAACTTAACCTTTGCATGTAAAGCCTTTTATCCAACTTCCAACAACATAATGATGCCATATGGCTGCACTGGGCTGGCTGGAAAGGGTTATTATTTTGCGTAGTAAACGTGGTGGTGCCTTGTGAGCGGATATGGAAGTGGTGTTGAGAAACAAAATTTATCACCTGCTTGTGTGGGAATAAATTGGGAAATGGTCGAACCATACTTCTTACCTGAATCCCTTACTCGTACAACCCCTGAGACAGAGATAGGTCTCTGCACCTATCTTTTCACTACCTGCATGGAAACAAACTCATGCGGGGCCAAGGATAATCAACCGACTCACCAGGTAATCCACACCTACGCCCAGAGGCGTGGCACCGCTGTCACAGCATAACCCATATACCAGAACCAATTGTATTTGTAATATTCCCCGTTAAGTCTGACAGGCACTAACATTTCTTCAGACCATTCTGTGTTGACTCCAGTTATGCATTTATTGGCGTTATATGAATATCCAAGCTTGCAACCCCTTTTCTATTAATGAAGCCGACACCGTGTATGCGTGCCTGTTTAATTAGTACGTGGGTTCTATTCCAATAGCAAACAGAAACACGTGTCGTTCCTAACATTCAGTTCTAGTTATAGTAGAATGATTCTCACTTTTTACTTTATCTACTACGATAGTAAGTAGAGGAAGCATTGCATTCCACGCAAAAACTCGAGACTGAGATTTCACCGGAAATACATATTTTGAGGCGCCATGAATCCAAATAAAGCATTTTTGGGAACATTTCCGTGTTAAATTAAATTGAACTTTATTTATGGACACTTTAAGTACTAAGGTCCTTAGCATCGCGTTCTATGTTGGGAGTGAAAGGCGGGTAATTTTGCTCAGAGGCCTCTTCATTGGGTTTGAGGTTATTTTACGCGCCGTAAATCTACGGCAGAGACCACCAGTTTTACTTCCGTTCCGAAGGAAGCAATGCTAAGAATTTTTACGCCCGAAAAAAATCCATCGCCTCCGCCGGGTTTGAACCCGCGACCTCGGAATATGTCCGTGTGGTGTCTGTCTGTGAACAGCATAACTCAAAAACGAAAATTGGGATAAATACCAAACTTTGTATTTGAGCTTAGTGTCTTCCAAAGATGCAACACGAAGACTTTCAAGAAAATCCCCCCCATACAGACTACCCTTTACATGGAACATTTTTGAAAATGTTGAGTTTCTCCAAAATGGTTCTAACGATTTGATTAAAAATACCATACGTTTAAGATATTTTCATGACAAATGAAATGTGTATTTTGAATTTTCTGCGAATATCCCCAAAAGTCCTCTTCATTCTGAATAACTTTTGTATAACTGCTAAACCGTAAGGAATACACAACATTCTCTACACAAAAATTGTAGATCTCATTAAAATACACAATTTATGTCCTATACTTTTTTTGTCGAGTGGACCATTTCCGAGATATTCCTTGTTATTTGTTTGAATTTTCCATACTTACACTTCTTCTGAAATGGGAATTCGTCATTCTTTCTTTCTTTTTTTTAATATTCTGGGTATGTAAAGGAAATGATGGAATGCTCCACATAACAACCAGGTATTAAAATATTTGTCTATCGCTTAAAGCCTACCATATTCCCCTTACACCTACAAGAAAATTAGCAATAAGTCTGCAAATGCTTATCTCGATTAATATGAAGTAAATGGAGAATAAGCGATTTTAAAAATAGTTTGTACAAGGGTAGAGAAAGCCATGTGAGTGCAACTCATCAGATTTTTTCTTCACTTGTAAGAAGCTTTCCTTTTGTCTATGTGTTTTTTAGGCGAAGAGTGATATACCTACTCAACGCATTTTTACTTCCTCTACCACGTAGGGGAAGTATTGTATTCCAACCAAAAATTCGATACCGAGATTTCATCGGAAATACATGTTTTGAGACCCCCTGAATCCAAAAAAAAGCATTTTCAAAAACATGTCCGTGTGTGTGTGTCTGTGTGTGTTTGAACAGCATAACTCAGAAACGAACAGTCGGATAAACACCAAACTTGATATTTAGGTTCAGTATCTTCCAGAGATGCGAAACGAAGGCTTTCAAGAAAATCCCCCCACCCCAGATTACCCTTTACATGGAACGTTTTTCAAAATTTTTAATTTTCTCAGAAATGGCTCTAACAATTTTGATTAAAATATCATATATTTAAGATATTTTTATGACAAACAAAATGTATATCTCGAATTTTCTGGGAATGTCTCCAAAAGTATTCTTCATTGTGAACGACTTTTGCATAACTGGTAAACCATAAGAGATAGACAAAATTTTACTACACAAAAAATGTAGATGGCATTAAAATACACAATTTATGTCGTATACTTTTTTTATTGAGTGAACCTTCTTCGAGGTATTGCTTGTTATTCCCTTAAATTTTCCAATACTTATACTTTTTCTCAAATGGGAATTCGTTATTCATTTTTTTATGTCCTGGACAAGCAAAGAGAATGGAATGAGCTACATAGTAACCAGCTCTTAAAATATTTGACTATCACTTAAAGCCTACCAATTCCCCTTGCATTTACAAGCAAATTAGCAATAAGATTAACATCTCGATATCTCGATTAATACGAAGCATATGGAGAATAAGCGTTTGTAAAAATAGTTTGTACAAGAGTAGAGAAAGTCATGTGAGTGTAAAACATCAGATTTTTACTTTCTCTACTACGTATAGTAAGTAGGGGAAGTATTGCATTCCTCCAAAATTCGATACCAAGATTTCACAGGAAATACATGTTTTGAAGTGCACTGAATGCATATAAAGCATTTTTGGAAACATGTCCGTGTGTGTGTCTGTGTGCGTGTGTGTGTGTCTGTGAACAGCATAACTCAGAAACGAACAGTCGGATAAACACCAAACTTGGTATTTAGGTTCAGTATCTTCCAGAGATGCGACACGAAGGTTTTGAAGAAAATCCCCCCACCCCAGATTACCCTTTCCATGGAACATGTTTCGAAAATTTTAATTTTCTCAAAAATGGCTCTAACGATTTTGATTAAAATATCATACATTTAAGATACTTTCTAGACAAATAAAACGTATATCTTGAATTTTTTGGGAATGTCTCCAAAAGTATTCTTCATTGTGAACGACTTTTGTATAACTGGTAAACCATAAGAGATATACAAAATTTTACTCCACAAAAAATGTAGATCGCGTTAAAATACACAATTTATGTCATACATTTTTTTGTTGAGTGAACCATTTTCAAGATATTGTTTGTTATTCCCTTAAATTTTCCAATACTTATACTTTTTCTCAAATGGGAATTCATTATTCATTTTTTTTGTCCTGGTATTGCAAAGAGAATGGAATACTCCACATAGCAACCGCTCTTAAAATATTTGACTATCTCTTAAAGCCTGCCAATTCCCCTTGCACATACAAGAAAATTAGCAATAAGATTAACATCTCGATATCTCGATTAACATGAAACATATGGAGAATAAGAGTTTGTAAAAATAGTTTTTACAAGAGTAGAGAAAGTCATGTGAGTGTAACACATCAGATTTTTTTCTAAGATTTATAAAACTGCTATAATTTTGGATCTTGATCCCTGCACGCTTTGTAAGGTCCCCAATCCCTGATTGATATTGTAGACGAAGCCGTTAAGGAAAGATTTTGAACCGGAGTTTAGCGGTTTAAATCCCGCCAATGCCGTCCTACCTGACCATTTTCATTCCAGGTTTTCCTCAGTCCTCATAACTGCAAATGCCGCGAAGACATCCTAAAACTAAGGCCTGGTAAGTTTCCTTTACCAATTACCATTTCATTTTATGTACCATCAGCCTATGCATCGCGATTAGTAAGAACGGGCGTTAAACTGTGTTAACAAAATCTGTGATACATTCACATGACTTTCTCTGCCGCTATTATTAGTGAGTATACAAACTATTCTTACTAAATCTCATTTTTCTGCCTACTGTATTTAATTCCAAATAAACCTTTGCAGAAATAGTTACGTTACACATATCGTTATAAATACAAAGAGAACAACGATAGTCAAATGTTTAAGAACTGAACGCTATACGCTGGCCTTAAAATTCCATACTCTTTCCATGCAACCCCAAGAAACAACTGAATGTTAGCAGGACTCTATAAAAGAATAGCCAAAAAATGAACAATTCAAACCTTTAATAACGGATAAATCAGAAATAGCTTGTGGCACCAAAAAAACTTATTTTAAATAAATTGTGTGTTTTAAAGGGATCTACATTTTTGTGCAGTAGGTTTTCGTCTATCGCTTAACGTTTACCAGTTACACAACATTATAAAAAATCGCTTCCAAATGAAGTGGACTTCACCAGCTATTCTTAGAAAATTCAAGGTATACATTTTATTTCTCATGTAAATGTCTTTAATATACGGCATTTAATCAAAATCGTTAAAGCCATTTTTTAGAATATCAAAAATATCGAAAAATGTTCCATGTAAAGGGTAGTATGGGTTGGGGGACTTTCTTGAAGATCTTCGTGTCGCATCTTTTGAAGGTACAGAACCAAAATACCAAGTTTGGTGTTTATCAGACTTTTCGTTTTTGAGTTATGCTGTTCACAGACATACAAACACGCACACAGAACATGTTTTCAAAAATGTTTTATTTGGATTCAAGGAGCTTCAAAACATGTATTTCCTGTGCTGTGAAATCCCGGTATCGAATTTTACTTATTATAAGTAGTAGAAATTTTAGGCAGTGACTTTTAAAATGATGTGGCAGCTACGTTTTATATTTTATACCGCAACTGGAGCCACGATTCTTAGCATGAGGGGTTTTGTCGCTGAGAGATGCAAGATCACGCTAAGCTTGAGAGGACGGTTTTGGATATACGAAAGCTAGTAGCGGCTCAAAATTGTTGTTTTTAAGTCGTACCAGGCTTTTATTAATGCCATCCATTGTATAGGTATTAGAGGCGGACAAACGCTCGCTTATATATCTTCTCGCTCCCGCTGGAGATAATAACTAAAAGAATACTGCTTATGGGAATCACGTACAGAACTAAAGCTCAAAAATGACGAGCCTCGGAACGCAAGAGTGATCCCACGTATAATGCCAAGAGTTACTTGTCACACATTTGCTTGTTCAGTATACTAGGTTATATTTCTACTTTATACGATTGTGATAAATATAATTTCTATAACGCTAGGATGTTCAGACAAAAGTTTGTTTAAGAGGAACGACAAAATGAGTTTTAGAAATTCTGGCGAGTCATTATCCGGGTGCTTATGTAAGCAGGAAAGTATCGCGTGGTCTTAAGGATTACGTCTTCCGAATCTTTGCAAAGTATCGTCACGTGGATGCAAGGTGTAAAATCATGCCTGATGCCATTTACGCCAGTACTGTCTGAAGCACATTGTCAGCATGCTTTCTGAATTAAACTTAAAGTTTTTGACGGTTTGTTCTGTCTGCTAGATGCGTGCTGGAATCTGCGACACTCAGTCTTTTAATTTTTAACCTAATCTTCAGCTACACCGCAAAACTGCCAGAACATGAAAAACCCAACCTTCTTTCCATCTCATGTAAACTTGTCTCTTGTAGCCTTATCGTTGGAGGACGTGTTTGTAATAATGTAGAGCAGATCTTTAGTCGACTAAATCTTGCTGAGACGTTCTCTGTAGTTTAGGGTAGCAGTGTAGATAATTAATTAATTAATTTGGAACCAGAGTTCCACGCCAATAATTTGCCACTCTTCACCTTTGCTCCTTCTCGCCACCCCTCTGCCAAGTGTAGCTCTCCCGTCTGGAAACCTGAACTACGTCCCCCTCCTTGTCCCATGCAGTAATGGCGTCGTCACAATACGTACATTAGCAGTTTTCAGAATAATCCCAAAGGAGTTTCATGATTGATTCTCAAAGAGGTAGCTGTGGAATATCATCTAATTATCCTCTCAGATTTTAATTGCTGAATGCATATGAAAACAGTTTGCATTCAGGTCATTTTAAGAGGAAAAATATTGAGCCCGAAATGGAGTTTCGGGGGCTTATACCCGGACTTACATTAGAGAAGAATGTTTCCTACAATAATCAGTCAATTCATACACTGCCAGCTCTTTTTCACTATCGTGGAGAATCAGAATACGATAACCAATTAGGTGCAGTCGGTTCTAGGCATATTTGGGCACACAATTTCTTGTGTAAAACTTCTGATTAGTAATTAACAACGACTGTTATACCAATAAGAACTTGGTCAGTAACAATAACAGGGATAATTACACGCTGTGTTACCTTTAGTTAAGTTTTGACTATTGCCGAAGATATTTCAGGGTAATGACGGGTGTTTCCATTGACTTGAGTATAACTTTATTTAGGATCAAAGTCACGAATCTAAAATAGAAACTCTGTTCTAAGAAACTCTGTTTCTTGTCAGCACGAGAGTAACAGAAAGTTTCTTTCTCAGTACTCTTTTTTTTCATTAGATATTTATGGGTAATCCACTAAGCACTGGGCTCTTTCATTTGAGGGTGCTTTGTTCAAATTTGCTACCTCAAGTCGCCATCGATCATCTAAAAGCCAAGAAGAACAACGATCTTTGCTGGTGAAATTCATAATAATTTTGGTCTTATTGTCTTCCACAACCATATTCACAAAAACGTTAAGATCATCGAGAATTGGTACTCTAGAATCACTTCGCACTTCGTTCAGCAATTTTCGACGGCGAATGTTCAGTTAAAACCTCGGATATATGCTGAGCAGCAGGTTGTGTGATCTAATTGTGGAGGGGCTTTATATCCCCGAGAGTGGGTGTTACTGTGTAGCTGCAACACGTAGCTTCCTGATGGACACATGCTGAAGCTTGGTAACTAAGTGACTCACGCTCCTTTGTTGTGATTAGTTATTCACTCGTACCATGGAGCGGCCACTATACGAAGAGCAAATTGTTGATATGTTGTTAGTGTTTGGAGAGTGTCAACGTAATGGCAGACAAGCACGAGTACTTTATATCCAAAGGTTTCCAATTAGACGGTTGGACTACTTTTTGCCCCATCAACTAGAACAACGACTGCGGTATCGTGGTCGGTTGCATACTTCAAATCGGCTACTACGCGTACGCCAGAAGCACCCTGTGGTTGTAAATGCGTAAGAGAAGCTGTTGTTGTAAATTCTCGTATCAGCTGCATTGCTATTGCGCAAGATCAGGGCGAATCTTACTATGAAGATCTTCTTTGAGCTTTCAGTGCATCCAATAGAAGCTCTCCCAGTGACCGGGTATTAGGCCACCCAACCTACTGCTAGTATCTACCCGAGCTAACCAGTAAAGAAACTTTAGATCGAGTTTCAGCAGATATAGAATATATTCATGGACGTAAATTGGAAGGCAGCGTTTGTGGATATGGTGGTGAAGTAAGTGAAAACCAACCGAGCAGGATGGCTCCGGTAACGTGTGAGGGTCGCATTCGGGAGATTACAGGTTCGATTCCCGTCGACCGCTCACTCTGACCGTGGGTTTTTCATGGTTTTCCCTGAACGGTAGGCGAATGCTGGGGTAGTTTATCATCTACCACAATTTCTTTTCCATCATTTCCCTTTCATTCCGTTTCTTTCTCATCTTTCAGGTGTGCCTCTAGGTTTCATGGCGTATGGCGATGCTGAACAGATAGCGCATATGCTTGCTCGAAGGAAAGAGTACCCCCCGTGCACACCAGAGGGCTGTTTCATCGATGGGTCGTTCATCACCCTCTCTTGGCAGCTCCAGCAATGGGACGGATCTTCGAACCTGTAACTGTTAGGGACTTCGCACGTCTCTGTGGCCTGTCTGCCTGCGGCCTGTTGCCTGCTGTGGCTCCTTCACTTCATCCCTTCCTCCTGGAGGATAGTAGCCACAATAGATCTATGTACGAGTAAGTAGCAGTGTGGGAGGTGTTCCCCTCGATGTATGAACTATACCTGTGAAAGCCACATAATGAAGCGAAGTATAAAACACCTTTAAAAGTAGTTTTCACTCAATTTTCGGTAAATAATATATTAATTGTTTTAAAACAATAACATATTAAGCATGCTTAGTTCGATTATGAAGTTAATTTATTTGATTTCTGTCAACTAACACCCTTATTATTATTATTATTATTATTATTATTATTATTATTATTATTATTATTATTATTATTATTATTATTATTATTATTATTACCAACTTCCTGTTACTCAGCATAGATACCCACAAGAAATGGTTTCAAATATTTATACCAATCTGAGATTGGAATGGAATGAGAAACGGAGAAGATTTCGGCACTGATCTAGAGAGATCTACTGACCCATTGTACCACAAGGGGCCGCCAGCGGGAGGAAGATGAAGTGAAAGGAGACACCGGGCGGCCGCAACCAGGAATGACGGCATAGCAAATGACAGAGCCCCTAAATTTTCCAGATATAAACGCCCCGGAAGAACCGGGACGTCGCCCCGAATGAGGTTCAACGCTTATATCCCGGCAACCAGCCGAAGGTTCAGAGGGGACGGAGAAGGCTCTCAGAGAGCATCCTGCACCGAAACACCATCGACGACATTTCCAACCCTGAAAGAGACCAAACGGGGTGAAGGATGAATGAAATGATTAATGTAATGAAATGGAGTGACAGGAAATTCGGGGAGTATAATGATCCTTCCCAACGTTCGTCTGGCAGCCAGGGAAACCCCCAAAAACCCATGGATCAAGAAGATCGGCCGCGGGAATCGAACCCACGACCTCCCGAACGCTGTCCACAGACCCAACCCCTGAGCCATCCCGCTTGGTAAGGCTGTTAAAAACCAAGTCGATGTAATTATGTAGCTTCGTATAAAACTCAATGTAATTTAATTCAATTCGTAGAAGCTATTGAGAAGCAAGGGAAGTAAACGCCAACAGTTGGTCCGCAACTCTACTCACCTACAGTACGGCATTGACACTCTATGTTAATAGTGTATTGTAATACAAGTGCGGTAGTATGCAGTGATAGTATGTGTATTGCATACTACTATTTCATCAAGGATAGTGAATAATTGAAATAGAGCAAAACGAAAATAAAATTAATAACATACTAACGGCTGTTGCACATGATAGTTCAGCTAGGTCACCAACATTTACCGTGGAGGCAAATTAGCGATCGATTTTCAAAGCCTGATTGTTGGCCTTAAAAAATCAATAAATTATAGCTCATAATTAGCTGCTGCATGAATTAAATCCTAAGAAAATATTACGAAAAAGGAAATAAAGATCCAGATAAGATTTAAATGATAAAATTCACTTATCAAATATGATTAAATTCCAGATATGCAATAATAAATACATCAAAAGTTACAGGGTTTAATATTCTGCATGACCATACGTACAGTAAAACAAAGGAAATACACAGGTAGGTTGGATTACCGGCACTGAATGTAGGAAACTGAACGGGAAGTGGGTCAAGAAGCATCATCGTTCATACATGTATTTATACACTGCAAAAACAGCGTGATGTTTACCCCACTCCCAAACGAGTAGCATGAGCGACTCGCATTCAGGAAGCCCCGAGCTCGATCCCTGGCGACCTCCCACTCTGACCCATAGGTTTTTCGTGGTTTCTCCGGAACGTCAGGCGAATGCTGGGGTGACTCATCTTCTACCAAGACTCCCCCGCCCCTCGTTTCCTGTACCCATCATCTTAATTGTCATCTGTTTCAGGATTGTAGGAGCAGGCGGCGGTGCTCAGCGGGTTGCGGCTGGTTAGTGGCTGTGCGCTCTGTGGAGATTTCTTCCTGATGTACAGGGTCCGCTCAGTTGGATACCCGCATTTGGGTGCTTTCGCACACGCGCTCCTTCGGGAATCCCCGGAACCCAATGGGTGTGCTCGCGGCGTTGGAGGCGTTCAATCTGGAAACATTAGAGATCCCGTCTGTGCTTGCGCCCGTCACCATCCGGATCTGGTCGCCCTTCGGGTCTCTCCCCATCCCTCCTCTCAGCATAAGGGGCCGGATGGCCTGCATGCTGCGCTCCGCCCCGGTTTCGGGGGCCCCTTCTGTTCATCCCTACCTTTACCTTTAACCCACTCCCAGCTTATTATTGTGGAAATATAAACATATACTAACCTAAACCTCCAATGTCAGTAGCCAATTTTGTGCTTCTACTTAAAGCTCATTAACTTATTATAAAATATTATTAAGATGATGCTTCGTGAGTGAGTGAGTGAGTGAGTGAGTGAGTGAGTGAGTGAGTAAGTGAATGTGAACAGTATAACTCAAAAACGAAAAGCTGGATAAATACCAAACTTTGCATTTAAGTATAGGTATACATTTTACAACGGAGGGAGACACCCTCGTGGCACGAGAACCTCCGCCCAAAAATCAGCAGCAACCCCAACAGAAAATAAAAACACCAATCCCAGCTCCCCGGAGCCCAAAACCAACCTCTTCCCGCCCGAGGAGGAGCAGGAACGTCCAGGAACCTGACTTGGCGCCCGCGACAAAGAGGAGCGTTGATCCCGCTCCTCAGCGTCAGCAGGGTGTCAATAGGGCAGGTGAGACACCTGCTCCCTCAAGGACATCTCCTACCCAACCTCAAACCATCTTCAACTCTACCCCTGGCTTGGACCTTGCAGCGATGGCGGGGTGGTTTCAGCAGCTGCTGCTGAACCACGGCCGCCAGATCTGCGAGATCCTTGTCAAGTTCTTCACCGCCAACGACCCGGCCGGCAAAATGCTAGCAGCCATTGAGGGACTTGCCCTTCTGTACTCCGTTATTCCGCTCGTGCAGAATGGCGCACAGAAATAGGTCTCCTACCTCATTTCGGTTCGCGTTCTGGAACGCTTGCAGTCTAGACGGTCAGGGGGAAGAGTTCCTACATTTTGCCCGCTCCCAGGCACTGGACTTCATCTTAGTCGGCGAAACACTTCTCCGTACCGAAAACCGCTTCCGTCTTTCGGGTTACATCTGCCACAGAACAGATCGCCAGGGTCGTCCGGGAGGCGGCACGGCGGTCCTTGTGCGGCAGAAGTGGTCCATCGCCCAATCCAACTCCCTCTTCTTCAAACCCTAGAGACCACAGCAGTATGTATGGATGTCGACGGTACGGAGGTTTAGGTGGTCTCCGTATACCATCCTACAGGTAGGCAGGTTGCGCCCAACGACTACCTTACACTCCTAGTCCTATATCCCAGTGCAATTCTAGCCGGCGACTTCAATGCCAAACATCCACGTTGGCATTGCGGCCGCAGGGTGGATGCCAGAGGCAATGCAATAATTCGCCTGATTGACGCGGACCCACTGCTTCATGTGCAGGGTTCCCTGGCAACGCACACATCATCCGCGAGGTCGAGGACTGTCTTCAGCTCCAGGCTCGAGAACCCGTCCCACTGCTGGAGTTGCCTAGAGAGGGACCCGTCCCACTGCTGGAGTTGCCTAGAGAGAGCAACTTTGCATTTAGGTGTAGTATCTTAAAAAGAAGCGACACGAAAATTAAAAAAAAATAAATAAATAATAAAAAAAAACACTTCTAACTAGGCTTTACATGGAAAAATTGTTGTAATATTTTCTCAAAAATGGTTCTAATGATTTTGATTAAAATGCCATATAATCAAGATATTTAAATTACTAAATGTATACTTTGAATTTTCTGTAAATAATCTATGAATCCCTCTTCATTAGGAAGTTAGTATAACGAGTAAACTATATGAGATAGACGAAAACGTACTACATAAAAAACGCGCATTTCATTTAAAATAAGTTTTTCTGTGACATCAGCCATATTAGAGATGTCTGTTTGAATGTTTCAATACTTTTGAAATTTTCAAAATATTCTGCTATTCAGTTGTTTCTCGCGACGTCATGTAAGGCATTAGGGAGTATGGTATTTCAAGGCCAGTATATAGTGGCATTTAACTATCGAATGTATCCTCTATCCCCTCGTAGGTATAAGAACATTTGTAATGAAACTACTTCTGCAAAGGTTTATTCCGATTAACCGGAAATAAAAAGAAAAAAGTTCTGTGTTACATTCACATGACCTTCTCTACGCTCTATAGCTTATTAGTGGGTACACAAACTACTCTTATGGAAGTTTATTTTACTATCTACTTCACTTTAATTGAAGTAGATAGTTGCATATTTCGTTAAAGATACAAAGAGAATAGTGATGGTCAAATGTTTTAGAACTGGACTTTATACGCTGGCCTTAAAATTCCATACTCTTCCCACGACATCACGCTAAACAACTGAAAATCGACAGGACTTTAAAAGAAGTCTTAAGTATTGAACAACTCGAACATTAATAACGGATGTCTCGTAAATGGCTGATGCCACAAAAAACTTATTTCAAATAAATTGTGTGTTTTAAAGAGATCTACATTTTTTGTAGAGTACGTTTTCAAGGTTTACCAGTTATGCAAGATGATACAAAATTCCTACGGAATGAAGAGGAATTAAAGATATACACTTTATTTATCGTGTAAATATCTTTATAGTGTACTATTTTAATAAAAATCGTTAGAGCTATTTTTTATAAAATCAAGGTTTTCGAAAAATTGTCCATGTAAAAGGTAGTTCGGTTTGGGGGATTATCTTGAAAATCTTGTGTGCATCTTTGGAAGGTACTGAACCTTGTGGCGATTTGTCGGCTACTTCGTTGTGTCACTCTTACCTCGCAGTCGCTCTCGTTTCTGCGTCGTTGTATGGGTAGTCTTCAGGACTCGTAGTCGCCGATATCAGCCAGGAAGCACTTCTCGTCGATCTCAGGGTCAACTGTCGGCGAATCGGCCTGAACTTCCCTACAGTTGTTGTCAGGAAAGTATTGAGGGAGTGGTGACATCAGGATATTGTCTTGCAAGAAACACCGTACTCACTTTTCTCACTCTTATGCTAGAAATCCTGCAAGATTCATCGATATTCTCTAACACGCATGATTCTTTTTAGCACTGTGGGAACACTATTGTCTCTTAGAACGCTAAAGTTTGCTCCGGCTAGTTATTTAATCTCGGTGCTCTATCACCGTTCTTTAGATTCGCGCGAACTTGAAATAGTCACTTGACTAACATTAACTCGTTTATGATATAATTATATCGAAGAATACAGTTAGCACATTATATAAATCTTTCTACCTACATCACTTTATAATTGCATAATTGCGCGGTACTTATCAAATTTCGGAACTTAGCGTCCTTTTCTGATCCGGAGTGCTAGGTGTTATCTCAACGAAGAATCATGACAAACTGTCTCAAAACCACGCTCGCATTCCATTATAACAACGACTGCTCGCCTCCAAATTTTATACAGGTCACTGCGTCTTCCTATGTTTCCATTGGTCCTCACACTTATTCTCTATATTTATTGGTTCCCTGGTTGAAAATTCAAAGCCTAACTGTAAGAAATGTCCGTTGCCTCATAGCGTCTGTTTACCCTTAAAGCTTGCCTCAAATCCACGAAGTACAAAAGAAATTTTCGATTTTTATGGCCCCATGCTCGGAAAACATAATGGACACTAAAACGAAGCTACTTTTATTTTTGCCTAAATCTTGCAGTTTTTCTTATGCAATTTCGCCTTTATTTATTTAACAATATTATTGAAACTTAAAACATATTTACAGTTTTTGAAGGGCTTTCGATTGATACAGTTTTTAACCTATGGCTTTAAAATTATGGAAATTTATCAAATTGAATGTTAATTATTAATAATTCCTAAGCTATAATTATTACAGAGTTCCTTTTTATTATTCTTAATCGCTGAAAATATCGCTACAACTTAAATAACAGTTTGGTATTTAATCGATTTTTGATTTTGAGTTATGCTGTTCACAGACACACGCACACACGTTTTCTAAAAATGTTTTTTCTTCTTTTTTTTACTCAGGTGTCTCAGTACATGTATTTCCGGGAAAATCTTGGCATCAAATTTTTGGGTGGAGTGCAATACCTTCTCTACCTACTACGTACGTGGTAGAAAAAGTAAAAGCTTTCGTAGTAGCAGTTTGTGGTAGCTATATAAAATAAAGGACAGTGGGTAGAGAAAGCCACATAAGATATTTCGCATTATTTCTCAAAATATCCATAATAATGCCTGTTACCAATGCTGCTGCATTAATTCCGTTACAAAACGATCCCACTTAAACTTTCCAGCTATGCGTACGTTTACGCATTATTAATAGGCCATTGCGAAGCATTCATGATGAGATTCATATCTGCTAAGGTTGAGGACACTCGGGTATTTTGCATTCGCAACGTTCCGCAAATTCGCAGTTATTTGACATTTTTCCATGACTACATTATTATTCAGATGTCGTATGCTGAAGTGCTGAGCAACAATTACTGTAGCTTTCCATTGCAAGGCTTATTTCTTAGTTGCGTGCTTCCCGTTTGTTAGGGACTGAAATGGTGCTGTGTATCGAGTGTCGTAAGAATGTGAGGACATGAAAGAACCAAGGGGAATGCACTCTGGGCCATGCAACTCTTGTTTCCCCCACTTTCATACACAGTGAAGTGCAACGACGTGTATATAGTAACACAATCCTGTTTATGTATACTTCTTGTATTCCTTTTTGACGCTCACTTCAGTGATACTTCATCTGGCCTCATCGTTTGTTGGTAGGCTTTGTTTGTTTGCTTCACTATCTTGTTATCTTTGCGACACCTATTAGTGCCATATACGATGGCGGATTGATAAGTCAGTGACTTTTAAAAGAAAATAACAGTTTTTTTTCCAAAAAATCAATTTTGTTTCTCAATGTAATCTTCTTTCAATTCAATAGATGTTGTCCAACGTTTCTCCAACTTTTTTAACCCTTTAAAAAATATGGTTTTCGAAGTCTGCAAAATATGAGGTTATTTCTGCCATGATGTGTTCACTGGATGTGAATTGCTTCCCAACGAGCCAATTTTTCAGGTTTACGAATACAAATAAATCGCTTAGAGCCAAATCTGGAGAATATGGTGGATGAGGTAGCAGTCCGTAGCATAATTCCACAAATTTTGCGAATGCAACGGCTGACGTGTGCGGGTGCATTATCCTGGTGGAAGAGTACCTTTTTCTTCACTAAATGGGGTCGTTTCTTTAACAATTCCTTGTGAAACTCATCCAGCATTGCGGCATAATATGAATCTGTGATCGTACCCTTTTCCAGGTAGTGGATATCTATCACCCCTTATGAACCCCTTAGGCAGATTCCATGATTTTTCCTGCTGACTGAATGATGGAGCAGGTTCGCCGAAGGAAATCCACTGCTTTTATTGTTGTTTGGTTTCAGATTGATAGTAATGGACCCAAGTTCCATCAACCGTGATATAACGCCGCAAAAACTCATTTGGGTTGCGCTGGAATATGTTCAAACATCCCTGTGAAATGGTCACGCGATTCCGCTTGTTCTCAACTGTGAGCAGTCGCGCCACCCATCTTGCTGACAGCTTTCTCATACCCAAAAATTCGTGCAGAATGTTTACGACCTTGGCTATCTCACGGATTTTCACTCGGTAGTCTTCCAACACAATATCGTGAATTTTGTTCACCATTTCCTTTGTTGTGACCTCAACCGGCCGTACTGTGCGTAGGGCATCTCTTGTGCTCGAACGGCCACATCGAAATTCTGTGAACCACTTGTGAACATTCCATGTGATGGAGCAGAGTCCTCATAATACTTGTTCAGCTTTTCTTCCGTTTCCTTCACCGTCTTACTACGAAAAAGGTAGTGCTTTAACAGAACACGAAATTCACTTTTCTCCATTTTCTACGAAGCAACACACATCTTATTTTAGACGCTCTCAACAAAGTTTTAAGAAACAAATAAAGACGAATTTCTGCGATTATACCTAGAATAGATGTAAGATTTGGATACAACAAGAAACCTGTGATTAAAATGAATGCTATCTCTCTTTAAAGTCATGGGCTTATCAATCCGCCCTACAATTGTGCTAATTGCAGATTAAGTGTCATAATTTAGGACTTGTGCATATCCTTAGAGTTATGTCCAGTGGCAACCTTGAAATCTTGTTCAAGCGCGAATTTGTTTTAAATAACCTATGAGTAACCATACTGGGCATTCCGGAAACGTTCTTGTTTAAAGAAAAATACCCTAAGCCCAGCCGAAAATCGAACCCGCGACCCCTCGCACATCAAGTAGGCGTTGTTGGTACGTGCTAAAACCTACTTTCTTCTTATTATTATTCTCAAACTGCTTCGCCTGCTCCAGTCACATTTAATACACTATTCTTCACAGGTTATTTACAGAAAATTCAAAGTATACATTTAGTTATCTGAATATTTTAATACAGGACATTTTAATCAAAGTCATCAGAAGCATTTTTGAGAAAATATTACAATTTTTTCCATATAAAGAGCAGTTCAAAGTGCTTCTTTTAATTTTTGTATCGCTTCTTTGGAAGATACTAAACTCAAGAGCCAAGTTGCCCTCTCTAAGCAACTCCAGCAGGGGAAAGAGTCTTCAAGCCTGGAACTGTTAGGGACTTCCGCGCTTCTCTGTAGCCTGTCTGCCTGAGGCCTGTCGCCTCCTTTGGTTCGTTTACTTTATCCCTTCCTCCTGGGGGTGTAGACACAATAGGGTTAGGATTAGTATTAAACGTTATGGGGGACTTAGCATGGCGTTTATCCACTAAAATAAATAGCTATTATGCCACTGCTTGAAATTACTGGGTTAAGTTGGAAATATGAGGAGGACAAATGTCCCCCGTGCCCCTTACCCCAAAGCCTGATGTAGAGAAAGATGGAAATAACATTTCCCAATCACGACTTCCTCTTGGTCGATATTCATTCCAGCTATATGTTGGTATTCCGTTCTTTGATATTCTCTCTAAATGTTATTTCCATCTTTCTCTACATCAGGCTTTGATGTAAGGGTCAAGGACATTTGCCCTCTCCATATTTCCAACTTAACGCCAATTTATACCGAGTTATTTCAAGCAGTGGCATAGTATGTATCAAGTAGGCAAAATAAGGCAGCGGATGAACGCCGAGTCCGCTAAAGCTTTTGCGTACTTGATACATACAATAGTTTTTATTAAAGCCTCTCTAAATCAGACAAAATAAAATAAATGTAATATGAATACTGTATAGATACAAAATGCATAGTCAGTCGTTTGTTAACATATTCTCACAACTGCCTGAATCCTACACTATGAACCGTACCAACACCTCATAGGAAGCGTTGACGTAACAATACGGGATGAGGATATAGATGGCAGTGCATATTCTAAGCGCTTGTTTCTAAATAACAAGCTTTTTTAAAGTTCCATTTATACTCGCCTTTAGCTACAATAAATGTCTTATCAGCGGCCTTTCCTTTGGAACATATTATTGCCTATAAGCAATAAATTCGCATTCGCTTGTCGTTGGATTTCTGGTAAACTTTGGGTTTTATTCATTAGATATCATACACACACACTCACGTATTCATACTCTCACTTATACTTCCAGACTGGGAAGGATAGGGAATAACCTTGGCTAGAGAAAAATTCCCACCCCCAGCCGGAAATCAAATCAGAGATCCCTCTCACAGCAGGCAGGTGCTCTACTGAGCTACGAGACCAGCCATAACTTACTTGTGACTGTAAATATGGGTGAAAATCCCGAGCAGAAACATTAAATGAGATCTGCCAGCAAAATCTCGGCAGCAGTATTAGAAGGAATATATTGCATTTAAAGACTGGTGCAAGGTGAGCGGTGTCCTTCTAGTGAACAGGATGTGATACTGACTTATTTACACGAAACATCAAAGACACTAAAAGCGTCCTCACTACGGTACAAATACTCAATGCTTTAAGCTGCTTTGTATTTAAAATAAAATATTTATATCAAACATTTTTGTAAAGTAATCGCTTTTCTTAAACGTAATTTTCAATGATGGATTGTTTTGTGGAAAATGCTGATAACGTTTATCATTAACATATAATTGGCTTATATGTTTTGTTTAAAACTCTGATAAAGTTGGTATGATTGATCACTGGCATCTGGGTTTCCATGACGACTTTAGCTGCATAGGCATACATTCCGACAAGCAGCTGTTTTAGAGAACCTGTACTAAAAAATTACTTAATTAAAATTAATAGAGTAATTTACCGAGCGGGATGTCTCAGGCGGTTAAGTCTTTGGCCCGCCTTCGGGAGGTCCGGGATCGAGCCCCGGCGACCGCTTCCTCTGGCCCATGGGTTTTTCGTGGTCGCTAAGCGAATGCTGGGGTGGTTCATCTTCTACCACGATTCTCTTTCCTCTCATTTCCTGTACCTATCATCTTCCTTGTGATCTGTTTCAGGGTTGTGGGACCAGGCGACGGTGTTCGGCAGGTTGCGGCTGGGCGGAGGCTTGTGCTCTGTAAAGGTTTCTTCCCTGTCGTCGCTGCAGTACCGCTCAGTTAGGTCTCTCCTCAGCATGGGACTCCGCTCCGGGAGACCCTGGAGGTTGGTGGCTTGTGGGCGGGGACCGTGTGGAGTCGGATGCGTTCTATTTGGAAACGATAGGGACTCCGTCCATGCTTGCGCCCGTCAGCACCCAGATCTGGTCGCCCTTCGGGTCTCTCTCCTCATCCTTCCCTCCCAAGTGTCAGGTTGGAAGCTCTGCGGTTCCGGAGGCCCCTCCTTTAATAGAGCGATTTTCAGCTGAATTATCTGTGAACTTAATTGTTCTTCCACACAAGCCGTGTGTTGGACAAGGTTGGAAAGGTAGAATCAGACGACTGAACAATTCAATGCCATAGCCGGGATTTGAACCAAGGATCTCCAGTTCTCCCTCCGGTTGATCCAACCACTGAGCTACCACGGCTGCATGCCGGTACGACATTAAGTTCCCCAAATGATTCGCACGTTTCCCGGTAAACCACAAGGAGATCTCAACACATCATTGAATTTTTCAGTCGTCTGATTCTACCTTTCCTATCTGCGAACAGTTTAACATCATTGCACTATAATAGCAAAGCAATGAGGCTTACTGATCTTGGGGGTTCAGCGCTAGTGTAGGTTTATAATAGGATAGGACTAGATAATGGAGGAACACCTAGCAGTTCGATCCCAATGGATATTTTGTGCGTACAATCTCGCTAGGAACGGAGAGGCGAGGGAACGCAGGAGAGTTGTGGGCTGAATAGGTGCCGGAAGAAGTCGACAGAGAAGCGCAGAGTTCCCTAATAGTTTCAGGCTTGACCACCTGACCACGGGAGGATCGCTGGGAGACATTCTTCTAGTGGGACCGGGAAAGGAAGCTCGACAGGCTTCCCTCTAGCGAGATCGAGAGGAGAGGAAGTGGGAAGAGAGGAAATCCATAGTAGAATTCACCCTCCAGCATACGCCTATGTCAACAGATAAAACCACGAGAAACCTGTGGTCAGAGTAGGCGCCCACCGAGATTCGAACCCGGGACCTTCCGAATACGCACCTACCGTGGAGCTATCTCGCTCGCTTAGTGTAGGCTCATAACTTCATAACAGTAAGCTGGGAATGACGTAAACCTAATATATTTTATCCGCTACCGCCGTATAAACTATCGCTTGTTTCGTCCTTCCTAGCAAACTAAATACTGGTTTTAACTACAGAAGTGAATTAAAACGTTTTAATCCATTGCTATAGTCTTTTTATTTCATTTATGAAACTAGACCAAGTAACCAAGTGCTTTTGGCGTAAGTCCAAAAGTGCTGTTTTGAGATACTTAAATGATTGAGTTTAATGTCAATTCTCGGACATACAGAGCTTAGGTTACTTAATTTTTTTTCTAAACAAAAATGTCCATATGTCCAATTCCAGTAAAATAAATATACTTTTTATGATAAAAGCTAGCTTCATATTATTTTAAAGTAAGAGAAAGCAGAAATTTATGTCTTATAAAGCGATAAAACTATATCTAGTGTTTGTTGAGTTCAAAATTAATGGAAGTCTCACTGAACCCTATTCGGTCCTTTTTTCACTTTTCAATTTACCATTTTAAGAATGTCTTACTGAAACATTTAAAAATAAAAGAAATTAAAATCTCAAAGAAAACAATGTTTGTTGACCCAAATGAAAACATAATATATGATTAGACTTTCGTTAAGCACTCTTTCAAAAATTATGAAAGTACCATAAATACAAGAAAAAAACCTGAATGGAATGTTATTGCAAAACATTAATATTGCGGTGTGTATGTGTGTGTATTGTCACGCCACACACATTATTGCGTCGTTAGCGACAGTATTGCTGGGGTAATTCTTTCGGCTGGAGTTTTCGAAGTTTGAAAAAAACCTGAATGGAATGTTATTGCAAAACATTAATATTGCGGTGTGTATGTGTGTGTATTGTCACGCCACACACATTATTGCGTCGTTAGCGACAGTATTGCTGGGGTAATTCTTTCGGCTGGAGTTTTCGAAGTTTCGTCTGGCGTGGCTACTCGCCACCTTCTAGCTGGTGATCCTAGCTAGCGGTGGAGAGTGGGGGAAGTGAGCGTTATTTCTTTGTGTTATGTTAGCGTCACTTTTAGGTCAGTGTTGAATCTAAAGGTCGTATGTGAATTGTGTGAATGTAACCTCGCATGTGTAGCATCTCCCTTCAATTTCTTCCCTTTTTATCTTTTGTGTGTGATGTAGGGGCACCGTGCTTATACTGAATAAACTACAGGTAACGTGATTAACGCCTGCTCCGGAATGTGTAGTTTAAGATTCTGGTCCTCTGGCTGCCGCTGCAGCTATGCCTCCTAATGTTTATGCTGGGGTAACTAAAATTTAATATCTAGCTGCAAACTGTTTGGTCCTACACCAGTATAACAATATAAACCTCAAGTCAAAATAACACACTATATTCTATAGCTATGCCTTATAACAAGCTATCAACAGATTCTGCTTCAGAATCTGCAACATCTTCTTCCAGCAGATCAGGAGATGCATCTTCTAGAGGACCGCGAGGAGGTTTTCGTAGAAACCATGATACCAGGAAGAATGAACCTCACGTCATGCATATCCTTCTCCTTCAGTGCTGATACTTCACGTCCATTTGGATAAAGCACGGGTTACTCCATTGAAGCCAAACTTCTTGGTCGCCCAGCTCTAGACGGTGTTAAATCTAGTTTTGAGTAATTCTATGTCATTTAGGCTGTCTTTAGAAAATGTGTACACTTGTACTCTCTCATATCGAATGTGTTGTATTTTAACCAGTTGACCTTGTTGCCCTCAGAATTTGTCTTTTGTTTGGTGATAGCTTTCCAAAGCGGCTCTATAGGCAAGAAACCCAAATGGGACGTCTCTGTTACAATGAATGTATTTCTCCTTCGGCAGATGCCATCACCGAGTAGCAGTCGATGGGTACATAGATAGTCTTTCACTTTGATTATTGTTTTACTGAACCGAAGTTACGATCAGTAGGGAGGTATGAATGTCCAGAGACGAGGAACTTCTGTTCTATGACTTCAACATAGTTCTGGGTTTGCAAAGAATTTCATTAATGCTAGTGAAACCTTAATGCTTCGGTTTTGCCCTGAAGCACTATCTGAGTATATTATGATGAGTTCTTTTCTGCATGCAGAAGAGATGGATGTGTTTTAACAGACATGATGCTATATCTTGAGAACCTCTTGATCCCTTGCTTTCGTCTCAGACATAAAAATGACCTTACCCTGAAGATAGAACATTAATTCCACAGCTATAGATGCATATGTTTCGCTTGTAACAAGCATCAGAGACTGACAAAATGGGGAACGAAGGGCTTTCTGCCAATCAAAAGAGATAGCGTAAATGTGTGGATCATTAACTGAAAGTTCGCTATCAGCTGATAGTGATTCTCTAGCCCTCTTTGCATTCCTGAGATGAAGCACGTAGCTTGCCACTATTTTCTTCCACTCATCGTCGGACAGGGCTGGATCACTGCTTCTAATCTTATAAACATAGTATGTCTTACAAGTGCCTTTACTTGGTTTGTGGAAGCTGAGACTGAAGGGTGTATTGAAAACATTACGATAAAAGCTTTCTTTCACAGAAACAATTTATTTTTCATCACACCTCTTTGTATGAATCATACATTTTAGGTATATCCAAGTTCTGACTTAAATACTTTTTGTGTGGGTTATGAACCTTGTATAATGAGATTCATACGATGGGAAGCTTTGAATATGTTTTTTTTAACGAAATTCATTATATCTTATGGCAATTTTTCCTGGCTTTGCCTTTTTACTTCTTTTGTCATCTCCTGGTGATTTTCCAGTCGGAATTTTATTGAGACGGCAAAGTCTCCCATAACTGATTTAAAGTTTGTCAAGAAATACCTGAATGTTATTATTCTTTAAGGCACAGTAGTTGCAGCCCCACGATTGGGAGCCAAACTTGCAGGAGATTGTTTCTAGATGTGTTCGCCCCACGTACGATACAAACTTTCCAGTGGCCTTCGCCCCACGTTTAGTTTTCCGGCGGCCTTCGCCCCCACGTTTAAAAATCAACTTTGTATTTTAATGTTTATTTAAATATTATATATGTATTGTCACATCCATGACTGGATGGACATAAGGGGAATAGCGGTTTCAGGGTAGAACATCTCAAGCTTGGCTTAATTTTACTTGCTTGGTTTATTAAATTCAGATACCTGCAATGTTGAGTTTACATTGAAGGGGGAACAAAGCTAGAGTACATGTAAGATCTTACCTTAAAGTACTTGTCGTGTGTAATGTGGACGGACCTGTGAACCCATCCTTGTAGATAGCAGATTAGGATGCTGACGGGCAGCGATTCGACCCTGTCTAGCATGTGTCGGTCTCCCCCGAGCAGCGCTCAGGCGCTTGCTTAAATAGGCAACAACCGACTCAATCCTAATGACGTCTATATCCTGTTTGTGGTAAGCCGACCCATACTTAAGTATGATTGAGCGGAATTGTGTAGGATTGAGCGGAAACACGTGATCGGTTCTATGTTGCAAAAGGCAACATTATTCTAAGAATTTCCATGGGAAATGACGCAAATGAGGTAGCCCACATACATCCTGTCACGTACACATCTTAAGAAAGTTTCTTAAGGCAGAAAATGTAAAATATGATTCTATTAGAATTTAGAAGAATGAGCCATATTAATGTTAAGATCCAAATTAATGTAAAATAAACGAGTCCGTCTAACATCACATCGGCTGCTTCAGTAGTATGCTTTTAGAGCACGTATCTCTTAGCAGTGTTGGTACGGCTAAAGAACAAGGCTTACACAAATTATAATTGTATTGTACTTTCTTTATTAATCCTTCACACGATTAAATAACACTTCACTGATATATCCTACTATAGAGCTGAGAGATTATTGTTATTTGAACTTTTAAACACGTAAACTTTATGTTATTCTCTCCACAATGAATTTTTATGCCTCACACTGAACCTGTACCGTACCGATTTGCTTGGTTACGCTTCCTTATAAGCATAGGGGTAATGGTTGAATTGGGGAACTGGAAACACAGGCCACTAACTCCCCACATGAACACGGTGTGTCACTAGTTGTACTTTCGCGGGAAATGCGAACTTTCTGATTGGCTGTTTCAAGTTTTGAAGTTCATAACGAATTAAATGGCAGGCAAGAAGAAAGGGACCATCTTGGATTTTTATAGCTGAAAGTTTTCGTCCGATGTTTTTTCACCGGGAACAAAGCAGAGACGGTAATCATGCATTTACGCTATTTCTGATTGAATGTATATTTTTTGTAATATTGGTATTTTCTATTAACTTAAGTGATGTTCGTAGAATGAGATGGAAAACTTTGATAGGTTACAACATTTTTATATAACGAATTAGTTTTCAGATACATTGAGCCGCCCAGAGTGGGATATACTTACGATTTACATTCCTTCCAGCGTTGTGGTTCGAGTCCCGAATGGTGACATAAAATCTGAAGGTATGTTATTAAGTTTGAGCAAGTTATTAAGTTTCCAACATAATAGTGCTGGATGAAAGATTAAGTTTTTAGGAGCTTCTTTGTGTTGCTGAATTTTATATTGTCCTGATTTATTTTTCAGATATAGTGAGTCATCCAGACAGTGGAATATACGATTAATTTTCTTATTTGCACTTCATAATTGATGGGTGGAGATCACAGCCAAAGTGGGTAAGGTAAAAATCAACCTTTAATGCAAATTAAATAGCATGCTACAGTGCCAATATTCAAACACGTAGATGCAGAACATGCAAGTGATACTCGTGTATAATTTAAAAATGTAGGATTATTGGTGAGCTGGCACACTAACTGTCAGGGATAGCATGCCAATGATTCTGTAGTTCTTTTAAGGCAGTGCCCAAACGAAATTTTCTAATACAGAAGGAAGAAAGAAAGATATTTGCATTCTTATCTAACTGCCACTATGTCCTTTTTAGAACTGGGCATAGTGTATGAAAATAGAAATTCTGGAAACTTTTTTTAACAATTAGTATCCTTGTAATCTGTTAGTACAAATGCTCAAAAGCATTTGTTTCCTAGAATAACTGAAGTGTTTGTTTTGAGTGAAATTAGTAGCTTCAATATGTGTTCTGAGGCTTTGAAATTCCAATGTGGTTTCAATCTTTCGTGTCTGTTTTCTACCACTTAAACTTTATAGCAATTTTGATGACACAAAATCCTTCCCTTAGAAGATACATTGCACAATAGTAATTAATTTACAGGATATTATAAGAAGTGTATAGTCATTTAAATAATGTGTTGTTTTTGTGCAAAAACCAAAGGCTTTGAATTAATGGGCATGTAATATTTTTAAATGTATTGAAGCCTTTTGAGTTAACACATTTGATAAACATGAAGTAAATCACAATATATGATGAATCATTTGTAGAATACTTATGAAAATAACTTACTGTGAGTAGAGAAAGTTTGAGATGGCAGAGCAGTGGTATGGCAAGTCAAAGATTGGTGGTTTGAATCCCAGGCATGGCATTGAATTTTTTGTCTGATTGTATATACTCTTGCGCTATTCTGTATATGCAAATAATCCATGGCTCTTTTCAGTGAAGGTTCCATGAATCTTTTCAATGAATTGGATCTTTTGAATGACCCTTTGATCTGTTATTTATAGTGAACATTTTAACAGTAAGCATTTTAAAGGCCTTTCATATACAGCGCATTGTATCCGAGGTACTATGAGTGGTTAGGTGTTTTTTTATATAAGCTTAGATTTCTGAATTCATGGAAGGTTAGCATTAGGTTAGTTTATAGTTTTCTGAATTCACAGAAGATTAGTATTTTTTTAATGAAAAGTGTTTAAAATTCTACTATAAATAACGTTCGAAGAGTCATTCAAAAGATCCGATTCATTGAACCTTCAATGAAAAGATCCATGGATCCTTTGCGTATACTGAATTTTGTTCAACACAAAGTGGTGGTGGTGGTGGTGGTGGTGGTGGTGGTGGTGGTGGTGGTGGTGGTGGTGGTTTTACAATAAGTGTTATTTCCTTTACATTTAGCACTTTATCAAACAAACGTTTTTGCCACTTTTTAACGGTTTCCCACTTTTGTGTTAAAACAGCTTATTCGCACTACACCCTTCTTCCTCTGCCATGGCAACTCAAACAATAACTGATAAAATCACAAGATTTGACCTGAGATGAGCATGTGAGCGCTCGCGTATTATGAATGACTGTTCACTTATACTTCCTGTGTTATGCAGAGAGTTTATTTGGTATTCAGATAGCACCCCTGTGAATTCATTGCTGCATTTCTCATATAGGCAAGAGAATAGCAGTCATCCATAGAGTTGGGAATTAACAAACAGATACTCTTGAGTGTTAACACAATAGCAGGTAGAATTAATAAAATCATATTTTGTAATCTCTTAACAGTTACTATATATCCATTACCTTTAACAATGAGTTCTTACGATAACTGCAATAAAATGTGTAGCTCTATACCTTTCCTACTCCAATATTTCATGATACAATACATTTATAAAGGAAGTATTTACATTGGCTTATGCGTAGTGCTTAGTTTCATGTCAAGAGGAAGCATATGCTTTGGTTTACATCAGAGAGAACTCTGATTTAAAATGTAATATAATCACAAGGTGTTTGTAGCCACCAATTTTTCCTTAATGTAAGCAATTTCTCTTTTCAGAAACCTACTTTTAAGGGTAGTTTAAACATGTGTTTCTATTTACTTCTAGAATATACACAATGGAAAGTTGGAGTTAAGTTGTGCCTATTTGTATGCAGCACCAACTGCTTCAAGTCAGAGCACAGAAAGTGACAGTGACATTAATAGTGTTAAATGGTGCGGTGAAACTGTTGCTAATTATATTTATTGCACTGCTAATAGCTATTTAGTGACTGACAAACAATAGTCACACTATTGCATATAAAGTGTGCAGAAGTTTCTTTGTAGGAAATGGAATTGTTATTCATGTTATACAAATATGTCAAATTGTGTTGCGCTATCTAGAGAGTAGAATAAAATAACAAGTATCAAATATGTATTATTCTTCCAATTTTCCTGTCAAGTTCTACATCCTACTGTTAGTTGGTTCCAAGTTCAAACAAAACATGGAGTTTAAGTGCAAAAGATTTTACTATGAGGCATGCAGAAGAAATTATTGCAAGGTGCTTGATCTCAATCACCCTCAAAAATTTAAATGTGACCATTATGTATTATGACATAGAAACATTCAGCAACCACTATTAACCGGCAATAATATTATATAAAAACAATGTATGTGCCGACTATTGGATAATTTAAATAAGTTACATAGGAATAAACAGTTGTGTTTTTTCATACTAGCCTAGCTGTCAGGTGTTCAGCTGATCATAATTATGTTCTAATATTGTATTGCTACAAATAGCAATGGCAAGTTATTTTATGTGAGTTTTAATCGACTCCTTTAAAAAGTAATTTGAATAACTCAAAGTGCAATCACGATTACTAAGCTCACGTAATTAACTTTGTACGTCGTCAGTAGCGATACAGTATTAGAACATATGATCTGCTGAGTAGACAGCTAGGCAGGTATGAAAAATACAGCTGTAGTAGCTACGAGTGACGTCATCATCCGAGAGCACGATTTTTCATAGTTTAGTTCCATCCCCGATCACTACTCACGCTGCGATCACCTTCGTGTTTCCACCGTTTTAACACTACGGTTGCACTTCTTATACTTTGGTTTTTCTGTGCTTATAAGGTCTACCGCCTGAATTTGTATATTTTCTCTATTTCAAGTCTCTGATTGTCTAATCTTACTCCAATAGAATAATTTTAACTTAAAGGTTTTATAGTTTCTGATTGGCTATTTATAAACTGTTTTAAATATTACATTATTGTTCCAAGAATTATTAGTGGCATTATTAAACTTTCTAATCTATTGTTGCCTCAAGGTTACCTCATTGTTAGCAACTTTCGGGTTTTACTTTGTAATTTTGTTTGCTACGGAAAGCAGTTTGCTTCTATTCTCACGGCTCCTACATTGTTAAAACTACGTAATACATTCGCATAATATTATTATACATGTACATAATAATATAAACATAATACAATGACTGTAACATACACTTTACATATTATTATTATTATTATTATTATTATTATTATTATTATTATTATTATAACATACACATATTGCTTTAAAGCGGGGTGTTATTATTTTTTAATATTATATAATTAGACTGATACAATTTAAATGTTAAAAATTACTGCCTCAAAGCTGGGGAAATAAACATTCATAGGCGTCCACGGAGGCCTAGATCTATCTCGAGCTCGTTGTCTAATGTTAGACATATTCACAAATGTATTCATTTTGTTTCCCAAAGTCATCGATATCCCAAAATTGTTTATGAAGTGTCTTCCGTTCTGCAACACTGATAAGACTGTGGCACTGTTTGCGACACCGGCAGTTGAACAGTAACAACACCCTTTCTTGTCGTGTATGACTGACCGCTGTTTCTCTCTTCTTTTTTAGCAGATTCCTCGAATAACTTTCCTACTTCTTCCATATTTTTTGGTCTGATGTTTTCACCTTAGCCATGCATACTGAGACTATAATCCAAGAAGAAAGAACAACGAAAATGGCAGCTGTTGAAAATAGCTTATACACACACAATAATAATGTTTGCACTTCCAGTTAGAACACGCAATAATGTCGCTGCGGCAGAAGACCACGTGCACTGGGGATACACATCTATACTCATATCCTTAAGTGCTTCACTGTTCCGTTTAGCACGCCAAGTTTGTGCTGCTCTCAAGCGGATACTAATGAACCTGGACATGCACCACGTTGTCAGTGAATAGAAAACTCCCTATTGAAGTGTTTTCTGACGTAGGTCCGAAACTGGCAATTTTTGACTTACTCCACTTGGAAAATAAACGGCCCAACTGTGTAAGAGTTAACATCATTTCCGGTAGGCAATATGTTCCAAAGGTAAAAGACCGTCCATATGGCCATTGCAGTTAAAGGAATGGAATAGTAAAAGAAATATGTTATTTTACTCCCTTCACGTTCATTCATTTGCTCCATCCACACAATAACTTGCACTGTCCCCCCTTTTTATTTTCTCTACTACGTATAGCAAGTAGGGGAAGTATTGCATTCCACCCAAAAATTCGATACCGAGATTTCACCGGAAATACATGTTTTGAAATCCCCTGAATCCAAAAAAAGCATTTTTGGAAACATATCCGTGTGTGTGTGTGTGTGTGTGTGTGTGTGTCTGTGAACAGCATAACTCACAAACGAACAGTTGGATAAACACCAAACTTGGTATTTAGGTTCAGTATCCTCCAGAGATGCGACACGAAGTTTTTCAATAAAATCCCCCCACTCCAGATTACCCTTTACATGGAACATTTTTCGAAAATTTTATTTTTCTCAAAAATGGCTCTATCGATTTTGATTAAAATATATGTTTAAGATATGTTTATGACAAATAAAATTTATATCTTGAATTTTCTGGGAATGTCTCCAAAAGTATTCTTCATTGTGAACGACTTTTGCATAACTGGTAAACCATAAGAGATAGACAAAAGTTTACTACACAAACAATGTAGATCGCGTTAAAATAGATAATTTATGTCATATACATTTTTGTTGTTGAGTGAACCATTTTTGAGATATTGCTTGTTATTCCCTTAAATTTTCCAATACTTATACTTTTTCTCAAATTCGTTATTCATTTTTTTTATGTACTGGACATGCAAAGAGAATGGAATGCGCCACATAGCAACCAGCGCTTAAAAGATTTGACTCTCGCTTATAACCTACCATATTCCCCATGCATCTACAAGAAAATTAGCAATAAGATTGACATCTCGATATCTCGATTAACATGAAGCATATGGAGAATAAGCGTTTGTAAAAATAGTTTGTACAAGAGTAGAGAAAGTCATGTGAGTGTAACACATCAGATTTTTTTATTCTATAGCCCCCTTTAACTACTATGGACATATTGGAGGCTTTGACTGAAACATTTGATGGTGTTTTTGCTCTTTGAACTATCAGGTTAGGTTATTGTAAGTTTTCTCGTTTTTAACTTATTTTCAATTCGTTTTCACTACACACGTTCAGGCTCTATGGAGGGTAGAGAATCTTAATTAAAGAAAAACTCCCCGACCGTGAATCAAACTCAGGACCTCCGGTGACCACCGACCACGGAGGCAGTCGATACACTGCTTTATCATATAGAAAACTAGACTTTTTAGAGTAAATTCACTGCACTCTTTTTTATGGACGTTCTTTAACTGCTGTGGTTTTTAGCGTCCCATTCTATATTGGGCGTGAAAGACCGATAATTTTGCTCAGAGGCTCCTTTATCAGGCTTGAGGTTCTTTTACGTGCCGTAAATCTACGACACGGGACCACCGGCTTTACTTCCCTTCCGAAGGAAGCCATGCTAAGGATTTTTACGCCCGAAAAGAATCCATCGCCCTCCACCGGGTTTAAACCTGCGACTTTGGGAACTAGAGGCTAGCATGGTAACCATTATACCACGGAGGACGACATTCACTGCACTCTAAGCATCCATTAGAACGTCTTCAGGAATAAATGTTTCTCCAAATTCCAATATTCGCTTTCTACCATCAATTTTAGTTTATTTATATTACCTCCATAACAACCAGCATTGGTGCCACCATGATCGCATTCACTAATAATAAATCCACATATTTAATTAAAATAATTACTCTGAATTGTGCTTTAGTAGTGGATAAAATATTGTATGCTACACGATATTAAAATATATTTAAAATTTCGTGAAAACTATCACCCTCCGTAAGCTCGGCATTATATTCTTCACTCAATATTAAAATGTGATTTTAATCTCTTATAACAGAAATTACTAATTTATATTTTCGAGAATCCCAGTGTCGTAGTGGAGTTAAGTAGGGTTACAGACCAACTGCTGTTTTTCCTCTGTTTCTCAAAGGCTCTCTCAAAGCATTTGCAATATCATAGCTAATGATTACATCGACTTGCTGTTTATTACTCCCAGCTGATAAACTGTGGTATTAACTATTTGAGACTATTTCTTGCGAATATTTGATGAGTAACGAGAAGTTAGATAATATTTGGTATGAATAAATGGAGCACTAACATGAAGATAAATTTAAGGAAAACAGTACGCGGTGCTAAGTGACAGGAATAAGGAAAAAAATTAGTTTGATTATCGACTTAAACATATTTAGCGTATTACTGAGCTGTCATTATTGTTTATACTGCGTTTCAATATGCAGTTTTCACTTATTTTGTCACTCTCCCAAGTTACTTCCATGCTCTACACAAGGCAATTTTTACACTATTGCTTCTACATGTATTTGTCCCTAAAATCTACGTTTTATAGGAATATATTGTGTTTTATACATTCATTTATGTAAAAACGTATTTCTATCGATTGTATTTGCTTCCCTTATTTCTTTTTTGTAGCTTTTGTGCAACCCAAACAGAAAGAGTAACATCCCGCAGAATACCCTATTCCAAAACTATAAGGGGACACCGGTCTCTCAGTGATACATAAATTATGTAAATGATAAATATGTTAAAGAATTAAAACGGCATATTATAGAAGAATAACAAAAATGACACAGTAGATGGACAAAATTTTCTCCAGATGATAAGGTTGAAGACTGCACAGAATAAATAACAACGTATGTATACATAACCGAAGAAATTCATCTGTAGATAATGTATTGTGTTTAATATGTAATTTTAACATCTTCTAAAGTTAAACAGCTACCTGCTCTAGAAATTAGGACGCTGAGAAAGTCCTGGGGTAGAAAGTGACACTTGAAAGAAAGAGAAATGAGTCAGAAAAAGGCAGGTATATGTTAGTGAGTATGAGACTTTGCGGCGCCGTGGCCGTGTGGTTAGACCACTCGCCTCTCACCGAGGTGGCCCGGGTTCATTCCCAGGGACCCGCATGTGGGATTTGTGGTGGACAAAGCGGCGTCTGGGCGGGTTTTCTCCGGTTTCTCCCGACATTCATTCCACCAACTACTCCATCATCACCTTTCCTTTCATCCATTTCCCATCATTTCGTTTCATCTACTTCCTTACTCCCATACCAGGCATCGGGCTGATCACCCATCCTGGATATTCTGTCTGATCCATGAGTGTCTGCTCCTCAACGGGCCTCTGATCCCAGGCACCCGCCTGTAAGTCCTGGGGGGTGTAAGTCCTACATAAGAGGAGGTTAAACAGAGAAACAAGAAGAAGAGTATGAGACTTTCGTTATACGTCTGACAACATAGGAAAGCACTTAATGATGGAAGCAAGGTGTTTAAGGAAACCAATATAGACGCGAAAGATAGCGTCATGTTTAACGTGGGAAGAAATTATAAGAAAAAAATGTTTATATGTTGTAGGGTCCAATTGCATTTCATTCACTGAGTCTAACTTCACAACATTCTGTGTCGCCACGTGTGGAATATGCGGAAGGTGTTCCACCAAACGGACAAATTACAAACGAAAATGTTACACATGCTGTCAAGATACCTTTCGGAGTGTGAATACATACTATTATATCCTTAAATTTTAGATTCTCAAAGATCTTTGAATACCGTTTTCATTCACTAAAAAGAAAGCAGTCACAAATGGATTGGATTGCGAAGCGGAGGGAATTCGGCACCGATCCAGGAATGAGAATATTGTACCGATAATACTGACGAGGTGGCGCCCCCGGGAGGGAGGGAGGGATAAGGTGAAGGTAAACGCCGGGCGGACGGAACAAGAGTAACGGCACAGCAATGACAAGGTCTCTTGAGGTTCCAGATATAAACGCCCCAGCAGTCAGACAGGCAGACTGGGGACCCACATAGGGTGTAATGCCCCCCCCCCAAGGAGCGGTCCTCCGGCAACCAGCCGAAGACCGAGAGACAGAGAAAGTTCACAGAAAACATCCCTTTTCCCTGCCACGAAACATCATCACCGACACTTCCAATCCTGAAATAGACCAAACGGGTGGAAGAATGAATTAAATGGTTAATGAAACGAAATTGAGAAACAGGAATTTCGGGGATGAAAGAAACCACTCTAGTATTCGCCTGACGACCCGGGAAAACCTCCGAAAAAAACCCATGGGTCAGAGTTGGCGGTCGCCAGGAATCAAACCGGGGCCTCCCGAGTGGGGCCACAGAGGTTACCGCCTGAGCTATCCCGCTCGATCACAAAGGATACTTGTTATGCACATTTTTCCAAAAAGGTAAGGCCCTTTTACAAAGTTAATCTCTAGGTTTCAAATAACCTGGCTTACAACGCGGAGAAAACACGAATGAATTAATGAATGATCATTGTTTATACAATGAAATTAAGAGCACACACAGTAGTCACATAGCAGATTATACAGATGACTCAAAATCTAGAGAAGGTAATGGATACGCCATAGAGGTAAAGGTAAAGGGCTCCCAGAACCAGCCAGTCGGCCCATTGTGCTTCTAATGTGACTCCTGGAAGGGAGGATGAGGGGAGAGACCCGAAGGGCGACCAGATCCGAATGCCGACGGGCGCAAACATGGACGGGGTCCTAACGTTTCCAGATAAAACGCATCCCGACGACGCACGGTCCCTACCCACAAGCCACCAATCCAGGGACCCCGGAGTCAGCCCCCCGCTGAGGAGAGACCTAATTGAGCGGTAGCGTAGCGACGCCAGGGAAGAAACGTTTACAGAGCGCAAGTCACCGCCCAACCGCAACTAGCCGAACACCGTCGTCGCCTGGTCCTACAATACTGAAACAGATGACAAGGAACATGATGGTACAGGAAATGAGAGGAAGGAGAGTCGTGGTAGAAGATGAATCACCCCCAGCATTTGCCTTGCGATCAGGGGGAACCACGAAAAACCCATGGACCAGAGTGAGCGGTAGCCGGGGAACGATCCCAGAATCTCCCGAATGCGGGTCACAGACGTAACTGCCATCTCGCTCGATATGGATGAGCCATGTAACAACTAATGAGATAAAACGCTTCAAACTGTCTGTTACTTGTATGAGCTACACGCACTGATACATTCTGTCACACATCCAAAAGAAAACTACAAATTCATAATTTCTCTAATCCAATGAATTCCATAAGGACGAGCACAAAACCTTGTACTGCAGACAAACTAATATACGATATTCAGTTACTTTATGATTCACTCTAAAGGAAAGGTAAAGAAGTAATCCTCATCTAAGTACTTTCTCGCCGTGGTTTAAGAGGCAACAAGAAATTGTTGCAGCCAAGAAAAATAGACGACTATTACCAATCCACCGAGATCTCATTCCAACAATAAGCACGGAAGTAAAAGACCATTGCATCAAGCTCTGAACTGACAAATAAGTAAACTTCACGCGGTCATAACAAAACCAACCTCCCAAAACTACTTGGCACTCCAGTTGGGAAGAAGGATCAGATTAAATTAACACTTCAAAATTGGACAAACACTCCTACTTACTTTCAAGAGAGAAACCGTGCAGTAGATGTATTGTTGCCTCACTGTTGGAGAGCCAAACTTGAGAGGGGTTTAATCGTTGTTACGATAGCATCACGTTTGGGCACCAATTTGAAGCTGTTCTAGACCAAGCACGTAATGGATGCCAATTTTTGCGGGAGATTGTTTCTTGGAGTGTTCGGCCCACGTACGGTACAAAGTTCCCGGTGGCCTTCGCCCCACGTTTACTTTACCGGTGGTTTTCGCCCCACGTTTACTTTATGTGTAATAACTACTTTAATGTTATTTATTTAAATAGTATATATGTATGCCTCGGCTGCGTCAGTAGTAATTTGCAAAACATGTATCTCTTAGCAGGTCTGGTACGGCTAAAGAATGAAGGCTTAAACAAATTATAATTGTATTGCACTTTTTTTGTATTAATCCTTCACACGATTAAATAACACTTCACTGATGTATCCTACTTTGGACCTGTGAGATTATTGTTATTTGCACTTTTAAACAAGTAAACTTTATATTATTCTCTCCGCAATGAATTTTCTTGTCTCACACTGAACCAATACCAATCCACAACTGCTTGGTTACGCTTCCTTCTAGCGTATACCGCTTGAATTTGTACTTTTTCTCTATTTCAAGTCTCTGATTGCCTAAGCCCACTCCAATAGAGTACTTTTATTTAACTTAAGCTTTTCCTAGTTTTTGATTGGTATTTATAAACTGTTTTAAATATTACATTATTATTGTTCCAAGAACTATTAGTAACCTTATTAAACTTTCTAATTTATTGTTGCCTCAAGGTTACCTCATTGTTAGCAACTTTCGGCTTCTACTTTGTAATTCTGTTTGCTACGGAAGGCAGCTTGCTTCTATTCTCGCAGTTCCTACATTGTTAAACTACGTAATACATTCACATAACATTATTATACATGTACATAATGAAATAAACATAATACAATGACTGTTACATGCACTTTATATATTATTAAATGCACATATTGCTTTTAAGGCGGGCTGTTATTTTATTTTGTATTACATAATTAGACTGATATCATTTAAGTGTTAAAAATACTGCCTCAACCGTCTGAGTGTAAATTATGCAAAGTGTTTTCTAACAGTAAAACATAAAATCGTAGAATGTCCACAGTATACACCACAGAGAAACAATTGCAAAATACCATATGACGTATTCATAGCACTAAGCAGCAAAAAGTAGACATATTTCAGCAGTTAAGAACTGTCTACTAAGTATTACACTGTATGACCTACTGTGAATTTAACTTCTCTAGTTCTTTTACTTAGTGGGCTCATCCTCCGACTTACACCTCTAGGAGTTACAACTGTGCCTATGATCAGAGACCTGTCGAGGAGCAGACGAACACTGACTTAAGAATAAAGAACCGGGAAAGGAGGACCGGCCCTTAGCTATAATTTTTTTCCAAAAAATTTAAGATACATGTAAGTGAATTAAATATGTGATATTTTAACTAAAATTGTTAGACTTCTTTTAGAAAATCCAAAGTTTAGAAAAATGTTCCATATAAAGGGTAGTTTGGGGGTAGGGGGATTGAAAATCTTCGTATTACATCTTTGGAAGATACGAAACTTAAATATGAAGTTTGGTATTCATCCAAATTTTCGTTTTACTTTCTCTACCAAGTACATATAGGTCGAAAAGATATTGGATTCCACCAAAAAATTCTTTACCGTGATTTCACCGGAAATACATGCTCTGAGAAACCTTGATTCCAAAAAAAGTATTTTAGAAAAAGGTCCGTGTGTGTGTGTGCGTGCGCGCCTGTGAACAGCATAACTCAAAAATGAAAAGTCGGATAAATACCACACTTGGTATTTAGGTTCAGTACCTTCCAAAGATGTGACAGGAAGATTTTCAGAAATCCCCCCCACTCCCAACTATTCTTTACATGGAACATTTTTCGAACATTTTTAGTTTTTTAAAAAAATGGCTGTAACGATTTTCAATAAAATATCATATATTAAATATATTTATATCACAAATAAAATGTATATCTGTGAATAGTCTGTGAAGTCCTCCTCATTCGGATGGAATTTTGTATCATCTTGTATAACTGGTAAACGTTAAACGATAGACGAAAGCGTACCATACAAACAATGTGGATCTCTTTAAAACACACAATTTACTTCAAATAAGTTTTTCTGTAGCATAAGCCGTTTCTGAAATAATCCGTTTTTTAAGGTTCCAATTATTCAATACTCATGCTTTTGAACTCCCATGGATTTTCAGCTGTTTCTCACGATTGTATGGAAACAGTATGGAATTTGACGCCTGCATATAGCGTCCAGTTCTTAAACATTTGACTACGCTGTTCTCTTTGTGTGTAATGTAGCTATTTCTGCAAACCTCTATTTGGAATAAAATGTAGTAGACAGAAAAATAAACTTTAGTAAGGATAGTTTGTATACCCACTAATAAAAATAGAGACTGAGCGGGATAGCTCAAGCGGTACGTCTGTGGCCCGCATTCGGGAGGTCCCGGGATCGATCCCCGGCGACCCCCACTGTGGCCCATGGGTTTTTCGTCGTTTCCCCGTGTGTCGCCAGGCGAATGCTGGGGTGGTTCATCTTCTACCACGACTCTCCTCCCTCTCATTTCCTGTGCCCGACATCTTCTCCGTTATCTGTTCCAGAATTGTAGGACCAGGCGACGGTGTTCGGCAGGTTGTGGCTGGACGGTGGCTTGCGCTCTGTAAAGGTTTCTTCCCTGGCGTCGCTGCGGTACTGCTCAGTTAGGTTTCTCCTAAGTGTGAGGCTCCACTCCCAGGGATCATGGAGGTTGGTGGCTTGTGGACAGGAACCGTGCGGCGTCGGATGCGTTCTATCTGGGAACGTTAGGGACCCCATCCATGCTTGCACCAGTCGGCATCCGAATCTGGTCGCCCTTCAGGTCCCCCTCCTCATCCCTCCCTCTCAGGGGTCACGTTGGAAGCATAAGGGACCCAGTGGCCTGCGTGCGGTGCTCTGCCCCGGTTCCGGGGGCCTGTCCGTGATATGTACCAATAAAATAGAGGGTAGAGAAAGTCGTGTGAAATTATCACATCATATTTTTAGGTTATGCTGTTCACAGATACTCAAAGTTTTTATAAAAATGCCTTCTTTTAGATTCAGTGAACCTCAAAACATGTATTGCCAGTGAAATTTCGATATCGCTTTTTTGGGTGGAATGTAATACCTTCTCTACCTACTAGGTACGTGGTAGAGAAACACGAGTGAAACATTAGCTTGCGGATGCAAATTTCGCATTAAATGTACGGTAATGAAACTTAGGAAAGTTGATTGTCTCGTAAAAACGAGGTATGGTTCTCAAGATCCCTATCAATGAGCACCTGTTACCTAACAGCAGTGGACAGCATAGCACAGAACTAAAGGTTATCAGATGTTCCCAAAACACGATCTGACATTTGTACCACTTTTGCAGGCTAGCGTGCACTTTTATTGGGCAGGTGGATGGTTTACCTTTGTGGGAAACCAACCAGCTCTGCAAAAACACTTTCAGTGCCACCGTTCCCACCCCTGCCAAGTCCACTGACAAGAATGGGCAGGTAAGCTCCATTTTCATCCGTTATTCTACAACTGCGACCCGAAATTCCCCTCATAAAAGTCGCTTAGTGACTCAAGAACTTCTTTGTGCGTCAATATTCAATCAATAATGCATAATGAGAGAACTTTCGTTTGAGGAAATGGGCTGTAACAACAACAACAATAATAATAATAATCCTCTGTTTCGCCTCCATCAAATTGATCCTTCCATCTTTTTGTTGACCTTCGAATTTATCTTCTTCCTTTTGGGTTGTAGTTCATTGCCGCTTGTGATTGGCATTCCATTTAGGTATCTTTCCAGTTATACTGATATCCTTATTATATATACAGGATGGACCATTTAAGCTGAGACTGTACAATATATCCAAAACTAAGCCTTGTAGGAAAAAATGTCTTGAATAAAAGTTGCTTGATAGTATGGGGGAAAGTAAATGTCATTACTTTCTCTCACTCCTCATAAGTAACTAAACAACATTTGTATAAATCACTTTACAATTGTTCTTACACCAACGTAAATAACAACGAAAATTTGAATGACTGTGTACGAAGAGCGCAATGAATGGTAGGACCATCCATGGATGACGATTTGAGGGTCAAGTTACGTTTCGTAATTGGGAACCAACATGTTTTATTTTGTTTCCTTATTCCTCATCACAAAATAAACAGATTTTTATAAATAATTTTCTAATGAGAAAACAACATCCAAAATGTAGGTTTCCATTTAATAAAATTAAATTTACCCTAAAATGACCATCATAACGTCCTCAGAACAAATCACGACTAATGGCATTTACTTTCCCCTTCCATAAAATCAATCAACTTTTATTAAAGACATTTCTTTCTATAACGCTTAGTTTTGAAGATATTGTACAGTCTCAACTTAAATGGTCCTCCCTGTATTGTTTTACTTTCAGTTCGTTTCAAATATCTTCACTTCTTTCTTTATCCAATATCCAGCTAAGCATCTGAGAAACTTCATTTCTCTTACCTTAATTACAACCAATTATTCGCAGCTGTATAACAAAATCGGCAGTGTCGTCACTTTATAAAACTTTATAAAAGTTTCCTTTTTCACCTTTTTCCTAACGTCCTTAGTATTGTACCACAAATATAATTAAATTTATTTGACTTTTCATTGTTTCACTTTGTTTTGTATGTTAATGTTATTGAACAACCAAAGTATTTAAATGCATTAATATGTTATACTATTTCATTGTCTATCATTAACTTTAATTCGTTGGTGGCCAATGAATGTCATTGATTTTGTTTTATTTGCAAATATTTTCTGATATAACAATAATTATAATAGTAATAATAATGTTCCAAGAATTCATCCAGCCCAAAACTATAATTATGTACTATTGTGGCGAGAGGTGAGATTAAACAAAGTTTGATATGATAGGTAAAGTAGCCAATAACATTGTGCGTATCAGTATGTTGTACCAGAATTTCTTATCAGTTTGATGACAAATTCAATAGCAGTTTCTTGTAAGATTTCACACTCTCGGAATTTACGAAAATACAACCCTTCCAAGAAAATAAGAATCGACAAACACCGAATTTTACTTGTTTTACCTCGCTTACCTAAAGTGCCTAAGAGGGAACGGGTTGAAAATACGAGCAGGGGTAGTTTTGACCGTTTTAAGGTAACTTATAATTTTAGCCGAGTGCTACAGTTCAGACGCACAAATTTTGTCACGATTGGCCAAACGGTGAAGTTTCTTATACAAGGGGTTGAAAATAAAAGCATGGGTAGTTTTTACACATTTCAAGAAGCAGTCTGATTGAAAGTAAGGGTTGAGGTAGCTTTAGAATGTAAGGTAAACCATGGTTTTTTCCTGGTTCCAGTGTGTAATTCACCAGATAGGCTTACATTTGGTTGAAATAGTTTTTGAAAGTTATAAGGCAATCCATAATTTAGTACGTCCTATGGTATAAGTGTACAAAGTTTTCTTTAAATAGGTTAAAGAATGTTGATTTGAATACAATAGATTGAAAATAAGGCCAGTGAAAGATATTTTACACCATTTTTGCCAAATTCTAAACTCCGAAGTGTAACAAATTTCCTCATAATCACAACAAAACTATTCCATGGTAATAATGCTAAAGGCAAAATTTGATGACATGAAAAAAGTTATGCAACCCCCCTCCCCGGCAATACCTAACCCAATTCTAAAGATTTTAAGCTTCTCCTTTTTCCTCTTTGGATTGAAAGCCATTAAAAGTACACCATGTTCGCATACTCAACGAAACAGGATTGAAATCGGGTGGGGTAAATATAAAAACATTTTGAAGACTTTTGTATGGTCGCGCAGCGAGGGACATGACAACCTTTAAAACAGCATCAACACATCAACCATAGCACATGAAGGGAGGAGGTAGGTAGTATATAGGGCAAGATGGGGGTATACCAACCTTAATATACCGCAGATGCAGACATATACCACCGCAGGTGTTCACACGTGTCCTTTTTACAAGTTAATATATTTACTGGTTAGAATTTTATGGCAACTCACCGTTACCAGTTTTCATGATGTCATTTTCCAATTGTTGCATACTCAATCTTGCACTCAATAAATGGTCTTCCAACACAGTATTCTTAAGAAACTTTTTAGCAGTTCCTAGTTTTCTAACAAACGTGCAACACAAAGGTGTAAAGCAAGCCAACGTGTTTGTGATGGCTTCAGTAGTTTATATGTACTTATTTGAAAGCACTCCTGTATATCTTTAAGTTGAGTAAAGCATTTTGCCTTATGGACGTTTGATATCAATCGCAATCGCATTAGTTCCGCTACAGAGCGGCAACTTTCACGTTAATTGTTAGTGTCCACGGCTTGTAATTCAAGTCAACGCTGTGAGCCTCCTTACCGTATAAAAACCTTACCCCTATGGACTTACTTCAAAGCATGGATTTGGCGTTCCCGGGTTCCCGAGGCACCGGTTCTCCAGGTTTTGGGGTTGTGTTAGGGTCAACAGCCCTGCCCTAAAACTGCAACGCTCTTCATCCTTTGCGTATGGACAGCCGTTTTCAGAAAAGTTTGACAGTCGCTGATTTGAAGGGTAAATTAGAACTTCTGGATGCAGATATTCCGGCAACATTGAAATTATGAGCTGTTCAGCAAAGATAGCAACCTTGGTTCAAACTAGATAATAACAATGCACCGCTTGGATCCTATTCCGTGGGGAATGATGCATGTAATTGGTAAGTTTGTTTTACCTAATCAAATGGAAGAGTTTTCGAAAGTAGAGAAATTTGAATTGTCTTCGAAGAATATGCCAAACGAGAAGACACACTTAGAGCATGCGAAGTGTGATCAAAAAGTTTCTGGAATGACGTCATAAATACTACACAACAGTTTGTTTTGTCTAATCTGCACTGTCACCCTCGAAGTAGTCTCCTTGGGAGTTAATACACTTGTCCCAGCGCTTCTGCCACTGCTGGAAGCATCTCTGGAAGTCCTCTTCTTTCAACATGTTCAGAGCCTTCTGCGATTCGCGATGGATGACATCAATGTCCTCAAAACGGTGTCTTCGGAGCCGCATTTTAAGTCGCGGGAAAAGAAAAAGGTCCGCTGGTGCCAAACCTGGAGAATAGGCGGGATGGGAAACAGTATTCATCCTATTTTTATCCAAAAATTAGCGAACAGAAAGGGCTTTGTGCGCGGGCGCATTATCATGATGCAGGAACCAGTCACCACTCCTCCATTTCTCCGGCCGTTTGCGTCGCACAGTCTCCCTTAATCCTTGCAGCACTTGTTTGTAGAACACTTGATTCACTGTTTGACCCTGTGGCACAAATTCCTTATGTACAATGCCTTTAATGTCAAAAAACACAATCATCATTGACTTCACTTTGGATCGAACTTGTCTGGCCTTTTTCGGGCGTGGAGATGAAGGACTCTTCCATTGTGAAGGTTGTTGCTTTGTTTCTGGATCGTACCCATAAATCCATGTTTCATCACCAGTAGTAATTTTCTCCATAAACTGTGGGTCATTTTGTAGCTGTTCTTTAAGATCTGTGCAGCCAATCACACGATTTTCCTTTTGGTCATTTGAAAGCAGGCGGGGCACGAACTTGGCGACAATTCTTCTCATGTTCAAATTGTCTTTCAAAATGCTTTGAACACTTCCAAAGGAGAGTCCTAATGAGTCACAAAGTTCTGTTATTGTAATGCGCCTATCTATAAGACCATTTCCCTCACCTGATTGATATTTTCATCAGTTTTGCTAGAACAGGGTCGCCCCGAACTATCTGCATCTTTAACTGATGTCATACCACTTTTTAAATTTCGAAAACCACTCAAATGCCCATAACTTCCTTTCCATAAGCTGTTCTTAACATTCCATAGGCTTCTGTTGCAGTCTTACCGAGTTTAAAGCAAAATTTTATGTTCGTTCTTTGTTCTTCGTAATCTGACATTTTTGCTTCGCGGAAAAATCGCAGCACCTGCAAAACACGTGTTCACTTCAGAGCGTCTACCTCGTCACTGCATGGTGACAGGTAGTCACGTGACCTCTCATTTTTATCGCGAAGGAGCGCTGCATGTACAGTCTGTGTAAGAATTAAAGAAATCTCAGCGTCAGCATTGTTGTGAAGCCATTCCGGAAACTTTTTGATCACACCTCGTATCTTGCTCGTAATTCCCTGGGAAGATACAATGTGTACGAAATGTAAAAACGAAAGAGAAAAAGTTAGTGAGAAAAGCCACTATAAGAGAGAGAAGCAGACGAGGCTGCAGCTGAGGCAGCGAAACTTGGTGTGTGTTGTGTTTTGAAGGTATCTGGCCATCCAACAAGGAGAGCTACAGTAAGGTACATAGGTTATTTACAATTCAATCTAGGCTAGTGGACAGGTGTCAAGTATGGTTGAGCCTCCGGGAAAGACTGATGGGAGCGTTGATGGCAACAAATCCTTGGACTGCCCGCCGAAGTAACGGACTTGTCAAATCTGTGCGTGTTAAACTTGGAGATTTTCCGGAAGCAGTTTCTGAGCCGAATAGAATTTAATAACCCAGGGTATTGTTCTGAGTTTTCTTAAATATTTTGCTACAACTGTGTAGTGAATTAGAATGCATAATTTTATATGTTTCATTTTTGTTCCTTTCCTGAATTTTATGGTGTTCAAAGTTTATATTGTTTTTGTACCAGGATGTAAATAAATATGTAGCAAAAGTGTGGCGCTGGTGACCCCAGCAGTTTGCGTCATCCAAAAGCTATTACTATTACTATAAAAACCTTTATCACTTCTTACAAAAGCATCTGACTTTCGCCACAATTCGCCATTCCTAGTTGCTACACTTTAAACGTTATCTAGACTAGATCTCGACGCAGTAGGCGCTAAAAACTTAAAATAACCAGGTATATAGGTAAAAGTAAAAGTAAAGGTAAAGGTATGTATAATAGAGGGACCCCCGGAAGCGCACGCACGCCAGTCGGCCCATTATGCTTCTATCTTGACCCCTGAGAGGGAAGGATAAGGGGAGAGACCCGAGGGCGACCAGATCAGGATGCCGACGGGCGCAAGCATGGACGGGGTCCCTAACGTTTCCAGATAGAATGCATCCGACGCCGCACGCTCCCTGCCCACAAGCCACCAACCATCAGGGTCCCACGGAGCGGAGCTCCATGCTGAAGAGAGATCTAATTGAACGGTATCATAGCACGCCAGGGAAGAACTCTTTACAAAGCGCAAGCCACCCCCAGCCGCAACACCGAATACCGTAGCATGGTCCTACAACCCTGAAACAGATGACAAGGAAGATGATGGGTACAGGAAATGAGAGCCAGTAGAGTCGTGGTAGAAAATGAACCATCTCAGCATTCGCCTAGCGACCCGGGGAAACCACGAAAAACCCATGAGAAGAGTGGGCGGTCGCAGGGATCGATCCCGGGACCTACCGAATGCGGGCCACAGACGTAACGCCTGAGCCATAGCACTCGCTAGGTACACGAATAGGTACTATAACAAGTTCAAAATAGGCACTAGTATAGACTCTATCAGTAATGATAAGTATTGAAGCAGGCACAATTATAAATCCATTTGCCACTTAAAAACACATTTTGTCATGACAGAACACTGTAGAATTATAAAATAGCCATATCTCACATTATATTAAATGATGGGGTAATTACATGTTTTCTTTATATTTGCTTTTAACATATTTTCTTTAAATTGGCACTCTTCAGTTACTATAAATTTTCTCTTGAATACGGTTAATACCAAGCGGGATGGCTCAGGTGGTATCTGTGGCCCTCATTCGGGAGGTCCCGGGTTCAAGGTCCCATGGCCGACAAATCTGACCGAAGGTTTCTTCGCGGTTTTCCTCGATCGCTAGGCGAATGCTGGATTGGATAATTTGATCCATGAACTTCCCTATCATTCCTTTCATCAGTATATTTCATTTCCTTCTTCACTGCCATACCAGGCATTGGAGTTATCAGCCATCCTGATATATCCATGGCCATTTGTTAAAAGATCTTATCGGCCAAATCACAAATTTTTCAGGAGAGACAAAAAATTGTTTTTATCCTTGTCCGTCTGTAATATCAATTTGAAATTGGGAATTAGGGTTTATAGGGAAAGAAAATAGATTCGCCATGTATCACACAAAATATGCGCAGTTCATTAATGTGGTTCTTAAGATATTTTGTTGGACAGGATACGTCTTGCTATTTTTATCTTATCATGTAAGAGACACTCACTGATCATAACAAAGCTAATTAATTGTTCTAAAGCTTTTATCACTGTTCATAATTGCGTTGTATTTAAACAGTATTACATCATAACTATGATTCACCGTAATACAATTATTACAAACTCCTGGATTGAAATAAAGTAAAAAATCTGATGTGTTACACTCACATGACTTTCTCTACTCTTGTACAAACTATTTTTACAAACGCTTATTCTCCATATGCTTCATGTTAATTGAGATATCGAGATGTTAATATTATTGCTAATTTTCATGTAAATGCTAGGGGAAATGGTAGGCTTTAAGCTATAGTCAAATATTTTAGGAGCTGTTTGCTATGTGGAGTATTCCATTTTCTTTGCATTACCAGGACAAAAAAATTAAATAACGAATTTGAGAAAAAGTATAAGTATTGGAAAATTTAATGGAATAACAAGCAATATCTCGAAAATGGTTCACTGAACAACAAAAATGTTTATGACATAAATTGTGTATTTTAACGCTCTCTACATTTCTGTGTAGTAAAATTTTGTCTATCTCTCATGGTTTACCAGTTATGCAAAAGTCGTTCACAATGAAGAATACTTTTGGAGACATTCCCAGAAAATTCGAGATATACATTTCATTTGTCATGAAAATATCTTAAACATTCGACATTTTAATCAAAATCGTTAGCGCCATTTTTGAGAAAATTAAAATTTTCGAAAAATGTTCCATGTAAAGGTAATCTGGGGTGGGGGAATTTTCTTGAAAACCTTCGCGTCGCATCTCTGGAAGATACTGAACCTAAATATCAAGTTTGGTGTTTATCCGACTGTTCTTTTCTGAGTTATGTTGTTCACAGATACACAGACAGACACACAGACACACACACACGGAAATGTTTCCAAAAATGCTTTTTTGGATTCAGGGGGTCTCAAAACATGTATTTCCGGTGAAATCACGGTATCGAATTTTTGGGTGGAATACAATACTTCCCCTACGTAATATACGTAGTAGAGAAAGTAAAAAGTTGTTTACTTATCTCCTATTGCTAAGAATAGGAACCGAAAGATATACCTTAGCAAACATCAACTTCGTCTTAAGAGCCAGAATTGGTATCTTATGAGCCACTTGGGAACTCACAATACGATAATAAGTTGGAATTGGACAAGTGTTAAGATAATTTGTTGGTCACTAAAATATAATTTTAGACAGTTAAGATAAAATGTAAACTTTTTTTCTCTATGGCTGTTAAAGGATCGCTTACGATATTTTGCCAGGATGTGCGTCTGAGTTTTCCGTATTCATTACGATGAAAGAACGCATTTCTCAAAAGAATGGTGGGTAAGATGTTCTGCCGGTTAGTCATTTATATACTATGGTACACAGTTTGCTTGTTCCTCGACAGGCTACTCAAACACATAAAATTGATTTTTATTTATGGAAGCTCTTTAACTGCTATGGTCCTTAGCGTCCCATTCTATAGGGTAGACCATTTAACTTGAGACTGTACAATTCTCCAAAACTAAGTGTTGCAGAAAGAAATGTCTTGGATAAAAATTGCTTGATATTATGTGGGAAAGTAAATGCAATTAGTCGTGTTTTATTTGGAGAACGTTATGATGGTCATTTAAGGTCAATTTAAGTTGAACCTAATTGTAGGTTCCCATTGCAAAATATTGATAATATCAAGCAACTTTTATTCAAGACATTTCGCTCTAAAACGCTTAGTTTTGGAGATACTGTACAGTTTCAACTTAAATGGTCCAGCTTGTATATTGGGCGTGAAAGAACGGAAATTTTGCTCAGAGACCTCTTTATGAGACTTGAGATGCTTTTACGTGCCGTGAATCTATGACAGAACCACCGGCTTTACTTTCCTTCCGAAGGAAGCCATGCTAAGGATTTTTACGCCCGAAAAAAAAATCCATCGCTCTTCCCCGAGTTTGAGCCCGCGACCTCGGGAATTAGAGGCTAGCATAGTACCCCTAGGCTACGGAGGACGGCCAAGCTAGTGACACAAGCCAATTGGCCTTGGGACCCTAAGTCCTAGAAAGAGGAGGGTGATCCGTTGAAGAAGAAGAATACGTTTAACACCCCTACGTTGGTTTGTAATTATTATTGAGTCTGTTGAGTATTATTTGTAAAGTGTTTAACAGGCTATTGCTGCGTTTGCAATGAATTAAGTTAGTCTGTTTAGGTCACTACTGTGTAAGATCACGTGGGAAATAGAAAACAATAAAGCCATCGTATTGATGAACAAAGCGTTGAGTCAATACCTAAATGATCGGTTTCCCAGTCGTAAACCAACAGTTTTTATGTAGTTGGCCGATTACGTGCACTTTATTTTGCTAAGTATGCACTATTTTATTATTACACCAAACAATGCAACTACTGCGTTAGCAAAGGAATGCCTGTATTACAAACTTCCTAAGGCATGTTGACAACAATTATTCATTGGCTCAGAGTGTGAAATATTAATTGCAGTACTAAGGTTAACATCACATAAATAAATAATATTAATAAGTAACCGCAAATAACAAAAATAATGAAATTACGAAAGGTAAAAACCTTTATGAAAGTTCTCGTTACGAAAAAGACCACAATAAGCCTTTAAGCTCACAGAGTACGAAAATAGGCAATTAATATGATTTCCTCAAGTAAGCATGAAACATATTTATATATACGAAGTCTTCGATTCTGAACAAAGGAGGCAAATGCCGAGCTCTATACAATCCTGAAATTTTCTAAAGTTTAAAGATATCTCGAAAAAGTAGCGGCGCCGTGGTCGATTAGTTAGATCGCTCGCTTCCCACCAAGGCGGCCCGGGTTCAACCCCAGGGACTCGCTTGTTGAATTTGTGGTGGACAAAACAGCAGCTGGGTGGGTTTTCTCCGGGTTCTTCGGTTTCCCCCATCATTCCATTGGTGCTCCGTCTCCACCTTTCCTATCATTCATCTCTCGCATCTCATCTATATCTCCTTCTTCGCTCTCATTCCGGGGTCGGGCTGATCCCCCGCCCGGGTTGTCACTTTCTGATCCATAGCCCTCAGCTCTCAGACAGACATCTGACCACAGGCATTGGCTTGTAAGTCCTGGGGGTGTAAGTCCTACGAAGGGGAGGGTAATCAGAGATTTCGAAAAAGTAGCCTTTTACATTTCGTTATTACAGGCGTTAAACTTTTTCCCGAAAAAGGGGGGATTTCCTCGACTTATAAACACTGTGTGGAGATGTCTTCTTTTCCTTTAGCGATATAACCATATGGCACATGGCGTTTCAATGGCCACCAAGACAAAAGCTGAATAAAAGTAGATAAACACTTATTAATCCAATTACAAGTAAATATACGCACATTTATGATTCGTTAGCTCGCGGTTCATTGGATTTTAAGTGGCGCTATTGCAGTTGACAATAATTATGTCATGACATAAGCGTATCTGTATGTTTGGAGTATGGGAATTTCAAAGCCACCGCATAGCGACCCACTCCTTAAAGATTTGGCCCAGCCTCCTATATCCCCTTATACCTACAACAAAATGTGTAGTGAAACCATTCCTGCAAACGTTTATCTCGATTAACATGAACCATAAAACAAAAAATTTATGATGTTACATTCACATTACTATCTCTACCCTCCAACATTTATTAACGTGTATAGAAATATTCTTACGAAAGCTTATTTTTCTATCTACTCCATTTTAATCGAAACAAACCTTTGTAGAAATAGTTGCATTACACGTTTCGTTTCTTGAAAGCTGCTGAATTTAAACACCAAGTTTGGTATTTAACCAACTTTTCGGCTTTTAGACAGGTACACAGACACACGGACCTTTTTCTAGAAATGTTTTTTTGTATTCAGGAAACCACATAACGTGTATTTCAAGTGAAATCTCGGTATAGAATTTTTTGGTGGATTGGTGTGTCAGTTCACATTACTTTCTCTACCTACTATCGTTTGTTTATATCTCTACAAAGCATTCTAACGAAATTATTACTTTCTCTACCACGTACATAAGAGGGAGAGAAGGTGTTGCATTCCACCCAACAATTTGATACCGACCGGAAATACATATTTTGAGACCCCTTGTATCCCCCAAAAAGTATTTTTAGAAAAAGGTCCGCGTGTGAGTGTCTGTGAACAGCATAACTCAGAAACAAAAAGTCGGATAAATACCAAACTTGGTATTTAAATTCAGCATGTTTCAAGAAAGTAACATGAAGTTATTTTAAGAAATTATTCGCACCTCAAACTATCCTTTACAAGGAAAAATTGACCTTGTTTTTTATTTTCTCAAAATGGTTCTTACAATTTTAGTTAATATAGCATATGTTTAAACTATTTACATGACAAATAAAATGCATATCTTGAATTTTCTGGAAATAGCTTGTGAAGGGCTCTTCATTCCGAATGAATTTTATATAACTTATAAACCGTAAGAGACACTAAACAAAAATGTAGATTTTGTTAAATCAAATAATTTGTGTCAAATAATTTCTTTGTTACATTAACCACTTCCAGATATTCTTTATTATGGTTTGAACTGTCAATATGTACTTTATACTTCATACTTTTTTCGACTGATAAGTCGGTTTCTTGTTTGTTTTCGTGGTCAGGCAAAGAGAGTGGAATTTTAAAGCCAGCACATTACGATCCACTTTTTCGAAACTTTGGGATGGATGTTTCAAACTGATGGGGATATGTGTTGCATGGTAAGCGCTTGATTGGCAGTCGCCTTGACAGCATGTTGCACCCACTCGTCAAACTCTAAAATGTCAATTCTAAAGTTACCGTGGGCTACGGCGCGAATGTAATAGTAGTTTTAAACATCGCTAACACTGAATATCTTCATAATATAACTGTTCGTTTTCCATGCATTTAACAAGAAATTTAATTATTTGTTTAGAATATGGATATATTAGGCGACTGTAATTTCACTTACACAAAATAGATTTCAGCTTCTTTCTTGTACCTTAAACTCTGCATTGTCTATCACGTGGTTTGGATTTAGACGTATGAATAATTTAAGCTGGTACAAAATATGCAACAGAACTTTTGACAGATTCTATCTAGTATTGAAACAGTGTTTATAGTCACAAACACATATGCCACAAAGGAAATAGTTGAACATTACAGAAACAGTATGCTGAGGCCCACGTAGAAAATAAGGTTATTATAGCCTCTGCCTTGTCGAAGGCTCACAAAGGCAAAGTAAAGAAGTTTTACATACCGACACAAAAAGCCCATTGAATCTTCAGTTGATCTCTGCTAGCAAATACTGCTTTGCCAAGCCACGTTAAGGAACTGATTTATGAATTTTCCAAAACCTAAAGTAATACTCGAACTGAGCCATTTGAAATGTTTACCACATCTTATTTCCGTATAAAGAGTTGTTGTATATGTCGAATCGTGTATGTCATCGTTTCTGAATTGTGAATTTTTATATTTACATTATAGCTATTTTATAAAAAGTGCTTCTTACAATGAATTATCATAATTTGTAGGGAAAATGTCAGATTAATGCTCCTTTTTGAACTAGAAGATAAATTTACTTAGGAATAAACTATTAACGTTATTACATTTTTAAAAATAATTTTTATCCAACTACCAATATCGATTTATGTAAAAGAACAAAGAAAAACATATGCTTGTCAAACTTTGGTGAGCTTATTGATGTAATACATTATACCTTACAGTAATAACTACATAAAAAGTTTTAGTTAACATTTATTGGACAAACAATTCTCGAAATTTCACCCTTAAAACTTCAAAGTTGTATCGCAAGGAGCATTTTGAATGCTGAAAAATGTCTAAAATATTACAACAGAGGGAAAAAATTGAAATTTTGCACACATTAACTGACCTGAAGTTTTGCTCATGTATTTTTCATAAAATATTTTAATTAAAATACAAAAGTTATAAAGTGATTAAAAATGACGCATCAAACTTTGCAATAAGACTTCTGCATTTTTCAAAGTGTGGTAAATACGAAGAAAGCTACAAAAGCCGGCCACACCCCCTGGTTGGGCTTAGTAAACTGCACAATTTCACTCGGCAAATGACAAAAAAAAATTACTCCAAAATGCTCCTATAGAACCAAACTTAATAATAAGTTAAAAAGCCAAAACTTGAATTTTCCACTATTTGTGCTCAGTTCTAACCAATGGGTTCCCATAAGCTTAAGATTTAACTCGTGCAAAACTATGGGTGAAAAGAACTTGGATGGAAGCCAAATAGTGGAACGGAGAAACCATACAAAATTAAAACCCCGCCCCCAAACAAAAATGGAAAATTCAGGGAAATGTTAGGCAACTTTGCTTCATATCGACTTAATTCTGGATGGGATGGGAATAATGTTATAGCCATGCAGAAAAAGCAAATAAAAAGACAATGAATATTTATGCTCATGTAATTCACTTGCCTGGTAGGAAATAGTGTAAAATGACTTACCTCCATGCACTTCATGATGAATATCGATCCTCTAGCATAGTCCTTGAATCTGTTTAGTCTTTTTTATTTATAAAACTGTAATGTGACAAAACAGTCCACATAATTCACTGCATATGCATGAACCTTTATATTAAGATTACACTTTCACTCTTCATACAGATAAGTCTCATCAACTTTCACGTTATGACTTCTCGACACGGTAGATACACAGTTCATATAATAAGCCCATGCGCTAAACAGTGCGTAAACTGTTCACGTCTTCGCGCTAATATGAATACTGGCGCAACTACTCGATACCTCGCTGTCTGTAACCGTACGATCTTCGCTTGTTTCTCTATACTCCTGGCTTTATAGTCGAGTTCAAAGTTTTGAAGGCTCTGAACGAAAGCGCATACAATAACGCTAATAAACAACGGAGAAACGCTAGGCACTTGTTTTAATACGAGTGCACAAGCTAATAAACCACGGGGTAGAGCCACTGATTTATTTTTAACATAAACGCAACAATCTCGGATATGAAATAAATATACTGCGATTAGTGATATCGTTTGCTGTATACTATACTAATGTATAATAAAAGCTTATAAACGTCTCTCCGAAGTATCTAAAGATTATACACATAATTTTCGCCCCTCAACAACAGCAAATAGAGTTTAAAACGAAGAGCGTGGACAAAATTATTGCCCTGAATCACGGATAAACACGATATAGAAGCTTGATATAAAAGCCCATGAGCAGATGAAAACCTGTCTGATGGTCGCGAGCCAGTGAGTTGACTGAGGATCCCAGTAGCGTGCAGCTCTTCCTTCCCCCTATCCTGCTTCACCACCCCACCAACAAACCTCGTGGATTTCTGTCGCTGAGAAGCACCGACCTACCACGCTCCGCTAGAGACGTAAACTGCACAGTACGTACACCGCTGTCATTTTCCGATTAGCAGAACTTAGGTTCAGACCCGTTTCTGCCGCTTCCTAACTAGAGGAGGAATGCCATTCCACCCAAAAATTCGATATGCTGATTCGACATCCTGATCGATATCAAAAAATATGTTTCGAGCCAATCTAAATACAAAAATCTGATGTGCCACACTCACACTCACTCTTGTACAAACTATTTTTACAGACGCTTATTCTCCATATGCTTCATGTTAATCGAGATATCGAGATGTCAATCTTATTGGTAATTTTCTTGTAGATGCAAGGGGTTTTAAGCGATAGTCAAATATTTTAAGCGCAGGTTGCTATGAGGCGCATTCCATTCTCTTTGCATGTCCAGCACAAAAAAAATGAGTAACGAATTTAAGAAAAAGTATAAGTATTGGAAAATTTAAGGGAATAACAAGCAATATCTCGAAAACGGTTCACTCAACAAAAAAAATATATGACATAAATTGTGTATTTTAACGCGATCTACATTTTCTTTGTAGTAAAATTTTGTCTCTCTTATGGTTTACCAGTTATGCAAAAGTCATTCACAATGAAGAATCAGAAAATTCGAGATATACATTTCATTTGTCATGAAATTATCTTAAACATATGGTATTTTAATCAAACTCGTTAGAGCTATTTTTGAGAAAATTAAAATTTTCGAAAAATGTTCCATGCAAAGGGTAGTCTGGGGTGGGGGGATTTTCTTGAAAACCTTCGTGTCGCATCTCTGGAAGATACTGAACCTAAATACCAAGTTTGATGTTTATCCGACTGTTCGTTTCTGACTTATGCTGTTCACAGACACACACACACACACACACACACACACACACACAGACACACACACACAGACACACACACGGACATGTTTCCAAAAATTCTTTTTTTGGATTCAGGGGGTCTCAAAATGTGTATTTCCGGTGAAATCTCGGTATCGAATTTTTGGGTGGAATACAATACTTCCCCTACATACTATACGTAGTAGAGAAAGTGAAAATATGTTACACATGTGTTGACTTTCTCTGCCCTCTATCGTTTATTAGTGGGTGTACAAACTATGCTTACTAACGCTTATTTTTCTACTTAATTTTAATCGAGATACATCTTTCCGGAAATAGATTCATTACACATTTCCTTACAGATGCTACGGGAGTGGCGATAGTCACATGTTTTAGAACTGGACACTATACGTTGTCTTAAAATTCCATACTGTTTCCATGCAATCGCGAGAAACATCTGAATGTAGAAAGGACTTTAAAGATGACCAAGCAATGAACAATTATTCGAAACATTACTGACGGATATCTCGGAAATGGGTGATAACATAAAAAGTTATTTGAAATAAATTGCGTGTTTTAAAAGAGATCTGCATTTCTTGTATAGTACGTTTTCATCTATCGTTTAACGTTTAATAGTTATACAAGACTGTACAAACTTCCTTCTGAATGAAGAGGACTTCAAAGTTTATTCCCAGAAAATTCAAGACATACATTTTATTTCTCATGTAAATATCATTAGTATATAGTATTCTAATCAAAATTATTAGAACCATTTTTTTCAAATAAGGAATTTATAAAAAGGGATCCGTGTAAGGGATAATTTGGGGAAGGAGGAGTTTCTTGAAAATCTTCGTGTCGCATCTTTACAAGATATTGAACCTAAATACCAAATGTTTCAATTTTGAGTTATGCTGTTCACAGACAGACACAGGCACGGACATGTTTCCAAAAATGATTTATTTGGATTCAGGGCGCCTCAGAACATATATTTCCAGGAAATCTTGGTATAAGATTTTTGGGTGGAATGCAATACTTGCCTGCTTACTACACGTAGTAGCGAAAATAATAAATTGAGTTTTATTTATGGACGCTCTTTAACTACTATAATTTTTAGCGTCCCATTCTATATTGGGCGTGAAAGACCGGATTTTTTTCTCAGAGGCCTCTTTATCGGACTTGAGTTTGTTTTACCTGCCGTAAATCTACGACACGGGACAACCGGCTTTACTTTCATTCCGAAGCTAGTCAGGCTAACGATTTTTGTGCCCGAAAAAATCAATCGCCCTTCGTCGGGTTTGAATCCGTGACCTCGGGAACTAGAGGCTAGCATGGTACCCCTAGACCACAGAGGACGACCCCGAATCGATAATCAGATGTTTAAAAGTCAGAGCTAAATGCTCTGAAAAAATAGAGTTACGGGTTTAAGTGTAACCTTCTAACCTTATGAGGAGTTAAAGATGTGATAAATCAAAAAAACTATAAGAAAATGCAGAGGATTAATACTAATAATTTAAATAAATTTGAATACAGTAATAATATGATATGTGATATGAAATATAGAACTATGACCGATAAATTAACATTTATTTTAGGATTTTTTGCATCTATAGTTTTACACCGTTAACTTAAGTGTACAAATATCGAACACAAAAAGAATTTCTTCTTCTCACACTATATTAAAAGTAGATTTTGAGCTAAATTAACAAATGCAAATATCTGTCAATTTAAAAATTGACAATGAGGCTTTAGCAAAGAATAGGGAAATCCTTAAGCGATTACTTAATTGTTTATGTTTCTTGGCAAAACAAGAGATGCCGTTTAGAGGCCATGATGAATCCACAGATACCTTTAATAGAGGCAATTGTTTAATCTGATAAGTGAGTATGCAGTGGTGTAGCTAGGTTCTCGGTGGCCCTGGTGCAAAAGGTTCAAATGGGACGCCTAGTTGCAACTGCCAAACGTGAATTCCTGGGTTTTAAATATTATTAATATAGATATTTTACAAAATTAGATTTAACCATGCAAAAATAATTATGCACATGTAATATTTGGTTTTACAAGTTTGAAGAACAATGTTATAAAAAATGAAGTGTGAGTTATGTGATTAACTCTATATTTGTTGAAAGGTATGGCATTGTCTTATCGTTAGAGTAAGATCAACAGGATCAGGACAGATGTTATGTTGGACTAAAAACTTATCAAACTAAAATAATAATGTGCTTTTTAAATAAAAAATAATTTGATCTTGCATGATAAACTGACTGAACTTTTATCAAATGAAAATAGTGTTATTCAACTATGTCACTAGGTAGTAGGTATTAGCGTTTACTACTTTTTTCTTCCTCCAACTTCAGGTTTTGGGAGTGGTGGACTTTACAGCGACACAGTGATAATATAATAGAAGCTCCTTGGACGTTAGTAAACCGAAGAACAAAACAGGCATGGATTTAAACTTAGTGTCCCCTACAGCAGGCTGCCTTAGAGCGACGCAGTCATAAACAGGGACAGCACTTTGTCGCAGTTCGCCGCGAGGTGGGCTGGTACTAGTGTATAGAGTACCTGTGTTTACTACAGGCTGATTTATGAAGAACTGGCACATTTCTTTCTTTAATTATTCTGTTCGAAGTTCACTCAACGCCCAAATTTTAACACCAAGTTAAGCAGAATATTCTGGAGTTTTGATTGCCTGTCACTAGATGTGAAGATGTTCATGTTTTATTCGTAATTGTTAGCTTCATTGTCGGCAGCTGTTTTTTGAGATGTGTTCTAGTCAACGTGAAAATGGAGTACACATTAAATGAACGACTTTTCCTTGTAAAGCAATACTGGATTACGAATTCAATTACAGCTACTCAAAGTGCATACCAGAGAGAATTTTATGTTCGAAATCCTCCCCAAAGAAACAATACTGGGACTGGTAATCAAACTGGAAACAACTGGATCTCTGGTGAATGAAAAAGACAAAACTCGTTGTTCTAGGCTTCCCATGGTTGTTGTTGACGTAAGAGTACGACTGGATCAGTCAACCAAAAAATTATTAAGACGTTTGTCGAGGAGACAGGGTACAGCTACTCAATGTGTCAGAGAGCTGTGAAAAGTGCAGGCCTAAAGCCGTATAGATTACGGTTGTCCATCGGTTACAGGAACAAGATAAGGATGGACGACTGAATTATTGTCGTTGGTTTTAGGCGGTCATTGTGCAAAATCACACGGTTCACAAATGAAGCATGGTTCTATTTATCCGGCTATGTGAACTCAAATATCTCACTCTATTGGGCCAGCGAAAGTCCACATGGCATTCATGAAGCACCTATGCACCCGGTTAAAATCGGGGTTTGGTGCGCAATATCCGCACAGAGAATGGGGAGACCAACTATTTTTAAAACAATGTGAACACTGCAGAGTACCGACCGATTTTCATGGAGTTTGCTGAGCAACTAGACGATGTAGAGCCGAGTCAAGAATATTTTCAGCAGGATAACGCTACATGCCATACATCAAATGAATCCATGGCACTAATTGCAAGTTTCCTTGACGACCGGATAATTTCCAAGAACCTGTGACCACCAAGATCTCCGGATTTGACATCACCGAACTTACTTAAAAGACGGGGTTTATGCCACACATTGGACGATCTGAAGCACATTGCACAGGAGATTCAAGCTATTGACAACAGAGTCCTCCAACGAGTGGCTAACATGGAACGACGTGTTGAGTTGTGCCTTATGCAGGATGCAGGACATTTTCAATATTTGCTAGAGAAGTAAATAATCTCCCAAAATTCCTCTGCATTTCAGGTATAATAGGTTGTCGCTAGCATAACTCGTTTTGAAACAATTAAAGAAATAAATGTGTCGGTTCTTCATAAATCAACCTGTAGCAAATAGGAGCAGTGCAACGACAGCACACGACTATTCACTGGTATATATCGGCGGACAAACATGCATCGTTTCTATATATCACCACTGCCAAATAATATGTATGCGCGTAGCATAGGCCTGGATTGTTTACATGTTTACAGCATTACTTACACATACATACATACATACATACATAGAAAAAAAACATACAAAACAGACGAGTTAGTCAGATTACACACAAGTATTTCCAATCACCGTTCGCCTCTCACCTAGGCGGGGTTCAATTCCAGGGACCCGCATGTGGGATTTGTGGTGGACAAAGCGGCGTCTGGGCGGGTTTTCTCCGGGTTCTCCGGTTTCCCCCGCCATTCATTCCACCAACTGCTCCATCATCACCTTTCCTTTCAACCATTTCACCATCATTTCGTTTCATCTACTTCCTTCCTCCCATACCAGGCATCGGGCTGATCACCCATCCTGGATATTCTGTCTGACCCAGGAATGTCTGCTCCTCGACGGGCCTCTGACCCCAGGCAACCGCCTGTAAGTCCTGGGGGGTGTAAGTCCTACATAAGAGGAGGTTAAGTAGAGAAAGAAGAAGAAGTATTTCCAATCTAGGTAGATGATTCTGATACAAGATGCATTCCGTTACAATTCATAACAATGCATTTAAAAGTGTGAAAAAGTGAAGTTATTTCTGTTTTCATAAAAAGGTGCTTGTACTGCGAGAAAGTTCGCTCTATATGGCACAATGTCGTAGGTGTATATTAAAAATAAACACTAATGTCTACGTTATAGAAATCAAGTTGCATGTTGTTTATTTTACACACTTCTGAATAGCCAGGAATCCATCGTAAACAAGTAAAACGTGGTTTTGTTCTCCGACGCAGCACGAACAGGTTGCTCTTTCCTTTCACAGTGCAGTACCTTTGAAAACATGGCCTCCGTGGCGTCAATAAAGGCAAGCAACAACCAACCTAACAGAGTTCACGCTTGGACAAAGTGTAGCCCTTAGTCACAAGACAGATTAACTGCACCAGGTGTATTACCAATTAAGAAAGAATGATTTATGAACCTGAAATCACTGTCCTCGTTTTCTATAGGTTTACAGCTCAGAATAGAAGAGCAGAATTTACATTCAAATAGCATGTATTCCTTTGATCACTCAAAACCAGGCTTAAAGATAAATTATATGCATTTAGGTAAATGACCATGTTAAACAAGGAACTGTTTTGTATCATATAATAATCTTTTCCAGGACAACAGCCAATGAGAGGTGAATAGTGCACGTGACCGTTAAGAGATACGGGGTAAAGCTATGTGGGACAGACCTTAAAACATCTGTTTTTTTGCGGTTTGTACGAAACAGTTTTTACTTTCTCTACCATATATAGAAGTAGGGGAAGTATTGCATTCTACCCAGAAATTCGATATCGAGATTTTATCAGAAATGAATGTTTTAAGGTGCCCTGAATCCAAATAGAGCATTTTTGGAAACATGTCCATGTGTGTGTGTGTGTGTGTGTTTGTGAACAGCATAACTCAAAAACAAAAAGTCAGATAAATGTCAAACTTGGTATTTGAGTTTATTATCTTCCATGGACACGAAGATTTTCAAGAAAATCCCCCAACCCAGAATACCCTTTACATGGAACATGTTTCGAAAACATTGGTTTTCTAAAAAATGGCGCTATCGATTTTGATTAAAATATTATATGTTTCAGATATTTTTATGGCAAATGAAATGTATATCTTGAATTTTCTGGAAATATCCCCAAAAGCCCTCTTCATTCTGAATACTTTCGCATAACTGGTAAACCGTAAGAGATAAACGCAGTTTACTACACAAAAAAAATGTAGATCTCGTTAAAACAAACAATTTATATCATATACATTTTTTGTAGAGTGAACCATTCCTTGTTATTTGTTTGAATTTTACAATATTTTTACTCAAATGAGAATTTGCTATTCATCTTTTATTTTTTTATTTTTTATTTTTTTTATGCCCTGGACATGCAAAGAGGATGGGATGCTCCACATAGCAACCAGCTCTTAAAAGATTTGGCTATCGCTTAAAGCCTACCATATTCCTCTTGCACCTAAGTAGAAATATAATGGCGACTTGAGCCCACATAGAGATGCCGACAAGCGATAAAGTTCTTTGTTCTACGCCGACAAGCCCGCCCCCTCCCTTTGTGTGCTCACATGCCGCCAGGTCTCGTGTCGTTAGGCCCCGCCCCCTCTCGCTTTGTGTGCTCACCTAATGCCGGCAGTATCTGTGCTAACAGGTTCTACCCCCTCCCCCATGCGTTCTACTGTGGCGTCATGACTTGATGGAATTGTTTTCTCGAGTCCTGCTGCCCCTCGGCAAATTAATTAGGTAATGTTCGTCAAACATTCTTTTTATGATTACTAAGGTCTGCAGATTGCATCCTCGAGCAATTAAGTTTTTTGATTAATGAATTGTTGACTGGAGCTTGAGTATAAGTAGTCTGCTCACGGTAACAGTCTGTCATGTAATGAAACACTGCAGCCTTCTTGTATCTGGGGAAATCGCTTGTCCATTAGCTGAACATGTTAGACGCTTTCAACACATTAATAGGCTTTTAAGTTTACATACCGGATCTGTTTACATACATTAGCGAACGACATACTTCCGCCAGGCGGTAACGGTGACCTCCATTAGCTGACCCGTTAGACGCTTTCACCCCATTAGCGAACAATGTCAGTAATTGTTTTCCTAAGTGCTCTGCCCAACACTCAACACTTTAGATTTTAGCGATGGAAATGATATAAAAAGCAGCAGCTTCTCCAACGAGTTCCAAGTTGACCAGGATGCCCGGGTTCGAATTACAAATTCAGCTTCTAATAACTCAGAGACTAATTACGATAAAGACATCAAATAAAGTTTATTACATTAATGTCATTAGATAGTTTCTTGTGAATGTATATTTGGGTACATGGTGTCCAGGGTTCGAATACCGATAAAATGTAATTTAATTATAAATTTAATAACTCCTAAACTAATTAAGATAAAGACGCCAAATAAACTTTATTGCCTTTATTTTATTAGGTAGTATCTTGTGGATGTGTAATTAGATACCTGACGTTCTGGGTTCGAGCCTAATGTTTAAATCGTCATTATCTCAGAAACTAAGAGAGGTAGAGGAATTGACCAAAGCATGATTGATAGCTCCTATGATGGGTAATTAATACTGTATATAATTTTCAATCAGTTGTCCTTACTTCGAATCCCGATCTTTCAATCACTTACTTACTTTTTCTCTATACTCTAGAATATGTCACTTAGATTGATGCTGTAACTGCATACACAACCTTTAAACATATCAAACTAATATTGTAAATAATTTTGTTTCTGGTGTCTAGGGTTCGAATACCGATAAAATGTAATTTAATTATAAATTTAATAACTTCTAAACTAATTAAGATAAAGACGCCAAATAAACTTTATTGTCTTTATATTATTAGGTACTATCTTGTGGATGTGTAACTAGATACCTGACGTTCTGGGTTCGATCCTAATTTTAAATTGTCATTATCTCAGAAACTAAGAGAGGTAGACGAGTGAACCAAAGCATGATTGATAGCTCCTATAAGGGGTAATTAATACTGTATATAATTTTCAATCAGTTGTCCTTACTTCGAATCCCGATCTTTCAATCACATACTTATTTTTCTCTATACTCTAGAATATATCACTTAGATTGATGCTGTAACTGCATACAGCACCTTTAAACATATCAAACTAATATTGTAAATAATTTTGTTTCTGGTGTCCAGGGTTCGAATACCGATAAAATGTAATTTAATTATAAATTTAATAACTCCTAAACTAATTAAGATAAAGACGCCAAATAAACTTTATTGCGTTTATGTTACTAGGTAGTATCCTGTGGATGTGTAATTAGATACCTGACGTTCTGGGTTCGAGCCTAATGTTTAAATCGTCATTATCTCAGAAACTAAGAGAGGTAGAGGAATTGACCAAAGCATGATTGATAGCTCCTATAAGGGGCAATTAATACTGTATATAATTTTCAATCAGCTGTCCTTACTTCGAATCCCGATCTTTCAATCACTTACTTATTTTTCTCTATACTCTAGAATATATCACTTAGATTGATGCTGTAAATGCATACAGCACCCTTAAACATATCAAACTAATATTGTAAATAATATTGGTTCTGGTGTCCAGGGTTCGAATACCGATAAAATGTAATTTAATTATAAATTTAATAACTCCTAAACTAATTAAGATAAAGACACCAAATAAACTTTTATAGGGGAAAGGATGCTCTCCTGAAACATTAGGTCTCTAGATAGAAGTATTTATAGGGGAGAGATAGGGAATACCAGGGCTGATGCTAGGCTAGTCAGATGCTAAAGGAGGGAGGGATATGCTTTATACGAGAGAGATAGGGAACACAAGGAAAGATGCTATACTAAACAGGACTTGAAGGGTAGAATATGAGCGATATAGCAAACCGAGGAGAGGTATTAGGATAGGAGTTTTGAATGATGGAGTAGGCGTTTATATGCGAGAGATAGGGAATACGAGGGTCGATGCTAGGCTAGACGGTGTTGAATGAGGGAATGCATCTTATATGAGAGAGGTAGGGGAATATGAGGAGAAGTGCTAGGCTAGTCGGGAAGGTCTGAATGAGAGAGTATACGTCTATATGGGAAAATATAGGGAAAACGAAGGTAGGTGCTAGGTTGAGAGAGTCTTCAAGGAGGAAAATGCATTTATATGAGAGCCGTAGGGTATACGAGGAGAGGTGCTAGTCTAGACATGGTTTGAGGATTAGAGTATACGTTTATATGGGAGAAATATGGAAAACAGGAGAGATACAAGGATAGACAGAGATTGAAGGAGGAGGAATGTAGGTTTATACTGTAATATAGAGAGTAATTCGATTATAAAACTTTTCTCATCCAGCCTTACAACACTTTTTATATACTTAATTTCTAAACCTTACAAACTTTATATTTGTTAAACAGTAGTGCGCGAGACGGAGAGGGACAAACAGTATATCGGTTTACAGTGAAGTATACGTCCTAACCTATTCCCACCTTGTTTGTTCTGGATCTTCTCATTGTCTGTCATCTAACGTAACCACGTAACAAGACGTAACACAGGAAATCATACATATGGCACATTAAAAAAAAATAAAGGTATATATAATGAAACATAAACAAGTAGACAGAGGGTCGTCGATACATAGAAAACCAGGAGTTGTATGTACTGAGACCATAGATTAGTATAGGCAAACAACAAAGAAGTGAATTTATAGTGTAAATAGCCTAATATTTTCAAATATTATTATAGTCTAAAAGTATATAACTTAATTATGTATCGAGTATTGAGAAATAAACGTTATTCATTATTCACTAATCTCAGATCACTGCAATTGTATTGAATCAATTCACAATTGCTAATGCCATTCAACTTTCATTCGTCTCTGATACATAAACAAATTGCAAAATGGAGAAGGACGAAAGTAATAAAAAGTCTCAGGCAGCAAATTTTAAGAAAGAAGAGAAAGATATATGACCGACATTGTTTTAGAACACAAATTAGTGTTGAAAATAAAATGACTGATAGCTCTGCTAAGCGTAAGGAAGAGACATGGAAATAAATTGCAAATGAATACAATTCTAGGTTAGAAAAAAGAAGATAAACAACATTCATGTAAACCAATTTTTAAAAATCAGTTTAACTGAATACATGTAAAAAAACATATCACTTTACAAAAAGTAATGCAGACAACATTTATTTTTATAAACATTATCCTATTACATTCCTTTACAAAAAACCATACATATTTCCTAAAGGCAAAGGTGATAGTCTAGACATTCTAAACACTCAGTTATATAATCATATACATCACACAGAAAGAGAGCTGCATTATCAGTAAAAAAACTAAACATCTCAACAATGTCTGAATGATGTATTTTATAAGTACAAGTTTTTTGATATTTCAAAGTTCCTGTTAAACATAGCAGTAATTGATTAACACAATTTCTCGATCCTGTCATGCTATAACTTTAGATGCTTTCAGCTTACTTATAATTTCCTCAATCTCTTGTGTGTGTCTATTATTACCAGCATCTCTCGACGCAATTAGTAACCTCAATATATTTACTAGTCTATTCGGATTTTCAAGCGTTGATATCACTGAATCATCATCATATGAAGATTTCATATTCTCGCAACTTCCGATGTATCCAGATTTTTCACCAACAGTAGTCTCCAGTGAAGGACAGAGGCTTGATCCGGTATAACATTCCCCTCTATACATCTTCGGATCTTCAAGTGCAGGTGAGAGAGTCGATTCAGTATAACATATTGCTCTATGAAACTTAAATCTTGACAAAGAACGATTCTTAAAAATCCGCCCGCATACACAGCATCTAATAACGCGTTTTCCTCCATGTGTAATGTATGAAAAATCGAGTTTCTCATTCGTCAGTTGCACCGATTTTCTCGGGCAGTAGCTCATGCTAAAACTAAAAGAAATTAAATGAATACGTGAATGCTAACGCTCGAAGGAATTAAAAGCGGATGAATGAATTCATAACACGCACCTATGTATATATCCAGGATGAGGACGACGGAGGGAATTGCGATCAATGCATAGCAGGGAGAAAGGATACTCTCTTGAAACATTAGTCATCTAGACAACTATTGTTCACGGAGCCTGTAGACGTCAGGTTGAATGGGACAGACCTCAGGTTCAAATCTTTAAGGGTACGGACCCCTGGCTTTTGCCTGGCATGTATACTAAACCATCCTAACAGCGAAACATTACATTACAACGACACGTAACCAGAACATGACGAGTGCGAGCATGGAAAAAGGATGCTCTCTGGGAACATTAGTGGAAAAGGATGCTCTCTGGAAACAGTCGCCATCCGCACAACGGATTGTCCCTAACATTTCCAGATTTCGGAACGTTCAACATCGTGACGCGCTCCTGTCATCTACATTTCGACGAAATTTTACCTCCTGAATTAGTTTGGTGCTCTGTATAGAACCTCAGAATATGCATTACGCTATGTAACAGACTCATCACGTTATGTAACAACACGATCACGCTAGGTAACAACATGTTCACGCTATGTAACAACATGATCACGCTATGTAACAACATGATCACGCTATGTAACAACATGATCACGCCATGTAACAACATGATCACGCTATGTAACAACATGATCACGCTATGTAACAACATGATCACGCTATGTAACAACATGACCACGCTATGTAACAAAACGATCAAGCTATGTAACAACTGATCACGCCATGTAACAACATGATCATGCTATGTAACAACCTGAGCACGCTATGTAACAACATGATCACGCTATGTAACAAACTGAGTACGCTATGTAACAACATGATCACGCCATGTAACAACTGATCACGCTATGTAACAACATGCTCAAGCTATGTAACAACTGATCACGCTATGTAACAACATGATCACGCTATGTAACAACCTGAGCACGCTATGTAACAATCTGATCACGTTATGTAACAACTGATCACGCTATGTAACAACATGATCACGCTATGTAACAACATGATCACGCTATGTAACAACATGATCACGCTATGTAACAACATGTTCACGCTATGTAACAACATGACCACGCTATGTAACAAAACGATCACGCTATGTAACAACACGATCACGCTATGTACAACACGATCACGCAATGTAACAACTGATCACGCTATGTAACAACCTGATCAAGCTATGTAACAACTGATCACGCTATGTAACAACATGATCACGCTATGTAACAACCTGAGCACGCTATGTAACAACATGATCACGCTATGTAACAACCTGAGTACGCTATGTAACAACATGATCACGCCATGTAACAACTGATCACGCTATGTAACAACATGCTCAAGCTATGTAACAACTGATCACGCTATGTAACAACACGATCACGCTATGTAACAACCTGATCAAGCTATGTAACAACATGATCACGCTATGTAACAACCTGAGTACGCTATGTAACAACATGATCACGCCATGTAACAACTGATCACGCTATGTAACAACATGCTCAAGCTATGTAACAACATGTTCACGCTATGTAACAACATGATCACGCTATGTAACAACATGTTCACGCTATGTAACAACATGTTCACGCTATGTAACAACATGACCACACTATGTAACAACATGATCACGCTATGTAACAAAACGATCAAGCTATGTAACAACACGATCACGCTATGTAACAACCTGATCAAGCTATGTAACAACTGATCACGCTATGTAACAACCTGAGCACGCTATGTAACAACCTGATCACGCTATGTAACAACTGATCACGCTATGTAACAACATGCTCAAGCTATGTAACAACATGATCACGCTATATAACAACATGTTCACGCTATGTAACAACATGATCACGCTATGTAACAACATGATCACGCTATGTAACAACATGACCACACTATGTAACAACATGATCATGCTATGTAACAAAACGATCAACCTATGTAACAACATGATCACGCTATGTAACAAAACGATCAAGCTATGTAACAAGCTGAGCACGCTATGTAACAACATGTTCACGCTATGTAACAACATGATCACGTTATGTAACAACATGATCACGCTATGTAACAACATGATCACGCTATGTAACAAAACGATCAAGCTATGTAACAACCTGAGCACAATATGTAACAACATGTTCACGCTATGTAACAACATGAACACGCTATGTAACAATACGATCACGCTATGTAACAATCTGATTACGCTATGTAACAACTGATCACGCTATGTAACAACATGATCACGCTATGTAACAACCTGAGCACGTTATGTAACAACATGACTACGCTATGTAACAAAACGATCACGCTATGTAACAACTGATCACGCTATGTAACAACCTGAGCACGCTATGTAACAACATGACCACGCTATGTAACAAAACGATCACGCTATGTAACAACTGATCACGCTATGTAACAACCTGAGCACGCTATGTAACAACCTGAGCACGCTATGTAACAATCCGATTATGCTATGTAACAACCTGATCACGCTATGTAACAACCTGATTACGCTATGTAACAACTGATCACGCTATGTAACAACATGATCACGCCATGTAACAACCTGAGCACGCTATGTAACAACATGATCACGCTTTGTAACAACATGAACACGCTATGTAACAATACGATCACGCTATGTAACAATCTGATTACTATGTAACAACGGATCACGCTATGTAACAACATGATCACGCTATGTAACAACCTGAGCACGCTATGTAACATCATGATCACGCTATGTAACAACCTGATCACGCTATGTAACAACATGCTCACGCTATGTAACAACTGATCACGCTATGTAACAACATGATCACGCTATGTAACAACCTGAGCACGCTATGTAACAACATGATCACGCTATGTAACAACATGTTCACGCTATGTAACAACACGATCACGCTATGTAACAACACGATCACGCTATGTAACAACATGGACACGCTATGTAACAACATGAACACGCTATGTAACAATACGATCAAGCTATGTAACAACCTGAGCACGCTATGTAACAACATGATCACGCTATGTAACAACATGAACACTCTATGTAACAACCTGAGCATGCTATGTAACAACATGATCACGCTATGTAACAACCTAATCACGCTATGTAACATGATCACGCTATGTAACAACATGATCACGCTATGTAAATAGGGTGGACCATTTAAGTTGAGGCTATACAATATATCCAAAACTAAGCGTTGTAGAAAGAAATGTCTTTAATAAAACTTGATTGATATTATGGCGAAAGTAAATGCTGCTAGTCGTGTTTCGTTTGGAGGACGTAGTGAGGGTCATTTCAGGGTCTTTTTAAATGGGACCCTAATTGTAGGTTCCCATTTAAAAAAATAAATTGACCCAAAATGACCCTCATAGCGGCCTCCAAACGAAACACGACTAGCAGCATTTACTTTCGCCATAATATCAATCAAGTTTTATTAAAGACATTTCTTTCTACAACGCTTAGTTTTGGATATATTGTATAGCCTCAACTTAAATGGTCCACCCTATTTACATAGCGTGATCATGTTGTTACATAGCGTGATCATGTTACATAGCGTGATTAGGTTGTTACATAGCGTGATCATGTTGTTACATAGCATGCTCAGGTTGTTACATAGAGTGTTCATGTTGTTACATAGCGTGATCATGTTGTTACATAGCGTTCTCAGGTTGTTACATAGCTTGATCGTATTGTTACATAGCGTGTTCATGTTGTTACATAGCGTGTCCATGTTGTTACATAGCGTGATCGTGTTGTTACATAGCGTGATCGTGTTGTTACATAGCGTGAACATGTTGTTACATAGCGTGATCATGTTGTTACATAGCGTGCTCAGGTTGTTACATAGCGTGATCATGTTGTTACATAGCGTGATCAGTTGTTACATAGCGTGAGCATGTTGTTACATAGCGTGATCAGGTTGTTACATACCGTGATCATGATGTTACATAGCGTGCTCAGGTTGTTACATAGCGTGATCATGTTGTTACATAGCGTGATCCGTTGTTACATAGTAATCAGATTGTTACATAGCGTGATCGTATTGTTACATAGCGTGTTCATGTTGTTACAAAGCGTGATCATGTTGTTACATAGCGTGCTCAGGTTGTTACATGGCGTGATCATGTTGTTACATAGCGTGATCAGTTGTTACATAGCGTAATCAGGTTGTTACATAGCGTGATCAGGTTGTTACATAGCATGATCGGATTGTTACATAGCGTGCTCAGGTTGTTACATAGCGTGCTCAGGTTGTTACATAGCGTGATCAGTTGTTACATAGCGTGATCGTTTTGTTACATAGCGTGGTCATGTTGTTACATAGCGTGCTCAGGTTGTTACATAGCGTGATCAGTTGTTACATAGCGTGATCGTTTTGTTACATAGCGTAGTCATGTTGTTACATAACGTGCTCAGGTTGTTACATAGCGTGATCATGTTGTTACATAGCGTGATCAGTTGTTACATAGCTTGATCGTTTTGTTACATAGCGTGATCATGTTGTTACATAGCTTGATCGTTTTGTTACATAGCATGATCATGTTGTTACATAGTGTGGTCATGTTGTTACATAGCGTGATCATGTTGTTACATAGCGTGAACATGTTGTTACATAGCGTGAACTTGTTGTTACATAGCGTGATCATGTTGTTACATAGCTTGAGCATGTTGTTACATAGCGTGATCAGTAGTTACATAGCGTGATCAGGTTGTTACATAGCGTGCTCAGGTTGTTACATAGCGTGATCAGTTGTTACATAGCTTGATCAGGTTGTTACATAGCGTGATCGTGTTGTTACATAGCTTGATCGTTTTGTTACATAGCGTGATCATGTTGTTACATAGTGTGGTCATGTTGTTACATAGCGTGATCATGTTGTTACATAGCGTGAACATGTTGTTACATAGCGTGATCATGTTGTTACATAGCGTGAACATGTTGTTACATAGCGTGAACATGTTGTTACATAGCTTGAGCATGTTGTTACATAGCGTGATCAGTTGTTACATGGCGTGATCATGTTGTTACATAGCGTACTCAGGTTGTTACATAGCGTGATCATGTTGTTACATAGCTTGATCAGGTTGTTACATAGCGTGATCGTGTTGTTACATAGCGTGATCAGTTGTTACATAGCTTGAGCATGTTGTTACATGGCGTGATCATGTTGTTACATAGCGTACTCAGGTTGTTACATAGCGTGATCATGTTGTTACATAGCGTGCTCAGGTTGTTACATAGCGTGATCATGTTGTTACATAGCGTGATCAGTTGTTACATAGCTTGATCAGGTTGTTACATAGCGTGATCAGTTGTTACATTGCGTGATCGTGTTGTTACCTAGCGTGATCGTGTTGTTACATAACGTGATGAGTCTGTTACATAGCGTAATGCATATTCTGAGGTTCTATACAGAGCACCAAACTAATTCAGGAGGTAAAATTTCGTCGAAATGTAGATGACAGGAGCGCGTCACGATGTTGAACGTTCCGAAATCTGGAAATGTTAGGGACAATCCGTTGTGCGGATGGCGACTGTTTCCAGAGAGCATCCTTTTCCACTAATGTTCCCAGAGAGCATCCTTTTTCCATGCTCGCACTCGTCATGTTCTGGTTACGTGTCGTTGTAATGTAATGTTTCGCTGTTAGGATGGTTTAGTATACATGCCAGGCAAAAGCCAGGGGTCCGTACCCTTAAAGATTTGAACCTGAGGTCTGTCCCATTCAACCTGACGTCTACAGGCTCCGTGAACAATAGTTGTCTAGATGACTAATGTTTCAAGAGAGTATCCTTTCTCCCTGCTATGCATTGATCGCAATTCCCTCCGTCGTCCTCATCCTGGATATATACATAGGTGCGTGTTATGAATTCATTCATCCGCTTTTAATTCCTTCGAGCGTTAGCATTCACGTATTCATTTAATTTCTTTTAGTTTTAGCATGAGCTACTGCCCGAGAAAATCTGTGCAACTGACGAATGAGAAACTCGATTTTTCATACATTACACATGAAGGAAAACGCGTTATTAGATGCTGTGTATGCGGGCGGATTTTTAAGAATCGTTCTTTGTCAAGATTTAAGTTTCATAGAGCAACATGTTATACTGAATCGACTCTCTCACCTGCACTTGAAGATCCGAAGATGTATAGAGGGGAATGTTATACCGGATCAAGCCTCTGTCCTTCACTGGAGACTACTGTTGGTGAAAAATCTGGATACATCGGAAGTTGTGAGAATATGAAATCTTCATATGATGATGATTCAGTGATATCAACGCTTGAAAATCCAAATAGACTAGTAAATATATTGAGGTTACTAATTGCGTCGAGGGATGCTGGTAATAATAGTCACACACAAGAGATTGAGGAAATTATAAGTAAGCTGAAAGCATCTAAAGTTATAGCATGACAGGATCGAGAAATTGTGTTAATCAATTACTGCCATGGTTAACAGGAGCTTTGAAATATCAAAAAATTTGTACTTATAAAATACATCATTCAGACATTGTTGAGATGTTTAGTTTTTTTACTGATAATGCAGCTCTCTTTCTGCGTGATGTATATGATTATATAACTGAGTGTTTAGAATGTCTAGACTATCACCTTTGCCTTTAGGAAATATGTATGGTTTTTTGTAAAGGAATGTAATAGGATAATGTTTATAAAAATAAATGTTGTCTGCATTACTTTTTGTAAAGTGATATGTTTTTTTACATGTATTCAGTTAAACTGATTTTTAAAAATTGGTTTACATGAATGTTGTTTATCTTCTTTTTTCTAACCTAGAATTGTATTCATTTGCAATTTATTTCCATGTCTCTTCCTTACGCTTAGCAGAGCTATCAGTCATTTTATTTTCAACACTAATTTGTGTTCTAAAACAATGTCGGTCATATATCTTTCTCTTCTTTCTTAAAATTTGCTGCCTGAGACTTTTATTACTTTCGTCCTTCTCCATTTTGCAATTTGTTTATGTATCAGAGACGAATGAAAGTTGAATGGCATTAGCAATTGTGAATTGATTCAATACAATTGCAGTGATCTGAGATTAGTGAATAATGAATAACGTTTATTTCTCAATACTCGATACATACTTAAGTTATATACTTTTAGACTATAATAATATTTGAAAATATTAGGCTATTTACACTATAAATTCACTTCTTTGTTGTTTGCCTATACTAATCTATGGTCTCAGTACATACAACTCCTGGTTTTCTATGTATCGACGACCCTCTGTCTACTTGTTTATGTTTCATTATATATACCTTTATTTTTTTTTTAATGTGCCATATGTATGATTTCCTGTGTTACGTCTTGTTACGTGGTTACGTTAGATGACAGACAATGAGAAGATCCAGAACAAACAAGGTGGGAATAGGTTAGGACGTATACTTCACTGTAAACCGATATACTGTTTGTCCCTCTCCGTCTCGCGCACTACTGTTTAACAAATATAAAGTTTGTAAGGTTTAGAAATTAAGTATATAAAAAGTGTTGTAAGGCTGGATGAGAAAAGTTTTATAATCGAATTACTCTCTATATTACAGTATAAACCTACATTCCTCCTCCTTCAATCTCTGTCTATCCTTGTATCTCTCCTGTTTTCCATATTTCTCCCATATAAACGTATACTCTAATCCTCAAACCATGTCTAGACTAGCACCTCTCCTCGTATACCCTACGGCTCTCATATAAATGCATTTTCCTCCTTGAAGACTCTCTCAACCTAGCACCTACCTTCGTTTTCCCTATATTTTCCCATATAGACGTATACTCTCTCATTCAGACCTTCCCGACTAGCCTAGCACTTCTCCTCATATTCCCCTACCTCTCTCATATAAGATGCATTCCCTCATTCAACACCGTCTAGCCTAGCATCGACCCTCGTATTCCCTATCTCTCGCATATAAACGCCTACTCCATCATTCAAAACTCCTATCCTAATACCTCTCCTCGGTTTGCTATATCGCTCATATTCTACCCTTCAAGTCCTGTTTAGTATAGCATCTTTCCTTGTGTTCCCTATCTCTCTCGTATAAAGCATATCCCTCCCTCCTTTAGCATCTGACTAGCCTAGCATCAGCCCTGGTATTCCCTATCTCTCCCCTATAAATACTTCTATCTAGAGACCTAATGTTTCAGGAGAGCATCCTTTCCCCTATAAAAGTTTATTTGGTGTCTTTATCTTAATTAGTTTAGGAGTTATTAAATTTATAATTAAATTACATTTTATCGGTATTCGAACCCTGGACACCAGAACCAATATTATTTACAATATTAGTTTGATATGTTTAAGGGTGCTGTATGCATTTACAGCATCAATCTAAGTGATATATTCTAGAGTATAGAGAAAAATAAGTAAGTGATTGAAAGATCGGGATTCGAAGTAAGGACAGCTGATTGAAAATTATATACAGTATTAATTGCCCCTCATAGGAGCTATCAATCATGCTTTGGTCAATTCCTCTACCTCTCTTAGTTTCTGAGATAATGACGATTTAAACATTAGGCTCGAACCCAGAACGTCAGGTATCTAATTACACATCCACAAGATACTACCTAGTAACATAAACGCAATAAAGTTTATTTGGCGTCTTTATCTTAATTAGTTTAGGAGTTATTAAATTTATAATGAAATTACATTTTATCGGTATTCGAACCCTGGACACCAGAAACAAAATTATTTACAATATTAGTTTGATATGTTTAAAGGTGCTGTATGCAGTTACAGCATCAATCTAAGTGATATATTCTAGAGTATAGAGAAAAATAAGTAAGTGATTGAAAGATCGGGATTCGAAGTAAGGACAACTGATTGAAAATTATATACAGTATTAATTACCCCTCATAGGAGCTAACAATCATGCTTTGGTTCACTCGTCTACCTCTCTTAGTTTCTGAGATAATGACGATTTAAAATTAGGCTCGAACCCAGAACGTCAGGTATCTAACTACACATCCACAAGATAATACCTAATAACATAAAGGCAATAAAGTTTATTTAGCGTCTTTATCTTAATTAGTTTAGAAGTTATTAAATTTATAATTAAACTATATTTTATCGGTATTCGAACCCTGGACACCAGAAACAAAATTATTTACAATATTAGTTTGATATGTTTAAAGGTGCTGTATGCAGTTACAGCATCAATCTAAGTGATATATTCTAGAGTATAGAGAAAAATAAGTAAGTGATTGAAAGATCGGGATTCGAAGTAAGGACAACTGATTGAAAATTATATACAGTATTAATTACCCCTCATAGGAGCTATCAATCATGCTTTGGTTCACTCGTCTACCTCTCTTAGTTTCTGAGATAATGACGATTTAAAATTAGGCTCGAACTCAGAACGTCAGGTATCTAATTACACATCCACAAGATAATACCTAATAACATAAAGGCAATAAAGTTTATTTGGCGTCTTTATCTTAATTAGTTTAGAAGTTATTAAATTTATAATTAAACTACATTTTATCGGTATTCGAACCCTGGACACCAGAAACAAAATTATTTACAATATTAGTTTGATATGTTTAAAGGTGCTGTATACAGTTACAGCATCAATCTAAGTGATATATTCTAGAGTATAGAGAAAAATAAGTATGTGATTGAAAGATCGGGATTCGAAGTAAGGACAACTGATTGAAAATTATATACAGTATTAATTACCCCTTATAGGAGCTATCAATCATGCTTTGGTTCACTCGTCTACCTCTCTTAGTTTCTGAGATAATGACAATTTAAAATTAGGATCGAACCCAGAACGTCAGGTATCTAATTACACATCCACAAGATAGTACCTAATAATATAAAGACAATAAAGTTTATTTGGCGTCTTTATCTTAATTAGTTTAGAAGTTATTAAATTTATAATTAAATTACATTTTATCGGTATTCGAACCCTGGACACCAGAAACAAAATTATTTACAATATTAGTTTGATATGTTTAAAGGTTGTGTATGTAGTTACAGCATCAATCTAAGTGACATATTCTAGAGTATAGAGAAAAAATAAGTAAGTGATTGAAAGATCGGGATTCGAAGTAAGGACAACTGATTGAAAATTATATACAGTATTAATTACCCATCATAGGAGCTATCAATCATGCTTTGGTCAATTCCTCTACCTCTCTTAGTTTCTGAGATAATGACGATTTAAACATTAGGCTCGAACCCAGAACGTCAGGTATCTAATTACACATCCACAAGATACTACCTAATAAAATAAAGGCAATAAAGTTTATTTGGCGTCTTTATCTTAATTAGTTTAGGAGTTATTAAATTTATAATTAAATTACATTTTATCGGTATTCGAACCCTGGACACCATGTACCCAAATATACATTCACAAGAAACTATCTAATGACATTAATGTAATAAACTTTATTTGATGTCTTTATCGTAATTAGTCTCTGAGTTATTAGAAGCTGAATTTGTAATTCGAACCCGGGCATCCTGGTCAACTTGGAACTCGTTGGAGAAGCTGCTGCTTTTTATATCATTTCCATCGCTAAAATCTAAAGTGTTGAGTGTTGGGCAGAGCACTTAGGAAAACAATTACTGACATTGTTCGCTAATGGGGTGAAAGCGTCTAACGGGTCAGCTAATGGAGGTCACCGTTACCGCCTGGCGGAAGTATGTCGTTCGCTAATGTATGTAAACAGATCCGGTATGTAAACTTAAAAGCCTATTAATGTGTTGAAAGCGTCTAACATGTTCAGCTAATGGACAAGCGATTTCCCCAGATACAAGAAGGCTGCAGTGTTTCATTACATGACAGATGTACCGTGAGCAGACTACTTATACTCAAGCTCCAGTCAACAATTCATTAATCAAAAAACTTAATTGCTCGAGGATGCAATCTGCAGACCTTAGTAATCATAAAAAAAATGTTTGACGAACATTACCTAATTAATTTGCCGAGGGGCAGCAGGACTCGAGAAAACAATTCCATCAAGTCATGACGCCACAGTAGAACGCATGGGGGAGGGGGTAGAACCTGTTAGCACAGATACTGCCGGCATTAGGTGAGCACACAAAGCGAGAGGGGGCGGGGCCTAACGACACGAGACCTGGCGGCATGTGAGCACACAAAGGGAGGGGGCGGGCTTGTCGGCGTAGAACAAAGAACTTTATCGCTTGTCGGCATCTCTATGTGGGCTCAAGTCGCCATTATATCTCTACTCACCTACAAGAAAATTAGCAATAAGACAGTTTCTGCAAACGTTTATCCCGATTAATATGAAGTAGATGGAGAAAAGTTTGTAAAAATAGTTTGTACAAGAGTAGAGAAAGTCATTTGAGCGCAACACATCAGATTTTTTAATTTTTTCTCGACTCTGTGTCTGTTTTCGTTACTCTTTTGCCAGGTACCATTTAATACTGTTTTTTAAATCCTCACTTTTTCCCTCAGCTCACCATTTTGGATGTTCAATGTTATTCAGTTGATGATAATATATACGTAGTTCCCAGATCTATCCGGTCAGCTTTGATTATTCGTTACCATATATAGTCTATTTATTTACCATAGAGTGCGTCTTCCCGGTGACACGCCTCTCGTGGAATTCCTGGTTAATTATTAATTTCGTGGTGAAATCATCAGAGGTATGAATGGTGTATGGCTGGAGGGAAAACTGGGTTATTTACGTATAAAATCAGACATGAAGAAATGATGTTGTTATTATACGGAGTGCCGTAAAAGAAGATAAATGAGATGATGAGGATAAAGGGCTAAGTGTAATTGCCATTGTACGCTTCACAGAAGTGTACAAAATCTGACTGTTACATTAACATGACTTCCTCCTCCTCTATCGCTTATGCAAAAGTTTATTTTCCTATCTACTTAATTTTAATCAAGATAAATCTTTCCGGAAATAACTGCATTACATATTTCGTCACAAATACTAAGGGAGTAGCGATAATGTTTTAGAACTGGACGCTATATACTGACCTTAAAATTCCATACTCTTTCCATACAATCGCGATTGAAACTCAATTGAAAATCGACAGGACTACAAATGAATGGCTAAGTATTGAACAATTTGAACCACTAATAAGGAATATCTTGGAAATGGCCGATGCCACAGAAAAGTTATTTGAAGTAAATTGTTTGTTTTTAAGAGATCAACATTTTTCGTGAAGTACGTTTTCGTCTATTACTAACATTAATGTTTATCTGTTATTCAAGATTATATAAATTTATATGAAGAGGACCACAAGTCGTTCCCAGAAAATTCAAGTTATTCATTTTATTTTTCATGTAAATATTTTTAATGTGTATATTGTAATCAAAGTCGTTCGAGCCATTTTCAGACACTCAAAAAAATGAAAAATATTCCACGCAAAGAGTAGTTTGAGGTGAAAGGATATCTTTCTATTCTTTCTTTCCTTTTTTTTTTTTTGAAACTTCGTATCACATCTTTGGAAGGAACTTAAATACCAAATTCGATTTATCCGCCCTTTCGGTTTTGAATTATGTTGTTCATAGACATAGATACACGCTCGGACATTTTTCTAAAAAGGAATTTTATTCAGGGGGTTTCAAAGCATGTATTTCCGGTTAAGTTTCGGTATTGAATTTTTGGATGAATGCAATATCCTCGCTGCCTACTATGTACGTGGTAGAGAAAGTAAAAACCAACGCTCAATGGATCTACGTGTCAAGATCTGAGATTAGAACACATATTACGCTAGAATTTCTTCTAGTTTCATGTTTCCAGCTTGTGACTATAGAGAGAGAGCACTAGTGGCTGTTTCTTATCACGGCCGCCTAGAATAATCTCTATAGTGAAGAGTTTAGTATGCACAATATGGATCTAATCTGCCATGGCCCGGAACGAGAACGAGAAAGTTAAAACTTGGTCAAGTCTTCCTTCATGGGGCGTTAAGAGCCATAGTAGTTAAAGAGCGTCCATAATTTTAAAAAAATTAATTAATAAATAAATAAATAAATAAAAAGAACCCGTTCCCAGGGCAGGAAATCGTTCCATCAATTGTGAAGGCTCCCATTAAAATACATGTATTTCAACTTTGCCGTTCTCGTTCTGGTTAAGGCTGGTTCAGAACCGCCGAGAACGGTAACCAGAACGGAAACGAGAACGGAAAGCAATGCACCATACAAGATATTGGTTCACAACGCCCTGGTAACGAGAACAGCAATACATATCGATCACAAGTGAAAGTCAATTTTACGCACTGGGATTTCATTTGTTTTTAACTCACCAATGATATTACTTTCTCTACTACGTATAGTAAGTAGGGGAAGTATTGCATTCCACTCAAAAATTCGATACCGATATTTCACCGGTAATATATATTTTGAAGCCTACTGAATCCAAAAAAAGGTGTTTTTGGAAACATTTCCGTGTGTGTCTGTGTATGTGTTTGTGAACAGCATAACTCAGAAACGAACAGTTGGATAAACACCAAACTTGGTATTTAGGTTCAGTATCTTTCAGAGTTGCGACACGAAGGTTTTCAAGAAAATCCCCCCACCCCAGATTACCCTTTACATGGAACATTTTTCGAAAACGTTAATTTTCTCAAAAATGACTCTAAAGATTTTGATTAAAATATCATATATTCAAGATATTTTTATGAAAAATAAAATGTATATCTTGAATTTTTTGGGAATGTCTCCAAAAGTATTCTTCATTGTGAACGACTTTTGCATAACTGGTAAACCATAAGAAATAGACAAAATTTTACTGCACAAAAAATGTAGATCGCGTTAAAATACACAATTTATGTCATATACATTTTTTTTGTTGAGTGAACCATTTTCGACATATTGTTTGTTATTCCCTTAAATTTTTCAATACTTATACTTTTTCTCAAATGAGAATTCGTTATTCATTTTTTTCTGTCATGGTAATGCAAAGAGAATGGAATATTCCACATAGCAACCAGCTCTTAAAATATTTGACTATCGCTTAAAGCCTAGCAATTCCCCTTGCATCTACAAGAAAATTAGCAATAAGATTAACATCTCGATATCTCGATTAACATGAAGCATATGGAGAATAAGCGTTCGTAAAAACAGTCTGTACAAGAGTAGAGAAAGTCATGTGAGTGTAACACATCAGATTTTTTTTAGGTAATCGCCAGTTTTGAGTTGCATATAAACAAACTACAAGTGATCCTTTCACCAGAGGAACCAACGCTCATTGGATTTGCAGGTGTCGGAATGAGATTAGGAAGAACATTTACTACTAATTTCTTCCAGTTTCATGTTTCCAGCTTGCGACTATAGAGAGCACTAGTGGCCGTTTTATGTCACGGTCGCCTAGAATAATCTCCAGAGTGAAGAGTCTAATACGCATAATATGGATCTAATATGCCGTGCCCGGGAACGAGAACGAGAAATTTAAAAGTTGGGCAACTCTTCTTTCCCCTTCTCGGGGCCCGGGAAGGCTTCCCGTCGATTGTGAACGCTTCCATTTGAATACATGTGTTTCAGCTTTCGCGTTCTCGTTCTCGCTACCGTTCTCGTTGGTTGTGAACCAGCCATAAGATATGTAAAAGATTTGTCGGTAAAAGTGAGGGACATCTCTGTAAAGCTTTGGCGGCATAGACTGAAAACACTGTATCGGTAAAAGAGATATCAGGCGACTAGTTGTAGTTTTATCATGATAAAACTTGTTGCATGTGTTTATTCAACCCTAAAAACAAATGAATTTAAACAGTTAGCAATTAAAGAGAATAAATTGGCCGCAAACAAAACGGGTATTTTAGTCACCACAGTACTGCAGGAATAACATTCTTCTCACTCCTGGTCAGACTACCTGTGTATTTAATTTGAGTGTTCTCCTAAGTCCTTAGGTTGAATGTTAGCACTATAAATGCGCAATCATTTCGTGAATCAATTCTTCGTTTGATATGATCTATACGGTTAAAGCACACCAGACTTGTAAAAGCAAATAAACATCTACATCGTCTGCTGGTTTAAATCTTTTTCATTTAATTCCTGTTAAGTGGACCAGATGAAAAGTTTTAAAACGTACTTCGGTAACAGGAAATTATTTGCCCGAATTAAATTGTAATAGAATGGGTATAGAACCTTCCCCTCTATGACGTCCTAGATCTAAACTTATCTTTATTAACAGCACATTCATACAAAGAACAGCAGTTAGATGATGAAAACTGATATTTTCCTAAGAGGCATTTAAATGCTGTGTTCTCTTACAGAATGCATTCCCGTCACGTGTGGTTTGTAAAACCCAAAGATTTCCTGTTCCGTCAGAGAAGCCCTTGTACTGGTTGACCCTATTATGAGGGCTTCCTCTCTGACAGAATTAGCTTTCTACGCAAGAGGGTTCGCGGACCTGCCTGCAAGGCTTGCATTGAATTTTAAAACTGTTTTACCTCATTTACTTGTTTCGTTGGGTATTATAGTCCTTCAGGAAGTGTGGATTCCTAAATTTCAGTACAATATCATTCTATATTTTTCTGGTAGATTAATTCAACTATTTCACTCATATCACGTAAGCACGATATGGGCGAATAGCTGGATTACTGAATAGTAAATGAACGTTGTTCTTCCGGAAGGTTTGCAGAGATATTCTATTGATATAACATTTCCACTTTGCTTTTAAGTTTAGATATTGTTTCATAATTCATTTGATTCCAATTGTACAATACGCCACGATACAGTGATTTGTTTTTAAGCAGAGTGCCTGAGCGTGAGCAAAATTACTTTTAATTTGTGTATTCTATAATAATAACGGTATTATTTTATCGATTTTTATAGGGAATCATACTAGGTGTTCAAGTTTTTAGTTTCTTTTTCTTCTTCTTCTTCTTCTTCTTCTTCTTCTTTTGAATTACCCTCCTCTTTGTAGGACCTACATCCTCAAGGACTTAAAGCAAAGGCACTATGTCAGTAGTCAGTCGAGGAGTAAGCAAACTCTTTGAATCATAACATATCCAGGATGAGTGATCACCCCAATGTCTGGTATGGTGATGAAGGAAATAAAATGCAATGATAAAAGGGATGGTAGGAAAATTAGTGGATTGAATTACCCAACCCAGGAGTTACCTAGCGATCCAGGAAAACCGCCAAAGATTCTCAGGTCTGATGGGTCGGCTCGGGGTTTGAACCCAGAACCTCCCGAATGCAAGTCGCTCGCGTTACCTCGACGCCACCTCGTTCGGTAGTTTTTGAGTTTAATTGGATATAATCTCAAAACTTTTGTGATATTATCAATGAAATGTTGGTAAGTTTAATTCTGAATAATGTTCACTTCAATTTTCTGTAAGTTTAGTTTTGAAACAATTTGTAAAACAAAAAGGAAAGAAAATGAAAATAACTATTTTAGGTACTTTTCTCCGGAACTCTCTTAAAATACAGGATGATTTTTACTTCCTCCATCGCTTAGATACTCAAGATAGAGGAAGGCATTATTCTACCCAGATGTTGGATAATATTCGTTTTGGAGTCCCTGATCCCAAAAACACTTCCCAAGAAAAAACCTATAGGATCTGAGAGCGTGCATTTGTGTATGTGCTTTTTTTATCACTGGATACTTCAAAAAACTAAATGTTGTATAGTAACAAAATTTCATATTGAGGCCAGTGTTTCAGGATATCATGCAAAGTTTCTAAACAACATGTTCCTACTTCAAACAACGCTTTAAGTGAAAAATATTTCCTTACTTTTAATACATCAAAATTGACGTAATGAATTAATTAAAATGTGGATCTCGGAGATATTCGAATGATGAAGAAAATGAAATTCTTGAACGTTCTGCAAGTAGCGCGTGAAATCCACTTTCTTGAATCCCTTCCTGATCCCCTTAGTTTTACATTTGTTGAAAAAAACTGAGGATCCATTACATCATCCTCACAGTTTGTTCGTATTTGCTGAACAGACGATGCAAGCAAGTCGTATCAACGTCGGCCACAAGTATATTCACCTCATCTATAATTTTGTGACCCACCTCGTTCCAGATCAGTTCACCTCTTCTTCAATTAGCCGCTTTGACTCTTTCCATCACCTGGATTTGAACAACTGTGAATTGTACATCCCCTTGAAGGCAAATTGATATGATTTGCTTCTTCCGGCTCAGGTCGCCACCTTTGTATATCTATATAGGTAAGGTCTCTTATCTGCTTTATTCGCTTTCTTACAAACACTGATTTGTCTTCCTTGTAGAAATACCATCCCAATATTGTGCCTGAGTCAGTCCAACAGAGGTTGACATTTCTTTTAAAATTAGGCTCTCTCGAATTGATTTTATCAGATGAGTTCCAACAAGCGCTACCAAAATGTCCACTTGATGAAGGTGAAAGTTTAAGATGTGTTCTGTAGCTTTAGCGACCACCAGCTTAAGTTTTATTTCTCCCGGATAATCTCTTATGAATACTCCAGCCACGTATGTCTTTTCGCTTCAGTCGCGGAAGAGCTACAGTAACATATGATTATCTACGCTACACACATGATGACTCGTCTCGGATTTATTTTGAAGGTATAGATTCTTCAGTCAATTCTCAAATCGTATGCAAATGCTCATCCCATCCAGCTCTTTTTCTCCATAGCTCATGGCTTAACGACTTTAGGTTTATCATTACAGGAATAATTATATCACAGTGAACCATAAACAACACGGTCCTCTTGGACAGATGCTCGGTTATGCAGGAGAACTGCGACCAATGCATGTTGATATTTAAAGTGTGGCATTGGTGACTCCACTAAAAGCAAGAAGTGTATATTCCATAAATAATCCATCTCCATTCAACTCCCACTATCTCAGGTCGAGACCAGTTTTAAATAATGTGGATAAACTCATCTTCGTCTTTCACTCTGTCAAAACTTATTCCAGATTGTCAAAGTGGAGGCTGTTCTTCAATACAGTAGCAATTTTGCCTCCTTTTGGACCGGCAGGGCTCAGGGTCGGCAGATTGTATTTTTCTAAATGCAGTCCAATTACTGGAGAAATGGACTAATAATAATTACACTAAACACTACTCTAGCATGGTAAAATGCTGTACCGCGTTTCCCTTGTCTGCATGCTCCAACATCAAACGCGCGCTCTCTCTCTCTTTCTCTCTCTCTCTCTCTCTCTCTCTCTCTTCTATGTGTTTTCTGATTTGTAGGAATGTCATTTTAAAATCCGCTGCAATACCTATTTTACTTTGTCTAAAACTCATGAATAGTTGTGGTAAAATTTGAATTAGGTTTGATGCTTCCTCAAGGCAATCGTTCAGAAAGGGAATCCCCTATTTTTCGCCGATCTATCGAAAACAGGGCGTACTCGTGCAGTCATGCTCTCTTCTTTCAGTACTAGACATTGAGGAAGCTAATGTCTTGTAGGGAGGTCCATTGCGTTCTCCAAAATGCCTTCTTTTGCCCAATCGTGTGTATTGGACTCGTTCTTCATAAAGGCTAGCCTTTAATTTTGGAGCGTTATAATCAATCTTGCGTCTTCAATACCTTGATTAACTAGAAGGTCTGGCGCTTCCTTCTTCCAAGAGAATGGGACGCTAAGTAGTAGTTAAAGAGCGTCCCTAAATAAAACTCAATTTAATTTTTCTTTTTTAATGAAGCACTTACTCACTTTACTTCTTTATTAATGCAATATACAGCAAAGTGATTGTTACATCCATTTAACTTGAAAACTTTTCCGAAAGCTGGATACTCTGCCTTGTTAAACTTTTTGGCATACAGTCTGCACAGATACCCTTCACTAGACTCCTCTTCCCTCGCATTTGTTATTGAATTCTACTTACTCCATGCCACCTGTTCTGGTGGTGTATTCGTTGCATTTTGTGTTGTGTTTATCGTGGACTACGTAGTTCCTAGGACCTACTGTGCATGTTGCTTGTGATTTCCGGTATTTTTTAATTTTCAGCGCCTTTATCCATGAATAAGTCAGATTCTCGTAAAATTCTATCTCGCAGCAACTTGTCTCGAACACCCAGAAAAATTCTATCCCGAACCATACTGTATGTTTGTTCTTCGTACTCACAGAACTGCCATTTTATTAGATACGTTACAAACAATTCTATGTCTTCGCCATCTTGTAGGACGCAGCTGTTAAATCTGAATTCTATTAAACAATAATTACATTTTTCCTAGGCTGGCGTATTTTTCATAGGCACTTAATGACGTTTTACATTTCTTCTTCTCCTCTTTAGATGTTGAATTCCACTTCATCTTCACCTATTACATTAACTTATATTGCAACTTTGACTTCGTCATCTCTCTTGTCATTCGCTTCTTTCATGTAGTTCTGAGATTCTGTTTGAATCCTCGGAAACTTTTTGCTACGTCATCCTGAAGGATTGCTACCCTTGGTGCATTAATGCCTTGGTGCCACTGAAACGACGATTGTGCCATGTTCAATACGTCTTAGAGCTAATGAATAATAACACACGAGTTATTTAATATGATTTATCGTAAAGAAGAATACAGACAGATTCTAATTGCGCTACACGACCTTGACAACTTCTGTGTTTCCAGCCTTAATATTACTAACTTGAAAGCAGTGGCAACACATCATCATTACAACAATAACGTATACTCCTCTGCCTTTTCCATCTCGTGTAGAAAAAACATTTTGCATCTCTGCTTCTGTGCATATTTACTCACATATTTGATTATCTGTTCCCACTGATGCATTGATTCTTTCTTCTAGTACTCCTATTTGAGCCTTCCATAACTATAAATCGGTATCTTTATGTGTCAATAGATTCTCGTACTTTCGAGAATAACGTGCGAATAACTGCCCATTTCCCGGTTAGTTCTGTTTCTTTACTTACACTACCCGCGTGTCTATGGACACTAATTGTATTTTAAATAGACTTATTCTGGTATAAAACAAAATTTTATTCCGGCTATTAACACATAAGTAATATGTGTTTTACGAGGTTTCAGAAAATATTTCTTCTTCCTTTATTTATTTACTTCGTTAACAAAGTAATGAACGAGTGAGCGAGTGAGTGAATGAGTGAGTGACTGAGTGAGTGAGTGAGTGAATGAGTGAGTGAGTGAGTGAGTGAGTGAGTGAGTGAGTGAGTGAGTGAGTGAGTGAGTGAGTGAGTGAGTGAGTGAGTGAGTGAGTGAACATCTATACAAAAACATAACATCCTCCCACCTTGATTTGGTGGTAAACAAATCAATACACAAACTCACATTATAAAACCTGAATAACCAAACTATAGCCTGAATAATTATCAATTCTGTCTTTCAGCCAGTTTGATCGACCTGCCACTCCTAGTAATTCTTCCTTCAAGAAATGACTAGATTCATCAATGATTTTATATTGTATCTTTACCTGTTCTACCCACTCACAGGAGACTTCTAAACGATAAACATTTCGAAATGTGTAAGAAAGGTAGATGTTGCTCTCTGCAACCTCACCAGATGAGTAACATTATTCTCACCCACTAAAAACGCTGGGTAACTTTGCCCAAAGGTCAGTTTATACGTTTTGCATTATCACTTCCTGTAAGCACTATGTCTCCCAATTTTATTTTCGAATGACTTTTTACTTCCTCTACTACATATAGTAAGTAGGGGAAGTATTGTATTCCACCCAAAAATTCGATACCGAGATCTCAACGGAAATACATGTTTTGAGACCCCCTGAATCCAAAAAAATCTGATGTGTTACACTCACATGACTTTCTCTACTCTTGTACAATCTAATTTTACAAACGCTTATTCTCCATATGGTTCATGTTAATCGAGATATCGAGATGTCAATCTTATTGGTAATTTTCTTGTAGATGCAAGGGAAATATGGTAGCTTTTAAGCGATAGTCAAATATTTTAACGCTGGTTGCTATGTGGCGCATTCCATTCTCTTTGCATGTCCAGGACATAAAAAAATGAATAACGAATTTGAGAAAAAGTATAAGTATTGCAAAATTTAAGGAAATAACAAGCAATATCTCGAAAACGGTTCACTCAACAAAAGAAATGTATATGACATAAGTTGTGTATTTTAACGCGATCTATATTTTTTGTGTAGTAAAATTTTGTCTATCTCTTATAGTTTACCAGTTATGCAAAAGTCGTTCAGAATGAAGAATACTTTTGGAGACATTCCCAGAAAATTCGAGATATACATTTCATTTCTCATGATATTATCTTAAACATATGATATTTTCATCAAAATCGTTAGAGCCATTTTTGAGAAAATTAAAATTTTCGAAAAATGTTCCATGTAAAGGGTAGTCTGGGGTGGGGGGATTTTCTTGAAAACCTTCGTGTCGCATCTCTGGAAGATACTGAACCTAAATACCAAGTTTGGTGTTTATCCGACTGTTCGTTTTTGAGTTATGCTGTTCACACACAGACACACAGACACACACACACACAGACACACACACACACAGACACACACACGGACATGTTTCCAAAAATGCTTTTTTTGGATTCAGGAGGTCTCAAAACATGTATTTCCGGTGAAATCTCGGTATCGAATTTTTGGGTGGAATGCAATACTTCCCCTACTTACTGTACGTAGTAGAGAAAGTAAAAAGCATTTTTGGAAACATGTCCGTGTGTGTGTGTGTGTGTGTCTGTGAACAGCATAACTCAGAAACGAACAGTCGGATAAGCATCAAACTTGGTATTTAGGTTCAGTATCTTCCAGAGATGCGACACGAAGGTTTTAAAGAAAATCCCCCCACCCCAGACTACCCTTTACATGGAACATTTTTTCGAAAATTTTAATTTTCTCAAAAATGGCTCTAACGATTTTGATTAAAATATCATATGTTTAAGATATTTTCATGTCAAATGAAATGTATATCTCGAATTTTCTGGGAATGTCTCCAAAAGAATCCTTCATTGTGAACGTCTTTGCATAACTGGTAAACCATAAGAGACACACAAAATTTTACTACACAAAAAATGTAGATCGCGTTAAAATATACAATTTATGTCATATACATTTTTTTGTTGAGTGAACCATTTTCGAGATATTGCTTGTTATTCCCTTAACTTTTTCAATACTTTTCTCAAATGGGAATTCGTTATTCATTTTTGTCTTGGATATGCAAAGAGTATTAATCTGTGGCAAAGAGAATGGTGCTGCACCTAGCAACCAGCTATTAAGAGATATGTATGTGCTTAAAGGCTACTGTATTTCTATATTGCCCTTGTAAATATATATTCCCCTTACATCTACAAGAAACTTAGCAATAAGATAGACTTGCAAATGTTTATCTCGATTAACATGCAGTAGATGGAGAATAAGCATTTGTAAAAATAGTTTGTACAAGAGTAGAGAAAGTCATGTGAGTGTAACGCATCAGATTTTTTTTATCTGTGATCCATGGATTAACAAGCCTAAATACTCAGATTTAATTCTATTGTGTTTATCAGCTCTTATATTTTGCAGATATCTCAACATTTCGTTGAGAGAATTTTCCTCAATGAAGTCACAATCCGGAACTTTAGTTTCAGAGATATCATACATAAAGAATGCTGGTGATAACGTAAGTGGTTCATCAGTCTCAGAAACATAGGCTAATGGTCTTGAGTTCACCAGTAACACTGTGTCACGAGAACCGTGGTAATAAGAAAGCGGAGCTTTACCTAGAACCTTTCGTAGAATCTGCTTCATAATTTCAACCAAACCTTCACAAAGTCCACCCAACCACGGGGTTGTAGGGAGAATAAACTTGAACTCAATTTTCCTATGCTACTGTACTGTACGATTCAATCCCAGTCCACTACCTTCCGCTCACTCGAGTTCCAGTAAAATTACTGTCGTTATCATAGCGAATTATTGAAATTATATTTGGTCTCCCACCATGAGCAATAAATCTTCTAAGTCCTTGCAGAAAGTTTTCTGAAGACAGAGAGGATAACAATGCAAGACGTACCGCTCCTTTTTTTTATTTATGGACACTCTTTAACTACTATGGTCCTTAGCGTCCCATTCTATATTGGGCGTGAAATACCGGTAATTTTGCTCAGAGGCCTCTATCAGGCTTGAGGTTCTTGTACGTGCCGTAAATCTATGACACGGGACCACCGGCTTTACTTCCCTTCCGAAGGAAGCCATGCTGAGGATTTTTACGCCCGAAAAAAATCCATCGCCTTCCACCGGGTTTGAACCCGCGACCTCGGGAACTAGAGGCTAGCATGGTAACCACTATACCACAGAGGAGGACAAAGTAACGCTCCCTAAGCAGCACCTAAGTAAATAGAAAATCCAGGCTTTGTCACCTTCTTTGAGATATAGCGGTGCGACCAAATCATTGCCCACTATTTCAAATACAGCTGAGTGTTTGTTTCTATCTCCTGGTAGAGATGCTGTAAGGGCATTTAAATTACGTCCTATCTGCCTTAAACAAATTGCACATTTTGGAAGAACATTTCTAATTGTTTTTCTGACTTTCAATATACAATACTCTTCCCTCAAAATATTAAGTAGAATTTGGAGATCTACATGCTCCATCTACGTTTTTGTTCATTCATAATATCAGTCGAGACAGTCCGGGAGGAGAAAGGCAAACTTACAGGTGTGCCAAAATATTCATTATCTTGTCTGTTGACCAGTTTCGTCTTTAACCTATAAATTTCTTCTTATCGTTAAATATCCTCAAGTTCCTTAAACGTTTGTCGTCCTCTGAAATGAAGGTTCTCCTTGTACCAGCGTGGATGTCCAGTTTTTCAACTAAGCGGATTTCTTCACATGTTTATTCTCCACCTCTTTTCGTTAATTTTGCGTTCTGGTAATTATAGGCAAACCTTTTCAACCATGCAATCATTCGAACTATTTTGCCATAGCTCCAAAAATACCTGCAGTATCACATATGACCATGGTGCTTACAATATACATTGTGCTTTTCCATAGGATTGCTGCAACAATTACAATCCTTCAAAAGACCACTCACTGCGCTCGTCGATCAATTTAATTCCTGAAAAATCGACTGCACGTCCACTACCATCTCTTCCGATGGCCACTCTCGTGAGGGCTTTTTCAGCCAATCTGGCCCCTTCCACCATTTCAAGGTCAACAGTTTATCTGCATGACATCTTTTCTTCTAAACCATATAGGATTCTTGTGACCACGTCCCTGCTTCCAAAATACGGATTGAGTGAAACTGCGAATTTTTTTAACTCGACTTTTACAAACATCGGCCAGTTGTCTGCTTTTTGGATCCAAGTTAAAACCGTAGTAGAACCTGTGCAGAAATGCAAATCAATACCTTTCCAATTGAGCTTGTTCACTACAGACTTACACAATTAGGCTCCCACCACTGCAGATTCAACAAGGAAAGGTGACAACTTTCATAGGAGCTACTCTCGTTTTGGCGGCCAGAAGACATCTCTACTTCACCATTGCTTTCTAGTTTATTAATACAGTCGCAGCATAAGCTAGTCCCTGGCGTCACTGAAAGTATGAATGCTTACATTGGTGTAGCCTTGGACACAATTGAACCACCGTTGCGCTTTCAGCTTCCTAAGAAGGTATAACCCTGATAACACGTCTAAAATTCCATTTTGGTACCGGCATTAACATCTTCATCCCATGACATGCTGCTTTTCCAAGTTTTATAACCATAATCTAGGAATTAACAATAGAGGTTTGGCTATGCCAACAGGGTTAAATCTTTTCTGCAATGGAAAGGATAGTACGTTTCGTCACCCCATTTAGCATAAAATTCTCCAGCCATTCTAACTTAAAAGACAACGTGGCTCAAGCTGTATCCCATAGCAAACCTGACACCCCAATAGTTGCAGTAGGATCTGGTGATTGGATTGCCTTACTCTTAAATTGAATTTAAAGCGACATCACTGGCCTCATTAATGAGTTGTTTTAACTCTAACTCAGATTCAGTACTAATTACTACATACAGATTTCGCTTTAGTCTCGACATACTTTCGTTGTTGTAGCGGGAGGAGAACATTACTTCGTTTATGTGATAATCAATAACTGCATCCAAAATGAGAGGACTACATTTAAATCCGAGCACAGCCCTAAGGTGCCGGAAAACCCTGGTCTTTTTTGTCTACTTTATCCGACCAAAGGAAGCGAAGCTATCCCTGTTTTCTTGTCTAATACTTATTTGTGGGAACGCCTTTTCTATATGTGATATCATCCCAAACCATCTTTCTCGAAATTTGAGTAATATGGATCGGATCAATTCAATGAGGTTAGACCCACATTTCAAGCATTAATAGAAGGGGAATTTCGCTCTCTAGCAGGAGTGTCAGACACAGGACACCACTAGTAGTGTTGTTCTTCTTCAAGACTGCCCAGTGTGGTAGATAGTGCTCATGTTCCGCCTCCAGTGGTTAAAGTGGAACCTCTTCAATTATTCAGATTTGCTCGCACCCGCTCAAGACATGCCGTATGAATCAAACAAATTTTGAGCATGCAGTGCTTTTGTTGTGGACTCTAGTTTCTTCAGTGCTACATTGCTACTACTTAGGAGGTAAAGAGCCCTCTTTCGATACCAGGGTCATCTCAGAGCGTCCGTCATCATTTTTGACAATATATACCTGAAAATTAGTTTGAATCTCAAGATCTCGTTCTGCTTTGAACTTTTGAATAGCTGAATCTGAGATACCAATGGTGCCTGGTCTCCAGAGATCACTAAGGTCATTAACAAATAGCGCAGTAATCTCCACTGCTAAGCTTTTCGAAGACTGGTGTGGAACTTTCCGCATTACAGCCCAGCCTAATTTAGTTTCAGTGCCACCTAATTTAGTTTCAATGCCGCGTAATTTAGTTTCAATGCTGTTATATCTTTATAACGTTTAATTTTAAATCGTACAGAATATATAGAAACTGGAAGAGCCTAAAATCTTTAACTGAATCAAGAATATTAGGCACTTTATACATACATCAGAGCGTGATACCACCTAGAAGTACAGATCCTTTCAAAAGAAACAGAAATGTCAAAGGACCGACCAACTATCTGACACAGGGCAGAACAAGGTGAGCCCAGGCCAAAGTTATTTAACCACTTTATTAAGAATAAAAGAAAACAAGCAGCAAGAGTGAGCACTTCAGATCATACTGACGTCCCTTGGCTTACTATATAGTATGTAACATTCTAAACTATACCAAGTATATGATTTACAAAACATAAACGGGTTATGAAATATAAAATCGGTCAATGAGCCCACCCTAGGCTACCATGTATACCTATATACATATACATTTTGAATGCATTTTAAAATTTCTAATAAAAAAACAAAATTCCTTAGCCTATCGGCAAACAACTACTCCCCATTAAACAAGAAACTAACAACTGCAGCAATCCAATACCAAATTTAAAAAATCAACAAATTAATCTTGAATAATTGAACAAACGTATTGTGAAAAATAAACAATTTACCAAATAATTATCACATATAATAAATACAAAATTTAACGAAACCGAATATGTGTATTAAAAGAAAAAACACACTGCTGCAATTATATTAGTAACTGCACAATTTCACTATCGTTTTATAAAGTGGGCTCAAAAAAACTAAATCATATTATGCTCTCTCTCTCTATATATATATATATATATATATATATATATATATATACCATTCAATATATCCCGCAATAATAGTATACCGGGCAACAGCCAAAGTAAAACCACAACCAGAAGGATATATACAACAATAATCACAAAAATATTAGAAAGGAAATTAAGTAAAACTCAAATATATTTAAAACATTTGAATAATTCCTTTCAATATTAATATATTAACGCAATTAAAAGAAGGCATAAACAACAAAATACCTAATATTCAGTAATAATCCAAAATGGAAAAAACTTGCCCCAACTGACTAATAATGACATTCAAATGGGGACAAAATTGTATTACCAAAATTCCAAAAATTATTATGCCATTTTAATATTAATGAAATCCCCAATATCAACCAGTTTAAATCAAATAAACCAAATAAAATTCACTGGAAATATCTAATAATTGTTACCGATTTGCAATCAGCTTTCCCCAATACAACACATTACCTGGGCAAACCATAAATCCAGTCACACAACCAAAACTACCAACGATACGTTATTTTAAGAAAATAAAACCTTTATCCAATTATATCTGTAAACGAAATAAATTCAATATGGCCCACTAAACCCCTTTTCAGATACGAAATAACAAATCTAACACAAGAACTAAATTATCTTAAAAAATAATAAGTTGTAGCCTTTCCAAAGCACTACAACAATTTTGTATTTGCAATTACCCTCTAAATGGTAAACGCTGAATAATTTTACAAAATGTATGGTATTAAAAAAACAAGCATTTGTTAACCTAAGGCACAGATGTCTTAACACAATGGCGAGCAAATTGACAAACAAACAAAAAAAGCTAAAATAGGTCAGTCCAATTTTGTTTTCTGTGGTCACACAAATGATTAAAACACCAAAGTCTCTCCAAATATTCGCCTCAAACGAAGGAGCAAGCGATCAGAATACGGCCACACTTTAAACCCAGAAATTAAATTATAGAAAAACCGAAAATTCGGAGATCCTACCTTACGGATGAACACCACAAGCACCGCCTGAACAAAACTCTCAACCCTCCCAACAAACTTTTTCAACCAGCACAGTAGAGCAAACGCGATAGCCACGCTCCCACACCAGAAACTCAAGAATCAACACGACGGAGACATGTTCACGAACGGCCGAACTAAAAAAAAACATAAGGAGAGACTTTGGCGCGATAAATAAAATGACACTTCAGTGCACAGCACAATGCCAATCCAGAATCTATAGTTTGAGCTTCCCTGTCGTCAACCTATCAGCAATATCTGCCCCAATTAGCAAAACTACAGGTTCCCCCTTGCCTACATCAGTTAGAAAAATTCCTTTGCTAGTTCTTCTAACAAATGTCCTTTCACAACGGAAGGAATACCATTACAAATTATTGTTTCATCCAATGCTTCAAATTACAATAACATTTACTGTCTAAGCTTTATAATTATTTTGTGACATAAATAATCATTCATTCATTCAAATTTATTTTACAAGCCCGAACGGACCATGTTTAATTGTGTCTCTTCTTCGTGGCTTAAACCCAATTTATTTACAACCTGCGTCATTCAATGTTCGGGCGGAGAAAGCACACCAAAAACCATTTATGTTAACATTGAGGCTTGTAAGAGAACACGACGGTGAGTGGTATTGTTAGGAAAGCTATTTTGTGCTCATATTTGTCTTGTTTATGGTTTGAATTACTTTTAGAATCTTTTTTCTGTTAGATGATAATAAGCAATGATACCTGGAGCATGTATTGTTTGAATGTATACGTTATTATAATGAGGCAATTCAAGAAAAACCTAGTGGATATCAGATAGTATATATTCTAAGAAATAAAAATTTACACCTAAAACTCCACATACTAGCTAAAAAATTAGCAAAATAGCTTGGGGACAAGATATTGAACAACGTGAAATTGTAACATTAGTACTTACAATTAATGAAGATTAGAAAATAGGAGAGAATTCAAGTCCTACGTGCAGCAGAGACATTGATACAAACATCTGATACCGATAATCATACTTTAAAAATGGGAGTATAAGGCGATGAAAGAGAAGAAAATAATAATTTAAACTAATTGAAGGAAATGGTTATGAATAATTCCAGGCAGAAAAATGGGGAAAGAAAAGGAGGAAAAGGTTGAAAATGAAGGATAATCGAGGACGAAGAAACAAGAAGTGAAGAGGAGGATGGAAGAGGAGATGGCTTTTACAGCAGAGAGGAGGATAACGGGCGAGGAGGATCAAGATCAAGGGGTGGAGCTGATAGCAGATAGGAGTAGGAGCCTGGAGCGGGAGGTGGTGAATGGAGGAGTTAGGGAAGTTAGAGTTATAGTTTTAAACGAGAAGAAGAACATGGCCGCGAGGGAAGTGGAGTGAAAAATTGTGGTAAATGAAGATAAAGTGATTATAGTGGTAAGTGAAGTGAAATATTATATTTTAAAGAGAAAGTGAAGATAGTTTCATAGAAGTATGATAAATACAGTAATTATTGTGTTAAGTGAAGGAAAAAATTATAAAGAAATTGTGTGAGTGTTGCCTGAAGTGTACGTTAAAAAGAGTAAGTGAAGATAAGTTTAATTTAGAAAAGTAATAAGTTTAATAAAATTAATGGGATTAATTGTTCTTTCACACAAGCCGTGTGTTGGACAGGGTTGGAAAGGTAGAATCAGATAACAGAAAAATTCAATGCCATGGCTGGGATTTGAACCACGGATCTCCCGGCCATGGCATTGAATTTTTCAGTTATCTGAGTAATAAAATTATTAAGCACTGTAGCTTACTTAAAGTATATTAAGTGATGCGGTATAATGTTATATTATTTAACATTATTGTAGCCCCACGTTGTGGTAGCCAATTTGCAACGGTATTACTTATAATGTTTGTTTACATCGGTGTTGAAGCCATCTTGTGACGTCATTCATTTGTTCGGTTTGTAGCTCCATCTAGTGTTAGCAATTTGTGGTAGTATTAGTGTTTGAAAGAATTTTAAATTTTGTTTACTGTCCTCCAGCTAGCTATTATCTCTCGGTCGAACATGTCTCTTGATCAGGGTTGTGTAAACGGAAAGGAATCTTTTATCCAAAAAGAACACTGATGAAGAAATTTGTTTTATAATTTTTATTGTCGAACACGTTCACTATCACTTTTACACATTGATCTAGATACTCGCCAAAACTGAAACTGTTATAATAACTTCTTACTTATCACTTTTAATTCGCGTACTTCAACTTTGTGTATTATTAACTTTACAACACTTTAGATTTTTCGTAACTTGTGAATCTATAGCCAACGTATCTCATACAAATATTTTGACGAACTGCCGAACTGAAGACGACGTGTAGTGTACAAAGAATTTTGATGAACTGGCCGACTGAAGGCGACGTGTAATGTATTGAGATTTTCGATGAACTGAGCGACTGACGGCGACGTGTAATGTACTAAGCTACCTCTAACCTACCCTATTTATACTCCTGCATCCAGATACGCCAAAAGATTATAACTGAGCTGCAATTGGCTAATAAAACGCGCCAACATTAGCGTCTATTTTAATATCCAATAAAAATTATGAATACATATGCTTTAGGGAGAAAATATTCCAGAAGGTTCTAAACGGAAAAAACGCGCTAACATTACGTAACTTCCTCGTTTCCAATAATGATAAATAGCTCACCCCCCCTCGCTGCATTATTGCGCTATTATTGACAGTTTCAGTAAGGTCGTATAAACTTACTTATCAACAATAATTACAGTCAAGAAACATCTCAAATCAATGTCACCTAAAAATGCATATTCATATTACAATCATTATTTATATTTAAGTAATTTGTGATACAAATTACTGCATCATATGCCCCACTAGAAACATAATTATAAATATTTACAACTTGTTTGGAAATTTTATAATTGGGTTTTTAGTCTCCTAAATCTTGGAACACATGCTATCACTTTCACTTTACACTTCACACGCATTTAACACACGACATATGTTTTTTTTTTTATCTCGCCACTACTTACTGGCTCTGGTTTAATAAATTTAGATATTAATCTGACATTACAATTTTGTTTATATAGCAAATACTGTACCCTGAATTATTAAATTACTGTTACAAAAATGGTTTACTTTCTTATATTGTTAACACAAATTTAACAATTCAAGAATTGTTTTTAATTATTAAACATATTTACCAAAAATATTCAACCTTTACATAAATATATTGATATCTCTTAAATCTAGACAATGTTTCACCTTTTCTGTTTACTACATAAGTATTTTTTTTAATTATTTTTACATATTTTTGTTATTTTGTACTTTATTTTAACAATACTCTTGGAATAGTATTTACGTACTTTTAATTTAATATCATATTAAGTTTCAATCTTTGCATTCTTAATTTTCAAATGTTGTTACAGTTATTAAACATTTAATTTTTTTTAACATTTCTCTTTTTTTGTAATTTATTTCTCTTTTCAAATGACATATAAATAATTAACCCTCTTACGTTCCAATACATTTCTCTGCAAGTCATCTTTAACTATCCAGCATTTACTTTACATCTCATTGCTATTTACCCTCCTGGATCAAATTGTGTGTGGCTATACATTACTCGTAGCCGTATCCTAACCTTCAAATTTTTGTTCATGAATAACCTCTTGTATTCATTTGAAATTTCATCACATGATAACTTTTGAAAACAATCTAAAGTTTCCTGAACAATACATCTTTTAACAACTTTCATTTTCAATTCATCTGCTATCTTTTTAACTTGAGAATACTCTGACAAATCTGTACTAAACTGTACTGGACTGGAGTTTTCATTTTGAACATCTTGGTACTTGTTAATTTCAGAAGTTAGCTTTTGATTCAAATCTTCAGACAATTTATTTCTCTGTGTTTCTGACTCCTTCTGAATTTCAGATATTTCCCCTCTGAAATTAACTTGCACCTGAATTAAATCTGCATTTGTAGCCTCCATCATCTCTCTTAACTCATCTGAAATGCTACTTATTCGGCTACCTAACTCTGTACATTTTACATCAACATGTTCTATTTTATTATTAACCTCATATTTTTGGTTAGATATTTCCCTGCTCATGTCTACCATTTTCTTTGAAACTTCCCCTATCTCATTTGCTATCATTTCTTGATTTTCATTTTTCATTCTAATCATACTACTATCTAGCTCCATGAATTTCTTTTCAATTTCTTCCCTGTTTTGTTCTAAGCTCTTACCAATATCTTCCCTCAATTCCCTATGACTCTTTTGCATATCTTCCCTGTTTTGATCTATTTTCCTTTCTAATTTCTCATTATTCTTACAAATTTCTTTCCTTAATTGATCTGTAATACTCTGAATTAATTTTTGTTCTAATTTCTCATTATTCTTTTGCATATCTTCTCTCAATTCTGTCTTATTCTGATCTAAACTCCTATCAATATCTTCCCTCAATTTCTCTATATTCTTTTCCATATTCTCATTATTCTTTTTTATATTCTCATTATTCTTTTTTATATTATCATTCATATTTCTCAGCATTTCCATCATCATACTAGCATCAAAATTAACATTTCCTGCTATTCTATTCTGACTTTCTGCACTAACATTTTCTCCCTCAAATCCTACATTGTTTGGGCTATTATCTGTAACCTGTATTGAATTACAGCTAACTGTTACATTATCTCCCTCCATAATTATTTCTTCAATATTATTAGTAGCCATTATTTTCTTTATCCTACCACTCCTTAAGTACATTTGAAGGTTACAATTTTGTTTTCTAAAAAAAAATTACTCTACTCTGACCTTTGTGATGCTGTCTGTTGTTGTTACTTTGATGTCCAGCTTCCTGCCCCTCTCTCCTAGATGTATATGTCGCCTCTGCGTTGTCTCGATGTTTTTGTGTCCACTCATCCGCGTAGTCTGTCGTTCCTATAGTTGTTTCTGGAATATGCGTCTTCTCGATGTTTTTGTAGTTGAATTCACCTGTTACCTTGTAATCTCGGAATTACGATGTCCAATCATCCGCGTAGTCTGTCGTCCCTTTTGTTGTTTCTGGAATCTGCGTCTTGTAGTTCAGTTCACTTCTCCATTCGCCCCTTCCTGGTCATCTCACTTCTTCCTGGTTAATTCTGCCCCTTCCTGGTTATTCTGATCCTTTCCTGGTCATCGTGTTCCTTTCCTGGTTAGTCTGCCCCACGTTGGGCGCCAATTTGATGCGGTATAATGTTATATTATTTAACATTATTGTAGCCCCACGTTGTGGTAGCCAATTTGCAACGGTATTACTTATAATGTTTGTTTACATCGGTGTTGAAGCCATCTTGTGACGTCATTCATTTGTTCGGTTTGTAGCTCCATCTAGTGTTAGCAATTTGTGGTAGTATTAGTGTTTGAAAGAATTTTAAATTTTGTTTACTGTCCTCCAGCTAGCTATTATCTCTCGGTCGAACATGTCTCTTGATCAGGGTTGTGTAAACGGAAAGGAATCTTTTATCCAAAAAGAACACTGATGAAGAAATTTGTTTTATAATTTTTATTGTCGAACACGTTCACTATCACTTTTACACATTGATCTAGATACTCGCCAAAACTGAAACTGTTATAATAACTTCTTACTTATCACTTTTAATTCGCGTACTTCAACTTTGTGTATTATTAACTTTACAACACTTTAGATTTTTCGTAACTTGTGAATCTATAGCCGACGTATCTCATACAAATATTTTGACGAACTGACGAACTGAAGACGACGTGTAGTGTACAAATAATTTTGATGAACTGGCCGACTGAAGGCGACGTGTAATGTATTGAGATTTTCGATGAACTGAGCGACTGACGGCGACGTGTAATGTACTAAGAATTTTGATGAACTGCCCCAAGCTACCTCTAACCTACCCTATTTATACTCCTGCATCCAGATACGCCAAAAGATTATAACTGAGCTGCAATTGACTAATAAAATGCGCCAACATTAGCGTCTATTTTAATATCCAATAAAAATTATGAATACATATGCTTTAGGGAGAAAATATTCCAGAAGGTTCTAAACGGAAAAAACGCGCTAACATTACGTAACTTCCTCGTTTCCAATAATGATAAACAGCTCACCCCCCCTCGCTGCATTATTGCGCTATTATTGACAGTTTCAGTAAGGTCGTATAAACTTACTTATCAACAATAATTACAGTCAAGAAACATCTCAAATCAATGTCAACTAAAAATGCATATTCATATTACAATCATTATTTATATTTAAGTAATTTGTGATACAAATTACTGCATCATAAGAAAAATGAATGGTTAAGGTATACATTTTGAGGGATATTTATTGAAGTAATAGGAGTTAAGAAAGAATACAAAATAGTAGTTTGAATCTTGAATTTCGATATCAGATTATAAAACCATTATTATTAGAAAGTAAAAGTAAAATATATAGCAGTTATAATTTTGAATGTTGATGTGGAGTTATATCAGATTTATATGATAAAATTCTCTATGATTAGTTGAAAATGAATATGTATGTATTATGTATGTATATGTATACATATATACATAAGTACATGTATACATATATACACACCCTCACACACTGTAGTTTGGGTACTGGATGCCAGTACCTTTACCGCTGGATACCAGTAGTTGTAATGTAGTTTAGATTAGTGTGGAATATTTTGCTGCATTTATTTTGTTTAATTTATTAATTAATAACTAGAAATTGGAAATAGCTGGATACCAGTTTTTGTACGTTGCCAGCTTTCAGTAACAGTATGTGAATATATTTTTATTTAAATTTCAATTATAATTATTAGTTTTGGATTCTCACTATATTATTTTTGTTTTATTCATTTTATCCAATCTCTTTTTATTTACTATATTATTTATAAGTAAAAATCTGCACAATATTAATGTATAAAATGAAAGAAGTGCTAAACTAATCACAAATTTGGAATACACATCCTTGTGTAGAAAATAGAGTACCAGGATAGCCTATTGCAGATTTTATTTTATTTTATTTTATTTATTTTTGTTAGAAGATACACCAGAACACCTAATGCATTATGATTCCTGCCACAGAAATTTTACATTTATTTAGGCAATGCTCCTTCTTAAAGGCCTAAAACCTTAAGACCTAAGACCACCCTTATCTTTAAGCATTTTATGTTTCTGTTAGGCTCATTTTTGTGCCTTAAAGAAGTCTAAAGTAGCAATTTGCCCATCGCGGAAAATACAATTCTGTTCAGTTCTGTTTTCTGTCCTTTCCATCACTAGTACTTAATAACTCAGAAGCAGTAACTGTTACAGGCTAATTAGAATTTAGCTCCAATTATTATAATCATCTTTGATTCCAAATCCTTCTACAGCCAGACTAATCCTTTCTTCTGATTCAATTTCTAGTTTTAGAATTTGAATGATGTGTTTTTAATTTATCTTTCGAATCCCCAGTGTTTACGAAGTTCGGGCTTCTTTGCCCAACCCCTGAGAATTTCCTTAGGTAAACAGGATTCAGCCAGAAGGTATACATAGCAGCACTCTTATAGAGATAACACATTGTGTTTCTAATTATCTTATTTGGGATATCTGATTTAATCTCCCCTGTATTGCTGCAATAGGGAATTGCTTCCACTTAGCCCTTGCTCTGAAGAATCTACAGAAGTTGCATGGCCTTTAGATATGTTCCACTGGCATGGAGGCAATACCCAAACCCGGGACTCCTACCTACGCCGAGGCGAAGGCATGTCGTCCAATAAGCCTCTGTTCCTTTTTCTTAAAGGATTGGAGAGATTGGTTGATAGACACTTAAGTAAGAGTGTACTGGGAAATGCCCCACTACACAGATACCAGTTTGCCTACCCATCTGAGTAATCGACAGAAACAGCGCTTCATCAGCGCTGTAGTGTCTGCTACAGAGACGTCGCTGACGTCTAAAGAGATTGCTATTGGTGCATTTCTAGATAGAGAAGGTGCCTTTGATAGGACTTCCCGTGAAGTAATTATGAAACACCTTTAAGAGCATGATACACCACCTATTATTTTTAGGTAGATGCATTTCATGTTAAATAATAAGGAGCTTACCTTGAGTGCCATTGGGGAGAAGCTTGGTCTATCGGCTGCCAGGGGTTGCCCGCAGGGAGGGGTCCTCTCACTATGGTCTGGAACCTGGCGGTGGATGGACCATTGCGTCAACTCAATGATGCCAGTTTCCTTAACATTGAACTTTCGGACGATATTTCTATTATTGCCAAAGGTAAATTTCCTAACACTGTTGCTGAGTTGCTTCAATATAAGCTCAGAAAATTTGAAACATCAAAATATAATACTGGTAATAGTCTTTACCAGAATGAGGAATGCCGGAAACCTTACAGGTACCTACTCTCCTTCGTAAGACTACATCTTCTCATCACAGGTCATATACCTTGGCCTTCTTTGAGACAAGAAACTGACTTGGAAAGATCATTTAGGTTTCTTTGTTGTCAAAGCTTATATGATTTTTTGGATTGTAGAAGCCTGTTTGGCAAGATATGAGGACTAGAACGCAAAGTGATGTATTGATATACGCCACGATGGTGAGACACCTTTTCTATTATGCTACATCTTATTGGTATCCGAGAATTAAATTAAGGCAGGGAAAAATCTAACAGGTTGCAAAGAGTGTTTTGCATTGCCTTTACAGGGACACCGAGAACTACTCTTACGGAAGCCATGGAAATGCTATCAGAATTCGCCCCTTAACCCATCTGAATCGGGGCAGAGGCCCTTGGGGCTTTCCATAGACTAAATCATCAAACTGAAGTTCCCCTTGTTGGGGATTTAGATCATCTCAGACTACCCTACGACAAAATTGTTTAGGATACTCAGTATGAGGTCCCATATTTTGAAATCAATGTTTGTATTTGACAAAACTTCATTGTCTCTTATCCCAAAGGCAGTGAATAAGAAGGGCGGGTTAAACCTGAAGAAAATGAGGGCCTAGTATCGTATACTAATGGCTCTAAATTCAGATTTGAAACAGCGGCTGGGCTCTATGGAAATGATGCCAAGCTATTATTTCGCCTGAGTGAATTCACCACGGTCCTTCAGGCAGAGATATTTGTTGTTTTAGCTAGTACTTGGGAGAGTATAAGAAGACGCCAGTAATCGACAGATACTTATACTCTCAGATAGTCAGGAAGGCCTAAGGCCCTCAATAAACCCTTGATTAAATGTAAGTTGGTCTTAGAGTGCCGCGAGTCCCTCATAGTACTAGCAACTCACAATTCAGTTCAGCTGAAGTTAGTGACGGTGCTTGTGGGGATTCTGGGCACAAAAACCAAATGAAGCTGCTAAGAAAGGAAATGAGCAAACCTTTATTGGGCTGAAGCAGTGCTGGGGCTGCCATCGGAACCAATTAAACTGGGTATCAGGGATTGGTTGGTCAGAGAACAAGGGAAATAGTGGAATTTATCAGTAGGGTTCAGACACTCCAAAGTTCATATACGAAGATTGTACACAAGCTGGTCGCGAGAACTGCTAAAATTAACGGACAATAGGACTGAATGTTTTAACCTTTTAATTCCAAAGCTATTTACTTGAAAATTGTCACACTTAATATGAATAAATAAATAAATGTCTGTGTAAAAGCTCAAAGTTTTATCTCAAAAAGTTTATCATATCATACAATAAAATATATGTAATTAGAGAAAAATGCAGTAAATTTTCTAAAACCGCCTTGCGCGTTCAAATTTGTCAGAGAAGTATGATAGTGACATATTTCTAATACTTTAGTATAGTGAAAATAGATGTAACGATTTTATTGAAGTTGATATTAGCTTAGAGAGATAAATTTGTGTTTTTGTGGAGTTGCTCGTGTTAACATGTTCCTTCTTTTTCAGTTCAAATTAAGTTTCTGTGAGCCAATGAATAAAACAATCACAAAATACATGCTTGAATGTTGGATAGCATATTTTAGATTATGCATACAAATCTGCATACAAATCAGAGCAAAACTGAAATGTAAGGAATAAATTCCATGCGCAAAATTGGAAAACTGAGAAAAAAACACATACAGAAAGGGTCCAGTGGGGTTAAAAGGCAGCGCACTGGTGATTTAAACATGTTGCCCGACTTTTAAAAATGGTGGATCGTAAAAACTTTAGGCCAAAATGACTTACAGGTGTCCATAGCATATTTATATCACTTAATTAAAATATAGAACATTTTGTTACTTTTAAATAAAAATTCAGTTCCAGCGCCCTTTAAGCAGGGAAAATCTCTCATGGGAAACCGGCCTCTTTACAGGACACTATTTTCTTAGAGAGTACCTGCACAGGAAGTTAATTCTGCCTATAGATAGTGTCAAAAAGCAGAGAGACTGATGCCCATATATTGTGCAAGTCCAACACTTATTCACCAAATAGTCCTTATTTTTGGGAATTAATCTTCAAAACTGGAGGAGCTTTCAACCAGAATGATCCAGAGTTTTATTCAGTTCTTTATGAACTTCATAATTCTAGATCAATGATAACAAGCCAGGAGATGCGCATTAGATATGCAAAGATCGCATTGCAGAGCAGTGTTGCCCTCCTATCGCACTCATAATCATGGGACTGTGCTGCAAAAGTGTACATATATGGACTTAAAATACTCCAGCACAGAATTATATAAATAATTGTCAAACAACCTAAATAGCACCGGCACCTCTCCTTAAAAGTGTGAAATAAACGTCATTGATAAAGGGAAACTCGCAGTGTATTTTGAACTTGCCTCACCCACTAGAACCTGAGGTTTAATAATTAGAGATAGTTAGGAATGGAATACTCAACAACCGACGTGCATCAATAGCCGAGGAAGAATTACACTGCAACAGGCAACAATCACCCAAGGATCATCGATTTCCCGCTACACATTTCGCCCAACGACGTTTCCCGCTACATATTCTAACAAGTATAGGAGTTGAGAATTGTTTTTTCTATGAAGTAATGCAGAATAAAGAGTACAAAATGAGAGATGAAGTACTATTTTTAAGATATATCTCATATTCAAGCATTGTGCCTGCAATTATTAATATATATTAAATTAAAGAGCATAAAGATGGAATTCCAATTTATAAGACTGCACACACACACACATACACACCACACACACACATACACAACACACACATGCACACGCACGCACAAAAGTACTTTTTGGTAATACACGTCATTTAATATCCCGCTTAGAACTTTCTCAACATGATTCCCTGAAGATGAGAGCGATGTTAATTCTTGACAGCTTGAACCTTTTTCCAAAGAAATAAATTCAAAATGAAAAGGTTTTAACACACGAAGGTATCAGAGTCTACACAGAAAACCTTCACATACAAGCGCTGGTATTTCTTTTCATAGCTAATGGTAGTGTGTGGCAGTATTTTATATCACAACAATGTAAATGCCAGAGTGATTATAGTGTAAATAAGCATTATTGTATGACATTGATTTGAGATGTTTGTCAATTATAAGCATTGTTAGGAAATAAGTTTACACGGCCTCACTAAAACTGACAATAAGAGCGGGCAACAATGAGCGAGGGCGTGAGTTGTTTATTAATTATAAGAGACAAACAAATGACGTCAGATTAGCGCGCTTTTCTGTAGAAATTGAGGGAATTTCTTCCCTAGAGCATATGTGTTCGTAATTTTGATTGGATATAAAAATAGACGCTAATGTTGGCGCGTTTTATTAACCAATAGCAGCTCGGTTATAATCTTTAGGCATATCGGGGTGAGGGAGTATAAATTATGAAGCCGAGAGACGGGTAACGTTCAATCCAACAGAAGCACTCGCGGGTAATACGTCGTTCAGTCCAACAGAATCATACAAAGGTTATACGTCGCTCAGTTCAACAGAAGTATTCGCGGGTTAAACATTGCACAGTTAAGAGAATCATTCACAGGCTATACGTCGCACAATTTTACATAATCTCTCGTGTTGTAAAGTTAGTTATAAATGTGAAATACGCGAATTAATAATGTGCAGCAAATAAGTGATTATAATAACATTAGAAAATATAACAGTTTCAGTCGGGCGTGTATCAAGAATAATTATATGAAATGAATAAAGTGTGACGGTAATAAAAGTGTAAAAACAAATTCTTTTATCAGTGTTATCTTTCAGTAACAACTCCTTTCCGTTTACACACCCTGTTTAAGAGATATGCTCGACTGAGTAGTAATAATAGCTAGCCGGAGGACAAAGAACCCAAAACACAAAGTAGTAAAACAATAAAAGGCGCTCAGTAATAAGATAACACGAAGTTACCGCGACAAATCGGCTCCCAGAACGTGGGGCGAAATAACAGGAAGGGGCGAATTAATCAGAAAGGAGCGAAATAACCAGGAAGGGACGAAGGAACCAGGACGTGGAGCGAATGAAGCAGTGAAATTAACTACAAGACGCAGATTCCAGAAACAACCACAAGAACGACCGACAACGCGGATGAGTGGACATCAATAACTACGAGAATAGAAGGCAACAGGGGAATTCGACTACAGGACACCAAGACAGCGAGACAACGCATATCCATCGTAGTATGACGCAGAGGTGACATATACATCTAAGAGAGAGGGGCAGGAATCTGGACATCAAAGCAACATCATCAGATAGCATCATAAAGGTTAGAAAGTTGTAAATTTTTTGTGTATCTTAAAAAAAATGTGAGAAATTAAATGTTGTTGAGAAGTGGAAGGATTAAGAAAATAATGTCTACTAATAATACTGAAGAAATAATTATGGAAGGGGATAATGTAACAGTTAGCTGTAATTCAATACAGGTTACAGAAAATAGCTCAAACAATGTAGGATTTGAGGGAGGAAATATTAGTGAAGAAAGTGAGAATAGTAGGAAATGTTAATTTTGATGCTGGTATGATGATGGAAATACTGAGAAATTTTGGTGAAACATTAATTAAGAATAATAGAGAATTAAGGGAAGATATTAATAGTAGTTTAGAACAAAAACTAACTCAGAATAATGAGAAATTAGAACAAAAACTAACTCAGAATAATGAGAAATTTGAAAAACTAACTCAGAATATGGAAAAGAATAATAGGGAATTAAGGGAAGATATTGGTAAGAGTAATGAGAAATTAGAAAAGAAAATAGATCAAAACAGGGAGGATATGGAAAAGAAATTTATGGAGCTAGATAGTAGTACGATAAGAATGAGAAATGAAAATCATGGAATAATAGCAAGTGAGATAGGAAAAGTTTCAAAGAAAATGTCAGACACGAGCAGGGAAATATCTAACCAAAAAATTGAGGTTGATACTAAGTTTGAACATGTTAGTGTAAAATGTACAAAATTAGGTAGCCGAATGAATAGCATTTCAAGTGAGCTAAGAGAGATGATGGAGGCTACGAATGCAGATTTAATTCAGGTGCAAGTTAATTTCAGAGGGGAGATATCTGAAATACAGAAGGAGTCGGAAACACAAAGAAATAAATTGTCCGAAGAAGTTAAAGTTTTTGTCTATAAATTTGGATCAAAAACTAACTTTTGAAATTAACAAGTACCAAATTGTTCAAAATGAAAACTCCAATCCAGTACTGTTTATTACAGACTTGTCAGAGTACTCTAAAATTAAAAAGATACCGGAAGAATTGAAAATGATAGTTGTTAAAAGATGTGTCGTTCAGAAAACTTTAGACTGTTTACAAATGGTATCAGGGGGTGAAATTTCATATGAATCCTTTAAGAGGTTATTCATGAACAGATTTTGGAAGGTTACGATACAGCTACGAGTAATGCTTAGCCATAGACAATTTGATCCAGGAGAGGAAATAGCAATGACCGCTAAAAAAAAGGAAGCAAATCCAGGATAGTTAGAGCTGAACTGCAGAGCAAAGTATTGGAATGTAAGAGGGTTAACTATGTATATATGTCATAAAAAGGAGAAATAAAGTACAAAACAATAAAAAGGGTAAAGATAATTAAAGCAAAATACTTATGTAGCACACAGATAAAATACAATTGTGTCTAAAATTAAGAGATGTAAATATATTTGTGTAGAGAATGAATATATTGGTTAATGTGTTCAATAATTACAAAATGAACCAGGTTAAAAATCTTGAGTGTATAAATTTTTATGTCAATAATCTAAGAAAGTATTACCATTTTTTTAACTAAATAGTTCAGGGTACAGCATTTGCTATAAAAAAATTGTAATGTCAGATGTATGTATATAAACACATTAGACCAGAGCCAGTAAATAGTGGCGAGAAAAAGGCAAAACGTATGACGTGTATTAAATGCGTGTGTAGTGTTAAGTGCAAGTGATAAATACCGTGTGTTATAAGATTCAGGAGACTAAAAACCCAATTATAAAATTTCCAAACAAGTTGTAAATATTTATAATTATGTTTCTAGTGGGGCATATGTGGCAGTATTTTATATCACAACAATGTAAATGCCAGATCGATTATACTGTAAATAAGCATTATTGTATGACATTGATTTGAGATGTTTGTTAATTATAAGCATTGTTAGGAAATAAGTTCACACGACCTCACTGAAACTGACAATAAGAGCGGGCAACAATGAGCGAGGGGGTAAGTTGTTGATTAATTATAAGAGACAAACAAATGACGTCAGATTAGCGCGCTTTTCTGTAGAAATGGAGGGAATTTCTTCCCTAGAGCATATGTGTTCGTAATTTTGATTGGATATAAAAATAGACGCTAATGTTGGCGCGCTTTATTAACCAATAGCAGCTCGGTTATAATCTTTAGGCATATCGGCATATCCTACAAAATATCAGCTAGTGCATTTTTCAAAACGGCTGCGTCTTCCAGCTATGAGCTTAACAGTCGAAGGACAAAGGTTGCATTGTCGTCAGCATGTCACATACTTGGGCATCATTATGGATAGGAAGATACTGTGGAACACCCATCTACAAGATATTGCCAACAAAGGGCGAAGGCGACTAAAGTTATGTGCCCTCATCTTCCACAGCAGGGAAGTAAAATTAAAAACTAAGGTTGTGTTATATACGACCTTCATCTTTTGGTGGTCCTGTATGCGTATGTGGTCTGGATCAAAGCAACGACTCTAAATCAGCTGTGTTCAAAACAAATACATTACACAACATTATTACTACGGAAAATTCTGCTCGTACCACTTCTTACATCCAACCTCGTCATAAGAACTGAATTTCACATGCAAACTCTGGAGGAGACAATTGCCCACAGAGCTACACCAAAGTGGACGCGAATCAGACATCACACGTATACGCTGATACACAACATCGGCAGCGGCGAGCCCGAAATTGAATTATATAAGTCCTTCGTCTCTGGTGGTTCACGTACATATGTGGTCTGGACCAACGACTCCAAATTAGCTTGTTCAAAATAAATACATTACACAGCATATCACTTGGGAAATTTCTACGCCTACCACGTCTTACATCCAACTTCACCATAAGAATTGAACTTAACGTGCCAAATCCGGAGGGGACAGCTGCCCAAAGAGCTACACCGACGTGGGCGCGAATCAGACATCACTCAAATACGTTGATAGGCAACATCGGCAGAGGCGAGCCCGAGCATTAAAAATATCGTAGGGTAAAAGTCTTTTAGAACAGCTCGCCGTTCTTTCCCACGCGACCACCCCGGAGCTAACCGACCATACGCGCCCTGGCAGGGGCCCTTTAAATAAGTACATAAAAATGTAGTGCATTTGGATGTTTAATTCGTGTGTTGTATAGGGTCTTTCAACAAGAGTGTCCTATCTTTAACATGTCATAGCTGCCGTTGTTATTGACTTACAGCAGTCATTTTTTCATGTGGTTACAGTTGTTATTCAAATAGCCATGGAACGTTACAGCATTCAGCAACGCGTAGGAATTGTGAACATTTATTATCAAAATGGATCATCTGTTCGCCAAACCTCCCGTGTATTGCATGAAGTTTACGGCATACTTTATCGGACTTGAGGTTCTTTTAAGTGCGTAAATCTACGAGCGGGACCTCCGGCTTTACTTCCCTTCCGAAGGAAGCCATGCTAAAGGTTACATAAGTCGGGAAATATTTCTTTTGAAACAGTGATAATTTTGTAATTTATAGCCTTCTTTCGGACTGTTACTTTGCTAGATGAGCTCTCTTAGTAGTCAGAAAACTCCTGAAAGGGAGTTCTAATATTTGTCGAGTCATGCTTACTTGCACTTTGCTGGTGTTGACACTCTCTAATTTGATTCGTTGCTTTAATTTCTGGTGAAATATTAATGAGGGAGTAATTGCGCGGAAGAAAGTGCACCCTTCTCTTTATAAATTGGGGAAATTTCAGAATTACCTACTATATTCTGGGACCGCTGATGTTCATAAAGTAAATGTTCAGTCACCAAATTGGGTACAAAAGAGGAAATGCCTGTAGCCCTTGACCTACTTGTTATTCTTCCCATGGACAGGCAGCAAACATGGCTATACCCCTCCCCCCAAAATTGAGTTTTATCTGTGGACGCTCTTTAACTAATGTGATTCTGTGCGTAAAAGACCAGAAATTTAGCTAGGAGGCCCCTTTATCAGGTTTGAGATTCTTTTACGTATCGTAAATCCACTGGCTTTACTCCCCTTCCGAAGAAAGCCATGCTAAGAACTTTTACGCCCCAAAAAATTCATCTTCTCCACCGGGTTTGAACCTACCACCTCGGAAACTAGAGGCTAGTACGGTATCTCTAGACCATGGAAGATTACTGACTGAATACGTTCCATTAATTAGCCGTCTTTCTGGATAAAGGTCCCACAACCTCAGCAATGTTTCATCCAGTGATGTTCAAAGGATCTATAAACGGCCTTGTCTAATGGTTACAATTAATGGGCTGTAATGTTGGGTAAATAAAATGTGATCTGATGTTGCCCCGCTTTTTCCACAGTTCCTATATGTAAATGACATTTTAGTCATTAAGGGTGAGAAAAATCTTACCCTGCCGAAATATTCAAGCCCATCTATGAAGGCTTTTGATGTAGCGTTTCTTTTTTTCAGTCAATGTGACAAGAGATCCACGAGATAAAACATCAACATATTCCGACTTCATTCGTTGCCCTTTAAATAACATCATTGGAGATTTTGTCTAGCCTACAGCACTTGCATACCCTACACTTGATACATTTACTGCTTGCTCCGAAGCCACCAAATGGACATGCTTTAAACCTTTAAGTGCCATTACCCTTTTCATTGTCATTACAGATCCTTTGAGGCAATTTTATAAATTCAGATTAAGTAATGTTTCATTCAGATCAAATAATTTTCCAAATGTTTGAAAATACTACTAAACAATAGGGTGATTGAGATTTTGGAACCCCTGCCGGATTTATTGATTGGGATTTATGTTTCGATATGTTCGGATGCCTCTTCAAAAAACTCAGGTACCAATTTTTACCGGTCATCTCCTTATGATTGAAGGGATTTACCAACTTTAAACTCATGCCATGACTTTTAACTGTTACTTGGCGTGATTGTGGGGCCTCACTTCGCTGACCTCGGCCTGCTGTATTATTCCTTTAAAGGGGGTACCTGGTTGTAACGCAGTTTGCGTTATGGGCGTCGGTCGTGATGCTGTCTATGCCTCTCGGTGCCGTCTCCCCAATCCTCTTGTATGATGACTGGATGCTGATGAAACTCCTATGATTGTGTGGGTTACAGGAAGTGGGTAAGCTTGCCTGAGCTAGCTGAGCGGCGCAATTATTCCTCTTGTTCAGGTTGTCTGCGATTTACAAATACTTAGATAAAGTATAATAAGAACCCTCGTAATCTAGTTTAAATCTGCATGCATTGTTCTATATTCAACAAGGTTAATGGTGGTATACATTGACTTATAGTGTAATTATACTGTGAGCACACGAGAAGTTGTGAAATTTACTAAGTTGTAAATAATTATCGTAGGCAAGTATTTAAAATAAAGATTCATATATCTACGCATAGCAATGAGGTACGTGTTGTGAACTTACTATTCTGAATATTTCTTCAGACTATTTAAAGCAAAAACACTTGCCTAATTATTTCACCACCATGGCTAGCACGGCTATACACTGTGAACTGGCTAGTGACGCTCCTCTGTTTAGGCTACCTGGCTTTCCTAGCTTTGGAAATATTACCTTTAAACCTTATTGGTTCCTGTACTTATATAGTTCTGTCAACCACCTATAATAACCTAGCATTCAAACTCAGTTTAAATGCCAGGACGTTGAAACCTAACCTTTTAAACGTGTTTTTGCATTTGTGTCCTTTTAGCACGAAACTGTCTTCCTGATTTATATGCGTGCCTTTCGCAGTTGGTGTACCTTAACAGAAATTTAGCATCGCCCTTTTAGAATTGTACAACCTGCTCGGATATGTGTGCGTTGCTTCACATTACTTTCTTTTTACATATATATTTGAAATATATAATGGACATATAGACATGCTATTATTACCCTTAACATTACATATAACATACTTGCATACATATTAGATAGTTATTCTTATGACAATAGAGTCTACTGTTCATACCGGTGGCATTTTACAACCGCGAGAAACAACAAATATGTACAGGATGTATTATTACATAGAGAAAGGGGTTGACACTGTCTCACCTTATTATTCTGTTAACCTGAGTCTGTATAGAATGTAATGCTGGTCGAATTTTAAATAAATGGTAAAAAAAGAATAATACTCTTTGTTTCTGGGGGTAAAGATACATACATTCTCTTACAACCTTAGATGTGAGTTGCATACCTACTTCTACTAATATTATCATTCTAGCTTCCAATTCAGCTTGCTGTTGGGTATTAAGTAAAGTTTTCCTACCTAAATTTCGTTCAGTTGAATCACTTTTCAGGTGAGTTCTCAAGATCCGGCGAGGAATTTCTGAATGTAGTTTTACCGCTCGCTGAAGATGCCTAATTCAAGCATGACGAGCGCTTTTGTCATCACTTTTGCATTCCAGTTGGCTTTTTTTTCCATAGTAACTGATTGTCAATTCCGTAAGAAGTTTAAAATGTAGTCTATAATTGATAGTAAACCACATTTCATTCAATGCTATCTACTGTATTTTAAACAGTTACTGAACTGGTTCTGAAACCTTAAAGTCCGGACATATAAACATATTTACAGTAACCGATATTATTAAAATTCATTGGGTAATAAAGCTCGGGTTTTATAGCGCAGCCAATACTGAGCCACAGCCTCCTGTAACTACAAGCCATGCTGCTGATAAATCCGACAACACTGAGCTGAGACCGTAAATCATGGCTTTTTGTGTTCAGTTTCATGCATGTGTTCCTTTTTAGTATTGTGTGTTTATGCAGTTAGTGTGTTTCTGGAGTTATTTAAACTACGTTTCCTTCGTCTATAATCTCTGTTTGTTTACACTAATGTGAACACCAAAGGAGGTATGTAGTATTCCATCACTACTGTCCATTCCAAAATAGAGTGCCTCTCACTGTCAACAAACTCTTTGTATTATCCGCGCGAAAGTAGTTCGCAATCCCCGCCCCTAATGGCCGCTTCTTCCTCTCGCATGTGCTTGCTGAATAACACATACAGCTGAGCATTGTTTCAATCTACAAAAGGCGCCTTGCGTGAAAATCATGGTTCAAAATGCAACCGAAATAGCAATTGGTATTATAAGCATTCGAAAATGTACATTTTACTTACGTTAATCACAATCCTCAGGCAAATGTGCAACACCCAAATCCGAATCCTCCGAAGATGACTCAGCTATCATGCAGGAATCAGAATTATCCTCCAAGTTGATTACAAGCTTATCCACAACACTGTCGCACACAAAATCGAGTTCCCACATTTTATTCTCCTCTTCTATTATGTGCTTAATATCCGCCTGCCACATAGCGGGTATCACTTTCGCGATTGCAGTGTTGAAGTGCTCTTTCACTTCAGCCAGTTTGAATGTTTTATTGTTTCTAGCGACATAGCCTTTTAAAAATGACCAAACCAGTTCGATTGTATTTAAATTGCTATGATAGGGAGGTAATCTTAGCACTCGATGTCCAGCTTTAGATGAAAGATCGTCTATCACATATTTTCTTTCATCCTTGTCAGAAATTTCCTGTGCTATGTGCACTAATTCAACTTTTACACTATTTTCGTCGAAGGACACTTCTCTTTCCTGCAACCACTCTATCACATCTTGCTTACGCCAAGAACTGTTCGGGCGACGATAAAGTTGAACGCTATGGTAGGGTGCATTGTCCATCACTATTAAATTATTGGGTTCGAGTTTCGGCAATACACGTTCAAACCAGTTACGGAAAACATCGCTATTCATCTCCTTATGGTAATCACCTGTGTTTTAGACTCGAAAATGAGTAATCCACCGTCCACGAAACCACTGACGCTGCCAATATGGGTGACAATTAGACGTTTGCCTCTGCCACTTGGATTTTTTAATCCTTTAGATAAATCTGCAGGGAAAGCCTCTTCTTTTGAACCTACTGTAGTGTCTATCCAATCTTCAGAAGTTGTGTGCCCCTCGTTAATCCAAGTTACATCTAAATAATAAAATTTTCTACCTTCTGCCCGATACTGACGCACAGATCTAAGATATCTTCTTCTCCACAATACGATATCGTCTATATCAATGATCACATTATTCTTTGATCATTTTGAAAACGTGAAATCCATTTCTACCAATAATCTATAAAGTGTGGTTCTCTTACAATTGGAAGATCACAATCATTGTTGACAATAGAAAGCACTTTTCGAATGTCGGCGGCTCGTTTTTAAAGAAAATTTGGTGAACTTTATTTCTAAGGGCACCCTTTACAAAATCATCTATCTGTGCTATAACACGACGTGGTTTGATGCCTTTCTTCTTTGGGGTTTTTACGACACCAGTCTGTTTATATTCCCTGCGCGCTTTGGTTACACTTTTCGCTGAAACCCTGTAAACTCAGATGTTAGTTTTGTAATATTCACTACCTACTGCAAGTGTCGGGTATTTTTTAACAGTGAGTTGAAAACATTAAGTATTATTTGTTTTTCGCCACTTTTTAATGGTTTCCCACTTTTGTGTTTGAATAGTTTATTCGCACTATAAGAACCTTCCCTGCCATGAAAACTCAAATACCAACCGACTAATCATAAGATTTGGCCTGAGCTGAGCACACGTGTGCTAGCATATTATGATTGACTAATCGCTTATCATATTTCCTGTGTTTATCCCGTACTCAGATAGCACCTCTGGGAATTCATTGCTGCATTTCTGTATATGCAAGTCAGTGTTAGTGAAGCATACTGTTAGTAATTAACAAGCACGATACTCTCAGCGTTAGCTCAATAGCAGACGACATCAAGAAAATCGTATTTTGTAATATCTTAACAGTTAGTATTTTTCCATTACCTTTAGCAATGAGTTCTTATGATAATCGCAATAAAATTCGCAGTTCTATACTTTCCCTACCCCAATGTTTCATGATAAAACACATTTATTAAGGAACTATTTACATTGGCGTAAGCATACGTGCTTAAGTTCGTGACAAGCAGAAGCACGTGCTTTTGTTTACATCGGAGGGAACTCTGGTTTGGAATGGATAGTAGTTGCATTGAAGTATTTGTGGGACGTTCTCTCGGTAATTTTTCGGTGACCTAAACTTCTGTTTATTTTGATTATCTACAGGTGCCATGTATGCAACGTGTACCAGGATGCCAATCAAATATGACTCTGTTTTAAAAGTAACTAAAGCAGAAACCACTTTCCTCATACCTAAAGATGAATGCCGAAAGAAATGGTTAAAGCCATATCAACAGCTGACTGCTTTTCCGCTTCAAGCACTGTGGTTTGTGCCAAACATTTTCATGACAAATACACCACTAGATCTATTTGTCGCCAGCCTAATGGAGCGTGCTTCGAAGAGCTTCTCAGGTTTCCTAGATTGAAGGAGAATGTTGTTCCGCATGATTTCCATAACATTTTTCACCATCTTTCAACACAGGAGAAAATGCAGCGAGTGCATCCAGATGAAAGAGATGAAAAACTGTATAAACGTGAATGTGCCTTGGTGGATAACATTCTGGCTACTGATATAATTAATCTTAACTATCTGAAAGACAATTTCGAACATAAAATTGAAATGGCTTCATGGAAAACAAAACTAACAGATAAGAGGATGTGGTTTTGCAAAGAAAGCTTTGGTGGTACCCTTATATCTATTCTAGGTTATATTTTGTGTTTAAGCGAGAAATTGATTCTGATATTGTATGTAAAAGGAAAATTAACTAGGTTTTCAAGATTTGAAGTGGGTTTTGCCTGTCAACTTGAAACCAAGTAGGTGGTTGGTCGAGGGTTTGAAGGAATCCTTAGCATGATTACTCGGAAGGGAAATAAAGCAGGTGGACATGTGTCCTAGATTTACGGCACGTAAAAGAACCTCAAACCTTATAAAAAGACCTCTGAGCAAAACTTCCGTTCTTTCATTTCCAATATAGAATGGAACCATAAGAACTATAGTAGTTAAAGATGGTCCATAAATAAAACTGAATTTTAGTTTTTACATAGTGTAACCACAAAAGCTGTTAAGCAGGAGTTTTAATGAAGGGGAGGGCAAAACCACCTTACGAAAGAACTTCCCTTAACCTATCAACAGAAGTTTTGGAAACTATGTGATAATTAGCATGAAGAATACCATATTGACGTATGTAAAAGTGTGGTCTTGCTCATATACAAATATTCGCATTTACCTAGTCATATCATGAGTTGTGTCACAGCTTTAATGACTAATTCCAGGTTTAAATGAAAATTCTTTTAAAGCTTTTATACGTCATTTAATATAGCAGATTATGATGAACAATTTGCATTATCACTTCACCCAAATGTCCACCTTTAACCTTCACAAAAGCTTTTAAATGCCTTGGCCTATCGTCTAAGGCCTACGTCGTTTATGCCTACATCCGCCACTGTTCGCCTCGGAGATTTTTTTACGCTTTCAAGACTTGAAGAGCTAGTCTTCGTCTCCAAAATGTCCCACAATTACTGACCTGGACGATGGCCAATCCATCTGATTGATGAAATCTGGAACGTTGTGCTTGAGCCACTGCTAGTCTTCCGAGCTTTATGACCGGGGTGCTGTCCTGTTGGAAAATCCAGTGATCACCGGCGAACTATGTCTGGTTAAGAGGTTTCAGGACTTCCTCTTCATACACACTGGCAATGGTGCTGACCCCTTTTCTCAGAAATGAACATTGGTAGCCCTTTTGTACGAAACTCAACAACCAAGCCGCTACTAATTCTGGATGATAGCGGCGAAAAATCCGAGGAATAACGCGGCGGGTTTCCTCACTACTCCAAGCATACATTCTGTCGTCTTTCCTGTTGAATTTCTGCTCTATTGTAAAAGTTGTTTCGTCTGAAAAAAAAGGTTCTGCGATGTTGATTTATGGCGTGACGTCTAAGGAGGTTACATGATCTTTCTACTTTTATCTTATTAAGACGAGTGTTGAGCATGTTCCAGCCTGTTCATCTACTAGTAGGTTATTTGTTTATAGATTACTAATCTATTGGTAACCATTTTATCAGCTATTTTTGCCAGAATTGAAGTCAGTGATATGGGTCCATAACTTTTTGTTTCATTTGTAAGTTTTCCCGGTTTCAAAATTCGGATTACTAGTGCTTTGCACCAGTTTGATGGCATATTCTCTTGTTCGTACCATATTATATTAATAATTTCTAATAACATCCTTTAGCCCCTATTCCAAGATTTTTAATATACTCTGGATGTATAAGATCTGGTCCTGGTTGTTTTTAATGTCTTCATTTCCTGTTCTAACTCTTCCAATTGTAATTTTGAATCAAGAGGTACTCTTTCTGTTTTTTCTATTTATATCATATTGGATTTTATAAATATTCTGTTATCTTTTACCAAATGTTTTTCTAGTATATTAACTTTCTTATAATGTTCATTAAATTAATTGCTGTATCTTTATTGTTGTATAAATTTTGTTACCTTTTTCAATATATGTACTTTTGTTACTATTGGTGTACTTTCCACTTACATTGTTAATATGCTATGCTGTGGTACTATTAGTTGTGTAATCCAGCCAAGATAAAAATGTATCATAACATTGACGTTTTTCTATTACGTCTTCCTTATTTCTAGTGTTTCGAGCTAAATCTCTAGCACTGTTTCTATCAACTTTTAATGTTTTCAGTTTCTTACTCCAAAAGAGTTTATATTTTTTAGGTTTGCCTCGAGGGATATTTTTCTTTGCTGATTTTAATATTATATCGTTAAATTCCTTAACCATTTGACTAACGTTCTTTGATAAGTCCAAGCCCTTGTACTTCATTTTCTATAATTTTTTTTATATTTAGACCAATTAGCTTTTTTAAAACTCCAAGTATATCGTTTTTCCATATTTGGGCATTGTTACTTAGTATCAGTAATTGTAATTATGGCTCTATGTCCGCTTCCTCCATCTTCAGAAACTAATCTTCTTGAATTGTTGCTTTGGTCATCTGACACTATCTGGGTTAGTAGAGTTTCCTATGTTATGCATGTATGTGTTAGAGTCTGCATCTTGGTATATCAACTGTACCTGTTTAGTGTTTATAAAGTCTTGTAGTATCTTGCCTGCTGAATCTACGTCTTTATATCCCCATTGTCTTGAGTGTGCATTAAAATCTCTTAAGATAAATGTTTTCTTCTGTGGTTCTATTATATTCATATTTAGAACCTGATTACCAGGTGGGCTGTAAACTGAATAAATAGTTATTTTTTAGTATTTTCATATAAGTTGTTTATACAATTTTTGATTTGTCTTGCTCGTTTATTTCCTTGATTATAGTACATTTAGAACTTAATTCTGATTTGACTCCAACAATTATGCCTCTTGTCTCCGTTTATTCATACGATAAATATGATAATTTCTAAAATTGCAGTAGATGATGTCATCGCCATTACAATTTGCTTCTAAGATACTTTCACAGAATAATCCATAGAACTATTTGGACACACATTCTGGAGGCGAGGGAAAGAAACTTCCAGAAGAATCCGGTTATCTGCCGACAGGCACGACTTATCTCTATCTCCGACTGCCTGCCGCCGATCTACCAATAATCTTGGGCCATAGCCGCTGCTTCACAATATGCACAAATTTTAGGTAATTTTTACTGTACATAAATCCCAGTCAACCTCGCAATTCAAATTGTGTTACAGCAAGTGTGTACTGACGAAATCCGTACGACTATCCTCAAGATCTCAGATAAGACTGACCCATTTAGCAGCATGAATTGTAACTAAAGAAAGCTGTGGATGAGTTTTCTTAATCCAGCTAGTCTGATTTTGAGGTTATATCTGGGTCGCGGAGATAAAAATAAAATTTTCAAATGTATATATGGAATTGTAATCACAATATTGCATACCATAATATTTTATGATAACAAATATAGAATAACATTACCTCATTTTCTAATATTAAATTGATTTCTATAAAGCACGTGTTGACACGTATTTCTTGCTGTTGCGTTGCTCCAGTACCGCCAACATCGATTTTCGGAAGTCATTCCATACACACGAACGTAGTTCTTCAACATAAGTGTAGAGTGCTCACTCCTCCACCTTGCCAAATTGAGCATATTGGACCGTATTTCCCGCCGTGGCTTAAATTGTTCCCGGGGGTCTCACGATAACTGGGCGCCTATTTAGTGTGTCATAAAGCTTTCGGCGGCTGTTACCCAACAAAATCCACTTTACAGTAAACTGTGTATTCAGATGAAGGAAAGTGACCATATAAATTAGCTTACTCTTCCTTTAAGGCATTTCTCACACCCTAAAAGTGAAACAATAGATTATTTGCGGAAGGGCGGCTGGCCATATAGTCCCATTTGGCCTCAGGCCAATATGAGCAAATAAGAATTATTTGCCAGCTTGGAAGTAAAATTAGTTTGGTGTTCTTTTGAAATAAAGGACATTTAGTTTCGGCTGTAGATATAATGATGGACGGCTTATTCACACATTTAAATCAAACGTCATATAAAAGAAACAATAAAGGACAAAAAAAATCCTAGCTTCCTGTTATAATGTACTGTATGTGAGTAGGAGCTTCTCAAAGAGTTTGGTCGTAATAATATGCACTATAATGGGCCATGCTGAAAAAAATATTTAGGTTTGTAAGTTGGTAACACTAAAATGTAAATGGTGGACGATATGGGTTTAGCGGCGTAATAGCCGCAGAATTGTGATCTAGAATAAACTGAGAACGGCCAATATTGTTTTCGAGGAGTCTGTAAGCAGAATGAGCTGCAGGAAATTTATAAGACACGGCCAGCAGGTAAGTTTGTTATGTCTGAAGTGGGTGCCTCGAATTGTTGCTAACAAAATAATTTAACCTAGCATTAAGGTTAATTTTCTAGTCAGGATTTTTCTCTACTACTCCACAGTTTTAACAAATCAGGTGAATGCCACCGAAACAATTTGCAGCATTGTAGAGCATCGTTTGCTATTTGCAGATTGCAAAATCCTTGGACTTGAAATATTTTGAAATCCACAATGGCTGAATGTGTTTTCATTGTTTATTGTTAAAGATAACTTAGGCATACCGCTGGTGGGTACAATGTTATAACAAATTTGTGACCAGCGCAATTGGCTGGAAAATTTGTAAATCTGAAAGCACTAAAGGGATGATAAGTTTTGCAATGAACTGTAATTCTGTTATAGCCAGAGACAGGAGCTTACGCAGAATGCCTTTTTAAAGTGCCAAATCTATGTTCAATTTGAAAGTGAATCGGTACGAATTAAGACCTTTGTGATTGAAATGCCAGTTTTATGTTGCCTCTTTAAATTTAAAGGCCTAGTTTACGAAATAAATGCTTTTTGTTGCCTTTATTTCATTATTTATCTATTATTTATTAAACATTTCCTTCAGGTACATTTTATTTCAATAACCGTTAGTCCGTGACAATGAAAGTTGGTTTGCCGAATGTATAATATTGTCTAAGTTGCAGACAACATAGGCATCCTTCATTCAGTTCATTATTTTCTTTGCAACAATGAGTGCTGCCGCGCAAATGTATAAATAACAGAAAGCGTTTGAATTATCGCTTGTGTTTATTTTAAAAGGCAACAATGAGTGCGGGTCTAACTTCGTTTTTCTTTCAGTTTTCATTGCAACGTTGTTGTACCTAACAGCAAGATCTCGAAATTCAGCGTTTCTTTACGCAGTAAATTACAAAGTTACGTTAATACTTTTGGATCCGACGTATTTTGTACCGTCGGTAAAGTACTCATGCAAAATATGCCAGCAGCCAGTGAACTGCAAAAAGAAGACAAGTATTTTATATCACAGCATATCGGCACAATCAAACACAAAAATGCACTTTTCAGGGCTACTAGAAAGAAGATTTCTTTGCTTCCAACAGTAATTACAACACTGAGTCAAAAATCCCAGTTTGCATTCGACTTATGTAAAGCTTTCTTCAATGCCGGAATCCCTTTGTGGAAATTACACAATCCTACATTATCACAGTTTTTGGAGAAGTATACTAACCAAACTGTACCTAGTGAGTCAAGTTTGCGAAAATGTTATGATGGCATGATGAAAATCATTAAAGATAAAATGAAAAATAAGATGATCTGAATTTCTATCGAGTAAACTGATACCATGGGTCGTTTCATTACCAATGCTGTTATTGGACCATTAGATTCTACAGAAGATGAATCAATGAAACCATTCCTGCTTACAACAGAGTGTCTTGAGAAAGTTAACAATTCAACTATCGCGCAGTTATTTATCAGTTCATTAAAGTTGCTGTGGCCTGAAGAGATTCAATATGACGTCTTACTTTTCATCAGAGATGCTGCACCATATATAAAAAAAGGTTGGAATAGAGTTAAAAGTGCTATTTCCAAACATGCTTCACGTGACCTGCGTAGTACATGGCTTTCACAGGGTTTCAGAAGAGATACGATGCTTGTTTCCGGATGTTGACAAATTGATTTCCAGCATTAAGAAGATCTTTGTGAAAGCCCCATCAAGAATCCTGACATTTAAATCCGGACAATATCATCTTACAGTGTGCCCCACGGCGATGAATATGATGTGAAATATTGTCCAACAGATGTCACACTATGCCATGCACTAGCTCAACACATGTCACGTATGTCATATGTTTATGCTGCCAACATATAACAAATTAATGCCGCCAAAACGAAAATTAATGCCGCGAATGCGGAAACGACCACAGAGTGTAGCCTAGGGATCTTAGACAACCTGTGCTCTATGAATTAACGGAAGGTTACGCTTACCTTAGACTTTTTATTTATGTAAGCTTTCGAAAGGTTAGGTTTAGGTTAGTTTTTTTTATATAAGCTTACGTTTCTGAATTCTCGAAAGGTTAGGTTTAGGTTAGTTTTTTTATATAAGCTTACGTTTCTGAATTCACGAAAGGTTAGGTTTAGGTTAGTTTTTTTATATAAGCTTACGTTTCTGAATTCAGAAAAGGTTAGGTTTAGGTTAGTTTTTTATATAAGCTTACGTTTCTGAATTCACGAAAGGTTAGGTTTAGGTTAGTTTTTTTATATAAGCTTACGTTTCTGAATTCACGAAAGGTTAGGTTTAGGTTAGTTTTTTTTATATAACCATAGGTTTCTGAATTACTTTTATATATATCCTTGTTTTAATTTGTTACCACTGTTTACATCAAAGCACGCGAGCTTTGCTCACGTGCGTTCCTAAACTTACGTTTCTGATTCACGGGAGGTTAGGTTAGGTTTAGTTTTTTTTATATAAACTTACGTTTCTGAATTCAGGAAAGGTTAGGTTTAGGTTAGTTTTTTTTATATAAGCTTACGTTTCTGAATTCACGAAAGGTTAGGTTTAGGTTAGTTTTTTTTTTTATATAACCATAGGTTTCTGAATTACCTTTATATATACCTATCCTTGTTTTAATTTGTTATCACTGTTTACATCAAAGCACGCGAGCGAAGCGAGCGTGCGTTCCTAAACTTACGTTTCTGATTCACGGGAGGTTAGGTAAGTTTAGGTTTAGTTTTTTTATATCAGCTTACGTTAATGGATTCACGGAAGGTTAGGTTTAGGTTAGTTTTTTTTTTTATATAAGCTTACGTTTCTGAATTCACGAAAGGTTAGGTTTAGGTTAGTTTTTTTTATATAAGCTTACGTTTCTGAATTCACGAAAGGTTAGGTTTAGGTTAGTTTTTTTATATAAGCTTATGTTTCTGAATTCACGAAAGGTTAAGGTTAGGTTTAGGTTAGTTTTTTTTATATAAGCATAGGTTTCTGAATTACCTTTATATATATATATATATATATATATATATATATATATATATATATATATATATATATATATATATCCTTGTTTTAATTTGTTACCATTGGTTACATCAAAGCACGCAAACGAAGCGAGCGTGCGTTCCTAAGCTTACGTTTCTAATTCACGGGAGGTTAGGTTTAGTTTTTTTATATAAGCTTACGTTTATGGATTCACAGAAGGTTAGGTTTAGGTTAGGTTTTTTTATATAAGCTTACGTTTCTGAATTCACGAAAGGTTAGGTTTAGGTTAGTTTTTTTATATAAGCTTATGTTTCTGAATTCACGAAAGGTTAAGGTTAGGTTAGGTTTTTTTATATAAGCTTACGTTTGAATTCACTAAAGGTTGGTTTTTTTATATAAGCTTACGTTTCTGAATTCACGAAAGGTTAGATTTAGGTTAGTTTTTTTATATAAGCTTACGTTTCTCAATTCATGAAAAGTTAGGTTTAGGTTAGTTTTTTTTTTATATAAGCATAGCACGTGTTGAGTTAGAATGCTAAAGACAGTATTCTCACATCCCGTGCAAACCATTTTGCTGTATATTAAATACGCGCTGTTAATTTGCACGCGTTGCGTTTCAACAAAATCGCAGAACAACAACAACAAATAGCGGTAACAACGGCGCATCGCATTTTTAGCCGATTTCACATTTTTATTTACGTTGGCAGTACCCAATTTGCATGTAATTTTTTGCAAAATGGCTACGTTTGTTTACTTCCTGACGCGATTTTCCTATATAACTAAAATACCTTAAACGGGCGGGCAGGTGGGCACCAGCTATAGACGAGACCACATCGTGTTCTAAGCTCACTCTTAAGGTAATTTATTCGCTTTCCTTTTGATTTTATAAGCATTTTCTACGGGCACACTATAAGATAATATTAGCCTTAAATCCTTTGCACCAGATGTACCTCTGCCCCCACAACCTATCATAACGAGATGGACATGGATCTCAGCAGCACTTTACTGCACTTCAAATTTCCAGAGTATAACTGAGGTGGTGAACGCTCTGGAGGGTGAAGCATCTTCAATTGTAGCAGCCAAGAAACTTCTCAACTCTTTGGAAGTGAAAATGATTTAGCTTTCATTGCGGCCAAGTTTGGGTTTCTGCCACAAGTGATCTGCTAGCTTCAAGAAAGATGACAACCTTTAACGAAGTGTGTGAAAATTGTGGTTGATGCAGAGCAATGGCTGGACAGTGTACCAGGGAAACAGGGTTCATTAGTTAGCAAAAAGTGTAAAAAAAAAGTGTTATCAAAAAATTGTGATCTGGATAAACTTAGAAACATTTAAAAAATTCTACAAGGTGACAATTCTGTTGCAGTTAAAATGGATTCTACAATGATATGTTTTGGATTTGCTCCAATAACCTCTGTCGATGTTGAGAGGTCATTTTCTCATATGAACAATGTGTTATCTGACAGGAAACTCAATGACCCTGGAGAACTTAGAGAAGCATTTGGTTGTCATGTGCAACGAATAAGACATTGCAATACACAGGCCTTTTTAAAAGCTATTTCATTTTTGTGTCAATTACAACACCAGCATTTTGTTTAAAACTTTGAAGTTCTTTAAAATATGACGATCGAATTATTGAATAGTGTAAATAAATGGGTTTTTCTAATTGCCTTTTTTGCCTGTTTTAGTACTTATAATGTCTTTTTTTCCCTGCCTATTTTAATGATTTATAATGCCTTAACTTCTGGTCTCTGGCTATAGCTATATTGATGGACTTCGGGCACTTCCCGAATGCGTAGGCAGGATCACATAAATAAAAGCAAGCATTGGCTCAAAGCTTGCTATTTCTAAGCAGTTGCTCGGTTTTGTAATAAAAATTTTTTTTCCTGATTTATCCGGTTTAGGGGAAGAATAAAGCCACTGCTCACTTTTAGCAAGCAACTCTTTGCCTACTTTCAGTTGTTTAATGCGATGGTGGAATTCGTGATATTGGGGCCATTCCATGTGACGGAATGAGACAATTGGAAGGTTTTGTTTCTCTATATTGTTCCAGAAATAACTTAAAACAAATTGTGAATGTTTATTTTATTCATAACAGTGAATTTCGATCGTAAGGATAACAAAAAGCATGAAAGAGAAAATATCTTGTTAATTGAAGTAAAAATGTGAAGTAATTTTCCTGTGACAAAGGGACATGGACAAAAAGGAAGTTCCGTCTGAGTTAAAACAACTTGGAAGTTTTGTGAAACTATACAGATGTTCTGATCATTTCAGTAATGAATAGCCATATATGAAGTAGGGCCATCCCATGAAAAATTAAAACCAAGATGGACAATTATTTGTTTATATAAAGTGAAGGTTTGATAGGTATTAAATTTAAAGTAAAATATACCTAAGCATGAGAAATTGTGTAAAAATTATTACTTCTCTATTATTATGATTTTACTGCAGGGTGACAACAAATGTCGAAAGAAGTGTTTAAGGGTAAGTTTTAAATAATTTTGAAAATTAATGTGTTTTACTTACGTATAGACTCTTCAGTTAGATTTACATTAAATTTTTTGTTCATTGTACTTCATATTATACCTTGCATTGGATCTTTTAATTTATCATTGTTTAAATGTCCCATTCGTCATATAGAAAATTATTTTTTGTTTGTTTGTTCATTCTTTCATTTAGTCCCACTGTGAGCTATGCTCAGGGACATTGAACACGTCATACAATTATGGAATGTGCAACATAACTAATAAACATATCCGCATCAAGAATTTTAACTAATAACATACCCAACACCAAGAACATTTCTCCTTCTCCTCTCTCTCTCCACACCATGCATTATTTAAGAAATGAAAATTTGCAAACCATCACCATTCCAAGAGTAAACATCTCAACATGCATTACAGTAGGACAATAACAAATAAGTGTAAGCCACCATCATATGCCATCTGCCCTATGTATTGAATATTTATGTGTTGCACGACATATTAAAAAGTTCCTCCATAGTACAGGGTGAGCCAAAAGACTCCGAACCGCCTGCGCTGTGTTTTCCCTGCCCGCAACCTCGGCGCTCATTGCCATCTGCTGCTATCATAGAAAGGCACGGATGAAACCATACAATATGTTTAAAACTACTTTTAAAGGCTTTACTTACCAACTTTATGAAAGGAGATGCTGAAACTGGCCACCATCGTTGTCCATACATTTTTGGCACCTCTTTAGGAAACTATCCATCATGGAATTTTTGGGGAGAATTTTCCAAACAATGACCAATGTCGTCTAATGTTTCTTCGGTAAGAACCAAACACCGTCTTTTAGATTTCTTAGCCTGAATGCTTCCTGTGGCCTGAAATTTACTGTAAAGTTCCTGGATTGTTTTATGGCCTGGAACTTTTACACCTGGAAATCTCTCTGCAAATCGCAGTTTCACTTGGCGAGCTGACCAAGTTAACACATACGAATCATAAATAAATACACGCTGTGCAATAGAAAACATATACTGAGCCATAATATATTTGTGACTAAGTACAGAACAAAATAATAAATAACTCATAATAACTGAACTACATCACATCACCGTCAACTCAAAACTGCACTTCACACTGCACAGCAAAACCACAACAGCGTGATTTTTGTTTATAGCAGCAGTGCGTTATCATGCTTTTATCATATTTCCACACTCCCAGTGGAAAATCACCGCACAGCCGGTAATATTGTTCTTAAAATACCCCTCCAGGGTAACTTAAAATATGAAGTTTACAAGACAAACCCACACACCCTGGAAGAACTAAAACAAAGTATCCGCCAGGAAATTTTTCAGCGTGAACTACAGTGAGTGATGGATAGTTTCTTAAAGAGGTGCCAAAAATGTATGGACAACAATGGTGGCCAGTTTCAGCATCTCCTTTTGTAATGTTGGTAACTAAAGCCTTTAAAAGTAGTTTTAAAAATGTTGTATGGTTTCATCCGCGCCTTTCTATAATAGCGGCAGATGGCAAGTGCCGAGAATGCGGACAGGAAAAACACTGCGCAGGCGGTTCAGTGTCTTTTGGCTCACTCTGTATATGGGGAGTGAGTATACAAGAAAGACTTTAGCTCTTCTTAAAGATGTTACGTTGATGAGGCTTGCCTAATAGTTTTAAGTAGCATGGAAGGTTATTATAAATTGTTATTGCAGAATAGCAACATCCTTTCTGGAAAAGTTTTAAGCTATTTGCTGGTCTATGCAAATTGCGTGCATGCCTTGTATTGTGGTCATGCACAGCAAGGTTCATTGTGAAGTTATCATAATTATCTGTAAGGTAGCTCAAGAGAGAATACAAGTGAGTAAGAATTTTTTGGGTTTTGAACAAGCGTCTACAGGGATGACAGGACCCAACACCACACATAATACGCATAGCCTTTTTTTGTAATATAAATGCTTGCTATGTGCCGAATTACCCCAAAACATTATTCCAAATCGCAACAGGGAGTGAAAGTAGGCAAAATATGCTGTTCTTAAATGCTATTATTTTGAAACAATATTTGTTTAATGCTGATGTGTATAATCAGTGAACTTTATGTGATAAATATCCAACAGCACAATAACCTCATATAACACTAGAACATAACACTGGAGAAAAGTTTTAATAACTGCCCCATTCCATCCAGACCAGTATATGTGCATCACTAAGTTCAGCATGGCATGTTTTAATTTAGATTCTGAGAAACACTTACTTTATAAATGAGCTGTATATTTTAAAATATGCAGGTTATACCTTTGCAAGTAGTGTACTGTAGGCATATATCTTATAAAATACCCTGTGCGAGATTAATGATTTAGTTAAGCAGTTTTATCAACTGGACTATATATCACTGCAAGCTCCTGGGAACAAAGGATGTTGCGACAGCGCAAGAGAATGAAGAAAAAGAAAAACTTCAGATGTGTTTTATGACACTATTGCAAAGGCATATCAGATATTAAAAAAGGAAAGCTCTGATAAGAAAGTGGGAAATCAAAATTCTTTTCATTGCGACCCAAATTTGTCCTTCCAGTCAGTGAAATGCCTCTTTACAGCTGCTTGTGTTGCAATCATAAGAACATCAATTTACACTTGACTGCTCTGTGTGGGTATAAGGAGGATATTCCTAAAACATTACTACTAATAAGTACATTTGTATGCAATCCTGAAAATTGGCATATTAGAACTCCCAACAGATCACAATCTTTACAGCTGTTAGCTGGATAAGTCCTGGAATGGTACAAAGTTATGCACTTGTCAGTGACAAAATATCACATGACAAATATGCTGCCAATACGGTCCTTCAAAGGCAAGTTTCTTGACAGTAAACTTACAGGAGTTATCAACAGTTAACATTTTTTTAGCCACTGTAAACAGTGTTATTCTGTATGTAATTTAAGTCACCTTCAGGAAGAGTTTGAAGTTTTGTTAAATGGAACTTACCAGCTACAGGTCATGGGAAGGGCAGTGTTGTTGGGATTGGTGGAGAACTGAAATTAAATTGAGTTTTATTTATGGACGCTCTTTAACTACTATGGTCCTTAGCGCCCCATTCTAGATTGGGCATGAAAGACCGATAATTTTGCTCAGAGGCCTCTTTATCAGGCTTGAGGTTCTTTTACGTGCCGCAAATCTACGACACAGGACCACCGGCTTTACTTCCCTTCCGAAGGAAGTCATGCTAAGGATTTTTACACCCAAAAACATCCATCGCCCTCCGCCAGGTTTGAACCCACGACCTTGGGAACTAGAGGCTAGCACGGTATCACTAGTCCACAGAGGACGACAGTGGAGAACTGAAGAGATTAGTATGGTATGCTGTATTAGGTGGAAAACACATGGTTACCAATGCAGTCTCTATTTAAAATCCTTGGTATGGCTTCCTTCAGAAGGGAAGTGAAGCCACTGGTCTCTTGTCATAGATTTACGACTTATAAAAGAACCTCAAGCCTGATAAAAAGGCCTATGAGCAAAATTTCCAGTGTTTCTCAGTACAATTTGACATCTCCTTGTGGTTTACCGGGAAAAATGTGAATCAGTTGGGGAATTTAATGGCATACTGGCAAGTTGCCATGGTAGCTTAGCGATTAGAGCAACCGGGCGGAGACCGGGAGCTCTGTGGTTCAAATCCCAGCTATGGCATTGAATTTTTTCAGTCATCTGATTATACCTTTCCAACCCTGTCCAACACGCGGCTTGCATGGAAGAACAATTAATTTCATTAATTGACCTAATAGTGGTTGAAACTATGAAGTCCAGGACTTAAAGTACTTACAGCAATGTAGGTCGCCATTGGGGTATGTCATCTCAATACAATTTGAGATCTCCTTGTGGTTTACTAGGGAAAATTACGAATCAGTTGGGGAATTTAAATGTGTATCAGCAAGTTGCCATGGTAGCTCAGTGGTTAGAGCAATCAGACAGAGACCGGGAGATCCATGGTTCAAATCCCGACTATGGCATTGAATTTTTCTGTCCAACACACGGCTTGTGTGGAAGAACAATTATTCCATCTCTAGCATTGTTTATTTGCGACCAATATAGCAGCTATCCATGTTGTGTTTAACAAGCACAGGTGACATATTAAGATGTGAATCTCGATATTTGAGGTGTGACGGAAGTGCAGTGCAGTGGTTATACAACAAAGTGTGTGTCACAAATAATGGTTTTGAACATGGAAACTCAAGTAGGTCATCACAGGAATTATCAACTCTCAAAGTAGGAGGATAATTCAACATTTTAAAGTTCTGCAAAGAAAAACAACAAAAACTGTTAGGATCTTCCTTTGCAAAGGAATGCAAAGTGTGCTATATTCCTAGTGAATTTGAAAAGCTAACATTTCAGGCACACAAGTTTCAGCTCCAGGAAAACACAAAATCGGAAAAGGAGATTCAAAGTAGATAATTTTGATAAGTGCGTCATACATAGAACATTTTTAGAATATTGTGAAAACTGCAAAGAAACTCCAACAGTGAAGAAGTTGTTCAATGCCATAAAACGAAAATTAATTTTGGTACAGAAATCATTCTGGAGGATTCTGAAAGAAATGGACTTCAAAAAAACAAAAGGAAGAATTTCTGGCACATTTTAGTGGAATGCCAGATACAGTAAAGAATTATTGCCAACATGATGAGATTCTTGGTGTTTTGATTAATAAATCTGCTAGCCAAAGAGCAATACTTATTTATAATTAAAAGAAGTGTTGGTAACTGTGATGTTGAATTCATTATTAAAAATATGTTGAGTGTGCTTATTGTTACTGCATCACAAAGGCACTTGGTTTTTATGGCTGTAGAAGTACTTCCAGAGGGAGATGTCCTTCCATCCTCAGCTGAAAGTGACGATTAACTTCAACTGCCCCACCTCTTGCCCTCGTGTATAGAGTAGAAGGTAAAGGTAAAATTGCTGCTCTATGTTAAGACTAATTTGCTACTTGAATCATTTTCTTTATTTCCTATTTCTCCTGGAACCACTGTCATCTGTAGTGAAGGTGAGAACTGGAATGTCTTCCCTTTCATCTTCCCCAAGCTGATTGCATAAGCTACATCACGGCGTGTAATGGTGAGATTTCAAAATTCAAAACATTCTTGATATTGTGAGGAATGAATATCTCCTCCCAGATTTCCAATTGTGAAGCAACATGAATCGCTTTAAGTAGCTTGATGTCATGGCCTATCTCATGATTTGAGATCCAGAAGTGGTTGGCAAAAGCAGATTTAACCAATTGTTTTAATTTAATATTTCTTTGATGTTCTCCCAAATGTATTTTCAATCTCTCTTTGTTCGACCAATGTAAGAACCCTCACAGTGTTAACATTGAATCTGTTACATTCCTGAGTTTTTACTTTCTCTACTAAGTAGGGGAAGTATTGCATTCCACCCAAAAATTTGATACCGAGATTTCTCCAGAAATGCATATTTTGAGGCTCCCTGAATAAAAAAAAAATCATTTTTAGAAAAAGGTCCATGTCTGTGTCTGTGAACACATAACTCAAAATGAAAAGTTGGATAAATGGTATTTAGGTTCAGTATCTTTCAAAGATGTGACACAAAGATTTTTAAGAAAATGCTCCACCCCAGATTACCCTTCACATGGAACATTTATTGAAAATTTTTATTTTCTTAAAGATGGCTCTAACGATTTTGATTAAAATATCATATGTTTAAGATATTTTTATGACAAATAAAATGTATATCATGAATTTTCTGGGAATGTCCCCAAAAGTCCTCTTTATTCTGAATGACTTTTGCATAACCGTAGGAGATAGACAAAATTTTACTATACAAAAAATGTAGATCTCGTTAAAACACAATTTATGTCATATACATTCTTTTTTTCCGAGTGAACCATTTCCGAGATATTCCTTGTTATTTGTTTCAATTTTCCAATACTTTTACTTTTCCTCAAATGGGAAATCATTATTTGTTTTTATTACTTTCTCTACTACTTATAGTAAGTAGGCGAAGTATTGTATTCCACCCAAAAATTCAATACCGAGATTTCACCGGAAATACATGTTTTGAGACCCCCTGAATCAAAAAAAAAAGCATTTTTGGAAACATGTCCGTGTGTGTGTCTGTCTGTGAACAGCATAACTCAGAAACGAACAGTTGGATAAACACCAAACTTGGTATTTAGGTTCAGTATCTTCCAAGGATGCGACACGAAGGTTTTCAAGAAAATCCCCCCACCCCAGATTACCCTTTACATGGAAGATTTTTTTGAAAATTTTAATTTTCTCAAAAATGGCTCTAACGATTTTGATTAAAATATCATATGTTTAAGATATTTTTATGACAAATAAAATGTATATCTTGAATTTCCTGGGAATGGCTCCAAAAGCATTCTTCATTGTGAACGACTTTTGCATAAATGGTAAACCATAAGAGATAGACAAAATTTTACTACACAAAAAATGTAGATCGCGTTAAAATACACAATTTATATCATATACATTTTTTTTGTTGAGTGAACCATTTTCAAGATATTACTTGTTATTCCCTTAAATTTTTCAATACTTATTTTCTCAAATGGGAATTCGTTATTCATTTTTACTTTCTCTACTACGTATAGTAAGTAGGGGAAGTATTGTATTCCACCCAAAAATTCGATACCGAGATTTCACCGGAAATACATGTTTTGAGATCCCCTGAATCCAAAAAAAGCATTTTTGGAAACATGTCCGTGTGTGTGTGTCTGTGAACAGCATAACTCTGAAACGAACAGTCGGATAAACACCAAACTTGGCATTTAGGTTCAGTATCTTCCAGAGATGCGACACGAAGGTTTTCAACAAAATCCCCCCACCCCAGAGTACCCTTTACATGGAACATTTTTCGAAAATTTTAATTTTCTCAAAAATGGCTCTAACGATTTTAATTAAAATATCATATGTTTAAGATATTTTCATGACAAATAAAATGTATATCTTGAATTTTCTGGGAATGTCGCCAAAAGTATTCTCCATTGTGAACGTCTTGCATAACTGGTAAACCATAAGAGATAGACAAAATTTTACTGCACAAAAAATGTAGATTACGTTAAAATACACAATTTATGTCATATACATTTTTTTTGTTAAGTGAACCATTTTCGAGATATTGCTTGTTATTCCCTTAAATTTTTTCAATACTTATTTTCTAAAATGGGAATTCGTTATTCATTTTTTTGTCTTGGATATACAAAGAGTTATAATCTGTGGCAAAGGGAATGGTGCTGCACCTAGCAACCAGCTATTAAGAGATATGTATGTGCTTAAAGGCTACTGTTTTTCTATATTGCCCTTGTAAATATATTTTCCCCTTACATCTACAAGAAAATTAGCAATAAGATAGAGTCTGCAAATGTTTATCTCGATTAACATGAAGTAGATGGAGAATAAGCATTTGTAGAAATAGTTTGTACAAGAGTAGAGAAAGTCATGTGAGTGTAACATCAGATTTTTTTATGTTCTGGACATGCAAAGAGAATTGAATACTCCACATAGCAACCAGCTCTTAAATGATTTGGCTATTGCTTAAAGCTTACCATATTCCCCTTGCACCCACAAACAAATTAGCAATAAGATAGTTTCTGCAAAGGTTTATCTTGATTAACATGAAGTAGGTGGAGAATAAGCATTTGCAAGAATAGTTTGTACAAGAGCAGAGAAAGTCATTTGAGTGCAACACATCAGATTTTTTAAATCATCTACTCTGTTAAAACAAGGATGTATAACATATTTCTCAAATTAAAAGTATTTTGAGGTGCAAGCTGGATGTTGTATCTATTAAATAATTTTTCAAACTGTTTGAACATGCCTGGGTGCTAGGTGAGTTTTTATATATATATATATATATCGTATTTATGCGAATCTAATGCGCAGCTTTTTTGACCAAATGTAGTACTCAAAATCGTGCGCATTAGATTTGAGTGAAAATCCGTTCCGTAGAACGCCAATAACTCCATTCAATTTTGACGCAGTAATTTGTATCACAAAAATGTAAATGTCAGAGTGATTGTAGTGTGAATATGCATTGTTGTGTGACATTGATTTGAGATGTTTGTTGATTGTAAGCATTGTCGAGAAGTGGGTTTATACGGCCTTACTGAAACTGACAATAATAGCGTGCAATAATGTAGCGAGGGGGTGAGCTGTTTATCATTATTAGAGACGAGCAAATGACGTCAGAGTGGCGCATTTTTTTAGAATTTGCTGGAACATTTTTCCCCAGAGCATATGTTTTCATAATTTTCATTGGATATAAATATAGACGCTAATGTTGGCGCGTTTTATTAACCAGTAGCAGCTCAGGTATAATATTTAGGCATATTGGGGCGAGGAAGTATAAATTCAGTGTCAGAATCAAGTTTCACGTAGTTCAACGGAGGCAGTCATAGTGAATACATTGCACAGTTTATCAATTTGCAGGTAACGCGTAGCAAAGTTATGAAAAATCTCTCGTGTCGTAAAGTTAATTACACAAAAAGTTGAAATACGCGAATTAATAATGGGCAGTAAAGAAGTTATTATAACAGTTTCAGTTTGGCGAGTGTCAAGATTAATAGGTGAAAGTGAATAATGTGTTACGACAATAAAAGTGTAAAACGAATTCTTTTATCAGTGTTATCTTTGGATAAAAACTCCTTTCCGTTTACACACCTGTATAAGATAAGTGCTTGACCGAGAAATCATAGCTAGCCGGAGGACAGTGAACCCAAAATTAAATACAATAACAGGCGCTCAGTAAAAGATAACACGAAGTGACCGCGACAAATTGTCTTTCATATTTGCGGCAGATAAATAGTAGCATCTTTCGACTACAAACATTAATACCACTACATATTGTTTCCACAACGTGGGGCGAGCAATAATAATACCACCGCAATTTTAGTTTGTTTATTACATCACAACGGATTGGTGGAGTTTTAACATGCATCTGGAAACTTGCAACAAGCTAGCCGCTCATTTATCATTGGCTTATTATTGAGCATTTTTAGTTACAATATGGAGGGCAAGGGCAAACACAAGAAAGTCTTATGATGCTACTTTAAAGTGTAAAGTAATCCTTTATGCTGAAAAAAAAAAATCGTAATAGAAATGCAGGAAGGGAGTTCAATGTATCAGAGAGCAACGATCACTTTTGGCGAAAACAGAAATTGGCATTATTTGCTACTAAATCTAGTCATTCAAGAAATGTTGCATTTCAAATGCTTTGGATGGCAGCAAGGATGACAGGGAGAGAGGAAATGATCCTGTTTCTGATGTGGACGCTTCCGAGGATTTCAGTGATGAAAGCATCAGTGAATAATGGTGATTCACGCTTGTATTTTACTACTGTATTAATAAATTCATTTTGAATGTGTACTTTCCTTATTTCATGTTCACTAATTTTCTTCTTCAACAATGTGTCACCTAACAATAGGGCACTTTCAATTCTATAATCTGAAGGTTTATATATATGATAAATCCATTGTTGTAGTAAAAAATTTAAATAAAATACCTATTACCTATTTTCTGCCATTGATGCGCTTTACATTCGATACAAACCCTGTTTTTTCATAATTTTAAGTTTCAAATATGGGGTGCGCATTGTATTCGTTGGCGCATTAGATTCACGTAAATACAATATATCTTTCTATTTGGATTCTGTAAAGTACTGGGCATATATAACATGTGTTTCTTTTTATATTTTTTAATTAAATTCTTAATTAGCTGTGAAGTAAATCCATTTTCAGTAGCTACATTATTAATATATTTTAATTCACTATTGTATTCATCTTTCTCAAGAGGTGTATTAATTAACCTGAAGACTAGGCTTCTGAACACTGCATGTTGATGTGAGGACATAAATCAATTTAGACGAAAGTAGCATCTTCAAACTTATTCCAAGTTTGAAAGCCAACCTTGTTCATTATTAATAAGTGCAATTCATACAGTTTCAATTCAGTAGAACTTAGGTTACTGTAGTGTTTGGATATTTCAGTTTTAGGAATGCATCTTTCTATTACTTTTTGATGACGAACATTGCCAGTGTATTTAATGCATTTTCTAACAAAACATGATGTAACTGCATAATTAAGACATAATTTAATAAAAACTTAATGCCATGTAGTATGCAGTATATCTCACAGTTACTAACACTTCTTTTAATTATAAATTATTATGAGCCTTCGAGTTCAAGAAGTAAGGGTGAAGTCCAACTTGTTGGAAGTATCTCCAATATGTCGACTAAAGACCAGGTAGGAATTTCATTTTTCAACTGCAATCTTGCAAATCAGAAATCTAGCCTAAAATGTACATACAATTTCAAATTAAAAGAAGTAGTACACTAGCTGGCATTAAGTTTATTGAGGGGACTGGGTACTGATTCTTACACGATTTCAGTATTTCAATACATAACTTTAGTTCAACATATCCGGACTTCTACTATTCAGATTAAAATGAAATTTGGCATAAATGTACAGCAATTCATTGTAATTCCAGAGCTATAAACAAAAACTACATTATTGTTTAAAATGGCCACAAAAAAGCCAACTAATAACATGTTTTTGAAAAAAAATATAATGTATGCAGTGCACTTTACTTCAACAATATTCAAGCATATTCCTTAGTTACTTAGGAATGCCTATTCTTAATTTGCAACCTAAATTTACTTAAATATTTCTGGCTGTTTTCAAGAGAAAAATTTCTGAGTTTTGGTAAATTTAAAAAAAAGTTTTTTTACAGAAATATATATTTTTTTTAGTTTTATGTTTTGGATTTTTCTAATAATAATAGGTAAGTTAAGAGAATACATGCTTCAGCAATTACAGTAAACGTTTCATTAAAATAGGTTCTGTAGTTTTGGAGGAAAGTGCACCTAAGTTTGAAAAGTTTCAAGTTATCAAGAACTGCATTTAAATGGGCATGACGCAGCGCACCACCATATTTAAATGAACCATTTAAAGTCTTAAATGTGCAGATACCTTACAAAATATCATTTTGAAGAGGAAGATCCTTTTTTTTTAAGATGCAAAACAAGAAATCAATTTTTTGAGCCCAAATCACTACCCAGCCCGCTTAAATGGTCTTAATTGTGCACTTGCACAATGTTTTGTAAGAAAATGCACTGGCAATGGTTGTCATCATAAAGTAATAGAAAGATGCATTCTTAAAACTGAAGCATCCAAACACTGCAATAACCTAAATTCTATTGAATTGAAACTGTATGAATTGCACTTATTAATAATGGATACAGTTGGCTTTCAAACTTCGAATAACTGTGAAGATAGATGTTATTTTCGTCTAAATTGTTTTACGCAAAATAAGAATTACACTTTAAAAAAAAAACTTTTATCAGTTATAAGAACAACTTCCAGATTTCGAAACCCATCCTTTGAAAAATACATAAAGTATCAAGAAACCTAACAGAATAATTAATTTATCTGATCATATATTGGAAAAAGAAGAAACATAATAATTATAAAAGGGTTTTAAAACCTGCATTTCCTTTTCTAACAATATTCAGGATTACATATATAGCTGATACAGAAGTAGCCATCTATGGAAAATTGAAATTAAATTGAGTTTTATTTATGGATGTTCTTTAATTGCTGTGGTGCGTCCCATTCTATATTGGGCGTGAAAGACCGGTAATTTTGCTCAGAGGCCTCTTTATCAGGTTTGAGGTCCATCGTGGAGGCACTGTATACAACATAAGATAAATATTGAAATAAAGTTTCTGAGGTTCACTACGTTCATAACAGATGAGTAAAAAAATAAAATAAAAAATAATTAGGTGTAATAACTGAAGTGTCTGTGCAGGCAGGAAGACGTAGAGGAGGTAGACCTGATAAGTCTTTGATCACATGGTACGGGCATAACCTCACCACAAAGAGAGGCCCACACTCTGTTGACAATGACCAATGGGTGCACACACACCATTGCACCCGATAATCTCCAGGAGGAAAAGCAGTACCCTCAGTGAATGACACGAAAGCGAAAACAATGCAGGCACGGCTTCTGGGTGTGTCCTCAATAAGAGCTCACCATATGCACCTAAAGTGAGTGGATCCAGTGTCAGCGAGTACCCATGTGGCATAGGAAGGAAGTCAGCAGATGGCACGATCCAGGGATAGCTCAGGAAAAACAGATTAGTAAAAGGTAGCAGAAATAAAGGAATATGGGGATCGAAAAATGGAAGTTGGTGGTCAAGGTAGGGGTACAATCAGTAACAAGGGGGATGTTGGCCCAACAAATACGGAATTAATACTATACATACACAGAGCCAAAAAGCTACGAACCAGCTGAGTGGTGTTTTCCTGTCTGTATCCTTGGCGCTCGTTGCCATCTGCGCTATCATAGAAAGGCGTGAATGAAACCATACATTTTTGAAACTACTTTTAAAGGCTTTACTTACAAACTTTATGAAAGGAGATGCTGAAACTGTCCATCGTCATTGTCCATACATTTTTGGCACCTCTTTAGGAAACTGTTCACTACTCACCATTGTTCATGTTGAAAACTGCTGGCAATTTCCTGGCGGATATTTTGTTTTAATTTTTTCAGGATGTGTTGGTTTGTCCAGTACACTTTGTTTTAAGTTACCCCAGTGATAGAAATGCAGGGGGTTAGATCGGAGGACCGAGGGGGCCACAAATCTCTACTAATTGTTCTTATCGAAATATTGGTCATATGAGCTGTTCAGAGTCTTGTTGAAAAAAGGCAAAATCATGCTCCCTGACTGTTAATTCTTCAAAAAAAAGGGGGCAAAATTGTATTCACGTATGTACGGGCATCAACTGTTGACTCAAAAAAAATGGCCTATAACTCTCTCTCTCCACTCATGGCGCACCATACACCAATTTTTTCGTCATGAAGCAGTACTTCATGAACAATATTAGGTTTATCAGAGCTCCAATAATGAATATTTTGTGTACACACATACTCATGAAGGTGGAACCAAGCCTTGTCCATGAAAAATATTAAATATGGATCTATTTTGTCATTGTATACACTATTGAGACTCCACTCATAAAATGTGCACCTAATTACAGGATCACCTGGTTGAAGAACATGCACCACAGTTATTTTATATGGTTGTAACTTCAGAAATTTTGTAGCTCTTTGCGCAGAGCCATAAGAAATGCTGCCTCTTGTGAAAGACGCCTAAGATTTTGGGGGGAATTCCCCAAACGATGGCCAATGACATTTAATGTTTCTTCAGTAAGAACCGCACTCCATCTTTTAGATTTCTTAGCTTAAACACTTCCTGTGGCCTGAAATTTATTGTAAAGTTCATGGATTGTTGTACGGCCTAGAACTTTTACAGCTGGAAATCTTCCTGAAATCGTACTTTCACTTGGCGAGCTGACTGAGTTAACATATACGAATCATAAATAAATACATGCTGTGCAGTAGAAAACATACTTTGTGACTAAGTACAGGACAAAATAATAAATAACTCATAATAACTGAACTACATCACATCACTGTCAACTTAATATACTGCACAGCGTGACCTTGTTTATAGCAGCAGTGCGTTATGTTTCCCCACACCAAGTGGACAGTGCATAGTTTTTTAGCTCTCTCATTATATATAAAACACATAAGCAGTAAAGAAATAATTAGGTTGACATTACTTGAAACCTATTGGAAAATCTGGGGGAGCCTAGAGCTGAATAGAGACCAGGACCAACAAACAAAACAAAAATAACATTGTAAAAACGCAAGAGAAAAAACATCAAATGGCAATAAAGATGTTGAGAAAAAAAACAAAAGTCAAGAGTAGATCATGTTCCCTGGTTAACCTAAAACAAGTGTGATATAAAAATGGTTGCTGAGTCATAAGTTACACAATGAGATACATGAGATGTATTTTTTCACTTAGGTAACATAAAATTATAGTGTACAGCTGTGCAATCAAATTATACCCCAAAAAAAAAATAGAGCTAGGATACATTACCAGGACATAAATTAATAACAACAGATGACATCCCAAATTGTCACAAAACCATAAGTTGATTTCCATGAACAATACAACATATTTAAGCATTAGCTGAACATAGCATAACTTTGTGTAATACTTCACGTATAAAATAAAATTATTTAGTAAAAACAGGATTCGCCCACCCTTCCCTGAGCACAGAACCTATGAGAAGCTATCAGAGATGCCAATGTATGCATTCATATACAAAACAATGGCAAGTATACTCAAAACTCAATAATGTCTGCTCAACGGATCTCAACATCAGATCACAAACAAGACCCTGAGGTTTTAACTTGAGTGAACTGAAGAAGAAAAAAAAGGTAACATCACTTCCTTGAACTCCACAGAATATGCGTACTCAACATCATTACGAAACTTATAACAATAAATACCTACATCAGCAGAGACCATTAGGTTTGACACTCTGGGACAAATGTTCAACATTACAGCAACTCGACAAACAATACGCATCTGCAGTAAGGCTTTTTCTCGCGCAAAAACACAAAAAAAATTATTGGGGTCTCTGATAGGTCACACCTTAAACCTAGAAGAAAAAAAACATAATAACCTAGTCAAGAAGAGAAAAATACCTAATATCAGACAGAGGCAACACATAAAATGCCTAACTCTAAAAGTGACAGGTGTGTAAAGCATAAAAAGCCAACGAAAATAAATTCCAAAACTTATGAAAAACATAACTTGTAAGGTGTACCATCTGTATACATGCTCTCTGTTGTAGCTGTGGTGGTTGTGTTTTTTCTGTTATTCCATTAAAAAAAAATAAAAGTTCTACATTGGACAATTGACATGTAGCAGGCAGTGGCCAGAGTAGCAGCTGTATCAAGCTGTTTAGAGGGTTGAACTCGAGGGGGTTGCTGCAGAGACAACGTAACCAAAATCAGGCCATTTCCGTCTGGGTGACAGGACTTCACTAGAATGTAGGGTTTACATACAGCTACGGAGCCAAAAAAAATCTATAACAAAACTTAAAACTCATGTGAATAATGCAGAAAAAAAAATTAAGCATGAAAGAAATAAGTTTTAATCATAAAGAATTAATCGGCAAGGCATGTAATGGAAATAAAGGGAAATGCAGTCAAGGTTGTAATGAGAGAACATTTCCAGTGTGGAAGCGACATTTGCAGGAGTATGAAATGCGCTTGTAAGTGCTTGCAGAAAATCATACTCTGTAACTAGTGACATGCTTTGAAAATCTAAAGCCTAGGGAACAGAGTTTAAAAAAAAATTATGGAAATAAACTCTTAATAGGCAAAGACCCCGATAACAGCTTATCAAGTGTTACAGTTGTAAGCAGTAATAACCTCCGGCAGTGAATCCCGTGTAGAGCCATCAGGACCCGCAAAGGCATAAGAATAATCAGTATGTACAGTATTTAGATTATACAACACAAAAAGTTACGTACAACTTACTATAAGATATATAAAGCGCAAAAGCTGCTACAGAAACAAAACAAGCCGCTATCGGAGTCGTAACACACAAAGGGAGCATAAACATAGTAATGAAGCAGCACCATTATGAACAACAGTGAGAAAGAATGAGGGAAGAACAAGCACATAGAAGACAGTACAGTAGACTCTTGTTTAACCGAATTTCAAGGGACCAAAAAATTGCCAATTCAGTTCACAAAGTTTGAATTAACGAGGTTTTGTAAAAATAGTCCTATATTATCTGAAATGGCAAAATACAACTGTTGAATTCACTTTCTTTCTTGTTATGTGTACCAATGAATGAGGGTGTTCCACTTTCATGACCGCTAAGAAAAAACTGGCATTTGTTTAATTGAGAAAGTATACTGTCAAATGGTTGTCGTAATTTTTTTAAAACTGTACTATTTGGAACAATATTGTACTCATTGAATTAGTGAGTCGTGTGGTACAACAACCAATAATCTTAAACATTTTAAATGTACTGTTCTTTTAACACTTAAGTTTTAATCGGAACACATGTTTTAGTTCTATAATTTGAAAAAATCATTAATTGTTGTTTGGCAGGCCGTTAGTCGTAATATTATGGCACTCTTTGAAGATACCACATCCAGGGTAGCTTGAAATGGTGTGGAGACATGAAAAGTGGCAGCAAATCTCTGGGGAACAGAAGGGGTGCGGTGTCATATCTTCATGTTCCTCCTCAAGACGTTGACAGTAAAGAATTTCATTCTCTTCTGCATCATCCACAGATGATTGGTTCTTCAACAGCATGGATGTTGTTGTCTACCTACATCCATTCTTCTATAATGACGGTACAAGAGGAAACCAACTGGGTGTAAGTCTGCAGAAGAGCATTATCAGAGTCCACAATTGTATCCACATTATGAGTAAGTTCAGATGTTGCATCATCGGTTTCATGTTCAGTTTCAGTGGTGTTGTCAGTTGTTATCCAGGCCTTGTTAAAACAGTTATGGTGTCTGGTGTAACTTCATCCCAAGCAGCAGTTATGTTGCAGATAGCTTGCAGTACATTCCAATGTGGAACTGTTCTTGTAGTTCTGTTGCACTGATGGCAGCCTTAACCAGACGGCATCTGTAATTACGCTTCGTTGAAGCGATTATTCCTTGATCCAGTGGTTGCAGACGGCTCATGATGTTAGCTAGTAAGAAGACAACTTCTATGTTTGGAAGTTCCAGGTCATCAAACTGATGTGCTGAGCAGTGGTCCAAAGTTAGCAAAATATTCCTCCTTCTTGCAGCCAATTGTTGTTGAATCTTCAAGTGCTAGCTACGGAAGAATGATTTGGTCATCAAGCTTTATTGTTATTCTCATACTGACTTGGCAGGTTGAATAAGTTGACATTTTTAAAACAACGTGGATTTTTGTATTCTCCAATCACTAATGGTTTAAGTTTCTCAGAACCGTCTGAATTACAACACAAGACCACCGTCAGTCTCTCCTTGCTGTGTTTTCCTCCATGGCATTTTCCACGCTTGGCATGTAGTGTTTTCTCAGGCATCAAATTATAGAACATGCCTGCTTCAGCCATATTAAACACGTTTCTTGGATGATGATAAGAGAGCTTAGATTGAAACTCCCGCGCCCATTCATTGACATCTTTCTTGTTTACTCTATGTGCCTCCTCACAGACACTGGCAGCACTGATTTTATGCCTCTTTTAAAAACACCATAGCCATCCCTCCAAAGACACAAACCCAGAAATTCCTTCTTTCTTAGGGATTTCTCGAGGCTTTTCTTGAAGCATGGGGCAGGACATAGTAATTTTCTGTGAACGCATGTGTTGGAACCATTCAAACAGTGAATCCTCCAACTCTTTATGTTTCACTGGTCTCATGCGCTTGCTATTGCCACTAAATGAAAAGCTTATCAGACTTGCCTATATTTTCTGTTTTCAACTTATAATCGATGAGAGAGTAGACTTTGGAATCTGAAGGTGTTCTGCAACCTGTGTTTTGGTCTTCACTCCACTATCGACCATATGTAAAATTTGCTGTTTTTGTTTCAGCGTGAGAGATTATGAGCAAGTTGCTCTTTCAGCGACATAGCGAGTGATGGAGCGAAAGGAGAAATAAAAAATATTCATTGTTCACAACCACAAATAAACTGCTCTCTGAAGTTGTGAGTCACGCGCCGTGTGCGATCTGCTGACCAACCCTCTCTTTTCCCCCCTTGCATCATATGCTGTGGAAGTGACACATAAGCAGCAAGTAAGCAATTGGGCCATTGTTGAGAAATTACAGTACATTATTGAGAAAAATTATGTGAAATGCATAACGGAAAATGCTGTAGTGTGGAGCACAATGTACACTTTCAGTTTAAATGAAGAATAACGTATGGAATATGTAATGAGGGGACCTAATTTTAGTTTGTAGTATGAATTATCTGAAATTTGGTTTAAACAGTAGATTTTTCCATGTAATTCGGCAGGGAACGAGCAGCTACTACAGGTTAACCGAGTCTTCAGTTTATCCATTTCGAATTAGCGAGGGTCTACTGTATTTGGAAAAACCCAGCAATCACCAGTAGATTGCCAAGTACTATAGCTAATGGAATCTGCTGACATCGAATGATCTTATCTCCTCAGATGACTGGCCAAGAAACTGAAGCTTTGTTTTTTACACCGCAGCAATTGCATATAGCAAAGTGTTAGTTCCATGTTAACTGTAATGCGTAAGACAAGTGTAATTACTTTCTGTACAACAACAACAAAAAAAGTAAAGTGATTTAAAACTGATGTTCTATGGTGAGGTTACAAAAAGGATTATGGTGTATTTTGGGTGAACTTCAGTGGAGAATGTCAGTTATCTGCCATACTCAAAAAAGTGAGTACATGCTTTATAATATTTCTAGACAACTCCAGAATGTTTCAGAGGGAACTCGGCATAATTCCACAGATTCAAAATGTTGACAAAACCCATATGCAGGATTTTCTCTCATGTGGGTGAGGGGGAGAATAAATATCTTGCACAAAACTCGAAAAGGAGAAGGTTTGAAAACATCCTAAAGACATTCATATTGCTGCACTGATTAGTAAAATATAAAAGTTAACATAAGCACATTTCGCTGCGGAGAAAACTAGTATCCTATCTCACTGCTGAAACCAATAACGTGTTTGCCGGAAAGAATGCCTGTACCAGTCATGAAAACAAATTAAGATTCAAAAGTCTCCCTCAGTTTCAGTTTGTTATCTGTAAGGTAAAGTACCTTGGAGATTCTATCTGCATTGGGTACAATAAATCAGTATAGGAAAAAAGGTGAACAAACGTGAAACCTTGTCATTAAGAGGGAAAAAATTACAAATACTCCATAAATGTGCCAAAAACTGGTTTGGGCATTTTGTGCTATGTAAAGTAGGCAATTTATTAAATTGTGGACATTAGGTTAACCATTTCTGAAATTATTCACCACATAAGTGCGGAATATGAATTCCTCTGAGAACTAGATTTATAGGATGACAAAGCAAATATACTTACAAGAAACTTAAAGCACTAGAATTCCTGTATTGAATTAGCATTACAAATAGGTTGTGTGTGTGTGTGTGTTTTTTTTGTTTCTTTTTATTTATAAGATAATGGAAGGGTTGCAAAATAAATTGCACGGTGTGTCTAAAGAATTTGGCAGCAAAATTCTTTATAGCTCAATAATAGTCATAAATTAGATGATTCACTGGTTGAACAAATTCAGAGAAAATTCACATTACGAATACTGTGAATGGTATGACAGTAACAAGGGTGTATTTTGCAGTTGCTGAATGGGTCATTGCATGAATGCATTGAAAAACCGAAAATAATAACAGATTTTGTTGTGAATAGCCAAGAAAATAAGCTGAAAATTAATTAATAGTGTGTAGGTGCAGAATTATATAGTTATTACCAGGCAAACAAAAGAAATATTTCAATTGCAATAGTATATGAAAAATCTGATGTGATACATACACATGATTTTCTCTACCCTCTATCTTTTGTTAATGGGTATACAAATTATTCTTACACAAGCTTATTTTTCTATCTACTACATTTTAATCCAAATAAACCTTTGCAGAAATAGCTACATTGTATTACATTAATTAAACAGACATATGTGTACCAATCGGCAGTAATGGTACATCTATCTTCTAATATTATAGTAGCAATATGACCCATTTTAGAAAAAAAAAAAAAAACTAGCAACCATCACTGCGAATTCGTCAGACTTTTATAGGCTTAGGTTCTGTTCAAAAGACTCAATGATATTCCAAACCAAATTTGAAGTTCCACCTTGGAATTTTTCCAGAGTTTTTCTGCACCAAACAATGTGCTGTTGTTTGTGATCGGGAGTCACTTTATGTGGAATCCATCGACAGCAAAGTTTTCTCATGTCTAACTGTTGATGTAAAATATTTTGGACTTAACAGTACCCAATGTCGTCCAAATAAATTCACAAGATGTCCATTGTTATCTTCAAGCATTTATCAAACAGTGACAATATTTTCATCAGTAACAGCAGCTTTTTGGGCATCCTTCACAAAGTTCATCACTGAGAAAAAACATATATTTTGAATTTGCTGAACTAATTATAAATTGGATGGGGCTTCTTTGCCAAATGCATTTCTGAACCAATCCTCACATTGTTTAGGCATTAATGGCAATTTAAAATCGTAAAAAAAGTCATAGCTGGAAATGTTCTCTACTCAAATTCTTTTTGGGTGAACACAAAATATTTAAATGATAATTAACAAACTATTAGAGCAAACCGAACGAACTACACAGCAAACAACTCGCAACATTAGAAATACATTTGTGTTTAGAAACATGGCATTCTAAAAAATTTTAGTATCACCCTCATACAATACTAGAAAAATGATTTGAGCACTGTAAAACTAAATGCTACGGCCTTACAGAAACACAAAGTTAAGAGAGCTTGATTCACGTGTGCACGTGTTACAATACAAATCATACACATGTATAATCTCAGCTTAAACACAATGTATTGCATTGTTATATAAAATTACCACTGGGGATGTAACTCAAGGAATGGTGGTTCACAAAAATGCACAGGTAAATACTCAAATACGAAACAAAACCTTTTGATTTTAACCTTTGGGTACATGACTATATAAACAGAGGAGAGCACATTCCATGATAGAAATGGCTCAGTGCTAGCAAGGGGGAACAATTGATTAGAAACAGTACAGTGCAGGGCAAACACTTCCCCTACAGACCATTGTTGAAATGAAAGCTCTGTGAATATTTCAATTCCATGGACAATCTTCTTTACAATTGAAGAAAGCACTCAGCACTTTGTACCTCACGTGACCTGGTTTTCACGCTTTTCCAGACTGAATGCCATACACTTCCCCTCACAACATCCACAGTTTCTTTCCCATTGGAAGTCACGAAGAAGTTCCACTCTCCTCAAAAATTAAAATCCTCTTAAAAGAAGACAATTGTAGTGTAGCAATTCTTAAACTGAACTGCATTGCCATCAGAAAATATTTTAGCCAATTTCTGGAATTTTTAATAAATGTTTAAAACCTTTTATGGTAGTTAATTGTCATGGAAGGAAACTACAGTATAATGCCACTTAACTGAATTTAAAGGGTCCAGAGCCATTTTGGATAATGCATCTTTTCAGATAATCGATGTTAATGATTTTAAGCAGCGAAAGGAAGAAAATAATTCAATTCCAAATTTATTTAATGATTTTTTAATGAAAACAAACTACTATCGCATACAGCATCAAGTTGCATTACAGTATTTATTAAAGACTTCAATAAATTGGTAATTTGTTTTCCTAATTTTCTTCTTACAACACTTGTGAGCAGCTATATGATTCCACCATTTGATATGAATTATTTCTATTGGTGTTGATTCACTACTTGCTCCACAAAACACATGGGAACCTAAAAAAATGTTTTGTGTTATTGATCGTGCTATAATTTAATATTTGCCATTAACATTTGAATATGAATTTGTAGTCTTTCTTACCTCTAATGCTTTGAATCTCTGTCACTAACAGATTTGAGTTTCTATTCAATGCTTATTACAATACGCTTTCTGTTCACTGACATCTTGAACATAAATAAATCACACTGGCCAACAGCAACAGTAAAATAACAGTGGGCATCTGTGTGCAAGCAGTAAACACTTGTTATAATGCTACAATATTTCTTGGAATGCAGGATAGAGAATGAGATTAAATGCATACAATACCAAATATCTGTATTGGAATTTATGTTGTGCAATTTTGCAGCAACTGGGCTAATTTGAGCATCTTTTATTTGTTTTGTCTTTTTTTTTTCATTTCTGTTTAGTGTGGTTTTACTGTAATTTTGGTACTGCTGAAATGTTAAATTAGCATAGTTATTAAATTTGTATGCAATATATTGATGCAGTAATTTGTATCATAAATTATGTAAATGTAAAGAGTGATTGTAGTGTGAATATTCATTTTTGTGTGATATTGATTTGAGATGTTTGTTGATTATAAGTATTGTCGAGAAATGCGTTTATACGGCCTTACTGAAACTGACAATAATAGCGTGCAATAATGTAGCGAGGGGATAAGCTGTTTATCATTATTAGAAACGAGCAAATGACGTAATATTGGCGCGTTTTTCTTAGAATTTGCTGGAACATTTTTTCCTAGAGCATATGTTTTCGTAATTTTCATTGGATATAAAAATAGACGCTAATGTTGGCGCGTTTTATTAACCAATAGCAGCTCGGTTATAATCTTTAGGCATATCGGGGTGTGGGAGTATAAAAAGAGTAAGTCAGAGGTAGATTCCTCCCAGTTCATCAGAAACATTTGTACATTACACGTCGTCTCACGTCGCTGAATACATCGCACAGTTTATTGATTCGCAGGTTACGCGTACCAAAGTTATAAAAAAATCTCAAGTGTCGTAAAGTTAATTACACAAAAAGTTGAAGTACGCGAATTAAGAATGAGCAGTAAATAAGTTATTATAACAGTTTCAGTTTGGCGAGTGTCAAGATAAATATGTGAAAGTAAATTATGTGTTCGACGATAAAAGTGTAAAACAAATTCTTCATCAGTGTTATCTTTGGATAAAAGACTCCTTTCCGTTTACACACCTGTATAAGATAAGTGCTCAACCAAAAAGATCATAGCTAGCCGGAGGACAGTGAACCCAAATATTAAATACAATAATAGGCGCTCAGTAAAACATAACACGAAGTGACCGCGACAAATTGTCTTTTATACTTGCGGCAAATAAACAGTAGCATTCTTTCAAACTTAACACACAATACCGTCACAAATTGGCACCCAGAACGTGGGGCAGAATAACCAGGAAGGAGCGAATGGAGCAGTGAATGGAACTACAAGACGCAGATTCCAGAAACAACTACAGGAACGACAGACGACGCGGATGAGTGGACACAAAAACATCAAGATGACGCAGATTCATCATAATACGACGCAGAAGCGACATAATCTAGGAGAGAGGGGCAGGAAGCTGGACATCAAACCAACAGCAACAGACAGCATCACAAAGGTCAGAGTATAGTAATTTTTTTTTAAGAAAACAAAATTGTAACAATCAAATGCACTTGAGGAGTGGCAGGATTAAGAGAATAATGGCTGCTAATAATATTGAAGAAACAATTGTGGAAGGGGATAATGTAACAGTTAGCTGTAATTCAATACAGGTTACAGAGAATAGCTCAAACAATGTAGGATTTGAGGGAGAAAATGTTAGTGTAGTAAGTCAGAATAGAATAGCAGGAAATGTTAATTTTGATGCTAATATGATGATGGAAACGCTGAGAAATTAGAAAAACTAACTCAGAATAATAGGGAATTGAGGGAAGATATTGGTAGGAGTATTACAGATCAATTAAGGGAAGAAATTGGTAAGAGTAATGAGAGATTAGAGTATAAATTAGATCAAAACAAGGAAGAAATTGAAAAGAAATTTATGGAGCTAGATAGCAATATAATAAAAATGAGAAATGAAAATCAGGAAATGATAGCAAATGAGATAGGGGAAGTTTCGAAGAAAATGTTAGACATGAGCAGGGAAATATCTAACCAAAAAAGTGAGGTTAATAATAAAATAGAACATGTTGATGTAAAATGTACAGAATTAGGTAGCCGAATGAGTAGCATTTCAAGTGAGTTAAGAGAGATGATGGAGGCTACAAATGCAGATTTAATTCAGGTGCAAGTTAATTTCAGAGGGGAGATATCTGAAACACAGAAAGAATCAGAAATGTAAAGAAATAAATTGTACGAAGAAGTTAAAGTTTTGCCTATAAATAATCAAAAGCTAACTTCCGAAATTAACAAGTACCAAGCTGTTCAAATTGAAAACTCCAATCCAGTACAATTTATTACAGACTCGTTAGAGTACTCTCACATTAAAAAGATACCAGAAGAATTGAAAATGACAGTTGTTAAAAGATGTGTAGTTCAGAAAACTTTAGATTGTTTTCAAATGTTATCATGGGACGAAATTTCATATGAATACAAGAGGTTATTCATGAACAAATTTTGGAAGGTTAGGATACAGCTACGAGTAATGTTTGGCCACAGACAATTTGATCCAGGAGAGTGAATAGCAATGACTGCTAAAAAGTTAGTTAATTATGGATAGTTAAAGATGAACTGCAGAGCAATGTATTGGAATGTAAGAGGGTTAATTATGTATGTATGTTATAAGAAAGGAGAAATAAATTCTGGAAATAACTAAATGTTTAAAGGGAAAAGTAACATTTTATTAGTAACCGTGAAAGCATATGAAATGAAGCATGTAATAATTAAAACTTAATGTTATATTAAAGTAAAAGTACGTATATATAATTCCAAGAGTATTGTGAATATAAAGTGCAAAACAACAAAAATGGGGTAAAAATAATTAAAACAAATACTTATGTAGCAAACAGATAATGTGAAACAGTGTCTAGATTTAAGAGATGTAAATATATTTGTGTAGCGGGTGAATATTTTGGTAAATATGTGTAATAATTACAAAAATCTTAAATGTATAAATTTTTGTCAACAGCATAAGAAAATAAACAATTTTGTAACAGTAACTAAATAATTCAGGGTACAGTATTTGATATATAAAAAAAAAATTGTAATGTCAGATTAATGTCTAAACACATTAGACCAGAGCCATTAAATAGTGGCAAGATAAAGGCAAAATATATGACGTGTGTTAAATGCGTGTGAAGTGTTAAGTGATAAATAGTGTGTGTTCCAAGATTCAGGAGACTAAAAACCCAATTATAAAATTTCCAAACAAGTTGTAAATATTTATAATTATGTTTCTAGTGGGGCATATGATGCAGTAATTTGTATCATAAATTATGTAAATGTAAAGAGTGATTATAGTGTGAATATGCATTTTTGTGTGATATTGATTTGAGATGTTTGTTGATTATAAGCATTGTCGAGAAATGGGTTTATACGGCCTTACTGAAACTGACAATAATAGCGTGCAATAATGTAGCGAGGGGGTAAGCTGTTTATCATTATTAGAGACGAGCAAATGACGTAATATTGGCACGTTTTTCTTAGAATTTGCTGGAACATTTTTTCTTAGAGCATATGTTTTCGTAATTTTCATTGGATATAAAAATAGACGCTAATGTTGGCGCGTTTTATTAACCAATAGCAGCTCGGTTATAATCTTTAGGCATATCGGGGTGTGGGAGTATAAAAAGAGTAGTCAGAGGTAGATTCCTCCCAGTTCATCAGAAACATTTGTACATTACATGTCGTCTCACATCGCTGAATACATCGCACAGTTTATCGATTCGCAGGTTACGCGTACCAAAGTTATAAAAAAATCTCAAGTGTCGTAAAGTTAATTACACAAAAAGTTGAAGTACACGAATTAAGAATGAGCAGTAAATAAGCTATTATAACAGTTTCAGTTTGGCGAGTGTCAAGATAAATATGTGAAAGTAAATTATGTGTTCGACAATAAAAGTGTAAAACAAATTCTTCATCAGTGTTATCTTTGGATAAAAGACTCCTTTCCATTTACACACCTGTATAAGATAAGTGCTCGACCAAAAAGATCATAGCTAGCCGGAGGACAGTGAACCCAAATATTAAATACAATAATAGGCGCTCAGTAAAAGATAACACGAAGTGACCGCGACAAATTGTCTTTTATACTTGCGGCAAATAAACAGTAGCATTCTTTCATACTTAACACATAATACCGTCACAAATATATGTTGTAACCATGTTTTAAGATTGTTTCCTGAATGCTGAAGAAATTAAACTATTTTAATGAGACAAAGACAATGCACTTATTATTGTAGTCATTTATGAGCATTGAACAGTTGCTTGGCGATTTAGTGTCAGCATCTAGTGTGGAATAAATTCTGCTAGTACACTACTATTCCCAGGGGTAACAACTATCTTTAGAATATTATGCATCTAGGGAGCATGTGTGATATATGATTCTGTTTCTTGTCAGGAACATTTGTACCCACTGGATGAGCCTTGAGACAAATTGAAGCTAAAAGTAACTTCCTGCTAAGTCTACATGTATAGTGAAGTCCTGTTCATTTCAAGCTGTTACAATGGAAATGGCTATCAAACACAGAGTTGTATTTCTTACCACTTAGCTTCTTGACCAACCCTTCAGGTCATGTTGATGCATTGGAAACAATGCACTGTTGGGCAAAAAAAAAAAAAAGAAAAGAGAAAAAAAGACCCAACACTTGAGAATTCTCTTGAAAATAAATTGAATGACTTATTTATATTGATATGCAATTTTTATTTGTTTTAAAACATTCACTAAACGTTTATTAAAAACAATCCCTATATATGTCTGTCTGTTTGTCTGAGAACTGCATACCTCAATAACGAAATGTGTAATAAAGACCAAACTTGGTATTTAGATTCAACATCTGGCAAGGATGCGACTTGGAGAAATTTTGTTTAACTGATAAACCATAAGTGATAGACAAAACCTTACTACATAAGAAATATATATCTATCTAAAACACACAATTTACTCCAAATACCTTTTTTTTGTAGGATCAGCCATTTCCTAGATGTCCATTGTTATTGGTTGGGATTATTTTATACTTTTATCATTTTCTTAAAGTACTGTTGCTATTTAGTAATAATTTTGTTTTTGCTTAGAGTGTGGAATGTCAAAGCCATCACTACATGCTTTTTAAAAATTTGATAAAGCTCATAAATATGTGATCAGTTTATTTAGGTTAACAAGAAGTGCTTAGAAGAATAAGCTTTTTTGTGAACAGTTTGTAGATAAGTGAGTAGAGAAAGTCATGTGAATGCAACATCAGATTTTTACTTTGTATACCACTTACGTATAGTAAGTAGGGGTAGTATTGCATTCTGCCCAAAAATTCGATACAAAGGTTTCAACGGAACTATACCTTTTGTGACTCCCGGAATCCCAAAATACCGTTTTTAGAAAAAGATGTGAATGTGTGCATAACTCAACGAAAAGTCGGTTAAATAAGACAGCATCTTCCAAGGATAGGACGTGAACGTTTCCAAGAAAATCCCCCCACCCCACACTACCGTTTACATTTAAATAATCCTAATTTTTTATTTTCTCAAAAATTGCTCTTAACGATTAAAATAACACATGTTTAAGATAGTTACATGATAAATAAAATATATATGTTGAATTTAGTGCAAATAGTCTGTGAAGTTATCGTCATTCTGAATTACTTTCATTTAACTGGTAAACCGTAAGAGATACACAAAATCCTACTATAAATAAAGCACACAATGTATGTCAAAGAATTTTTTGTGGCTTTAACGATTTCAGAGACATTCTTTATTATTGGTTTGAATGTTCAAACATAATTTCAAAGCCATCACGTAGCGATCAACATTGACAAGATTTGACTATTGCTTTAGCTTACGGTATTCTTATTCCTGCAAGGAAATATGTAAATGAGTAATGAAGGTTTATATGTATTAACAAGAAGTAGATAGACGAATAAGCTTTTGGGAGAATAATTTGTAGAAGAGTAGAGAAAATACTGTGAATTGCGATTTTTTCCCCGTGGTCATCCAAGAAGCATGAAATTTCTCAACCATTACATAGCGATCCCGTTTTAAAAAAATCTGACCATCTTCTCTACTCTTCATCAGTCTTCGTTATTCTTATACCTACAACGAATAATGAAACTTTATCAACAAGAGTTACATAGAACAATAAGCTTTTGTAGTATGCAGTATATTGCGATAAGTGCATCTTTGCAGAACGAGGAGTTTCTGCAAATCGCTTAACGCATGTATATTGCATACTATAATTTCTACGATAGTGAACAATAGAAAGCTTACGCGAAAATAAAATTAATCACAAAAGCAGTGTCAAGGCCGGCCGCGCTACTCTCTAGTGATCGATTAGTTATGCCTGGTAGTGTTGACGAAGGCAACAACTGAAGGTGACATGGCTGCTAAGTCGAGTATTTTCTTTTTTGAGTTTGTGAAAAGTACCTAACGCATGTGTATTGCGTACTACCTTTTCGACGATACTGAATAATATAAATGCTTACGCGAAAATTAAGTTAATTACAAAAGCAGTATCAAGGTCAACCGCACTAGCCTCTGCGAACTGGTGATCGATTAGCTCGCCTAGTAGTGTTGAAGGTGACATGGCTACTAAATTGAGTATTTTACATCGAGATGCTGTAAAACACTTAACGCAGTATTGCATACTATTTGTTTTTGGCGATAGTAATAATATTAATGCTTATGCGAAAATAAAATTCATCACAAAAGCAGTATAAAGGTCGATCGCGCCAGCCTCTGCAAACTGCTGATCGATTAGTGAAGTCTGGTAGTGTTTACGAAATCAGCAACTATAGGTGACATGGCTGCTTGCGCCCAAGGAGTTTAAATGCTGCATGAATTAAACCGTGAGTAATATTAAATAAGGAAGTAAAGTTTAACTATAAAATGTATATATTGCGTGCTTGCAACAATAAATATATTTATCAATAGTTGGAGGATTAAATACGTATTATTAACGTTTGCTGCAAAATGCACAGAGTGCAGGAATTTCAACTTCTCAAGCATGATAGCATGAGCGGGAAGTGGATAAAATAGCACTATCGCCGAAAAAAAAAAATTGTAGAATTGTGAATGCAACACATCACATCTTACATATATCAGCTATTTTTCTTTTTCTGTGTCTAGGCTTCCTTTCGGAGGTCCAAAACAAAACACTAAACAATGTTCCTTTTTTTTCTTTTTATTTATTTTCCTCTCTACAAGTTTCAATCTTTGTATCACAGGCAGCATGTGGAAATTTAAATAAAATTTTAGTTCTTAGATAAGTTTACCATTCTTTATTTCCATTTCGTATTTAGTCGACTGCGACAGGACGGGAAAGAAGAGAATTAATAGGGAATACTTAAGGAGAGAAAGAACAAAATATATGAGAACACTTCTCGTGCGTGCTGCTAATGTGCTGGAAACGGAAGTACAATATTCACAAGCCTAAAACAAGATATTATGGCTAGCTTTAAATATTTGACTATAAAGTAGAGCGACTATTTAAGGTGGATGAATTAATTCAGAACTTTATAAAAGTGAAGGTGAAAGAGATGTGGCAATATAGGAGTGGGATGAAAAAATAAAAGTGATAGTAAAAATTATCGCGAAAGATGGGTTAACATTAAACAGTCGTTACGAAGAGATTCAGAAGTCGCAGATATGCTGGGAATACGATGAACGCGACGGGACGTAACGTGAAGTTATAAAATAAAGGTCCAACCACTCTAATCAGGATGCACTTAACGTAAGGAGAATGACTCTCGATTGGTTGTTATCTTTATTACTTCATGCTATTGTTTCTAATTACTAGACACATCGTTCTCCTTACCTTAAGTGCATCCCGACTATACTACACGAAATGGCGTGTTAGAAAAAAAAATCTTGAAGTTGCCTTAATTATTAAAGAATTCGACGTGAGAAACCGGATCTTTTGTTGTTGTTTTGGGGTGGGGGGTTCAAAACAATAAGCCAGGATATTTATAACCAAGCTGGTGTAAGGGTCTTCATCTCTATAGAGGAGCTAGGTACTTCATTTGGTTCAGGTGAGCCTGCGAAGCCTTGATTGATGAGAAACTCATCCGAGAGCTTTGAAAACTTTAGGTGTGACTGTTTATAAGAACGAGTATGTCGTTAACCCCGTTAGAATCTGGGTAATTATTTACTTTCTCGGTGACCGATTTGTTTCAAACTCTTTTGATATGTGTTAAATAATACCTAAGCACGGTTTGGGGTGACCTTTCTGAGGCAAAAGCTTAGTTTGGCCACATTAATGTTTGAAAATAATTATAAGGCGTCTGCGTCACAGCTACTATTCCGTTATAAGCATACACGCGAAGACAAAAGAAGATTGCAAGTCAATGGACTTGTACTCGCTTGAGGTTTAATATTTGCCATTAAGATAGCATAGGTTCCTCAACGTTATGTCAAGAACGCTTCTTCGCAGAGAGTTCAAATGTTATTGCAGACTTGTTCCAACCGAACTCCATTTTCCTATCTTGGTGGTTAAGTTTTTTCTGCACCAAAAAGATAGTTACTATTGAAACTAATATCCTCTTGCTCTCAATTTTCACAAGTAGCCGGTTCTTTCAGAATGTTACGTAGTATAAAATCTTACATCCCATTCGCAGTGAAAATTAACGGTAAGCATAACGTAAACTTTAAAACTAGATGATATGTATTGTAATGGAACCCTTTACAATGAATCACATTAAAAAAAAAAAATAATTATAGGTTAACTTAGAAGCTTGCAAGATTCCAAGCTTTCAAATTTGTTTGTCAAACGTAAACTAGCCAACCAGCTATTTTGAACGTGATTATTCTGCCATTTCGCATCGGATATTCTGTTATCTGTTGACTCGCCCGCTGCCTTTCTTGGTAAGATTTGGGCCAGGAATCTGAGATATTTGTAAAAATCGCAACAACTTTGCTGATAGATGTTACTTTTGCTGCGAGTTAACGTCCTCTAGTCAGTTAACTAGCCCTTGTTCATTTTGGTACGTGTACATAACCTCTTTTGTCGTAGGTCACTTCGCAGACCGCCATAATGGCTCAGCTGTTTCACGCTCTCTTGCGATTGGCTGCTGTTTGTGTTTCCATTTTCGTTGTGAAGACGAGATCACAAGTGTTTTAAGCTCTACGTCGTTATTAATATGCATTGTGAATTGTCCTTGTTACATGCAAGGTTAATTAAATATGTCTTACGAATTACAACGCAGTTTCACTTGAAATGATCAGTATGGAATCAATATTGCTGTTGATATTCTTCGTTTTTCAAACGTGTGTGCACCTTCGGTTTGTTTTACAAACTATTATATGCCATCAAATTAATATTTTCTCTCAAAATAACCATAATAATGACATAAACTTATCTATGATGTGCATCTGGCACAAGCAAAAGATTTCATGAGCAGATTTGAATAGCAAAGATGAATATTTACATAAACCTAATTGGAAGCGATGGATCGCAACGGCCGAGAACAATAAAAACACTTACAGAACCGAACAACGACGGACTTCTTGTCCCTCCAGATATCAAAGTAGCTTTAGGACAAAAGTAGGCTTTAAACACCAGAAGAGAGTTGTGTAAGAGGTTAAGGGATAATGGGAGGAAATGTGGATGGTCTAATTAGGCGTTTGGTATAAAATTCACTTTTGTTTTATCTCCGAAACTAAAAATTGTCATACTTTTGCCCTCGTTTGTGTCACTTTTGCTCGCATTAGGTCTTACGCTGTTCTAACGTAATGCTGCCAACATGAATAATGCCACCGAAGCCGGTAAGATACTCAGCCTCAAAGCCTAGCCGAGAGATTGAGGGCCCTCAGCCTCAAAGCGTAGCCGAGGGATGTTTTTTTAGAAGGAGAGGAGTGCAGCAAGTTGCCGCAACTGCGAAGCGACGACAGAGCGTAGCCCAGGGATCTGCGCGTCTAAAACTCCAATGATTCACGTTCATAAAACAACAGCACATCGCATATTCAGTGCATTTCACTGATTAGGTTGGCAGTACCCACTTTGCATGGAAAAATGGCTACGTTTGTTTTTTTCCTAACGCTATTTGCCTATATAAATAAAACACTTAAAACGGGTGAGTAGGTGGGCACTAGATATTGGAGAAACCACATCATGTTCTAAAATCACTCCTAAGGTAAGTAATTTCATTATTTTTCACTTCCTTATTCCTAATTTAGGTGGGCAAAAGTAAGACCTAATGCGGGCAAAAGTGACACAAATGAGGGCAAAAGTATGACAATTTAGCCCTAAACTTTTACCCCCAAAACATTAATTTATTCTTTTGTACATATTAAGCACAGTTTAAAACAAATAGTTCACCGGGTACATAAGTAAATAATTACCGAATCTGCTTTACCTGATGATACTTATTCAGTTTGGGGAAGATCCCGCCTTAATTCAGATAAGCATTCTTCTCATAAATTAGAATCACTGAAGTTTTTGAAATTATAAATAGAGAGGAAAGAGCACTTGGTTATCGCTTGTACGTGTTTTGGCTGCTGTGAAAATGTAGTTGATAAAATATCTACTCGATATGTAATTTGTTTTGTCTTCCGCTAGCCTCTAGTTGCCGCGGTCGCGGGTTGAAACCCGGCGGAAGTCGATGGAGTTTTTCGGGCGTAAAAATCCTTTACATGGCTTCCTTCGGAAGGGAAGTAAAGACGGTGGTTCCGTACCCATCGTAGATAACGGCACATAAAGTATCTCAAGCCTGATAAAGAGGCCTCTGAGCAAAATTTCCGATCTTTCACGCCAATATAGAATAGAACGCTAAGAACCATAGCAGTTAAGGAGCGCCCATAAATAAAACTCAATTCAATTTTATCTGTAATTTTTGCTGGTAACAGAAATGGTATATGTAAAAACAAACAAGCATTTTGATTGTAAATCCGTGATGAGTAATATAGATATAGAGGATGGTTTAGTCATTGGAGCTTGCAACATACTCAAAGAGAGTTTCTATGTGAACTGAATTTAATAGTCATGACCTGGTGATGAAAATGTTTGTCAAAAAGCAAGATAAACACAAAGTTTATTTACTCTTAAGTTGAATGAATCTTTTTTCAGCAGCTTATCATTTGATTAGCCCAGTTGTACAACTTATTTCTCCATATATTTAAGTAGATACATAATTCATTCAATCTTTCTTGCTAATACTAATAATCAGCATAAAAGCAACTAACTGGTATCCAGCTGCTTAACTAGCAAAACTTAGTACTGAACTAAAACCTATTCCGCTGGTATCCATCGGTTGCTTACTAATATCCAGTACTTTTCTTCATTTACCTTTTTATTTATTAAAATCATCTACCTTTTTATATACACATACTTATATAATTATTTTATAACACATTTATTTTATAATTTATATTTTCCTTTCCTACTATCTGGATACTAATACATTAATTATGCTATTCTAGGAATTGCTTGAGATAGGATCATATACACTTAACACCCTGGTTGTTTGTGTATATGTACCCTTCATTTTACCGCTGATGACCTTAGCTGTTTAGCGCCCTTAAACCGCATCTCCCTTCATTTTACTATATACGAGGGCTGATCAATAAAGACTGAGACTGATTTTTTTATTCACAGTATTTATTACTCCATTTCAATGTTCACATGATCTTTTTCAAAGTAGTCCCCTCCTACTTGAATGCACTTTTTATAGCATCTTGCCAGTCCTCGAACACATGGTGCAGGCCATTCTTTGTCAGGTCTTTGAGAATCGCCTCACTTTTCCTCAGCATGCTTCAGTGCTCTCAAATCGAATGCCCCGGAGCTTTGCCTTTAGTGATGGGAATAAAAAAGAAATCACAGGGGGCAAGATTGGGGCTATAAGGTGGATGCAGTATGCAGGTGATGTTGAATTCCTGGACTTGATTTGCGACATGAGGCCATGCATTGTTGTGATGAAGTCGCCACCCATTCTGATGAAGTTCTGGATATTTCCTTGCAATGTGCTCCCTCAGTGTAGCCAATGCTGGCATGTAGTACGCTGCTGTAACAGTAGTGTGAGGAAGAATAACAATCACAGCAGCTGTGTTGATGTTGACTTCAGTCATAGCAGAAGTCGAAGCACCAGGCCCACCTTGCTTAGCACAAAGGACTCGTCCTTCTTTGAAGTCCTTGAACCACCTAAACACTGTTGCACGAGGTAGTGCATCTTCACCGTATGCTTGCTTCAGCTTTTCCAATGTTTCAGAGGCTGTATGATTTAAATGAAAACAAAATTTTATTGCTCCCCTCGTGTCGAGTGGTATGCGAAATTCAAGTAGGGTCAACAATATACAGCATTACTACCAACCTACCGATACAAGAGTGCTGCCGTCTATGGACATTATACATGAAACCCCGCTCTTTTCAAATATTCATGGTAGAGACAGGAAACTCTCAAGAAAGCTACAGGAAAAAATCTGATGTGTTACACTCACATGACTTTCTCTACTCTTGTACAAACTATTTTTACAAACGCTTATTCTCCATATGCTTCATGTTAATGGAGATATCAGATGTCAATCTTATTGATAATTTTCTTGTAGATGCAAGGGGAATATGGTAGGTTTTAAGCGATAGTCAAATATTTTAACGCTGGTTGCTATGTGGCGCATTCCATTCTCTTTGCATGTCCAGGACATAAAAAAAATGAATAACGAATTTGAGAAAAAGTATAAGTATTGGAAAATTTAAGGGAATAACAAGCAATATCTCGCAAACGGTTCACTCAACAAAAGAAATGTATATGACATAAATTGTGTATTTTAACACGATCTACATTTTTCGTGTAGTAAAATTTTGTCTATCTCTTATGGTTTGCCAGTTATGAAAAAGTCCTTCATAACGAAGAATACTTTTGGAGACATTCCCAGAAAATTCGAGATATACATTTTATTTGTCATGACAATATCTTAAACATATGATATTTTAATCAAAATCGTTAGAGCCGTTTTTGAGAAAATTAAAATTTTCGAAAAATGTTCCATGTAAAGGGTAGTCTGGGGTGGGGGGATTTTCTTGAAAACCTTCGTGTCGCATCTCTGAAAGATACTGAACCTAAATACCAAGTTTGGTGTTTATCCGACTCTTCGTTTTTGAGTTATGCTGTTCACAGACACACAGACATGTTTCCAAAAATGCTTTTTTTGGATTCAGTGAGTCTCAAAACATGTATTTCCGGTGAAATCTCGGTATCGAAATTTTGGGTGGAATGCAATACTTCCCCTACTTACTATACGTAGTAGAGAAAGTAAAAATCAGTCTCAGTCTTTATTGATCAGCCCTCGTATATTTTCCAAAACTAGCAATTTAAATGACTCTCCTCATCTATAATTTACCTATATCATTACTTCTGTTATTATAATACTCTTTTTCTTTAATAATTTTCCTCCAGCATTTCTCTCTTACCTTCTCTGTATATTTATCTAATTGTTTCAAAAATTCTTTCTTATTGTTTCCAAAGAATTTTAAAAATAATATCTCTATCTGTAATTTATCCCCCTTCCTGTTCCATATTTCCTCTCTCCAAACTTTGTACTCTTTAAGTTTAAAAAGGCCAATATTAAATATATAGTATAAACTGAGTTAACAAGTAATTCAAATACAAATTCGGCTTGTCTGTGCTGAAGCATATGCTCCATAACATTCTTGATGTCACTTCCATAGAATTTTTATGGTCATAACTAGGGCCCGGATTTTTAGGTTTTAACCTATATTTTTCCTTGCTATTTAATTAACACATTTCAAGATATATATTTGTTTCACACTTCCTGGAGCAGAATATATGAATTTCATTACACCTAAAAAAAACCTAAATGAGGGGTTGATACCTAAAATAACCTAAATAGCTGTTTTCCCTTTTTTGAAATGAATGTTATTTTTGGATTGAAACTCATTGTAAAATTATTTCCAGCACTTATAGCCAGTAGTTGAAACTACTACAGTTAAACGCAGCACATGTGTCGTGGTGACACCTGGATGCAGCTGATAGAAGGTCAGGTGGAGCATAACCTGTGTAATGAGACCGCCTCCAATTGTTCACCGAGAGTATACAACAGGCATAAAGTTGATTGTTGCAATACTTTTCTAATGTAATTGCATAATGAAACAATGCTTAAATCACATTTATTGAAAAAGTGGATTGCTGCAGATCTACACTTCACTTTTGTTAGTGCCAGAGAGTGCTGCCTACACGTTGAAAGCGGGGGGGGGGGGTTCTACAGTCCTTCCACCCGACTATGCTACATGTTACATGCTTGGCCCGTGGTCTGCACCGTCTTATGGAGAAGATTAGAAGCCACTTCGATGACGTGAACAGCCTGATATCTTTGGTCAAGAAGGTTTTCTTAAAAGCCCCAACACATGTACAATTGTTTAAAGAGACAGTACTGGCAACCCCTCTTCCATTTGAGCCGATACTTAACCCGCTGGGGAACTTGGCTGTCAGCTGCCATTTACTATGCCAAGCACTTAAAAATACATTCAAAATGTCATCAATGAATTGGATGAAACAGTAGCTTCCTGCATTGCCAAGGCTAAGAAATCACTCAAGTGCCCCACTCTTGCAGCTTCCCTTACATGTATTAAGACACATTTTTGTTATGTACCAGAAGCTATTTTCCGATTGGAAAGTACAACTTTGTCACTGAAAGATGCTCTAGATATCATTGGCAATGTTTCCAGTAAAGAAATACACGATGTGATCAAAAGTATCCGGACACCCCCACAAACATATGTTTTTCATCTTAGGTGCATTGTGCTGCCATCTACTGCCTGGTACTCATTATCCGTGACCTCAGTACTCATTAGACATCGTGAAACAGCAGAATGGGATGCTCCGTGGAACTCACGGACTTAGAACGTGATCAGGTGATTGGGTGTCACTTGTGTCAGAAGTCTGTACATGAGATTTCCACACTCCTAAACATCCCTAGGTCCACTGTTTCTGATGTGATAGTGAAGTGGAAACGTGAAGGGACATGTACAGCACAAAAGCGTACAGGCCGACCTCGTCTGTTGACCGACAGAGACCGCAGACATTTGAAGAGGGTCATAAAGGGTAATAGGCAGACATCTATCCAGACTGTCGCACAGGAATTCCAAACTGCATCAGGATCCACTCCAAGTGCTATGACAGTTAGGTGTGAGGTGAGAAACCTTGGATTTAATGGTTGAGCGGCTGCTCATAAGCCACACATCACGCAGGAAAATGCCAAACAACGCCTCACTTGAACAGTGGCAAAACGTGTGGATGACGAATCACGGTACACAATGTGGCGATCTGTTGGCAGGGTGTGGGTGTGGCGAATGCCCAGTGAACGTCATCTGCCAGCTTGTGTAGTACCAACAGTGAAATTCGGAGGTGGTGGTGTTATGGTGTGGTTGTGTTTTTCCTGGAGGGTCTTGCACCCCTTGTTGTTTTGCGTGGCAGGATCACAGCGCAGACCTACATTGATATTTTAAGAACCTTCTTGCTTCCTACTATTGAAGAGCAATTTGGGGATGGCGATTGCATCTTTCAACACGATCGAGCACCTGTTCATACTGCACAGGCTGTGGTGGAGTGGTTACACGACAATAACATCCCTGTAATGGACTGGCCTGCACAGAGTCCTGACTTGAATCTTATAGAACACCTTTGGGATGTTTGGAACGCTGACTTCGTGCCAGGCCTCACTGACCTACATCGATACCTCTCCTCAGTTCCGCACTCCGTGAAGAATGGGCTGCCATTCCCCAAGAAACCTTCCAGCACCTGATTGAAAGTATGCCTGCAAGAGTGAACACTGTCATCAAGGCTAAGGGTGGGCCAACACTATATTGACTTCCAGCATTACTGATGGAGGGCGCCATGAACTTGTATGTCATTTTCAGCCAGGTGTCTGGATACTTTTGATCATGTAGTGTACCTGGACAGTGGGAGTTGCATGTTCTTCGAAGTTGTACAGGATTCTTCAACGAAATCCTGATTTTGAAGAGGTGAAAATCATCAATTCAGTATTCTAGGGAGAGAACTATGCAGGAAAACTACCCCTTAAATCTACTGCACTGGCATCTATGTTCTATGCTCAAATGGCTTCATGCTCCATTGAAAGAACCCTTTCTTCATACAAGAATGTGTTACGTGATAATAGGAAAACGTTTACTCCAGAAAATTTGAAAATGTATGCAACTATCTACTACAAGCCAAAAAATAAATCTTAAAGTACCAAAGAACAAAATTATTGATACCTGTATTGATTCAAAAAGCAAAAAATTAAAAAAAATTACTTTAATCCAAAAAAAACCTGTTTTAAGCATATAAGAAACCTCAAATGAAGGTTTATTTCCACCTAAAAGTCCTGGCCTAGTCATAACTATTGTTGTCTTTGCATAGCAATCAGTTTTTGTTGTTTCGGCATGTTTATTTGATTTGTCGGCTACAGAGCAGCATTCAAACATACATTTTCATGAGGCAGCAGTAAAAAAAAACTCAATTTTATACCTGAATAAACTTTTTGGTGAAGGCCAGAATAGCACCAAAGGCAATCCATGGAACTAGTTAACCAACAATTGAACCAAGCATTGAATATGTACACATTGCCTCTTCCACTATGAGTTTATTCCATGTCATAGTGCAATGAAAGAACTGTATGTGTAAATTCTTCATCACCTCAGAAATGGAGTAGGAAGGAAATATGGGCACAAAACACTTGGTTTCTTTTGAAACATAATGCACCATTACACCAATCAGCTGGTAAAACATTACCTTGCCAGCCACATCATCACTGCTTTGGAGCATCCTTCATACTCTCCATATCTGTCACCAATTGATTTCTTTTTCTTTACACTGCTGAACTCATCTGAAGGGCCAAAGATCTGCGAACACTGATGATTGTTACTGAAAATGAGATAAGAGCACTATGACTTGTTTGAAAAATGCCTTCCAGTAGTGTTTCCAATCACTTGCACGCTCTGGCAGAAGAGAATTTTAATGATATGAGGGGGGGGGGGGGGATGAATAGCAGCTTAATACTTGAGAAAAGTAAAAAGTACTTGAAAGTTCAAATCAATAACAAAGAATATCTCTGAAAGACAACACCACAAAAAAAAGCTGATGTGTTACACTCACATGACTTTCTCTACTCTTGTACAAACTATTTTTACAAGCGCTTATTCTCCATATGCTTCATGTTAATCGGGATATCGAGATGTCAATCTTATTGCTAATTTTCTTGTAGATGCAAAGGGAATATGGTAGGTTTTAAACGATGGTCAAATATTTTAAGCGCTGGTTGCTATGTGGCGCATTCCATTCTCTTTGCATGTCCAGGACATAGAAAAAAATGAATAACGAATTTGAGAAAAAGTATAAGTATTGGAAAATTTAAGGGAATAACAAGCAATATCTCGAAAAAGGTTCACTCGACAACAAAAATGTATATGACATAAATTGTGTATTTTAACGCGATCTACATTTTTTGTGTAGTAAACTTTTGTCTATCTCTTATGGTTTACCAGTTATGCAAAAGTCATTCACAATGAAGAATACTTTTGGAGACATTCCCAGAAAATTTGAGATGTTCATTTCATTTCTCATGAGAATATCTTAAACATATGATATTTTAATCAAAATCGTTAGCCATTTTTGAGAAAATTAAAATTTTCGAAAAATGTTCTATGTAAAGGGGGGATTTTCTTGAAAACCTTCGTGTCGCATCTCTGGAAGATACTGAACCTAAATATCAAGTTTGGTGTTTATCCAACTGTTCGTTTCTGAGTTATGCTGTTCACAGACACACATACGGACACGTTTCCAAAAATGCTTTTTTTGGATTCAGGGGTCTCAAAACATTTCCGGTGAAATCTCGGTATTGAATTTTTGGGTGGAATACAATACTTCCCCTACTTACTATACGTAGTAGAGAAAGTAAAAACTGGACATAAATTGTGTGCCCTAACGAGATTTGCATTTTTCGTATAGCAAGACACTTACAGTTTAGTATATAAAAGTAGGACTGCACTGTTGATTTGAAATGGTTTGGTTCTTTTGGTTTTAAACAGAAATCTGGTTTAAAACCGTTTGATATGCATTTATTTGTTTGGATTGGTAATATCAATGAACGGAGAGAACACAAATACAGAAAGGATGCAATTTTATGCATGATGTCCTTTTATTAGACCTGTATATCAGGTGCAACAATATCTTGAATTGTTTGGAAAGTTACAATTTCCTTGTAACTAAAAGTATTATTAATGAAATGTTAATGATAGTGATAATATTTCATTGCACGGACAAGTTCATTTTGCAGAAAAAAATAATACTCACTTTTGTCTTAGGATCATGCGAGAATTTATTGATAAACATATTATTTCATTTGCAGAACAAACAACAATTGATACCTGTTCACAAAAGTTTAAACACATTATGTTGATTCCTCATCGGATGAAAATGTATGTCTTGGTAGTTCGTATACTTCTACGGCATCACAATTATGTTGAAGGTTCCAATGCATTGAAACAAGCTTTTCAGCTGTAACTGGTGACAATCTGTTTCTTACCTTAGTGTGAATTATGCCATGGACGAACCAATTGCCTTCATTGGCGCCAAACAGTGGATGTTCAAAATTCTTGTAGCCAGGCGATAGAATAGCTGCTTATTGCATATGCCATCCCACCATGTGGTTGGAGAGAGATTTTAAGCAGCAGACCAAATACTCTCATTAAAAAAAAAATCTATGTTTTCAAAATTCCATTAGATTACCCACAAACCCAGTGTCAAGTTTAAACAAATCACTGAATGTTTAGATGTACTCCAGTGCTTGACATTCCTCATCAACATAAACAACCTTTCCTTTGTATCTGGGATCTAGAAGGTTTGCTGCCACATGAATTACCTTGCTTGTGAACACTTTCCTATCAGCTATCACAGTTGTAACAGCTAATTGGTCTTGTGCAGAAATTAATTTACAGTCCTACGACACTGAAATCTACATGTGTGGAAAGTTCAGAAAACAGCTCATGTATGTCTGACAAAGTAGCATTGTCCCCTTCCACTCTAATGATAGCTTCAGACATAGGTTCCAGTAGGCACCAAGCTGCTTCTAAATTTCTGCCAAGTCTCCTCTGCCAGTAAGGAACTCTAGTATCTGTCATTCTGAATGCTGGGGCTAAAACAGCTGCTTTGTTCTGTAGCAAGCTATCGAAGATATAATAGCACACTGGTTGGAGATGGGAGTTTTAGTGTGACAGAAAAGTTACCATATTTTTCTTTCCTCTTAACCTTCAGTATTGTGTTTGGAATGTGGCTATACTTAAAATACTTAATTGTTTCTTGCCTAGGTGCTGTAGTCTTGAATCACTTCTAAAGCAATTGCATCTTTAATCGGTAGATTTATACTATAGGTGGCACAACCTATACTGGCTATTTGTGGATACTTTTCATGAAGTTTTTTTCCTGCAGCAAGCATATTTTGGACATTGTGATAACAGCAATGAATTTTTCATTAATGTCATCGATGACGTCAATGATACTTGACATAGTATACTGAACGGCTTCCCATTGCTCTCCAGGTCAAATGCTCTATAAAGCCCCTTGTACACGATCAAACTTTTTTTCCAATTCAAGAGTTTACAAGAAAAATTGTCAAACATTTTTCAATATGTGACAAGATTGGACAAGACCTGACAATGTCGTAAATGTGTATCTACAGGTTGTCTTTTTTCAAATTGAAACCCTTCAGAACACATTAATAAATAATTTATCACTCACAAAGCAATTTACTATTTGCATCATGGTATAACAGTTTGCAATGAAATACTGTTCTTTACTAACATTATGTAGCACTTTCACATATTATATCCAATGAAATCACATTACGAGTGTGGAATGCAATGGAAATAGCACCAACCGATGGGTTAACCATACTATATAACATTGCATTAATGTATACTTAGTTTGGAAATCTACTTGGCAATTATTTCTTCATATGCCTTCATCTGCTTCATCTTGTGGTAACCCACAAAGTCCTAGACATACAGACATGACCAGCTTATGTATAACCTAATCAGTTCGCATAACCATTCCTTGGCTGGGTAGCCATTTTTCTATACTCTTCGCTTTCCGCCATGTTACAGCTTTCGTGACACATTGTAAATACTCTTATTTAATTGGCTAAAGCCATTAAATCATTGTCAAATCTTTGATCATTTAGAGCATGTCCTTATTTGCTTTCAAGTCTTTCAAAGAGTTTAAAAGTATTGGAAACAATTTGACAAGAAAAGTTGTAAAGTTGTGACAACTCTTGAAACGTCTTGTAAAGTATTGAATTTGACGAAAATTTGACCGTGTACAAGGGGCTTAAAACATAGGGTCTGGTGTGGTGATAAGGATTTACCACACTTTCCCTGAAATATTTGTCCACCCATCTGAAATTAAGACAAGTGCATTTGACTTGTTATTCTACGTTGGTATTCAGTATCCAGCAAACATCTCCCAAGAACTCATAACCAGGCTGTGGCTCATAACCAGGACAGATCTTAGACACAACTTGCAAGTATTGTAATACTTACATTAAAAGAAGTACGCCTGAAGCATAGACAGCTGTGGCAATACTTTCGTCCACTTCATCAGCTACCATACTTGAAGAGGATGGAGTTGTTGGGAGCACCTCTGGAAGGTTATGCGGTTTACTACAATGCAGTGGACCTGGACCCTGATGTCGAAGGTATTGGGCTAATACTTTCTAATGCAACTTGCGATGGCTGTTGCTTCTGTACAACATTATTCTGCACATACATTTTATAGATTGTGTACATAAGTTACACTCAATGAGATGATTATGTAGTCTTGATGCCAATGCAAAAGGATATATCTTCTCGCAATATTTGCAACGTGTTTCTCTTTATCCGTCGACATTTCATATTTTGTACAGACCCTACACAGTCACAAGGCCGCATTTCTTCACAAGCTGGAGAACTATGTTTGTGTTTAACCCGATGCGAGCTTTATATACACATGCAAAGATATTCCAGAATGCTCAGTTCAACATTTCTGCTCATGTGCATAATCATCTTTACTTACAAACCACCTTCACGAACAGCATCTGGTAAGTAGTAACTCTCAAGAGAGAGTCACCAGTAATGCAAATTGCAGCAATTTATACAATCAAAGAAACAAGTTAAAAATACATTTACAACCTCATGTAATGCAATAAACCCATTTAGAACCATTTGATTACAATCCTATATACAAGCCATTCAAAATAAAGAAGACTTCACAGGTTATTCCCAGAAAATTCAAGATATACATTTTATTTGTCATACAAGTATCTTAAACATGTGGTATTTGACCGAAATTGTTAACCATTGAGAAAATAAGAAAATATCAAAGATTTTTCCATGTGAAGCATAGTTTAGGTTGGAGGTATTTTCTTGAAAATCTTGGTGTCACATCCTTGGAAGACAAACGTAAATACTAAGTTTGGTATTTAATCAGTTTTTCATTTTTGAGTTAAGTTGTTCACACACACACGCGCGCTTTCCTAAAACATCTTTTTTGTATTCAGGGAGTTTCAAAAAGTGTGCATATTTCCTGTAAAATCTCGGTTTCAAGTTTTTGGGTGGAATGCAGTACTTCCTTATTATAGGCACGTAGTAGGGAAAGTAAAGCTTGGTTGTTTGTAACCTAAACACCACATAACCAAGTAAGCTGAATTTATGAATAAATTAGAACTTATATATGTTAACTGGCTTGTGTTCTATTAGGATATGGTATTGCAATCTGTGGAATATATCTACCTTATAAAACAAAGTTATTTTCTATGCTTGCTCTATATTTCACCTATGCAATAGTTTGCTTGAATACTTTTTTTTGTACAAAGCAGACTTGACAATTCAAGGCGTCATTAATATGGTTTGGTTTCTTGAGTACTTGTTTTAGAAAGCTCATATTGCACTAGTAAGTCCTGTAGATTGTCAGTCACTTACTATTGTCTCTGATCAGTCAACAGCCTATTAATGGTTGCTGGATGTGATTCATCAGCTTCTCCACCATAATAGGCCACCTTCTGCTGAAGGGTTTTAAATATTTGAGTGTATACTAGATGTGAGAGATTTGGTTAACAATGATCTGTTAACAAACCAGTTGAAATGATCTGCATATTTCAAAATTCCTGGTATGCCATTTATGGATTTTTAATTTTTATTCATCTGCAGAATTTGTATCAAATTCCTGTGGAAAATAACTGTGTTCTTTCCATTTGGCATATGCTATTATATTCAAAACATTTGTATTTGTAAAGTGAAATAAATATAATTGCCAAAACAATGAAATGTTTACACACATTTTAGTAGAAGTAATTAGAATATTCAGATAACCTCAACTAGAACTGCGCTATGCAAAAATGAAGTCTTATGTTCCAGTATAAAAATATAAATTTCCCTTTCTAATTATATTAAAAATGTGTAAAAGTATAGTGCATTTTAATCCGGGGTAAAGGTCTTCTTGCAGGAACACTAGTTTTACACAGTGGATGAGTCCTTAAAGTTTAATAAATATTCCTATATATAAGCTATAATATTTATATATTAACTTGGTTTGCTTAATTCTAAGTATTGTTAAAAAGCGGTATGTTAATTTTGGAAGTCTACTAAGCAGTAACAAGAATGTCAATTTCTTCCAAATTATGAGCAGACATATGTAAAACATGTATAATATTCAATTTTACTTTGTTTCAGGTGCTGCAAATTCACTTCAAATGAGACTGCTAGATAGGATTTTTCTGAAGATTAAAATACATGATTCGGAAGTAGATGGCACAGAAATATAAACAAATATCAATGCAGCAATCAAACGTTAATCAAGCACCCAAAGAAACCTCATCCCCTAAGAAAGGGCGAAATAAATACTACAAGTGGAACACTAATGTAACAGATTATATATGGTGTCCATCATGTAAGGTGTACCTGCAAGATAGTAATGCTATGCAAGAACATGAGAAAAGTATGAATCATACATTAAATAAGGGTTTTCAACAGGCTGGCAAGCGTGACAATCCTGCTTATAGTAAACAGAAAGATCACCAAGAAGCAAGGTACAGAACAGAATCAAAGATGGGAGGACCAAAAACTGTGCATTTGGAGTATAATATTGCAAATTTATGGCATGAAATCTGTGAAGCAGAAGGCACAAAGGGAGCTAATTTCCTTTATGCTGCAACAAATGTGTTTGTTTGCAGACCTTGTCAGGTATCAAAACATGTAACAGAAATTTTAGAACATGTGCATGGGTTAGAGCATCAAGAGACTATTAGCATGGAAATAAACATAGAAATAACTCGTAAAATGATACATGAAGAAGAGCAGCTTTGGGAGAGAGTGCATCCAGCATTCAGGACTCATGAGACATACATCAGAATTCAGGATGAGAGACACTTTTTTTGCTTTTTGTGTGAGAAGAATGTTCCTGCAATGAATACACATAATTTGTTAGGTCATGTTGGTGGTAAAAATCATATGAAAAATGTGAACTTCTATCTGCAGTCATTACAGTCATTCTTAAGAGGACTTTGCCTTAATCCAGATATACAAAGTTTGCAGCAGCTCTCAAATTCAGAATATAAGGAGATGAGAATATGTGAGAAGTTAAATGAATCAACTGATGATGCATATTTAAAAGAACTGCATTCATTGATAAATAAAATAAATAGTGAAGATGAGAAAAAGCAATTTTGTCATATAAGGTGTGCATGCCTACTGTGTGATCTTGAATTTGATTCAGGGGCACTTTGGTTGAATCACATGAATGAAAGATTTCACGAACAAAATGTCGAAAACCTAAACAAATCTGGCAAGAAAATGGGTAAATTTGTCTGCTGTATGTGCAATACAATAATGTTTGGTCAAGAACATGACCATCGTTGTGTAGATGCTGATGGACTGTTTGTTCCCAGGATATTTGTCTCAGGTAAGAGAACTTAAGAGTATAGCTTGCTGTATCCTTTCCAGATAGCACACACAGTCTTAATTCTATTCCTTTCTATACACAACATTTTCAGTATACCTTTACCGGTGTAAGTTTGTGTTGCAATGTAAACAAAGTACATGTTTGAGTAACACTTCATTGGTTGATCGAGCCGCACAACTTCCATGCCAGCAGGCGCAAATGAAAATATAGTCCATTTACTAATTTGTAAAAAGAGTTTGAAAAGCTTCTAGTAAGAGTAAATGGAATACATAAATATGAAAATTCATTATTGTTATTATTATTATTATTAGCACATTTAACTGCTACATGAAATGCATGTGCACACAGCCATATAAGAAAGTGAAGGAGCAAAACATAGTTTGTTCAAAATGGCATCTGCTTTGGAGTACATAAAGCATTGCAAAGGGAAACCAGTATGAAGTGGTGAAAAGTAGATTGTTTTAAATGTATTTGCAAAGTGTTGTGAGAAATAGCCAGCTGCGGCTGTTTAAGAAATAGTAGGTTTTACTGCAGAGCTTACTGGCATGTCAGCCCAGAGTCAATTTGCTCAAAGTGCATAAAAGTCATTTATCTACACCAGATAAAATGTGTAAGAGACAAAAGTCAGTGACTGAAGTGCAAATGTGACAAGATCATGAGAAGTGAAGCTCATCACTTTTCTGCAATGAATGGGCTGCCCATAGTAAGTAAAGTGCTTGCTTTTGTGAATAGTAATCCTGACTTGCCCAATTTCAAAAGGACAAGCTTTCATGCTGTTCTTCATGAGAATTTGTACATAGAAGCAAGACAAATTTGATTGTTGATCACAAGGACATATTATTGTGGCGTGTTGAGATTCCTACATTATCACTGCATTTTGAGTCCAAAATTGGTGTGGAGCCTTGTGAAAGGTCATGTTGCTATAAATGAAGTCAGGGACTTACTTCAGGATGGGTTAAAGCTTGCAAGTGTAAGTCACTTATATGCCATGAGGTGGAAGAGGAGGAAACGTTCTGGAAATGAAACCGCCTGTGATGCAATTGTTGACTGAATAGTAATAACCTCACCATGACCAGCAGTAACAATGAGGAAGAAGAAGAGCACTTGATTAGCAGAATCCACGCCCTATCAGATTCTGATTAGGTATTTATAATATTTACTATTTTTTTATGGTTCCAGGTAACGTAAGATGTGTTCAATATTTGCATTATAATGTGCTCCGTTTTACTTCCAGACATTCCGGATTTTGTGAAATTTATGTGATTCGGGACTGATTATTCTGCTTATTTAACATTGCTTTAAACAATCTCCACATCATGACAGCCAACTGCATTTTATTTCAGGAGGGTTTTGTCATTTAAATGTGCACTGCATATCAAATTTTATTCGTTTTATTCTTTATTTTAGTAAGAGTGTAGAATATATCTAGAAGCTACTCACACAGCAATGACAGTTACCATAATGAACATGTTAAGTTGCACCATATTTCTGCCAATTATAGGGACCTGTGGAGGAATACAATTTTGCACTTTGTTTACCGTGCAACCTATACTTACACTGGGAAAGGTATAGCAACATATTTATTAACAAGAACAATAAAAATACACTTTGGCTGGAATCACATTATAAAAGAGGTCCACATAAGTTTGTTACTTTTTTCTGAAGATTAGTCCACAGAAATATACCCATCAAGTTTTGCTCAGGTTCAGAAGAATTGTTTATAGAATGGTCAGCACAGTTGCACACTTGCCAACTTCTACAGTTTGTCTGTAGTATGTAAGGGAGGAGAGCCCACTTTACAACTTAACAGCAAAGGTGGTATTTTTACAGCTCTCGGCAGATTCAAAGCATTACAGATTTTCACCATGGACATGACAAAGCATTAAATTCTATAGCAGTATATTGTAACTGTTACCACATTTATTGGTATACACTGCTATAATAGTCCAGAGCTTATTTGTGTCTCTGTCCATCACGATCATCCTCCCCCTTCACTGGGCTGCAACAAAATCAAAGCATGCAGATTTAAAATTTTATTGCACCATTAGTGACTTCTAGTAACCAGCAGGAAATAGGTGCAAATATTCATATGGACTACGTGAATTGTAAAGTTAACTCCCTCATGTGAACTGTTTCTCTTATTCACATTATATGGCTGCAGGATATAAGTTTCCCATTTTGTGACAGTTTTGTTTACAGTGCATATTGTAAAGCATAAAATATGAACTAGAAATTTGTGTATAGCCTAGAAGTGGTGCTTTTTGTTTTAATACTTAGCATGTGTGACAGAAAGAAGCAGTACAACCAGGTATTCAAGGATTCTTATAAAATAGAATTTGCACTTTGATGCATAAGTTTTGTACATTTACTGCAGTGAACATTTTACGCATTCTAAATTTCATGTCATCAAAATTATCATGCTTTGCTGGATGAGGGAAAGGTTTACAGGTTTCAGTTTTTGAAGTTGGCAAGTATGCAGCTGTATTCTTGGCTGTTTACAGCTCACAGGTGTATCATGTTTGCACAATTTCTTTCTTTATCACTGAATGGTGGTGGTGGCGGTAACGGCAGCAGCACTGGCCTATGGTTTATTCACCATAAAAATTGGTACAATTTTTTGGTTTCTCCCCAAGTCATGTTATAACATATCTACAATAAAAATAATCTGTATTTAGAATATAGAGTATAAAGTCAGTTTAAAAGTATTTCTGTACTTGATAAATTCTGAATAAAAGATATATAACAATGCAATTGTAAGTACAATCAAATAGTGAAACATAACAAAGAATCTTTTTAAACAATTCTGTTAAAATCTTTTAATAATATACTGGATAGTCTTTTGGAATGTAATTTGCTTAATAATAAATCTAATTTGGTGATGAAAGTAGCAATGTTACCAGGTTGATACTCTGTATATGCAAACAATGATGGCTTTACAATGTAATCTGTGTTACAGTGTTCAAAGTGTTATATGACAAGTGTGCAGAAAAAGTAAATAGTAATATATCTAATCTGTTCAAAAACTTCAATAACAAAAAGTTAGTAAGTTATACATCAAAGAGATATGGAAAGCCCCAACAACAATTACGCAATCACATCTTGGATTCCAGCTCAGATGCATGTAAAATTGTTGTTTCTTATTATATTTATGTATACATACTTTGTTTTTAATAGTTCTTAATGCCCACTCTTACTTAATACAGCACTACAGGGAGTGACACATGAAATGATATTGTCATACCCCAAAGATAATTTATAAGGTAGAGCTACTCGGTATCGTTACATTTACTTCACAACGGAGGTGACATTGAGGATGCAGCGAAATGCATTTCAAAAGTATCTAGCTATAATCTAACACATCTCAGTAATTTATATTACAGGAACTGAAAGGGAAGAGTTTGTACTTAAAATGATCAACATATTTCAAACTACACCTGGCATTTTTATTACAAAGGAAGAATTTATAGTTTTAACATAGTTACCTTTGTCTCGGCAAGGATAGTGTACTCGTTAACCTCCCATATTGACCCGCTGAATGCCTAGCACACACAAGAGAGCAAATGCTGGTTGTCGCTTACTATGAATATGTTAACTCCACCCATCCTAATCTCTACATTACAACTGGCCAATATTGCCAACCTCTGAATACACTACGTGACCAAAAGTATCCGGACACCTGGCTGAAAATGATGTACAAGTTCATGGCGCCCTCCATCAGTAATGCTGGAAGTCAATATGGTTTTGGCCCACCTTAGCCTTGATGACAGCGTTCACTCTCGCAGGCATACTTTCAATCAGGTGCTGGAAGGTTTCTTGGGTAATGGCAGCCCATTCTTCACAGCGTGCGGAACTGAGGAGAGGTATCGATGTAGTTCGGTGAGGCCTGGCACGAAGTCGGCAGTCCAAAACATCCCAAAGGTGTTCTATAGGATTTAAGTCAGGACTCTGTGCAGGCCAGTCCATTACAGGGATGTTATTGTCGTGTAACCACTCTGCCACAGCCCGTGCAGTATGAACAGGTGCTTGATGTGTTGAAAGATGCAATCGCCATCCCCGAATTGCTCTTCAACAGTGGGAAGCAAGAAGGTGCTTAAAATATCAATGTAGGTCTGCGCTGTGATCGTGTCATGCAAAACAAGGGGTGCAAGCCCCCTCCAGGAAAAACACGACCACACCATAACACCACCACCTCCGAATTTCACTGTTGGCACTACACATGCTGGCAGATGACGTTCAGTGGACATTCGCCATACCCACATCCTGCCATCGGATTGCCACATTGTGTACCGTGATTCGTCATCCACACGTTTTGCCACTGTTCAATTGTGTAATGTTGACGCTCTTTACACCAAGTGAGGCATCGTTTGGCGTTTTCCTGCATGATGTGTAGCTTATGAGCAACCGCTCGACCATGGAATCCAAGGTTTCTCACCTCACGCCGAACTGTCATAGTACTTGGAGTGATGCAGTTTGGAATTCCTGTGTGATGGCCTGGATAGATGTCTGCCTATTACTCTTTACGACCTCCTTCAAATGTCGGCGGTCTCTGTCAGTCAACAGATGAGGTCGGCCTGTACGCTTTTGTGCTGTACATGTCCCTTCATGTTTCCATTTCACTATCACATCAGAAACAGTGGAGCTAGGGATGTTTTGGAGTGTGGAAATCTCATGTAGTCTTCTGACACAAGTGACACCCAATCACTTGACCACGTTTGAAGTCCGTGAGTTCCACAGAGCGTCCCATTCTGCTGTTTCACGATGTCTAATGACTACTGAGGTTGCGGATAATGAGTACCAGGCAGTAGGTGGCAGCACAATGCACCTAAGATGAAAACGTATTTTTGTGGGGGTGTGTGGATACTTTTGATCACATAGTGTATCTAACTCCCCAAAATATACCAAACTAAACCCCTAAAAACCCAATGAATGTCACAGTTCCTCCTGACTACTAATGTTGGCGTTCTCAAAACAAAAATAAGGAAAAAAAAATTCATACATTACAAAGATGTATTAAAAGAAAAAGATTTACAATCTGGGAGTATTTCTTGTAATATAGCAGTATATCACCACAAGGCAAAAATTTCTGAAGCTATGTAATAATAAAACAGCAAAAATATTTTTTTTATATATATATATGACTTGATTCAAAAGTAATTGTGACTATGACTTCACACAAAAGTAATAATGAAAGTGGTAAATGCTGATAGGAGGCTGAGTTTCATACGACCAACAAATCATTCAAGATTCTTGACTAGTTTTGGAATGAGCACTGCACATGCATTATGAACATACTGCCACACAAAAGCTAGTTGTTGATATGCATGTACTGCACCGAAACTAAAGGTTAATTTATTCACTATTACCTCCACTATTTCACCATAATCATCAGCAGCACTGGCAATGCAACGTTTGTTGAGTCTATCTCACTGGGTTCATCTTACCCAGGATGCGTTGATGGTGATAAAGCTGGGGTGGTGAGTGAGAGGTAATCACTGGCTTGGGCTGCCCCTTCAAAGTGGCACTTTGCCACGAAGTGATGAAGGCAGCATGTGTAGCAAGGCAGGTATCCAACCAGGCAAGTAGCATGACTTCCAAACAGGCTGAGTCATCCATGTGCTCCCCACATAGCAGATACACATAACTAGAACAGTGCATAAAGTGAACTCCAAAGCCAAAGTTACCAAGATGATGTTAAAAGTCTATGGCATTCCTTACAAAAATATGAAAATGTAAAAAGATGTCAAAATATAGCTTTATTTATAAAAATAAATACAATTTCCAGAAAAAGCTGTTACGTAAACACTACAATGAATTTAAAAGCAAACTTTTAACAGCAAATGCATTAAAACTATAAAAAATAAGTATGACTGGAGCAAAACATGTGGTTTTTATACAGATAAAGCAAAAGATAAAAATTGTAATTGCCTATAAAACATATTTGAGATCCCAAAACTTCCCTAATCAGATGGTACTAATTTACATTACAAACTTATAAATAATTGACAAAGAGTACTTACCACTCGTATATATACATAGAAGAGCTCTACACAGTTGCAATTCCCAAATAAAATGCAAAATATTCATAGCAGTACAAAATCAAACACAAGGTACCCCATGCAATGTACATGTAAGTCACATGTTATTGTCTGCAAATAATGGGAAATACCAATGCTGCACAGAATATATTAAATCATTCTTCTATAGTGCTAACTCTTGGGAATAAAATCTACAACATAGCTCATAAAAACACAAAGTGATAGCTCAAGCATGTGTAAGCATGAAACTATGTGAAAATGCACACATACTAAACTCATTAATACATCAGGAGTAAAAAATATGTATCTGTGTGTTGCTGTACCAATAATTGCACTAGGTGTCAGCATGAAACTGTGAAATAAACATGCTTAAAACTCAATAAATATCAACTCATTACATCAAAATCTCTCAATGTCAACACACACAGCCATGATGGGCACATCACAGCAACAACATCACACCATATATCATTTGCATCTCGGTTAATTCACAAGCACATTTCAGCAGCTTTGCAGATCAAACCAAAAGCACTGAAAACACATCGAGGGTACATTGTAGCAATCCCATAACAAAAACAAAAACAGTGCACACAAATATCTCGAGCACGTGAAAAATGCTCTACACCATCGGGGTTACCCTGTCAAATCCCACCAAGGCAAAACTTCATCAAAACATTATCACACAAAAATCAGGCAACAACTCTGCAAAAGAAAATAATCACAGCTTCATAATGAAACATGAAAGAAACAAAAAGTGGTACAACTGTACACACCACAACATCATAAGCAAATTAATATCTCTACACATTATTACTCCTGGACAGTAAGCAAAATTAAACCAATTACTCTTCAAAACAACCAAATTTTGAGAAATTCATGGCACATAAACAAATAATACATTTCATGACCAAAATCAAAAGATGTCAATACACAGAAATATGCATAAAATGAAAGAAAGAAAAAAATAAAACATTAATGCATTAGCAATTCTGCATCAGGATTCCCTCGCGCAAGCAGCCTATGAATGATATAATCCTCCCTCCTTTTCCAAGGCATCGATTATGATTTTATTGACATATGTCGATGCATTAGAAAGCACGCATGCATACAACCAATCAAGTAACACATGAAAAATCCCAAACTTAGCAATGCCCAGAAAGATGTTTTCACAAATCATGACAAAATTAAAGCAAATGTCAATTGCAATACAATGCACACACAAGTCTCAATGGCTTACAATCTATAAGGGCCCACAGGATCATAATAAGGGCAGATATGTGAGGCAATGGACCCTCTGATTTTTGCTACGAAGTGCATGGGCTCAACCAACAAGTTAAGTGACTGGAGTTACTGTTTAATAATTTCAAAAGTCTAAAATAACTCTAACACCTTAGTACACTTTCCTTTCTTTCTGATAGAGGTAAACATTTTCAGTAATTGACAGGCATTAAATTCAACATCTCTATGCTTAACATCAAATCTTTTCTTCTGTTTCTTTTGTTGTTTAGTAATATTAGAAATGGCAAGCTTTCGTGCCTTCTGTATATCCTGCAAAGTTTGTTTTACAAACAGATCATTAGAGGAAACACGGCACCGACCTTACATTAAGAAAAATGGAAAGAATTTGGTAGAATCGTGGACAATCAAATTGTAGGAGAAAGTGACATATGGCAAAATTGAATCCCAAATCTTCTGATTATTATCAAAATGACTCAGCATGTTCAACAAAGTTTGATTGAAACATTCGGTTAAGCCATTACAAGCTTAATGGTAAGCACTGGTAAAACCACTAATGACTTAGCAGTTGAACGCTCTTAAAAAAAAAGCTGGTAAAACTAGAAGATACTGAGAGATTTCAAAAGTTCTTGTGTCATTTCACTGAGAAAAACTGAACCTGTTCTGACAACAAAGTAGCAGGTGTCCCATGCCTGCAAATGATGTTATGTAAAATGGTGTAGCAACCTGTGGAATTGTTGCTGCAGAGAGCAAGGAGGAGACGCATATTCAGTTGTGACTATGATGTATTTATGTCCAGAATTTGAATGTGGCAGAGGTTCAAGAAGATCAGTTCCCCAATACTCGCCCATAGAAGTGACAGGAATAGGTTGCAGAAGACCAGTGGGTTTCTGGTTTTTAGGCCTTTTGTAATTTGACAACTGGGACATGTTTGTACAAAATGTTCATTGTCTTTTTTTCTTATCCCAATCCAATAGTATCTGGAGTAAATTTTGCTGAAAGTTTTAGAGAAACCTGAATGTCCTGAAAGAGGGTTGTCATGACATGACATTTTGTGTTTAAGGACTTCTGGAATAACTAAGAGATGAAGAGGCCCAGTGGAACCTGCCATCTTTTGATAGAGAACACTTGATTTGAAGGTGTAGCTGGAAACTTGCCTCCGAACTTTAGCAGGAGCTGATTGTGGATCATTAAGTGCATTTATGATGGGGAGTACAGGAGGATCTTGTTTCTACTTATCAGCAACTTCAACATCGTCCTCCATGATATAGTGGTTACCAAGCTAGCCTCTAGTTCCCGAGGTCGTGAGTTCAAACCCGGCGGAGGGCGATGGATTTTTTTGGGCGTAAAACCCCTTAGAATAGCTTTCTTCGGAAGGGAAGTAAAGCTGATGGTCCCATGATATAGATTTATTGCACGTAAAAGAACCTCAAGCGTGATAAAGATGCCTCTGAGCAAAATTGCCAGTCTTTCACGCCCAATATGGAATGGGATGCTAAGGACCACAGCAGTTAAAGAGCGTCCATAAATAAAACTCAGTTTAATTTGATTTGGAGATAACAGGCAAGTAGGAAGCTCCTTGAGCTGTTCAAGTTCATGTTCCTGGGTTTGCAATATAGAAATCTAGATAAAGCATCTGCATCATGATGTACACTACGTGATCAAAAGTATCCGGACATCTGGCTGAAAATGACGTACAAATTCGTGGCTCCCTCCATCGCTAATGCTGGAAGTCAATATGGTATTGGCCCACCTTTAGCCTTGATGACAGCGTTCACTCTCGCAGGCATACTTTCAATCAGATGCTGGAAAGTTTCTAGGGGAATGGCAGCCCATTCTTCATGGAGTGCAGAACTGAGAAGAGGTATCGATGTAGGTCGGTGAGGCCTGGCACAAAGTCAGCATTCCAAAACATCCAAAGGTGTTCTATAGGATTCAAGTCAGGACTCTGTGTAGCCAGTCCATTACAGAAATGTTATTGTTGTGTAACCACTCTGCCACAGCCCGTGCAGTATGAACAGGTGCTCGATCGTGTTGAAAGATGCAATCGCCATCCCCGAATTGCTCTTCAACAGTGGGAAGCAAGAAGGTGCTTAAAATATCAACGTAGGTCTGCGCTGTGATCGTGCCACACAAAACAACAAGGGGTACAAGCCCCCTCCAGGAAAAACACTACCACACCATAACACCACCACCTCCAAATTTCACTGTTGGCACTACACACGCTGGCAGATGACGTTCACCAGGCATACCCCACCCTGCCATCAGATCGCCACATTGTGTACCGTGATTTGTCACTCCACACCAATCTTTTTGCCACTGTTCAATCGTGTAATGTTGATGCTCCTTACACCAAGCGAGGCATCGTTTGGCATTTTCTTGCATGATGTGTGGCTTATGAGCAGCCGCTCGACCATGGAATCCAAGGTTTCTCCCCACATGCCTAACTGTCATAGTACTTGGAGTGGATCGTGATGCTTTTGAATTCCTGTGTGATGGTCTGGATAGATGTCTGCCTGTTACTCTTTACGAACCTCTTCAAATGTCGGCGGTCTGTCAGTCAACAGACGAGGTCGTCTTGTACGCTTTTGTGCTGTACATGTCCCTTCGCGTTTGCACTTCACTATCACATCAGAAACAGTGGACCTAGGGATGTTTAGGAGTGTGGAAATCTCGCGTTCAGACTTCTGACACAAGTGACACCCAATCACCTGACCACGTTCAAAGTCCACGAGTTCCACGGAGCTTCCCATTCTGCTGTTTCACGATGTCTAATGACTACTGAGATCGCAGATAATGAATACCAGGCAGTAGGTGGCAGCACAATGCACCTAAGATGAAAAACATATTTTTGTGGGGATGTCCGGATACTTTTGATCACATAGTGTATCTTACCAGATTTGTGATAAATGGTATAGTCAAATTCCTTTAACTTGAAACTCCATTGAGCCAAACATCCAGTCAAATCATTCAAGTTGTTTAAGTAACAAAGGGGAATGATGATCTGACACAAGGTGTACCTAGACAAAAGCATAAGTGAAATGAGTAAAACCAAAAACAATAGCCAAAAGCTCTCTACTCAGGGACCCTGTAATTTCTTTCACATTTTGACAAAGTTCTGGAAGCATAACCCACTGGTTTCAAGACATTATCAACTTTCTGATATAAGGCACAAATTACACCAAGTCCACTGGCATCAGTATGCAATTCGGTATAAGCACCAGAAGTATGATGAGCCAAAACCAAAGAATCTTTCAAAGTTTGGAATGGTAATTGTTGTTCATTACGCCACACAAAGTCTTGATTTTTCCTGGTCAATTGGTTAAAAGACTGAGCAGTGTTAGCATAATCTTTAATGAACTTCCTGTAAAAATTAACCCAAAGCTTTTCTCACATCTCAGACAGTTTTAGGGCAAGGCAAATTCTGAGTAGACACAACTTTTTCAGAATCTGGGGAAATGCCATCCTTGGAAACTTCAAAACCTACCAAATTTAATCTTTTACATGCCAAAGAAACAGTTTTCAGATTTGAGTTTGAAATTATGAGTCTTCAAACATTGAAAAACAGCCTCAATATTTTGCAGTAGTTCATCAAAATTTTATAATAAACCACAATGTCATCTAAATAAGCAAGTGCGTTTTTGTGTTTAAGATCACCCAAAAGTTTTTCAGCAATGTGAATGAAGAAGCGAGGAGCATTATCAGACCAAAACTTAAGATGCTTGAACTCATATTGTCTCTGTTATGTGACAAAGTGTATTTCTTACTATCCTCTGCAATGGTCACATGAAAATATGCTGATAATAAACCCAATGAGATAAACCATTTAACTTCTCCAAGGTAACTAAGCAAATCGGCTATCAATGGTAGTGGGAAAGAGGAGGTTTCTGTAACAGCATTTGGTTTCCTATAATCCACACAAAAGCACAGTTTGTTTTTAACCAACACAACAAGAGAAGCCCAAGAAGACTGATTCCAGAATAATTCCAACATCTTTCATTTGATTAACCTACTGTGAAATTTTTTTATAGCTTTTGTGCAACTTTATAAGGCCGTTGTTTAGTTGGTTTTGAGTTAGTAACCTTTATATAAAATTCAGTAAGATCAGTGGTTCCTAATTCCTGAAGGGAAGTAGTAAAAATTTGAATATATTTCATCAACAAAGAATATAAGTCAGCCTTCTGAATCTCTGACAACTTGCTATTCAGATTGAAGTAAAAATTTGGAGCTTTCAAAGAAGTTACATCTGGAGGTGAAACTGAATTACTTTGAACTAAAGCAACATCATAACTTTTGGCCAAAACTGGATCTCCAAACAATGTCTGAGGGACAGCAGTATTATTATGGACTGGAATGACAAGTTCAGAAGCAGATTTACACAATAAAGGTGGAATTGAAAGGTTCTTCTGCATAATGCTCACAGATGGTTCAAGCGGATCATCATTAATAATTTCCAAAGAGGTCTGAACTGACACTTGAAGTGGACAGTGGAGGAATTCTAACATCATTAACAACTGCAATTTTGATACAAGGTTCACTATCATATTCAGCATCGTGCAAAGGGTTCACTGCCATATCTACAAGTGGAGCTTGAGCTTGCTAAATAGGTATACTAAGAGAATGGCCCTCAAAGGTACTCATGGTAATCACTTTGAGGATAATCAATAACACTATGAGCATGCAAAAAGTCATTCCTAAATTCAAATCATGTGCTAAATCTTTTACTACTAGTACATCTTCCTGAAAAAGACATTATTAGTTCCAAAATTTAAAACAGTATGATATGGCGCCTCTAGCAACTTACTACCAGCAGTTCTGAATAAAATGTCAATTGATTGCAATTTTGAAACATCACTTATATGAACAGCATTAAGAATACTACAGTAGGGACAATAGTTCTGTGCCGGTGACCTTCTTTCCTCGCACACTGAAAAGAATCTATGCCTAACTCCAGGCAGCTGTCTGCCTGCTGGAAGACGGACTTTGCTGATACGACATAAACACATATCTATCATTCTTTTATATTTACATATTATACACAAACCTTTTCATGCAAATGCATTGTCTTAAACTAGCAGGGGCTTTATAAGTGTGATAAACATTCTACACCAGAATTATCACCACCATTGTTTTCTTCTGCAAGACTTTCCCTTTCATCTTCTTCAGATATTTCCCTTTCATCATCTTCAGGTTTCTTCTCCTTCGCTGTCACTATATTCCCTAACTTGGATTACAAAACCTTGTATGACATTTTCAAACAGGCCATGTTGTTCATCAATATATTTGTCTTCCTACTTAATAACGTGTTGACAGGCATTTTCCCACTTTTCCATGCTAATGTCCTCAACATGTTGTTAGCTAAGTTTAATAAATAACATCATCTAGTTTCAAAGGGTGTTCTTCCAAACTATCCATTACTTTATATCAGCCCAGATGAGTTATACTCGATTAAGGCCCGATGAATAGAGCGGTAATCCGAGAACATTGTGTGCATGGCCTACAAACTATCAACGTAAATTTTCGGAACAGGCTTTGACCCTTACTTAGGTTGTAAAGCTCCAAACTTAGCATCCTTTCATGGAATGTGGCAAGTTCATCTTATTTTGGTATGAGACATTGGGGCCTTTTCCAACTGCACACTATGGTATGGTGCGTTATCAATCACCAAGACGATCTGCGAGGCAAGTTAGGAATTAGTTTTTCCATTAGCCATTTTTTTGTATTTTCCCCCATCATTTTGTGGTATATTAACTTTTTTTATTTTTACATAAAAATTCGCTGAAGACAAGAACCTCCAATAAACACACCAAAATACACAATATATGCAATCCAAGTTCAATTACAGAAACACAGGGGTATCATTTAGGGTGGCAGGGGGTCAATTGGCCGCTCCCCTAAGTTACAAGAAATAATTAGATTACATCATTGCTCTACCAAAAGAAAAATTACATCTGTCCTTTTAATGCAAATATTTCACATTTAAGAAATAAAAAATTATTTTGTTTTATGCCAAATATATCGTTAAAATCCACATGAAAGTTTGTGAAACTGCTCCAAGCAATCTTGCGCCCCCTATGCAGAAACTGAAATGACGCTCCTACAGAAACATATAGTAACTAATTTATAAACATAAAGTCATAAACAGACGGCTGGCAAGAGAGATGTTGCTCGAACTACTGCAGCCGCTAGACTGAACTGATTGCGCTCACTGCGCATGCCTGAGAATCGGGGCTCGCTCACTGTCCAGATAACCGGTGCGCATCCAGGCTTCACCGTACAGAACCATCGTCCCTACTGTAACTACACTTCCTGTGTCAAGCAAAATGGGAATTTCTGTATTATCCTGTAGCAGATAATTCATGCCTGTTCATATCAGAAGCTGAAATAAAGGAAATCACTGAAGTTTCACAATATGCACAAAATTACGTCAGGAAAACAGGAAAATTCAGCAAATACTTCTAAAACTGGCCAAATTCTAGTAAAGAAGCTACTTTCAAGGCATAATCAACCACAGAGGCACTTAAAACATAACTAGATAACTAGAATGTTACCTTAATGGCCATGTGGTGACGAAAACAAGTTATCACATGTAAATTCAAGGTACAGAAAAAACATTTTCTGGTCAAAAAGGAATACTGCCCAAACCTTTACCAGTATGTATCCAGCGTCAAAACCAATATGTCATACCCAGGATAATTTATAAGGTAGAGCTACTCGGGATCATTCCATTTACTTTACAACCAGGACTGGCATTGGGGACACAGCGAAATGCATTTCAAAGTTATCCAACTATAATCTAACACATCTCGTAATTTAAATAATTTCTACTACAGGAGCTGAAAGAGAAGAGTTTGTACTTAAAGTGATCAACATATTTCAAACCACACCTGGCACTTTTATTGCAAAGGAAGAATTTATAGTTCTAACATGGTTACCATTGTCTCGGCTAGGAAGGTGTGCTAGTTAACCTCCCATGTTAGACCCGCTGATGCCTAGCACATGAAAGAGAGCGAACGCTGGCTGTCTATGAATATGTTAACTCCGCCCCTCCTGATTCCTACATCACAACTGGCTAATACTGTCAACCACTAAATTTCTAACTCCCCAAGTATACCAAAATAAACTCTTAAAAACCTGCTGAATGCTACAACATTTGGGAACAAAATGTTGCTGACCTAAGTTTATGGTACCTCCCCAGCATTTGCCAGTTACGATGACAGGAAAATCCGGGAAAAAAAACCTCAGGGAGGATGGTCCTGGTGGGATTTTAACCACAGAGCTCCCATTCACGAGTCCATGCCTTAGCAAACTCAGCTATCCATGTCGGTGATGGTTATACTCATAGGGTTGCCAGACAAACTATTTACTTATTTTGTTTCATGTACAGTTTATTATAGGTACTGCAAATGTTATTGTTTTTTGCTGTTTCAGTTAAAATAATGTGCCTTGCTTTCCTTAGAGGTGACATGCAATGAATTTCTATTGTCATCCAACTATGAAAACCACTTAATAATATTTCCTAACAGCTTATCAAATATAAGTGGTCGTTTGTGTTTCTTCACTGGTTATATGATCCTCAGACCTCAAGCTTACCCAAAAGTAAATTGACACAAATTTTTGTTGTGGTTTGATTTATGCTTGTATATCTGGTAGAATCAAGTTCAGTGGACTTAATTAAAAAATCTGATGTGTTACACTCACATGACTTTCTCTACTCTTGTACAAACTATTTTTACAAACGCTTATTCTCCATATACTTCATGTTAATCGAGATGTTAATCTTATTGCTAATTTTCTTGTAGGTGCAAGGGGAATATGGTAGTATTTAAGCGATAGTCAAATCTTTTAAGAGCTGGTTGCTATGTGGCACATTCCATTCTCTTTGCATGTCCAGGACATAAAAAAAATGAATAACAAATTCCCATTTGAGAAAAAGTATTGGAAAATTTAAGGGAATAACAAGCAATATCTCGAAAATGATTCACTCAACAAAAAAATGTATGACATAAATTGTGTATTTTAATGTGATCTACATTTTTTGTGTAGTAAAATTTTGTATATCTCTTATGGTTTACCAGTTATGCAAAAGTCGTTCACAATGAAGAATACTTTTGGAGACATTCCCAGAAAATTCGAGATATACATTTCATTTGTCATGAAAATATCTTAAACATATGATATTTTAATCAAAATCGTTAGAGCCATTTTTGAGAAAATTAAAATTTTAGAAAAATGTTCCATGTAAAGGGTAATCTGGGGTGGGGGATTTTCTTGAAAACCTTCGTGTCGCATTTCTGGAAGGTACTGAACCTAAATACCAAGTTTGGTGTTTATCCGACTGTTCGTTTCTGAGTTATGCTGTTCATAGACACACACACGGACGTGTTTCCAAAAATGCATTTTTTGGGTTCAGGGGGTCTCAAAACATATATTTCCGGTGAAATCTCGGTGTCAAATTTGGGTAGAATACAATACTTCCCCTATTTAGTATACGTAGTAGAGAAAGTAAAAATTAGTTGTTGACTTCAGTTACAATAAATCAGGCAGAGAATTTTAGGATAGTATTGTTTGTTATAATACTTTGTGTAATATAGCTAGAAATAGCAGTAAAAATTGAAAGTTGCTCAATTCAATTAATGTCTGCAAATGTATGCATAATTGGCAAATAATATATTCTGTAAAGATTATGTAATGCAACTTTTCTACAGATGTGAATTTTATTTTGGTTTCACTTAACAGTGTAATTCCAAATGGGACTCCAATATCTGTAATCACTACTTTAGTTTCTAGAGTACTGTACACTCTAGATAAGTGTATTCCTTATTTTCAATTGGAGAATCTGGCAACCCTATATCTTCAACAGTACATTTCACATAAAAATATTCCAGTAAAAACGTACTCAGAATGTTCCATTTCATTACAAAATACACAGTGTATCAGAAATAAATTGAAAGATCATGAATTATCAAGAACTGACTTCTTCATCTTAGATGTGCATCTGAGCACAGGCTTCAAGAAGACAAATTAAATTGTCTCAGAGTACAAAATTATGAAATAGCTAGCAGTTTTTTGGCTTGAAATTGAACAATGGTGGCATTGCTATCTTAATTTAACTCCAACATAGCATACAAAACTTTTACCAATTACCAATCACTAACTTGAAAGAAGAACTTTAATATTGCTCGTAATTGAATAACTACAAAGCACATCATTGATTTTGTACCACTGGTTTTAACTATTTGAAACAGTGCAGTGTGGGGGGGGGTGAGAGCATGGTACTAACACAACAGTTACATGGGCATATGTGGCATATGCATAAACAAACATCTATGTAATGTTTTTGTGAAAATGAAGTTACAAATTTGCACTTAATTTGAACACATTGCAAGAGATGGTTTCAGTATTAAGAACTTGCTGGAAGGAAATGCAATTTAAAAGGCTTGGAACGAAAGTCTGTTACATACACCTCTCATATGAGTTACAACAATATTTAAAGCAACATTGTTGCAAATTATAATTAAGTTGAAAATTATTAACTTCAAAATATGTTATTTCCTGTAAGATTTCATTCTTGTGTAGTAAGGTTTATGGAACAAAACTCATAGTGCATCACTGTGCTCTGAACAACAATCACATTTGTTACTATTTTTCTACAAAAGCAAAACGTAACATACATGCTTGTTTGCAGATACATCTCATATATAGTTGAGTCATCCTCCATGGTGTAGTGGTTACCATGCTAGTTCCTGAAGTCACGGGTTCAAACCCAGCAGAGGGCGATGGATTTTTTTCGGGCATAAAAATCCTTTAACTGCTTTGGTTCTTAGCATCCCATTCTATATTGGGCATGAAAGACCGGAAAGTTTGCTCAGAGGCCTTTTTATCAGGCTTGAGGTTCTTTTATGTGCCATAAATATACGACATGGGACCACTGACTTTACTTCTCTTCCGAAGGAAGCCATTCTAAGGATTTTTATGTCCGAAAAAATCCTTTGCCCCTCCCCCCCATCTCCCCCGTGACCTCGGGAACTAGAGGCTAGCACAGTACCCCTAGACCATGGAGGATAGCCTATTGGTCTTGACATAACATCTGTACCGTACCCACTGCACCACTTGTGATGAATTTCAGTTGCACATTTATTTTTTACTGTCACAAAAAATGGATTACAGCGCGAACTTCACAATGGGCGATAGGAGCAAGTGGAATCTCCATTGCTACTGCCGTTTAATGTCCAAGCAGTAAAGGTAAGCGCCTAGGAATTTTACAGTGCTGCCACTACACCCAGACTAAAGTTCCCTGCGACTGCTAGACTTTTCTTGCTTACTGTATGGATTTAAAAAAATAGTGTAACTTACTTTTGAGAACCCCTCGTATAATTATTTGAGTTTGATGGATCCCATTATCGGTTCAGGAAGCATTCCATCTTCAGCCATTTCCTCAACGGTGTCAGAGCTGTTAAGTATTCCATAGGACTAGGGATGTTCATGAATAATGAACAAACATCGAATACTAATACCTCATTGCTGTTAACAGTAACATTCTTGGTTTTATTAACTAGTTCAATAGAGAAAGTTTTCACTCAGAGCATATTTTGAAGATGCTTGTCTCTGTCAGCTGTATGTCCATTGGCATCTGGAAGGGGATCCCCTACTTTGGTACCAGTCATACTGCCATCTAGCTTTCTAGTAGAGAACTTAACTGTGTCAAAATGTTATTATTTACAAAGTTCTGCTAGAAAGAATACATATGAAGCTATACAGATTTTCATTACTTTTATTTGTGTAATTAATACTGGTAGTATGAGGTCAAATATTAACATTACTGTTACTTACCTCCTTTAAGCTAAGATATTGATTTGTGAAATGGGGGGGGGTTAGTTCAAGGATTAACGAAAACCAATAGCTTTACAGTGTCATTATTATTACTTAGTCTATGAACATAGGAAAAAATTTGAAACAGGTGTGCGGCAGATGTCCATTACCAAACAAGAGAGGTCAAATGAGAATGCCAAAATAAGGTCCAAAAAGAAAATGAGTCAAAGAGTGGACAGGGCTATAATCTGATGGCTGTCTAAAGGTGAATCAGAACGCCACCAATAAACTTTCAGAGGTTCAGGGATACTTTCTGAGTATTTTGGTGTAAGGAACCCACTGTCTCCTACGGCTTGTTACAGAGTAATTGCATTTTGTTTGGTTTCTTGCTCTAGTTAGCTTTGTATTGCACTGAAAATACTGCACAACAGTGCAAATGTTGACAGTATGCACTGTGTCTTGTTTGTAAACAAATTGTTTCATTCACTCACAGTACCTGCTGTTAACAACAGTAATGCCCTCTTTAACTCGTTGACCTCAAGTTTGCATTCAGTACTGCTCAGTTTCTTCTGGGATTTTGTTTTTCTGCCAGTGTTAGTTGTGCATTAACAGTGATTTACAGCAGCATGGTTATGTATACTGATGAAGAATTGTCTGGCATGCACCTCGTGTATGGGTTCACTGAATGCAATGGAAGAGCAGCACAATGATGCCATGCTGAGCTGTTCCCACACCTATGGCAATCACATCACAGCACTTTTGCATCTGTACATAGGTGTGTACAAGAAACTGGATCTTTCTATGTTAGAATGAAGATACTGTGCGAGAACACCCAATCTAGAAGAGAATGTGTTACACGCAATTCTTGATAATCGTGCCACTAGTAATCGGTGCATTGCATGAGCTCTGAACACAAGCCAATCAACTGTATTGAGAGAGTACATTAAAACAATTGCACCAGTATCATCCACAGAAGGTACAGGCATTGCACTCAGCAGACTTTCCATTTCGAGTGGAGTTTACAAATGTGCAGAAAACCACAATTTTCCTGCTTTGGTGTTTACAGATGAGGGAGGCCAAGTTTACAAGCAAAGGCATCTCAACAGTAGGAATAGCCATGTATGGGATTGCGAAAATCCACACTGACTGGTGTGTCAGTCTTATCAACAGCACTTTGTATTGTCATCGATTTTGTGATAGGACCGTATGTAATTCCTGATACACTGAATGGAGTGTGTACAAAACGTTCCTTCAACATGTCCTCCCACAGTTCCTAGATGTGCTGCTGAGAATTTTTCAGCTTATGTGTGCTCTGGCACACTTTGCACTCAATGTCAGGAACCACATTGATGTACAGTTTGGACAATAATGCATTGGTTGCAGTGGTCCTTGTCTATGGCCACCAGCTCAGTCACCAGACTTGGCACCAATGGACTTCTGGGGGCTTGTGAAGAGACTAGTTTATGAGACTAGTCAATACTCACATGGACTTGGTTCTTAGAATTATCGCAGCCATGGAAGTAGTACGCCAAACTCCTGGAATGCTCGAGCATGTAAGACAGTCAATGGTGCATTACTGTACACTCTGCGATGATCATGGTAGTCGACACTGAACAATAGCTGTAAGGAAATAGTTCTGCATTTGTTATGTACTGTATTGTACACTGACAGATCAGATTGAACACTGATAAAAGTGTACACGGTTTGTCTGCAGAATAGTGCATTACTCTGTGCTGTGTGTTGTACATTTTGGTTATTGCATGTTATACAGGCTTCTTCACTGTTTTGAAGGTATTTTCACAGAAACAAGGGTGATTGGGGTAACAAATCAAATAAATCATAATTACGTTATTAATCTGTAATGAGTTACCGGAGACCATGAGTCCCTTATATGAAAATACTCAGGAGGTATTCCTGAACAACTTCTGAAAGTTTGTCGATGGATTTTTAGTTCATCCTGTATTCTCAAACATGTCCATTTCCTATTATGACAACAGGTTTGCAATGCTGACAACATAATAATGAAACGTGAACTTGAAAGTCAAAGACATCTCTGTTTAGCAACATGTGATGTATCCTGTGACAATGGTAGCACAGTTGTGTTTGTGTAAGCAGGTAATCAACCAAGCTATTAGTACTGCATTCTATGAAAGGTTAGGACTTTATATGCTAATTCTAATTCCTTATTCTTTAATTTTTCAATAATGCAATACCAGTCTGCCACAATATAGATGTGTCTTTGTGCAGATTAATAAGATAGCTTTTGCTAGCCCCGTAGCTCAGTCAGTAGAGCATTTGTCCGCTGTTCGAGGGATCTTGGGTTCAATTCCCATCTGGGGGGTTGCGAATTTTTCCTCTGGTCATGATTATTCCCTATCCTCCCCAGAGTCGGAAGTATGAATGAGAGTGTGTGAGTTATCTAATGTACAAAACCCAAAGTAATCTAGAAATCCAATGATAAGTGCATGCTAGTTTTAACACCATTGCTGATAAGGCAGTATGTTACAAAGGTGAAAGGCTGCCATTATGATCATTGCAGTTAGCTTTCTGAAACTAAACATGTTTGACAAATTTGACATTTTAAGCATAAAAGCTCTCGTTCAACTAGTTAATAAAATCAAGATTGTTACTGTTTGTAATTTACGAGGGTTACTCCAAAAGTTTTTAGCAGCAACCACAAATATTTTTCATTTGAGTTCAAACTTTTACAACTCTTTAACAAAAGCTCTGGTATCAACATAGTGTGGGGAATCTCTGTTAGTAACTGTGCAGCTGCAATTATTTCTGGTATAACCGCTGTGTGAGACTTGTCTTCCAGGGGTCCCCAACCTCTTTGGAACTCCCAAAACTATTTTCTAGTGGTGGCTCTGGATGGTGTAGGGTCCTGAAAAACCCACCAAAGGTAAGCGACTAGTCCCTTTTTGAAATTATAATAAGTCATGGCACAAAAATCATATCATGACAGCTCCATTACGTTTACCTGTCTGTGCAACATGAGTGCATTTCCAACCTTATTGTAGCATAGTAAAGCATGCTAATAACTATAAAGTTATTATAACAAATGAAAACAGTTATATTTTGTGTCTCTCTTTAGGTTTAACTGCTGCTAAAAACTTTTGGAATAACCCTTGTATGAGGGTCTTTAATGACAAAGGTCCCAAGTTAGACAGTCACTACTACAGGATGAAATAACCTCTAAATTAATAGTGGAATTCATCAAACTCATGTATTTAAGTATTACATATAGCTTTATGTTCGATCAGAGGTACAATCGACAAACAGCTGGTGTAGCTATGGAAAATCCTATAGGGCCATTCCATGTGACAATAGGACATTTGGAAGGTTTTGCTTTTCTGTAATTTTCTAAAAATAACTCTTAAAACAAATTATGAATGTTTATTTTATTCATAACAGAGAATTTCAATCCTAAGGTTAATACAAAAAGCATAAAAGGGAAAAATCTTGTTAATTTAAGTTGTTGCGGTTTCTTTCGTGTTATCTTATTGCTGGGCGCCTTTTATTGTTTTACTAGTTTGAATTTTGGGTTCATTGTCCTCCGGCTAGCTATTATTATTACAAGTCGAGCAAATCTCTTGAACAGGGTGTGTAAACGGAGAGGAGTTGTTACTAAAAGATAACACTGATAAAAGGATTTGTTTTTACACTTTTATTGCCATCACACATTATTAATTTCACATATTTACTCTTGATACACGTCTGACTGAAGCTGTTATATTTTCCAATGTAACTATAATCACTTATTTGCTGCACATTATTAATTCTAGTATTTCACATTTTGTAACTAACTTTACAACGCGAGAGATTCTGTAGAACGGTGCGACGTTTGCCTTGTGAATTATTCTGTAGAACTGTGTCACGTGTAACCCACGAATGATTCTGTTGGACTGAGCGACATGTAACTTGTGAATGATTCTGTAGAACTGCGCGACGTTTGCCTTGTGAATTATTCTTGTCAAACTGTGTGACGTGTAACCCGCGAATGATTCTGTTGGACTGAGCGTTATCCGTCTCTGGCTTTAGCTTTTTATACTCCCTCACCCTGATATGCCTAAATATTATGACAGAGCTGCTATTGGTTAATAAAATGCGCCAACATTAGCATCTATTTTTATATCCAATCAAAATTATGAACACATGCTCTAGGGAAGATATTCCCTCCATTTCTAAAGAAAAGCGCGCTACTCTGACGTCATTTGTTTGTCTGTTCTAATTAATAAACAACTCACCCCATCATTTCATTGTTACCCGCTCTTATTGTGAGTTTCAGTGAGGCCGTGTAAACTTATTTCCTAACAATGCTTATAATTAGCAAACATCTGAAATCATTGTCATACAATAATGCTAATTTACACTACAATCACTCTGGCATTCACAGTGTTGTGATATAAAATACTGCCACAAAGTAAAAATAAGAAGAAATATTCCTGTGATGGAAGGGGACATGGACAAAAAGGAAATTCCCTCTGAATTAAAACAATTCTGAAGATCTGTGAAACTATACAAATGTGCCCTCTCATCATTGGTAATGAATAGCCATATATAACGTATTAATATAAGAGTGTGGAGAATTATGCAGAAATCATTATTTTTTTTACTTATGTGACAGAAAAGTACATGTTCAAATGAAAACTGCTGAAACTACATCTTTCATAAAATAACTACCATACCAGTGTTACTATGTTGCATTCTTTATCAGAACTGGCATTATGATATACAGAGTGAGCCAAAAGACTCCAAACCATCTGTCCGCATCCTCGGTGCTCGCCGTCTGCCGCTATCATAGAAAGGCGTGGATGAAACCATACATTTTTAAAACTACTGTTAAAGGCTTTACTTACCAACTTTACTAAAGGAGATGCTGAAACTAGCCACCGTCATTGTCCATACATTTTTGGCACCTCTTTAGGAAACTATTCATCACTCGCCATAGTTCATGCTGAGAAATTTCCTGGCAGATAGTTTGTTTTAATTCTTGCAGGGTGTGTGGGTTTATCTTGTACACTTTATGTTTTAAGTTACCCCAGAGGGGTATTTTATGAACAATATTACCGGCTTTACAGTGTTTTTCCACTGGGCATGTGGAAATATGATAAAAACATAACGCACTGCTGCTATAAACAGTCACGCTGTTGTGGTTTTACTTTACAGTGTGAAGTGCAGTATTGAATTGACGGTGATGTGATGTAGTTTAGTTATTACGAGTTATTTATTATTTTGTCCTGTACTTAGTCACAAAGTATATTATGCCTCAGCATATGTTTTCTACTGCACAGCGTGTGTTTATTTATGATCCGTATGTGTTAACTCGGTGAACTTGCTAAGTGAAAGTATGATTTGCAGAAAGATTTCCAGGTGTAAAAGTTCCAGGCCGTACAACAATCCGTGAACTTTATAGTAAATTTCAGGCCACAGGAAGTGTTCAGGCTAAGAAATCTAAAAGATGGCATTCGGTTCTTACCGAAGAAACATTAGACGACATTGGTCATTGTTTGGAAAATTCTCCCCAAAAATTCCATGATGGATAGTTTCCTAACGAGGTGCCAAAAATATATGGACAACGATGGTCGCCAGTTTCAGCATCTCCTTTCATAAAGTTGGTAAGTAAAGCCTTTAAAAGTAGTTTTAAAAATATTGTACGATTTCATCCGCGCCTTTCTATGATAGCAGCAGACGGCAACGAGCGCCGAGGACGCAGACTGGAAAAACACCGCACAGGCGTTTCGGAGTCTTTTGGCTCACTCTGTATAAGGATGTCTACACCAGAAAATGAAAATCTCTGCTATAAACTTCACCACTATAAAAACACCTACTTGAACATTAGAATTTCCTTCCATTGTTTCAGTTTCGACACTTCTACCATTCCTAAAATCAAAGTTGATTTTATATATATATGAAGCATGCTCTTTGTAAACACATTATAAGGGGTATCCGGTTATAGGACTTTAAACTCGCATAAAAGTGCTACTTATTAGAATTTGTTTTGCTGCTATTTTTACAGATATCCCAATGATTCTTGGCATGTGATATTACACAGAAAGACAGCAAATCAACATAATTATGGTGATGATGTGAAAACTTTAATGTAGTGCTTAGAATGAGTATCAGTAGTATCCAATTGCGTCTTTTGTTGATTCACTTCATATTTAAAACAAAATCTCACCTCTACTGATTTTGACACTTTCCTGACACATGAGTAAAAATACTGCATTGGTAACCATGTGTTTTCCTCCTAATACAGCATACCAAACACTCTTCAGTTCTCCGCCACACCATTGACACTACCCTTTCCACGATGTGTAGCTAGAAGTTAACAGAAGTTTGAATTCTTCCAGAAGGTGAGTTAAATTACATAGAGAATATTGCTGCGTTTGCTGTATCAGCTGAAAAAAAAATGTGAATTGTTGAGACTTCTGGGTAAGTTTTCCTGATCTGAGAAACCAGCCTTCGAAAGAATGTGTTGATAGGTATTTGTCATGTGATATTTCATCACTGACAATTGTTTAACTTCATACCATTCCAGGACTTATCCAGGCACAGCTTTGAAGGTTGTGATCTGTTGAGAGGTTCCAATATGCCGATTGAATTTAATTTTGAAATCTGGCAGTGTAATTTTCGGCAAAATCAGTCTGTACTACAATTTCTTTTTCATCTAAAGGACCTATCTTCTCTTGAAGATATGTGTGCTTGGTTTCTGGGATACTTTATCAATTCTTCCATCAATGGTTTTCCAAGCAAAGCACACTAATTCGTTTGTATCATCTGTTAAGATATTATGCTGAATGAGCAGGTTTCTGATGCCACAACTATCACATGTGCTTGATATGCAGTTATCATTTTCAGGAATTGCATCCTAATGTACTGATAAGGTGTGATATTTTAGGAATATCCTCCTTATACCCACACAGAGCAGTCCGAAGTAAATTTATGTTCTTATGATAGCAACACAGACAGCAGTGGTGAGGCATTTCACTGACTGGAAGGACAAATTTGTGTTGCAATGAAAAGAATTTTGATTTCCCGTGTATCAAAGTTTTTCTTTTTTAATATCTGATGTGCTTTTACAATAGTGGTGTACATAAAAAGCTCTTCTGAAATTTTTCTTTTTCCTCATCCTCTATTAGTATCACAACATCCTTCTTCCCAGGAGCTTGCAGTGATATATAGTCCTTTAATAAAATAGCTTAACTAAATCATTAATCTTGCACAGGGCATTTTATAAGATATATGCCTATAGTACACTAATTGCAAAGGCATAACCTGAATTTTAAAATATACAGTGTACTTGTAAAGTAAATGTTTCTCAGAATCTAGATTAAAACATGCTATGTTGAACTTAATGATGCACATATATTGGCCTGTGATGGAATGGGACAGATATTAAAAGCTTTCTCCGGTGTTATGTTTTTGTGTTATTTGAGGTTAGGGTGCTTGTCGGATGTTAATCATGTAAAGTTCACTGATCATACATATCAGCATTGAATAAATATTAATTGTTTCAAAATAATACAAAAAAATACCCCATTTTTTTTCTGTGACAATGGGACATTTAAACAATGATAATTAAAATTCCACTGTGAGGTTTAATATGAAGTTACAGTGACCAATAAATTCAGTGTAAATCTAGCTAAAGAGTTTGTATGTAAGTATAAAAAACATTAATTTTCAAAATTATTTAAAATTTACCCGTAAGAAACGTTTTTCTAAAATACAACTGCCCAAACACGTCTTAAAACATTTGTTGTCACTTGCAGTAAAATCAGAATAATAGGTAAGTAACAATCTTCCCACTTGCTGTTTACACAATTTCTCACAGTTAGGTATATTTTATTTCAAATTTAACACCTATCAACCTTGACTTATGCAAAATATAATTGCCTATCTTGGTTTTAAGTTTTTATGGAATGGTCCTATATCTTGGCCAAATTGCATGTGAGCAATATGGAAATATCAACGGATATAATTTTGGAAGCGATTTCCTTAAGAAACAAATATATTTGTCACAAAGGTTTTTCCACATATATTCAGATGGTGGAATTAAGATACATGCATATTTTTAGAATATGTTAAAACTTTTGAATCTATAGGTTAAATCAATCAAATCTTAAGTTTTACTATATTTCACAGTTAAATGTATAGATTGGTTTATTATATGCCACTAATAAACACAAAATATGACAAACACATAAAGGAAATTGCCATCTTGAATTGTTTGAATACAAATTTCATTGATGAGCATAAGGAAAGGGGAGAGGTTTAAGGCAAAATTCAAATAATAGATAGGAGAATAATTTCAATTTATTTTCAATGGTAGGAATTACAATAATTTGTGGTAGTTATAGCCAAATTAATCTTGCAAAAATACAATAATATAATTCTTAAAACGACTTCAGGAATTCTGTGGAATAAAAAATGTCTTTTGTTTTGTGTTTTGTTTCCTTTTTTAAATACTTAGTCTCTGAGGCAAGAAGTTTTAATATTTTGTAATTGTTTATTGCCAGCATTCTTGCTCTTTGTACAAGACATAACCAGATGAAATACGGTGCCTTTGTTTTATGCCAAGGCTGCAGATCGCATGAATACATGCTCTGCACACAGTCTACTACACTGCAGGGTTTTCTGTTCCATAACTCCTGCATCACTTACTCACAAGTGTTAGTAACATATATTGTAACACCCCACGGGGGTGGTTACCCCCGCAGTAGGTGATTACACTAGGGGGGTGATAGCTCAGAGGTAGGGGGGATGCGTCAGTACTGGGGTGGTAGGTAGGCCAGGGTGGCGTTCCAGGATGGGGTATTTAAATAATGCACAGGGGATGCATTGACCCAATAAATTATATTATTACTTTTAGTGAGTACATTGGCCACTCAGAATGGGCTGAAGCCCGACAAGTAAGCAGAACTTAGAAGAGATACATTCTTACCTGTTCATCTGGTGTTGCGTTGGCGACTCGTGTACAGGGTCTCGACGACGGATTCAACAAATGACCTGACAATTACTCATTGATAACTGCTCCCGACCGAGTCAAAACCCTGTACTATAAATACGTACAGAAGAGCTGACTCGGCGTTCCTTACCGGGTCGTGTTATGGTAGCCCGGTTTCGACACTTTACACTGGTTACGTCATATGATGTAATACTCGGTGCTCAACCTGGTCCGCTACAATATGTAATGAGTACTAACTTTGTTATACATGTTGAAAGTGGTGTCTATCTGCACAAAGACATTCTTGATATTGTCGAATGAAATTACCATTCACATGCATAAGTAGTTCTTGTGTAATGTTCATAATTTCTGCTGTTATATTGTCCTTAAGCTCATCTATGGTGTGGGGATTGTTCCTATAAACTTCATTATTTAGCATTTAGTGATCCCGTTGTTCTAAATTTATTGACCAAACATCTCACAGTGTGTCTACCCAGAACTGGATAATCAGGAAATTGTCTACACACCTGTCTACATGATTTAGTTTTCACATATGTAGCGTACATAAAATATGCTATTCAAGCATAAATTTGTTGGCAGGCATTTCCGTGGACTAATAAGAGAATAACATTCCTAAAGAAATCACACACAACAAACATATTGTCGAAACACTTCACAACACGATGGCTCATCCATTTGTTTATATATTTTTTTCAGACTATGGCAAGGAAGCAAAATTAGAAAGTCTTTATGATGTATTACAAACTTACGGAACAATAATAAATTGTGCTCTAACAGCACAGGAAGCAATATTTGAATTTCAAGAACGGTAAGTATAGCATTTATTTCCTCAATTATTATTGCATGTGTATTTATATATTACTATATAGTGCAGAATTGAAAAGAGTATTTATTTTGGAAAATTATGTTAAAAGCATTCTGTTCACATATTAGTACCTATTGATTTCCCTGTTTTAGAAACACTGTATGTATTTCTCTGCTGTTTCACAGATTTCATCAATGAGGTATTGTGCTAAAGTATGTAATGCAAGGGGACCCAAAAGAAAATAAGTTCATAACTTAGAAACACATTGGTGCAGCTAATAAACTTCACTAACATTTAAATCACAAATAATATACTTATGAATAACAATATCATAATTTTTTTTGATTGGAATGTTTCTGGACAAAAGCCTTTTTTCTGAATATGAGACATCAGACAGTTCAACCTGATGACCTGTGATTCACTTATAGAAGCATCTAATTCATGATTTCCGCTGTTGTGAATCTGTTCATCCTCATCCGCCACAGTTTCAGCATTCAAGATGAATGAATTTTTGACAGGTCCAATCACCACCACCATCAACAGTGCCTGATCTGAAACCTCCAGTATTACTTTCAGAATTCCTTCAATAGTTATCCCTTAAAGGCATTTAATAAGATTTTAACTGTAAAGCAAAATTATAATTCTGTTACATGCATCAATAATAATTCTTTACATAAATATTGTAACAAATGACGACTTCAGTTGTTGCCGAAGAACTTTATTCATCACTTATACGTTCAATGTAGTTCAACTTTTCACTGCTCTCAGCTGTCAATTGCACTCGACTATCTCTCTGACTCAACCCAACCCCACTGCCTGCCAGTAGCCCTCTTATGTAGCCCTGCAACAAAGCGGGAATGTTCTCAATGGGGCAGCTTGTTTTGGGGAGGCTTCTCAAACCTGCTGCCAAGGAAAGTCCCTCAAAGATGGGGAGTGCACGTTATCAGGTATAGAAGTTTTGAGGTTAGGATGGATCAAATAACTGGTGAACATGTGACAAAATAGTAAAACTAGTTTGACAATCTCTCATGGCCTCTGTAGGTGAAGAATGGAAACAGAAACAGTTACAACATACTAACCAGGACATGCACAATCAATGCAGGCCGTAATCATATAGATAAAGCTTCTACTTTAAGCATAAAAATTTAAAAGTGAAACCTGCACGATTGTGAAACATTTTTAATTAAAAAAATGAGAAGTTACATGAAAATAAAATACGTACTTGATTCAGATAGCTTCTCTCCTCTGTTCTCACTGAAATGTATATACTTGGGGAACTATAAGATATAGAAAAAACTAAGAGCTAAATTGACATACTTGTCAAATAAGCTGTTATTCTAACATGAACTATTTCCAGAATATTAGCTGCAGTTGAGTTGAATTTTCTGATAACTTTCTCATGCAATGTTTATTTTAAGCAACACATGTCTAAAGTGCATAATTTTAATTCTTGTGATGTCTGGCGAAGAGTACACATTATTGTCAGCATGTACAAGATGATTCAGAACTGCTGCAACAAACTTTGTGAAATGATAGGTTGCACAAACAGGATAACTTAAACTGATGTTGGCTGATGCTTCATTTAGGCACCACATGATTGAGCGGACAAGCTCGAGGTTACATAAGCTCATTTATTGCTGTAAAAACAATGCAAATTAAATGAAAAAGTAATTAAGAGAAGGCCTTCAAAGTGTCCACCTTCAACCTCAATGCATTGAAGACACTGTTATTTCATTGACTTGAATACTCTCCAATATGTTTAGCTTGTGACAAATGAGGTCATAGACACCATCTATGCACACAATTAATTCTTTCTTGATGCCAACTGGAGTGGCACACTGACACAGTTCACATGTCCCCATAGAAAGAAGTTAAGTACGAAAGGAGGATTGATAAGTCGGTGACTTTTTAAAGAAAATAATTTTTTCCGAAAGATCAATTTTATTTCTCAACATGGTCTCCTTTCAATTCATACACGTCCAACATTTGTTCAATTTTTTTTAACCCTTGCAAAAAATATGATTTTTCGAAGTCTGCAAAATATGATGTTTCTGCCATGATGTGTTCACTGGACGTGAATTTCTTCCCAGTTAGGCAATTTTTCAGGTTTGCGAAGAGAAAGAAGTCTCTTGGAGCCAAATCTGGAGAATGTGGTGGGTAAGGTTCGTAGCCCAATTCCATAAATTTTGCGATGGCAATGGCTGACTTGTGTGCGGGTGCATTATCCTGGTAAAAGAGAACCTTTTTCTTCACCAAATAGGATCATTTCTTTAACAATTCCTTGTGAAACTGATCCAGCATTGCGGCATAATATGAACCTGTGATCGTTTTACCCTTTTCCAGGTAGTGAATGTCTATCAACCCTTGTGAATCCCAAAAGACAGCTGCCATGATTTTTCCTGCCGACGGAATGGTTTTTGCTTTCTTTGGAGCAGGTTTGTCGAAATCCACTGCTTTGATTGTTGTTTGGTTTCAGGTTGGTAGTAATGGATCCAAGTTTCATTAACCATGATATAACACTGCAAAATCTCATTTGGATTGTGCTAGAACATGTTCAAAAATTCCTGTGAAATGGTCACACAATTCCGCTTGTTCTCAACTGTGAGCAGTCGCAGCAGCTATGTTGCTGACAGCTTTCTCATATCCAAAAATTCATGCAGAATGTTATACACAATTGAGATCTTTATGGTCTTGGCTATCTCACAGCTTTTAACTCGGTCTTCCAACACAATATTGTGAACTTTGTTCACCATTTCTTCTGTTGTGACCTCAACCGGCCGTTCTGTGCACACGGCATCTCTTGTGCTCGGACGGCTACGTTCTAAATTCTGTGAACCACTTTTGAATCATGCCATGTGATGGAGCAGAGTTGCCATAATACTTGTTCAGTTTCCTTTACCATCTTACCATGCAAAAAGTAGTGCTTTATCAGAACACGAAATTCACTTTTCTCCATTTTCTACGAAGCAAACACATCTGCTTATTTTAGACACTCTCAACAATGTTCTAAGAAACAAATGAATTTCTGCGATTATACCCAGAATAGGTGTAAGAGTTGGGTGCAAACAAGAAGCGTATGATTAGAACACTATTTCTCATCAAAGTCATGGACTTACCTATCTGCCCTCATAGCATTAGGTCAGGTGGTTGTGTTGACCATGCAACAAGACCACCTCTCCCTGTATATGTTGTTAAGAAGCTCTCTTTCAGCATAGCTGAAGTGTGACAGAGCTCTGTCATGCTGGAACCACATATCCCCCACATAGCAAGGAGCATATTCTCCATGAGCAGCGACACTGATTGTAAGGACCCCAAGGTACACAGCTCCATTTAAATGTTGCAACATGATTAGTCCCAGTTGCTTATTACCAGAAATGCCTGTCCAGATATTAATGAAAAACCAATGCTGGCAAACCGTAATGAACAGTGCATGAGGGTTTTAATCATTGCAGATGTGACTCTTCTTGCTGTTGTAATCTATGTAATTCATAACCACAAATATCAATTACAATAAACCAACTTTAGGTATTAGATTAGGTGAAATTTAACATCTCGCACAAAGCAGACTTGATCACTGAAGAGAAGAGAGTTGGAAATGCAGGATTGGTGATACAGCATTGTACAAACCATAATGAGTCTGTAGTCAGCTTCTGCAAAATGCTGCACTTTCTGGAACGTGATATGTACCCTTGCCAGACTGAAGATGGACTTGTGTCCATAGCATGGGCAATGGTATATGTGTTACTGGAGGGCTCATTGCCGACTTTCTCTAGCTCTTGTCCTTCATCAGATGTTCTAATATTGCGGCTTTCCCCACAATGTGTTGAGGATGTAGATTTCCGTGCTCTGAAGACATTCTGCAAACATTGTGTGGTATGAGTGCTGTCTGAGAGGGTACCCTCATTGGTAGATGCGAAAAGCTTCTCTTTCATTTCCTCTCACTTCCCCTTAACACATGATATCAGTGAGCTCAGGAAAGTTGTAAACATCCATCCTTCTATCCTGATAAAAATGGCTGGTGGACAGGAGTAGAAAAAATTATGGAGAAGATAAGAATGGTAGATATTTGGAAACAGGAGAAAGAAATAGCAACAGCTTCTGGATAACAGTAAGAAACTGAGTGGAGGACATAGACAACAGATCTGGGGAAGATTAGAGAATAAAAAATCACTAGGATTTTATTAGTAAAAAGGAAATGAGGAAGAGAAGGGTATGTGGATTATCGTAATAAAGCAGAAAAAGAAGCATTTGCATGGATGAGAACAGGATGGATGTATCTGAGAGGTGTAAGAGGCAGAAAAAGTGGAATTTGTGAACTATGCAGAGGCAGGCAAAGCACAGAGCATTATATGATAGAATGGGAGGAAAAGTGGGAAAAATAGTAACAATTAAAATGTTGACAGAAAAATAAGAATATGGGGGAGTTTTTAAAGAAAGTAAAGGAGAAATGGATTAGAAAAGAAAGGTAGAAGGGCATACGGAGGAGGGAGAGGATGGATCATAGGTGATTAAGGGTATCAAAGAGCTGGTCAGTTGAGTCATAAGGCCAGGATCCAGGCAAAATGAGCAGTACAGACAGAACATAGCTGGCCAGAAAATTTGTATGTACACTACGTCTGCCTGAAAATGATGTACAAGTTTGTGGCACCCTCCATCGGTACTGCTGGAAGTCAATATGGTGTTGGCCCACCCTTAGCCTTGATGACAGTGTTCACCCTCACAGGCATACTTTCAATCAGGTGCTGGAAGGTTTCTTGGGGAATGGCAGCCCATTCTTCATGGAGTGCGGAACTGAGGACAGGTATCGATGTAAGTCAGTGAGGCCTGGCATGAAGTCTGCGTTCCAAAACATCCCAAAGGTGTTCTGTAGGATTCAAGTCAGGACTCTGTGCAGGCCAGTCCATTACAGGGATGTTATTGTCGTGTAACCACTCCGCCACAGCCCGTGCAGTATGAACAGGTGCTCATCATGTTGAAAGATGCAATCGCCATTCCCGGATTGCTCTTCAACAGTGGGGAACAAGAAGGTGCTTAAAATATCAATGTAGGTCTGCGCTGTGATCCTGCCATGCAAAACAACAAGGGGTGCAAGCCCCCTCCAGGAAAAACACGACCACACCATAACACCACCACCTCCGAATTTCACTGTTGGCACTACACACGCTGGCAGATGACGTTCAGCGGACATTCGCCATACCTACACCCTGCCATCGGATCGCCACATTGTGTACCCTGATTCGTCACTCCACACATTTTGCCACTGTTCAGTCGTGTAATGTTGACGCTCCTTACACCAAGCGAGGCGTCGTTTGGCATTTTCCTGCATGATGTGTGGCTTATGAGCAGCCGCTCGACCATGGAATCCAAGGTTTCTCACCTCATGCCTAACTGCCATAGTACTTGGAGTGGATCCTGATGCAGTTTGGAATTCCTGTGTGATGGTCTGGATAGATGTCTGCCTGGTACTCTTTACGACCCTCTTCAAATGTTGGCGGTCTCTGACAGTCAACAGACGAGGTTGGCCTGTACGCTTCTGTGTTGTACATGTCCCTTCACGTTTCCACTTCGCTATCACATCAGAAACAGTGGACCTAGGGATGTTTAGGAGTGTGGAAATCTCGCGTACAGACTTCTGACACAAGTGACACCCAATCACCTGACCACGTTCGAAGTCCGTGAGTTCCACGGAGCGTCCCATTCTGCTGTTTCACGATGTCTAATGACTACTGAGGTCACGGATAATGAGTACCAGGTAGTAGGTGGTAGCACAAGCACCTAAGATGAAAAATGTATGTTTGTGGGGGTGTCCAGATACTTTTGATCACATAGTGTAGTTTGTTGGTTTACAAATGAAATATTGTAAAAAAGAATTGTAAATAAAAAGATGTACAAATAAAATTCATTCATTACTGTCCTGATGATAAGTAAATGAAAGTTATACAATGTGTACTGTACACCGAGTTCAATGGGTGTAGCTTGGTTATTAAACTGTAGAGCTGGCAATGTAAGTGGCTCGTTACTCAGATGATAAGATGTGAGCAACTGTTGTGTGCATTACTGTGGTCAAACAAGTGTGCAACTCATGGAGCAGAGCATCTTGGGCACAGTTTTACTTCAATCATGTGGCTCCTAAACACCATCGGTTGTTTGACAAAAAATTACCCTCTTTTTGAGACCTATCATTCCAGAAAGTTTGTTGCAGAGGTCCTGAATCACCCTGCATAAACCTACATTTTAAACATTTAATTCTTGCCTCAGCCTACTGGGTTTTCCTATCTCTTCTAACAAAACATGTAATGAAACCTTTATTTTCTAGGAGTACTTATTATGATTAACAGGAAGCAGACAGAAAAGCAAGTTTTTGTACAAACATTAGTAGAGTTAGATGTAAAAGTAAATGAAAATGGTAGAGAAAGGCGTATGGTAATAACATAAGTTTTTTTTTTTTTTTTTATATGTTTTCATTTTAAGCTCCATAAACAGTTTAATTTTCTTCTTTCAGGGAAGCCATACGCAATATACTGAAGAACAGAGTAAACTTTCAGGGGCATATTCTCACTATTCAACCATTGAAGTGTAAGTAAATACAAGGCAAGAGAAGGTTTTTTATGTTTTTAAAAGATCCTGCTTGTTGTAATGAAGCTGCTCTTTTATAGTGATAAGCTGCTTTAGATTCTTGCATTTACTATGTGATAATAGTAATGTCAGTGATAACAGTTCAGACATTTAGTTTTGAAGAGCTTTTATGTTTTCAGTTTATAATATACTAGTGTCATACATTATACAAATAAAGTCTAACATTTCTGGGCAAAACCTCCAAGTAGTCCTATACTATACACTTTCAGAATCTAAGGAGCAGCATTGATTTTGCAGCTAAAATGTGTTCCATTTCAAATACAAGGGTCGCACTGAAAGTTTTGAGAATGGGCAACAGTGAGTTGTAGTAAGCCAAACCAGGTCTTCCTAGCTTTGGATTAAAGTTGAGATAGTAACATGTGCAAGCAGGGTGCACTGCAACAATGTGCAGTGTCAGCAGTTCCATGTATGTGCATGGGCATGGATATATCTTGAGTGAGAGTATTTTCATCCTATGGTTTTCTATGACTTTAAAGTTGGTTTAGGGGAGAGATAGTCCTTGAAAGACTGAATTGAGCATTTGGAGATTTTTGTCCTTTGCAATCCATGATTAATTGATGGTTTGCAGAGATTAAAAGATGAAGAGATTCCCTCAAACTGCTCAGGATGGCCGGCTGCAGCAACAATGGATGAAAATATGATGAAAGTTGAGCACATGTTGTGGGAAGATAATCATCATTCTTCAAGAATTACACTATTATAGTCTGTTCTGGCTGCATTTAATTTAGTCTGGTCCATCCATCTCTGGCCATGAATTTTTTTACCTTTTGGTTTATATTTTAAAATATTCAGGTGTATATATTCTTTTTCCATACTTAATACACGTTCATACCAATTATTTTTCGTATTCTTCAATCTTGTTCATTATGCTGAACATTTTAAATAATTTCTTGATTTTTATTTTTTTTTTATCCAATAAAGTATACCCTGCTACATATCTTAAAAATCTCATTTCTTCCTTCAAGACCTTGGTTTATTATCCGGCATTCCAGCGCATATAACAGCATTGGTACTGCTAATACTTTGTAAAATGTTAACAGAGTTTCCCTTCTTACTTGTTAATGATCTTTTAATTGTCCCCCATATCTGTTGAAATAAACTCAATTTTTTATTCATTTAATTTTTTTGTGTTAAGACCAACTGATTCCTCCAAATAATTAAATTCACTACTTGCTCCATGCTTTATCATTTATAATTATCTTAATCCTCATTGGTCTTTTACCATAGAAAGCCATGACTTTAGTTTTGCTTTCTCATATTTCTAAATTATATTTTGTGGCCACTTGATATAAACTGTGTACACTTTGTAGACTATTTTCATCTGCTGCAATTACTATTTGGTGATCCACAAAGAGAAGCACTGTCAAATCCAGCGGTTCTATTTTACAATTTTGATTTAAAATATTCTGCCATTCATTAATGACATTGTCCATTTATATATTAAAAAGAATGGGTGAAAGAGGACACTCTTGTCTTAAGCCTTGATTTATATTTATTCCTTCTTTTGATGTTTTATTTCCACGTGTTATTCTGATTTATTTAAATGATTTGGAAAGCCTTTCTCACTCAAAATATTCCATAATACATTTCTTTTTACTCTATCGTTTTACATAATTGATAAAGGCTATACAAATAGGAAAATTAAAGTCTCTTCTCTTTTCAAACAGCTGTGTTATTGTGAAAACACAATCAGAGCAAGATCTCCCATACTAAATCCACTCTTTGCATTGTGTAATAGGATTTAGGCTATTGTTCTCACTCTGTTTCCTAAAATCTATGTGTAAATTTTATAACAAGCATTAAGCAAACTTATGCCTCTATAATTTTCATATGCACTCCTAGAAGCTTTCATCCTCCATGGTCTAGGTATACCATGCTAGCCTGTAGTTCCTAAGGTCGCGGGATCAAACCCAGTGGAGGTCGATGGATTTTTTTGGAGTGTAAAAATCCTTAGCAGGGCTTCTTTTGAAGGGAAGGAAAGCCAAAAGCCGGTGGTCCCATGTCGTAGATTTATGGCACGTGAAAAAACCTCAAGCTTGATAAGAGAGACCTCTGAGCAAAATTCTGTTCTGTTTTCCGAACTGTGATGTGCTAGAAGACATAAATAAGCCTTCTTTTTTTCTTTTCTTTTATAACTTTTTCCAAATTTTCATTCCATATCTTGAAATTGTTTTTATACTTTGCATTTACCCAATACTTCATTTGTAATTTTTATTGCAATATTACTATACTGCCCCATCATTGATTGTTATTTCTCTTATCTGCTTCTCCATTCTTTGTTGATATAAGTATTGAATACTCTCTTCTCTCAACAGATGAACTTTATATCTAGTTTCGTGCACTTTATTTGATAGATTCTAACTAGAAAATGATCCGAGTCTATATTACTGCCTCTGTATACTCTTACATCCTGTATCATCTTAGACATCTTTTCGTTTGTTATTGTATAATTGATCAGCGATCTGGATCCTGTTTCTGCCCTGATAAATTTGTGAATATCCTTGTGTTTAAAAAATCTGTTACCCTCACATGACTTTCTGCACTCTTGTACAAACTATTTTTACAAATGCTTATTCTCTATATATGCTTCACGTTAATCGAGATATTGAGATGTTAATCTTATTGCTAATTTTCTTGTAGATGCAAGGGGAATTGGTAGGCTGTAAGCAGTAGTTAAATATTTTAAGAGCTGGTTGCTATGTGAGGTATTCCATTCTCTTTGCATTACCAGGAAAAAAAAATGAATAACGAATTCCCATTTGAGAAAAAGTGTAAGTATTGGAAAATTTAAAGGAATAACATGCAATATCTCAAAAATGGTTCACTCAACAAAAAAATGTATATGACATAAATTGTGTATTTTAATGTGATCCACATTTTTTGTGTAGTAAAATTTTGTCTATCTCTTATGGGTTACCAGTTATGCAAAAGTCGTTCACAATGAAGAATACTTATGGAGACATTCCCAGAAAATTCAGGATATACATTTTATTTGTCATGAAAGTATCTTAAATATATGATATTTTAATCAAAATCGTTAGAGCCATTTTTGGGAAAATTAAAATTTTCAAAAAATGTTCCATGTAAATGGTAATCTGGGGTGAGGGGATTTTCTTGAAAACCTTCGTGTCGTATCTCTGGAAGATAGTGAACCTAAATATCAAGTTTGGTGTTTATCCGACTGTTCGTTTCTGAGTTATGCTGTTCACACACACACACACACACGAACATGTTTTCCAAAAATGCTTTATATGCATCCAGTGCACCTCAAAAAACGTATTTCCTGTGAAATCTCGGTATCAAATTTTTGGGTGGAATGCAATATATACATATACTTATTATATGTAGTAGAGAAAGTAAAAATATATTCGATATCTTTAATTGGTTGTATGAGGCAAAGTCTATTAGCTGATTTCCATTATAATTTGTTTTTTCTCCATATGTTCCTATTACATTTTGGATTGGTAGATTCCCTACCCTTCCATTGAAATCTCCTGCTAATACTATGTAGTCATTACTTCTTCCATTGCTTGCTGTAAAACTTGATAAAAACTGTTTCATTCCTTCTCTGCTTCCATCATCTGGTATGTAGATAGCAAAAACTGTCATATAACCGGTATTGACTTTATACCTACTGTTAAAATCCTTTCATTGTAACTTCAATAACTATAAAGTCTATTTATCCATGTCTTCTTTGTAAATAAAGCCACTCCAGCAGCTGCTGTTTTTTTCTTGTTGAACTGCATTTATCTAACACTTTTGAGCCTCATAATTTTTTTCTTGGTCTCTGAAATTGCAGCTATATCTATTTTAACTTTCTTTCTTGTAACCCTTTTTCTAATATTACTTCTTTATGGCATAAGCTTCTATTGTTCTTGGTAGCAATATTAAACTTTTCTATTATACCTTATTGTTTATCCTTTTTCATGGCCATGGTCGTTTGTCAGTTAAAGCTGTCCTGTTATTTCCTAATTGGAGCTTATGAGTTTTCTATTGTAAGATCATTGTTGCCATATTAGATTCAAGATAATATTGGATCAGCAGGAGTAAACACCATCCCTAAAGAAAAACTTAACATTCAAGAGCTCTGCAGTCAGATCCCCCACCACCTCACAAATGAGCAGAAACAGGCACATGTGTAATGGTGCCAGAAAATGGTAGTAAAATTTGAAGGGTTCAAAAACATATTTAACATTGTAACAGGTGACGAAAGCTGACATACCAGTATGATCCAGAAATTAAGCAACAGTCATCAGTCTGGTCTTCCCAGGAGAGGATCCTCCAACAAAAGTGAGGTGAGCAAGAATGTTGGCAAGATGATGATCTGTTCGTTCTCAGATAGTGGCCATATTGTGCCAGTTCCACTTAAGTGACTTTCAGTGCCAGATGATACACCACAAAATGTCTGCGACAAGTCTTCAATTAACTGAGAACAAAGTATCTTAAGACCAGTTTGTGTAGAATTTTGTTGCACCATCAATACTCTGAGTGCTGTAACTGCACTAGAAACAACCCAGTTTCTGCAGGAGTCAGGAGTGAAATATTTGTTCCACTCTCCCTAGAGTCCAGATCTGGCCCCATACAACTTTTTCTACTTCACAAAATAAATTTGAGGTCAATGATTTGAATCACTGGAAGTTTCAGTTACTGCTTATAAGTAATGCATTTATAAGCTGCTGTTTGCACTTCTCCAAACAAGAATGGTGTTTGGCATTTAAAAGTGGTATGAGATGTTTAGAATGTATTGGAGAATACTTTAAAAAAATGTCAGGATTAGATGTAAATTTTTAAAATTTAATTGCTTTCATACTCAAAACTTTGTGACTGTTGTACAGAGTGTGACCGTGAATCGGATGATTTTAAAAACGTTCTCTTGGGTGCATAACTAGATTTATTCACCTTTATCACATAGGAACACACAGCATACACAAAAGCAATTTAGCTCAATAAAACATCCTATTTTCCAAAATCAACATCCTTCAAGTGACTATCATTCTTCTGTATGTGCTATCAGCACTGAATACTCTTTTCAGTATCTCCACAGGAATTCATTCAGTTTTTTCCTGAATTCAATTTTTCAACTCTTGAATTATGTGTGGAGCTGGAGCATTAAAACCTTTAAATTTCAAGTACCCCCAGAGGAAGAAATCACAGGCTGAAAGATTAGGGAACTGGGCCGGCCATTCACCCAATATTCCCTTATCTGGAGATAGCATGGTTTGGAAATAAATTTTTCACCGCTGCCATGGAAATTCGTGCATAGTAGCTCGTGGCACCAGCTTGTTGGAAGAACATGTCCTCCTTCACAGAAAGAAGAGGTGGTGCAGGAACTAAGATATCCTGCAACCTGTGAACATAGTATTGTGCTGTCACAGTTACAGCCCTTCCTGTTATTTCCAAAGTAGTTTGGACCAATAATTGTAAAAGCAGATATTGCATACTATACTGTCACTTTCAGGCTGTAAGTGGTTTTTCATGAATTTCTTGTGGGTTTGCCACAGACCAGTCACAGAAGTTTTGTTTGTTAACAAATCCTGATAAATGGAGGTGGGCTTCTCACCCATCTGTAAGTTGTTCAAAAGATTCTGGTTTGCATTATTCAACTGCAGAAAATTCTGACAGAATTGAAGTCTGTTTCTGTGATCCTGTTCCCATAGTTTATGAATAATTTTAATCGTATATGGGTGGAAATGAAGATCTTTGCATAAAATCCATCAAACACTCGTTAGAAAGCCCAAGTGACAGAAGACAATATGCAAACTGTCATGGACTAAATTCAATGCTGCTATTTTGTCAGTTGTACATACTGTTTTAACATTATCACCTTATTTTGTGTAGAAGATCTATCTGTAGTCCCATGGTTACGAACCCAGGTTTTGATGGCATGAGCTGGTGGAACACCATCATTGCAGTGAATCCCAAACTCTCCGAAATTCACGCTATCACATAACTGTCACTGTTCTTGTAAAATGCTTCTATAGCATAAGCACATTAGGCTCCAGTCCACATCTCCATTGCAACTAAAACACTTTCAAATGTTTTACAAGATGGCAGTAGCTTCATTCCCCCACTCATGCCAAATAAAAATAAGTGCTTTGCAAAATGATCTGATTCACAGCCGCACATGTTTTGGTAAAATATTGTAGTCACTGCCCTTCACAGTCGCATAACTAGTACACCTTTCAGCTTTTGTAGATGCAATGAACAATGGCTTCAGCCCACAACTAATTGACAGGAAAATAAAAAACTTCAAATAATAGAAACAGATCACAAACAGCACAAAACAATCAATTGCAATAAACAACAGCTTCAGCCCACAACCTATTAACAAGAAAATGAAAAAGTTCAAACAACATAAACAGTTCACAGACAGCACAAAAAGTTAAAAGACAAGCCCAATTTCAAGAAATTCACATACCATCCAAAACTATATCACCCAAAAAAAAAAAAAAAGCTTAAGAAAATTAAAAATGACATCAAAATAACTTTAGCCTACAAAAAATGCTATGCAATACCTAAATGATCCCATCCCAGAACACCAAAAAATAAACTGCAGATTGCAATAAACTATACATAGGAAAAACCAAAAGAAATCTAGAAACAAGATTGAAGGAACATCTAAGAGCAATTAAATACAAACAAATAAATCTGGCATGCTCACTACTTCTGATCGAACCATGAAATAACACAAAATATAATGCTCGTAAAATCCACAAGATATGCAACAGAGTTGGACATTGGTAGCAAATCCACATTGTGAAAAACCAAAACAAAATAGTGAATTTTGATTAATTACAACACGGTGCCCTTTGGAAATTGATAACACATGCACTATTCACATCAAAGCCAGCCTCTTGCTATACCTCACCAGTTGGAGAGTGCTGACGAGATGAACAAGCCTCGAAACATGTACAGATAAAAACTGACCTCCTAGTGATGTTTTTAGTGATATAATTCCAACTTAAAAACAAAGTGAATTGTGATTTCATAAAATATAGTTTCAAGAATTTTAAAACACACAATCCTGTGGCAAATGATTGGCACTGCGCGTACGAAAAGTATCTGACCTTGGGCCAGGCAAAAGCAATGTTCAGGATCTATTTGGATATTTCCTAATAGCCTTCAAAGTAAGCCCCTTGTACCCACTTAGTCTAAAGATCCTTTCATTGTTGGAAGTAACACTGTAAGGATGATATGTAGCAAATAATGATTTTTGTGTCAAAATGGAATCTTTTAGCATTTTTTTCAAAAACAATGTTTTTTAAAGTCTCCACGTTTGAGCCTGTAAGCATGTTGAATTTTGCTTTAGTATCGCTTATTTCTTAACAGTTCTGTCAACAGATTGGTTGATTTTTGTGTATTGCAGCTCATGCTTAAAAAACAGTATAGGTTAAATGGGACACATTGTTGCAACATGTACAGGTCGATTTTTTTTTTTGTCTTGACACGCTTATCTGTATGCACAGTAGCTAGACAAGTCCATTTATCTTCTGTGAGATAAGGTGACATCACGCATTCTGAGTGAGTGTTGTTCCATGCAAGGGGAATTCTGCCAGCCTTTCTCCCCACCCTGGACTACCTTCTCTTCCTCCGCATTTCTGCCATGTCACAATGAAAAAATCAACCTATACTGTACATACACTCACAAATTTGGGTCCAACTGTAATCAATCTACCATTTAATGTCATCTTATCAATGATACATCAGCAAATAGTGAAATATCCGCACTCTATTTAAGGCAATTGTAACACATTTAATTTTCACTATACTTTGTCTCTTCTTTGTATTCTTAGTACTTCAAAATAGGATTTTACAGGCATAAAAATATATATTATCAAAGAAATATGGCGATATAAAATGAAAAAAGTTATAATTTGGTACGGTATCATTGTTTACCCTTGACAAAATTATATTCAACGTGGGTGGAATGTTTTCAGACAGTAAAGAATGAACAATACCCCACTTCACTTTGCATTATTCCATTATATTGCATTAACCTAACATGCTTTTGTTTCCCCCCATCCATTTTTCCATTCTTTTTTATGGGTCCTTAGAGGTCTTTTTATTCGTTCCCTTTTTATCCTATGCACTATCGTTTCTGAACACCCAGGTAGCTTTAGCTGTCTCTTTTACTGCCTTACTAACACTCGTTTTACTTTAATAATCTAACACATTCATTATTACTCTTCTTCGTTTACCAGCATTTCGTCTCTTCCTAAGTTCTCCCTCCATAACCATAAATGTTTACGTAAAATGTTAAATAAGCTACATAATATTTCACACTATAAACGTATCCACTTCCTTACAACTGATGTTAACCTTTACTGACCGTCATGCCTGGCCTGTTAGCTGAATAGATGCATGACTTTGTTTGCCATGCACAATGAATGCAAGAAGTTACAAGATTCTGCTTCTTTTAGAAACTGTCTCCAACCCTCCTCAACATTTTCTCTCACTTGGTCCCGTTGTAAACCCAATAACAAAAACGTTTCTTGCTGGCTGACTTTTCTTACGCATAGGTATGGAATTTTCCAAAAATATTTAATTTAAAAAATTATAATGTTCATCTTAATAAAGGTAAAGAATTCAAACTGTGCAGGTTTCAGCATGCAGTTTACTCTAGCTAAGAAAAGAATATTGTTGCATCCTACCCTGTAGTTTTTTAGTTGCTGCTTGATAAGCATAGAAACAGCAAATATCAAACTTTCACTGAAAAACTTGTTTTCTTTAGAAATTTGTGCCCACAAAAATCTATAAAGACTCTAAAAGTGATATAATCTATAGAGAAAATTATTCTGCATACGATAATTTGTTCAAAGCTAAAATTTACAGCGTGTAATTGCTTATTAGCGGTTTGACGATAGTGTGATAGTAGAAAAGGATGAAGCTAATGGCAACATGTATACTTAGATAGAGACAAGAGATATCCCATTTACATCCATACTGACTTTTAAGGTTGAGACAAGCTTTAGCCTTATAATGGAGTAGCACAAGAAACCTTAATCAAAAGAAATGTATGCCACTTCATTTCTTAAACATCCGTCAGCTAATAAATTTTGAACAATCTGTATTGATGAAGCATCATGTTGTCTAATTATCTATGAAAGTGGTGACCAATTTGAAAGTGTCAAAATTATTACTGCAATACATCAACAAGTGACATTTGGTGTTGGTGGTAATGGAATATTAGGGTAGTAGTAGTAGTAAGGTAATTTATTTTATCTCTTCCAATTACAAATATTGTACATATATAAAACCTGTTCCCCCAGCATTGCTTAAAATTGGTAACATATACAATTAACACCTGGGTTCTTTATGTATATGTACCTTACGTTTTACATTATGTTTACTTCCATGTCTAACTTCAATTAGAGTCCCTCTCCTATAAATTATCCACATCAACATCATTTTTTAGATCCTCAATTTCTTTGATGATTTTTCTCCACCATTTCTGTCTTATTTTCCCTACGCATTTACCTACTTGTTTGATAAATTCTTTCCTTTTGTTCCCAAAAAGCTTTATATATAATATCTCTACGTGTAACTTTTCCTACTTTTTGTTCCATATTTCCTCTCCCCACATTTTGGTTTCCGAACATTCCACTGTGAAAGTTATCTGCAATGCCGCAAAGTGGGCATAACTCTTTATCAACCCTTAAACTTTTTAATAACATTGTTAGAATTAATGAAAAAATACACAGGAAATTTGAAGAAATGAAAACCATATAGCGAAAATTTGAAAGAGAGGTTGATAGGGAATTGGCAGAATGCAAACAGAGGATTACATATTTGGAAACAGCAGAGGATAGGAGAAGAAAAATGAATGTAATAGTTTTTGGAGTAGAAGAGCTGAGAGAGAAAAGAGTATGGGACCAAATTGAAGAGATCTTTCAGGACAAGTTGGATATAAAACTGGAGGGATGGGAAATAACTGATGTGTTCAGAGTGGATAGAAAAGGTTTGAGTCCAAGACCAGTAATTGTTAAATTAAACTCAATGAAAGTAAAATGGACGATCTTATCAAACACCAGAAAATTAAAGGGGAAAAAGATATTTATAGAGCAAGATTTTGGTAAGAAACATAGAGATATAAGAAACATGCTACTTAGAGAAATGAAAATTGTAAGAGCTAGAGGAGAAAAAGCTTTTGTAAGGGGCCTTGACCTATGGATTAATGGAAGAAAACAGACTGTGTGTCAGCTAAATATGAAACGTATGTCAGAAATGGAACACCAGACATGCCGAGAAGATATTCAAGAGGACAAGAGAAATGACTCCAATCGCCAGTAGTAAGAGAGGGGGGATGGAGGAGAGGAGGGGAAGTGAGCAGCATACGTCACCTCCAAGGAATACGTCACTAACCAAGCAAGTTGTGCCAGAGAAACATATGATTGACGATACACGTAGATTGCCCTTGGGAGCAGCTGCAGGACTTTACGTTTGGAAGAACACTGGACAACATTGTATCGTCACCCAGAGGCAGCATTATGCAAGTGGAGTACTCTACGGACGAGAGAATAGCTCCTGACAGGATGACAAGAAGTAGGAAGAAATTGCACCAATTTAGATTTGAAAGAAAGGAATCTGAATATGGAAAGGATCTGGGGGTTATGTCATAGAACATTGAAGATTTGAGGGAAAAGTTAAAGAACGGGGAAATTGTACGTAGTGGATGTGATAGGAGTGGTTGAAACTTGGCTGATAAGTGATACAAATGTGGATCTGAGTGGTTTTGACTTCTATGGAAAATGAGTAGTAAAAGGAAATATAAAGGTGTTGGGTCAGGAGGTGTAAGTCTGTTAGAAAGAATTTACAAATTAAAGTAAAAGTGCGTAACAATGTAGGTGACTGTGGTGTGTTGTACGGGAAAGTGTTTGTGTTGCCGTAGTATATAACCACCAAGTTCCTCAGAATTTTATGACCCGTATTCATTTAATAAGCTAAGGCGGAACATAGAAGAATTATACAAAGGATTTAACATAATGGGTGATTTTAATGCAAGAGTTAGGGAAAAACCAAATTCAGTTATTAAATTTGGAAAGTGTGTGGGGAAATAAAGCAAGTGAATTGAAGAAAGTTAAATAATGGTAGGTATCAAATTTAAACTGTAAGTAGAACCCAATAGCTCGACAACCACAGGGTTTGAGTCTTTTGGGCCCCAGGGGCACAGCAACTCATTGTAGAGACAAGAAGGTTAAATGTATATTTAAATTGTAAAGCTTGTTTATGGTTTATGTTTATATTATTATTCTGTTTGTATCAAAACTTTGTGCATGTAGTATCACAATAAATTACTTAATAACATTGTTTCTCTTCTTGCCCATGCCCTTCTTTCCATTTTATCACAAACATCAATCTATTTTTCTCTTCCCCATTCTTTCTTGCCCTAGCTTTTACTTTATTCCATAATCTTTGTCCCGCTATTGCTTGCTGGCTAATTAACTCACCCAATCCAATTTCTCTTACAATTTCATTTAATCAACATAGCCAACTTCTTTCCCAATTTGATATTTCTTGAGCCCTTAAACATTCTTTGACAATATTTCCTTCCTCCAATGATTGAATTCTATTCCAATATTTCACTATATATTTTAGCACTAATCCTTTTCTACCAACTCTTCCCAATTCAACTAGTGCTACGTCATTAGGCGCAGCTCTAGATAGTCCCAATAACATTTTGCAGTGCTATCCCATCTTTTTTCATCCCCCAAATCTCTATTCCGTGCAGCATTCTTGATTCGACTGTTGGCTACATAAATTCTCTCAAACCAGTTGTCTCATATTTGGAATTTTCTTCAGAGAGGTTCTTATATTATTAATACGAGGGGTATTTTTTAAGTAAGGTCCGGTTCGTCGTAAAAAAACTACCAGACATACTTTCGTCAAATATTTTTATTCAATTCTTCATACATTCAGCTATTTCTCCACATAGTCGCCGTTGTTGTTGAGACATTTGTCGTAATGAGGGACAAGTTTTTGTAGTCCCTCGTCATAGAAGTCCGCCGCCTGTGAGGAAAGCCAATTCGTAACAGCTGTTTTCACTTCATCGTCCGTCTGGAAACGCTTGCCGCCGAGAAACCTCTTCAGATGCAGGAAGAGGTGATAGTCGCTAGGAGCAAGATCGGGGCTGTAGGGAGGATGATCGATCTGCTGCCAACCAAAGGATCCAATGAGAGTTTGTGTCTGAGCAGGGTGTGGGGCCTTGAATTATCGTGCAAGAGACTCACTCCGGCCGCGACGTTTATTCTGAATTGCACGGCAAAGTTTCCTCAAAGTTTGACAATACACGGCGGCTGCATTGATTGTTGTCCCCGGATCCATGAACTCCACAAGCAGAATACTACGTCTGTCCCAAAAGACTGTTGAGAATGATTCTTGAATTTCACTTTCGTCGGAGATGTCGTGTGTCGCCACTCCATTGACTATTGCTTGGATTCAACGGTCACGTGGGACACCCATGTCTCATCCCCCGTGATGATATGGTCCAACAATGTATCACCTTCCTCGTGGTATCGAGTCAAGAACGTCAGAGCACTGGCACATCTCTTTTCTTTGTGTTGCTCTGTCAGCATCTTCGGAACCCATCGATTGCACAATTTTCTGTAGCCCAGGATTTCTGACAGAATTCTGTACAGAACAGACCTTGAAACCTGCGGAAAATGCAATGACAGTGTGGAAACGGTGAACCGTCGGTTGTCATGGATTTCGGTGTTTACGGCACGCACAAGATCCTCGCTAATGACAGATGGTCGGCCCGAGCGCGGTTCGTCATGCACGTTCCCTCTGCCTGCCCTGAATAACCTCACTCACTTACAGACTTTGGTATCACTCATGGCTTTGGGGCTATAAACTTCACTAATCTGGCGATGAATTTCTGCCGCTGTCGTGTTCCTTGCTGTCAAAAATCGAATGACCGATCTGATTTCACACCCGGCGGGCCGTGCAATCGTCGTAAACTTTTCCATCACACAGTACGGTGCACACTCACTGCCTACCTGACTCCAACTGCTGTGTCACTGTGTGCAAGGGATGCCGGGATTAAGTGCGCATGCGAGAAAGTACAGTCGCCTGATTCTTCCGACGATACGGGGCAGCGGACCTTACTTAAAAAATACCCCTCGTAGCTAGCTCCCCTTTGCTTAGCACATTTTTCCTTTGCTCTGTGCATTTCTATTTAACCTTACTCCTAAGTAATTGAACTTGTTTACAACTTCGATTTCACTCCTGTCTAGCCACCACCTCTCCTCTCTGCTGAGCTTATTCCCATTTTTACATACCATAATTTTTTATTTACTTTTATTTATTTTTAAACCCCATTCTTTACAATATTTTTCTGTTGCTTCTATTGCTTTCTTTAAGCCCCCACTTGTGATTGCCACTGCTACTAGGTCATCCGCAAAGATCAAACCTGGAATACGAGGATCGGCTGATAAGTCCCGAGCCTCACACAGAGAAGGTGCCACTAGGCCAGTTAGACGGCAGCATCGTATAGTTTTATTCTAGACTAGCGTGTATCCATAGTTACAGGTCAATAACTTGTTTAGTTTTTGAATGACAACATTTTAAGCAAGACAATTTTAGAGTTTTCACGAAAATGGAGAATTTGGAAAAATGAGCCGTGATTAAATACTTCCATTTGAAAGGCTTAACGCTTAAAGAAATCAAGGAGGAAATGGACAGTACATTGAAAGACTCTTCCCCTTCATATTCAATGATTAAAAGGTGGGTTGCAGAGTTTAAACTGGGACGTACAAGCACTAGTAATGAGCCTCACTCTGGACTCCCTGTGGAAGTCACAACTCCAGAGATGACTGAAAAACTTCGTTTAATACTGGAATTTAATTTGCGAATTAAAGTTTAAATTGCTTGAACATCCACTCTATTTGCCAGATCTAGAACCCAGTGACTACCACCTGTTCCCTAATCTCAAAAAATTTCTTGGAGGACGAAGATTTCATAGCAACGAGGAGGCCATTGATGCGGTAAACAGGTATTTTGAGGACCTTGATAAATCGCACTACAGAGATGGTTTAATTAAATTAGAACACCAGTATGACAAATGTATTAACCTTTCTGGAGATTATGTTGAGAAAACAAAAAAATTTAAATGTTTTCATTGAGAGGCCCGGGACTTATCAGCTGACCCTCGTACTTTTATTGTTAATTGCTGGGCAATGTTAGGGATTTTGTTTCTGAAGAGTTCAGTTCCAGTTGCGGCCTTTACAAATACTTCATTTTAATTCGATACCAACTTGTGCACTTGAGGAAATAAGGTTCATATACCATGTGTAGCACATGCACAATGTAAGAAACGTGTATCATTTTCAAGTAACTCAGAAAGAATTTCTGCAGCTTAATGCCCTTTGGCCATAATTTATGCATACTTTCATTGAACAGCATAGCAACATTCACATGATTTTCTGCTGACATTTCTTTGCAAGTGTGAACCTTTAGAAAATATGTCATCATTTTAAAGCACACTTAACTACATTCCCTAATTTTCTGTCTGTTGAGTCGATATTTTGTCCATAGTTGCTTTCAGTTTCTCCAAAATAGCTCAGTCAGTTTTCTATTGTATGTTTGAGACACTAGTGTGACAAAAAAACAGTTTATTTTTAATTAAATTGCCTTCAAAACCTCTTTTTCATACAGTTTTTTACAGGATGAATCACCTGAAAATACTGCCATAATATTTTTGAAATGCATTATTTTCACAGAATTGAAGGTCAGAGGATTCATAAATTGTTAAAGTGTGAATGAGTAGATGAATTATCAGTGCATTTTAATAACAAATACATTTTTCCAAGTGAAACAATACTTACTTAGCTCAAGTTAGTGGATTTTTTTCACATGCATATACACAGAAAGAGCTGGGGTTAGCAAAACTAGCTGACCCCAGCTATTGTGTCAAATGCTAGCATACGTATTGAGGATAAGCAATTGCTGAAAAATTGTGTCTAGACAGATTGTGAATGTAGCACAAATGAATGGACCCATCATACGATCTTTCATTAAGTCTCACCGGACGTTAGTTCTGGGAAATCAGATTCATGTTCAGACATGCGGATTCCTGCTTCCCTTGATACTGCAATGGACGGCTGGAGATTTAAACCAGATTGTCAGACTGGTTCTCTTGGGTAGGTTGAAGTGTTCAAAGTTATCTTCAGATTTTGTTACAATGCTTAACCAGTTTTCAGCAACAAGCTTCCTGTATGCTTGAACTCCTACCGTCAAAGATGGAATTGGGTCTTTGATGACTTTAACCTCGATGAAATCAATGTTGTACAGTAAAACCTCTATATTTGGGCATCCCTGTATGTTAGACACCTCATTACATTGGACATATTTTCTTGTAACGAGATAAACTCCTATGTTTTACATGTCAAATAGAACTTATAAGATTTTCCGTTCTGTTTCCACATAGCTATTAGAATTGCAGAATTAATAGCTTCTTCTTCTTCTTCTTCTTCTTCTTCTTCTTATTATTATTATTATTATTATTATTATTATTATTATTATTGTTATTATTATTATTAACATTGGATGATTCTAGCGCAAATAGTTTATAAAATACCGTGATTATTCCAGTGTATAAAGGAATCAGGAGATACTAATTTGCAAGAAGAAGATTGCTTCATGCTAGCACAGCAATTAAATGAAGCACACATGTTATATAAATAACAAGAATTATTGTATATGGTGTAGCGACATAATGTTGGGATGAGCCAACCTCCTCCTCATCATTGGTTGTGTGGTCGACTGATGTTCCCGTGAATGTTTCGGTCTTCCTTGGCATTGTGCTAGCCTCAGTACTTCTAGTTAATCAGATGACCTCATCCAATTAATCAGAAAATAGCACATCGTTTTTGGTCTTTAAATCACAACACAAAACAGGAGATAAAATGTTGAAACACGTGAATGAACTGTTAGAACTAAGCACTTGGAAGAACATCTTTATCATCAAGAACAAAGAAGAAGTCGTGAATTTTGAAATCACTGTTGATGTTATCTGATTAACCAGAAGTACAGAGGGCAGCACAACCCAAGCAGGACCAAAACATCAACAGTAACACCAGTCGACTGCACAATTGATGATGGGGGAGATGTTCCTAGAAACTAGTCTTAAATAAAAAGACGTAAGTAGGGTTAAAAACGTTTAAATAAGTTGTCGAGTCATCCCAACGTTAACACCACATATTATATAAAAGTTTATGATCTCTCAGGAACTGTTTAAACTAGAATTGCAAAAATGTTATTGATATCTAATGCTATTCAATATTGTTTCCTTAAATAAGCATTGTACCATTTGGAAAAGAAAAAAAAAATTAACTTTGCACTAGACCTATACCTCTTAATAGTTGTTTGAAACTTTACGGTCCCTTGTCTGATTTTTGTTCTGTGAAAGCAGCACAGTAATGACATCTTGTATGTCAGAAATATTTGCAATGATAGTTTCAGGTGATTCATACTGTTTCTGGTAAACTATAAGAGAAATGCAAGAATTAATTACAGGAAAAACCCAAGATCACTTGCTTAAAACTTTCTATGGCAGTAAGCATTTACAAAATATCCTCTATTCTTCCTTTGAATTTTTACTTTCTCTACTACGTATAGTAAGTAGGGGAAGTATTGTATTCCACCCAAAAATTCGATACCGATATTGCACCGGAAATATATGTTATGAGATCCCCTGAATCCAAAAAAAGCATTTTTGGACACATGTCCATGTGTGTGTCTGTCTGTGAACAGCATAACTCACAAACAAACAGTCGGATAAACACCAAACTTGGTATTTAGGTTCAGTATCTTCCAAGGATGCGACACGAAGGTTTTCAAGAAAATCCCCCCACCCCAGATTACCCTTTACATGGAAGATTTTTCGAAAATTTTAAATTTCTCAAAAATTTTCTGTAACGATTTTGATTAAAATATCATATGTTTAAGATATTTTCATGACAAATAAAATGTATATCTTGAATTTTCTGGGAATGTCTCCAAAAGTATTCTTCATTGTGAACAACTTTTGCATAACTGATAAACCATAAGAGATAGACAAAATTTTACTACACAAAAAATGTAGATCGCGTTAAAATACACAATTTATGTCATATACATTTTTTTTGTTGAGTTAACCATTTTCGAGATATTGCTTGTTATTCCCTTAAATTTTTCAATACTTATTTTCTCAAATGGGAATTCGTTATTCATTTGTTTGTCTCAGATATGCAAAGAGTATTAATCTGTGGGAAAGGGAATGGTGCTGCACCTAGCAACCAGCTATTAAGAGATATGTATGTGCTTAAAGGCTACTGTATTTCCAAATTGCCCTTGTAAATATATTATCCCCTTACATCTACAAGAAAATTAGCAATAAGATAGAGTCTGCAAATGTTTATCTCAATTAACATGAAGTAGATGGAGAATAAACGTTTGTAAAAATAGTTTGTACAAGAGTAGAGAAAGTCATGTGAGTGTAACACATCAGATTTTTATGTATGTAAGAAGTGCATCTTGAAATGTTAAGTGACCACTCTTGTTTCACATGTACTCATGTCTAGCATAAATATCAATCTCTCTTTCAAACACTTGACTGTTGTCTCAGCTTGCTGTGTATAAGTACTACAAAATGTGTATTACCATATTATTACCTAAATGAAAACATTTCTTATGAATATTAGTTATAATTAACATAGAGTTTCTAGAAAAATAAGCCTGTATATAAAGAAGCTGTTCGTACAAAATGACAATTCGCAGTTCCAGACAAATAATCCATATATCCTTTGATTTCAGTTTAATATAAGGTTTTAATAAGCTATATTTTAATTGGATAATATTGTTTTATATGCAAATGAAAACTTACTTTTTTTTCCTCAAAGTGAAATCTGATATGACTTCCACATCATATTTGTAATATAGTTGTAAAAATAGCTCATGGTGGTTAGAGAAAAACCATATGACTTCTACACATAACCTTTTTCCTTTCTTCAGATTTACAAACACATACGCAGGTCAGTCAGTGTATGGAGGATATATTTTCTTCTGTTGAGAACTTCAATGGTAAAGTAAAAAGTATTAATGAAATCATTGGTACTACATCCAATCAGAGCAGTGATAACCGTTTGGCTAGGTTTCTGGAGAGAACGCTAAGCAAAGCATTTAACACAAGAGTAAGAGCATATATATTTGGGTCAAGAGTATCTGGGATTGCTTTTCCAGATAGTGATGTGGATATTTTTGCTGATACAGGTAAGTTAGGCTTATTCAAGGAAGTTATAGAAGTTTATACTTTTATAGTTTGCCTGTAGAATGTATGGGAGTGGAGGCCTTTTTACAACTTTACAGCAAATGACTGAAGTACCACACTAATTGTTATACAGTGCTATTATGGGCCAGAGATTGTGTGTGTGTGGGTGGGGGTGGGTGGGTGTGTGCATGCGTCTTTACCGTGCTGCAACAAAATGCATAGTGTGTGGATTTAAAAGTTGATAACACACTAGTAACCTCTAGTAACCAGAAATAAATAGGCATCAACATTCAACAATGGACTATGTGAATTGTAAAGTCAACTATGTCACTAAATTGTTTATCTTATTTGCATTCTATGGCTGTGGGATATGTTTCCCTTTTTTGTAACCATTTTTGTGTAGGTTCATGTTAGGAAATGTGAAGTATGAACTAGAAATCTGTGTATTGCCTAGGAAGTGGTGCTCTTTGATTTAATGCATGTTTATTGTGGTACCAAAACGAATTTTACCATGTGTGAAAGAAAGAAAAATACTGCCAGGTCTTCAAGGATTCATATAAAATGGAATTTCCATTTATTTGACATGTAATTTTTGTACGTTTACTGCACTAAACATTTGATGCTTCTAAATTTCATGTCATCACAAAATTATTAAACTTTGCTTGGATGAGGAAGTTTTACAGATTTTAATTTTAGGGAGTTGGCAAGTGTGGAAATTTAAGTTTGTATTTTATGGATTTATAAAGAATATTTTCTGTTCCTATAAATGGTAATCACACTTTTTTTCATACTGTAACACCAGAATGTAACAATTGCAATAACTTTACTCATTGCAATTGTATGGCAACTCCTGCAATTTTTGACTCTTACAGGCTTGTAATTACTCGGTTGCTCAGTATTTGCGGCAGATTCTGTGAGCACCCAATTTAATAATAATAATCCATCAATATAATTTGCAAATCATAAAGAAATATTTTTCAGCAAATAACTTTCAGAATACTTGGCATAACTTGATGCCAACATTTTGTATGTTCATTCTCTCCAGTAAATGGAACAAAAATGTCGGATGCTATTTTTACTTTGTTGTATCATTTGGCAGAAAACAAATAATTTTATCTTTCAGATGTAAGGTATTCAGGGTGAGTCGTAAGATAAATGAAAATTACAGATTTCCTTTAGATATTGTTCATTTCTTCCATCACCACCTCCACCACCACATGAGATGTTTCTTACTTTCTCTGCCACCTTCCTATAGTAGGTAAGAGGAAGTGTTGTATTCCACCCCAAAATTGGATGTCAGGATTTCACCAGAAATATATGTTTTAAGGTCCCTTGAATCTTTCAAAAAAGGTCCATTTGTGTGTGAACAGTACAACTCCAAAACTAAATGTTCAATAAATACCAAAGCTCAACATCTTCCTAAGATGTGAACACAAAAATTTTCAAGAAAATTCCTCCTCCTGAAACTATCCTTTATATGAAAATGGCGCTAACAATTTTGGTTAATTTTAAAGAGAGCGAAAGATATTTGAACACAGTTCTCTCACTTTCCGTGCAATTGCTCTAACCATTGAGCTACTATGACTACATGCCGGTTTCTACATTATGTAAAAACTATATAGCTTTTATGTTAAAACTATGGGACCAAAGAGAAGCTAGAAAGATTTAAAAGTTTTACCTTCTATAATTATCTATAAACTTATCAATCGTTTTGGCTGATGATTCTTCCACCGTCAAAGGGTACTTATAGGCTATCAGAACTTGGAAGACTATTGAGGGGAATGTTAAGGTAGTCAGATGTTCCACTGATGCTTCACATCTTTTTGCATATATCAGAGGATTTTTCATCGGAAATTAGCCAGGGCTGTACAGAATTACAATTATAAGGGGTAAAGGGGAGCATTCACAAGAGAAGTCCTCTAGATCATTGTATAATAATTTTATAAAGAATAGGAGATGGTAAATATAATCAATTGAATTCACAAGAGAAGTCCTCTAGATCATTGTATAATAATTTTATAAAGAATAGGAGATAGTAAATATAATCAATTGATTCATTTAAGTTTAAAACATCGATAAACCAGCTAGTGTTTTAATAAAATCTCTTAGGTTTTTCAATGTCTCCTTTTATATTCCAAGTATGAAAATGGTGTCTTAAGATGCGAATAGGCTTTAGCCTTATTTTTATGTTTAGTAACATTTGTATTTTCTTGCACCATATTCTTAATTTGTCTTTTTCTAAATTGTTCTCTTTCCTAATATTTTTTCTGTAACTTCATTCATCAGTAGTCTTGGTATATCTATTGTTTATTTATGTTTTAATTTTTTGGGTCATCTTCTATATACTCGTTTATTCATTTCTATACAACCATTGAATATTTTCATGTTGCAAAACAGTGGGTATATGTTTAAATCCATTTACATCTTAAATTTATACACTTAAAAAAGAAGTGAATTCTAAAACTATAGCTCATATGTTGTAAATGTTTAAATATTATGAGGCATATTCCAAAACTAAGATCCAGTGAACAATATTTAATGTGTGGTAGGCCTGAATGACATTTCATACCTGCAGTGCTGTCTGCCGACTCCTGAGGAAACTACTGCAGTGTTGTGGTATCACAGTAGGCGTTTACCAGTCGGTGAGAGGAGATTGCAATGGCCGCGACAATTGTAGATCCCGCCAGTTGTGAAGTTCATGGTGTGATTAGATTTTTGTTGGTAAAAGGATCGTCAGCTGCGGACATCCATCGTGAGTTATGCCTCGTGTATGAACCAGACATAATAATGACAAACAGGTTCGACACTGGAGTCGAGAATTTCGAAATGGCCGCACAAATGTGCACGATGAACAGTGGAGTGGTAGGCCCAGTATTCGGACCGACAACATCGTTGAGCAAGTGAACCAAAAACTTTGAAGTGATCAGCGTTTGACAGTTAGTGGTCTGGCTGATGAATTCCCAAACGTTATTCGAACCTCACTTTACAGAATTGTCACTGAACAGCTTGGATATTGGAAACTTTGTTTGAGGTGGGTGCCAAAACTCTCACCGGTCAGCACAAAGAGCAATGAATGCAGTGCACAACAGTTATTGGAGCGCTATAGACAAGATGGAGATGGGTTTGTTTTCCTGCATTCTTACGGGTGACGAGACATGGACAGCATACACCAACAGAGAATTGAAACAATAGTCAATGCAGTGGCGCTGTTCCAGTTCACCCAAACCAATCAAGTATAGGCAGTCGCCATATACGAATCACAAAATGATGGCTACCATGTTTTGGGACAAAAAGGGTGTCCTTTTGATTGATTTCATGGACCATAGGTCAACAATTGCAGCTGACATGTACTGTGCAATGCTTACGAAACTGAGACGTGCCATCCAAAATCAACGCCTCGGGAAACTGCCATCTGGCATCATCCTCCCAAAACCAAAGAGAATATTCAAGAGTTTCTTTGGGAACTCTTTGACTACCCTCCATACAATCCCGACCTGGCACTAAGGACTATTTCCTCTTCTTGCATTTGAAATGGTTGGGTGGACAACAATTTCAAACCAATGATGAACTCAAGACAAGTGTTACCAATATGATTCAAGTCCCAGGTGGCAGACTTCTATACCGAGCGGTGAAAGAAACTGGTGCAGCGTTACATCAAGTGCATAGATGTGAACGGTGATTATGTGGAAAAGTAAAGTATATATGTAGGCATATACTACTGTCATTAAAAGCCTTGTCTCATGAGTAATGTTATTATGACCAAATGGACCTTAGTTTTGGAATATGCCTCGTATTTAACCTTCATATTCACACCTATTTGTTTTTTCTTATTCTTTTCTGTTTTAACAATATCATAATTAACTAAACAGCAATCTGCAAATATTTCATTAGCTTTAAAAGCTCTTGAATTTTTGTAATGATTTAAATTTTTTGTATCTTATTATATAGTTGCTTAGAGAGTGTTTCATCCTCTGGCTGTCTGCAATTACTAGTGGATATATTTTGTTAAAAATATCTGTAACCCATAAGATTGTCAATTGTAAAAATGATCAGCATTAATCCATTTTCATTTACAGTATGTTCCCCATATTTTCATATTATATACTTAATAGATTTCATTCTCTTTCTGGCATTCATGTCTCTGGCATTACATTGTTGGTCTTATTAATTTTATTTACTATTGTTTGTAATCATTTATAAAATTCTACTTAAGTTTCTTTCAGTGTTATAACTCGCGCAAAACTTCTGGAATCGTGACCTTGATTGCCACCCCAGCTGCCGAGCCTAGGAATGGTTTATGTTGAGCTTAATCAACGAAAGCGATATAACACCTTTGCTTACTCACAGTGCGTAACACATACAGTCTGCATAGAAAGTGTCTGCATCTGGTTATAATTTTAAAGAGAGCAGTATCTAAATAGTACTTACTTTATATTTGTTATATTTATAACCATGGCTCCTACGTTTTCAAAGTTGAGTGCTAAGTTGTTACACAGTCAAAGTAGGGAAATAATTGCAAATGTCTCGACTTCATGAAGCAAGAAACAGAGATGAAGGAAGAAAACATATGTTCGTCCGAGTTCCACAAAAGCCTTAAGAGAGTGAAAGAAAGAGTAGTCAAAGCAACTGGTGTTTCACCAAGTTCCGATTCCAGAGTTCTCAAAGATATGAGAAAAAAAAACCATATGGATGAAAGAGTACCATTTGACACACCTGGGAAGAAACATAAGGTCCCTAAACGTATTACAGAAATAGACAATTTCGAATGCGTCATTTGGTGCACGATTCACAATTCCTATGTGGAAGAAAAAACTGTGCTAACAATAAGCAGATTGCTCATCAAGCTGAAAGACAGCAGAAACTTACAAGGTGGTGCTACAAATTTCAGAAAAATTATTAAAGATTTAGGGTTCAAGTGGAAGAAACCGAAATCAAATAGAAGAGCTCTAACAGAAAAGCAAAATAAATAAATAAATAAAATAAAAAAACTAAAAATAAAAAGTAAATGTTGCCATGATAGCTTAGTCGGTTAGAGCAACGGCACGGAAAGCCTAAGATCTGTGGTTCAAATCCCGGCTATGGTGTTTAATTTTTCAGTCTGATTCTACCTTTCCAAATGACTAATTTTATATGTACTTATATCAGCATCAATTTTCAAGGTGGTGCTACAAATTTCAGAAAAATACTATAATGTATGAAGATGAGTCATACATACACAGCAGTCATACAGCATCTAAAAGTTGGAGTGACGATAGCGAATTAGGTTTGCAGGCACCTGTTGCCAAAGGGCAAATACTTATTATCGTTCGTGCTGTTGGAAAGATCGGCTTCGTTCCAAATGCCCTTCTTTTACAAGTCGCAACAAACAACAGGAGATTTTCATCAAGAAATTAATACAGAAAATTACATGAAGTGAATCAACGCCATGTTGATACCTAATATGCCTGCTGGGTCTGTTCTGGTCATCGACAATGCTTCACAATGCGTCAACACTCAAATTCACAAACCACCTACCTCAACTTCCTTGAAAGAAGAAATGAGAGCTTGGTTACTTAGACATAATATAGCTTTAGATGAAAGCATGAGTAAAACAAAACAGCTTCAGAAGTCATACATACTTGTCCAGATAGTAATACAACATCGCCATAATGTACTTAGACTGTCATCGTATCGCCCAGATCTAAACCCAATCGAATTAATCTGGGCTGATACCAAAAAATGGGTGGCATGCAGAAATATCACTTTTAAATTAAAATATGTAGAGCAGTTATAACGCCAGCAATTTGCTGAAATTGGAAGGCCAGAATGGGAAAATGTATGGCGACATGCTGAATAAATTAAGAATCATTATTCCGAAAAATACGGAATTGCAGAAAATCAAATAGAAATAATTCTCATCCAGGATAATGGTGCAGAAAGTAGTGACAGCAGTGATGACGGCAATAATGTGAGTGATTCTGCAGAAGAGGAAGGGTTGTTAGATGTGGAAGAATTGGAGGCAATGATTGACAGCGTTTTTTATATTAAGTGCTTTTTACAGCATGGATTTTAATATACTGTATTTAACTAAGTTTATCAGCGCAACGCAGTGCATAACAGGTGTGGATATTTGACGATGACTGTCCCACGCACTCCTGCAGCATGCAGACGACCGGTCACCACCTGATCCGGAAAGCAACTCACTTTATAGCTCTCATTAAGATTTTCACGTGTCTAGAACTGTTGCGCCGATTATAAGTCAGGGCATAAACACCTACAATCACCATACATCAAATAATTTTAATTCTCAGGATGATAATTCTTTCATTTATCCATGAAGGAGCTTCTGTGACTTGTGATTCACCATAATTGCCACACCAGGTTTTGCTTGTTTGTCTGCAGTACAATTGTTTTGCAGGAGTAATGCTGATGGTTCCACATTGAGGTGTCAATTTGCGGTAGTTTATAGGTTATGTAGTTGTTTGGAGGAGTTTGCCCCTCAGTTGTACGCCACTTTGAGAATGTTATTGAGCCTCGTTGTGTTTTGTTACCAACTTTGAAGAAGTTATTAAGCTGGATGCTGGATATGAGATGTGAGAATCCCCATGTATGTGCATCACTTTAAAGAAGTATTTAACCCAACGTTTTTAAGATACACTTTGATGTTGTTTGATGCTTGGGACGCCAAACTTTATAGTGAAGATGATGCTTGTTTTACGTAATATTATTTAAAGTTTTGCCTTGGCTGCTTCAGTCGCACTATAGAAAGATAAGACAAAAATTAAAAGACGTCACAGAATTTACTTTTTAATTTTATTTCTCTTTATGCTTGCACATTTATAAACACAACACTTTATAAAAGAAAAACTGTGAGCACTTTATACATTCTAGCGGAGAACACAACTTTTACCATCCGTACTCTACAACATCTTACCCGCGACTGACTAAATCCAACGGTAAAAACCTTATAGCTTCGGTAATGCCAGTCTCTTATTGGCTAATTATAGTCCATTAGAATTTAAGTATTCAAACTAAAATCTTTCTTTACTGTTGATTGGCTAATTCTAAACTGTAAGCGAAATTACGTTATTACCGATCTTTTCATGATCAGTACTTTTAAAACTCCAGACACATTATTGTCAAAAAAAATTACATTATTACCTCATTATTAACATCCTAAAACATATTATTCGCACAGTTTTTGCACTATTAGAGTATATAAACATTTACATAACATTAATAAATACGTTTACAATAAAAAAAAATCTGATGTGTTACACTCACATGACTTTCTCTACTCTTGTACAATCTATTTTTACAAACGCCTATTCTCCATATGCTTCATGTTAATCGAGATATCGAGATGTCAATCTTATTGGTAATTTTCTTGTAGATGCAAGGGGAATATGGTAGCTTTTAAGCGATAGTCAAATATTTTAACGCTGGTTGCTATGTGGCGCATTCCATTCTCTTTGCATGTCCAGGACAAAAAAAAAATGAATAACGAATTTGAGAAAAAGTATTAAGTATTGGAAAATTTAATGAAATAACAAGCAATATCTCGAAAACGGTTCACTCAACAAAAGAAATGTATATGACATAAGTTGTGTATTTTAACGCGATCTACATTTTTTGTGTAGTAAAATTTTGTCTATCTCTTATGGTTTACCAGTTATGCAAAAGTCGTTCACAATGAAGAATACTTTTGGAGACGTTCCCAGAAAATTCGAGATATACATTTCATTTCTCATGACATTATCTTAAACATATGATATTTTCATCAAAATCGTTAGAGCCATTTTTGAGAAAATTAAAATTTTCAAAAAATGTTCCATGTAAAGGGTAGTCTGGGGTAGGGGGATTTTCTTGAAAACCTTCGTGTCGCATCTCTGGAAGATACTGAACCTAAATACCAAGTGTGGTGTTTATCCGACTGTTCGTTTTTGAGTTATGCTGTTCACAGACACACACACACACAGACACACACACGGACATGTTTCCAAAAATGCTTTTTTTGGATTCAGGAGGTCTCAAACATGTATTTCCGGTGAAATCTTGGTATCGAATTTTTGGGTGGAATGCAATACTTCCCCTACTTACTATACGTAGTAGAGAAAGTAATAAGTATTTGCAATGACTTACTACAATTTAAATAATAATTATGTACATATTGTTTTCAAGGTGGGCTGTTATTGAATTTAATTATAATAAAATACAATTAATATTATTCAGGCATTAAAATACTGCCTCAGTTTAAAGGTGAGACCACGGACCAGCTGTAAGCATAATATGCTGTACTGCAGTGACCTCTGTACTTTTCCAATTCCCAACTGATGGCACATGACGATTCAAGGTTATGTGTATCAGCTGTGCTTCAGTTTCAGCTTTTTTTTTTGTGCTGTAAAGAAAGTTGTGCTTGTGCATCTCAAAGATGAAAGTTTATTCAAGACATCTGTGTTGTGAGTGATTTGCTTAAGACTTGTTATTAGTCCACCTGCCGACAAATTCACACTTAAACAACAAATTTTTGTGTATGATACATACGTAAAAACCTAATCATGTAGCCAGGTGTGTAGACAATTTCAGGAGAAATTTCCTGGTGTTCCAGTTCCAGGTAGAGAAACTGTTAAGACATCTGGTTAATAACTTTAGGACAATGGGATTGCTAAACTTAAGAAGTGAAAACAAGATGTTCTGAGAAAAAAAATTGACGAAATTGGTGCATCTGTTTGTGGGGAACCCTACAAAATAAAGTTTATAGGAACAATCCTCGCACCATAGACGAACTTACGGACAACATAAAAGCAAATTATGAACATTACGTAAGAAAAACTTATGCATGTGAATAGAAATTTCATCCAAAGATAACAGGAATGTCTTTACGCAAATGGATATCACTTCCAACACCGCTTATAGCAAGGTTAGTACTCACAATGCATGTTTCTATCACTCGTGAGTAAGTAATGCAAGCGTTACAGAACAAAAAAACTTCCAGTGCGGAGCATGCATACATTTGATCTGTGGCCTCGCCATAAAATAATTGCACTAATTAGTGTATATTAATATGTAGTCTTCGGATCCTTGGTTCCTCTTGACTTTTTTCCGTTTCTGAAATTAATGCAACTCAATATTTTGTTCTTTTAACTCCTTGTATACTCTTGTTCTTTATAACATCTCAAGTTGCCAAGTTAAAGAGTGCTTCCTTACCCTATGATATGACTTTTTCCTTGCCTTGTTGTGGTTGATTTTCCCATCCATCTATTACAGCACAACCTTTACTTTTTGAACAAGGATTTGTCTAAGGAGTTTTCTCTTGTAGATGAGCTGCCTTTCTAGACTTGCAAATCTCATCAATCCTTTGTGGACTATTAGCTTCACCTATCCTCTGACAGGCCCTGGCATTGTCATCTAGATAATTGGGTCATCCTCCATGGTTTAGGGATACCATGCTAGCCTCTAGTTCCCGAGGTCACGGGTTCAAACCTGGCAGAGGGCAATGGATTTTTTCTGCCATAAAATCCTTAGCATGGCTTCCTTCAGAAGAGAAGTAAAGCTGGTGATCCCATGTCATAGATTTACGGCACGCAAAAGAAACTCAAGCCTGCTAAAGAGGCCTCTGAGCAAAATTTCGAGTCTTTCACGCCTAGTGTAGAATGGGACACTAAGAACTATAGTAGTTAAAGAGTGTCCATAAATAAAAAAGACTCAGATCATTAGGTGCCGAGACCCTGCCTTGTAACTAGGCAGTAATCCTCGTTAGGAAGAGAATCAACTTTTGTAATATGCCAAATGTTGAAACTTAACTTCAGGATTCTGTTCTGAAAAATGAATATCTACAACATTTCTTAGGATGTACATCACATGTGTCTTTGAGTTTAATGATACATAGGTATAAGGAAATTATTGGACTTAAGCCCCTCAAAAGGATATCCAAGGATCTTAAATGTACACATAAATAATTACTTAATATGTTACCATATGAATATAGCACATTCTGTATTTGGAATTGGAAAACACAAAATAGGTAACAAAAGAGGAAGAAGTTAAAATTTAGATGAAATAATCTAATACTGTTATTCTGGTGGTTTAAATTTAACAAAGCCTTTAAAACCCTTGCAATTGGATTTAACCAATATGCAGCAGTTCAGATTGATAAATTTGAAAACATATCTGAACTTTTATAGCACAGTATCTCTAGAAAACTTGAGAATATAGGCCATTTATCAACTTCAAATTTCTAGAATAAAATCACCAAGACAGATTGAAATCTCTTACTGTAGAAAATTAATTAAGCCTTGTATTTGATTTTCCAACAATGGAAGACATAAGGGAAGCTATCATAGTTTGGAATTCTGCAGGTTTGCCCTTTGCATGCCCAGATTTATGTAAAACTTAAGTCCATAAATATCACTACTGAACCCATGAGAGTTGTAGCCCAGCAAAAACCCTTATTTAAGTTACAAGGTATTTTGCATCATGGTATATTTATGGGTAGAATGTGTTTTATTCAATATAGTATTTGGATTTACAAGCCTGTAAAGTCAAGTAATTAAAAAGGTCTACAATCTTGCCAGCTAAAATTCAGTTAAATAACGGCTCTGACTGCCATTTCACCAAGATCTGTCTATGCAAACCCCTCCTACCATATGCCTTTTGAAGGAAAATCAGCATCGAAATTGCTCAGCAAATGTCTGTAGGTACTCCAATGGTGAATGTAAGATAACTGGAATGGTTCTATAAGGCTTTTAGTATAGTCATGATGACTGTATGGAATAGAGATCTGGGTGCAGAGGAAGGTTGGGAAAAGATGGACATGTTACTGAAAATGTTTTGTAAACTTATTTTAGAGTTCCATATAATCCTGCAGGGGAAGAAGCTATGTTAGAATCAGGCAAAGTGAGTGAGGGATGATTATGGAAAGAGTGCTGAAATACTGGTTTAGAATTTATCACCTACCATAGGGACATATTTTGAAAGATTGCTTAAATGTACAAGAAAAGCGACAAAAGAGTTGGCTAGGTGAAATCCGGAACCATTTGCAATAAAGGTATGGTGATGGAAGAATGGCTAAGAAGAGAGGGTATGTTGACAGAATTCTGGGAATTAGTTAAATGCCAGTTGGAATCTATGGTCAATGGTGGAGAAAGCATGTTCTTTAAAATTTTATACGGATTTTGGAAGTAATGATGGGAAAGAGATGTACATCAAGAGGTGTAATAGGGATCAAAGAGAAGGTACTGCATGGCTTAAACAGGAGTTTGGAGGTTGAAAGGTTACAGGAGAGGGACAGAAGAAGGAATTTGCCCTATATGCAGGGATAAAGAAGATACAATCCATATTTTATTAGAATGCAAAAGCAGGAATATCTGGAGGAAAAAGTTTATCCAAAATAAATGGTTAAAGATGACAAAAATAGTAGTAATTAAAACATTTTTTTAAAAAAAATCTCAGATTATTAATTTATGGGAGTTCTTATTTAAAGTTAAGCAGAAATGGATCTGGTCAGTAAATTAAACTGAAGTACGTAGCACAAACTAGTTTAATTATAAAGTCTAATCATAGTCTTGTAATGGCAATGTATGAACTAATAGTTGTTTTATTAACTATCTTGTGTGGCCTGGAATAGAACTGGTTTTGCCTAGGCCATATGAACTCTAAAGAGCTTAGTACAATTAAACGTTATTCCTTATGCCTTTTGAAAGCATGCACTGTATAGTAACATAATTGATTTTATACTGTTATTATCTTACTCAGGTATATGTTTATGGGCAATTGATTGATTTGGATTGGATTGGATTGCAGGGAGAATGTATGGTGGAAATAATGGGCAAGAAGTGTCCATTCAAAACCACATAGTTAACATCACAGCTGATACATTAAAAGCCCATCCAGATTGTGAGGAGGTTATACCAGTGCCTAAAGCTCGCACACCTATTGTGAAATTTAAATACCTTCCTACAAATAGTTACTGTGATATTGCCTTTCGACATGGACTTGGCTGTGAAAACACCAAATTAATCAGGTATGTTTGAACTTCCCTTATGAAAAATTAGGAGCTTATAAGTGGGTTAGTAGTTCATTATTATTATTAATAATAATAATAATCATCATCATCATCATAGATTGAATTATGATTGCAGTAGGATTTTTGGGTGTTTTCTTTTTCCCAGTTTTGTCTTAATTTTAAATCTTGTTCTTTCACTTTGGATCTTTTATTTCCCCCTTCCTTTCTTTCTCTTTAATTAGAATTCAGCAGTTAACTATATAACTGAGCCAGGGCTGAACACTGGTCATATTCACTTATACATTGCTTAGCACAAATAAATAAAACATTATATCATCTCAAAGTTTTAAAAAATATATAGTCAAGTAAATAAATAAATGGCTTAAAAGTACAATTTAATGACCAGATAGGTACAGAAAGTGCAAAATGTAAGCAAAAAGGCATGAATTCCTGAATTGAATAAAACATTATTTAAAAGTAGAGCTTTAACCTTTTCCTTAAACAATTTACTGTGTAGGATTTTGATATCTTCAGGAAGCTTAATGTACCATGTGTTCATAGATCGGCTGGACTGTTCCATGGTGGCATTGGACTGGGTGGGGAGTGGCGTGCCTGCCGCCAGAGAGTAGCGCTGTAGCTACTGCACTTTTAACGTTCTTCACTGATGAAGCATGGTTTTATCATCAAGGTCATGTTTCTACTCAGAACAATAGATACTGGGCTACTGAAACTGCCCATATTATTCATGAAGTTCCTCACCACACTGCAAAAGTTGGGGTATGGTGCACAGTGAGTGTGCATAGAATTATCAGTCCCATATTTTTCAACACAGCAGTTGATTCACACGTTTATGTAAATTTAATTTTAAATAAATTTTTTCCGCAACAAGAAATGAAAGATTGTGTGGCTGGTTTGAGTAGGATTCAGCTACAGTGCACACTGCTGCGAATTCTATGCATGAATTGCGAAGTGTGTGGTGACAGAATAATTAGTCAAGGATTGTGGCCACCTCGTTCCCCTGACCTATCTCCATGCAATTTTTATTAATGGGGAACATTAAAGAATAAAGTGTGTGCATCAAATCCGCACATGTTGCAAGAATTGAAGGACAACATCACGAAAGAAACACAGGCAATCAGCCAACATGAACTTCTGCTAGTAAACCAGAATTGTTTTCAGAGATATAGGGAATGTGTTCGAGTTGAAGGTCATCATTTTCAACATCTGTTGTAATGCAGGTTTAAGCCTAATTTAAGTTAGTACAATAGTTTGTGTTCCGTACCCATTAGTTGCCTGTCATTTACGTGTAACTCTGACGGAAGGCGTGGCAATCCTCACCCAGTCCAAGGCTGACACGAACAGTCCGGTCAATCTACAAGCACACTGTATAAATTTTACATATTTATCTAGAAGTAAACTTAGTATTACTGGTGGGTCAGAAACAGATACAGCTTGCATAAGCAAGAGACAGACCAGAAATGAACTTTATGAACAAATGTTTGGTTGGTTGATATCTAATATTGTCATTGGCAGTGAAGCCAACTCTCTTAAATTTATTTGTTACTAAAGATTTTGTAAGCTGAGTTCTGTTTGATTTCTTGGACTTTATTGAGAAAGCTTTGTTGAGTTTTGGGGATTTTTTTTTTTTCTTTTTTCCCAATTGCTATAGGGTAGTCTGATTAATTACTTTCTCTACTACGTATAGTAAGTAGGGGAAGTATTGTATTCCACCCAAAAATTCGATACCGAGATTTCACCAGAAATACATGTTTTGAGAACCCCTGAATCCAAAAAAAGCATTTTTGGAAACATGTCCGTGTGTGTGTGTTTGTCTGTGAACAGCATAACTCACAAACAAACAGTCGCATAAACACCAAACTTGGTATTTAGGTTCAATATCTTCCAGAGATGCGACACGAAGGTTTTCAATAAAATGCCCCCACCCCAGATTACCCTTTACATGAAACAATTTCCGAAAATTTTAATTTTCTCAAAAATGGCTAACGATTTTGATTAAAATATCATATGTTTAAGATATTTTTATGACAAATAAAATGTATATCTTGAATTTTCTGGGAATGCCTCCAAAAGTATTCTTCATTGTGAACTACTTTTGCATAACTGGTAAACCATAAGAGATAGACAACATTTTACTACACAAAAAATGTAGATCGCTTTAAAATACAAAATTTATGTCATATACATTTTTTTTGTTGAGTGTACCATTTTCGAGATATTGCTTGTTATTCCCTTAAATTTTTCAATACTTACTTTCTCAAATGGTAATTCGTTATTCATTTTTTTGTCTTGGATATGCAAAGAGTATTAATCTGTGGCAAAGGGAATGGTGCTGCACCTAGCAACCAGCTATTAACAGATATGTATGTGCTTAAAGGCTACTGTATTTCTATATTGCCCTTGTAAATATATATTCCCCTTACATCTACAAGAAAATTAGCAATAGAGTCTGCAAATGTTTATCTCGATTAACTTGAAGTAGATGGAGTATAAGCGTTTGTAAAAATAGTTTGTACAAGAGTAGAGAAAGTCATGTGAGTGTAACACATCAGATATTTTTGTAGCAATCAAATATTCAGTGTGCTCTGAATGTAGGAAGACATTTAAGCAAAAAATTAAGAAAACGTAAGAAGATAAAAAAATAAATAATTAATTAATTAATGCCCAAATTTCTCTTCTTTTTTTTCACAGATTCTCAGGAGTTAAGAATACAAAAACATAAAACACGGATATACAAGTTGATTTAAATGTGCATTTATGCACCATGGCCTATGGGTCAGTGGTACAAATGATTTATTTAACTATACAGTGTTCAATGCAATCAATGATTATTTTCTTCTTATAGAATGCATCGCATACTATTTATCCTAAATGGTAACAGAAAGCAATGCTTATAACCTGTCTATAAACTATGGTTGCATAAAACCAAATCATAAGGAATTGGAGATCATTTGATGCATGTATATAAGACTAGAAGTAAGGTTTGCATCACCGTGCCATCCCAATCTTGTCATGATATTTCACCCTAAAGCACAGAAGAGGGCTAGAATGTAATGTGCTCAGAAAGCAGCTCCAAGAGTCTGAATCACCTTGGACATATGTGTGTGCACATACACCCTCAAACATATTTTCTCTATAAAATACATGAGACACATCATCACCCCCCCTCTCTCTCTCTCTCCCTCTCCCCCCCTCCCTCTCCCACTCTCTCTCTCATATACCAGTTTTAATACACCTAATGTATTTTTAAAACCCTTTCTACCATATTTTCACACTCAGTTATAAAATTCTGAATTAATTACATAGACTGTTTTAAGTGTTTGGGGTGGAGAGACTAAAGGAGTAGCTTTCAGTTCTGAATTCCCTCCCCATTGGAAAGGATAAAAGAAATTGGACTTTGGGGCATCTCCCTATGAACATTAATACAAATTTTAATGTATAATTTATTTTACAGGTTCTACCTCTCATTGGATCCATCCATAAAACCATTGATAGGATTCCTTAAATTCTGGATGCAAGTTCATGAACTTTCAGGGCCAAAAAAATTCACAAGCTATGCGATTGTTTGGCTTGTTATTTTTTTCCTACAACAGCTACCAGATGTTAATTTTCCAACAGTAGAAGATCTCCATAATGGTGGAGGATTGAACATCATAGCAGGCAAGCAAAAATTTTGTTTCATACAAAAAAATTATAGTCCACTTTTAAAAAAAAATTGATTTGTCACATCTACATGGTTTTGTTTACCAATTGCAGCTTCACATGATCCCGTGTATATTACTCCCATTCACATTCTGTTTGAATCTCTAAGAACAAGAGAGTGAAAAAACCAGTTGATTAAAGAAAAATGAATTTGATTAATTATGAGATAACTGAAACGATCAATTCTGAAAATAAATTTCAAGTAAGCAATTTAGGAGAATATATCAAGTTAAAAATAAATGGGTATGACGGTTTTTTAGATGGGTGATTTTTTGGGTGTAGTCTTTAGTAGGAGTTGTTTGAATTGAAGAGTATTATACTGCTGGTGTATTATTTCCATTAATTGTTAACCATTGTTATTGTGTTACATTTTTACAGTTTGGATAGATCCAGGATTAGAACTAAGCTATAAAGGTTGTAATATTGTAATCTACTTTCAGGGGGAGGGCCCCAGTATGAAAAGGAATTTGTTATTCGACAATTATACAAAATTTAATTACAAATTGTTTTGTAGATATGGGTCGCTATTTTAACAAATGTAGTTGGGGTGTTCTGCAAAGTGATTAAAACAGAAGGGTGTCACAATAGCCACATAGGGTAAAAGAAACTTCACAGCAACCTTCAGAAGAACATATGTGCAAAATGATGCCACTGTACTTACACTCTCGAAATTGAAGACATGTATGAACACCATGTACCAAGACAACTGACAAGCATACTGCAGCTTTGGACAATAAACAACTGATTGTGGATTACTGAATCCGTTTTGGTGGTAAAACTGCAATTTTTCTAAATTTAGATTATGGATTTCTGACCTGAGTTGGAACAAAATCCATCAGCCTCCTTGCATATATCTTATACCATTGAAAGAAATACACATCCAAGGGTTGTACGTATATTATATTCAACATCCTTGCTTGTTAACTGATTCATCTATCAATTTAGTATCCTTGTGAGCACTCTTTAAGAATCAAAGAGCAGAATATTCTTTTGGTTGTTTGAAAGATTTTTGGAGAGGTATGTTTTAAAATGGCTTTTGGGCAGCTTGCATTTGTGTTAGCCTCTGAATATACAGTAGAAACCCGCTTATCCGAGTTAATTGGGACCAAGGGTGGATGAATAGCAGAAAACTCGGTTTAAGACTGAATGTGTAGGAAATCGCGGTTTAAGGTTATAATTGGCAAAAGTGTTGCCTTAATGGAAATATGTATTTAATTAATTCAGTTATGTATTATAAAAATGGAAATACAGTAGTGTTTACAATAACATTTTTTTTAATCAGGTTACACCATTATTGCAGAGAAGTCCTCTATTGTTTGAGATTGTTATACCTCTTACTCGCTGCTATGTTGCGCCACCATCTCATCCAAGCTAATCATGTGGCATAGGTTCCTCTTGTTGTATGTAAGGTAGAGCTGCCTTGATCACACTTAGACCTTCTGTGTGAGGAATGCATTGCATGCCTTCATCATTACCTTCATTATCACTTTCGTCATAGTCTTCCGAACATACAAACCCATGACATCTTCTTGATTCACAGGCTCAAAAACAGGAAGACTGCTAGAGCCACAAGTTCTTTAACATCATTATTAGGGCTGCAGTTTGCAGTAGTACTGATTTTCTCAATTCCAAACAGTTTCCTCACTGTATCATCCTTGATGCTATCCCATGCCTATGTCCTTTAATGTTGTTAATTTCAGAGTGTCTGTCACACCTTTCCTGTCACCTAAATGTTTGATTGAGAGGTCTCTTCCTATAATTCCTCTTCAGGGTTTCCAGGACGCCTTGATGAAGAGGTTGAATGAGCGATGAGATGTTCAGTGGCAGAAAACTTGGTTTGATATCACCACTGGCTAGTGCCTCCACATCCGGGTGTGATCTTGCATTATCAAGCAGAAGTAGAGCTTTGCAGGATAGCTTTTTGTGTTCTAGAAAATACCTCCACAACGAGAACAAATTCTCCGTTAAACCACTCCAGAAATATGATAGTCCGTCCAAGCATTATTTTGATTTTTGTAGATGATGGGAAAGTTTCTCATGTTCATATTTTTAAAAGCTCTGGGATTTTTGCTTTACTGATGATCACAGGTTTCAGTTGCAGAGCGCCAGAGATGTTGCTGCAGCATAAGACAGCAGACTTATTTTTATTGTACCCAGGAGCATACTTTTCACTTCGGGCTGCCAGAGTCTTTGAGGGCACATTCTGTAATTGAGACCCATTTCATCACAATTGAAGATCCGTTCTGAAGTAAGGCCATGTTTGTTTTTGTAAAATGGCCACATTCCCTTCGTTGGCAGTCAGCTTTTCACCAGCATGTTTAGCTGTATTATGCCATACCGTTTCTTCCAATGAATTAACCATCCCAGACTAGCTGAGAACTCTTCTTCGCCATTGTGAAACATTTTGTGGAACTCGAGTGCTTTTGCTTGAAGTATTGTCCTGCTGATTGAATTCCCTTTGGACCTCATTTCAGAAAGCCAGATATACAAAGTTTCAGATATTTTTTCATACTCACATTAAGTATTTTTCAACTAAGACCTTCATCACTTACTTCTCAATGTCTTCTCTTTTCTGCCTCCAATCTCCCACTATATCTTCTCTCACACCTAACTCAGCTGCCACGGTTTTATCATCTCACTGCTGTTGATACAGCATATAACACTTAATCTTGTTTGTAACGAATCTTACGTTTTCCACTCATCTTGGTAACACATCACAAAACAGTAGTGCACAAAATGATGCAACTTGTGTGTGAACGTTGAGATGCAACTCATAACTAGTCAAGCAAGCAGAGCAACATGCAGTGACATGGAACTAAGCATGAAAATCTACGAACAGCTCTGATCCCTGTTGAAGTTCGTCCATATGACTTGCCCGCATACTCAACTTTAGGGAGTGTTGGGTTAGTTTGTTACTATCACTAGTAGCACGTTGCTATGAATTTTACCATTAATTTAATTAATTACATTGATGAATGTGTGCCTCAGTTAACATGGAGCCCTAGATAAGCGGTTCTTGGTTAAGGTGTTTCTACTGTATTTGAAGGACAGTTTCTTTTAAGCTCATTGAGCATTTTGAACATGTTTAGCTTGATTTGAGTCAATTCAGGATTAGACAAGTAGAGTTAGGACTTTAAATAAAATATATCAGATTTGACTGAAAAGTGTACAAGACTATATCAGACTGTAGTGCTTTATTAAAGTTTTAAAATGTTTAGCATTTAGAATGTTACATACGAGGTCTGTTCAAAAAATTCTGGAACTTTGTCCACAACATTTTTCTATGCTTAGCTTTTATTTATTGTGCATGGTCTCCTTCGAAATACTCTCCTCCACAATTGATATACACTCCCAACACCGTTTCCACTTCCGGAAGCAGTCTTGTTACATCTCTTTCTGGACCGCGCAAAGCGCCGTCTGCGAATTTTCTTTTGTCTCGTCTATCATTGCAAATCTCCGTCCTTTCAATGGAGTTTTCAACTTTGAAAATAAAAAAATGATTGTGAATGATCCCATTTGAATTTTTGAACGTTCTCGTTCTAGTTACCATTCATGTTGTTTGTGAACCAACCTTAAAAGTAATTTAAGTTCAATTGAATAGTTAACCCTTATGGTGATACTATCCTGCCATTATTCTGTATTTTAATTGCAGATTGTATGTAGAGATATGTCCAAAATTAGTTAGGCAAATGCTTGCAGAATCATATGAGAAAATTTGGGATGACTGGCAGGACATTTGCCTTATGTTGTAGGATTTACTCATACAATTGTCATACTGGTAAAAGATGAGAGAAAATTGATTTTTATAAAATGAGGCATGTCCTTAATATACTTGGATGCATAGACTGCACAAAACCCTTTACTAAATCCTTTAGGACAAAATGCAGAGGTATATGGAAGCAAAGTGTTGAATATCCTTGAATCTTCAAGTTTTAACAGGGAAGTCAGTTGCAGAATTTTGATGTAGTAATATATTGGCCTGGATCAACACAAATTTTCTACTGCTTATTTTCCATGTTTAATCCAGCAATTACAAAACAAGCTGTACACACACAACCACGACACTTGATGACGTGCTGTCGCTAGGTCACACACAGAGCTCTTTTAAAAAAAAAATCTGATGTGTTACACTCACATGACTTTCTCTACTCTTGTACAAGCTATTTTTACAAACGCTTATTCTCCATCTACTTCATGTTAATGGAGATAAACATTTGCAGAGTCTATCTTATTGCTAATTTTCTTGTAGATGTAAGGGGAATATATATTTACAAGGGCAATTTGGAAATACAGTAGCCTTTAAGCACATACATATCTCTTAATAGCTGGTTGCTAGGTGCAGCATCATTCCCTTTCCCACAGATTAATACTCTTTGCATATCCAAGACAAAAAAATGAATAACTAATTCCCATTTGAGAAAATAAGTATTGAAAAATTTAAGGGAATAACAAGCAATATCTCGAAAATGATTCACTCAACAAAAAAAAGTATATGACATAAATTGTGTATTTTAACGCAATCTACATTTTTTGTGTAGTAAAATTTTGTCTATCTCTTATGGTTTACCAGTTATGCAAAGGTCGTTCACAATGAAGAATACTTTTGGAGACATTCCCAGGAAATTCAAGATATACATTTTATTTGTCATAAAAATATCTTAAACATATGATATTTTAATCAAAATCGTTAGCCATTTTTGACAAAATTAAAATTTTCGAAAAATCTTCCATGTAAAGGGTAATCTGGGATGGGGGGATTTTCTTGAAAACCTTCGTGTTGCATCCTTGGAAGATACTGAACCTAAATACCAAGTTTTATCCGACTGTTCGTTTCTGAGTTATGCTGTTCACACACACACACACACACACACATGTTTCCAAAAATGCTTTTTTTGGATTCAGGGGGTCTCAAAACATGTATTTCCAGTGAAATCTCAGTATCGAATTTTTGGGTGGAATACAATACTTCCCCTACTTACTATACGTAGTAGAGAAAGTAAAAATTCAGGAAGCCTCAAGCCTTGCATTTCTACTGAAATCTTGGTATCAAATTTTTTAGTAGAATGCAATACTTCCTCTACTTACTATAGTGCAATGGTTCCGCTGTTTCTCCCAAAACACAACACTGGAGCAAGGCAGCGAAACCATGCAGACGCTTAAGAAAGGTTTGACTGAGTTAGGGAACCCCGGCCAAGCGAAAAGGGAAGCCCTAACGAGTGCCGTAGGGGAAAACAAAATGGAAACCAGAACTCTCAAAAATATACTACTATTGATAAGTTTTTTTGGGTACTTTAATGATAATAATAAACAAACATTAATAACCAGAACCGTAAAGCAACCTTAAAAGAATAACTGAAAAACAAAAATGGCTTAAATAGTAAACCAACCAAAACCAATTGAGCAGAGCAGTAAGGCAAGTTTTAAATACAGCAAAAATTAAGTAAAACCAAAAATTCAACAAACAAAATCAATTTAGAAAGTGTATAAAAACTAGACCACTATAAACATCAGACCAATATATTTAATTATGTTTATCTAGTCAAAGACTTGCTAAAAATGTTGATCAAGACCCAAACAGACTTTTATGAATTTCTAGTAACAGTGAGCTTCAAAGTCCAGCTGAGCTAGATGTACTTTACAACCCAACCGTTTTCAGTTACAAAAGTTCAGCATGATTGGGTTTTAACTGCAATTACTGCTCTCATAATTAACACAACAGAATTTCTGTAATTTTAAACTAACTATGCACTGAAAATCACGTACTGAAAATATAACTCAACTGCAATTACTGCTCTCATAATTAACACAACAGAATTTCTGTAATTTTAAACTAATTATGCACTGAAAATATAACTCAACTGCAATTACTGCTCTCATAATTAACACAACAGAATTTCTGTAATTTTAAACTAACTATGCACTGAAAATCATGTACTGAAAATATAACTCAACTGCAATTACTGCTCTCCGAATTTCTGTAATTTTAAACTAACTATGCACTGAAAATCACGTACTGAAAATATAACTCAACTGCAATTACTGCTCTCATAATTAACACAACAGAATTTCTGTAATTTTAAACTAACTATGCACTGAAAATCACGTACTGAAAATATAACTCAACTGCAATTACTGCTCTCATAATTAACACAACAGAATTTCTGTAATTTTAAACTAACTATGCACTGAAAATCACGTACTGAAAATATAACTCAGCTAGAAAAGAACCAAAACACACTAAACATATGAACAATTCCAAGAGCCAGTCACTTTACGAATTCGTATTTTAAAACACACATTACGTTTTCCACCCCAAAATTCACTCACCATTACCAAGATATAAAACTGATAACCAAGCCTACCTTTACATAAGGCCGATCCACAAATAATCGCAAAAGACGTTCCTTAAATCCCTTACAAAACTTCCACAATCCGGATGAGTTGTTGCCGGGCAGAGAGCTATCCCTGCAATGCGACAGAAATCCACCACTCACCGCGTACGGCCAAAGCACATGCCACGTAAGCAAACCAGAGAGGAGGAAAAAAAAGAGAACACCAGAGAGTGCGTTAAGCAAGGGGACAAGCAACGTAAAGTGACTGGCTGGATGTATAACACAGATACAAAACACAAAAGGAACACATAACAGCACAATAGGTAAGTAGCAGAAAAGTAAAAATGTACAAATCCTAATGCATTTCATGTTACGATGCTGCCCAGTATTCTGAGATATTGGCTTATTTGAGGAAAAAAATGTTTTTATTAAAAGACTGCATTTTTTGCCATAAGAATGTTTTCCTAGTTTTTTGCAAGTATACCTGTGATGCAGTGCTCGGAATTGTCAGCAGTTATAGTATCCCGAAACTTCTATTCAAAGGTGTTGCTTTTTTTTTTTGGAAGGCTAATGCCAACCATATGTTTTACTTCCATTTATACTGTAAAAATTGTATACTGTCTAATTTTTAAGAAGTTGGTGATTTGAAACCTACTCTTCATTTTCCCCCTCCTTCTCCTCACACAAAGATTACATTCTAAAATTACAGAGTTGATAACTTCATCTTTGTGTAAAAGCACTGTAGCTTAAACACTATCTGCATATCTCGTTAAAGTTTGCTGTGCATCCTCTGCTACTTTTATTTAGTGCTACCTCCCTATAGTAAACAGAGGAAGTACAATAGAGTTCTGATTATCCAACTTAAACAGGCCATGGCCTGGTCAGATGACACGGAAAGTAACAAATGCAACATTTAAAAAACAACTTTATATTTGAAAAATTGCCTATATAATAGTATGTAATTTGAACTACAAATTTATGCTCCACATACCACAGAAACCATTATGAAGAGCAACAAACCTAATGAAAAGAGTTAGTAATTGACTTTTGCTTGTCAGTTGTTTGACATTTTCTCCCAGGTAGATCATGCAGTCTCTGCAGAAGTAAAATCTCCATTGATGAAGTTTTCTCCAGCTGCTCCACGTATTTCAACGCTATCTCCAGGGCTTTGTGTCCTTCACCGTGAGGGATTCTGTTTCTACTGTCATCACTATTTCATCTTCATTATCCTCTGCACCTTTCTCATTCAGCACTGTATTAATGATTTTGTCTGTCACTTCATATTCCTCATCGTGAAAAAGCCATTCATGTCCTCCACTGTTGCTTCATCACATCCAGGCGGCATTTTTTTTTTTTTTTTTTAAGCATAGACAACCTGTATTCCTTATCATCCTCTGTGGTTTAGGGGTACCATGCTAAGCTCTAGTTCCCCAGGTTGCAGGTTCAAACCCAGTGGAGGGTGATGGATTTTTTTCGGGCATAAGAATCCTTAGCATGGCTTCATTCGGAAGGGAAGTAAAGCCGGTGGTCCCATGTCAGATTTACACCACATAAAAGAATCTCAAGTCTGATAAAGAGGCCTCTGAGTAAAATCTCCAGTCTTTCATGCCCAATATAGAATGGGAGACTAAAAACCATAGTAGTTAAAAAGCATCCATAAATAAAGCTATTTATTTATTTTTATGATTTTGCTGCTGCCACGATTGAGTTATGTAACAGGCAACTTCCTTTAAGCTCAAACTTCACAAACTCTTGATCAAATTTTCTCCTCAGTCATAGAATCATTTAAAGTTACAAAAGATTTTTGCAATAATTTCTTTTTAAAGTCTTAAAACCCCTTGATCAATAGGTTGATAGACTGCTGTGACATTTGGAAGTAAAATGCTTTTATTTCTCTATCTTAAAGTTCTTCTTCATTCGGGTAAGGAGCATTATCCAAAAGCACTAGTCCTCTGCAAATTATTCTTTTTCAAAATGTTGCCAGTCTGGCACAAAGCCATTAAAAATAAATTCTTTAAAAAATATCTGAACATATCACAGCACTATATTCTGGTTAAAATATTGGACTGAAAGTGCATTTTTTGACGCATTCCTGAAAGCTCTTGGATTTTTTTATTTTTCTGTCACAGTTTTTAAGATTTGCTGTGGCATTACTACAGGCAAGGATCGTTTCTCATTCCTTACTTCATTTGTGGCTGGGTGCTGTAGCTTTGGACTCGGCTGCAAGTGTTTTAGCAGATAGCATTCTGTAATTTAGTCCCGTCTCATCGCAATTAAGTATTAGGTCACCAATCAAGCTTTCTTTGTCCAACAACTTATGAAACTTATCTCTGAAGCTTTCCACCGATTCATCATTTGCTGAAAGTTTTTCTCCACACAAGTTAGCTGCCGCATACCAAGTTTTCTTTCCATCTATCGAACCATCCAACACTAGCTTAAAGCTAGAGTCACCTTCATTAAATTCCAAAAGGAATTTCAAGGCTTTGGCCTGTAAGATTGTTCCAGAAATTGGGACCCTTTATCTCTGTGTTTAGTAAACCAAAAACACAAAGCTTCAGTAACTTTTTCGTACTCACAGTTTTTCTTTGTTCTATAGCATTAGCTGTCACTCGCTGAGAAACACCACTTTTAATAATGTTTCACCTTTGTCCAATCTCTTCAAAACTTTCAGTTTTTCTTCCATCAAAACAAACATTTTTTCCCTCTTCAAAGCCATCACAACACACCACAGAACAGGATATGTACATATATAAATAAAAACTTTATACACAGTAGCCTACAAGTAAAAATATGCACTATATTTTATGGATTATAAGATTTACCTTAATTTTTAAGCAATTTTTCTGAAAAATGACATTTTTAACATTTATCATTAGATTGTTGAGTCAGACTAAAGAAATAATTTTTTGTTGGTTTATAAAACTGAACTGACCCAACTGAAATCCAAGAAAATTGTCATTTGAACTTTCTTCTCCCTCCTCATCATCGTTGTCCCCCCAATTCATATATAAGATGGTCTTCACTGCCATTGAGGTGTTGCTTATGCCACACTTTGAGTTTATAACTCACATCATATGAATACCTTTTATTTTTTTCCATGATGAAACTAGCTACTAGCAAAAATATTGTAGTGTTACCGATAACACACATTACATTCAATTCAAGTTCACTGGCACCACAGACTACAATGATGCATTGTACACTAGACAGTGTACATGGCTTGTGATGGCAGGATGGGAGGGAGACATATATAGCATTGTTCTGAATCCTTGCAGCTCTTGTTCGTCGCATCAGTGCACTGCTGCTGCCAGTTGAATCCAATGTTGCCAGATAGTGATAGGTTTCTCGCAGCATCAAATATACAGCCATTTTTAAGACTGGCAGGAATTTTAAATCAAACACTGGACATTTTAATATTGTTTCATGTATAAAATTTGGTTTTGGAGGCAATTTCTCAAAGAAAAAAAATGCGTCTTATAGTCTGTAGCACTGTAAAAAAACAATTTGTTTGTTCATTTGGTCCCACTGTGAGCAACACAGCAGCAAATATGCAGCATAACTAATAAACATACCCAGCACCAAGAACATTTCTCCCTCTCCACACCATCCATTATTTAAGAATTGAAAATTTGCAAACCATCACCATTCTTCTTCTTATTTTTTTTCCAAGAGTAAACATCTCCATGCATTACAGTAGGACAATAACAAATAAGTGTAAGTCACTATCATATGCCATCTGCCCTATGTATTTATATATTGCACGACATATTAAAAAATTCCTCCATAGTATATGGGGAGTGGGTATATAAGAAAGATTTTAGCTCTTTCTTAAAGATGTTATGTTGATTAAGCTTGCCCAATAGTTTTAAGTAGCATGGCAGGTTATTGTAAATTGTTATTGCAGAATAGTAACATCCTTTTTGGAACAGTTTTAAGCTATTTGCTGGTCTATGCAAATCGCCTGCATGCCTTGTATTGTGGTCATGCACAGCAAGGTTCATTGTGAAGTTATCATAATTATCTGTAAGGTAGCTCAAGAGAGAATATACGTATTCACAGTGAAGAGTAAGAATTTTTTGGGTTTTGAACAAGGATCTACAAGAATGACGGATCAGGAATCTACAGATAATATGCATGGCCTTTTTTTGTAATATAAATACTTGCTTGCTATGTGCCAAATTACCCCAGAACATTATGTCATATCGCAACAGGGAGTGAAAGTAGGTAAAATATGCTGTTCTTAAGGCATTTTGGTGGAGCATATTTTTTAAGTTTCTTAAGGCAAAGCAAGCTGAGCTGAGTTTTGGCAGCATGATTTTTATTTGTTTTCTCCAGTTGAGCTCTCCATCTATTTGAAGCCCAAGAACCTTTGTATCAGATACCTTATTTATGGTGTAATTGTTGTACCTGATTGTTAATTCACTCACTTGTTAATATTCGCTTGAAATTGAATAAAATTGGTTTTATCATAGTTTAATGAAAGCTTATTAGCTTCAAACCAAAAGTTGAGCTGTTCGAACACTTTATTGACAGAATTTATGAATTGCTGATGTGACTTTTCAGATATAAGTACACTTGTATTATCTGCAAAAACAACAGCTATTGAATCTTTGCTAAGATAGTATGGCAGATCGTTTATAAATATTAAAAATAACAAAGGACCAAGTATAGAACCTTGTGGGACACCTCTTGTAATAATACCTGGTTCGAATCACAACCATTGATTCTGGTTTTCTGGATCCTATTTGTTAAGTAAGGTCTGAACCATTTTATAGTGACATCACTGAAGCCATAAACTTTCAATTTTTACAGCAAGAGGTTATGATCTATGCTGTCAAATGCCTTAGCTAAGTCACAAAATATTCCTAATGGTAGTTCCTTTTTATCCAAGGCTGTTAGTACTTAAGAAGTGAGCATGTATGTTGCATTTTCTGTTGACATTTTTTTCCTAAATCCGAACTGGGATACTGAGAGAATGTTGTTGAACTCCAAGTATTTTATAACCCGATTATATACAGCTTTTTCCATTACTTTAGAAAAGGTTGTCAAAAGAGAGATGGGCCTATAATTGGAAGCCAAGTTTTTGTCTCCTTTCTTGTATAGAGGCTTAACAATTGCATGTTTCATTTTTTCTGGAAATATCCCTGACATAAGGGAATGAGTGCATATACAGGGTTATTCATAAGTCAATGTCACATTTCGGAAATTTATTGTGAAATAGGTACTTGACATATCAGTGTGAATGATATACCAAATGAAAGGGAATCTCTCAAACGCTGTTTGGTATACCTTACAAGTGTTCAATATGTGCGCCTCTGGTTACTGGGTGACATCCAGACCATTAGTCCAATTCCGCCCACACCCACATCAGCATGTCACGGTCGATCATTGCTATCGCTGCTGTAATGATATCTCGGAGGTTCCTCAAGTCAGCTGGAACAAGTGGAATGAATACCCTATCCTTCACATATCCCTAGAGAAAAAAATCAAATGGTGTTAAGTCCGGAGATCGGGGGAGTGGCCACAGAAACAATGCAACGTCATTGTCAGCATTTTGTCCAATCCAACGTTGCAGAAAGTTCTGGTTCAGGTATGCGCGCACAGATCGATGGAGGTGGGGTGGGGCCGCGTACTATTGGAAAACGAAGTCACTTCTGTCTATCAGTTGCGGCATAAGCCACTGTTCTAACATGTCCAGATAAGTGATGTCAGTCACTGTGGATTCGGCGAGGAAAGGGGGTCGTAAACCTTTTCCTTTGACAGGGCGCAGAACACATTGATCTTTGGGGAGTTGCACACATGCTCGAATGTCACATGTGGGTGTTGGATTCCCCGAATGCGCACATTGTGACGGTTCACTTTCCTCGACAAGTGAAACGTTGCTTCGTCACTGAAGACGAGTCTGTGACCAAAATCATCATCTGCCATTGCAGCCTGCATGTCGATGGCAAATTGTGTGCGAACCTCCTTGTCACCATCTGTGAGCACCTGCAGGAATTCCAGTTTGTACGGTTTCACCTTCAGTTGCTTGCAAAGAATCTGCCACACAGTCGGCTGAGACTTTCCCAGTTGCAGACTTGCACGATTTGTCGATTTCTGAGGGCTGCGCGGAAACAACGAACCCTGCAACAGTGGCGTCTGACGGTCCCGGCCTTCCAGGTAGTTTGAATGGACACAGACAACCAGTGCGCTTGAATGTTTCATACCACCTCTTGATGGTCCTGTGATCTGGCACATCCTTGTGAAAACAAGTGTGAAATCGCCGCTGAGCAGTCACAGTGATCTATGTTTTTGCAAATTGTATCACGCAAAGCACACTCTTGTTATCTGCGAACGCCATTTTGTAGTTTGTATACTCCTGCCGCCTAGCGGCCAACCACGTCACCACAACATGTGCGCTTCACGTGACAAACTTGGAGAGTTTCTGTTTCCATACGTACATGATTCGCACTCGCACGTCTCGTACATCATGCACAAGATGTTTTCCAAATGTGACACTGACTTATGAATAACCCGGTATGACTAAGAGGCTTGCTTAACTCTCCTGCGCAATATTTTAACAATTTGGTACTTATCTCATCGCAATCATGAGAGGTTTGCTTTTCAATGAGCTAATAATATTTTCTATTTCTCTAGGTGTTGTAGAGTCAATCTTAAATTCACAATTCATTTTGAGATGTGCCTTTTTTAGCATTTTAAGTGCATCTGGGTTTGGGTCAGATCTGTTTATTTTTGTATTTGCTACATTAAGGAAATATGTGTTAACGGCATTAGCGATGGCGGAGCAATTACTGACTTGTTTATTTTCAGTAGTTATGTGAATAATATTACTATTTGATTTAATTCTACCTGTTTCAGTTTTTATTATATTCCACATTGTTTTAATTTTATTATTGGAGTCATCAATGGCTAGTGAGTAATACTTTCTTTTAGCTTCATTAATAACTCTTTTAAGTATATTGCAATATGTTTTGTAGTGTGCTTTAATGTTTGAATCATTGCTTGTGCGATATAGTAAGAACAAATTTCTTTTATTTGCACAGGACTTCCTTATACCTGAAGTAATCCAGGGTTTGACCTTTATTACCTGTGATGAGCTAATTGTTTTCTTAGGAAAAATAACTTTAAATGCTAATAGCACTGTTTTAAGGAATTCATCAAATTTATCATTTACTTGAGTGCTGCAATAGACAGAAGCCCATTTTTCGTTTGTTAATGCTAGTTTAAAATTATTGATATGTTCATCATTAATTATTTTTGTTGTAATTTTACTTTTTGTATTAACAATCTGTTTGTTGGCTATGACAGGCACCAACAATACGTGAGCATCATGATCTGACATGCCATTTAAAATAGGAATTATGGTATAATTTGAAATTTTTTTCTAAGTCTAGAAATATGTTGTCTATAGATGTTGCAGTGTTCATATAAGTTCTGGTGGGAAAATGAACCACATATTCCAAATTAAATGTATGTAATAGCGAGGTGAGATGTTTTCATTTCACTGTCATTAAGCATGTTAACATTAAAATCTCCACAGACTATTACTTTAGCATTTTGAGTGTAAATGTGTGAATTAGTTCTTTCTTATCTATTTATAAATCCTTGGAAGTTCCCTGTGAGAGCTCTATATACTGCTAAAATGATGTATGTCTCCCTTCCAAATCCAATGTTACACTGTTTCATTTTTTTAAGTATCTCTTGGTGGCCAATTGCATGTAATAATAGCCCAGGGGGCAGCAGTGTACAATCATTTCTGTAGTCCCAGAAGCATGAATGCTGCTTACTTATGTACATTCAACCATTGTGTGTGTGTGTGTGTGTGTGTGTGTGTGTGTGCGCGCGCGTGCGTGTGGGGGGGGGGGAAGGTTGGATGATTAGGACTGTACTGTATGGCATTGTGATACCAAGATTTCACCAATAATGTGTGTTTTGAGGATCCCTGAATCCAAAAAATAAATAAATGAATAAATAATATTTTTAGAGAAAGATCTGTGTCTGCTTGCCTGGCTGCCAACAGTATAATTAAAACAAATCTCATGTGTTACACTCACATGACTTTCTCTACTCTTGTACAAACTATTTTTACAAACGCTTATTCTCCATATGTTTCATGTTAATCGAGATGTTAATCTTATTGCTAATTTTCTTGTAGGTGCAAGGGGAATTGGTAGGTTTTAAGCGATAGTCAAATATTTTAAGAGCTGCTTGCTATGTAGAGTATTCCATTCTCTTTGCATTACCAGGACCAAAAAAAAATTCTGATGTGTTACCTCACATGGCTTTCTCTACTCTTGTACAAACTATTTTTACAAATGCTTATTCTCCATCTACTTCATGTTAATCGAGATAAACATTTGCAGACTCTTATCTTATTGCTAATTTTCTTGTAGATGTAAGGGGAATATATATTTACAAGGGCAATATAGAAATGCAGTAGGCTTTAAGCATAGACATTACTCTGAATAGCTGGTTGCTAGGTGCAGCACCATTCTCTTTGCCACAGATGAATACTCTTTGCATATTCAAGACAAAAAAATGAATAACGAATTCCCATTTGAGAAAATAAGTATTGAAAAATTCATGAGAATAACAAGCAATATCTTGAAAATGGTTCACTCAACAAAAAAAATGTATATGACATAAATTGTGTATTTTAATGCGATCTACATTTTTTGTGTAGTAAAATTTTGTCTATCTCTTATGGTTTACCAGTTATGCAAAGGTCGTTCACAATGAAAAATGCTTTTGGAGACATTCCCAGAAAATTCAAGATATACATTTCATTTGTCATGAAAATATCTTGAACATATGATATTTTAATCAAAATCGTTAAGAGCCATTTTTGAGAAAATTAAAATTTTCGAAAAATATTCCATGTAAGGGGTAATCTGGGGTGGGGGGATTTTCTTGAAAACCTTCGTGTCACATCTCTGGAAGATACTGAACCTAAATACCAAGTATGGTGTTTATCCGACTGTTCGTTTCTGAGTTATGCTGTTCACAGACACACACACACGGACATGTTTCCAAAAATGCTTTTTTTGGATTCAGGGGGTCTCAAAACATGCATTTCTGGTGAAATCTCGGTATCGAATTTTTGGGTGGAATACAATACTTCCCCTACTTACTATACGTAGTGAGAAAGTAACAAAAAGTTGGTTAAATACCAAACTTGATATTTAAGTTCAGCGTTTTCCAAGGATGACACATGAGGATTTTCAAGAATATCTGCCCACCCTTTTAAAAAACTGAAGTTGTTTTTTGAATTTCTTAAAATGGCTGTAATTATACGTTTAAAATATTTGCATAACAAATAAAGTGTATATTATAAATTTTCTGGGAATAGCCTGTGAAGTCTTCTTCATTGTGAATGATCTTTATGTAATAACTGGTAAACTGTAAGAGATATACAAAATATTACTACTCAAAAAATTTAGATCTTGTTAAAGCATACAGTTTATTTCAAATAAAAATTTTTGGGTGTTAACCATTTCGGAGATATTTTTTTTACTGGATGGTTTAGTTGCTATTTGTTTCTTCTTGTGGTCATGCAAAGAGCATGCAATTTTAAAGTCATCGCATAACAATTGACTTTTTTAAACGACTGACTATTGCTTTAGCCTGATGTATCCTTATTATACCAAATATAAATCTGTAAATGTGTATTGAAAGTTTATCTCGATTAACAAGAAGTAGACAGATAAATAAGATTGCAATAATATTAGTTTGTAGAAGAGAAAGGCATTTGAATGCTACACATCAGATTTTTAATACACGTTTCATTTCCATAATTCTTTCTTTATGCTGTTGTTTATTGTATATTATTACTACTCACTTAATCTTGTTACAAACAAGTAAAAGCAGATTCTTTTTCAGGTTGGAAATGCAGCTTCAATAGTGATCGTTCTGCACTCGCAGTCGGAAGAATACCTCATTCAATGCTGCAGTTGGTGTATGAATTCTTTAAATTTTATAATGAGTTTGATTTTGCAACATTTGTTGTTTGTCCCTTAACTGGCCGGCCAGAGCCGAAGACAGTGTTCAAATACAGCCCTACAAATCTTCCAGAATCGATGAAAGAATATGTAAGGCGATTACGCATTAATCATTATCAGAAGTTATGTCTAAGTGTTTGCTGTGTTCAAGATCCATTTGAACTGAATCACAATGTAAGTAAGGCTGCATCAAGTGATACAGTTAAAAGGTTTCAAAATCTTTGTGGTTTAAGTGTACAGCTTTGTACTAAGCTTGAATCTGAGGGACCCAAATTTGAAAGTTAAATGATGACTACTTAAAATACAAAAATATTTTTTTGATGTATTACAGAAATTAGCAGTATTAATATTTATAAATAGTTATATACCAAAACACTGTATCCTAAAACATAGATAAGAGTTCTATACATTGGTCCATCATGAGCTGAATAGAAACACTCATCCATCACAATTCCATGAAAGCATGTACAAAATTAAACTTTCATTAGCCTCATTCATGAAACATTAACGTGAATGGGAGTTAAGTTCTGCTTCCAAGAAGATAACTTTCTTTTCTTTTTTTAGTATAAGAAAGGGAGAAATAAAAGTCAACCATGCAAAGTAAACCAAAGTATTAGCCATCTTCCACATTTTGTGAAATGAACCGATTGATTCTTAAAGAGATGCTCTCAATACTACCTCTAACAAAATCTCAGGTTCTTGTACAGTTCCTCCCAGGATATGTTCTAGCCTGCCAAAATAAATTGAAAGCTAAAGTTAACTTTCATAGCCCACCTTTCCTAAGCAATTTTGCAGTGTACTGGTTGCAGTCTGAAAAATTGTTTAGTGCTTTAACATTTGCAGAGCAGTAATTATTCTTACTTTTCATCTTCTTCCATTTTGCTCCAAAATTGGAGTCACATTCAGACTAATCAAGCTTCAAAAATGAAATAAGACCCTGCTGGATAATTGAATAAAATGCTGTATACCAATGATAACACATTGGCACCAATGCCATCCAACATTGACTATGATTTAAAATAAAGAGAGTTGGAGGTTGTTACACTACATGACTAAAATCTCTTTATTTTAAATTATGACAAATCACTGTTACTAGTTTCTCAATCTCCAAAATTAATTATTGACTGTGATGTAAAGTCTGATAATATTGAGGTTTCTGATAGGTAATTTTGAGTTACACATTTAAACACTCATAGCGACTTGAGCAATTTTCCTCCTTGTGATGGACCAGTGTAAGTAGACCTTAAACGTTTATATTCTCATATATTCACAGGTATCCCATACATTATTATTGAAGAAGAAATATTGTATAACTGGCAAAAAGGAAACTAGAAATAGCACATTGTTCTCAAAACTTTAAAAGTTTTGATTTTTGTTGATGTGAAATACAGAGAGAGCCTAAAAACTTCGAACCGACTGCATGGTATTTTTCCTGTCCTCGGCGCTCATTGACATCTGCCACTATCATAGAAAGGTGCAGATGAAACCATACATTTTTAAAGCCACTTTTAAAAGGCTTTATTTACCAACTTTGTGAAAGGAGGTGCTGAAACTGGCCACTGTTGTCTATACATTTTTGGCACCTCTTTAGGAAACTATCCATTACTCGCCGTAGTTCACGTTGAGAAATGCTGGCAATTTCCTGCCGGATATTTTGTTTTAATTCTTCCAGGGTGAGTGGGTTTGTCTTGTACACTTTGTTTTAAGTTACCCCAGAGATAGAAATCGCAGAGGGTTAGATTGGTGGATCGAGGTGGCCACAAATTTCTATTAATAATTCTGTCCTCAAACACACTTTCATAAAGTTGTTAAGTAAAACCTTTAAAAGTAGTTTTACAAATGTTGTATGGTTTCATCTGCGCCTTTCTATGATAGCGTCAGATGGCAACGAGCGCTGAGGATGCAGACAGGAAAAACACTGTGCAACCGGTTTGTAGTCTCTTGGTTCTCCCTGTACATTAGACACACATGCTTCAATTAGCAATGTCATGCAGTATTTCACTATCCATGCACAAAAATTTCTAATTAGTAATATTAGTCTGGTTATGTTATCACACTAATAGAGGTTTTGAATGAATAATTATATTTTAAATGCTGTTTCATTGGCCTGAACAGAAAAATTGATGTTTGTTATTGTACATGTTGCATACAATTCCAAGATTATTGCTAAAATGCCATTTTCACAGTGGTGTTTCTTTAGCAGCAATATCCATTTCAGTTGCTTGAGGGTAGTGTGTTATGTTTTGCCTTCAGAGCATAAAATCTATCTTTGTACTCATGAATTTTCTTCTTGCAATTCTGCTGCAGATTAAATATAATTTCATATATCCTCACCCAGTTTATGAATGTGGAATGTTTTTGAATGAGGTGCAGCTTATGCTTATTATTAAATTTTATCATGTTAGAAAAATTTATACAACATTTATAGCACAGTTATAATATTATATGCCACTATTGGACTTCAGTAGTGTTGGAGGCAGCTATTTATTACTGTTTTAAGCGTAGACAAATATGTGCTTATGCCACTACTGGCATTTTTAATTTACAATACCCTGGAAGCTATATTGGAGCATGTTTATACTAGGGTGACCCAAGTTTATAAACTTATTTAGTGTCAAAACACATTATCAGGTGGTTGAATAAAGAGATACGTCACTTAAAAATTCATTTGGAGAGAAATGAAGATCTGTGCTTTTCAACTTAAACATAACCTAGAGCAAACTATTTTTAAAACATCTTGCTAATATTAAAAGTTAGTAATAATAGTTTAAAACAAGTCTAAACCACCATTATCTTTATCACAATACAACATAAAAACAACCTTTTACAGCAGTCTGTGGAGTTATAAAGTAATGTATTTCACTTGTGCTTCACACACTATCTATAAATAAGAGATTCATAAAATTTGGCATATTTGATGAATATTAATTTAAAACTGTCTTTGCAAATATTAATAGTGCTTCTCACATACAAGTTGGCTGGTTGTTCATATATGTGTACATATTATATGAGGAGCATCAGAACAAAACACACCGCTTCGATACGGATTCCCTCTAGTTTGATAGCACTGAATCAATCTGTGCATTCCGTTTGTTTCAAATAGCTCTCCGTATTATCGTAAAATGGCTTCAAAATACAGCATTTGATTTGGAAAGTGCTTAGTTCACCAAGTTGAACAGAAAAAACATACCATTTTACAGAAGCAACACCTTTTACATGCATGCTTCAACCTCTGTTTGTGTATACTGAGGAACTAGAAATGTATGTGTTGCTGCCAACAAACTTGGACATCTCTTCCTTGGGTCTTGTTAGCAATATTATGTCATGCTAAATGAATGATTGAACAAGGAAAACGAATCTGCGATGTGAAAGTCTGAGATAGGGAGCTGTATCAAGGAAGCATTAATAATAGATTTGCTAAAATATTACAGCATGGAAAAAAAATTATGGTTGCAAGCAACAGTAGAGGTTCCAGAAAGAGAATGAAAATGCAGGAAACAAAGAAAAGCAAAGAAGTATTTGAATATTTTCCAACTAAATACAGTCTCAAAACTGTGATTACATTATATTACATATCTGTCCCTATTTATATTTCACCACCCTGTTATTCTTTTAACGCTCCCATTTCCTTCACGCTCCCTCTTGACCATTCTAGCCCATTTCTCTCTCATTTTACCTAAATAGTTTCCTACACTCTTTGTATTTTTTTCTCCTTTTACAGTTAAAATTTCTCTAATTAAAATTTCCCCATATAAATTATTCCATTTTGGTTGCCATGCCTTTGTTCAATTGCAATATAATAAACAATGAGGCTACATTTACTTCTCCACACATTGGACATTTGAACAAATCTTTCTCATGTCTTAAACCTTTTAAGTTCATGACTCCAGTTGTTGCCCGCACAAATCCTTCTCTACCTGCTTTATCGCAAATCGATATTTTTTCCCTATTCCTTATTGATTTTATTTCACTAATAGCCTCAAAGAACCCTTTTTTTCTCATACCACCAAATATTTCTTGTGTCTTAATATCCTTTAATCTCAGACTTACTTCTTTTCAGAACCCTTAATTTTGATACTCCCTATTAATCCACGACTCCCCATCCCTATCTCTTGGATGACTTGCTAAATTTTGAGGAACCATGCAGCTTTCCACTTACATTTCTCTTGAATACTAAAGCATTGTGTAATAATATCACTGTCCTCCAATGTGGAAATTCTATAAGGTATTTAATAATAATTTTTGTGATTATTTTGCCCCTACTGGAATATCTGCATAAGGTCTTCAGCATCCTGCCAGGCTCTTTTTCTCTTCTTTCTTCTATACCAAAAATCAAACTTCCTATTCCTTCATATTTTCCAATCATGTTAGTCTTCTCCTGCACTCTCTTATCTTAGTCTTTACCTGTCCTTCAAAGTTGTCTAAGAGTAATTTAATCTCTTCCAATTTACCATAAATTTTCTCATCCATTCGTTTTTCCATATTCCTTATTTCCTTTATTTCAATGGTAATTATTTCCAGCATCTTGCCCATCAGTTCTAATGTTAGGCCTGGATTCATATCAATTCCTCCAATCATCAACATTAGCGTCACCAAAATAAACCATTAGCTTGCTCCTTCCCATCTTTGTTCCCATTTTCCCTGCCAATGAATTTTTCTCATGTTAAAAATGCTGGTTGTAACTTGATATGTTTGTATATCAGTACCCATTTCCTTCCAACATAAGCGTGTGTGCGACATGTCCTTCTCCCTCCGCGGCTTGCAAGCAACTCAGCAAAGAAGTAAAATGAGGTAAATAGCTTGTGCCATGTCATTAAAATCTATTTTTGTATTACTTTCATACAAATAACTGCAGTGGAATGATGCCTGCAAGGAATACTGAGATGACTTTGTTTGTTGTGTTGTCATTTTAAAAAAATAGCGACAAGTATTAAGATGCAAATCTAATGAACTTTTTGCCATCCCTTTAAACCTTTCATATCTCCACTGAAATGGGAGTTACGTTTGAGTGTATACCTTATGTCAGGCTTTAGCACTCCAAAGGAGAGCCAATAAAGCAAAGAGGATATTGACACACACTTATAGAAGAGGTGCAGGGGTGAATGGAGACATGAGGCTGAACTGCAGTTTTATATAAAGGTTGTGGATGAAGAGTCTGCACTATGTAATGAAAACCAGAATGAAGAATTTGACTGGAAGAATAAATGGTCATTGTTCAAATATAGAAACACGTTGCGAATGTTGAAAGAAACATTAACACAAAGATTTTTACAGAAAAAGCCACTCACTTTTTTTGGGGGGGTTTCAAAAAGATGCACAAAACGAAGTATAAAACTGCTTTTTTTGTAAGTGGAATTGAAATTGTTCATTAAAATATCATTAAATATAGTTTTTTGCATTCTTTCTTAATGCTAATTAAAATATGGTATTAAAAGCCGATTTTGGTGATAACTGTATCTAGAAAAGTGATATTTCCACTACAGTTAGTTAGGTATGAAGAGCTTTAAAAAGCACTGGTAAGTTTAGGAGATATCAGCTTTTCCTCTCTCCTGAAATACTTTTATTATGAACTTTGTGCCTTTGTATTCGATGCTCCTCATATATGCCAACCAACTGAATAGTATGTGGGAAGCACTGTGCAAATTATTATTATTCATATTCAAAATCACCTTTTACATTTATGAAATTCAGTATACTAAATATGAGGGCAAATCAAGAAGTAAGTTATACTTCCAAGTTATGGCCATTTCTTAAACTACATACACATAGGCAACACGACTATGACAACATACAATGTAAGTTCACTTTTCCACATAGTCCCCAAGAGACAGTGTAAACATATAGAGAATCGTGCAACCAACTTTTCGATTCCAGATGCATAGAAATCACCTGGATACAGATGCTTTCACCTCCTCATCGTTTCAGAATCGTCCACCGAGATCCTTTTTCATCTTACCGAACACATGGTAATCGTATGGCGCTAAGTCTGAGCTGTATGGAGGATGTTGCCATACCTCCCACTTGAATTGCTGCAGCAGTTCTGACGTTTGGCGGGCCATGTGAGGTGTTGCATTATCGTGCAACAAAATCACACCGGTGCTGAATTTTCCTTGCCACTTTTCTTTAATTACGTTATGCAACCAGTTCGTTTGACAATACGAAGCAGAGTTGATTGTTGTGCCTTTTGACATACATTTCACATGCACCACACCCTCCATGTCAAAGAAGACTGTCACCATCACCTTTCCTGCTGAAGACCTTGGCCTTCTTTCGTTGTGATGGGGTGGTGTGCACCCATTCCATCGATGTTCTCTTTGTTTCAGGGGTGAAGTGGTGGACCCACGTTTCATCCCCTGTAATGATTAGCTGCTGAAACTTGTTGCCTTCCACAGAATACCATTGCAAAAATGCCAGTGGCAATTGGAAACATCCCTTGTGAACATTGGTGAGCAGCCGTGGGAAAAATGGAGAACACACTGGCATACAAAATGTTCAGCATGCTGGCAATTTCCTGCAATGTTATACTCCAATTCTCTCTAATGATCACATCCACACTGTCAACATTTGCAACGGTACTGAACGTTGCAGGCCTGCTTTCGCAACATTCATCAGTGAGGTCCGTGTGTCCGGCATCAAATTGCTTACACCACTTTACAATACCTGGGCGAGAAATTGGATGCTCACCATATATAGCAGTGATTCCACAATGAATGTCCATGTTGAGCCGTTGAGCCCTGATCGTTGTACGCACCTCCAATTTGGAGTGAACATCCAGTTGACGCGGCATTGAGCCTAGCCTGCTCTGCACACACTACCCTTCCTGTCAGATGTGTCAGCAGTTACTGTAGCTTGCTACATATTGGCCATAGTCACGACACACAGTGTGCTCTTGCGGCGAGTGAGTGTAACTTCCTTTTTGATTCGCCCTCTTAGTACCTGCAAACTCTTTTAATTTCAATAATAGTTCTTCAAAATTGCCAATTTCAGGAAGTGAATCTACACTGTTCAACTTGGTTTTTCGGTTTATTCTTTTTGGTGGAGATTACTTAAACCCATTATACCTCAATAAAGGTAAACCTTGCATTCTAGAAATCTGCAAAATTCCACTGTTGTTTTGTAGAACAAGCTTACTGAATTTTGTTTGCAACTCCTAACCTCTGCAGTTCACTTTTCACAACTGTGAGGGACCTTCGAGAAGCAATATAAAGCATTTACAGCCATGCAATTACATTTCAATTGCAAATCCTGTTCAGTCTAACCAATAATACCTCTCAGTTATATCAATGTTCAATTGGTCCTCGGAATTTCTTCTTTTCAATTTGAGTATAGTTTCACTATCATTCAATACATTAGAGGATTTTGTAAGTAAGTGCAAAGACTAAGCCCACTGTAACACAGTGAGAATGACTTGTTTCTCTTTACCCACCAGGAGGCAAATGATGTCTTAATACTACATGTTTTCATTCTCATAACTCTCTCAACCTGAATTGATGGAATTTACAACAGTTTGTTACCTCCGTTGATTTTAAGTTTGACTAATTTCTTTGTCAACACCAAAAAATCTACTTTGTACATGACAACTCATTTTTCATAATTTGATGGCCTAATTGTCTTTACTTGTTCACCTGAAATAATTTGAGTCAATAAATATGACAGAATATTCAATTATGTTTGAAACATTTTTTGCCAACCATTTTTTGCTTTCATTCTGAAGCAACAGTGTTTTTAACTTAGTGTGCATAACAACAAATACTTCACTGAATAAAGACAAATACAACTAGAAAAGAAACACATCATAAGTAAAAACAGAAACCAATAATTTAAGCTAAACCATAATAGCAAATACATATAAATATTTAATAGTATTGTCCATAGAAAATATCATATTCAAGAAGTTCAGATTTTATCTTTTGGGTCATGACTATGGTTCTTAGCATCCCATTCTATATTGGGGTGAAAAACCAGAAATTTTGCTCAGAGGCCTCTTTATCAGGTTTAGGTTCTTCGACATGCCGTAAATCTACAACATAGGATCACCGGCTTTACTTCGCTTCCAAAGGAAGCCATGCTAAGAATTTTTACACCCGAACAAGTTCATTGCTCTCTGCCGGGTTTGAACCCGCAACCTCGGGAACTAGAAGCTAGACTAAATTACTTGTTACCAGAAGAAAAAATATATTATGTGAGTTTCATGAAAAATATATATTAGTTTACATTTTCAAAATTGCACAATAAAGAATAATTGCTAGCATTTGTTTTCTATGGATATAAAATCAAACAAAATATATAGTTACATAAAAAGGGAAGCAAAGAAATTATTATTATTATTATTATTAATAATAAGCTTGCTTAATAATAGGAGATCTATAACCTGTGGCATTAACAAGATAAAAAAATTCCTGCCATTTGGAGAATATCAAACAAGAATAATTTTGATATTAGCATACAGTCTTTTTATAAAGTATCAAGTATCAGTGCTCAAAAATCAATATCGAGTATTGTTAATCACTATACAAAACTTTTGTACAATGCCACTGCCCAGTTTTCTTGGGAAACACTACGGCAGGGGTGGAACATTATTTGGACAAGGAGGACATGCTGGAGTTCCGTCTCCATCACAGGATTCAGAACATCTCCAACTACAGAGCATTATATTTTCATATATTGCCGCTGTGCGGCCAAGTTAATTCGGCCTTGATGGAGCCTGAGTGCATTCAGTATATACTGAGTAAACTAAAGGCTTATTGCTGGAGCAGATCTTGCCTGTGGATCCTAAAACAGTGGAAGACTGATATACACTGTATTCAAGTTGGTTAGATATCTATCCAGTCAACCTGCGGACATAGCAGCCCTTGCCAGTATCTTCGAATTGCCCAACTTGGACATGCTTACTTTCTTGGCTCAGGTAATGAAGATACTGAGGAAGCAAATACAATACATGTTCACCAAGTCTGCATTGAGGGCCCCCAATGCACTCCAAGGAATGGCTTACACCCAGGGCTATGGAGCAGGGCATGGCCGTGAACAATTCTTCACAGATCAGTTCACATATGGGAGACCTATCATGCGGTAAGCCTGGCTTTAAATTGTCAGAATTCAGGGCAAAGCCAGTCACAAGGTTAAAACTTGTGCCTGAGGAACCCATACCTAATATCAAAGATCAGATCATTGTCATAGCTCTGGCAAATCTGTTAACCTCTACCTATACATTCTCATAGAAAGAGAAGAGAAAATAATTTACGGAGGCTGCAGTGCATAACACTGATAATTTGAGCTTTTGGCAGCAGTCCTATTTGAATGGAAAAATTATCTACCTTTAACAACCAATAGCAATATAGCTAAAGAGTGCCTTGGATGTTATTTAGCAGGCTATATTGTTAAGAAAAAGGGCTCTGAGAATTAAGGATAGTGAGTCCTGAGTTTGTTTTGTAGTACCTAGGTGTTTCTTCCAATTAAGCTTTTTCTATTGTCTTAGTATCTGCAGTTATATCTACTTAAAAATGAAGGTATTCTACAGTTTTATATGATAGAATTTTCTATATAGGGTGTTTTTTGTTTACATACTCTCCTTTGGAGTAAACGACTTCATTGTGTGAAGTGGCTTCTTATTGCTGAAGTGCTTTAAGAATCTATTTCAGAATTGTTATACATTTTGCATTCATTCAGATTACTGTAGTAGTAGCAGCTTAAGTCAGAAAAAAATCTAGCACTGTTGAAATCATTCTAAAACAGCTATCACATTTCTTCCATATATATAGAGTTGTTAATACTTTCATCTCCAAATGTATGTTTTTTACCACCTTTATTTCTTATTATAATTAGTTTTGTACAGGACTGGTTGAAAGTCACTGTCTGATTTCAAACCATAATAACTTCATTGCAAATGGATAGATTTGCACAAAAGAGAAAATGTACTGCTCCCAATTTTAAGAGAGAATCTTTGTGGCACATAAAATTCCACTTATACACCTGCATCGGTAACCAGGTATTGTAAATGTTGTGGTATGTCATCAGTTGTCTTTGGAAGGAAATCCTGGTGTGTATTTCTGAACATCATTTTGATATGTTCCTCAAATTCTTCCGGAGCACATGGATTTGTTTGTAGACTTCTTTGGGCCATCCCAAAATCACATGCTGTTAGATCTTAACTTCTGGGAGGGCATTCAATGCTCCCCGTCATGCCAACCAACACCCCAGAAAGTGTTCGTCCAGCCAGACACACAATATGTGCGAGGTGGGATGGGGTCCCATCCTGCTGAAAATAACATTTTCAGTGTTGTCCCATTGGGAGACCATTGGCTGCATATTTTGCCGCAACATGTTTGCATAACACTCATAAAAGGATAAGACCAATAATATGATCCGAGGTCATTCCATACCATGCAGTCACCTTTGGTCAATTTTGCCTTTCTCCACTGTTTTATATGGGTTGTGTTCTGCCCAATATTGGCAGTTACTTTGATTCACAAAACTACCAGTGTGAAAAACTGCCTCCTCATCCCAAATAATAATATTATGAAACAGTTCAAAGTAGCTGTGCCATGAAAGCATAATTTTTCCATATTCCATGTACCTATTGCAGTCCTCTTTGGATAATTCCTGTACATGATAAGTAGACCTTGGACTTCATTGCCTCGAGACGCGATACACATCTATGCATCCATCCCTTCAGTCTAGCTGTATGGCAGTTGGACAGGCATTTATTGTCAACAGCAATTTGCCATTCGCTTTTAGAGAGCTGAATACAAAGGAGTTTTAAGTGATAAGAAGTTTTTCTTTTGACTCTTTACAAAAATGTATTGTTATTTATTGTAATAGAACTGTGGAAACATAAATAAGTGGGTCCTAAAACAAAACTGTTTTATCGTTTGTATTGTATCAATACATTCATTAATGTTTTGTATCAGAATTGGAATACTGAAATTATAGTGCAAAAATGTTGACTGTCAAGCAAATCAAGCTGCAACTTTGCCCTTCACTGCACTGTACCTATACAACAAAGCATGATCTTCCCGCATCCCTCCAAACCAACACTTTGGCAAACATCTAACGTTCCAAGTACAGGTAACTTGAGAAAGCGTGCAATGAAGTCCAAGGTCTGGTTTCCAAGTCCGAAAATTCCGCTCCTCCTTCAACAATGTCCACACTGTGTCTGGAGAATCCACTCTCACAAGAGGCCTGACACATTGATTTATCAGGACTGCACGTGAACAAATGCCCTCCCTCACTACCACAACATTCTTGGTGGACTGCACTGTTGACAGCCATCCACTTCTTACGTCTGCAACCAACCCTGCTGTGATTAATTTGTGTGAGTTTCATATTGTGTTGGGATGTAGCATGTGGACCATGAACATCTTACCACTATCGCTGCATAAGGGCAACAGATTTCCACATTTCAAAATTGAAGATATCTGGGCACAACCACACAAAATCAGTTTCTTATCTGCCATGCTCTCCCTTGCTCATTCCCCCTCTGATGAAGATGGCCTACTACAGGAAGATTTAAGTTCCCACCCACTGTATAAAGCTTAATGATAATTAAGTAACTTTTTTATGTATTTATACATTATGCCAAAAAGATAACAGCTCTGAAAGTCAATGATTTTGGATAAAAATAATTGAAACAGTATCTGTACAAATCAAGATATACCATGCAAAAGGGACATGTTAATCCATAATTAAAGCTTCTCTATGGTGCTTATGTTTAATTCATATGCAAAATAAATATCAAAGTTCTACTAGTATCTATTTTGCTGTCCTCTGTGGTAAGGGAGCATTTGATACAATTGGGTTCTATAAAGAATCATTATCAAATGATGAAAGATTATCAAATCTCAAATAAAAGAAGATTGATCTAATGGTTACAGTTATACAAGAAGTAATATAAGTTTCCTGAACATGACTTTCTGAAATTGTTTTCTGATATAAATGAGTTTTAATCACACTTGCGATAAAGTTGTTAAGCTGTGGTTTAGTTACAGAATTAAAAACGATTGAACAAAAGTAAAAGAAAGAAAAAAAAAAAAAAAAGTAGAATATTATATTTATCCTGTGAAGCTTAAATGTTCTGTTCTCAAAGTGTAATATGAGTTACTGAATGTTGTTGGATGTATATGCATTACTGCAGCTGTAACTTTGCTTATTTGTAGATTGGTTTTGCTCTGGAGTTAAATATAATTGCCATGTTAAAATCAAATTTCGGATGAAAGTCATAGTTTGCTGTTGTTTTGGAACTCATCATTTTAAGTGAATTATTATGGAATGACTAATGGTTCAGTCACTTTGGCTCTTGATGTTTTCAGTGACCAGTTTTTGCCACTGCTGTGAACACATGTCTAAACCTACCATCGTCACACCTTTCACGGTTGTTTCATTCAGCTTCAGTGCATTCCAAACTTTGTCCACCACTCTTGTCAAGAAAGAAGAGGTTCCCCAATATCTCGCTCCCTCTCAAAGTACTAGCATAGCTTAAATGTAAATTCAGGGCTTTGGCTCAGTAGGACCAATCTTTTTCTTTGATTCTGTTGACTTACTAACTATATTACTATAACAATGACCATAACAATTATAACAATATAGGAATAACAATAACACTGCGGTAAATTGCACACCTGCAAAAGAAACTAACTTCACCTGGACTAAGCAAACAGCAACTGAGCCCAAAGTGCAGTGGACACACATGGGGAGGAAGCCTGTGATTGATGCTAGCAGACAACTTTTACCCTTTGCTGTGCACATCATCCTTAAATTTCCCATGCCTAAATTCTTGCATGTAGCTAAGCTCTAACCAACAGCAGTAACCTATATTTTTTAAAAACATTACAGGAAATAAAACCAAAGTGCTGATTTGTCAGTTGAAACAAATCATAATAGCCGCATTTACTGTGGAAATTAACAGTGCTATTCTTGCTATTGGTGGCGATACTGATATATACTCTTTGTTTAGTTCCACAAAATGTCAGGGCCAGAGATACAGTGATACAGTATTATACACTCAGCAGATGCCTTTAAGTGTATACTACCACCAAACCCCCACTAGTTTAAACTCACAAGCATAGTTATGTCACTGCCAACTGTGTATACATATAAGGCTACAGCAATTGAGATGCATTTTAATATATGTGTTTTAAGGTCAGTGAAATGCACTTCTCAGTGTTAACAAACCATCCATATGAACTAACAGTAGAGAGTACTGGAAACCAACACAAATTGTATTACTATGCACAGAATGAATGCCTCTGTCATATATTATATATAATATAAAAACTGTAAAACATGGCTAATTTTACTCCAGACAGAAAATATCAGTTGTTAACATTTTGTTGTTGGTAACTTTATGGGTGAATATTCTGAAATGGCAAATACGAATAATAAAACTGGAAAAAATATATTAAATCTAAGTGGTGCATTATTTTTTTTTCTTTCTTATATTTGTTACATTTGCTCCTATTATTGAATGCCCAGGTATCAGTTAAGCTTAAAAAACAAAAACAAAAAAAAATGTGTGTGGTGAAGTAATATCATTATCATGTGCAACAAATGGTTGTACGTTCTGAATTTGTAGACTGTTGGAAGCTATGCTATCAGAGGCATTACTAATATCTTTCCATTACAGCCTGTTCTTTATAGTTTCTTCTTAACTTCTGTACTCTTAATTTCACTTGCCTTCGAACATTTCTTTTTTACAATTAGTCATATCTGCTACTTTCTTTCTTTTATTATATTCTCTGTCATAGTCCCTTTTTTGTGTGTAACTGCTCTTCAGTCATATTCTTCCTTTGCCTGCGTTTCTTCTCTCTTTCATATTTTTTCCTTTCATCATCAGACTTCCTTTTCTTTCCTATAAACAATTGTATGAAATAATTTTCAAATCCACTTTATATTTAAACATTGCAAGCAAATGAAACACCAGTCCTGCAAGAAGAAACAATTGTCCCAAAATTATGAGACGGGCTTTACAGAGACACTTACAGATTATTAAATTTTCTGCATTCTGGCAAAATAAACAGTTATCAATACTACGAAGGTTATGTTTCAAGTTGGTAATTCATGTAATGTTTTGCATATCTGCAAATGGATTTTAATACAAATTATACTGAATGCCGCCTGGGACCGATGTTTGCAATAGAAAATGTGACATTCAGTTATAAGTGCTGTTTTTTTTTGTATCTTTCAATAAAGGACATTATGAAAATGGACAAAAACTTACCTGTTGGCGCCATGTTGGTATTTCACTACTACCAGCCACTAAAATTTACTGCACAAAGCTAAATTGTTTTGTTTTGTGGGACCAGTGTTATAAAGTTGTGTCCTTTTCAGATAAAATAAACAATAATTCCTGCCTGTCATAAATATATTAATTCTTTATTTTTAAAATCTTGGTTGGGAAAATAAAATCCAATCGAAATATTCCAAGCAAAACTTAAACATGAAGAGTAAAATGTAATTGGGAACATAGGATTGTAGTTATATTTTAGCATTTGGAGCTATTTTTTTTTTAAGTATAAATTTTAAAACTATTCATTTTATGGTTTATTTCTAATAAAACATGCAAGAGTTCATTAATTAAATGCAAAAGAAGTTAATTAAGTTTTCAAGGAACACCTTAAATCAGCTGGAACATACATTTACTCATTTCAGGATATTCACCCTTATAACAAAATTGTAAAATGCAAATTCCCATAATTTTCATGTAACTTAGGTATATTAGATCAATGTTTGAAGCCATTTCTTGAAATGATGGCACAGACAATGCCTCAAACTGTAATGATGGAATTGTAAGTGGATGATATAGCTCCAATACCACACCAATAAATGAATGAAGGAAAAGTGCATTTTTAAAACCTTTTCATTTTGTTTTGCAGTAATCATAACAAAAACAATAGTTTATTTCCTCTTTTTAGTTCCTTAGATACCTATTTTGTTTTCCAAGTATTTTATGCATTTTTACTTCATTTAACTTGTAAATGGCTTGTAGTGGAAATTAGAGCTTGATTGACACAGAGTATTTTCTCAGAAGGTACATGCATTTTAAAATACGTCTCTAAATATTATCTTCTTCCATTCTTTTACTGTTTCCCCATAGGCAAATTAAAAAGAGGCATTAAAAGCAAATTCTTGTGTGAACCAGAGTTTATTGCTACCTTCATGTGTATCTCTGATTTATAAAAAATATGGAATAAAAGTTCTGCAAAGATTAGCACCATGACAATGTAGGATGCTATTATTATGTATAATATTCATTATTTTTTTTCTTATCCATATGCAAAATTTTTTCATACCTGTGAATTGTACACTAGCTGGAAGTAATTGTTTTGCTTTCCAGTGAAATGTGTTATAAATGTAAAACTGTCACTTTGCTCTGGTCATTTTAAAAATGTGTATTTTTTGTGTTTTATTATATTTCAGTAGTAGTGTTTGTGTGTGTATTGTTTTGAAACTTATAACAGTGCATATGTACCTGAATAAATTTATAGTAAATGCTTTAAAACCTAATTTAGTACGTATAATACAGAGCCTTTGTTTCATTTCCCTTCTCTCCACGTGCTAGCTAATCAATTGATGTGAAATCTGGCTGTGCAATGGTTGATACATTGGGACACCACGTGTTTCAGTGTTGCTGTTACTGTTGCCGAAAATTCCATATACTATGGCAAACAAAATCTTCATGTATCATTTCCATGTGACAAACTCTTTTAGAGAAGTGAAAGTGATGTATAGACAGGTTTCCAACTGTTTCTGCACCTCACAGAGAAGCGGTTTGCAATCTTGTGAATAGATTCAGGAAAACAGGATCTATTCTTGATAAGAAACCAAAATTAAATTGTCGCATTGTTAATTCAATGACTTTGCAGAAAAGTTAGAACAATGTTCAAAGAAACACCTGAGATAACTTGCGCAAGAATTAGGCATTTTAAAACCTCATCTTGGAATGCCACTAAATTTTCAAAATTAAAACCCAGTAAGATAACTGTAGTTCAGGAATTGGAACCATGCAGTTATGTAAGTAGAATTAATTTCTGTAGGTGGGTGTTGGATAATGTTAAGATTACTCAGGGTTTCCAGCAATGTAGAAAGTCGGGGGAGTATTTAAAAAATTGGCATGTTTCAGAGAAATAGGTTCAAAGTTATCACATGTCTGGTAATTCATATTATGATAAACTACATATTAAGGATTACAACAATTTTTGCTCCTTAAAATTCCCCTCCCAACCCTTTAAGTGATGAGTTTCAAATTAAATGTAGAGGACCTGATATGTGTATAAATGCTTTCGCACATGTTACAGAGATTAGGCTGTTCACCTTTTTGTGACTGTAGTTTTGGATTGACTTACTCCATCGAGACACTGGTGTCCCAAAAACAAAACTTTCAACTATCGTGGCTGCATTCATCGCTTACTCCAGAGTTTGTAGAATGGCTTGGTGATGTACTAGGCAATCAATTTGAAGCCTACTGCAAAGTGTGCAGAAAGAAGTTTAAATGGGGTGCTGGCATTACACAGGGAGGAGGCGGCGGCGGCGTAGGCTATTAAAAACTGCGCAAATACAAAATTGTGGTCAGGGAAGTTAGATTCACATTTTTGCTGATAACCCTGTTACTCTGTTGACCTGCATTTAATTCTTATATGGAAGCCTGTTTTTATTTATATGGCCATGAAGAACTAATGATGTTAATGCAAATTTTCTTAAAAGGTGAGAAAGATGCGTTGCAGTACAAGGACATCATTTCCAACATCTTCCATGACGAAGGTATGTGGTTAATGTAGTTATTATTGGCTTGAGAAATCTTTGCTCTAGAATTTAAGAGGCGTATTTATACAGGGTGCACCAAAAAACTATGAACCGGCTGTGCAGTGTTTTTCCTGCCCACGTCCTCAGCACTCGCTGCCGTCTGCCGCTATCATAGAAAGACGTGGATGAAACCATACAATATTTTTAAAACTACTTTTAAAAGCTTTACTTACCAACTTTATGAAAGGAAATGCTGAAACTGGCCACCGGTCCATACATTTTTGGTACCTCTTTAGGAACTATCCCTCACTCGCCGTAGTTCATATTGAGAAATGCTAACAATTTCCTGGTGGATATTTTGTTTTAATTCTTCCAGGGTGTGTGGATTTGTCTTGTATACTTTGTTTTAAGTTACCCCAGAGATAGAAATCGCAGGGGGTTAGGTCGGGGGACTAAGGGGACCGCAAATCTGTACTAATAATTCTGTCCTCTAACACACTTTCAATTTTTCTCATCGAAATATTGGTTGTATAAGCTGTTGCAGATTCTTGTTGAAAAAAGGCAAAATCACGCACCCTGGCTGTTAATTCTCTAAAAAAGGGGCAAAATTGTATTCACATATGTACGGGCTTCAAATGTTGACTTGAAAAAAAATTGGCAAGTGATGGATAGTTTCCTAAAGAGGTGCCAAAAATGTATGGACAACAACAGTGGCCAGTTTCAGCATCTCCTTTCATAAAGTTGTTAAGTAAAGCCTTTAAAAGTATTTTTAAAAATGTTGTATGGTTTCATCCGCGCCTTTCTATGACAGGGCAGATGGCAACGAGCTTCGAGGGCGCAGACAGGAAAAACACTGCGCAGGCAGTTCGTAGTATTCTTGGCTCTCCCTGTATATGTTACCGTGGACTAGTGGTACCGTGCTAGCCTCTAGTTCCGAGGTCGCAGGTTCAAACCCGGCAGAGGGCGATGGATTTTTTCGGGAAGGGAAGTAAAGCCGGTGGTCCCGTGCCGTAGATTTATGGCACGTGAAAGAACCTCAAGCCTGATAAAGAGGCCTCTGAGCAAAATTACCAGTGTTTCACGCCCAATATAGAATGGGACGCTAAGGACCATAGTAGTTAAAGAGCGTCCATAAACAAAACTCAATTTAATTTAATTTGATGCTGTCAATTGCCAGGATCATATCAGTGCCGCCTGTGTGCTGAAATTTCATCCCATTGGAGTTTTATTTACATGCTAGTATATATACTGACATGTGGCTATCGCTTTTAAGCACATTTAAAAACCATCAAACTGGGCCGGGTTTTAACCTGCGACCTTGGGATCAAAAGACCAGCGCCTAACCAACTGAGCCACCCAGACCAACAGAATTTAAGGAGCTATGAATATCCAACTCTGCTGGCAAACATTGTGCTTCCCAGTGCCAAAAAAATTCCCATTAGGAGTCGCACGTCCAAACAGAGGCTCTGTAGGAGTTTCCATATTTCACATCCTCTCTTAGCAGCATTAATAAAATCTGTGTGAAGCAGATTCTGAGTATATCTTTGATCTCAAATGCCAGAATTCCTTTGTCTGCTTTCTTTGGTACATGTACAAATATAGTGTCTTCTGTTAGCAATGAGCCTGCATTACAGCTGTTTTGACCAGCTCGATGAACGCCTACTTTCTAGCTGGTACTTGGAATATCAATCCTTTGCTTGCAAGCATGCTTCAATCTTTCTCTTGGGATTCAGGTCCAAAAACCTGTGTGACATATAGGTGATAGATTTGACAAAAAAGTAATGATTAGGATATTTTCTAAATAACATCCAAATTCATAAACAAAAATATATTGCACTCATTCTTTAAGCAAAATAATATGAATTCCTTAACTTGAGCAGACGTTCACACTAGCAATAAACATCAGAAACCAGTGGCTCTTTGACGATAGGGGAAAATTACCAGCATCTAAAGGAAGACCCTGTATTTATTTGTTGTCTTGTGTCGAGCACCTACCATTGTATTGTATTATAACATGTCTTTCATGGCTATTAGTATTAGTCAGCCAAGGGTGGTCCCACTTCATTTATCTGTCATTTAAAATTACAATTATTTCATGTCATCATCAAATATAGTTACAATACAAAATACAGAAGAACACAATGCAAAATGTTAATATACCAGATGAAATCAGAGCCATAGCAATAGCTACGGAAAATGGATACCCAGAAAAAGAATGGCTCCAAATATATACAGATGGATCCCTCATCAATAAAAAAAAATGCTGGTGCAGGAGTATACTGTAAACATTTTTCACAGTATCTAACAGATGAAACGTCAAACCACTATGATGGAGAATTAATAACTATAAAAGCAGCATTACAGAACATTTTATATAGACATACATAAAACAAAAAATAGTCATCTTATCAGACTCAAAATCGGCCATAGATGGAATAGTAAATTACAGTAATAAAACAACAAGAAATATTAAAGCAATAAGAAGCCTAATTAAAGCAGTTGAAACTAGAAATCATGTGTCTATAGTGGATCTCAGCTCATGTTGGACTTTTGGGCAATGAACATGCGGATCAATTAGCAAAGAAAGGTGCAATACAACAAATATAAATAAATAAATAATTAAACAACATTTCAAAAGACAGCAGAGACTTGATGAAGATAAAGATTATAAGAATATTAAAGATAGAGTTAATATACAAAAAATGCCAAGGAAGACTGCAGTGGCCTTATTTAGGATGGCAACTGGCCACGATTGCCTCACAGAACATCTCTACAAGATACGATGCCTACCTACACCCAAGTGCACTCTCTGTGAAGATGATGTCATCCTGAACAAACAACATCTCGCCAAATGCAAAGGCCTTAAAAGTGATAACTTACAGACTTTATATCGGAAGCCAGAAGGAAAATGATGCAGATCAATTAATCCCCAGTGCCATTGGTGAACAACAACAATGCAAAATGTAATATTACATAAGCCCTATGCATATACGTTGCAACCTCTTTGCTAACATAACAAACACACTAAAAGTGCAGAAAGTTGTATAGCCTAAGGCAAAATAAATGAGCAACAGGCAGAGGAGTTAAATTCAGAAAACATCGGAAGTATGTGCTGATGCTGCATTCATAGTACATGATTTAGTAGCACCCTGTGTTCATTTCAAAGCTATACAATAAGTAGGAGAACGCCTGTCACTCTGGTTGTATGCATGGTAGCCAAGTACTGGAACATGTATGTTTGGGTTCGAATCTTTGATGTAAGTTGTTTTATTATTATTATTTAAATTTTAATTTGTTAAATATATGGCAATGCCCTGTTTTCTATGCATAAGATATTTATTAATTTTAAGGCATTCACACATAAAAACGCAAATTACCCTTTTCGTTATCAAACGAATGCCATATTAGTAGGAATTCTAAAGTGAAAAGCTAAACCAAATATTTAATTCATTTAATATTGGATGTGCAAACTCTGTCTTCAGTTATGAATGCAACTGGTGTAATCATTTGCACACACCTCTAACCTTGAAGTTCTACATGATACGTTAGCATCATACTGATTTTTGCTATAGCTGAGCACGCACACAAAGACAAAGCTGAAGGAGACCTCTCCTTATGTAAGTGAACTTTGCTGGATACTTTGTGTCTCAAGCTGCAAGAGCACTTGAAGTACCTATATCTACAGGTGGGTGCAGTTATCCAGGAAAGGGATGGTTCGTCGTCAGCCTGGTTCAGGTCGAAAACATTTTTCCACTCCTCAGTAGGAAACTGCACCTGTAGAAGAGGCAGACAGTAATCCCTTCCAGCATGTGTCTACAATTAGAAGTAATTCTAATTTCCCGGGTCGGATCCCACAGCCTTGCATCATTTGAGTATAGCAGGGCTCTTAGCTTGCAGCATCTTACAGATGATCACAGATTTTCTTGCCTCGTATTTGCAGAAGAAAATGTCACCCATAACTGCAATAGGGTTATATTCACAGACATTTCCATCTACAAATGGAGAAAGTAACACAATTTTTTAAAAAATTTTAGGAACTGACTTGAAAGTGCCTGATTTATAGTAATTTGGCCATGCTGATTTTTAATCTGCCATCTGTTTTTTTCCATCACCCTTAGTTCTTTTTTTTATGATCCCTTTCTTATTAAGGGGTGTCGTCAATCGGTATCTCACTAATGCTATATTAGTGCAGATAATACTAGACCTATGCACATAAAATTTATATCACACAATTCAGGTAATACAATGAGTATGTGATGTTTTTTTTATTTACTTTTCTATAATACATAATTTAAAAGAGAATAAAATGTTGATTTTTTTTTAATTTTAGAAGTTCATTAAGAAAATCATATTTTTTTTTATTTTATTAAATTTGTATCAAAACAAAGTAGCACACTCAAAAAGAATGCATAAACATCCTGTAAAAATATCAGATCTCTATATCCCGTTCTGAAATAATGGCTCATTAATGAGGTAGGTCTTGACAAATTCTCTAATTTTATTACATCATGGATTTGGTTGGATGCATCAGCAGAATTTGGACAAAATTCAGAAATTTGAAGTTCTTGTTCATCTATCATACAAAAAATAAATGTTATATGTGGAATTTACTGCTACATTATCTTTAGACTCCGGATCCTGAAGCAGTTGGTAAGCTTTTTCTATGGGATTTTCTTTTATGCGAAGATGGATCTTCCTGCCGAAGAAACCAACAATAGTCACTCATCATAGAGGGATACCATCTACCTTGATATCTACGTTCCATTTGTAGTATATCTTGATGAAAACATTCCCCTTGCTCATCACTAACTGCACCCAAATTCTCAGGAAAGAAGTCTAAGTGCAAATGTACAAAATGCATTTTCAAAGACATCCTGCATCCTAAGTTTCTGTAGTTATTTAAAAGATCATTGATAAGTATATCACTATTTTGTACTTTTTTGTTACCTAGAAACCCATTCACCATTTCTTTGAATGACAACCACGCAGCAAGTTCAGCGGGATTCAGCTTGGCCTCAAATTGTGAATTCTTAAGCAGTTGGCTTATCTGTGGACCCATGAAAATTCCTTCTTTAATCTTGGCTGCACTTATACTGGGAAACAGATCTGTTAGGCATTTGAAACCTTCCCCTGTTTTGTCCATTCCCTTGACAAAGTTTTTCACGAGACCCAGTTTTATATGTAAAGGTGGAAGATACACATTTAAAGGGTTCACCAATGGCTTGTGTTTTATATTCTGCTTCCCTGGTTCGAATTCTTCTCTTTTGGGCCACTCTTTGACCATATAGGCACAGGAAGCAACAAACTTTTGTGAATCCACTCTGTATTCCTAGGAGAACTGCAATAACTTTCAAATCACCACAAATATGCCAGTTATGTTCCTTGTATTTAATGACTTCTAGAATCACTGACATACTTTCATGTGTTCCTTTCATACTAACTGCATGGGCCACAGGCACAGATGGCAGTTCATTGCCATTGTGAAGTAGTACAGCCTTTAAACTAATTTTGGAAGAATCTATAAATAAATGCCAATCTTCAATATTGTACACAATGTTTAGTTTTGACATCAAAACAAACAGAGTGAATCATCTTGCCTAAAATATGGTAATAAGTCTTGATTCCTATTTCGAAAAAAAGTAACTCGTGTCCTTTTCCAGTAAATTTCACTCCTGAAGTTTTGAAGCCAGGACTTCAGCATCTTGCTTTGACATGTAAGTTGCGTACTAAGTCATTAAGTTCGTTTTGTGAAGGAAAATGTGGATTTCTTTCTTCCATATCACTGCAAGATGAGTCGCTGGATGTTGATTCCATTGCACTGTTGTCTGATTTGCTGCCCTCTGTTTCTGAACGTTCTTGCCAATTTGAAGGAACTACTGGTATTGGTAAGTCATTCCCATCAAGTACTGGTCTGATGGCTGAACGCAAATCAGGATATGAGATTTTCTGTTTATTTTTTGATGAAAATCCTGTTATTTTGGTTATGCAGAAATAACTCATTGGTATGATTTTCTTGTTCGCGCCATATCATTGGAACTGCAAACGTCATGTGCTGTTTCTCCCCTTTCAGCCACTGAGTCAGCTTTACATAGCATCGGATGCAACTTATATGTGGTGTGAAATGTTTATCTTGGTCACCGACTGGACAGCCAAAATACAGGCGCTATACAGTTTTCAATAGTGTTGTAATTTGTTTCTTTGTTTACTAGTTGTGAATTCTCCGTAGATGTGACAAAAACTATCCGGGAATTAATACATCCATGTCTCTGCTTCTTCATTGTTTAAGCATAACAACCACAGCAAATTTAAAATAAAGAGAGTTGAGGGTTGTTACACTACATCACTAAACTCTCTTTATTTTAAATTATGACACATCACTGTTACTAGCTTCTAAATCTTCAAAATTAGTCAACCACAGCAAAGTTTAAAATTCGACACTGTATGAAAGATTTAGAACATACCACCACGGTTTCAACATGGATACTAGTTACTAGAAATGTTAACATCACACTCCTACAAGTTCTATAAACACAGCTGCAGTCATCCGCTTCACATAAGGTCAGCAGTTCTAGTCAGATAAGCTTATGCAAGTACATATGCGTGCAGATGCAGATGGGGCAAGATTGCCAAGCAGCGAAAAACATGAACAGTGATAACTTTTTTCCCTGACGTGATAGAAACATTCTGTTTTCAGCATCGTAATCAGTACTTTATTTGCAACAAAATCCACTACTTCCCTTTCCAGTTCCCAAAACCTTGCTGAGTTGTGATAATTGTCTATGCCTAGAGAAAAACATTACCATGCAAAATATGTGGCACAAATGGATCACCAGGTTAATGTATCTGTGTCGTATTGGGGTTGGATGTCAAGTTGCAGCTTGATGGCATTAAATAGCCAGCAGTATAAAGACATCCTCGAAAACACTCTAGTTCCTTCTGTAAGGATTAGATATCCCTATGGAATGATTGAATTCCAGTAGGATAACCACCCTGTCCACACAAGTCAGCAGGTTTCAAACTGGTTCTTGCAAAAACAAGATATCACAGTGATTGACTGGCCTCCTTGCTCACCAGATTTAAATCCTACTGAAAATGTTAGGCAGAGGTGAAGAAAGTTTTGGAGTTAAATTGGCCTGCAAGATAAAGTAGGTTTCATGGATCAAATACAGGATGGTTGGAAGGAAGTATCCTCTCGTGAAAATTTGACTGGGCATTTGATATCCATGCCTGTAGAATGAGGCCGCAATAGAAACAAAGGGTTTACACACCCAATATTATGTAAATTTCTATTTTTATTTGCTTTTTCATTTAGGAATATATTTTTGAAAATGGAAAGGAATGTGTTTCAGTTTTTATGTGAGCATAAGTACCTTGAAATCAAATAAGCTTGAGCAATTGGAAATTATATAGTATGCATAATAAACCTTGTGTTTTCTGCAAAAAACAAAATTATGCTTGGGTACAAACCTCAGTAGGCCTCATTGCTGCATACCTGCTTATAATTACTCAACTGTCGGCACATATTCAATAGCTGGCACTCAATATGAAAAGTGACAATAGTGACATGCATCCCAAGACACCGTTATGAACCGGCCATAGAAAGGATTTGGACTTCAAGAAATATATAATTCAAGTATGCTCATTGTTTTGGTGTTAGGGTATACATTATAAGCAAATATAAACAATTTGATATAATATTTATAAATAAGATATTAATAATACATTACAATAATTAAAATGTGAAAGCTGAATCATCCTACTACTGATTTATTGAATGAAAACATTCATGTATACAATATTTTTTCAACTCCCTTTTAAATTATTTTATATTTATGGTTATTTATTATACAACATACTCATACATGCTGCTACAGTGGGTTTTGTTTTAAATACATTAATCTGTGTGCTCTTTGTAGAAATTTTATATAGCTGTTGTAATCAAGAATTTGGTTGATTTTATCCCAATTTTCATTTTATTTTAAACGATTACCACCATATGTAACGAATACAAGGTATTTAATTTTCTAAAATGTTCTCCACAAGATTTACATGTTTAGTTAGATAATTAGCCTAATTATTCCAAACTGTAATTATATATTAAAAATGAGGATGTTTTAATCCATAGCAAACTTTCATTAATATATTTATGTAAAGTTTTTGCCGCATTCGTTTTAGCATAAATATATATTTAATATGTTTCTTTGCAGAGTTTGTGAATGTATTCATTCCAGGTAAAATATTTATCCAGTACTCCTAAGAAGTTGGTATAACTTAGCTCAATGATTTCTTCATTGCTTATGCTAACATTTAAGTTGAAATTGTTTCTGTTTTGAGCCATCTATGTTCATAAATACTTTATTATTATTATTATTATTATTATTATTATTATTATTATTATTATTATTATTATTATTGCATAGTTTATTTTACTTAAAATAGGAAATTTGTTCAATGTTACTTAGGTATAAAGTTTCCCTGTTGACTACTGAAGTGTATTCTGCAAATGCAAAAACTTTTCCATTTTTACAAGCAACATATTATTAATATAGATTATGAATAGCAGGGGCCCCTGTACTAACAAGAGACGTTTCAAACAGCTCAGATCGAAACATGCCATTAATGTTCACACACTGATATATCTACCATGTGTAAATAAAAATGCGAAAACTTACCTGCTGAGAAAAATTAGAAGATAGTTTAAATTTACTTGAATGTGTAGATGAAATGCATTGCGTATATGGGATATGGTGTTGACTAGCCCTCTAGCCAACAGGTAGACTGATACTGTACTCAAATCACCTCAACGCTCCATGACCCAATCCAAGCATACTAATAGTGTTTGATGCACAGTTTATCTTCCCATTCTCTCAATAGTTGGAAAGTAAAGAACATTTAATGCTTGGAGAGTTATTTATTTACTCTATGAACATGTAACACAGGTGACTATGCTCAATACAGTGACTGAAACACAATGTACGAGGGCAGTCCAGAAAGTCCCAGACGTTTTGGGCTATCGTGGCAATGAGTAGGGCTAGAGCTGCCATCTTGGTGTCAGAACGATCCTACATTCAGTACGCATCCAGCTGCAATAGCGTGAGGACTGTGCCTTCCTTACTGTGCTCTCTGTGAGTTGTTAAAATGTGTGCTGCAATAGAAAATCCTGCCACTTGTGAAGTGCGGTTGGCTAAAAAGAACAAACCAATTGAAATTTATCGTCAACTTTGTGATGTTTATGGGCAGGGAATGGTGCATTGATTTTAAAAATGGCCATACCAGTGTTCACGACGAGGATCACAGTGGTAGGCCTAGCCTTATGACTGATGAACTGTCAATGCAAATCAATGACAAAATTCGTGAAAATTGTCGTTTCACGATTACAGAGCTTTCGGAACATTTTCCCCAAATTTCACGGAGTTTGATGTATCAAATTGATGCTTTGATACTGATGCTGAACTGCATGCCAGTGTAAACCAGTGGTTGAAGTCACAGGCGGCAGATTTCTACACAGAGGGTATTTAAAAACTTGTGCCACGGTGTGATAAATGCCTCAATTTAAATGGTGATTATGTAGGAAAATAGCTTAAGAATGTACCTTTCAAATGTAGATAATAAATGTTGATATTTGCATTTTGTTTGTTGTTAATTTCAAAACATCTGGGACTTTTTGGATTACCCTCATATTTTACACCATGCGAACGTACTTTGCAGTCATTTTGCTCACATCTTGTTTTTATGACCCAGGCAAAACTTTCAGTGTAGGAATTCCTGCAGTCGCTCTGATGTAGCTTGTAGTAAACCATGAATATTTTTATTTTGAAATCTTGGGGATAAAAACAAAATGGATGAACGATTGTAGTTTTTAAATACTATCTCTGTAAAAGTTCAAAGTTTGTCATCACTTGCAGATAAAATTTTTGATAACTGGCGGTTATTTCTGCTGACGGAAGAGTTCCCCCTCATTTTTGGCTGGCACAAAGTTTTGCATTTCATAGCACTCATGTCAATTCTTATCCTTACCAGGAAATGAGTAGTAACCAATATTTCTTATTACATTGGAATTATTTGCATAAGTGTAAGCACTGCATGCAGGCATTCTTGAGCTTACACCTCACAGGACACTAGGAAAAGGAAAACTCTCCTATAATCACAAAATCATAACAGGAAATAAATGTAATGCAAGGCTAACAAATACAAATGACAATGAGTAACATGCCATGCTACCAGCTTGATGATGTCACCACTTTAAACATAAAAATGCTTCCAGAATGAAAATGAAAAGTAGAACAATGCGGTTTTCAACAATATGCTCAGATTTGTGTATACTTTATTGTTAGAAGTCTTTAAAAATTTAGTTCAGTCCTTTAACAATGCATGACTTTCATGCAAAAGATGTTCCTTGAACTGGGACCTTTGAATACTTATTTCAGAAATTTGTAACATGTTTCGAAGCAGGCATTATTTTGCAAAAATCACATACATTGTGATTCGAGTTGTGAAAACATAATTGCTAATTGACAACATAAAAAAAAGTAACTATGCCAGCAACATATTTGTTACTATTATAAGCTTAACTAATAGTTAACTATTAATAAGACAAAATTTGAACCACTGGATAAAGGATTTTTTTTGGGAGGGGGTTTAGAAGTATGTCACTTTTTATCCTAGCTACTTGTTGCTTTTGTATAAAAAAATGTGTATATGCATGATATTGCATTTAGTTTTTTTACAAGCAGCAAACTGTACAGTCGATGCCTCAAACATCAGGTTTGGAGTTAATAATAGTAGTACTTGTTTATTTGCAGACTACATTCATGCGTAATTTTAACTTGTGTTCTGCCTCATAGATGTGATTTAGGTTAAATATTCCACAAATGCCATATTGTAGTTTTATTAACTAATATTTTGTATTAAATAGAGCCAACTGAAAAATTCAATGTCACAGCCTGGATTTGAACACGGTTCTCCCACTCTCCGTGCAGTTGCTCTAACCATTGAGCTACTGTGACAAGATGCTGTGGGACATTGAATTCCCCAATTGACTCATGTTTTGTTCCCAGACAGACCACCAAGGCATCTCACTCGATATGACAATCTCAGTGGCGACCTGCAATCGCAAGTACTTCAGTGCTGGGTATTATACGCGCTTCTTAAGGTTTTACTTCATTATTATTATTATTATTGTCACAGTAGCTCAATGGTTAGAGCAACCACACGGAGAGTGGGATAACTGTGTTCAAATCCCGGCTGTGACATTGATTTTTTCAGTTAACTCTATTAATAACTTGCCAAGACCAGCTAAGGTCTGTAAAAAGTATAATTAATAATAATAAAGTATAACATTTTGTAGTTTAAACATATGCAACTGCTTTGTTCCCTCTTATCTAAACTGTCAATAAGATATTCTACTATTGGTGTTACTGAATCCTTAGTTTATTTTGCTTTCCTAATACCATAATGAAAGATTTAGTATCTTGTGTGTACCTAAGCAACGATATGATTGGTTTTCTATGATTTTTTTTACAATACTTTTGAGGGTGATGAGATCAGTGTTATTGGAGTTCTCTGTTGATTCCTTACCATTATTTTTATGTAAAGGTTTTACTAATGGTTTTAGTCAATGTTGGGCCTTTATGCATAAAAAAAAATTACTTACATTGCAGTAAAATATGCATAAATAACACTCAATGGAATAAATGTAATATACTAAAATCCTCCAGGTTTTAAATCTCTGTACAGTTCACATCTTACACTCAAGAACCAGAGCCTATTGATGTAGAATTATTGTAGTTACTGCTTCCATGTGGTGGTGATTTTAAAATACTGTATCAGCTAACAGCTTACATAATACTACTGTTATGAACTTTAATGTAAGAAAATGTAATAAGAGGTGACCATTGATGCATAATGCTGTGAACAGAAATCGAGTTATGAAGCCATAGTCATATTGTACTGACTGATATGCTGATCCAAGCTTTTCCTCTTCAGAGAATTCCAAGCTATTTTTGAAATAATCCAGAACCCTCTTAATACAGTTTGAAGACAACAGATCGTAAAAATATTAATATAACTTTTTGTTAACAAAATCTCTAATTATAAATAGAGGTGGCAACGAATTTGGAATGTTTAAGAGCAGATTTACTTCAGTCTTCCTTTTCTAATCCCATAAAAATTATCAGAACTGGAAGCAAATTGCAGTAGCTTGTTTTTTTACATTATCATGAGGCCAGCAGTATATCCTGTTTCTAAATTTGCTAGTATATGTTTTTCAAATGGGAAGAGTTCTGCCCTGCAGTGAATGAGATGTGTTTGCATGCCCGCATTGCCACCTCATTACCCTTATCCTATTCATATTTCCCTCTCGCTTGTACACTATCAAATCTGCCTGGCGCTAGAATGGTCAACATAAGAGAATCCAAACTGAATTTTTCAAATTTCTATAATTTTGCAATTAAATTCAAAATTTGAATATGCATACACGCATATTATGTAAATGTTTCTTTAATGTTATATAATTTATGAAATACCTGTTTCTTTTAATTCAGTGGAACTGCCAGTGGCTCCCTCTGTAACACTGTCATCAGTTACGTCAAGACAGTTTGTCTTTGTCGCCAACTTCATCGTCTGAGTCTTGCAAATTTATGATAGGTTCTGAAATATTGTCACGGCTATATCTTTCCAAAAGTTGTCATTTTGTAATTCATGTCACACGCAGGATTACCAGTTTTGTTGTGATACCATGTCAATTTCTTCGTGAGTAAGTCAGTCAACATCAGTTTAAAAGTGTTATTTCCATTTCATTTGAGCCCACATAACTCAATTGGATTATACTGGTAGTGGTAAGGGGGAGGTGAATTACTCTCAGTCCCATTTTGATTGCAAGTTGATCTAGCCGATACAGTTTTTGCCAATTTTTTAACGGAATACTTGCAATAATAAACAGTTTAGTTTCTGTTGCTGAAAATTCAACCACCCTAATTTGCAACCATTCAACAAATTGTTTAGTTCTTTCTGCTGGCCATATTCAGTATTTTGTTTTCAATAACCGAATGGTATAGTGCAATATCCATCATAATTATGCTTCTCTCTTCTAAATAATTTAAGAATCTGTTCGGAAAATATTATTTAAATGTATCAGCTGTCATCTCTCTATGATAATCTGAGGTGGTTTTGGAAAGAAAAATCCATTTGCTTTCAGGTAGGAATCATGTCTTAGCAAATCCTACATGACAATGATGAACCTTTTCCAATAGGTACCTCTAGGTCACCGCCCTTTTTTTTTTTTTATTTATTTTAATTTATTTTAAAGGAGTCTTGCCAGACTGAATTTTGAGTGTCGTTTTTATTTACCCACATCTCGTCTAAGTAAGATACTATTCGCCAATGGAAAGAAAGTCCCTGACAGGAATGTGCTAACCTTATCTGTTTGGAAAAAGTGCGACAAGGACTGAATGTGTGACAGAATGCATGCTACGCAAGGAGTAAAACTATTCAACTGAGCTGTCGTGTGTGTCATAAATAAGGGTAACATAAGCAAGTAGGCAGGGTTCGGACTGTGTCTAATCAGAAATTTCCCCTCTGCCCTTCATTCCCCAGGGACTTTCGTTGCTGTGGAAGACAGTACAAGTCTGGTATCACCAGAATTTTTAATTTTGTGCATTTTGCATTAAAATTTTATCCTTGCCGCAACAATGTCACTCCTCTCCATTAAAAATTGACATCTTTCTGTACCTGAACCCTAATCCTCTCAAAATTCTGTAAGTAGATGAATTTGAACCCACCAGAAGTATGCAGAATTGCTACACTTGAACATCTACATAATCAATTCCCCGAAATGAGTGGCTTAGAATTTATACAGATGGTTCTGCAGATAAATTGAGAAATAATATGGGAGGTGGTATATACTGTAAATACTTTTCACATTATTTTACATTTCAGATGAATCTTATAATATTAAGGATATGAGATCTTATTATAGATTACTCCAAACAAAATTTCAACAGATAATATTACTGTGGATCCCAGCACATGTGGGAGTGATCGTACAAATAGTACAAAAATAAAAAATGTCCCAAGGAAAGAAGCCGTTGCTCACTTTAGATTAGACACTAGACATGAGTGGCGGAACATCTACATAGATTTGGTTTTATGAATGACAAAGCATGTAAGATTTGCAATGCTGACAAGATTTTAAATGGAGAACACCTACTAGAATGCCCAGAATTGAGGAAAGCTGTACCAAATGGGAAGATACACAATTTATTTTGGCTAGCAAGGGAAAAATTGATGGATCAAAATCCTGCACATTAGATCAACAACATGAATTTGAACCAGTATATGATATGTTAGTTCTAAGAATGCAAATTATTTTTTGTATTGTTGGAAATTTCACCTTGGTCATAAAACAGTTCTGCATACAACATCCTTGTCAAAGTCACTTACCTTTCATGACCCAATTATCTTTCCTTGGTTATTTTTAAAATCTTTTCAGCTTTTTGGTGAGGGAGTAGCTTCTAAATCAGGATATGATTTTATTTTTATTTTTCTTGTTTTGGTTTTTAAAAAATATTAAGTGGGATATATGTGTCCCACTGCACTTCTAAGGGGGATTTTTGGACTGGGATGAGGATGTTTAAGTAAAGATTACACTGCTTTTTGTGAAAAATATTGCTTTACTCTAAGCTATTTTTAATACAAAATGCAATGGTGGTGAAGAGGGAGGGTTGCTGTTGGCGGTGGTGGTCTACTTACGAGAAACTTTTTCAAAAATTAAGAAAACATGACAAAATCCTAAAATAGCATGTACCTTGCGAACAACTCGTCAACCAGACGTTACACGCTGATACTCTTCTAAAGCGGAGTAAAATTCACAGGCTAGAAAAATAAAAATATAGCACCACTCCTAAACCAGCATTACAAAAATGAGAGAAAAAAATCTGGTACAGCAACAAGATTCAATCATAGGACCTTGAGTTTTACTGTCAGCCACTTTACCCATTACATTATGCAAACACATTTAGATAAGCAAGCACAAAATGCTGTACTCAACACTTGCATACAGGAAGCCAAATATTCATAATAGTAATAAAGATAATGCAGTTGATTTATGTTCCACAGGTAATAAACTTAGAGACTTTATTGTTATCTTTGGCTTATTGTCTTAGCAAATTAACTTTTTAAACTAAACTTGAGAATATACAATTCTTTTTCACAGTAGTTATCAAATAATATAAATTTAAGTGGGACAACTATGTCCCATTGGCCATGACGTGGTTCATCATGCAACTCTTAGGGTTAAAAACTAATTATTTGTTGTAAGAAGACATTTATACACAAGAAAGTTGCAGAAACCTATGAGATATATGTGAAAAATCTACCATTTATGCAATTTAATATACTTACATTGCTTATCTCATACGAAAATTGAGAAAAAATGTTGAAAAAATTGCTAAAAACCAATAACTCATACGACACAAACTGCTTAACATCAAACAATCAACATATGTCCGGCAGGAAAAAGCGTGAACAGAGCTACAACTATTTCAAGTAGTTAAATAGGCTTCCAGGAGATGGCAGCACATGGCAGAGGTGGGATATATGAATCCCACTGGCCATGAGATGCAAAACACCTAAGTGAGATATATATGTCCCACTGGTCATGAAAGGGTTAAATCTGCAACCCTCTTCAGAGGTCCAAAGTGTTTTCTAGGAGGGAGCACCACTGGGATCAGATTTTCTTCTCTCTAAATGTGAGACACACTTCCTTTATCAACATCTCACGCTATAGCAGTAAGGTGTTGAGCATTTTGAAATCAAGTCGATTTCTGTCTTCCTCATTGTCGCAGCTTTTAAAAAATGTGACCCTAAAAATATTACTTTGAACCTGACTTCCCAATACCTTCCTCTTTGACTCGCCACTAAAAGCCATTAGCACTATTTTGCACTTGCTCTATTGCTGTTTAAACAACTGAATACTATTGATTTGAACTCTGTAGGGTGAATAATTGCCATTCCCGAACACAACCATAAACATATGACTGCTACATTCTGCAGATGCAGCATTCTACAGGCTAACAGGAAAGTGAGATGTTGTTGCTCTCTCTCGACTTTAACAAATGTCTGGCTTGTTCAACGTAATTCTTTTAGCACCATCATGTCAATAGTTTACATTCCAATTCTGTGCAATTACATTCAAATAATAATGGCCATTACAGTGCTCACCGGTTATGATATATATGGGTATGTTTATTCTTTTGAATTATGAAAACTATTTAAGCTTAAAATATGCAGTTTTTATGGTTGTTACACACATTATTCCCTACCTTCCTCGTGGATTATATTTTGCAAAATCTTAGTGCACATACTATTAGAGACAGATTCACTTGGCGCCTGTCATGCCCTACTTACGGGGAATGCAACATAACAACACAGCAGCACTCCAATTGGTTGCCAGCCTGGTAGAGGCCACTTTAGATTTTCATTAACAACTCATTCTGTTATGTATGTATATATTTATTTCCATAGTGTTATACAAAATTCTTACAATTTTTAATACATTACTTTGAGTTGCTATTTTTTTTTTTTTTTCTTTCTTTCTTTAGTCCATCATGCATTTTAACACCGTGGTTATTTATGCATGGTGGGTCATAACAAATTCATATTGCTTTATTTTTCTCTTCCTCTCCCCATATATTCTCCTATTCTTTTTATATCCCTCTCGTTTTGTATTTTCATTATCCTAACTTTTAATACTTCTTTGTTAACATTCTCCCGTTCTTTAGGTAAAAACTGATCTCTCCACAACTTAGTTTCTTCACATTCAATTATATAATGCAAATCATTATCTGCCTCTCCACAAAGAGGACACCTATTCAAATTCGCTCCCTTCCTATCTCCCCTTAGCCTATGTGTACTTAATCTAGTCCAGGCCCACCCTTCTCTCACTAACCTATTACCTATACCCCACATACTTCTCCCTTCCCCAGTCCACCTTTAATTGTCTATATAGTTCCAAACTTTTCTTTCCTTCCAGACTTTGAAATAATTCTTGTTTCATCTTCTACTCTGTTCCTCACTTCTTTCCAGAAACCTTTAACTAACCCCTCTCTCTCCTCCCATAAGTTACCCACTCCTATATCCTGTAAAATTCTCCTTATTCCTTGAGCCCAGTTCATCCCAGCACTGGATTTTTCTTGCATTATTAAACATTGCCTCAAGATATTTTGCTTGTCCAATGATTTCAATCTATGCCAATATTTAAGTATTCTTTCTACTATTATGCCCTTGCTACCTACCCTTCCCAACTCCAACATTACTGCTCATTAGGTGATGAAATAGATAAACCTAACATACATTTACAGAACGATCTATGTACTTTATCAATCATCTCCCATCCTTTGTCACTTCCCCAAATCTCTGATCCATAGACCATTTTTGCTTCAACTACAGCTTTGTAAACCCTTTCCAACCATTTAATTTGCATATCTAGTATTTTCTTTAAGCATATTCTTATAGCAGTCATTGCAAATCTTCCTTAGCTAAGGCACTTATCTTGTGATTATTCCATCTCCCATTACTATTTATTCTCACTCCCAAATAATCAAACTTGTTTACTATTTGCAACTCTTCACCTTCCACATAGCACTTTTCCTCTTTCTTCAATGTATAGCTCTTTTTAAATACCATTATCTTTGATTTTTTAAAATTTATTCTTAAACCCCATTTCTTACAAAATGAATATGTGATATGCAACACTTTTGTAAGACCTCCTACTGAAATAGAACCTACCACTAAATCATCTGCAAAAAGTAATCCTGGAATTTCTCTATTATTTACTCTGGGTAAAATATAAGTTATCCTTATTCAACTCTTCCAAGATATCATCAATAAATAAGTTAAACAGTATAGGGCTAAGTTTGCAACCTTGTCTTAACCCCATATTACTATCAATTTTTCCTATAATTTCATCACCATTCAGCCTAATATAAAACTTATTATTCATTATATATATTCTGTATTGCTCTAATGAATTTTAAGCTTAGTCCCTTACTTCTCAGTTTAATCCATAGTGCCTATCTATAGTTTCAAATTCCTTCTCTAAGGCAATAAATGCTGTATATACCCTACCTCTTTTAATACTTAAGTAATTATCTAAAATTGATTTTATAATGAAAATATTGTCCACTGTTCTACCTTTTCTGAATCCCCTCTGAAATATTGATAATTTATTTCCTTCCTCTGCCCATTTCTGCAATCTAGTTGCTAAAATTCCTGAATAGATATTTCCCAAGATTGTCAGCAAACTAATACCCCTATAATTAATTGGATCTTTGACACTTCCTTTCCCTTTATAAATGGGTACAATTATACTTGCCCTCCAGTTATGTGCTACCTTTCCTCCTTCAAATATAATATTCATCAGTTTAACCAGTATCTCAGTCCTATCTCTGTTCTCTATCCATTTTTTCCAAAATTCCCCTGGTAGACCATCAATGCCTGATGCCTTATTGTTTTTAAACCTTTTAGTTTCCTCCCAAACTTCCATTACTGATATTTTCTTATCTAGGCATCTATGTATTCTATATCTAAAGATAATAGGATTAAGTTTGTTAATTTGGTCTGCATACCTAATAGGTTTTTAAAGTAATTACACCATATTTCTGGTGCAATAACATTCTCCCTTTTATTCCCATTCTATAATATTCACTTGTGCTTCAATACTAAGCACATCACATACTATTTAGCGTTATTTACTAGTTGGCGACAATATGAGTGTGCTTGAAAGAGGGCACCACTGTTTTTCTTAACAATACCTACATCATCAAGGCTAGGGATCAGAGGGTGGCGAGAGGCAAGGTGTGCAACTCAGAACTGCAGATGTTTTCTTTATCTAGCTGTCCTTCCAATGCCCCACCCACTTGTACTGTAACTGTTTAGTTCCTCTTCCCACCAAATGCACTCTTACATTGGCTGATTAGTACTTGTGTCCAATGCAGCAAATAACCTTGTTGTGTATAGTGAGTAAAGGCTACTTGGATGTAAACACAATGACACCACCCAATCAGCACTATTAAATGTCCTAAGTAATACTTGGTCATTAACACAACATAGGCAGTGGTTAAGGGAAAACTGATTGAGGGATGTAGTTAAGCAAGAGGCTTGTTGATTTTCATTTCAGAAAATAATTTAAAAATAAAAGTATATATATATAGGGTGAATCACCTAAAACTTGCACCACAAATATTTTGGAAATGGAAAGTGCTATTGATTGGTAGTCAGAGGCTCGTACATTTAGCCTATTAACAGATTTTAATAATACTGAGAAAGTGTATTTTTTGAGCAAACATACAACTTTTTAAATGGAACAATGCCTAGTTACATAAACAGAATAAAGGTAGGGTAAATTAGAATGTCAGTGGCGTATTCTAGTGCAAGTGGTTTACGAGAAATCTTATTTTGAAACTATTATGCACCGACACTTGTACAACCTGTGGTAGCACAAACTAAAGAAAAACAAAGGGGAATTACAATACTTCTGTGGATTCCTACAAGTAAAGAGAACATAGCCCTTCAAAGGTTGTGTTCAAAATGAAAACCAGCAGCTTCAATACATGCTTCCAGTCTGCTATGGAAAGACTGCTGCACACGTTCTAGCATTTCAGCGGAAATTTCAGAGCAGGCAGCAGTAATACGTCATTTCATATCATCTGGTGGTACATCCTTGTAGACACTGTCTTTGAAGAAGTTATTTTTATTATAGTTCAACTGATGGGGAGCCGAAGTCGAAGTAGTTGCAACTGCACGTATGGTAAAAAGTTTCCAGTAGCCTTCACCCCAAGTTTAAAAAAATTATTAACTTTGTAATTTGAATGTTTGTTTAAATATTATATATTTGTTTGCCTCGGCTGCATTAGTGTTATTGTTAGAGGTGTAGTGCGACTGAAGAATGTAGGCTTACACAGATTATAATTTTACTTCACTCCTTTTATTAATGCTTGACACGATTTAAATAACACTTCACTGATATAGAGAGAGAGCTGTGAGATTTTTTTAATTAATTACTTGCACTTTTTAAACACGTAAACTATTTTCTCACACAAAATACGTATTAAATTTCTTGAGGGGACATCTCGCGTCTGGTTAGAAACACTGTCTACAACCAACGCGTCCAGTTATGAGCGCTGTCTACAAGCAACTGACTTGATTTCTACCGCCTAAATTTGTAAATTTCTATATTTCAAGTCCCTGATTGGCTAATCCTAGTCCAATAGAATACCTTCATTTAACTAAAGCTTTTTCTGGTTGATTGGTTATTTTATGAACTGTCACAAAAATTACATTATTGTTGCTCCAAGAATGACTAGTAGCATTATTAAACCTTCTAATTCATTATTGCCTCAAGGCTACCTCATTGTTAGCAACTTTTAGCCCATTATTCTCACAGCTCCTACATTATTAAATTAATACATTCACATAACATTATTGAACATGTATACAATAATATAAACCTATACAATGACTATAATATACACTTTTTATATATTGTTACATATACATATTTCTTTAAGGCGGGCTGTTATATTTTTTTATTGTATAATTTGACTGAAATCATTTAAGTGTTAAAAATACTGCCTTATCTTTCAGCCTTCCCCACAGAAAAAGGTCTAATGGGTCAGATCCGGTGAACAGGCCGGCCAAGGCACAGGTCCTCTTCGTCCAATCCAACGATTTGGAAACTATCCATTGAGACAAGCTGTAGTACTTCGTGCACTATGGGCTGGACAGCCATCATGTTGGTACCATAGGTTCCTCTTAGTCTGCAAAGGAATGCCTTCCAGCATCTGTGACAGTTGGTCTGTCAGGAGGCTGCGATACTTGTGCGAGTTCATTGTTCCTTCTATGAACAAAAGGCCTGTGAGCTGATGGTTCACTATCCCACACCACACGTTTAAGCTCCATGGACACTGGCGTTCCACCTGACAAAGCCAACGGGGATTGTCAACAGACCAATAGTGCATGTTTCTGCAATTTACCGCCATGATTAGTAAATGTTGCCTCATCACTAAACAAGATACATGATGAATCTGGAGTATCATGTTTTAATGCCCATGTACAATAGTTAACACGATTCTCAAAATCGTTTCCATGCAGCTCTTGATGGAGAGAGATATGATAGGGATGGAACCTATGTCGATGGAGAATGTGCAGTACACTTGCCTGACTTATGCCACTTCCACGTGCAATTGTGCAGGAACTAATTTGCGGATCTACTGCAACGGCAGCCAAAATATTAATTTCTGCCTCTTCTCCAGTCACTTGTTTGTTTCTGTTACGTTTTCTAGGTGTTACATACCACTTTCATGTAATTGGTTGAAGAGGTTGATAAATAATTGCCGAGATGGTTGACATTTCCCATACACCGTACAGGAACGAACTGCATTCTTCCTACACTCTCCATACACCATGAGCATGTTGGCTTTTTCTGCACTGGTAAACCCCATCTTCCACTCATGAGTTACTGCTTGAACTGTCACAAACTAACTGACCAGAAAGTCACAATGCAATCAATGAACAGAAAACACAATGCAAACCTAGCAACTAAGCAGGTTGAATGGGACAAACAATTGTAGGGGTGGAAACTTTTCAAAATACAATTTCTCGTAGAGCAATTGCACTAGAATCCCGCAACAAAGACCACTGACATTCTAATTTACCCTACCTTTATTCTGTTGATGTAACTAGGCATAGTTCCATTTAAAAAATTGTATGTTTGCTCAAAAAGTACACTTTCTCAGTATTATTAAAATCTGTTTATAGGCTAAATGTATGAGCCCCCTGACTACCAATCAATGCTGTGAAAACTGCACATCAATAGCACTTTCTATTTCAAAATATTTGCGGTGCATGTTTTAGTTGATTCACTCTGTATATGATGGTTAACCAAGTGATGGATAATCAAGGTTTTACTGTATTTATATACAATAGCACATGCTGACATTTAAGATGAACTTGTGCAATGATTGTTTTAATGCTGCAATAGCACACAGAAAAGGACAGCGCCTTTGTTTAAAATTAATGTTATAATACTAGTTGGCCACAATATGAGTATTTCTTTGTGGAGGGCACCAATGATTTTGTTGACAATGCCTAACACCATCAAAGCTAGGGATCAGAGGGGAGTGAGGATGAATGTACAGTTGCACAACTGTACTACATTTTGCAAGCCTCAGTCTTGCTAGTAAATTCAACTCGGAACTGCAGAGGTTTTCTTTGCCTGACTGTCCCTCCAATGCTCTGCCCACTTGTTCCATAACTGTTTGATTCCTCTTCTCACTGCATGCACTCATATCATGGCCGACTAGTACTGAAGTTTTATTTACTTTCTGTAAATAAACATTGTTATTATATAGCTGACAAACATTACAAGTAACAGCAGATGTACATGCATACTTTTATTATTTTACGTTACTTTTCTTTTGCCAAATTAAGTTGATGAAACAATTCAAACCTTATCTTAGTAAATGGGTATTTTCATGTGTTGAATTGTCCATAATATGTGAACAAATAATTTAATTAAAACAATTAGTATTCACCTTAGGATATCCAGGGAGTTAATTGTTCAGTTTTTAAATCACTTCAGGTTTTAAGCTGCCTCCATCCACAAGCATCAAACCCTCTCTCCCAAATAACTGCTACCTTCATTTCACATGCCCCACAGACAGGTGATTAGGGAGCATTAATACACAGAAGTGATGTCAGAGCTATGATCACTGGTGCTTAATAAAAGAACCCTTATGAACATAAGTTTGAGCTAAAATGCATTTGAAAACAAAAGAAAATTAAATATTTGACAGAATTCAAATTCAACATTTCAACTACCTTGGAAGAATGTTTTTAATGCTTTATGGTCAATTCTAAATGACAAATCTAGTTCTCTGCCAAGTTGTACAAGGGTGATCTCTCACTATTTTTTTTTTTAAAGATTATAACCCTCCTTTTATTCCAAACAATACCATTTATTTTAAAATGATCAACATTTTAAAAAATGAAATAAATTAGATTCACCACAAAAATATACTGGCATATTTTCATGTTTACACAAAAATCAGGCATTTTCTTATGCAGAAATCTCCCTTCTTTTAAGCACAAATGAACACATTAAAAAAGAAAGAAAGAAAAAGTGGAAGAGGATAAGCTAAAAATCATTTGAGATTAATGCAGATGTGCTATTGTTGGAGCAAAAACATTTTCTGATAAAAAGTTTCATTTCCATTTTTTTTCCTTGCCTTTCTTCTAAATATCGGGCAATAAACAAATCAGTTTTGTTACATAGTCACCATTTCTGTTTTTGGCTATCTTTAATTCATTTCAAAATAGTTTTTCTACATCATTACTTTTTCAGATTTTAAACACACCATTTTTTTCAATTACATATAATTTTAGCTTAAAATAAAGAAAGAAAGCATTTTATTTGAAAATACAATTTATTTTACATTGTGTAATAGGTCACCCAAATAATTTCAGAGTTATAAAAACTTTAGGATCTCTCAGACATTCAATGTTGTGTTATCCCACTTTCTAAGTGCCTATGACTCAAAAATATACTGTGCATGCATCTCAACTGTTCTTCACATAACACACAAACAAATTAGAGATAACACACACAAATGAAGCTGTTGACAGTAATGCAAACACAAATATATAACAATAAATCTTTGTAACAAGTCTTCACTTATCTTTGTAAACCATAAATTAAATTCAGCAGCAGGACATGTTTTGTAATCCATTCGATTATATCATGTAGCTTCGTTTTATTTTTGTATAAAATCAATTGGTAGGATTTCACAATTCATTACATGATCTTTATTCTTTAAAACAAATATTTTCTCCCACACCTTTAAATCTATGGGTCCATTTAAATGTAACAATAATTTAGCTTCTGGATTTATTTCATGATTAAATGACTAAAAATGATCTGCTACAGTTGATTTATCAATTTGTTTGTATCCAATATTCCTAAAATGTTCTTTTATGCTGGTTTCCAAATGACGTTTAGTCCTTCTAATATAAACCTGGTGAGTCTAAATGGTTTGATAAATGCTAGACTTTTTACTTTTAGAAATTCTGTCTTTTTTAGATAAACTTTTTTATTTGCCCAAGGATAAGTAAATTTTTTAAAAATATAATCATTTTTTTATTTTTTTTTAAGTGTGGTAACATCTTTAAATTTCTCAATATTAAAACCATTAATTAAAGCAGTGTTGATAATATGCATATATTCTTTATTAAATTCATCCTTATTAAGGGGAATATTTATCAACATATAAATTAAACTATTAAAAACAGTAAGTTGATATGAAAAAGGGTTAGAACTCTTATTTTTTATGTAATTCTCAGTACGAGTTGATTTCTATAAATACCAAAATTAAATTTGCTATTTTTAATTATCTTTAAATACAGGAAAGGGAGGTAACCATCAATTTCTAATGTGAACTTTATGGCTTTAAAGCATCATTTATATGTTTATCAGGAACAATTGCAAAAATATCATCTACATATGATATGAAGAGCTATGGAAGTTGCTAGTTCAAGATGGCGGTGGTTGGTAGAATCACGAGAAGTATGTCGCAACATTTCAACAAAAACTGCAGTAAAAAGGAAAATCCGATGAGTAACGGAGCCAGGGAAATGAATAATAATGCTGCCGAAACCAGTGGAAATAAAGGCCACATAGTTAACACTGCCATAAACTAAGAAGAACAATATAAACGATCGCCAGGGAATGGAAGTCGTGTGACGCACAAGGCGGACATAATAGTGCCACTTCACATGATCATTGGAATGCTGAATAAAGATCTACAAGGTGCGCAGTCGATGATCTCAAGACTAAAATGGAGAATGAAGAACTAAAAATGCAAGTAACTGCACTGCAAGAAAGACCGAGGTAGTGCAATATAAAGCAAAAGGAAGACAATCCGAAGATCGTGGAGAACATATGCTAGCAAAGAGTGGTGTACCCAATACACAACTTCAACTACAAAATAGATTTGAAGCTATAGCAAGTAGCTGTAATGAATCATCTGTGTCAAAGCAAGACGTAGGTGGACATGGTGTTAGTGCTCAAAGAGTAATCCACCCAAATAAAAGTGTAAATGATGTCATTAAGATTGTGCAAAAAGTGATGGTGATTGGGGACTCGTTACTCAAGTTTTCAGGTGAACAATGCAAACAGAGAGGATACAATGTTCACTGCTTTCTGGGGAGTTAGTGAGCTAAAGAATATGATGGAGCAGCTAATAACAAAAGAAAAGCCTGATGTGGTAATGATACATGCAGGATCTAATGACATAAATAGAGGGGTGTATGCTGAGGACATAATAGGAGACACAATGGATCTTGTGGCCACTTTAAGGTGGGTAAATCCTAATGCAAAGAGCGTGATCAGTGGAGTACTACGAAGATATGATGGCACCCAAAAGAAAATAGTATGCATAAACAGTGAGAAGTAAGGAACTGTCTGATGCTTGATGGCAATTATTGGTTAGACTATAGTGATTATGGTAAAGATCAGGTGCACCTCAATCACAGAGGTTTCACCAACTTTGGTGAACTATTGTGCAAGGTTATCACTTCGGTGCTGACGGAAAACTAATGATAAGGTACATGGGATAAGGGAAGCTGTGCATTGGGCTCTAAAATTATGGTAAACAGCAGCATACCAATAACACAAAATTGTACGGTAAAATAAGTATGGCTTTGCTATAATGCATCAAAATGTACAGAGTATTTTTAATAAGTTCATAGAAGTTGAAATATTTTTAAACAATCACTAAAACATTCAGGTGTGCTGCTTTACTGAACATTGGATCAAAAGCAATTATTGCTAGATCAGGTTGTATTCTCTATGTTATTGCTGACATTTACTGCTGAGAAAACTTGATACATGGGGGCAGCATAATAATTGTTAAGAAGGGGATAAAATATAAGAGGTATGTTAAAATGGCAAATCTAAATACAAAAAAAAAAAAAGAATTTGAGCACACTGTTATCGAAATCAATGATCTAAAGTTGTTTATTCTATGTAAACATTGTCCCCAACAGGAAATCACTGTGTGTTTCTTGAAAAACTAGAAACAGTAGTAGAATCATTAAAAAGACATGCCTATAGAATTATAATTATTGGTGATTTCAATATCAATTTTTTGAAAGACAGCCCTCCCCCCCTACAAAACCTGAAACATTTACTACTGTCCTACAATTGGGAAAACTTTGTTCAGAATGCTACAAGAATAACCTGCTCCTCAAGCACATCAATTGACATTATTATACTTCATCAAACAACCGAAAAGTTCCAGCTAGCAAATGTTAACACCAGATTCTCTGATCATGCTAAAATTTTAACCTTAGCAGACTTGTTAAACCCAAATGACAACACACCCAAGATAATACACAAAAGGCTATTTACCAAGGAAAATATGCAACACTATTAGAAAAAGAAGATTGGGTGGATGTCTACACTGAATTATGTGTAGACCTTATATCCTCTAAATTCATGAAAACGTTTATGCATCATTTTAATATGCATTCCCATATAAATCAATCAATAAAGAAGATGGCATCCGTGGGTGGAGTTATGATCCATAGCATGCAGCAAAAATTGAATAAAAAACAATGTGAAATACTCTGATATAGTGATTGAAGATAGTGTAAAAATGATCTACAATTGTGCAGAAATGTGTGTCAATCTAGGGAAGACAAGGGATAAAAGTGAAACTGAGAAGCAAACAAGAAATAGGTACGTAGCGGAACATGCAGTTGGGAATACAGAAATGGCGGCATCGCTACATGTGATAATCGACATATTAAATAGGGACCTAAGAGATGCGCAGAAGGAAAATGCAAATCTAAAAAGTGAAAATTATGTACTAAGAAGACTCTACCAATATTCTAAGAAGTGAAATAGAAGATCTACAAAAGGAAAATGCAGTGCTAAAACAAAAGATTGCGGAACTTCAAACAAAGTTGGTAAATGGGTATACTGAAGTAAGATACAAATAAAAACCAACACGATGCACTGATGGAATACCACAACTGCGTATTACACTCAAAAGTAGTCTTGGGTTGAATGTAAAAAATCAGTTTCATGTGTTGAACGATACGGATCATGTACCAGAAAAAAGCACCGGGGAAACCTCTAAAGCTAGGTTAGATGAAGGCAAGAAGTTATCCAAGGCTCTAGTTTCGATACTAAAGGTACTTGAGGACAGGTCTGCAAAAATGAAGGTCATGATGTGGGGTGTTTTCTAAGCATCAAACAAGACAAACTTCAACACCAAGTTGAGACAATTAATGTAAGGGAAAGTAAACCAGATGTAGTGGTGATACCTGCTGGTACCAACAACATAAAACCCTGGATATGCACCGAAGAAATTATGGGGGAGACAATGGACCTACTAAATCATGTAAAATCTGAAGTTCCTGACGTCAAAATTGTGATCAGTGGCATGCTAAGAAGACAAGATGCAACAACAAGAAAAGTGTTGAAAATAAACAAGGAACTAAACTGGTTATGCTCCACTAAGTGTACATTTGTGGATGGAAACTTCTGGCTATCTGAAAGTGACTTTGGAAGAGATGGTGTGCACCTCAACAGGAGAGGATCGTATAAATTTGGAAAAATGCTATATGAAGTTATTAGTGCAGAGCAAATGGGAAACTGACAAACTGTGTGGTGGAATGACTGCAGTGTAAAAGAGTGTAACAAGACCACTAGTGATTTTAGTATAACACTTGGCATTACTGATAGGTTGAATACAACTGGGGATGAATCCTTGGACAACAAAGGTAACATGCACACCAATAGCAATTCTGATAAAGGCATTTTTTGGCTCTTCCACTTAAATATTCAATATTTTAGTAATAAGCATGTTGTATTTGAGTGTTTAATAAATGAGATAAAACCCCAGGTAGCTAAACTAGCCAAATATGAAATTGAACTTCTAAATATTTTTAATTATAAACTGGTTATTCAGTATGTCAGATCGGCATTCAAAAGTGGGGGGAGGGGGGTAGCAATTTATGCACAAAATGTACTGGACATAATCCCATTAAATCTAGAAAAGTACTGTTTAGAAAAGGTCATTTAACTAGCAGGGGCAAAAATAAAAACAGAAGCTATATATATTTGGTGTACAGATCACCTAGTGCATGCCTTGTAGAATTTCTGCAATTATTAGAAAATCTTCTAGACAAATATTTCAGTACAAAAGCAAAAATAATTCTTGATGGGGATTTTAATGTAAATCTGGATCCTATGGATAACTATAAAAAGCTGGCAGAAGTTCTACAATCTTTTAATCTTATTGAGCTCATTCACACTCCTACAAGAGTTACGAATACCTCACAAACAATAATTGATCATGTTGTAACTAACATGGATGAGCCAGTTTTAAATGCTAACGTAATCAATACCTACATATCTGACCATTTTGCACAATGTGTGGTCTTTGTGCTCAATGGATATAAAATACAGCATGTAAACCTTATTAAAAACAAAGACAGTTAAAAACAAAGTGCTTGACCTGCTGTAAGCTTATTAAATGAAGAATCCTGGAATAATTTGTACCAATACACTGACATAAATGACAAATGGAACGAATTTTATAGGATTTTTAAAAATTATTTTGACACCTGTTGCCCAGTAAAGATAACTGAACTTAAAAAGAATAACAAAAAGCCAATTAAATTTCCTAATGAATTAAATTAAAACTAGAAATGAAGGAATTGTATCAAATACAGAAATCCACAGGTCTGGGATATTATAAAGAAAAGTACAAAACTATTAAGAAGAAGTATCTTGACTACCTTGATATATTGAGAGCAGATTCATATATAAATAGAACCAATAAATCCATACAAAAAAAAAAACAGCATGGAGACTAAATGAAAGCAGACAAAATAAAAAAGCACATAAAAGTATTGAACTTATATCTGATGGAAATTCAATTAGTGATACCTTACTAATTAGTGAAAAACTTCTTTCTTAGTGTAGGTGCACGATCTTCCATAAGTAGGAATATTACCAATAAAAATTGTTACTCTAATAGCACAAGACCCTCACTATTTCTAAGTCCGACATCAAAAACTGAAATAATAGACATAATATCAGCCTTACAAAATAAGTCATCACATGGATGGGATTAAATAATTCTAAAACATTGCAAACATGCCATTGCAAAACCCATATCTCACCTGATTAATCACTCCGTAAAAAGGGGTGAATTCCCACATTGTCTTATAGTATGTCCCTGATATAAAAAAGATGAGGAACATAATATAAATAACTACAGACCGATAACACTAACTTCAGAAATTGCAAAAGTATTTGAAAAGGTAATTCTAAATAGACTCCTACCATTCCTGAAGAAAAATAATATTATCCAGGAATTTCAACATAGTTTTCAAAAAGGTTTATCTACAATTACTGCAATTTCAGAGTTTACACACCACGTCTCTATGAAGCTAGAAAACAATGAATAGGTTAGGGCCTTATTTTTTTTTAGCTATCAAAAGCTTTTGTCTGCGTCGATCATGATATTCTCATTCAAAAAGATAATTACGGTGTACAAGGATTACCCAAGAACTTAATTACCTCACACCTGAAAGGTAGGACACAATACACCCAAATCCAATTCAAAAATGCTAACTATCTTAATAACTATAACTCTACCAATAAAGTTGTAAAATATGGCATTCCTCAGGGTAGTGTGTTAGGGCCAGTACTATTTATTTTATATATAAACGACTTACCACTTATGGATAATGTTAATGTAATATGATATGCAGATGATGCTACAGCTATCTGCTCTGCTGAAAATGAAGGTAAATTAATACAGGATATGGGCTCTTTTGGAGAGAATATAATCAAATTCTTTGACTCAAATAACTTCAAATGCAACATGGAAAAAATCACGTCTATGCAAATTAGCCTGACAAATAAGACACATTTAAATATTAATCTACAGATAAATAAATGCAACATAGAAGACAAATATGTACAAATTCTTGGGCATATGTATGAATAAAAATCTAACATGATCTACTCACATTGATCGCATATGCAAAAAAATTAGTAAATCGATATTTATAATGAGACATTTTAAGCCACTTGGTGATTCAAATCTGTGAAAAATTATTTATTATGGGGTTATATTTTCAAATAGGTCATATGGTATAGAATAATGGGGAAGCTGTCCAAGGGTACGTCTGGACAGAGTATTCATCCTACAGAAAAGGTGCATTAGGTTAATTTTTAATTTAAGACAATCTGACTCCTGTGCAAATATGTTTAAACAAAATAAAACGTTGACACTCTATTCTCTATATCTATTTAAGGGCCGGTTTCACCAAACGCGATTAAAGTTTAGAATAGCAACTCCAGGGTAAAATTAACCCGGTGGTCGTTACTCCCGAGTAGCATGTATTCGTTTCACCATGCTTGTGTGGAGGTTGTAATACTCTCGAGTCAGTACTCCAATAATTATACCAGAAAAGTGCCAATCGCGTAGTTTCTCATAGTATGTGAGCACTCCTCTCAGCTGTTTTCCGCCATTTTAAGGAATTTAGCGCGAGTAAAAGAAAGTTTTTAGAGGTTAAAGCTCGGAGAAAGAAGTAAACGAAAGCATCAGTAAGTATAAATGCATGGTAATAGATAATATTTTCGAAAAAAAAAAAATGTAACTTAACCTTTCGTTATAATGAAATTATCCTCTTAACTTATAGTTTTCGTGTGTTAAATTTACAGAATCATGTCAGACGAAGGAAAGCGAAAGAGAAGCCCAAATTGGCATTATTCTGAGAAATTCCTACTGCTTTCTGTGGTAGAAGAATTTATAGGTGTATTGGAGAATAAAAGAACAGATGGTTCAACTATGCGCCAGAAGAAGCAGACATGGGAGAAGGCTACAGAAAAGTATAATGCTAGCACCACAATGGGACACAGAACTGCAGCTAATCTAAAGGCAGAATGGGAGCTGCTAAAAAAAGCTGCAAAGAAGGATTTAGCTAACAAAAGAATAGCTGCAAATAAGACAGGTAATACATTTGTTTTTGTTTTTTTTAATATGCAACATGAATATGTAGTGTAAGCATTTGTTCTATTCTTTCTTCTAATTTGTAGGTAGTGGACCTCCAAGGCCAGATCACAGTGACGACCCAGTATTTACCAAAATACTAAGTCTCATTGGGCATGCTGCAGTTGGCTATTATAATTCCTTTGATCATGATGAAGGAATGAGACAACCAATAGCAGGTTTGTATATTTGCATTAAATATTAATGCCACAATAACTCAAAAATATCATAGACACAAAACTTGGAAGTTATCTCATACTCTTGTCCCTAAATAATCACATTTTCATCATCATTTTTAGTTATCTTTAAATTAATTTAAAAAAGCCATTGCCTTTCAACAGAATGAAGTGTGTGAAGTAAATAAAAGAATGTTTAAAGCATATTTTCTAAAATGTCCATTATTCATGGTTTGTACTTCACATAGGCTTTGTGTTTATTAATGATTATGCATTTCCTTATAGCTAGCTTAGTTGCAGCAGAGGTTTTTGTCAGAAACTATACATTTGGTTACTGTTAATTCATAGGTAATGCTTTATGTACAGCAAGTAACTTTATCGGATCTACAGTAGCTTTACAATTTAAATCTTACTCCTTTCCCAAAGTGTGTTTAAGAATTAAAATGTTCATGATATGAAAGTAATATAAATAGTGTAGAACTTATAAACATGAGACTGTTTAATGTGTTTGGTTTGAAATATAGGTTAGAAAATTGAAAGCTTAATATAAAAAAAGCTAGCTACTCATATCCATTGCATGTAGATGGAGATGGTCGAGTTGTATAAACATTTGTTGCCAAAACATTGTTCAGAGCAACAAAACATTATTTTACATTCATAATGTATATTAGCTTAAATCTCTCATCATACAGCATGTACAAATAAATTAACACAGGTTATGGTTATCCCTACATTCTCATTCATGATCCACTTAGTTGCCACAGTATGTCATCTGGTAGTTAAAATATGTTACAAAAAGTCTAACTTTTTCCCCTCCATTTTGCACTGCATTTTCCAGTCAACATTAGCATTTAACTTTTGCAACTGTATGTTTCAAGTTGCATGAACTGGTGCAGGGTTTAAGTTAAGACTCTGAGCACTAAATAAGGGTCCTTTTGTGAAGTTAATTTCAATGAAATAGAATTTTGTCATATATAAGCAAACCTATTGAAATTAAGTGAAATAATTCTTCTTGTTATCTTTATATTTCTGTTTTAACATGTTTGTGTTCAATGCAATATTTTGTTCTAGTGTTTGACTTGTCTCATGAGGGATCAGAGGGAAAGCAGCAGAATGAGGAGGAATCACATTGTACGATGGCATCTCCCACAGAAGAGAAAGAAATGGAGGCAGGTCTTTCGCATCAGCAGGTACCTACTTAAACATGTTATTATTAGAAATAGTGTATCATTTTTATACTAGCATAAGATCTAAGTAAGATTTCTGTGGCCTTAAGCAAATGTATTATAGGTACTAACTTATCATCTGACAAAATTTCATAACTTTTCAGTGTAAAAGGAGACACATGATCATTCTTAATTTGAAACATGGATAATAGATAACACTTCACATTTCTGGGTAAATAACTGCACAAATTATAATATTTAAATGTGTAGTTCACTATGTAATAAGGAAAATAGGGAGATGAGATGAATTCTATGGTGCACAAAGTTTCTACACAGTAAATAGTTGCTTAGAACCGTATTAACATAAAAAATTACACATCGATTGATTCTATTGATTAGCAATTGATTTACTATTTTCTTAGTATATAGTATGAGATACCTATGTGAGAAATGTCAACTTCTTATGAGTAGATAAAACTGCATTTATTTCCAAATTCTCAGCAAAATTAAAGGTATCACAGATGTTAGCTGTGAAGTCAAGAATTATTATAAATAATGTTAATTACAATATATGGTGATAAGCCAAAACATAGGTTTAAAATTTCTGTATTTCAATGGATGAAATTTAAGCTCGAACATTAACTGATTGGTTCAGAGTTTATCTTCAGGTGAAGCAATGCATAAGCAAGAATGGAATGGAATTAATGGAATGTGTACATTTAAGGCTTTCTCATTAGTTTGGTTGTAAAGGCTAACTATTAAACAAAATGGATTGTGGCACAGCAAAAATAGTTTGTTTATTCCACATATCTACATAAATTATCAGTTATTTCCAAAGAAAAAGAATAGATGTTTTATTTTTATTAATATTGAAGAAAGAAAGAAACAAAATAATATGTAGGTATACAGAGAAAGAGAGAGGTTATTTCTCTACATACTGTAACTACTTTGACATACAAACCATTTGTTGTTAATAATTGATGCATTATCAGATATATCAAAATCTGGAAGAACATTTGCAACCATATACCTCATTGGTAAGTCTAGTAGAGCTATGGCAGTGATAAGGAGAAGCCACTGAAATGAAACTCTCAGCATTCATAGTATAGTGTAACATGAGCACCTGTTTTAAAATGTAGCCACCAGTAATCAGCTTTAAGTTTCCTTTTAGAAGTAACTACAAAATAAATATATTTTACGCGCATCAGATCCTTTTATGCCTGAGGTTGGTATGTCAAACTTATCCAACTCTAGCAGTTCTAAAAACATTGCTCCAGAAAACATTCTGGAGTGTAGTGTTAATATTTTCCATCACAGTTTACTGATATTTGGAGAGGACATGTCATGTCTTGTATGATGATGTAAAAGTGCCATAGTGGCATAGCTTGATACTGTGTTCTGGATATACTAGACTTTAAAAACTGAATTTAGAATTTTTTAAATGATGCACAAATTCCCGTACGTTAGTGTTTCCTAAAATAATGTGAAATCTCTATTACGATTTGATTATTATTATCTGGTGTTGTTTTAGTAGTCATTAGCATCACTACTAATTGCCGAAGTTGACTGAACATGCATTTTAAACTAAACTAGAAATATTATCAGCATATACAAATAAACTAAAAATGAACCAATATAAAGATATATTTTTAAGTAAAAATGTCTAACTTGTCAGTGAAATATTTTTGGGTTTTCAGGCTTTAAGTTTCAAGAACTCTTATATTTTTGAGTATTTTAATCATCCACTATCTCCTTCAATTGTAAAAAATTATTTACTGTCAAACCATGCACATTCCTTGTTTACTTTATCTGGGAAGCTATTACTTAAATTTTTCACCTATTGATCCCACTGTAAAAACCAAAAATGTACCACAGCGATCTAAATTTTAAACTTGCATACAGCATATAAATCAAATTAATCAGCATAAAGTAATTGCTGAATATAAAGTTATGAGTTATTTTTTGTTTCAGGACCAAGTTAGTGACTGGTCTACATACAAACCAGATATGCTTCGTACTCCATTATCTGCTGCATTAGTGGCAGATAATGTTGTTATTGAAGACATAACTGAGAATAATTGTAAACAAGCCACCACAAGAACTTGGTCAAGCAGGCGAAGACCTTTGCTGCCTAAAACTTCATTGGAGAAAGTCCACCAAAAGAAAATGCAAGCGTTGGAACTGCAGATGCAGCATGCCAGGGAGGAGAGACAGGAAGCAAGGGAACGTCATCTTCTGAAGTTGTAGATTGAAAGGGAGGCAAGGGATGATGCAAAAGAACAACATCTTCTTAACATCAAAATTAAAAAGGAGCAATTCAAACAAGAAAGAATAAGGTCAAGGATAATGTTACAGGAAAAAATAAATAAATTTTCAAACTGATGCTGTTTTTATTTCTTAACAATATACAACCTTTGATGCTTAAGATGGAGGAGTACTGTAGCAATATTCTTCAGAGCAAACTGAAACAAACAAAACTTTATTAGCAATTATTATTTCCTGCACCCAGGTCTATCATATATTTACATTTATAAAAGTTTTTCCTAAACAGCAAAATAAATGACAGAAAAGTTGAATGTAATTAGTTTCTTTCAAAACCTCTATCACTAATCTGTAGTTACCAGAACGTGTTACATTGAATGATATGCAGGTGCCATTTTAAAATACCTTTGCTGAATTTTAGCAATGAAAGAAATTCTATCATTCACATTTATTCAATGTCTGGAGTATAGTAGCTTCAAACATTGTTTCACTTGCCTTTCAAAATAATTTGCAATTAATGCCCTTCGAGCAGCATCATTTGCAGCTCGTCGTCCATGTGGTTCTATGTTGTCAATTCTGCCTTCTTCCAAGAGCTGGTCCCATGGAAGAGGTAAATTGACTTCTGGATCATCTGGTGGAATATCTTCCCCACGCTGGCGTAGCAAATTGTGAACTACTGCAGTAGCCACAACAACAGCAAAAATGTTTCTTAACTTCAGTCTGATACCTAAAGCAAGAACAGGAAACCGCCGTTTCCAAATTCCAAACAGACGCTCAATGAGATTTCTAGAACGAATTTGTGATTCGTTATACAAATGCTCTGCTGGAGTTTGTGGGTGTTCAAGAGGTGCCATCATGTATGTAGTTGATGCATATCCTCTATCAACAAGCAGAACACCATCACCATGAACTCCACTTTCAAATTTTACACGGCGAGAACAATTATTAAAAATTGTACTATCATGGGTAGAGCCTGGCCATCTTGCCACAATGTCTGTAAACTCCATGTTGGAGTTGCATATTGCCTGCACATTTAAGGAAAAATAGTTTTTCCTGTTGCGGAAGAGTTCTGCATTGTCTCCACCTGAAGAAAGAAGAAAACATTGGTAAAACAAGTTACGCTTTTCAATGAAGGGTTGCGTTTTATAGGACTAGAGAATTGCTAATATAAATACTCCTATACCTGGTGAGGAAATCCTAATGTGAGTACAGTCCATAGCACCAACAACTTTTGGAAACTTTGCAATTCGGTAGAAATGTAACTGTTCCCTTTTCAAATCAACATCCTCCTCACGGAATTGAACATATTGCGGACAAAGTGAAGCAATGGCAGCACTAACTCTATGCACAATTCTATGCACTGTTGCTTTGCAGGCCCCGATATAGTCCCCTATGGCAAGTTGAGAGCATCCTGTCGCATAAAATCGAAGTGCTGTCAGCAGCTGGTTCATGGGGGACACTGATGCATTCCTACAAACATTTACAATGGATATGTCATATAAATAAGTAGTGCCACTACATACAATATACACCCACTCAAAAAAGTATTCGTCTGCACTTAAAAATTCTAGCAGTCAAATTAATGGAGGGAAAATGTAACTTTTATGGACATGAAGATCAAACGGTAACAGTTCAGCTTTTACATTTTTGAAAAGTATGCCAACATTGTAACAGTTTTGTATGTGGTGTTTTCAAAACTATCTTTCACGCAATGGGTAGATCATCTTTTTGTGCATGCATCCACACACTTTAATCTGGTGTAACTTAACTGGTGGAGAAATAAATTCACGAAGTCCTAAAAAGTGAACCGAAAATGAGAAATTTAGGCAAAAACGTTGAAAATTCCCAACTTTGACGTTTTATTCCCCCGTAAACTAAAATCATATTTTCACCGCAAAATCAAGTAATACACGAAAAGAAGTGGCTCTACTCAATGTATGTAAGATAATTTTGAAAACACCACGAACAAGTGAGTTGCAATCTTGACATATTTTTAAAAAGTTTAGAAAACTAATAAAATGAACAACCTGAAAAACCCCAAAACACGTAAACTGTATTACCGTTTGAACTTCATGTCCAAAGAAACCAGTCTTACCTCCATTAATTTGGCTGCTACAACTTTTAAAATGCAGACGAATACTTTTTTGAGCAGCCATCTATAAATAGTTAACATAACCTATTAAGCAATCATTTACATTATAAACAATGTGCATTAAAACTATTCTTAGTAACAATTGTTCTAAATTTTAGAAAATTGTAAAGTTAAGATTATAATATGGTATAATAAAGTCGTATTATTTAAGAAATAGAAGCACGGAAGCATACTGAACCGTGAACGTAACCTCACTAATGTCTACCATGCACGTGAAGTTTTATAAGCTGTTTCTAGATGCTCCTTATAATTATAGGAAAGATGTTAATCTATTTCTGTTACTTACCGATCAGATGTGTACTCCAAATTAGCTTCAATTCTTTGAAGCAAGTGAAGTGCCGAGGTTTTTGTCAACCGGAACCTCGTAACAAAATCCCTATCATCATAATTTACAAACCACTCAGTTCTGTCACAAATCCATCTTGGTCGTCGTTCTGGAGGGTAAAAGTCCTCATCTTCACCGCTGGAACTGTCCTCAAAAACCATTCTCATCAATCCTGCAGCCATTGCAAAGTGCTAACTAGCAGTTACTCTGTACTTTATTCCACAATATTTCGCCGAGTAACATTACTCTGTGATTTACTCTCGCATACGCAATTTATTCCAGAGTAAGTTGTTGGTGAAACGCTCAAACGGCTTACTCGCGAGTAAACCACGTTTTACTCGAGAGTAAACGTTACTCGCGTTTGGTGAAACCGGCCCTAAGGCAATTATCTTTGCTGTAAATAAGTTAGATAAAAAGACCAATGGTGTACATACTTACTATACTAGACAGAACAATGACTACTTTCGGAAATGGACCAACAAAAAAATCGTCTGACAAGCACATTTTTGTAATAGGACAAATTCTGTATAACAAGCTACCAACAGAATTTAAGGCAATAAACGGCACAAAACAGTTTCAAACTAAATTAAAATCATTCCTAATAGAAAAATGTCTGTACAAACCCAATGATTTGTAAATATTGTATGTATTTCTATTTTGCTTCTGTATTATTATAACATCTATGTTCTATATTGGCATTTGTAAATAGTTATTTTCTTGTTATTGACAAAGCCAGAAACTTGTATAAGTACATAGACCACAAATAAATGATTTGATTTGAAGAATACACCCACAAGAGTAAAAAGTGGATTACAAAAGGAATTATAAATTCTAGTAAGCAGATGCAATGCAATTTTAATATAAGTAAAATACATACAACTGAGGAATTCATCAAATATTTCAAACGGTATAAGCAAATTTATAACAAGATAATAAAAAAAACGACATTGATGAGCAGGTTTGCAACTCATCAAATAAAAACAACACTGGAATATAATTAGGAGTGAAACTGCCAATTCCAAACCTGACATACAAAAAAATATAACCTTGACAGTAAATAATGTAATATATGAAAATCCAATCGAAGTTGCAAATATCTTTAATAATCATTTCAACACTGCTGCAGATAGAATGCTACCATCCCAAACCAATACTAATACTGTTACCAATCTCGAACTAAATAGAAACAATAAAAGTATATACCTTGTGTCAGTAACACATGAGGAAATAATCAAAGTAGTTCAATCTAAAAAGAATAGTTTTTCAGCTGGACCAGACGAAGTACCAGAATGTGTAATTAAACAAAGATAAGCTATATTGTCAATACTTGATATATGTAATAGCTCAATTACTTCAGGAACATTTCCAGAGAATCTGTGCGAGTAAAATTGTCCCCATATTTAAAAAAGATGATCCAAAGAATATTGACAATTATAGGCCAATATCCCTCATATTGGAATTTTCAAAAATACTGAAACTGCATTGTATAATCGAATCTTGCCTTTTCTAGAAAAATGTGTGTTTGGTGATCAGCAAAATGGCTTTAGAAAAAAAACAAAACTATAACAAATGCACTGTATTCCTTCATAAAGCAAACAATTGAGCGTACTGATGACAATAAGTCTACAGCTGGAGTATTTATGGATCTAAGTAAAGCATTTGACTTGGTTGACCACAGTATCTTATTATCTAAATTAGAATCATATGGAATACATTGTTTAGCACATCTTGATTCAAACCATACCTAAATAAAATGACAGAGGTGACATCTTTAAGTAATGAAAATAATGGTAGAATTAACTCTGACTTACAAGTAGTAAAATGCGGGGTTCCTCAGGGCTCAAATCTTGGTCCTCTTTTGTTTCTAGTCTGCATAGATTTGCCGATTAACATACCTCACACTACAACAATACTGTATGCTGAAGATACAAGCTGCATACTAAGGGAAAACTCTCATGCCAAATTGCAACAAGCAGTAGTAGTTAGGACTAGTTTAATGAAAAGGCTCACCGCAAACAAGCTGATATTAAAATTAATAATTCCCAGTGTATGAGCTTCACCTTATCCAACAGAGAGAGAGACTAAACATTGATCCAATGATCACCTATAACTAGAGACCCGTAAATTTTGCAATTTGCGAAAAGCTAAAAACACTGACTTTATACATAAAATGTATTGTCATTAGGGTTAAAGTTGGTTTTCGGGTATCTCAACCCGCAAATTTCTTATAATATTCAACTATATACGAATTTTGACCTTTACCCGCAAATTATAAGAAACTGTATGTACATTACACTTTCCACAGCGCAGGCATAAATTCTGCCTTTTTTTTAAGGTCAAAGAAGAAGAAAATGCAGATAATTGGCTAAAACTCGTCAGGGTCAGGTAAATCTTTATTCAACAGCGCTTGGAGCACTAGGCGGGAAAATGCGAAAAGCTGGTTGGCACCATAATGGATTGTGTAACTAAGTTCAAGCTACAGCGTGGGGCAGGTTACGCATAATTCCAGCTATCGGCCTAGGCATAGTTGATCACAGAACAGGAATCAGTCCATATACCGCAGGTGTTGCGTGATTATTGTGTCACTGTCCTATTTTCTTAAAGTTAACAATGCCACCAAAAATAAAATTGGGTGAGCGAGCAAAAAAGTTCGCTAGCGACGGCATGATAAAATCTGGAGAGGTAATGTTATGTCGATTCTGCAACAAGAGAGTTTCATGGGATACTAGTGACTCAGTTAGAAAACACATTGCATCCAGAGCCCACATGGTATTCACAAAAGCAGAAAAAGGCAAACGACAAATTACTATATATGAAGCTGTTGATGGGGCTAAAGAAGCAAAGGTATGTATATTAATTCATTATTGAAGCCACTTCTACATGCTGCGTTTTTTGTTTTGAAAATTACTTTCTGATTACTTGCATAATAGAAGACTGGTTTACATGGTGCAATGGAATAAATTTGAATCCGATCTGCGTTTACGCATTGAAACTGATTTGCTATCTGACCTACGTGGATTGTATTCTTACCGTACTCAATACATACTGAATCCCCATATAAACGTGGTAATAACTGCGGTATTGTTGGAAGTCTGGGGACCGCTAAATCCGTCAAGTAGCGAGAAGTCGGAACAATGGTATAGGTCTCGTCATGGATATTGGCGTATGTCCTTGAGGGCTAGTGGTGTCAGCTAAATTCTCACGATGTGTTTCCTTCCCACAAGTACGTGGTACCGAATAAACGAAACCAACACATTATGTTTATACGGTACACTGAGCAGTCTGGCAGTACATTCTCTATAAAACTGTCATACCCACAAGTGTGCCCAGCATTATTACTGCATTCATTTACATTACTGCCTCGCATTAGTTCCAAATTGAAAGGGGAAACCTTGCACAGTTAGAGCCAGGAAAAGTATCGAACGTTTATGAGTTTATGAAACAACAAGAAGTAGTCTATGTATGGACTCCACAGGTTACAATGTTTTATATGGACTGCCAAATACGCTAAGTTGTATATACATCTGCCGAGCAACTTGCACTATTCTTACAACTGTCGAGGAGCAATGCCGGGATTACAATGAACTTAACGTAACGTGACTTAACTTAACGCAACATAATGTGAAAGTCTAACACATTGTATTAAATGGAGCTATTGAGGATCAACTTAACATGACAACTTAAGAGTTTGGCAACTTTTCCTTCCTGTTACGTTAAGTTTGACATCACTGGTAATTAGAACCAATCAGCGCGAAGCATTACATCCCGTTGCGTTAAGTAAAGTTCATCATCCCAGCATTAGTGACTCGCACCATAGCACTCAATAACATGTTCACATGCCAAAATCCCTGGCGCTACCTTTACCAGTCAAGTTACAATCTATTTTTATGATTTGGCGACCAGTTGCATGCAAAATGAAATTAATGTTTCGACTATGGAGAAAAGTATTGTACGTTATCGGTGGCTGGTACCATTGTTCCGGTTTCTCACCAGCTCCCCTAGCGTAGAAACTGAGGGTGAGATTATTCAGCGGTTGGCAGATTTTTAGCAGTTCTTGGCATTCAAGCATTACCATAACTGCATTGAAGAAACGTCATTTAAATATGTACAAACATACATAAAATCTGAATTTTAAGGGGTATTATATTTTAATTATATAATTTATTTATGGTTTTTAATAGCTTATTAAATCCTTTTTTTTTTTAATTTCAGGCTGCCAAATTGAATTTTATTAACAGCACAGTTGAAATGTTTGTGACTACAAACATTCCTCTTGAAAAAGCAGACCATCCTGCATTTAGAAGTTGGTTGCATCATCATATTGTGGAAGGAGGTAAACTACCGTGCAGTGATAACCTTAGAAGGCAGTATTTACCACAGCTGGCATATAAAAGAAAAGTTACCCCTGTTGCTGCTTTAAAGAACAAAAATGTTGCTATTATAAGCAACGAAACAATGGACAAGAAGGGCAGAGTAATGTTTGTTGTTATCTTATCTACTGTAGAACCAGCAGACCATCAGGAGCAGTACGTTGCAGCTGTAACATCCCTGGAGGCTGTTAATGGACGAAATTGTGCTAGAGCGATTTCTGATGCCCTGCAGGATATAGAGGTTGGGTACAATCAGGTGGTGGCATTTGTCAGTGACTCGGCAAGGTACATGAATACATGCTTCCAGGGTCTCCAAATTCTTCTGTCTGATCAGGTTGTTCAGGTACAATGTTGGGCACACAAAATTAATTTGTTGGCTGAAATTCTTCCATGCAATCTCACAGAACTAAATAGAGTGGTTGGTCAGTCAAACAAATGTTTTTGAATGCAAGAAAGAGGTGCCATGCATTCAAACAATACTTTGACGAAAGAAGTTCACCAGCTGGCCTCTTTCCCATCCCTGCTCCAACACGTTGGAACTCTTGGTTAACAGCAGTTGAATGGCTGACAGAGAACTGGATTCATTTTCTTTTATTTCCTACATTCAGGAAGGGCAGAGGAATGCAATTTCAACTCTGGCTGCAAATTCCTGAGCAGTCTCAAGGAGGAGGATCTAAACGTGTTACATGTTCATTGCTTGTTTGTGAAGTCACGTAGTACCTACTGAAGCCATTGCTCATTCAATTGGAGACTAGTAAGCAGCCTCAAGCGGGGGAACTGTATCCACGACTTCATCATCTGAAGAAAAACTTCAAGTTGCTACTGGAGGTGTTTTTAGTGATCAAGTGAATGATGGCATAAAAAAATTGTGTTCAAAGGAATATAAAATCTCTGAAGAACATTGCCGTCCATATGTGTGTGAAATTGGACAGTTTAATTTCTTCTGATCCGCCAGAACAATCTTGGAGAGTTATTCTGCAGGCAGAATGTTCATATTCAGAACACAGATAAGCTGAAGTCCCTGATGTCTAAAGTGCCCTCTTTAAAAAGTCTTCCAGCAGACGAAGCTATGCATGGATATCTGGAACTCTTGCAGAAAACTGCTAACCTGAGTGTCTTTGAAGCTCTGATATCCATGCAGAGTACACATAAAACATTTGTGGATGGAGCATTAAAAGCACTTTGGATACAGTTTCCAACGTCGACTGAGTGATTTTTATCCAAGTTTTCTTGTGTTCTTACAGAGCGACGAATGAACTTGAGCATGACAAATCTGGAAATACTCTCCTCCTATACTTATGAAAGTAGCATTCAGAAGTGAGTGGATATGTATTTTATAAATGTATATCGAGGGATAAGAACAGAGACTTTGTAACCGACATTTTAGAAAATTATAGGTTTTAACACAAAATACATTGGAGAAACATTGCAAATGTTTCTGTGGAAATCTTGCATCTCAACACCAATCATAGAACTTTAAAATACATAACTAGCATTATCTTGTATGTGAAGAAAAAACTACTTCCTTATTTGAAAAACTTGAGGAAAATACACACATTTAATAAATAAACCAAAATGTAAATTACATTGATATTGTAATGAAAAGAAGCTAGAAACAGTGATGTGTATTGAATTTATTTAAAGGTGAGTCGGAATTGTTACACTAACATCACTTAAGTTTACTCACTTAACATGTTTCGGGAAACGGTTGTTCCCATCCTCAGAAGCTAATCCGACTGGCCCGTGTTGTTGGTGTTTCCGTTTTTTGGACTGGATACTGTGGTGGCATCTTGTGGTGGAGAAATGTACTTCCAGAGAGGATTTGGTGGCGGTAAATTTGATTATATTATTATAACTTATTATACAATCTCAGTACTAAAAAATGTATGCCACCTCAGTACACTAAAGATAATTTATTTTGCATATGTTCAAACAGTTCTTGCATATGGCATTGTCTTCTGGGGAAATTCAGTAGACATTAATACTCTCTTTGTAACACAAAAGAAAATCACTAAAAAGTTTTAATCTAAATAGGTCTGCCCATTGTAAAATCCATTTTAAACAAAATAACATGCTCACCTTACCTTGCATATTATACTAGAAAGTGTTTGCTTTATAAATAGTAATATACAACAATTTTATAGCACTAGAGGCAGCAGTAAAATTCACCTACAAGCAGCCAGAACAATTAAAAGATCGATTCAATACTGCATACCGGCATCCAAATGTATAACTCAATAATAACTGATGAAATCACGAACACCCAGTTACATTTAGAAAGGAGGTCAAAAGGTTCTTAATCGACCAATGCTTCTATAGCATACAGGAATTCAATGAATAATTCACTAATTGTAAATAATGTTATCCTGTAGTTAAACTTTAAGTCTGTAATTGTAAAATTTTGTATGACGAAGCCATAAAATTGTAACAAATTTCCAAAAGGTGAATATAGAGAGAGAGAGAGAGAGAGAGAGAGTGAGTGAGTGTGTGTGTGTGTGTGTGTGTGTGTGTGTGTGCACGCGTGCGCGCACTGCATTGCTGATCTTTTCTAACTCTTCAAAAGAATGTTTAATACTTAAACTCTCAAATTTATCAAAAGTACTGAATTTTCTATTTAACCATTTAACTAAATTGGAAGGAGGTGAATTTATACAATTTACAATAGGTCTCCTTTTATTTTTAGGTTTATGGATTTTGGGAATTGCATAAATTTCACCTAGTGGCAGTAAACATAACGATGTAAATAAACGAGTCAAAGAAAAACAAAACTGATGTAATCGAATGGATTACAAAACATGTCCTGCTGTTGAATTTAATTTATGATTTACAAAGATAAGTGAAGATTTATTACAAATATTTATTGTTACATGATAAATCAAAGATAGCTTGAAAGTGTGGTTTCTATCATATAGAATGATGACCCAAGTTAATCCTCCCTCCCTTTTTGGCATTCTGCCATATGCCTTCCGACAGCATCTCTGGTGCATATTACTTGACTTGCACATATACATGCAGCTCCACTTTCCTCAAATTTTTTGATGAAAGCTGTCATGAGTATTATTTTTCAGTTTCTGCAGAAATATCTTGTTTCCAAAGAAATTCCTTCTTATATGCAGGACCTTTATCACAGCTTTGAGCACAGGTGTATATGACTAAGGTTCCCCAATCCACACTCTTCCCAACAGTGTCAAGCTTCAAATAGTTCAATAGTTGCGGCAAAATCTGAAATTCAAACGGAGGAAAGATTAAAGGCACGGTTTTCAAACATGGCATTAAAAGCAAACAAATGATGGTGGATATCATAATGGAAGTTTGTATATAGATCAAGCACAAGAATTCATATACCAAAGATTCTGCAGTTATGTTGCAACATCAATGAGATATTTATGCACAGAACTTGTATGAATTTTATTACTCTTATTCTCATTAACCATGAATAGACTACAGATGAACAGCTGAATCAGATTAATTAATTAATTTTAAATCAGAAGACATAGTGAAAAGATTAAGTATAATATATAGAAATGGTTGCAAATATACAATTTCACTAAAATAGGTTCAATACCTCAGAACTAGTTTCGAGGATTCACTTCCTCATCGTCAGCTGATTGCAACTGGTTGGCTTTCCTCTGATGGTTAAAGATGTTTCGAAACATCAAATCCAGGGAAGAAGAAAAATCAGCAGTTGCAGCACATTTTTGGATACAGGGACATGAAATTGAGGATACAGTATCACTTATCAAGTAGGCACAAAAACCTACGGATTTAAACATTTGGGAGAAAATATTTCTTTGGAAATTTCGTCCAAAGTTAATGAATTTTGACATCCCTATGGACAAAAATTTGATTACGAAACTTGTAGAACCACCACTAGAGGGACAACGAGACATCTTTAACCATCAGAGTAAAGCCAACCAGTTGCAATCAGCTGACGATGAGGAAGTGATTCCTCGAAACTAGTTCTGAGGTATTGAACCTATTTTAGTGAAATTGTATATTTGCAACCATTTCTATATATTATATAGCTGAATCAGACTTCAAAATTTCAGTCTTAGCTTTAAATCAAACCACAGATCTTTGGCTTTCTCTGTCACTCTTCCATGATATACCATGGCTTCAATCCATGAACATACTTTGAACCTATTTTGTCTGATTCATATACATTCATTAGCATATCAACAAGACTCAACTTTCAGAGTATCATAACCTCAAAGACAACTTGCCACAAAGTATCACTATGATTTATTTACCACTTGAAATTCTTTACAATTTCACACATTCGTCAGAATAGTAAGTTAACATACAACAAAACTTTAAAATGAAAATAATGTTTGTTACATATGTAACAATATTATATTTGTTGTAGGTTTTTACTGAAAGTCAGCATACAGTGTAACCTCATTCTACACACCATCTGATAAGGCTTAATGCCAGCAAACAGCAAAAGTTAGGTTAGGTTAGAATTACACTATATACCTAAACAGCTCTATCATTTCATTAAGAACTGCAGCAGAACATGTACTTTAGCATTTTTTAGGCATTCAGCTTTCCATGATCTGCCTAGGATCTTCGCATAGTGATGGGTTGAACAAAAGCCTACTACATAATACATTCTAAAGGTTAAACAAGTAACAAAATGACAAACTATACATAGCACATAAAACATATGAGTTGTAATGCACTTGTACAAGAAGAGAGATTGCAGTTGAGTAGTCAGCACTCTGGCTTCTCAGCAAAGAGGTCCAGGCTTGACTCTCGGCTGGGGCAAGCAATTTTTTAATTTGAAGATTGAGAAGCTAGTAACAGTAATGTGTCATAATTTAAAATAAAGAGTGTCAGAGGTTGTTACACTGCATCACTAAAAGGTAAAAAGGAATTTTTTTTCTTTAACCACAATCATTCCCTGTCCCTGATAAGAGTCTGGAATGTGAATGTGAGCATGCTTCAGTAGTAAAAACTGTTAAAAACCAACATTAAGAAACTCTACAGCTCACTGATCAATAACACCATGAGTTGTTTCTCAAGTCAAAACCCTGATATGACCACACAGAATAAATGAATAAAAAGAATATCAGAGCACTATAGTAATACCCCACTTAATTGAACCCAACTAAACAGAAACAAGAGAGAAGGTAAAAAATATGAGATGCTCAAATTTGCACTGGCAATGCTGTAACAATTCATTCTTTTTAATATAATTATTGTGTTAATTATAATCACACTAAAAAGTATGAATGCAATCCGATCTCTCACCAGCTTGCAGTTTTCAAAAGTCTAATCCATAGGTTAAACAATGTCCCTCTAAGCAGAGAATGTTCAAAAAAATGTCAATGCAAACTGGAAATTGCAGTGGCAAACGGCTTCAAACAGGTTCAATAGTTAAGATGTTCATACTCAAAGAAATAACCCAAACAACAACACTTGAGCCAATCAGCAACAGTAAATGGAAATATAAGAAGTTCACTTATCCATGGGCGTTCAGAAAATTTTGAGAAAATATTCAATAAGTTTGGCATTCGATTAGCTCCTCAAAACATATATAGCCTGAACAACTTACCGAACAAATCACTAAAAAATACAATCCCTGGTAACACTCAAATCAGGTATCTACCAGATCAACTGTGAAGATTGTGAAAAATTCTACATAGGCAAAACCAAGAGAAATTTGAAAGAACACCAGAGAAATATAAAACAGAAATAGACAGACAAATTTTCTGTATCACACCACTTTTGGTCTGAGAAACACAACATTGGTCAAACAACAAAATCGTTAAAACCAGTTTCCTCATCGCTAGAACTGACTATTTGGGAGAAAATATCGTGAATTTTGAAATCCTGCCATGAACAGGTTGTTAGAACTTTGTCACTCCACCAGTAGAGAGCAGCAGGATCCAACCCAGCCAGGAGAGGAAGAGGAAGCAAGCAGGAACATGCTTCAGTCACCAAACTGCTGCTGATAGGACAAATGCCCTCGAAAACATTCCAGTTTTATTAACTTAGTATATGAAGGTTCTTCTTCTCCTTTCAAGGATTAGGTGATACCACCTGTTCCGGCCTCTAGACAGCTCTTGCGTGGTCTTCCTAAACTTCTCCCTGTCGATATTATCCTTTTTGGTATTCTATCATCTGTCATTCTATCAACATGTTCTTTTCAATTTCTTTTATTTTCATCAATCTTATCATTTACTGATACAATATTCAAATCTGATCTTATTGATTCATTTCTTATTTTGTAAGCTCTAATGCATCCCTTTACATAACACAAAAATTTCATTTTGGCGGACTGAGTACATGATCTCTCTCTTTTTGTTATTGTCCATGACTCGGAACCATATAATACAGTAGATAAAGCCATAATCTTATAGAACTTAATTTGTGTAAGTGAAAGTTTTCTGTAAAAATAATGTCACTCATTCCTAATTCAACATCGACACACCTCTTCACAAAAAATGATTGCAAACAGTTTGCATACATTTGTATGCATTTGGACTATGCCTAAGGTATGCATGTGAAGTAATGGGTCATGTGATGAAGTCATGTGAGTGTACCACATCAGATTATTATTTGATTATTCATATTATTAACATTACAGTACCATATGAATCAACAATGATAAGCATAAGTTAGATCGATATTACAATAAAAGCTCAATGTTAGTACACCACCAAATACACTCATGTTGTATGTGGCACAGCATCAGCAATGATAGAAAGCCAATGTTTAATAAAAGAATGAAATGGGAGCAGTTAGTCCTACTTAGTGACTGATTTATGATCTCTGGTTTAGGTTCCAGTTAGATGTTAGCTATGAATAAGGTCCAAATTTTCGTATTATGATCTTCAGTTAACAGTGAGTTACTGATTTCATTCCTCTCATACTCAATTTCATATATTTTTATCAGTAACAGTAACAAATACATGTTAGCAAAAGTTAGAATCAAGACACACTCCAGCCTTTTCTGCTACAGTGAAAATATACCAACAATTCCTATACACATTTACCAAATCTATTTTACTACTAACCCAAATAAACTCCATTCAGAGTCAGACCCCATATAACCTAATACTCCGAAATTCCCTAACCTATTTTCATACAAATTGTGCTACTCTTACAGCTATCCTATTCTACACTCCTACAAGAACTATATTAACTCCAAATCATTACTTCTTTTAAATATACTGAAATGCACCTAACCCATTCCAACTCACTTATGCGAACTAAACTAACGGCATAACCTTTATTCATGTAGCTTAATATTTAAAAATATACCGCTACCTAACCTATACAAATCATCAATACCAATAGCAAGTATGCTTTATTACATTCCTAAATGCATCCAGCCTAGTATCCAGCCACCCAAAACAATCTATATTAATAATGAGGTCAATCATAGTAATTTAATAAAAATGTTAGATTCTATTTACAGTAAACCAGACCACAGGCTCAAAGGAAATTACAGCAGAATATTTGATATCTAATGGTACAAGTTTCCACATAGGTGGCATGACATTGCACATAAAAATGTTGCTAAACATACCAAATTGTTAACAAACTCCAGGTTAAATAACCTACGCTTACCTAGCATTCGTAATAGAATGCACACCATTTAACCGACAGCAATAACCACATTAAATAACTGAAGTTTGTGATACAAGCCATTAATTGTAAAGCAGTGTGGGTTCTATACCTGCTTCTGTCATTCTGGTTGCATATTCAAACAAAAGTGAATGGCAATTTGGGGATATGCTGCATAATAGATTTGCGTGGGGTACTTAAAGAAACAAAACTGTATGGAAGATCAAATTAGGCTACCATATACACACACTTCATAACCCATTTCTTGCATACCCAAAATCAGTTAGTTGCTAACCTCAATTACATTCCAGTGAAGGGTGTTAAAATATACCCTTCCCTCGGGTAGATATGTATTTTCTTTCTCAGACCAAAACCATGATTGGAAAAAAAGTTAAATACATATTACCTTTGCATTTCAACAAGTCTTTTATTTTAATTAATTTTGCATTTGCTAACCTGATCTAATTTAACCAGAATTAATTCCTTACCTGAAATTCAAATTGCCGTTCTCCACCACAATATTCACAACATGGTATTTCATTTTTGCTGGCAATGTGTGTTGTTGAGAGCCAAAGAGGTGACCCTCCTCGTTCATATCTCAAAACTTGGCTGGGATTTTGTCTTATTCTTTCTTGGAATTTGGAAAACAGCTTATCTTCTACAGATTCAGAGAATTTCTCCAATTCTGCATCTACTGTAGTATCATCTGCAAAAATAAACAAAAAAAATGAGATTCCCCAGTCTTTCTATTAAAATATGTACAAACATATTTTTTGGTGAAGGATAGCATCAACAAAATACAAACAAAAACAGCATAATGTTACTGCTTTGGAAAACAAAATAAAAAGGAGATCATAATATACTCATATAATACTATGCTGGAAGATGAAATGTTTTATTTTATATGCACATTAAGTGGCATATCCACTTCCCTCCCTGTGAAAGCAGGAAGGGTGGTTTATAAAATAGGTACCATTCTAATGGAAAGCTCCACAGAGATGATGATGATGATGATGATGATGATGATGATGATGATAATGATGAGATGGGGGTTAAGGGCGCTAAACATCAAAGGTCATCAGCGCCCTTACAACGTGTAAAATTTAAAATCATAAAACTAAAATACGGGACAAAAACCACATAGCCAAAAACAATAAAAAACAAGCACAAATTCTAAAACCATCACACTAAAACATGGTAAATAAAACAATAAAAGAGTAAAACGACATGTCAGGAACTGTAGAACGCAAGGGCCAAGAGCACCATATCTCCGCCGGGGAGAAGAGTCCCCATTAAAACAGACAATATAAAGTCACAAAACTAATAGATGCTCAGCGCATCAAATGTGTCGACTAAATCCAATGTCACTGATAAAACGTAAAAGACATTCTACAGTATGCACGTCGTCTGCCAAAACATTGGCTAAACCAACAGGCAGAGACACACGAATGCGCAATGGAGCTAAAACCTGACACTCTGTTAAAATGTGATGCACCGTTAAGGGTGCCGCACACTGCACACAGAGTGGTGCAGGGTCACCACTAAGCAAGTGTCAATGACTAAAAAGGCAATATCCGATACGAATTAGTGTTAAAATTACCTCTTCCCGACGAGAATACAAGAAGAGGTGGCCCAGACAACCAGCAGAGGTTTAACCTCCCGCAACTTATTCCCCCTAAGAGCCGCCCACTCATCATGCCAATGCGAGAGGATACGACGATGTAAAATTACATACAAATCAGTGGAGGGAACAATAGAAGTAAAACATCTGGGCGATAAAATTGCCTATTTGGCAGCTGCATCCGCAGACTCATTGCCAGAGACGCCCACATGACCCGGAATCCACACAAAGGAGACGCTGGTGCCAGAAACACCGAGCAAGTGGAGGAGATCATGTATGCGCTGTACAAGTGGGAGCCCCACAGAGGTTCGCCTCCCAGGGAGTTAGAGCAGCGCTGGGTTGTCAGCTCTTGTTTGTTACATTTATGTACATTGATGCCTGCCAGGCCATTATTAGATGCAATTGGCTACCAATCGATTGTTACAAAAATGAAACAGGTAACAGTGTTTGATTTAAAAATACACACGGAACAGCTCAGAAACATCATCAACAGGGATTTTACTTCTGCAGAGACTGTGAGATATAGCTGGGAGAAAATATCAAACATTTGGCAAACAAAAGCCAATTACCAATTTAAAATAAAGGGAGTTGAGGGTTGTTACACTACATCACTAAAATATTCTTACTTGAACGCGTTTCGGGAGACGGTTTGTTCCCATCGTCAGCATTTCCTCAACTGATTTTGCCGGTCATCGTCTGGGGGATGTGTGTGGCTAGTGGTGTTCTCTGGTGCTGGGCTGATGAACCTCCAAAGGCTGCTGGGTGGCGGCAGTTCGAAATTCATTAGATGATTCCTGTGTTTGACAATATGTATTTTTTCCCAGAATGATTCCTGTGTTTGACAATATGCTGACGATGGGAACAAACCGTCTCCCGAAACGCGTTCAAGTAAGAATATTTTAGTGATGTAGTATAACAACCCTCAACTCTCTTTATTTTAAATTATGACACATCACTGTTACCAGCTTCTAAATCTTCAAAAAAGTCGCCAATTACCAAGTTTATTCTTCAGATTGATTGTTCTTCATACATAATTTTCATAGATTGTTCCTTGTGGTACATACTAATACATATGTAATTTCTGATATAATACATGTATTTTGTCAGTTTTAAATGTCCTATTTCTTGCTTTTCATGTAATCCAACATTCCCAATCATCCAACAAGGCCACAGCCCATTAAGTTGGACAATCGGGACTCGACTCTAATGTACTTAACTTTTAGATCATGTTCATTACTTTTGCTTTCTAGTAAAGGAGTAAACATTGGCATCTGATAAATAAAAGCTAAAGATTATTTGGAATTATGTATCAAATAGGCATAGATGATATTAGGATGTTCTTTGTTCCACACCTGTTAACTAATTAGTTGACAGTTTGGCCGTTAGTAGACGCTTTCTGGTCTTGCAGTTCATCCTGAAGAACCACCAACAGTTGCGCAAAAAACACCGCAAGATTGAAATGAGCAGAACACTAAATGAATATGACTAACATTCAAGAGTGTCAAACAAAAAAATCTGATGTGTTACACTCACATGACTTTCTCTACTCTTGTACAATCTATTTTTACAAACGCCTATTCTCCATATGCTTTATGTTAATCGAGATATCGAGATGTCAATCTTATTGCTAATTTTCTTGTAGATGCAAGGGGAATATGGTAGCTTTTAAGCGATGGTCAAATATTTTAACGCTGGTTGCTATGTGTCGAATTCCATTCTCTTTGCAAGTCCAGGACATAAAAAAATGAATAACGAATTTGAGAAAAAGTATAAGTATTGGAAAATTTAAGGGAATAACAAGCAATATCTCGAAAACGGTTCACTCAACAAAAGAAATGTATATAACATAAGTTGTGTATTTTAACGAGATCAACATTTTTTGTGTAGTAAAATTTTGTCTATCTCTTATGGTTTACCAGTTATGCAAAAGTCGTTCACAATGAAGAATACTTTTGGGGACATTCCCAGAAAATTCGAGATATACATTTCATTTCTCATGGCATTATCTTAAACATATGATATTTTAAACAAAATCGTTAGAGCCATTTTTGAGAAAATTAAAATTTTCGAAAAATGTTCCATGTAAAGGGTAGTCTGGGGTGGGGGGATTTTCTTGAAAACCTTCGTGTCGCATCTCTGGAAGATGCTGAACCTAAATACCAAGTTTGGTGTTTATCCGACTGTTCGTTTTTGAGTTATGCTGTTCACACACACACAGACACACACACACACAGACACACACACACACAGACACACAGACACACACACGGACATGTTTCCAAAAATGCTTTTTTTGGATTCAGGAGGTCTCAAAACATGTATTTCCGGTGAAATCTTGGTATCGAATTTTTGGGTGGAATGCAATACTTCCCCTACTTACTATACGTAGTAGAGAAAGTAAAAAGGAAGAAAAATAGAAAGGAAGAAACAAGCATGATGCAAGTGGAGGCTATCACGCCATAGCAAGCTGCATTTATTCAAGAGTTTCGAGATTTATCCAAGGATAGGTTCAGATTAGTGTGTATGTATATGAATTGATTTCAAATAATGGGTATGATATCTGATATTCTGCAATAAAAGAGGCAAGAATGAAGCTTAGATGTTCGCCTAAATCTTAAGCTTAATGATGATGCATACAATTGAATTCTTAACATGTGAGTTAGAAGAAGTAGTAAAAACATCACTATTTTTGCAGATTGTGCTGATACAGTTGGGTTGGCAGTTTCCTCTGCCCAAAATTAGCAAAATGGAGCACATTGGTGACCTATCATGAATTTACTATATAAGAAAGGGTCTTAAAAAGACAGGATTTACAGGTTGTGTAGGTGCTCACATCTCCTAAAACCACTGTTGCATACATTTTCATTCCTTGAAGCACTATTTTTAAGTATCTTAATATCTGTTACCATTAGAACTACATTATATGAAAATGCTACTATTGGTAATGCTGTATAATAGCGCCTAGTTGTCTGCTATGGATGGCCAGTGCGTGACATCGGTGACCGTTGCATTGCCAACTAAAGAAACCTCAACACGTTGGGTATAACAACATATCATATAAACAGCCACATACCAATGCATGTAGAAATGTATTTCCATTTGATTGGTTGTTTTTCTGGGAAATACATAGCTCTAGCATGTGTTATAATTACGAAATTTTGCATTTTTTCAACAGCTTCGATCTAACACTCTTTTCTTAAGAAATTCACATTTATATTCATGGAAATTGAAAATATGTACATTTGGTATTTATCTACTTTTTATTTCTGAGTTCTGCTTTTCATATTTGTTTCTTTGTTGTGTGTGTGTGTGTGAGAGAGAGAGAGAGAGAGAGTGAGTGTGCGCATGTGAGGGTAAGTGTGTGTGTGTGCGTGTGTGTATGTGTGTGTGTGCGTGTGTGTATGTGTGTGCGCGCGTCTCTCTCTCTCTCTCCCTCTTTGTGTGCATGCACAATCTAGTGAACACCATAGCAAAAAGTTAATGTGTGCAGCTTCTGTAAATAGTATAGCTAAAAATGAAAAGTCAGAACAGCCAAACTATATTTGAGTCCAGACTCTTTCAAAGCTGCTACAATAAAAATTTCATGAAGTTCTCTCATTTCATACTGCCCTCTTCTGGTAAAGTTTGTGTTAGTTTTTTTTGTCTAAAAAACAGCTCTGATTTTGATTATGTGTCTGAGATATTTACATGACAAATAAAATGCATATCTAGAAATTTCTGCAGATAGCTTGTCAAGTCTCCTTCATTCTGAATAAATTTTGTGTACTTCTGAGTAACAGGAAACTATATGATATGCTCTGAAATGCAGTGTAAATGTACAATTTGAAGCAAATTCTTTCCATTGCACTAGCATTTCCGTAATACTTCCACATTGTCTGATTGTCCCTTTCCACTTAAAGCTGCATCATAGATGCCTGAAAGTTTGCATAAGTTACTTTAATGTGCTTTCAAACAGTTATATATGCAAAAAGTTCAGAAAGAGTCCCTCTTTACACACGGGGTGACTAAATGTAATAATTTTATAACCAGCTTTAGATGAATTCTAAAATCTCACAGAGTGCAAAATGAAGTTTCCGCTATCAAGAATTTCAAGATCATATATATATATATAGGGAGAGCCAAAAAACTACGAACCGCCTGTGCAGTGTTTTTCTTGTCCGCATCCTCAGCGTTCATTGCTGTCTGCCGCTATCATAGAAAGGCACGAATGAAACCATACAACATTTTTAAAACTACTTTTAAAGGCTTTACTTACCAACTTTATGAAAGGAGATGCTGAAACTGGCCACCGTCGTCATCCATACATTTTTGGCACCTCTTTAGGAAACTATTCATCACTTGCCAATTTTTTCGAGTCAACAGTTGAAGCCCGTACATATGTGAATGCAATTTTGCCCCCCCTTTTTTTTAGAGAATTAACAGCCAGGGAGCGTGGTTTTGCCTTTTTTCAACAAGACTCTGCAACAGCTTATATGGCCAATATTTTGATGAGTAAAATTGAAAGTGTGTTTGAGGGCAGAATTATTAGTACAGATTTGTGGCCCCCTTGGTCCCCCGAGCTAATCCCCTGCATTTTAAAACAAAGTATACAAGACAAACACACACACCCTGGAAGAATTAAACAAAATATCCGCCAGGAAATTGTCAGCATTTCTCAATGTGAACTATAGTGAGTGATGGATAGTTTCCTAAAGAGGTGCCAAAAATGTATGGACAACGGTGGCCAGTTGCAGCATTTCATTTCATAAAGTTGGTAAGTAAAGCCTTTAAAAGTAGTTTTAAAAATTTTGTATGGTTTCATCTGTGCCTTTCTATGATAGCAGCAGACGGCAGCGAGCGCAAAGGATGCAGACAGGAAAAACACTATGCAGCCAGTTCGTAGTTTTCTGGCTCACCCTGTATGTATGTATGTGATTATCTGCGTTATTTTGACATGCCATTAAACAAAGATTTATTTTGTTGCCATTCATTTCTTCACACTTTTCTCGCTTTGAACAGAGTACAAAAGGCATTAATAATAATATGGTAAGATCTCCTGCTTACTGCAATTTTTAGTCACATGGTTGGCAATGACCACTGAAGCCATGCCCTTTCCGTTCATATAAGAAGACTATCCGCTATTATATGACATTACCCTACAATTGTGTGTGTCCAAGAGTTCATTGATACGTTGCAAAATGGACAGCAAGTGCTCATGATTTGACAGTATTTAATGACAGTTATTGCTGAGCTCTTTAAAAGTAATGGTGTTTACTGCAGTTAGCATAACACAAAAGATAAAGCAAACATTCCTATTTTCAGTAATATTTCTAAATATTTACCCATTTGGTGTGAAAGTCACTAGCTTACCCTGCAAAATGCCAGCTTTGCCTTCCTTAACCATTTTTTTAAATTCTTCTAATCTTTCACGGTCACTCTTCTTTTTCGTTTTATTGTCGTCATCTGTCAGCTCCTCTGATTCTGTTACCAGCTCATACTCAGGTAACAAAAGATGAGTTTTTCCCTGCAAGGAAGGATTTTTGCCTAAAATAAAAATGTGCATATTTTAGTACAAAATTCGGTATAAAAGATTATAATTCTGATTTTACTTCACTATGTCCAACTTCTGCACACCAACCAAATAAAACTAAACATGTTAATTATTAATAGTTTCTGATACTGTGCATCACAACACTTGTGTACATAACTTCCTTCAACCAGTTCAGGCATGTCACTCAATTTCATCTACATTAAATGAAGTATTCATGCAATGCTCACTGTGTAAAGTTGCGATTTGAAATTTTCGACTACTGTTTTTTAAACTGTAGCAGAATATTCAGCAAAAATCAACTTATTTATGGGCGAACAAGGTCTTTGACCCTTCAAAATGCTGCTTTTGAGGCCATTCCAGACTTAATTGGCTCATATAAGCATAGATAGCTTGGAACAAAACCCATTAAACCATAATGTAAATAAAGAACTACTAGTTTATTTGGATAATGTATGGTATATGAGTAGGAGCCGCATTCACTATACACATGCCACAGATGCATCTACAGGATTATGTTTATTACAGCTTTTCTGCATTACTAGGGTCCATTTGAAAACTTTTATAACATTATTAAACCTAAGGAACATTACTGGACGTTGAGGTTGGCATATTTAATTCTATTTTGCCACTTTTGCTCCATATTAACACGTTACGCAACTCCCATCTTACATCTAACTGGAGGTGTAATGGGGGAGTTGCTTTATTTGTCTTCTGGTGCCAACTGAGGGCCCTAAGCCGCAAAGTGTAGCCGAGGGATGCTTTTATAGATAGAGGAGTGGAGGAGCGACGACAGAGTGTAGCCGTAGGATCTGAAGGTAAGCACCAATGATTCATGATAGCGTATATATGGCGAGTAACCTTTAGTGACATTTTCTATCCTTGTACTGTCCAAAGTAATGCAGAAAAGCCAAACTCATACATAAAATAAATCCCCATTGGATCTCTACTAACACCTCTGGATATCAAAGCACTTCGTTTTCGTAAGTATTTAGTTGCATTATGCTCCTACTCACATACCGCACTATACCTTTTTCACTATAAGCTGAAAGGAGAAGTAAACAAAATCACATGACAAAACAACCTCATTGGCTGGTGAACAAATTACAACCTTTCCCTGCTTAGCATATCGTCTCTTCCTCTACAAAAAACAGATCGGTTCATATCGTAACATTTTGTGGTTATTCTCGTGCAGAGAAATTTAAAAAACTCATTATTGTAACAGTTAAATTTATGAAACTAAATGTGTTTGTCAGATTCAGCTATAACTAAATGAACTGTTACAGCACAGGGTTTAAGAGGCTATGCGCAGGCGCTGTAGTTCGTTTAAGGTTTCCGGCTGAGAATCTTTTGCCACTGTAGAAAACATAAACGAGGGAAATGGAAAGAAAACAATTGTGTTAAGTGCTTTTAACAAATTCTGTGAAAAGTATTCACCTTTAATCGACAATGAATATGGTTGGCCATTGTTTAGCAATAATTGAACTTCTTTGTTAGTGATGCAGAATTGTTGCTCGGATAGCTTGGTTCCATTTGTTTTCTAACGTATAGTGCCAATCGTTACTTATCTTGTTGACCCATAAAAGGTTAAAGCAAAAGTGGTAGAGTGATATGTCATTAAATGAATGATTTCTAAAGCCTGAAGTTGAGAACAGTTTAATCCAGTACCTTTAATCACAGAAGCCGAACTGTTCAGGTACAACTTTTACTTGTCTACTCTTAGTATTGTGTATTATAAGTTTAGAATGTAAGGCAAAATATAGGAATAAGACATACAATGTTTAAAAGTTAACGATTCCCAAGCTGCGCAATATACTGTGTTCGCATGCTGTATAAAGTAATTTCCTCCCACGGGTCTTAGTTCCCATCATCCTCCACATGGTGCTGCCATGTGCTCAGCGGAGTAATACATTTAAGTTGTTTACTTCTCCTTTCAGCTTATAGTGAAAAAGGTATACTGTTCGCCAACGGAAAGAAAGTCCCTGACAGGAATGTGCTAACCTTATCTGTTTGGAAAAAGTGCGACAAGGACAGTGAATGTGTGACAGAGAACGCATGCTACGCAAGGAATAAAACTATTCAACTGAGCTGTCGTGTCATAAATAAGGGTAACATAAGCAATTAGGCAGGGTTCGGACCGTGTCTAATCAGCAATTTCCCCTCTGACCTTCATTCCCCGGGGACTTTCTTTGCTGTGGAAGACAGTAGTGCCATTTATTAACCTACTGAACTTTAACCTTTTCCACAAATATCCTTATGAGCAACTGTCCAGTCAATGGCCTGGTGTTGTTTACTGCAGTAGTAGGTGGTTTTACACTTTCCACAACGGCTGCCACCTTTTAAACCACAAACGCTGCACAAAGTGGCTAACTTTGAATTAATATCGGGTACCCAAAATTTGTCTTCAATGGGCGGTTGGCTAGAATAGTACTCGTTTACTCTCTTCAGCTGACACCTGTAAACGCTGAAGTTTCTGTTCTCGTTTACTTCACAACACTCCGGGTCAAGACAAACAAATATAAAGATTGTTCTGTGAAAACATGGTTCTCTTGTTTCTACTGGTGCGTAAACTTGGCAAAGAAAACCACATGGTTTTGAGCAACAAGAGCACTTAACCCCATCAGGCAAATTGAACAGATCTAACCACGCTGGTTTACCACCAACTTTACTGGGGAAAAATCTACTTTCCAATTTCCAAGATTCACAAGACTCCACATAACCTAACTCAACAGCAGTTATGTTTTCTGCCATCGCACAATTGGTACAAGACGATCAACGTGAAATTTTCTTTGCCGTATGTGCACAATATACGAACTAATATAGTACATCTGAGGTACAAAACTGTGCTGACTGCGGAGTCCACAGAACACCAAAGTAATTAGCCACGTGTGTGTAAAATATCACTACTTGTGATATTATCACTGTGAACGAAACCTCGCGATCACACCCGTGATCGGATGTGAATTTTCTTCACTGCCAATCGCACCCATTGCTTCGAAATCGTACAGTCGATGGTTTTGAAATTCCACTCTTTGCATGACCACGAGGGAGGGTAAAACGAAACGAACAGCAACGTAGCACAAAAAAAAAGTATTGAGGATTTGAACATTCAAACCAATAACAAGGAATATCTGGGGAAGTAGTTAATGCCACAAAAAAATCTATTTGATATAAACTGTGTGCTTTGTCGAGATCTACATTTTGTGTGAAGTTCTTGTCTATTTGTTACAGTTTACAAGTTATATGAAGAGAACTTGACAGGCAATTCGCGGAAAACTCAAGATATACGTTTTCTTCACCATGCACATTGTAACCGTGCGCGCGGACAGACCTGTGGAGCACCGGTAAGCGCACACCGGTCCGTCACCTGGGTGGGGACCTAAACCGGCCTTCGGAACAATAGCCGATTATGTACCACTTTCGCGCTCTTGAGGATTTCTTTGGACAGTTTGAATAGGCCCCCTTTCTAGAACATTTCTCTTTGTATGCAGAGGGGGCAGCTCTTGCTTGTGTAGGTTCACTCAGTTAAGAAATCGAAGAGTCTGGACGGTGCCGAGTGCAGGTCAGTTATGAGTTGTGATTCTGCAGTTAAGTTGTTAGTTGTGACTCAGCAGTTTTGATTCGATTCAACGGATCAGTTGTGTTCTGTTCTAAGTGATTGTCAAAAATGTCTCAAGTGTAAAGTTTGTGCTACAGTGAGCACCTAAGCGACAAATCAAGTGCGTTGGCAACAACCGGTGTTCTCATTTGTTACAACATGATATTTTCATCAAAGCCAATAGAGCCATTTTTGAGAAAATAAAAAAAATAACCAAACATTTCCCATGTAAATAGTAGTGTGCGGTGGCAAGACTGTCTTGAAAATCTTCGCCTCACATATTTGGAGAATACTAAGCTTTGTGTTTAACCCATTTTGCGTTTTTGAGTTATACTGTTCACAGATACCGCGCGCATGCCTTTCTTCTTCTTCTTCTTTTTTAATACAGAAAGCCTCAAAGCGTGTATTTCCTAGTAAAACTTCGATATCGAATTTTTGAGTTGCATTCAATATTACCTCTTCTTACTATAGATAAGTAGGTAATCTACAAAGTAAAAGTTAATGCTACATGTAATAAAAAAGATCGCTTTAGTAAATTCTTCCTATTAAGATATCTCACTCCAGAATAAAACTGAATTGAGTTTTATTTATACACATTCTTTAACTACTGTGATTCTTAGCGTCCCATTCTATATTGAACGTGAAAGACCGGGAAGTTTGCTCAGAGGCCTCCATATCAGCCTTGAGTTTGTTTTACGTGCCGTAAATCTACGACACGGAACCACCGGTTTTGCTTTCCTTGCGAAGGAAGCCATGCTAAGGATTTTTACGCCCGAAAAACTCATCGCTCTCCGCCAGGTTTGAACCCGCGACCTCCGGAATTAGAGGCTAGCATGGTATCCCGAGAGCTTTTACTCAGGGGCGGTATGCTAAGCATTCAACGATTCAATGAATTCCTAAGAGTAAAGAGCATAATATAATTTCTAAATCTTATGTATTACAGACGAACTGGTACGAGGAGCGCCAACTATGGAAGGAAGTCACCGCTAAGAAATTTAAACTACAGTCAACGATATAGTGCTAAGGAACCTAAGGAACATTGGTATTGTACCTCAGAACACCAAACTAAACTTTGATGTAAAGAGTTAAATGGAAAGACAAGTAAGAATTAACTTCTACGCATTGGTTCACCTTGGGAGTTTACACTGAACTGCCTTACTTAGAGTAGAAGGTCCTTGCCCTGAAGGGATGTAGGTTATCTTTTATGGTTTACATTCACTTGGCTTTCTCTACTCACTCGTTTGTAAACTATTAGAAAAAGGCTATTATTCTATCTAAATCTTGTTAATCCAGATAAATTTTCAACTCACATTTACAAATTTACAGTAGGTAAAGCGATAGTAAGATTTTTAAAGAACGTTGCTTTGAAATTTTATGTGCTTTGTATACCACAAGTAGAAAAACTAATAATTACTTCCCAATTCAGAAAGCTATATTTAAAAATTGAAACCAATAGAGTATCCCGGAAATGGTTAACTACATACAAAAAAAATATTTTGCATAAATTACGTGCTTTAACGAGAACTACATTGATTTTTTTCTATCTCGATTTACCAATTACGCAAAAGTAATTCAGAATGAGGAGGACTTCAAAGGCTATTCCCAGAAAATGTATGCATTTCTTCTGTCATGAAATATCTTAGATCAACATCAAATCTTTTAACTTTACTTTAATCAAAATCGTTAGAGACACTTTTGAGAATCAAACTTTTCGCAAACCTTTTCATGGAAATGGCAGTTTTGGGTGGAGGGATTTTCTTGAAACTCTTGTCACATCCCTGGAAGATGCTGTACTTAAATAGGAAGTTTAGTATTTAACCAACTTTTCGTCTTTGAGTTGTGCTTCACAGACACACACACACACACACACACACACACACACACACACACACACACACACTGTTTTCTAAAACTGTGTTTATATAATTATTCAAAGAGTCTCAAAACGAGTATCTATTTCCGGTGAAATCTGGTATAGAATTTGTTACTGAAATACAACCCTTCCTCTTCTTAACTATTGGTAAGCAGTAGAGATAGTAAAATGCAATTCTATTAATCAATGAATTCGCTATGTTTACTGTTTTTTAAACTATTCCTTGTGTATGAAAACGAATGTGTTTCCGTTGTCTACGAACGTCCACAAAGGGCACACACATGACTTTAATGGATGCTTGGTGCGCTTTCTCTTCTGAAAATTCTGGAATGGTTTATAGGTTTGAAATAGAAACAAGAGGCGAAGAGGAAAGGCTTCTGTGTTTACGTGCCATGCCGCTAGTCACCGCTGCAACCCCTTTAAGTCAATGTGTTCGATGGGTTCGAGTTATTCCAAAAGTTCATTTACATTGGCATAGAAGTCCACACATGCGCGACTCTGCGTTCATATAAAGTTCAACAATATCACATAACAAGTTAAATCTATAGCACTAAACCCCTTGGCCTATCAATCCAATTGCCGTCCCCACACCCACCTACGCAAGGTATAGATGGGCGATCATCCAATCGATACACGGAATTAATGTTGTCAAACCATGCTTTACCAATCTGAATGTTGGATTTTGTGTTCTACACGCCGCTATCTATCCAGCTCCTAAATTAATCACGATGCAGAGTGGGCCGGTCTTATAATTATATGGGCCGAAAAACTTACACCCATTCTCCCGAACCCACGCGCATTCATGGTTGGGAACCGCAGCATGACCCTCCGACTTGTAGAGGTCAGACATTTTGTAGAACATTTAACATAAACAACTATGAAGGACATAGTTGAATTTGCGGATGCGAATCAACCAATATACTGCATTGCTTCCCATGCTTACTGTTTGAAAAGGCAGAGACACAAGCTGGACCTACACTGGTTGACAAACCTACGCCATCTATCGCAAGAAAACAAATAAATTTAAAATAAAATAGGATTAAGACGCTAGTTATGCATGTGGACGCTCTTCTGGATTTATCACTCCTTGGCTGATAGAAATTAGACAACTGGTTGATGTTTTTAGACTTTTAAAAGCTATAATGATATTAAGAAAAAGCACTATGTTCTTTAAAAGAAAAAATTGGCTGCATTGTTCTGTGTTGAGTATGATCAAACGCCAGTCAAACACCTGCTTTAGAGTTGCCCACGGGAAATAGTACAAAAGGACTAGTATAAAAATGATGTGCAATTATATAACTTTTATTTGTGGTTTTCAAAGATGTGAACAATGTGACATTATGCGTGCGCTCTATTGCTTGAATATGACGTCAGGAACATTGCTGCCATTGGTATCGATTACACTAAACAACACTGAAATTTGCACCTGACCAAAAATAGGCGATTCTAATAGATTTCTAAGAATGAATTTCAGAACTGAAATCCGTTTTGTGGTATCACCTAACATTTTTTAGATATTGCCCTTTTTGTGATTTGCGAAAATCCGCTGCGCTACGCCGCTCCTGTCGCTGCAACCTTTATCGGTCGGCTCACCCTCTCAACATCTGTTGTCATTCAAGACTGGTAAGAGTTTTATTGCAGGCAAGGTAACATCAGCATTTTGAAAAGGATCTTAAAATATGACTTCTTTGGAAGGTCCTAAGAGGGATGCAGGCGGCATCTACCGATGAAGATACTGGAGCAATAATAGCAAAACTCCACAAGAATGGCATAATGCTGTTTGTCTTTAGACGAAAGCTGACTATTCTTCAGTCGACCCTCCTCATCCTCTGTGGCTAGAAGAATTCCTTACCATGTTCACTACTGCGCGTCATAAATCCTTGTGTCATGTTTGGAACGAGCAATAGTTGTATACAAGTATCTGTCTCAGCACAGTGCAGTGAACGTTGTGTTCTTTGAAGTGATACGTTTTTGTGGACTACGTTAAAAAAAGTTATATACTTCAAACTCTTTTTAACTGCGTTTTCTTGCATACTACAGACACTGACAGCAGTTGTTTATTTATATACAGATATTATTGTTTTGAAATGTCTCGCAAGTGTTTAAAATCTGCAAACCTATTTTGTTATATCTGTGGCAAATTTACGACAAGATCTCAGCGAAAATCTTTTAACTCCTAAGGTGAGAAAGGCTTAGGAGTTATATTTTGGGTGTAAAACTGGGGATGAAGGGAAGTGGTGGGCACCAAGTACATGTTGCACTAGATGTTCGCGATACCTTCAGGGGTGGTTAAATGGCACTCATAAATCAATGCCATTTGCTATACCAATGATTTGGAGAGAACCAAGGGATCATATTAGATTGTTACTTCTGTTTAACAAAAGTATCTGGTTTCTCTTCAAAGTCAAAACATGCCATAGAGTATCCAAATATTCCTCCGGCTATAAGACCTGTACCTCATGACAATTCCCTTCCAGTTCCTAAGCCACCTGACCTATGGATGTTAGATGATGTACCTTCAAATGATTCTCCCGAAGAAGAACCTGGCCCTTCAGTATGCAATACCAGTGAACTAGATTTCCAGTTACCAGAACCTCAATCTAAACCTCATTTGATTTCCCAAACCAAGCTGAATGATCTAGTAAGGGATCCTGATTTAACAAAAACCCATTCCGAACTTTTAAGCTCACGAGTGCAATACTGGAACTTGCTTCAGCCTGGAGTAAATGTAACAGCATTCAGAAAACGTGAGCATTCTTTGACATCATTCTTTTCACAGAAAAATGGACTTGTTTATTGTAATGATGTTAATGGATTCATAGAACAAGTGAGTGACAATTACAAGGCATCCCAATGGCGTCGTTTCATTGATTCGTTAAGTTAAGCTTAAAGGCAGTTTTATTACATAATGGTATCTCTTATCCTTCCTTCACTATAGCTCATGCTGTCCAGATGAAAGAAACGTATGAGAATTTTAAGATAGTTTGAAAGCTATAAACTATGTAAAGTATGAATGGCAAATCTGTGGAGATTTAAAGGTTATAGGGTTACTCCTGGGAATGCAGAGTGGTTTCACCAAGGTTTGTTGTTTTATATGTGAGTGGGACAGTCGGGCTAAAGAAAAACATTATGAAGTAATTGAGTGGCCTTTAAGGAGTGCTTTAATACCGGGAGAAAAGAGTGTTAAGTATGAAGCATTAGTTAGCAAAGACAACATTTAGCTAGCGCCACTTCACATTAAGTTAGGCTTAATGAAAAATGTTGTAAGCACTTTGAGCAGATAAAGCAGGGTTGTTCGGTATTTGAAAGAAAAGTTTCCAAGAATAAGCAAAGAAAAATTAAAAGAAGGTACTTTTATTGGCCCACAAATACGCAAATTGATGGAAGACAGGCATTTTGAAGTACTATCCAAAAATGAGAAAGCAGCATGAGTGGGATTCAAGACAGTGTGCAAACATTTCCTGGGAGATACAAAAGCTGACAACTACAAGGAAACACGCTAAAGGCATATAAACATTTAGGGTGCAATATGTCCTTAAAAATACATTTTCTGCACTCGCACTTGGACTTCTTCCCTCCCAACCTGGGGGCTGTGAGTGATGAGCACAGAGAACGGTTTCCTCTGGATATAAGTGCCATGGAGAAGCGATACAGCGGAAAGTAGTCACCCAGTATGTTAGCTGACTATTGTTGGCAGCTAATAAGGGAGGTTCCTGATGCCAGCTACAAGGGATAGTCTTCTCAATTTTTTTTAAAAACTGTGAGTAAAATTAATAATATTTGTAAGTTTTTGCATGAAATTACAAAAATATTGCTTGTAGCTCACTTTAACTGAAATTTATGGATTCTGCATACTTGTTTCGTAATAATGGCTGACCTGTATGAAATAATTCCACCTAAAGATTGATTACAATAATTTAATTAGATCTGTTTTATGCATTTTTAAAAAAAATTGAAACCAGTTTCTCCAAAAAACGGTACGTGATAGGGAACTTTGGATTTCAGATCTGAATTCAGCATAGCTAATATGTACAAAATCACCTATTTTCGTTCAAGTGCAAAAAAAAGTTAAATTTGTTGTTCAGTGTTATTGTTGTAGGTGGTCGCGGAAGCTTCTCATAACATGCTGAATTATTTTAAATGGAGTAACCAGAATTGATTCTCTGATTGCCATTTTCAGTTCCTCTATAATGTGTAGTCGCCAGTTTAATATCTCTTTTGGGACAGATTCAAAGGGGAAAAAAGTCTAGAAACTGTCAGATCTGGAGACCGCATGGGCCACGGGATATTTCCAAATTGTGATCTTATCCGGTTTGGATGAAAATAGTGTAGCATAGTTATCGTAACTCAGACTGTTGTTTCATCTTGCTCAAAACATGTTGTGTTAAGGTGATTAGTTCCTCTTAGATACGGAATGAAGAACTGTTCAATTGCGTTACGATACCGCTCCGCGATCGTCCTCAAAGAAATATGGCAATTGAAGCTTCAATGGCACACCAGACGACTCCTTTTTGACTATGTAATTGTTTTTCAAACAGAAGTTGTGCGTTCGTGCCAGCATAGCAACAGAGATTTTTATGATTAACAAATCCTTTTAGATTAAAGTTCGCCACCTCTGACATTAACAGAGAAGAAGGAATTGTCTCATCTCGGTGTAACATTCTTTTTCAAGTTGTGGAAGACTGCAGCCTACCTTCCTTATTTACAACTCTAGACTCTTGACAGACATGCAGTTAATATGTTTCGAACTTGAAATTTACCTTAACATTTCTACGCAAGGTGGCGCGGGATAATCGCAGTATTCTTGCATGACGACAAACTAATGGCTTCGGTCTTTGCTGCATTGCGAACCGGACTCGCTATATTTTTGGGTGTAAATTTTATTTTTGTGTGTCACTGTGTTTCATATTGACGACCGAAACTGCTTTCCCCTACTGGATATGATTCTTCTACCCTGAAATCGAAAATAACGGCCTTCCCCTGTGCTTTAGTTCAAGCTATACTACAATAGTACTCACGAAACAACGAATAGTGCTGTTATTACGAACACAGTATGTTTCCTAAGCACAAATTCAAGTATCCAGCGATAAACGATCATAGCAAACTAAATGTGTGATTCGTGTCGAAAAAACAAAAATTTTCTTCTTCTTCTAATTTAAAGACGACATGATATTACTGGTATACTCATTGGCATCTGATTTACCCATCTTCAATATTACGTGAAAATTCCCATATCCAAAAAGCCTAAGTAATCCTAAATTATATTTTAATTTTGCATTTACGGATATGATTTATAAGGTTTTAAATACGTTTATTTGGTCATATTGAATCAGATTGGTAATTTTAATAGCCCCAGAAAAGCCTAATTTGTACCATTCTGATAGCAAATTATTATTTTCTTGATCATTAAATACTCATTCAAATAAAATGTGTTCTAAATTTCCAAAACTTCCATATAAACCTTAATTATTAAACGTTTTACCTAATTTATATTCAAAATCTGAAGTGAGAGCTACTTCTAATCTTATTTATGAAATAGTCTTAAGATCTTCTTTCTTGATATTGAATTTACAGAACCACGGTTTATTATTATTACCTATTATTATTATTATTATTATTATTATTATTATTATTATTATTATTATTATTATTATTATTATTATTATTATTATTATTATTATTATTATTATTAAGTAAAGCTTAGTAAAATCCAGATTATGAAGAAGTTCAGCACAACATTTATTAAAAATAAAGATTATTGCATCCTTTATAGGAAATGGATCTAATGAAGGGATACCTTCATTTCTTGCTGATTTCACCAAAATGTCTGATTTTTCATTACCAAAATATGTTTATGGCCTGGGATCCAAATATATGTAATTGTTATTTTCTCAGGTTGAGCTTGATAAATTAAAAAACTTAATTTCCACTTCGAAGAGGCTTATATTTTTCTTTATAAAATGTTGCAGTTCCAGAAGAGAAGATTTATTATCTGTAAGCATAATATTAAATTTATGTTTTTTGAAAATTTGTATTGCTTTCTTAATGGCCAACATTTCAATCGAATACACTGATTATTTATCCAACGTTGACTCATTTAAATTATGATGATATACTGCCGCTCCAACGTCTTCTGATATCTTTTTCTTAACCCCAGTGAAAAATAAATTATATACTTCCTTAGGAAATCTCCGGTGTACTTTCAGAAAGTGTAAGTTATAATATGACTCTATGTTGAAAAAAGTACTGGTATCAATATCCAAGTTATTGATGATCTTTCAGTCGACACGGCATCTTAGGATAACGAGGATTAATAGCTAAATTTGATAAGTTATTATATTCAATCCAGGCACCCAATTGTGATCTAAATTCACGAAGTTTAAACTTATCCATAGAAATCACGTTACTAATTTGTAAGAAAATAAGAAATAGTCTATCTTCAAAATAATTGAACAATTTGGATTCTAATTTATAATTCAATATAGGTTGTCTACAGATAATTACTAAATCCAATTTATTTTAATGTGCGTTGTGTAGATGGATTACCTCTGATACCTAATATAATTTAGTAATATCATATACTGCTGGATTAAGTTTTCGAAGAGAACTTTGTAATGGACTATACATTATTATACAACCATATTCTATTACTGATTTGATAAGCATATTGAACAAAATTATTATAGCTTGAGGAAGAGCTTCTTAAGAGGTGCCTAAAATTTAGCGGAATATATGAGAGATACTTCTGGCCCTATTGACTAGATAACTAAAATGACTTTCCCAATTCAGTCTATAATACAAATTAATTCCTAGAGATTGTACTCATTGATTTGGTTGAAGGATTTCATTTCATACTTTCAGAGACAAATTGGGTACAAATCATCATTTAATGCATTTTCTCTTTTGAGAATTGATGTTAAGTCCCAGTTCTGCTAATTGATGGATATAGTTATTAACAAAATCAATAAACTCCTCATTATTTATTTTAACTCATTCAAAATCAATATGTTGATAAATGAAGAATATCATCTATATAAAATAGGAAATTTTGTGAAGCTGAGATCATAAAATACAATTGAGAAATAAATTGAGTTTTATTTATAGACGCCCTTTAACTGCTGTGGTCCTTGGTGTCCCATTCTATATTGGGCGTGAAAGACGGGTAATTTTAATCAGAGGCCTCTTTATCAGGCTTGAGGTTCCGTAAATCTACAAAACGGGACCACCGGCTTTACTTTCCCTCCGAAGGAAGCCATGCTAAGAATGTTTATGCCCGTAAACACCTATCGTCCTCCGTCAGGATTGAAATCGCGACCTCGGGAACTAGAGGCTAGTATGGTAACCACTACACCACCGTGGACGGCTAGATAAATGAGAGCTGTACAATTATGTAAAACTGGACGGAGTGGAGATCCTTGCGGGACTCCTTTTGAGGTAAACGTTTGTAAAGAATTATAAAATTTTGGATGAAGCTGAAGCTTTCTCTCCGTTAATAGTTGTACGTAAGAATTATGACATTTTGGCCAAATTTAACTTCTGCAAATTCAGAATTGAAGGAGTTTATTGTATCACAAGCACAAGAAACACACAAAGTCGTTGTAATGCCTTTTTTTATAAAGATTTAAGAACTTCCAAATTTAGTATACTCAGACTCTGAGATGTTCCATATCCTAAACGAAACTCATTGATTTCTTGGCCAACTCCATATCTTTCCATGAACAATTTAATTCTTTAAGCCAGGAGTATTTCTAAGATTTTTCGAAAAACATGAGATAATACTGCAGGTCTATAATTTTCTTCACAGTTTTTGTTCTTACCTGGATTTTCGATAGGCATATTGAAAAATGTTGCCATATCTTCGGAATAATAGCATTATGAAGAATAAAATTATTTCAATGGAGTAATAAATGAAGATATTCTATTCAAAACGTTTTAATCATTTTATTTTTAATTTCATCTGGACTTGACATGAAGACTTTTTTGTCCTTTGATAGTTCCCTGAAGCTCATTGAAGATAAAGTTATTGTTTAACTCTCTATTTAACTTTTCTAAAGTTAATTGGTTTCTGCATAGTCTGCAATAATCTGTGGGGTATTACAGGAAACTGAAGCAGGTGAAAGTAGATTAAGAAATTTATTTTGCAAACAATGGCTATCCGAAATTGGAAAAACAAATCACGCTAACATGCATTGCTAGCAGCAAGGTAGGCAATAGATAATATAGTATTTTCCATGGCCAACTCTTTGTATTCAGGTGTCTAATTAATTTTACCTCAGCTCTAAATGCCCTGGTTAAGGAATACATAAAAAGTGTTGGAATATTTAAGGGTACTTCAAACGACATCCAGAATTTTTCCCTAGAATTCGTGTTATTTGTATGACGCCAAAAACTATCTAAAATACCTAATAGTGATTTTGTATCTGTGGTAGCAGATGAAACAGTCTCATCTAAATGTCAACTTGTCGCAGTACTGCGTTTCATGTTACGTACAGGAGAACTGGTTGCAATATTTTGGAAATGTATAAATCCTTATGTTAATGACACTGCTTCTCTGGCTCCCTGTATCAAAGATGTACATGATGCTGCTGTCAAAACAAGAAAGAAGAAGTAGTGTCACAAAGATATATAGGTGTCAATGGCATGAATTGTCAGATGCAATTAATAGACTCTCGTTCAGCTCAAAGGGTAGCAGTACTGGATGACGTCGTGAGCAAAAGTGTTCCTCACGGTTCATCTAACCGGTGTAATTTATTCAAGAATTATCCCCACAGTCAGTGCGCCTGGCATGTCATTCTAGAGTGTCTTTAAAAGCTGAAGATGACAGTTCTCAGGCAACCCCATAAACCAAGCATATGGGCTACGCCATTAATTTTGATTGGAATAATTTTATAAAGTAGTTCCTCGTATGAATATTTTATAGTCAATTATAAAAATGCAAACATAATCCTTTTTAACGAAGAATACTGTGACATAATTTAAAAATTATATTTTCAAAGATAAGATACCAAATTGACAGACAATGTCGTGAAATTGTTCAGTATGATCTAAGAATGAAATGCTTTATTCAGACATTTTCAACCTTCTTTTTGTAGTTACTGTTTGTCGCAAAATTTTAAAAAGTTGTTTAAAGTATACACGCAGATTCATCTTAAAGCCCTCACAGCTTAGACTCTAATGGTTATAGATATGTGGTTGAAGTCTCTTTTTAAAACTATATAGTACGCTTTAACAATTATATGCAATACAACATGTGGTAAAAAATATGCATTTATCATTTTCATAATCATATATATTGAGTTTCTCAACGGCCCGCAACGTCTATGCTCTAAAAACGAAGTACTATTGAATATGTGGCCATGATTTGTTGATGTACAGTGAGAATTTCAAAGTGGGTTCTCAACGGAATCATATTTAACTTTAATTGTAACAGAGAGTATGCACTAACCATATGAGGAATGCTACCTTCAATGAATAAATTACATTTTAGGCATTCAGGTTACATATCTAAAGTTGTAAACCTTACTTGATTTTCCTCAGTAATTTTTGTTTTGCCTTATCCATTTCTAACGGGGTTAGAAGATAAATATTGGCAGTTGGTGTTCGTGAATCTAGCTTGAACACGTTGAAAATTAATAAATTGGTCAGGACTGTACGAGTTTTTGAGGATAGGCAAACAATTCTGCAGATCCGGCGGCGTGTAGAAAGGAAATTTCCAGTTCTTCTTCTTCCTCTTCACTTCAAAGAGTACATCCTAATCACGATTGTTCGTCATATAAGCACGCCACAAATCCAGTTATGCATGTGTTCAAATGGAACCTGGTCAATGTAATCGCTGAACAATCTCATTGAATGCATTACGCGTTTTTTCAGAAACTAAAAAATTGTTGACTTGCAATTTTTCTGGAGACAAATGGAGAAATGCGTGATACTTTTGGGTCTTCGATATAGTAACAGTATCACCGGATCTAGCAGTCTTCCTTCAAGGCATTTTTATTCTTCTTCCAATAAAAGAAGTTGATTGTCGGTATATTGTTTACTATATAACAAGTATATAGTACATCTGTATTTCATTAAATGAGACATCGTGTATTTTTGAGGAAACGAAGAACTCTGAAAGACATACACCAATACAATATCAGGTTCCAAATAATCAAAAATAATTTTGCTTAGAATAAGGCTGGCTTACAATAACTGAGAACGTAACCAGAACGATAAAGTTAAAACACATGCATTGAAATGTGAGCGTTCAAAATTGACAGGAAGCTTTACCGGCTCCCGGAAAGGCAAAGAAGATGCCCAAGTGTTAATGTTCTGATTCTCGTTCCCGGACACCGCACATTCGATCCATGTTGTACATATTAGACTCTTCACTGTATACATTATTCTAGGCGGCTGTGACATGAAACAGCCGCTACACTAATCTAACTGCAAGCTGGAAAAATAAATCTTGAAGAAATTCTGGCATGTGTGCGTCGTAAGCTCTCATCTTGGCGCCCCCAGATCCACTGAGCGTTGGTTCTTTTTAGTGAACTGTCATCTATGGTTTGTTTACATGCAACTCAAAACTGGCTATTGCCTCATAAGTAAAAGCAAAAGATCCAAAGAACAGCAAAAATGGTAGAAATTAATAAAGAACAACAAAGAAATTTGATGTACACCATTAATAAACGAATGAAAGCTTGGTACGACTAGAGGAATCCAAAATACTAATTCATCAGCATCTAGATAATATTTACTCTATCGAATTTAGATTTTGTCTAACCCGCGTTATGTTGGCTGAATTGAAAACAGGTGAAGAAACTTCACTGAGCAGTTAAAACACATGAAATCTCAACGCGCAAAAGCGACTTTCCATTTTGTTATCACTATTGTAATATATATGCATACCCTTTCTCGTTACAGGGGTATTGTGAACTAAACCTTTGTATGCTGCTTTACTTCCAGTTCTCGATTCGTTGTGGTTACCTTTCTCGGGTTATTGTAAACCATTAAACAATAAATGGATCTGCTGTTGCCATCATCTGGCGACACCCTGTATTATCCAACTTTCTCGATAGCATAAGAGCTCTGTTCTGGGCGACCGTTATTAGCCGGTACTCGTGGGACCTTTATGGAAACTTTAAAACTAAAAAGGAATGATACGGAGCTTTTAATTGGGTGAGAACAGTCATAAAATAAACAAATGGGCAAAACTGGTCATCTATGAGTAGACTACGCCTGAAAAAAGCAGTCTGGTGTACGAAGAAGTCTAAAAAGAAAGATCAGGGATGCGAGGAGAACTGGAGACGGTTCGCAATCAATTAAGATCTTCTCCTTCGCGCTTATATAAGGCAAATACCTTAGTTAATAATGCTAAGAAAGTAGTTCAGTTTTAACTAGTAGCACTGCAAAGTAGCCTCTGCTATTTTAAACAAGAAGCTGGCGGAGAGAACTATTGATGTAGCACTCATACAAGAACCTTAGACGCACAAGGGCACAGTAAGGAGAGTAAGCTGGACTGGGAGTACATTGTTTACCCCAATCACTGATAATCGAAGAACGTGCACCTATGCTGGAATGGTTTAACTGCATTATAACATGTAAAGTGCTCTTCTAGGGATTATATCGTTTCTGAAACATCCTTCATAGTAGGGGGCCGGAAGAGACTCATAGTGTTCTCATCAGGGTACCTACTATATGATAAATTTTATTTGCGTCGGAGGCGATGAGGAACTTGGTGACTAACTGTGACCAGATGTATAATGAACTCATCATAGGTACTGATACCAATGCTCTCTATGATTCATGGGGCATAATTGACATGAATCCAAAAGAGAGCAATTGTCAGAATATTTTGTAAGTACAAAGTTAAATATATTTAAGAAAGACAATGACCAACTTTTGCATTGACCTACTCTTTGCAATGGCCTTCTCAAAGAATGGACGTCATTAATATCACGCTAAGGACTACAGTTATTGAAGACCTAGTTTCTAATTGGCATATATCTTCAAATGTTTCCACATCTGATCACAGACACATGTGCTTTAAGATTAGATCAGCTTATTAATCCTGTGACATTAAGGAACTCGACTATTGATTGGTACGAGAACAAAAAGGACCTTTCGGCATTAATATTGGGGATGTCCAAGAATGTTAATTGAGTACTAGAAGTGGAGTTGGCCGCTATCCAGCTGCAGCAGTTCCTTCTGCAATCTTACTACCACAATTTTCCGCCTAAGAATGCATGCTCACCAAGGCTGGCTGCTTGGTGTTCTAGAAAGCTTAGTAAACTTAGGAAGAAAGAAAGGAGACAAATTAAGATTGTAAGAAGAACTTACATGCGGGCCCCTTACCAGGAAGCACTAACCTGTTACAAAAACCAACCAGTAAAGTCAAAAGGCATTGATAGGGGCTGCACTGCTAGGAGATAGAAGAAATTCCCACTGGTTCAAGAGTTATTAAATTCATAGCTAAAGATGCCAATAAAGTAATTAGCACTATTAAGCTGCATGATGCCAATTACACTCAGTCTGTACGGAAACGCTGTCAGTGATTAACCAATCGACCGGGACAGATCAATCTGCGTCCTGCGTGTCGTGACGAGAATGACTATAACCTGATCAAAGGAATGATCACAGTATCTAAATTAAGATATGCAGAGACGAAGGCATGTCTTCCAATAAACCTTTCCCCCTTTTTTTAAAGCAGTAGAGATATTGTTTGATAAACATTTAAGGAACAGTGTACTGGGGAATATTCAATACAGAGATACAAATTTGCCTATAAGTTTTGAGAAATCGCGGAAACAGCGTGCATCGTAAAATATCTCCTACAGACAAGTTATTGGCGTCTAAAGAGATTGACATTGGAAATTTCTCTATATAGAAGGTGCCTTTGATAAGACTTCCTTTAAAGTAATTATGAAAGACCTTCAAGAACATGATGTACCACCGATGTACCACATTTTATGTTAACCAATAGGAAGCTGACCTTCAATATATTTACGGAGTCGCTAGATCTATCTGCTGTCAGGAACTGCCCGCAGTTAAGGGTCCTTTCACTCATGCTTTGTAACCTGGCGGTGGATGAATTATTGCGGCTACTCAATGTTGCCGGTTTTCTTACGGTTGGATTTGTGGACGATATTACTAATATCGTCAAAAGAAAATTTTCTAATACTCTTGCTGAGTTACTTCAATCTGCACTCAAGAAAGTTGAACGTCGAGCGAAGGAACCAAGCTTTCCGACAATCTAAGTAAAATAGTAGTGATAGTCATTATCAAAATGAAGACTATCGGAACCTTAAAATAATTTATTATTTGTTAAAGCTATACCATATTCATCACAAGTTGAATACTCTGGTCTTCGTTTAGACAAGAAACTGATTTGGAAATACCATTTTGTGGTCAAATCCCACAGGGACTTGTGGACCTGCAGAAGCCTGTTTTACAAATCATGAATACTAAAACTCAAAGGGATGAATTGGATATACTGCACGATGGTTAGACTCCGTTTCTCTTACGCTGCACTGTATTGGTGGCCAAGAGTTAAATTGGGGCAATGCAAATTTGAGCCCAGGAAGTTTCAAAGAGTGTGTTGCATTGTCATTACAGGTGCATTGAAACTACCTCCTGCAACCACGGGAGGCTGTTGGAGCTCTCACCCTTACCCGGGTCGGGACAGAGGCCTCTGGGACATTCCATAGGTAAAAATATCAAATTGGCGCTCTCCTTAATGAGTACTTAGATCTACTCTTAACTACCCTGGGACAAAAAAAATCTTTAGAATACTCAGTGTAAGGATCAAAATTTTGAAACCAAAATTTTTTTCCCAAATCTTTCACTGTCTCTTATCCTAAACGTAGTAGTGGAAATGGACAGGTTAAACTGAAGAAAATTAAAGTCCAATCTCGTATACTGGTTGTTCTAAAACTCGATTTGTGGCAGGGGCTGAATTGTATGGCAATGGTACCAAGTTTTTATTTGTTTTGGGGAACTTACTACGGTCTTCCAGGCAGAGATATGTGATATTTAAACTACTACTTGGGAAAGTGCACAAGACATTATAGAAATAGTGGTTTCTTATACTCTCAATAGTCAGGCAGGCCTGAAGTAGTGATAAACCTCTATAACCGCTTGGTTAATCTAGGTTGGTTTTAGAATGCTACGAGTGCTATACGGCACTGATTACCCACAATTCAGTTCAGGTAAAGGGGTGCCGGGGCATGTGGAGTTTCTGAGCAATTAAATAGCAGATGAAGCTGCTAAGAAGGGAAATGAGCAACCTTTTATTGGACCTGAACCAACACTGGGGCTGTCATCAGGATCAGTTAAGCTGGCTATCAGGAACTGGTTGCTCAGAGAACACGAGAAATGCTGGAACTCATCCGTAAGTTTCAGGCACTCCAAAGCTCTCGTACAGAGATTGGACTGATGCAGTTCGCTAGAACTACTAAAAGTGGCGAAAAGCTCTTATGGGTTACGGGTCTCTTAACAGGACACTGCGCTTAAGAGGGCACCTGCACAGGGTGGAGAACAAGTAAATCCTACCCGTAGACGGTGTCAATAGACAGATGAAACAGCTGCTCATCTATTGTGCAAGTGCCCAGCACTTGCTCACCAAAGAGCAAATCCTTGGAGCAATTGGAGGAGCTTTCAACCATCACGGTTCAGAGCCCGATTCAGTTTATTCAGCCTCTAGTTCCCGAGGTCGCGGGTTCAACCCGGCGGAAGGTGGTGGATTTTTTTCGGACGTAAAAACCCTTAGCATGGCTTCCTTCAGAAGTAAAGTGTAGCCGGTGGTGCCGTGTCATAGATTTACCGCACCAAAAAGAACCTCAAGCCTGTTAAAGAGGCCTCTGAATAAAATTACCGGCCTTTCACGCCCAATATAGAATGGGACGCTAAGGACCACTGCTGTTAAAGAGTGTCCATATATAAAACTCAACTTAATTTAATTTGAACGTCAGGCTTCTGTATCGTTAACAAAACTAGGGAGGTGCGCAATACATCTGCAACTGTCACAGTGGAGGGAAATTTTCGCCTATCATATTAAACTAAATTAAAGTAAAGTAAAACTGTTGTTACTGATTTGTCCCAAAGAAAATTTTCGGCGTCATCCCAGGTATGACAAATCGCATACTATTATAACCTCATTGCAGCCAATCTATTATGTTTGCTCGGAAAAAATTGGTTCGTGTTTTGCAATAAAATTTTGCCACTTCGGAACTTTCGACTTTTTTGAAAAATCTTCGGCAAAGTCCCCTGTACATTTGATGCTGGCTTTAAAAAATGCAAGGTCCACAGGCAGCCACTGCTTGTAAGTGATACCTTCAAAAATGTCTTTTCCTAAACAATCAAGTGAAGTAGCTGCAAAGACTTTCACTGGGTTATAAATCACATTCATGTAGTCAACACCCTATTTTAGGAGAACTGTACATAATTTTGAACAGGCAAGTTTTCGGTGATACATTATTACAACCTTAAGAAATTTTATTGAGACTTGCTCCACAATTTTCGCATTTTGGAGTATAGTGCGCATACAAACACGTGTGTTATCCCCTTGCAATTGACCGTTCTTTGGACAACTAAACAATCTTAAAGAAACTTGTATTTTGGATAGGAAATGTTGTCTTGAAGAGTTCGTAAACTTCTTTCAGATGTGCAATATTCAATCAGTTTTGCTCAAGAGTTTTAGTTCCATCTCTTCTTTTGACTGATGCACAGTCTTTCCTTCCTGACATTTGTCTGTTGACCTCATTGCTGAAATAAAGCTCTCTTACAATATTAACTGTGTCTTCTGACAGGCTTTTACTTCGCTTCGAATTGGCACAGGATAAAATGCCTCTGTATTCATCTAGAGATTTTGCCCTTTAGCTGAATAAATAGTAACATTGAATTCATTATCCATCCTTTTAGTTGAGGAATTTTGCAGTAAAGCAGTAACAATTTGAATCTTTTCAACATGACTATTGACAATATTGACTTATTGTTTAGCTAGCTAATTAACTGTTATTCTGTCACACTACACTGGCACTCTACCTAGTTATCTACACTGTCGCCCTGAAAAAAACGAATTTTTGTACGTACGTTTAATTTCTTTTTTTTGTTGATTTTCTCACTTTCTTCTTATGTAAAGGACTTTCCCAGAAACGACAGCAATGCATTAAAATGACTGAGTGACTCACTTGTATTTACATCATCATAATTAACATTATCATTATCATTATCATCATCATCATCATCATCAGGATCCTGGTGAAGTGCAGGAAGAGGCTGAGAAATAGTCTTCGTTCCTAATAACTTTCTGCAAGGTGTATTCACAGGAGCATAATTTCAATTTCTGTTTGAGGGATGGGGCTTAGGATTATCATAAGCAGTTTTCCGAATTTTCATATTTAGCTTAAAATGTGTTTATTCCTTATTTCTTAAATGTCAAATATATTAAAAGGTAGTTGCAATATTTCTTTTGGAAGAACAATAATGAGTAGCCTATTTCTCGTGACAGGGGACAGTTGCCCCCTTGCCTCCTAAATGACATCCCTATGTATATACTTCCATCCCCATATTTTTGATGTCATTATTTAAAGTGTTCATCCAGTAAGTTAAATTCCTTTCGTAATATGGCAGTGATTGTAATTATTATATGAATTGCAGCAATACTTTGATCAATGACTTTACTCCATTGTCCATGGATTAATTTGCAAAAAAGTGTCTTATTTTTATGATAGGTACACAAATGTTTTATTCTAGGTAACACATTTACTAACATATTGAAAAGAAAATAACATACACAATGTGAAATAGTTCATATATTACGATATAGAAGATGCACGCTCAACCAGTTACTATGACAGTCACAAAGGAGTCGCTGAGACTAGAACTGTGAGCAATTGAGCATGACTTCAACTGCACAAGATAGAACAATCTGGAACACGTTTACTGAAACCTTACAGTCCATTATAGTAGACTTGGAGAAATGATACCATTTGTCCCAGCAGTGCTTGTTGCAACATGCTCTGTAATCTCTTTATGTGCTAAAGTGTGTCTGGTTAAAGATGTTAAATACAAACAATCACAGATTATTATTATTATTATTATTATTATTATTATAATTATTATTATTATATTTGCCAATCAGAACATATTCAACATATTAATGTATAAGTACTCTGCATCTGAGATATTTCATTTATCTTTAGAATTTAAGTAAAGCATGATACCATTTAGGCTCCACTTTGAAACTATACTTAAAAGATGGATAAATATTCCACCGCGTTTTCAAAAGCGTTGGAATAGCGGGTTTTTGGGAAACTCAAAATATTTTTTTTTTTTAAATCCGTGTTTCTTTTTGTACCTAAGCCGTCTAGTTGCGTATCAGATGTATAACCTTTCAAATGAGACCTCAACTACTACTCCAGTACGGCGGGTTTTACTGGGCCGCATGCAAGTTTTTAACTACTTCTGATATTTTGCGACAGGTAGATATAATTCACAAACGGAATGTTTAAAAATTCTAAAAAATAATGAAAATGATTCCCTTCCTGGTATGGAGACATATTTTAAGTTCCGTGAAAGGTAAGATCCAATGGTAAGGTCCAAAAATGTTGTTTGTTAGTTGACTTGACATGGGATGACGCAGTAGTAGTAGTTATCATCATCATCATCATCATCATCATCAAAGGCAATTTTGAAATAGTAGAGGGAGTTTTAAAGCATGTCAAAGGGATATTTCACTGACACTATACTGCAACACTGTTACTTAGAATACAGAATGTAATAAAAATTGTTATATCTTATGCAGAGTAATCAAGTTATTGTCAGGAAATTATTTAAAATAACATTTTTGAGCTTGCGTGCCCGTGATACTGTTAAACAATATTCGCTCAAAGATTCACTGTCAGTTTTAACCTTAAAGTTGCGGGGACTGGGAAGTGACTTAACATGAAATTCGTTCTGAAGCTTGTTGTTCTGTGCTTCATGCTGACAGAAGAAGAACCAGGTGGAAAATATATCCATGCACGGTAAGGTTCTATTACACAGAAAGAGTGTCGATTTAAAGGATTATGGAATCGCCATGGAATCTAGGGAGTAAGGGGGAGTAAGCTGTCACATATATGAGTATAATTTCTCCTTTTATTTTTAAGATGTCTTTGCTGTCAGTTTATGCAGATCAGCCGTTACTTGCAAAGGTCGTTGCGTTTAAGTCGAGTGCAGGATATGGGTAATGTATATATGTAGGGAAGTACTAGAGTTATTAATGACTTACAAAACAACACTGCAGTGTCATGCAATACAAGTTATGTGTTTGAAAATTAGGCGCACCGACTTCAGTACATCTACATGTGTTAGGACAGAATTTTCATCCATCACCATAGTTATAGAACATGTATTGCAAAACAATGATATATGCTTATACAATATAGATAATGCAGATACATTTCATATGTATAATTCACCTAACATAAGCAGACATAAAATCGTAGCACACAGCAAACAAGGTATACCCACACTGATTACAGTAAAGGCACCTGCCACACAAATTGTCGGAGAAACAGACAAAGCTGCCACTCTAGTACCTTGGAAGCTGCCAAGTGGTGAGTGTTGCTTTCCCGCAGTGATATTACTTCCTGCCCAAAGACGAAGACTAGACCTTGCTCTGTATGTGAGAATTTGAGGAACCTGTGATAAGGGATATTTGAAAGGTTTTGTAGGATGTCTACTGATACTGAATAGACTGGAAATATACTTGAGATTTTTTTTTACATACTGGATATATTAAAATTATACTGGAATTAGTGATTACATACTGAAAAAATTGCATGAAATATCCATATAACATTGATTTATTTCAGATTCAGTTTAAGGTGATTAGTTCATGGAAGATCTTATTAAACAATTAAATATTTTTTTAATAAGTTATTGTTTTGTATGATATCTGTTTTTCCATAATTTTGTATCTTATAATAATGAGAAACATTTTGATACCTAATCTTTTACCCCTAATTTTTTTTACAATCTATACAATATTTACAGAATTATGAAGATTGTTACATGGGAGGGGATGGGAAGAAGCTAAGGTTAGAAATACAAACTGTGCTATTTCATTCCCCTGTGAATATCAGTGAATGTTTGTAGTTTTAATATGCATAGCACAGGAATTTGATGAAATTATAGTTCTAAGAGGTAAAGGGGGGAATTCGGCATAAAAAAATCTAGAATCTTTAGTTGTACAATAATTTCATAAAGAGTGCAGAGAGAAAGTTTAATTAAATTGTCATTCGAGATTTAAATAGCCACTTGTTGTAGTAACTAATAATAAACACAGTTTTATATTATGACTGTGGAAACAAATAAAACCAGTAATTTTAACTTAGCCACAATACGCATTGGAATACCGCTGCATTTTTACTTAACATGACACAATGCAATACTGGAATTTTGTTAAAGCTTATACTGGAATTTTAAGCCTTCAAGGCAGTAGACACCCTGTTTTGGCATCCCAAAACTTAACTACATATTTCTGTAGATTCAGAATAAAGGTTACTTGGAGCTTTTGATATTGCTTCATTACATTCATCTGGCATTATTTGATTAAATGTCAACTAAACAAATAAATATTATAATTATAAACAGATTTCATTTGTTGCTCACTTCAGTTTGGTTATCATCAAGACTTAAGTGCTACATCATGGCTATCTGTGTATATTCCTTGGAATAAAATGTAATTTGCTTTTGTTTTTGCATGTATTGTCTGTAGAATAACAACTTTAAAAGTCAAAGTCATCCTAGTAAGTATATTCTATTATGACTCCAACATGTGTTCTAATATCCAGGTGTCATAAATCCTTTTTGATTTTGGTCATTTAGTTGAAATTTGACCTGGGTTTAAATTGAGTTTTTTATTTGTGGATGCTCTTTAACTACTAAGGTTCTTAGCATCCCATTCTATATTGTGCGTGAAAGACTGGAAATTTTGCTCAGAGACCTCTATCAGATTTGAGGTTTTTACATGCCGAAATCTACGACATGGGACCATTGGCTTTACTTCCCTTCGGAAAGAAGTCATGCTAAGGATTTTTACACCTGAAAAAAAAAATTCCATCGCCCTCTGCTGGGTTTGAACCCATGACCTCTGGAACTAGAGGCTAGCATGGTACCCCAAGACCATGGAGGACGAACAGGGCTTTACAGTAGTGAATTATCCAAATTGGTTGAGTGGCTCTAGCAATTACCCTATATCACATACATGCACATTTTCTTTCATTACAAAAGTATAAAATCATAGTATTTAGTGTTTTAAGGAGAAAGGAAAAAAGATTTAATACTGCTTATCTGAATTTGATTCATTTGCAACCCGCTTTATTGTTGCAAATGAAAAAATAATGTGATATACATTCACACAAATTTCTCTGTGCTCTTTTGCGTATTAGTCGGTGTATAAATTATTCTTTTGAAAGTTTATTTTCATTTTAATTAAGATAAACCTTTCCGGAAACAGTGGCATTACACATTTCATTATAGAAACTAAGGGAATAATGATAATAAACTGTTTAAGATCTGGATGCCATACGCTGGCCTGAAAATTCCATGCTCTGCATGCAGTTGTGATAAACAACTGAATATCGAAAGGACTTTGAAAGAATGATGAAGTATTGAACAATTCAAACTATTAATAACGGGTATCTCGCAAATGGCTGATGCTGCAAAAAAGTTATTGGAAATAGTGTTTTTTAAAGAGATCTACATTTTTTGTGCACTACATTTTCATCTATCACTTAACATTATACAAGATATACAAAAACCGTTCCGAATGAAGTGGACTTCACAGGCTATTTCTCTAAAATTCAAAATATACATTTTAATTATAATATAAATATCTTTAATATGTGGTATTTTAATCAAAATCATTTTTGAGAATATAAAAATTTTGAAAAATGTTCACATGTCAAGGGTTAGTTTGGGGTGGGGATTTTCTTGAAAATCATGTCACATCTTGGGAAGATACTGAACCTTGAGGCAGTATTTTAATGCCTGAATAATATTAATTGTATTTTTATTATAATTAAATTCAATAACAGCCCACCTTGAAAACAATATGTATTTAATTATTATTTAAATTGTATGTAACTCATTGCAAATACTTATTTTTTATTGAAAACATATTTTATTAATGTTATGTAAATGTTTATATACTCTAATATTGCAAAAACTGTGAGAATAATATGTTTTAGGTTATTAACAATGAGGTAATAATGTAACTTTGTGACAATACTGTGTTTAGAGTTTTGAAAAGTACTGGTTATGAAAAGATCGGTAATGATGTAGTTTCGCTTACAGTTTTGAATTAGCCAATCAAAAGTAAAGAAAAAGTTTTAGTTTGAATGCTTAAATTATGTTGGACTAGAATTAGCCAATAAGAGACTGGAAATACCGAAGCTTTAAGGTTTTTACCGTTGGAATTAGTCAGTTGTGAGCATGATGTTATAGAGTGCAGATGTAAAAAGTCGCAGACCAGGCTTCATAGTGTGCAGATGGAAAAGTCACGAGCAAGATTTTATAGTAAATATATTAAGAATGTGTAAAGTTTCTCATAGTTTATTATATAAAGTGCAGTGTTTTATATATGTGCAAGTATAAAGAAATAAAAAGAAGTGAAATTTAAAAGTAATTCTGTGACGTCTTTAATTTTTTGTCATATCACAACCTGAACAAGACCTTATGTCTCTATAGTTCGACTGAAGCAGCCGAGGAAGTTTTAAAATAATATTACATAAGCTTAATTAATTGAAACCTACGCATAAAGCAACAAATTAAATATAAAAAAAATCTTCAAGTTTCTGCGTAAAAATTACATTGCGCAACATTGTGTAACATTACGTAACATTATGTAACACAAGCATCATCTCCACCACTTCAAATTTTGGCGTCCCAAGCATCTAAAACAAAAATCCAAAGTAACGTTCATACGCGGGGCAAACGCACTAAAAAACTTCAAAGTGGCGCCCAACGTGGGGCAAACTCCACCAAACCAGCTAACAATACTTCAAAGTGGCACCCAACTTGGGGCTTCTCACATCACTATAACAACTTCAAAGTAACTTTCATAAGTGGGGCAGTGGGGCAAACTCCTCCAAACAACCACCAAACCACAATTATACTTCAAAGTGGCATCCCATACGTGGGGCAAACTCCACCAAACCAGCTAACAATACTTCTTCAACCTATACTAAGTTTGATATTTATCCTAATTTTTGTTTTTGAGTTATGCTGTACACACACACACACACACACACACACACACACACACACACACACGCACACACGCACACACGCACACACGCACACACGCACACACGCACACACGCACACACGCACACACGCACACACGCACACACGCACCCACGCACCCACGCACCCACGCACCCACGCACGCACGCACGCACGCACGCACGCACGCACGCACGCACGCACGCACGCACGCACGCACGCACGCACACACCCACCTTTTTCTAAGACTGGTTTTTTTTTTTATTTATTTTTTATTCAGGGGGCCTCAAAAGAAGTACTTCCGGTGAAACCTCGGTATCAAATTTTTGGGTGAAATGCAATACCTTCTCTACCCATTAGTCACGTGGTAGAGGAAGTAAAAAGAAAAGAGAAAGAGAGAATGTGCTGTGAACAAACATTTTCATTTATAGCAAAACTTTGTTATGAAAAAGAACTTTTATCAGAAGCTATATTACAGTCTCATTTACCTAAAGATGCTAATATTAAGCAGTAGATTTGTTTCTCCTTCAGTCTATATTAGATTAGGAAAAACTCTATTACCAGTGTTTTAATTTGATCTGCTTGATATTAACAATTTGCTTGCATCAAACCATGTACCATTTAATTGTATAGTTGGCTCCTCAGAGATGCTATAGTTTTGTAGATATAGGTGTAAAGTCATTAGGGAACAGTGCACTTTCCCATTTAACCATAACATTATTTACAAGGGTCATCCAGAAACTAAGTTCTGATGAGCGATAAAGAGAACAAAATCATCAATAAGTAAGGGATATTTATTGGAATAATTACATAGATTCACTGGCTACTTTTCAACTTAGTCACCACCATTGTTGAAACATTTATTGTAACGGTGCACCATCGATTGTATGCCCAAGGAATCTGCTGCCAATGTCCGGAGCCACAAAGTTACTTCATTCTGCACCTCAACGTTATTGTGGAAAAAGATTTTCCTGCCAGAAAATGCTTCATGAGACGAAAGAGATGAAAATCACTTCGGGTGAGTTCGGGGCTTTAGGGTGGATGGTCGAAGATCTTCCATCCAAACTAATTCAATACATTTCGTGTGGCGTTGGTGTATGGTGTCTTGCATTGTAATGCCTCTTATCAACATTCCACGTCTCTTGTTCTGGATTGCCCTCCTTAGTTTATGCAATGTCTGACAATACCGTTCAGCATTTATGGTCTCCCCTTGTGGTAAAAACTCGCGTAAGAGGACACCATGACAATTCCAGAAGACAGTGCACATGATTTTTTTGACAGAGGTTGTCTGCTTGAATTTGGTCTTCACAGGTGAGCCATATGCCGCCAATGCATTGATTGTTGCTTTGTCTCTGGAGTGGCATGCAACACCCATGTTCCATTCCCGTGACAATATTGTCGAGAAACTCATTCCCTTTCTCTGTGCATCGCTGTAGGAATTTCAGTGTTGCGGACAGACATCTCCCAGTTGGTGGGAGACAATATTGGAATGGCCATTTTCTCCGGGTACTGTGCGATAACCACTGCCGTCACAAGACTGAAACTGTACTGCATTATTCCCACATACTTCCTCTCTACTCCTGCGCATTCCTATCTGACGGGTGGTGCCATCTCTGGACGCGATCAGGACTTAGTTTCTGGAGGATCCTCGCATCATATCTGCTAAAGTACTCAACATTTCAAATATACAAGATTTTCCCTCCCTTCCTGATTTACTTGTTGGCCTTTTCTGTGTGCAAAAATAAGCCAATGCATATGATAAGAAGGAAGTCTGAAGATAATTCACCACTTTGCTTGAAGTGATCAGTCATAAATTATGGAAGTAATTTTGGAGTAACAAGTGCAAGATCAGCTTAAACATTTCATATAAGAAAAGCCAGATTAACAAGTTTTATATAATCTTCTAAACAGGACTTAGAAACAAAAGAAATAGTGGTTAATGTTGCAGTAATTGTGTAAAATGTAGGACAAAACATTTTGTTTCATACTATCTGGAATTTCATGTTTTTCCGTCTCCAAACCAGTATGGGAAATTTAACTTTTTGGTATACCTACTTTTCATACTCAAACACCTTTTAGTATTCCCTTTACCTGTTTAATCAACAACTTAACTGAAACATATGATTGCGTCCATGTCCAAAATAATATGCAGTACAATATTGAACCAATATATAAAGTATTTTGACTTAGCATGAAACAAAATATTGTACATAACTGCAGCAAAGTGTTTTCTTAGAACTTGTTACAATATTCATCTTACTCATCCTGAAAAAACTCACTTTCGTATGAAGTTATGTAAATAGTGAACTTGCAGTGCTAAAGCCATTATCATAACTTCTAAATGTAGAGTCAACTTGAGCACTTGAATGCTTCACTCACCTGCTTTTTGGTTTGCAGGACATGTACAGTGAGCTTGTGCATTAAGATTTGTTTCAGTGTATGTGATACCATCATAATTACAACAATGTTGGTATTTCATAATATCTGGATGCTTGTAATATAAAATTCTGGCACATCATCAAAGGATCCTGGTATAATCTGTCTAGCAAATGCATGTTTGAGGAACGCTTATAATTGTTTTACAATATAGGACCTTTCCTCCTTGGTTCCTTATGCAGAGTTGCAACCTCTTAACATCAACTCTTTCTAGACTGACTTCTCTCTCTATACAACATGTGAAGCAAGCAACATTCCGCAAAAGACTATTGCTTTCACTGTTATTAGTCATAGTCATTATTTTCACCTGACTGAACGTTATCTGCTGTTTCATTTGTTTAATCCTAAATTTTCCTCCACTGGTCTCCACATTATCACATCCACATTATTAAACGAACTTTTGCACTTAATGAAAAAGACAACTGGAATTTGGAACTTTGGCAACTGATATTCCACATGAAGTCAACATGTGTTTGTCACTTCTGTAAAATCAGGGTTGCTATTGGTCCTCAAGGACAAGGATCGAAAGTTTCCCTTTTCTGGGCCGTGAAGATGGATTTATGACAGTTGTTAGTTGTGGGTAGGGTGCTTTTCCTTTGTGAAGCAACTTCTGTTTGTTTCATGTTTACTAAACAGACTGTAGTGGTAGCAATGCTAAAGAACCTTAACAATTCATACAATAAGAAAAATGTTGTTACAGCATTGCATTATGAAAACTTCGAGAATTATTCATGTAGATCTAGAATTCAACAGTAAATATAGAAAATTGATGAGACAACTTTTATAATTTTCTTGCTGGATTTTAGTTAAAATAGTTTGGAACATGTTTCACAGAGCATTGCTTATATCATCAGCCATTTGTTGACTCACTGAGTTTACTTCCTTTTGCTTTTTTTTTAATAAATTTACAGTTAAAATTATTAATTTCAGAATTTATTGCCTTTTGATCAGAAAAATCTGATGTGTTACACTCACATGACTTTCCCTACTCTTGTACAAACTATTTTTACAAACGCTTATTCTCCATCTACTTCATGTCAATTGAGATAAACATTTGCAGAAACCATCTTATTGCTAATTTTCTTGTAGGTGCAAGGGGAAAATTTTACTACATAAAAAATGTAGATCTCGTTCAAACACACAATATATATCATAAACATTTTTCTTTCTAAAGTGAACCATTTTCAAGATATTCCTTGTTATTTCTTTGAATTTTCCAATACTTGACATGCTAAGAGAATGACATTTTACACATAAGACCAGTTCTAAAAATATTTGACTATTGCTTAAGGCGTACTATGTTCCCCTTGTTGTGTATTTGCAAGGGCAATATAGAAATACAGTAGCCTTTAAGCATATACATATCTCTTAATAGCTGGTTGCTAGGTGCAGCACCATTCCCTTTGCCACAGATTAATACTCTTTGCATATCTAAGACAAAAAAAAAATGAATAAGAAATTCCCATTTAAGAAAATAAGTATTGAAAATTTAAGGGAATAACAAGTAATATCTCGAAAATGGTTCACTCAACAAAAAAAATGAATATGACATAAATTGTGTATTTTAACGCGATCTACATTTGTGTATAGTAAAATTTTGTCTATCGCTTATGGTTTACCAGTTATGCAAAAGTCGTTCACAATGAAGAATACTTTTGGAGACATTCCCAGAAAATTCGAGATATACAATTCATTTGCCATAAAAATGTCTTAAAAACTTATGGTATTTTATTCAAAATCATTAGAGCCATTTTTGAGAAAATTAAAATTTTCGAAAAATGTTCCATGTAAAGGGTAATCTGGGGTGGGGGGGATTTTCTTGAAAACCTTTGTGTCGCATCTCTGGAAGATACTGAACATAAATACCAAGTTTGGTGTTTATCCGACTGTTCGTTTCTGAGTTATGCTATTCACACACACACATGCGCGCGCACACACACGCACACTCTCTTTATGTGCACCTCAAAACATGTATTTCCTGTAAAATCTCGGTATCGAATTTTTGAGTAGAATGCAATACTTCCCCTACTTACTATACGTAGTAGAGAAAGTAAAAATGTGTAAGAAAGCTTTAACTTTGCCGTGGATTTCTTCTGTATTAACTAGCAACATTGTTATATGTATGGAGGATGATTTCTTACCAATACTGATGGGATTTAGCTAGCAAGCAAAGCCCTGTAAATGTTTTGTAATCTTTTAATTAAGTTTAGACTTTCATAGCTGCAATTAGAATCATAATTATAATTCCAAGTTATAGCTCGATGCACTGGTCCTGATTTTAGGAAATCAGTATCGCTTGCACAAAAAGAGAGAGAAAACAAAATGTAAGTGTGGTTAGAGATGAGCAGTGAGTAGTATGTGCACACAACATTTGGTGTATTGAATCGGTCTCACAGATGCAAACTTGCATAGTCCTGGACTTAATACTTGGTAATATTACAGACACAACAGATATAATTTATCCCAATGCCATATTCCTAATGGTGAACATTAGAATGGCTTTGTAAAGTATACAATGAATCACATCCATGATGTAACAGTTTTGAAGAAAAACATAAAAAGTATAAATTGAAAGAAAAAGCAGGAAGTAAACCATATGTAGATTTATATAGTGCAGTAAACTCCTGAGTATCTGCAGGCAGATGACCAAATTATCTACAGTTGCCCACAAAAAAATAAACCTTGATGAAACTATGTATGTATTGTATTACGAGCCATCAACCAGAAAAATATAACAAGAAAGTTCAACACTACTGACAGACTTATTCTGCATTTAAAGCTTACAGGCCTTCTTGGAATTCTCGGAAGGGGTGGCAGTCCCATGCTCTTTTGTCCTGATCATGGCAATTACATTCTTTGATCACATGGTGGCCTTGGCAAGAAACAAAAACAAATTACTGATTTTTTTTCTTCTTCAAAAAACGATAAATCTAAAGAGCAGTGTTATTTTTGTACGGTACAGTATGATAGTGTTTAATTTAGTGTATAAATTATTTTATGGCATTGTACCTTGGCCTCATCATAAGTACACCTTTTTGTTTATGTTCTTTAGTACATAAAATACAACTATTTTTACTGTACTGTACATATTTTCACAGTTTGTATTAAGTTTTATATACAATATAATCAAGATTTTAAGCTAGAACAATTTGTATCTTATTTGTCCCTCATTGTTTTTTTTTTGAATGTCAGTTGCAGTACCTGTGCCACCCAATTCTGTGGTTAATTGTGAGTTTACTGTATAATCACAAATGTTGTAGTTGCATGTGTAACTGAATCTCACAATGCAAGAGGTTCCTTTTGATACTTAATTTTTGTCCTTAATAACTGCACTGTGATATCCTACCACATGTTTGACTTCATTCTATATATTTTTGGTGTATATAAAAGATAAAAATAAACAATCAAATAGTTGTCTCATGTACAGTAAGATTGCATTATTTATTTACTTTTTTTAGTGTAAAATGTTCGTCCCCTTATACAATTTTATTTTTACTCTATAAATAATACAGAGCTGTAAAACTTAAATTAGATTGAATTTTATTTATGGACGCTCTTTAACTGCTGTGGTGCTTAGTGTCCCATTCTATATTGGACGCAAAGACCAGTAATTTTGCCCAGGGGCCTCTTTATCAGGTTTGAGGTTCTTTTATGTGCCATAAATCTATGACATGGGACCATACTAAGAATTTTTACGCATGATAAAATCCATTGCCCTTCGCTGAGTGTGAACCCGTGACCTCAGGAACTAGAGGCTAGCATGGTAACCACCACACCAGGGAGGATGACATACAGAGGTGTAATGGTATGTTTATTTATAATAATTATTTTTGTTAAAACACTATGAACATGTAATTAAACTTTTCCATTATATCCTGCCTTTAACTACATTGGTTTTGTCAGCGGCCTTTCCTTTGGAACTCATTGCCTAGCGGCAATGGTGTTCACTTATATTTGCTTTCGTTGGGTTTCATGCACTTTGGATTTTAATTATTAGATCACACACTCTCATTCATACTTCCAGATTCTGATGAAAATGGCAATAATCTTGGCTAGAGAAAAATTCCCAGTAATTGAATGAGGCCCTAAACTTTATTTCTATATAATATATTGCCATGCAATAATCAGTATTTGATAACGACATGTCAATAACATTCTCCATCTTTCTCTCTCTTAACTTTTCCTGTGTTATTCAGAAGCAGCAGACTGCAAGTTGGGTTGCATAATCTAATAATCCAAAACCAGGACATTTTTACCGTTAGTTTAATCGATTAGAGGAAATGACATTTTGAGGAATAAGAAGCCCAAATGTAGAAGAAATTTAATTAATACTCCATAGTTTTGGAAGTACTACTTTATTGTATTTTACCTTAAGTAAGTGCTTATTGTATTATCAAAAATGTATTAAAAGTACTCAGTGCAACTTGATATATTCAGTATCAACATTTAAGTTTTTTTTTATATACCAGTCATATTTCTCAGGACCTGGAACAGAAGAAAAGAACTTGGTATTGTTCACAATAAGTTTATGAAACTCAATACAACTTATATTTCTCATATTGTATTGTACTTGCAGCACTGCATTAGCTGATTTTACTTTAACCTATTCCTTTCTTCTGTTCATTGAGCACTCATGAGGGAAAAACTCTCTCTACATTGGGATATTATTTCTCCAAGAATGGAGAACAAATATCCCACAGGTTTTAGCAAGTTTGAATACTGTAATACAATTATGAATGAGGGCAATCCATTTCTAATGCGACAAATTCTCAAAACTCCTTGGCCTCCGCCAAAAAACATTAAATTTGTTGAAGTTGAGTTCATATATAGAAAAAAATCATGAACATTTGTCTTTTCAGCCTGGGCATTCTCATTTACCATAACATTTTGGATAGTCCAGGAAATTCATGGCATATGGCAACACTAACTACAAGTAAATATAAACTTACTCGTCTCATGGCAGAGTGGGCAGTTAGGGAGACTTACAAGTAACATTCCACTCATTGTAAACTGGGATTTTATTTGGGTTGCAAAGATAGATAGCTGAGGTATTGTGCTACCCAAAATTTGAAACTATTTCAGTTCAAAGTGATATTGCTGACCAAGCATTTGGCCTGTGTCTGGTGTATAGAAAGAACATAGGAATATAAGAAGCAAATGATATCAAAAGGACCTCTCTAGTGAGTGGCCTAATGTGCTGAGTAAAAACCCAACCAATCAAAACCTCAACTCTTAAAGATGCCTTTATCAGTTTAGGCCATAACTGTTGCAGTTTCAGAGAAACAGGCCAGCAGTCTTGCAATTCCAATGAAACCTCAGTTTTGAATCTTCCATATTAGCAAAGGAAGAATGGTGATATAAGGCTCACCCAACCGAGTTGGTAAAGCAGATGGAAAAGAAAGAGTCGTTCAACACTAAAACCCTTTCACGCCCAGTATAGAATGAGACGCTAAGGACCACAGCAGTTAAAGAGCGTCTAAAAATAAAAAAAACTTAAAAGAAATTCTATAATTTCAAAACTTTGAACTTATACACAAAGATCTTACCTTGTTAATTGTGTGTAATTAAATGCTGATCGGATGGCAGGACCTTGAGTGTGTTTTCGACTGATACAACAGATGGCAGTACTGTTGAGTCCAGACTGTATTTATTAATTTTTTTGTAGAAACGTAAAAGGAAAACATACAAGCAAAGGAAATGAACTGCATTTATTGGGAAAAAAAATTACAATGAACAGAATTTATTTTATTTTAAATACACATATTTCATTGTTTATCTGGGGAATGGATCCCAGTAGTCTGCTGCTTTGAAGGTGTTAAACAGTATGGGTGAACGGAGTGTGCTGCCGAGTAAGATCATGAGTTGTTGTGTAATGTATGCCATTAGTTCAGTTCCGTCACACGTAATTGGCGTATTATACTATGGTCGATCAAAAAGAACTAACTAAGGTATTTTGAGCTAAAGAAGAAGTAATGATAACTGCAATGCATGTTCATAGAGGAAGAAAAATATGAACAAGCAGTTTTGTATACCTTGTGAATTGGTTGGTGTCTAACACATTTTATATTTGTGAAATTAAATTACAGAAGTGGAATTTTTTTTTTTTAATAAATTGAGAATGAAGGATCTTTATTGGCTGTCTAAATTTCCATTATAAAGTTACTTATAATGGTAACATTTCACTGTTTTGAAGAAATTGGGATGAAAGATATCAATTATGTATGTTATATGTAGTTACCAGCTGCAAAAGTTTCACAGTCGTTAGAGATATTAAAAACTAGGAACTACATGAAACCTGGAATGTCAGACACCATATCTCATTAACTATATCAGTTGTGCACAAAATGTCAGTTACTATGTTATGCAACTACTCTTCTTTGTATACAGATTTTCCTTCTTAATAGTTCTTTTAGGTCAAATTAGTTTTAATGTATTTTGTTTGTGCAGAGGTGCAGGGAATAATTGCTGATGGATTTAATTAAGCTCTGGTGCATTAACGTTTTTGATGACCACTTCTTGTTTGTTGACAGAATTTTACATAATAGAAACCTATAGCAGCCTCAAGTATGCATTAACATAGAGATGAAAGTAAATTTGTTCTCTCTGAGGCACCTTGAGCATGAGCAATTGTAAAATATGAATGAATGGTTTTTAAATGCTGAGCAATTTATAGCCCACAATATGAGGCAGTAAAATAAAAAAGAAGTACCAAAATGTCTTCTCGTAGATGCTACTGTTTTTACATGATGTTTAATAAATATTTGAAGAAGTTTCATGGAACTGTTACTGGAATAAAAGCCCTAGGATTGCCCAGTTTGGGGGTAAATCTTAAGTTTGTTCTTCTTTCACCTTCCACACCTACATCTAAGAAAGTGTTCCAGTCAAGTAGAAAATAAAGACCATTGGGTCTTCGTGGTGGTAAAGCATCATCAATATCTGCATCACTTGAAGCTGTTTCTCCACCTCCAAATGATTCTGCTAGATCTGTTAGTGATGGACCTGCGTCTGTTGTTGTAGTGGTAGAAGTACTTTCTGTAGTACTAGAAGTAGTTTCTATGGCACTGGTACTTGTCTCACTGTTTGACTGTTGTCGTTTCACTTCATTTTTTTGCTTATCTGCATTAAGTAAAAGTTCATCTAAAGATAATGGATTTGGTGCACTTTTTACCTGGTCTAAAGGTGTTATTTTATTCTTTTTTTGTATAAACCGTGGCACTGAATAATCAGATGCTACAGTTGATTTTTGCCCAGAGCTATCTTCTTGGAGAGGTGGAAGAATGAATGCAATTGATGAATTCAACATCTCAATTTCCTCTTGGGAGAGTGTAGCATTTTCTTTCACTATCTTTTTTACAGTATCAAGTAGCTTTGTAAGCCTCTTTGCCTCCTCATCAGTTGGTTGCAGTGACGCAAGATGAGCTGAAGGATTGAAGATATGAGATGAACTTGTAGTTTTTCTCTTGCTTTTAGTGGAGTTGGCACCAGAAATGAATCCAAGGTTTGCCAGAACATCTTGCATGTCTTGGCTTAACATTTCTACATTAATCTGTGGTATCAGATTATCAGATTTTTCTGAATTTGTATGAGTTTGGTTGACAGCTGACACATTTTCACTTTTATTTTCCAGAGATTTTTGTGATCTATACATACTAGGACTATCGGAAACAAGTCCAAAAGAAGCCAAGAATTCCTTCATGTCACTGCTTAAGGCATAATTATCTTCCTCACGACCAGAATTTGCACTTGCAGTAAGTGGCAAAGGTTTGAAGCTTAAATAGGAGCTAGGATCAACAATAGGGCTTACTTGAGGATTATAAGCTTCACCAGAAGGTTCTGCTGTAAGATCTGGTCCAGAAGAAGGTGGTTGTATGTCATTTTCTGATGGAAGAAGTCCAAAAGATACTAGAAGATCTTTCATTTCTGGGGTTAAAGATTCAACAGCTGCTGAAATGTCTGGTAAGGCTGTTGTTGTTTTTGAGGTAGTTGTAGGAACAGTGATTGTATTGCGTTGATGCTGCTTAGGAGTGGAGTTTTCATGTGTTTTATCTTTTTCAGGAAAGAGGCCAATTGAAGCCAGAATCTTTTGAATTTCATCTGTCTTGAATGATTCGGACACAGGCGTGGCATGACTGGAATATTTGCTAGAATTGTGTGGATTGTTTTGTTTTGCTGGAGGATTAACCATATGAATGGTTTCAATGGAAGGTGTCACAAACAAGGCTGCACTTGCTTCTGTAGTTGTTGCTATGTGGTCATGAAAATTAAAATTGTAAACAAGCTGTTTCATATCAGATGGAAGATCTATTGCCATGGTGTTTTTGTTAGTTGGTACTTCATTTGAGTCTAATTTTGTTGCAGCAGTAGTGGTTGGTGCTGGAGTAGTGGTTTTCTTTCGTTTTCTCAATGGTCGGTAGGAACTGGTTGAACCTTTGTTTTGTTCAGTAAGAATTGCTCCTATTTGAACTTGTTGAGCATCCTGATTTTGTTGCTTATCAAGATGATAAATGCTTGTTTTTTCTGGATAAACTGTTGTCAGTCGTTGCTCTTGGACATCTGGCTTTCTTTCAGTAATCTTGGGCCTATTGCTTGATTCATCATGTACCTCAGGGATATCTGTTGAAGACAGATATGCTGGGGGACGCCGCCGTCTGTTTTGGCTGGGTCTCGTTTGATGTTCAGTTGATGATTCTGAAGTGGTCTCTGTGGATGTGCTAGACTGGAACACAAACGGCTCATGATACACATTATGATGATTGAAACTATGAAGTTCTTTAATCACAAATGGTTCTTCTGTCCATGTTACTGTTATTATCGGCTGTTTTGTAGAAGTAGAGGGAATGCTTTTTGTGGTTGTTTCCTCTTCATAAGGAACTCCACTTACAAGTCTTGTTACAGGTGCCTTTGTGTACAGTTCTTTTATCTTGGATTCTGTCAAATTTTTAGCATTGAAAGGCAGAACCAGCATCAGCGCTCTCATCTTCCGCATATACTCTTCGCGTGAGCTTTGTGTCGTCTTATCAATCTCTCTAACTGCGTTTTCTGTTGTTTGATCTTCTGAAGTAATGTTGCTCAGTATCTCCATTATCTCATCTCGGGACAGTCGTGGTAGATCTGGATTGTTAGCCAGGATCTGTTCTACTTCTGCTACAGTGCCATTGACATCAATGGCTTGGGAAGAATTAATGTGCCTTTTATCATCAGATTGTTGGTGGTTAATTGTTATTTGCAGGTCTTTTGTAGCATTGTTGGGGTTGTTCGAGCCTGTGCTTTCCATGCTTCTAGCTGATGCATGTTGTGCAAGAAGTGTCATATACAGCAGTGCCAAGATCTGAAAAAGCAAAAGATACAGAATGAAGATCATAAACAAGAATTAAAGAAATAGAGGCTTTGTTTAATCCCAACATTCAACACACTTTCGTAACATTATATGTACGTTTAACTCAAGTACAGTAAGCCTGTTTTAAATTCGGCTTTCTGAATGCGATTCTGGAAGCTATATGTCACACTATTTAATGAACTAGGTAGAATGCTAATATTAAGGAACCATTTGTATAAATCAAGGTTGAGGTCAGCCCGTGAGACATCAAACGGGGAGGGGGTGACAAAGGGTGGGGGTAAATATCAAACCCCATATGCACATGCCAAAATCTGCCTTGAGGTTTTGGTGTCAGAAGCATTTATCATAAAGCTGCATGCAAAATAATAGCTGCCTGTTTTTACTGTAAGGCTTAGAAATAGAGCAACACTTAACATTGACTGACCGAGATGGTCGACTCTGGTAATCAAGAGAGGGAAGACAAGACAGCTACTCTACACTTTCAGCTAGGGATGTCCATCTGGATCGCACATTGCGCTGTCGTGGTAGGATTCTGGCTTTCAGTGTCTAGACCTTGCGGCTGAAACTGACACCTAAATTTTTTGGTTTTGGCCTTCTTATCCCACATGATATATCTCGCAGGAATTTCAACGTACGTTTCGGCTTGAAGGGTTTCATACTTTCCTTGTCAGATTAATTATACTCTTAGTTTTGTTTGCATATGCGAGATACAGAGGAAAGTATTTTATTGGTATACTGTGTATTTACCCTCCCTCTCTCTCTCTCTCTCTCTCTCTCTCTCTCTCTCACACACACCTACACAGAGGTGTGTCAGAATCACCATTCAGCCGGCAATGTTGGTTACATGTTAAGGGACTGCAGGGGCGATAAAATTGCATTCGGTTACGAGCTGTAGTTTTTTTACGTATAGTGGTGTATCTTTCGTCAAAGTAAGTTGTAGCAATTCTGATTACAGTTGATGAGCATACTTTAAAGTTCGTTGAATTCAATAGCATGTTATATACTACCTAATGACAATACAAATAATTTGTTAGTATAGGGGCATTCCATAGAATTATTAATGCGGCGTTCTGTCATTTTACTGATACGTGCATTGAATACGATTGTTCACTTCTACGTTTTTCGCAGATATACCTTAAATTTTTGTAGGCACCAACTTTGTCCAATAATATTTCGCTCAGTTATACGTTTATCGGTTATTCGTTTTCTCATTAATACGTCAGATTTTTCTGGTCCCCATGTACGAACTATGTTACTTACTCATTTATAGGTTAGTTTACACTATGTTAAGATATATTTTGCTTAGTTTCTGATAGTGTATACTTGCATTATTGCTACGCAGGTGTTAACAATGAGATAGGGTAAGGTGTTCTTCCTCAGGTTGTAAATGATAATACTGATGACGGTGATGAAGTAGGCTAAATAATGAAAGTGTTCCAGTGTGTATGGGGCAATACAAGCTCTAGAAATTACAGAATAATTTCTGTCTTCGCAAAGCCTAAATGATAGCAGCATTTCTGTGATAAGAGCGACTAGTATATGACTTTGGAAAAATCAAAGAACAAAGAAAAATTCACGATTTTGTAAAACCAGTACGCTGAATTGTTGTTTCCTTTTATGTGTTTGTTTCGTTTATTGCTTTATTTGATTAAGTAATAATAAATAGTTTGGGCAATAATCTAAAACACTTTCAGTTCCATAAGACATTTTCACCTCACCGAGCGGGACGGCTCAGGCGGTAACGTCTGCGACCTGCATTCGGGAGGTTCCGATTTCAAATTCCGTGGACCGACCAACCTGACTGAGGTTTTTTCGTGGTTTCTCTCAGCCGCAAAGGTAAATACCGGATTGGATATTTAATACCACGACCCAAAGTTCCACCTTAAGTCTAAAACAATACTAAAAATGAAAAATAGGTGGTAATAGCGAATGCTGTACCATCTACCCACAGACAATGAAAGCAGGAAGACTGGACGGGACCCTAATGCCATCTGCAGGGCGCGAAGCAGAAGATCCAGTTGCTGTGCACTAGGGTCTCTGTGGACACGTGACGAAGCAAGATGGCATGGCTACAGGGATGAGACCTAGAAGGCTAACTGTCCCTTTACATATGAGGGCGGCGGTTGGACTGGATGGCACCCTAATGCCATCTACACGACACGAAGCAGAAGATCCAGTTGCTGTGCACTAGGATATCTGTGGACACGTGACGAAGCAAGATGGCATGGTTACGGGCTAACTGTCCGCCACACCTCGATTTAAGAGTTATCCACTAACAGATTCGTCACGATATGACCCTGTAGTTAAAACGACGTAAAATAGAGTAATAATAATAATTTCACTTCGTTTTCTCATTTATACATTATTTTAGCCGTCTCCCTTTGAAAACGCATAACTGAGGTAATACTGTATTAATGCATTAATATGCATTTTTTTATTGCACCCTCTGTCCCTCTTTTCGTTCTGCTTCAGGTTAGTGGACAGACGCGTATATAATATATAATACCAAAATGTTATGTTTATTAATTACATATTAGGAAAACATATTCATTGTTTTATAGTGGTGCAGGTAAGATCCTAGCAATGGTGAATTTCGTGACTATGAGACCAATGGTTTTAAAGAAAAGTTCATAAATTAATTTTGAGTAACAGAATATTGATTTTCAAGAAGACTATTGCTTGTCGGTAATGGCTTGACGCTATTACTGCTGTCATAAAACGGTGTTGTCGACACTGCGGCTTATATTTACTTTCTTTGCTACTTGTTTATAGTAAGCAGAGGAAGTATTGCATTCCACCCAAAAATTCGACGTAGAAATCTCACTGGAAATTTGAGGTCTCCTGAATCCAAATAAAGTGTGTTTAGAAAAAAGGTCCTTATTAGTGTGTGTGAACAGCATAACTATAAAAAGAAAAGTGTTTTAAATGTAAAACTTGGTTTTGGTGTTCAGCTTCTTCCAAGGATGCGAAACGGAGATTTCAAGAAAATCCCTTCACCCCAAACTACCCTTTACATGAAAAAATGTTTGATTATTTTTGGTTTTCTAAAAAATGACTACGGTTTTGAGTAAAATACCATATGTTTAAGATATTTGTATGAACAAATAAAATGCATATCTTGAATTTTATGGGAATAGGCTGAGAATGAATGACTTTTATACAACTGGTAAACCGAAAGAGAGACAAAATGTTATTGCACACAAAAAAAATTCTTTAAAGAAGACATCAAATAAAAATTTGTGAGATTTTTTTTGTTAGTGATTTCAATTTTCAAACACTACTTTTCTCTAGTAAGCTGCTATTCGTTTTTTCTCGTGGTCGTGCTAAGAGAATAAAATGTCAAAACCATCATGTAGCAAGCCACTTTTTAGCTGATATGTATTAGAGGTAATGCGATGACAAAACTTGCAGTAGTTGCTGCTCTAGGAGCCCACGTATGATACAAAGTTTCCGGTGGCCTTCACCCCAACGTTTAAAAAATCAATTTTGTATTTTGAATGTTTATTTAAATATTACATATGTATGCCTCGGCTGCGTCAGTAGTAATTTGCAGAAACACGTATCTCTTAGCAGGGGTAGTACGGCTAAAGAATGAAGGCTTACACAAATTACAACGGTATTTAACTTCGTTTTATTAATCTTTCACACGATTAAATAACACTTCACTGGTATACCCTACTGTAGAGCTGTGAGATTTTTTTAATTGCACTTTTTAACACGTAAACTTTATATTATTCACGCCGTAATGAATTTTTGTTTATGTCTTACTCTAAATACGTACCGAGCGAACTGCTCGGGAACGCTGTCTTGTGGCGTCAGGCGCTTGAACTTGCACATTTTACTCTATTTCAATTTCGATTGGCTAATCCTACTCCAATAGAATACTTTTATTTAACTTTTAGCATTTCTAGTTGTTGATTGGCTATTTATTAACTGTTTTAAATATTACATTATTGTTCCAAGAATTATTAGTAGCCTTTATTAAACTTTCTAATTTATTGTTGCCTCAAGGTTACCTCATGTTACCTCATTGTTAGCAACTTTCGGCTTCTATTTTCACAGCTCCTACATTGTTAAATTGCTTCACATAACATTATTATACATGTACATAATAATATAAACATAATACAATGACTGTTACATACACTTTACATATTATATTATACACATATTGCTTTAAGGCAGGCTGTTATTATATAATTAGACTGATATCATTTAAGTGTTAAAAATATCACGAGGAGGGGATCGGGGCTCGATTTTATTGGGCCCGAGCCCTTTTGCGGAGTGTCTAATAGGAATGTCAAGTATGGGATCGCCCAGCTCAAGGCGAGGGCTCATCTTGAGATCTAGAGTAAGCTAACCACTGCCAGACAGGCCCACGATTTTATATCCGGGCCTGACCGGAGAGTTAAGTTTCTCCTGAATTTGACTAGAGTTGTGGGCTATCTTACAGGCCACAACACACTGCGAGACATTTATACACAATAGGTCTTGTGTACAAAACCTTTATGTAGGAAACGTGTGAGGGACTTTGAGACCTCGCAGCATATACTATACGAATGCGAAGCTTTCGCTGTGTATGGATAGGTATCCTTAGAGTCCTTTTTGGAACCTGAGGAGATAAAAAAGACAGATACCAAGGACGTGGTCCGTTTTATCCGGACCACTGAACTAGTAATGCCATGATGTGAACCACAATGTGCTATTGAGCCTGAGTGCATGGCTTTTTTCAGAGACCACTCATTTATCATCAAGCCGATTTTTAAAAATCTGACTATCGCCGTAGCCTATGTATTCTTTTATACCTTCAACGAAACGTGTGAATGTTTAGGGAAAGATATAATATGGAAGTGTAAGCTTTTGTAATGTTAGTTTGTAGTAGGGAAATACATGAGAATTCAACACATAGTTTTATTGTTCCATTTCCAAAGTCCTCTTTTAACTTCAATGGGCATATCGGGGGCTTTGACATGGGGACCTTTAATGGTGTTTGTAATTCGATGAACCGTATTTTTAGCGTTGTATGCTATAAAACACTTGAATTCACTCCCATGTTCGTACTTTCAGAATCTATAGAGAGTAGGAAATGATTCAAATTAAAGAATAGCTGAGAATGGAACCCGGAATCCCCTTGGTGAGAAACGAGAATGCTCGCCAGTGGACCACAGAGGCAGTATGAGCACGTATGTTGAGTACTGTGCATACAGCCCAGTCATATTGCCTAATTTGAGATTATTTCTTGTCAAAAGGTTTCATTCACAGCATAACATTACTAGAGGAATACGTTTTTTTATGAATACTGTAATATATTGTGATATCAGATTTTTTTTATAATCTTGCACATTCGAAGAGGTTTTCTATTACTATATAAGTACACTTTGCATTAAAAATACATAATGCATTTAATCAGTGATAATATAGGGTCTTTCAACAAGAGAGTCCTATCTTTAACATGTGATAGCTGCCGTTGTTTTTGAGATACAGCAGTCATTTTTTTCATGTGGTTACAGTTGTTATTGACAAATAGCCATGGGACGTTACAGCATTCAGTAACGCGTAGAAATTGTGAACATTTATTATCAAAATGGATCATTTGTTCGCCAAACCTTCCGTGTATTGCGTGAAGTTTACGGTGTGCATAATCGTCCCTGCGAGAGAACGATTCGGCGTTTGATCGATAAATTTGAAAGAAATGGTTCTGTCAGCGATCAAAGAACGCCTGTACGTAATCGACGTAAGCGCTCCAACAAAACATAGGTGCCGTTCGTGAGAGTGTACGCGAGAACGGAAACAAATCAATTACTCGTCGAGCGCAAGAATTGGGGCTTTTGCCGACCACCACTTGGCGAATTCTGCATCTGGACTTGAAGTTTCACGCTTACAAAATGGTGTTAAGTCAAGAACTAAAGCCCAACGACCATAGGTTGCGTCGTGCATTCGCTGACTGGGCTATGGAGCAATTGGAAGCTGACCCGGATTTTTGTCGAAAAATCATCTTCAACGACGAAGCCCACTTTTGGATGGATGGTTGTGTTAACAAACAAAATTGCCGCTTTTGGAGCAATCACAATCCCATGCAGATTCAAGAACGACCACTTCACCCCCAAAAGGTTACTGTGTGGTGTGGTGTGGTGGAATCATTGGTCCATATTTTTTCCAAGATGAAGATGGAGAAGCTTTAACTGTCAATGGAGAAAGATATCGGCTCTTATAAGGGACTGTTTTTGGCCTCAATTGGATGGTATGGATCTCAGAAACATCTGGTTCCAACAAGATGGTGCCACATGTCATACTGCTCTCGAAACAATCGATCTTTTGAAGAAGTTCAGAGGTTTCATCATTTCCCGTGGTGGTGATGTTAACTGGCCATGAGGTAATGTGATTTAACGCCGTTGGATTACTTCTTGTGGGGTTATGTTTATGTCAACAAGCCAGAAACAGCAAATGTTTTATGAATAACATCACTCGTGTTATTCGTGAAGTTGGACCTAATTTACGTTCTTCTGTCATTGAAAATTGGGTCAACCCTATACGCGCAACCCAACGAAGTCGCTGCAGTCACTTAACTCATGTTCTCTTCCACACGTAATGGGATTAATTATGTTCCAAAATAAAAAAAGTAAATAAACCTCTACCATTTATAGAACCTGTTTTATTTAAGTTCAAAGATAGGACACTTGTTGAAAGACCCTATATAAATACAAAAACTGCATCATCGCTACGTTTTTTCTCCACACTACACGATTATTAACAATGCTACTATATTATTTTAGTGCCTGAAACTGTCATCAATAAGGTCATGTTTCTACATAGCACTATCAATTGTGCATTGAATTGTTGAAGAAATAAAGAAAATAACCCTAAATTAAGAACTTTACCTCTTTTTAACACACTAGAAGGTAATATAGAAATAGAATTAGACGAAAGTGTTACTTTCCAAAAGGAAAAGAAAGCATCTCAGAGGAATGGTGTTTAAAACACGCCTTTTTGGATCACTTCAAGGAAATCGAAAGGCCATATCACAGCTATTCATCTTGGTTTCCTCTTTAGCCACGGAGGTAGCAAATGGAAGTTCTTCTTTTCTGAAAATTCTCTTCTTGTTGGATTTGAGGCAGTGTTCTCTTTGTAGAATCCTTTTGATGCAAAAACTCAGTTCTTGCGCAAGTTGTAAAGCCTATGCAGTAAACAGGTTGAAATGGCTCTTTATAAAGTAATATTTTAATAAAAGCTTTGCTTAGGGATGAATTTGATGTAGCACATGAAAGTTGACGTAACTTTAACATCCACTGGTTCATATCATATACGCCACCCTTGGTGCTGTTGTAGAAAGAGATATCACGTTTTCTTGTTCTGGGTCATCACTTCTGGAATCGATCAGTATAAAGGTGCCCATAACGGAAATTTGGTCAACAATTTCCCAAAATTCAAAAATTAGTTTTTATGTCCATAAAATTCTTTGAATCTTTAGTTCAATTAAATACTATGGCTTTTACTATTAGAGAGCTCTTTAAGACTTCAACACGTGACAATTTAAATACGCAAGAGTACACGGCCTAATGGCCTGTATTTACTTCCAATGGCTTTTACTCGACTTTGATTTTTATTACAGTTTTGCGCATTAAAAGTGTTCCACAGGATCTAATTCGTAACCAATCCTTTTTACTTTCTCTACTACGTATAGTAAGTAGGGGAAGTATTGTATTCCACCCAAAAATTCGATACCGAGGTTTCATCGGAAATACATGTTTTGAGACCCCCCGAATCCAAAAGAAAGCATTTTTGGAAACATGTCTGTGTGCGTGTGTGTCTGTCTGTGAACAGCATAACTCAGAAACGAACAGTCGGATAAACACCAAACTTGGTATTTAGGTTCAGTATCTTCCAAGGATGCGACACGAAAGTTTGCAAGAAAATCCCCCCACCCCAGATTAAGCTTTACATGAAACATTTTTCGAACATTTTAATTTTCTCAAAAATGGCTGTAACGATTTTGAATAAAATATCATATGTTTAAGGTATTTTCATGACAAATAAAATGTATATCTTGAATTTTCTGGGAATATCTCCAAAACTATTCTTCATTGTGAACGACTTTTGCATAACCGGTAAACCATAAGAGATAGACAAAATTTTACTTCACAAAAAATGTAGATCGCGTTAAAATACACAATTTATGTCATATACATCTTTTTTTGTTGAGTGAACCTTTTCGAGATATTGCTTGTTAATCCCTTAAATTTTTCAATACTTATTTTCTCAAATGGGAATTCGTTATTCATTTTTTGTCTTGTATATGCAAAGAGTATTAATCTGTGGCAAAGAGAATGGTGCTGCACATAGCAGCCAGCTATTAAGAGAAATGTCTATGCTTAAAGGCTACTGTATTTCTATATTGCCCTTGCAAATACAAAACAAGGGGAACATAGTACGCCTTAAGCGATAGTTAAATATTTTTAGAACTGGTCGCTATGTGTAAAATGTAATTCTCTTTGCATGTCAAAAGATCGTTTGTGCAAATGTTTATCTCGATTAATATGAAATAGATGGAGAATAAGAGTTTGTAAAGATAGTTTGTACAAGAGTAGAGAAAGTCATGTGAGTGTAACACATCAGATTTTTTTATCTATTTATTTTACGTCGCTTTAACTATATGGTCATATCGCGACGGATGTGGACAGTTAGTCTTATAGGTCTCAACCCTGTAACCATTCCACCTTGCTTCGTCACGTGTTCACAGAGACCTCAGTGCATAGCAACTATATCTTCTGCTTCGTGCCGTGCAGATGGCATTAGGGTGCCGTCCAGTCTACCTGCTTTCATTGTCTGTGGATAGATTTCACAGCATTCGCTATTAACACATTTTTCATTTTACTATTGTTTTATACTTAAGGTGGAACTTTGGGTCGTGGTATTAAATATACAATCCGGTATTTACCTTGGCGACTGAGAGAAACCACGAAGAAACTATTCTCAGCAGCAACTCAGAAAGAGTGAACTTAAACTGGCATACGGTTTTTCCCACGGTTTTAAATTGTTCGAGATATGACAATTCGGCTACTGAGGATAAATTAAAACATATATTTTTTCAAAATTACGATTTCAGCACTATGTGGAAGACCTGATTAATTAGCATAATAAAAGTAAAATAACAGTTTTACTTTCTCTACTACGTATAGTATGTAGGGGAAGAATTGTATTCCACCCAAAAATCCGATACCGAGATTTCACCAGAAATATATGTTTTGAGACCCCTGAATCCAAATAAAGCATTTTTGGAAACATGTCCGTGTGTGTGTGCGTGCGTGCGTGCGTACGCGCGCGCGCGCACACACACACACACACACACACACACACACACACACGAACGCCACCGCGAAATTCATTTTGAGAATGACATATTCCCACTGGTGACTTACAATGTCGTATTTTAAGTCCTGGGCTTCATAATGTAACCAACTATTAGGATGTAATAGGACAAGGTTGGAAAGGCAGAATCACACTGCAAAATTGAATACCATATCTGGAATTTGAACCAGGATCTTCAACTTTACGTGGAAGATCCTAACCAACTAAGCTACCATGGCAACATGCCGGTAGTACATTAAATTTCCCAACTAACTCGCATTTTTCCCGGTAAACCACAGGAAGATCTCAAAGTTTATTGAGATGACATACCCCAATGCCGACTTACAATGTCGAAGTACTTTATGTCCCGGGTTTCATAGTTTAACCAATTATTAGCTCAATTAATGGTAATTCATTGTTCCTTCACGCAGCCGTGTGTGTGTGTGCGCGTGTGCGTGTGCGTGTGCGTGTGCGTGCGTGCGTGTGTGTGTAGGACAAGGTTGATAAGATAGAATCAGACTGAAAAGGTCAGATTGAAAAATTCAATGCCAGTGAAATATCTACTGCTTTCAGATTTGAAAATTATGTATAAAGTAATAATTCAACAAACGCTTTCTGTTCTACAATCTACATCTTGAAGATACATAAGCTAAACTTTTATTAGCATACTGAGGATACTTGGATATTTGTTACTTTCGTCCATTGTACAATTTCCTGAAGAATGTATCAATCCCCATACTACCACAGGGTCAGTCTTTTTCCTAAGGCTTTTACCTGCAGCAATCCAGATAGCTGAAGGGTGATGGTATGCTGCTTAGTTCTTTGTTGGTTTTGGCTTTTTCCAACTGAATTGCTTATTTCTGCCATAAAATAATCCGCTGTTGAATCATCTTTTGCCTCAGGTTTATTACCATATTCCCGCTTTTCTAAAGTTGCTTCGTGATCACTTATGATTTCAAACTCAGAAATATCACCATCATTAAACTTCAGTTATTGAATGAATGAGTTTATTCATCAAGTTTTCTATACATAACTATTTTTGATACAAAATGTATGTAAACTTAATACTCTTAATAATACTTATATTTTCCAGTTTATAATCCTCCATTTATGGAGTTGCATTTTTCCGTGCCCCATTATAATTATCACAGGTACTGGGCACCTATATAATGCCCAGTATATAGGTATAATGGGCATATTCAATCCTAAATAACGCCCATTTTTAAATCTCCTTGTGCACCTCATGCTAACTTCATACATCAGCATTGTCATCCTCGTGCCCACCTTCCAAAGCAGTTTTTGGTCTCACCTTATGACTATTATTTTTCATCTGATCTTAAATTTAAAACTCTTCTTCCTCATTTCATTTGGTAAGTTTTCCCACTTCTGTAAAATGGACTGTTTCCTCAAAATTTTGGCTTGTTTACGTTCCAAATTGCAAAACCTTCCTTACACTTTGGGCATTTTCTGTTCTTATATCCATTCCTATCACACTAGGCATAGTACTTCTGTTATAAACCTGCATTTTAGTCCTTCTCTTCCCGCCTTATTATAAATGTCATCTATTTTACACTCTCTCAATTATCTTTCAATGTTTTAGAGATCTTTTGACATTAAAACTAGTCCATACTAATTCCTGCTTTTCAATACTCCTTTCTTGCATCACCAAACATTGTTTGGGTGGAATGCAGTTCTTCCTGTACTATTATGTACATGGAAGAGAAAGTAAACACGAGAGAGGGAGAGAAGAACCTCCGCACTTAACACAATAACTAGCAGAGCTACGGGTTCTGCTAGTTTGATAATACAATCATTTTAGAAAAACAATTTCGTAAATAATAAATTTTATTATTGTAACCGTATTGTACCCTCCACAAGACGAGGGAATCTGGAATTGGAACACACTGTGCACATTTACTATTTTTTCTTTAAATTTCGTTTGTATAGCTGCCTTTAATTTCTGTGGTCATATCGGGGGCTTTGACTACAGGTTCTTTACCGTTGGGTCTAAGTTTAAAGAGACATTTATTCCACCTGCACACTTCCAGACTCTGCGGACCACTCGATGATAGAGGCAGTTCGGTGATGGTGTTACAGTCGAGCTTGGCTAATTTGAAGTTGAAGGGACCAAGAAAAAAAATTGAATTATTCAAGATTTCGAATTACAAAAGTTTGATTTTTTAATTTTTTTTTAAATTAAAACAGGTCTAAATTAAATGAAATTATAGGAAGGACAACATTACAGTGTGTACTTACCATTTCGCTTTTTAAAACCATCCAGCCATCCACTGCTTGCCTTAAAATTAGTTTTTCCCAATTACTGTGCAAATTCCGCTGCTTTCACTGTGATAAGAGGTTCACTTACTGGAATTTTTTTATCCCGTGCCTGCTTGAACCACTTTTTAACGCATTCATCGACGTCAGGATTTTCAGGCCCTTTTGCTCTTTTTTTTTACTTTCGTCACTGCTTGTAACTACAGTGTTCAAAATGTCCTTATTTTTGAGGCACGTAGACGTATTCTGGTGGATTCCAAAATCTCTTGCAATGTCACACTTTATTTAAAAACCTTTTTCCACTTCGCGAATGGCTGCTGCCTTTTCAGCTAAAGTAAGAGTTTTGTAATTTATGCGCTTAGGTTTGGAGAGAGCCATGGTCGGCTCAATTCACTACTTAAACACACACTGATGATTTTGATGTTACTGTGTATACTGTTTAAAAATGCTCACTTTACTGCACGGGAAGTTATTTGCTGCAAACGTAACAGGTAGACAATGACAAGTGCCTTGTAAGAGGCTAGGGACTGGCAACAAGTTCCTAGAATTGCACAAAGAAGCTTGAGAAATCAACATTCCTTACCAGCAGGTGAGGGACTTATGATATGATGCATTTCCTGGAATTTATCCAGCAAGTTTGACTAACTTATAATTTTTTCAGTCATTCTCTCTGAATATTATATCGAATTATCCAAAAGAAATATCGATTTACAGAAGGCTTTTTAAGATTGCTTTGTATAGGAATGTCAAGGGACCATGGTAAAAGCTCGAATTATCCACAATTTCGAATTAAAAACTTTCGAATTAATCAAGTTCGACTGTATTACTCATTGGACTGTAAGTAATCTTAACGTTGGATTTTGATACATTTCTCTACCAGTACATTAATAAGCAGAGAAGGTACTGCATTCCACCCAGAAATTCGATACCGAGATGTTACTGAAAATACATGTTTTTAGGCCCATAAAAAAGAAACATTTAGAAAAAGGTCCGTGGATAGGCAAACATCATAACTCAAAAACGAAAAGTCAGATAAATAACAAACTTGGTATTTAACTTCGTTATCTTCCAAAGATGCGACACAAAGATTTTCAATAAACTCCCCCATGCCAAACTACCCTTTACGTGGAACATTTTTCAAAAATGTTGATTTCCAAAAAAAAAATGGCTAATGATTTTGATTAAAATACCACAATATAAAGGTATTTACATGACAAAATGTATATCTTGTGTTTTCTGGGAATAGCCTGTGAAGTCCTCTTCATTCAGAAGGAATTTTGTATAATCTTGTATAACTGGTAAACTTAAGCGATAGACGAAAACGTACTACACAGAAAATGTAGATCTCTAAAACATTTTATTTCAAGCAATAACTTTTGTTTTGTGGCATCAACTATTTCTGAGATATCTGTTATTAATGGTTCGAATTGTTCAACACTTAACCATTCTTTTAAAGTTCTGTCTTTTTTCAGCTGTTTCTCGTGATGTCATGGAAAGAGTATGGAATTTTAAAGGGTGAAATGGGGGAATTTTCTGTCTTCTACAATTTTTGAGTTAAATACTTCATTTTTTGCAAAAAGATCAATAATTATATTGTATTTATAGCTATAAATATCATAAATGTATACTCAATAGTTTCTGAATTATGAAATTTTGCTCAAATATTGCCAATTTTCGAAAACTGTCTTCTGTCACAACTTTTAACATTTTTCTATCTAATTTTTTTCCGCAGCATGACTGTGTTAAATACAAAAGAAGTACGCTTCCAAATGTTTAAATTTGGAGATCATAAGGAAGTAAAAAGTATTTGGCGTAAGTCAAGGGAAGAACTTCAAAATTTCAGTCAAATCACAAATTGGTTTGCTCATAATTATCAAAATACTAGTTTAATTAAAAAGCTAAATGCAAAGCCTCTGCTTAAAAACACATCTTGCGTAAGCTTCTGCTTCCCAAGTTAAAAACTCTAAAAGTGGATAGAGTTTGAATTTAACTAAATGCAGAAAAACTGAAATTTGAGAAAAAATTCATTTGAAGTTTTTCATTCCAATAAAATACAATACACCGTGTTTTTTCACTTGTGTTATGTTCCCTCCATCGCTTTGTTGCAATATTTTTACATTGGGATGAAGCATGTTGCTTCACTGTATTTACAAATATAATCTAATTAATTAATCCTAAAAAAATCACCGATTATATATGTACACGATACTAACCTACAGAACTTCGAAATGTGTGAGGTTTCAAGTCCAACGCGTGCCACGCCCATTCAAGGTGAGATCTGAGGATTGCAGGTATTTAAACATGACGTTATTGATGTCACATCCGCTTGACATAGCGCTTTGAAATTTAGTCAGCATATACACTAAATATTACAGATTTATTTTAAGGAAAAAAGTAAAAACTGCAAATTTTGATGAAAATGACAAATTTGTCACCCGTTTCTGCCCAAGGCCAGCATTTGGCGTCCAGTTCTAAAACATTTTGCTGTCGCTATTCCCTTTTTATCTGTAACGAAATGTGTAACGCAGCTATTTCCGGAAAAGTTTATCTCGATTAAAATGAAATAGAAAGGAAAATAAACTTTTGTAAGAATAATTTTTACCTATACACACTAATAAGCGATAGAGGGTAGAGAAAGTTAGGTATGTGAATGTGACACATCAGATTTGTTTACAATTAAACACGCTCACATTCACTACCAAATTCATACTTACAGACTCTTTGGAGGATAGGGAATTCCCCGGTCTAGCCGGCATTTGAACCCGGGATCCCTGGGTTGAAAAGTCAGAACGCTGAGCACTTGACCACAGAGGCAGTTATTTGAGATGTTGTAAGGTTATATCCAACACAAGCTGCATTCTTCTGTAGAGCGCCCTACTTGTACACGATGTTCCACCTTACTAGAAATTGAATGTCGGCACACTTTCTATTTTTGTTCTTCACTAAGGCTGCAATTCCGCGACCTTTGCTATAGATGCATTAAACTTGCCCACTTTCTCCTAGACCTACCAAGGACATGGGATGTTCCACAAACCTCAAATAACAATAACTAGCAGTCTTCCTTAGCCATTTAGCGGTGACTTCCTATTCATTACTTTACTTCGTAAATCATGTTTCTTTTCCATGCTGTGTAGTGCATTAATTATGCAGAGGATGGACATTTCTTCTGTGAAAGCGTGACGGAACTTAGGCTTGTTTGGCTTACTAGTACATATACGTCGTGAAAAACCAATGTGCAGAAAATTATAGAGTAGAAAGGGAGTACCAACATAAGTATTTTGGGGTTAGGTATATCGGGTCGCAGGTGCAGTGTAATAACGGAGCGCTGCTTGAATATAATTGAAATCTGACTTTACGAACCGTCTTCATTTGCCAGTCAAAATGAAATGTAACTCGCACAAGGGAACGTACTGTCTCAATTGATAAGTGTTAGTACTCAATGAGAAACTAACCATCACTTTACTCTCTGTACTGAACAAGATGAGCGTTCGGCATTGCCGTACCGTCCAGTAGGCTTCGCATCAGACACACCTAGTGACAGTGACTAGTACTGTATAAGAGTTAAGGCTGGTTCACAACCGCCGAGAACGGTAACCAGAACAGAAACGAGAACGGGAAGCAATGCACCATGCAAGATATTGGTTCACAACAGCCCGGTAACGAGAACGGGAATGCATATCGATCACAAACTGAAAGTCGATTTTGCGCATTGGGATTTCATTTGTTTTTAACTGACCAATGACATTTTTTCACCTACTTCCAATTTAGCCAAGCCTACGTCAAAATTGGATAGAGTAAACATTATCTAAATGTATATCCATTACATTTCCGATCCCTCTAGTTATGCCAAGCTTTCATTCCTTTATTTAATGGCATACATTAAAATTGTTTATTGTTCTTTTTTCATTTCCACCGGTTTTAGCTGTTCTTTGTAGCTTTTGCCATTGTTTTTTTAGCTAATAGCCAGTTTTTAGTTGCATATAAACAAACTACAAATGACCCCTTCACCAGAGGAAGCAACACTGATTAGATTTGCGGGTGTCGGAATGAGGTTAGGAAGCACATTTACAATAATTCCTTCCACTTTAATGTTTCCAGCTTGCGACTATAGAAAACACTATTGGCTGTTTCATGTCACGGCCGCCTAAAACAACCTCTAGAGTGAAGAGTCTAATATGCGCAATAGGGGTCTAATATGCCGTGCCCGAGAAAGTTAAAAGTTGGGCAACTCTTCTTACCCGTTCCCGTGGCCCGGGAAGGCTGTGAACACTCCCATTTGAATACATGTATTTCAACGTTCTCGTTCTGGTTACCCTTCTCCTTGGTTGTGAACCAGCTTTTAGAGATCTGCACGGCTGGGTCCAAACCCTCAGATTGGGTTCGGACTTTAAAATAAAGACGAAAAAAATCTGATGTGTTGCAGTCACATGACTTTCTTTACTCTTGTACAAACTATTTTTACAAACTCTTATTCTCCATCTACTTCATATTATTCGAGATTTGAGACGTTAAACTTGTTACTAATTTTCTTGTAGATGCAAGGGGAATGTGGTAGGCTTTAAGCGACAGTGAGATCTTTTAAGAGCTGGTTGCTATGTCGAGCATTCCAATCTCTTTGCATGTCCAGGACATAAAAAAAACCAATAACGAATTCCCATCTGAGAAAAAGTATAAGTATTGGAAAATTCAAACAAATAACAAAGAATATTTCGAAAATAGCTCACTCCACCAAAAAATGTATATGACACAAATCATGTGTTTTAACGAGGTCTACATTTTTTGTGTAGATAGTAAAATTTTGTCTATCTCTTACGGTTTGACAGTTATACGAAAATCATTCAGAATGAAGAGGACTTTTGGGGACATTCTCAGAAAATTCAAGATATACATTTCATTTGCCATAAAAACATATGATATTTTAATCAAAATCGTTAGAGCCATTTTGAGAAAATCAAAGTTTTCGAAAAATGTTCCATGTAAAGAGAGTTCGGAGTGAGGGGATTTTCTTTAAAATCTTCGTGTCGCATCCTTGAAAGATAAATTCAAATACTAAGTTTGGTATTTATCCGACTTTTCGTTTTTGAGTTATGCTAACCACAGACACACACACACGGACATGTTTTCAAAATGCTTTATTTGGATTAAGGACACCTCAAAACATGTATTTCCGGTGAAATCTCGGTGTCGAATCTTTGGGTGGAATGCAATACTTTTTCTACTTACTATCGCATTAGCGAAAGTAAAAATTGCTTTGCCACATTCAATATACGCATTTGATTTGTTATGTAAGTATCTATAAAGATATAGTATTGTAATCAAAATCATTATTGCCAGTTTAAAAAAAAGAAATAACGAAAAGGTTCCCATGTAAAGGGAAAATGAAGAGAAAAAAATTGATTTATCACGGTCTTTTTGGTCCGCGATGTTGAGATTCACGGAAAAGCATAATTGTCACAGCATACGCACATCCATAGCAGTACTAATACTGGTAACAATAAGTAAATGCTTGTTTTGGCCAATTGCGGATAACGTTACTACAACACGGCAGCTACTACATACTTCGCTTACCTCCGTTAACACAGGGCATACTGGGCAGAGTGCAATAAAAGGAGCGGCATGTGGTAAATAAGTATGCCGTCAACATGCCGCATACTACATGCGGACTCCAGCCGCCGCCGCCGCCGCCGCTATTTTTGTAAAGTGGCTTTCGATTATTCCAAGGACCTGGTTGCATCCCAAACCAGCACAATGTGGCTAAACGTTTAATATTAGACTAATTTGTAGCAGTCTGTAATAATGCGAAATGCAAAGTCAGTTTAACAACTTGCAGGAAACTGGTGCTTAGTGATGCGCGTTATTATTATTATTATTATTATTATTATTATTATTATTATTATTATTATTAAACTCGGAAGGGAACTTAGCACGTCAACCTATATAGAACTTTTCTACCTATGCCCCGGGCGGGCCGCCCCCGGGAGTAAGGGAGGGATGAGGTAAAAGGAGACACAGGGCGGCCGGACAAGGGGTCACGGAAGGCAGAGGGTAAGTCCCTACCATTTAGAGATTTAAACTCCCCGGATGGGCACTGATGCAGCCGTCTCCCCTCCCTTGTAGGTTTGCACCCCTGGGGTGCCCGGAGACCGCCCCTATTCTGTGGGACGAAGGTTTCCACAGAGCATCCTTTTCCCTTGCCATGCACTCGCCGAGACCTCCCAACCGACACGTACAATCCTGAAAGATATCAAGCAGAAGAAAGGTGGCGTAAAATGAGAATGGAGGTGAAATAGAGGGACAGGAAATTCGGGGATGTAACGAACCTTCGAGCATTCGTTTAGCGACCCGGGGAAACCCCCGAAAAAAACCCATGGGTCAGGAAGTCGGCCACGGTAATCGATCCCATGACATACCGAATGCGGGCCACAGACATCGCCTGAACCATCCCGCTCGGTTGTTTTATAATTACCATTTTAGATCTTATAAGCTCATTGCCGGTGAACGCCATTATTTTTGTTTTATTTACAATTTCGTGGAAATTATACGTCTTGTTATCTGGTTCAGTATATTCACTGATTTCTGCATTTCCTCTTACGATTTTGCAATTATCACCTAGTAATCTGCATGTAAAGCTGTGTTATAATAAAATTATGGAACAAATAAACAGATTTAATTATTTGTGATATAATATTAAACTCAGAGGAAAAGCAGATTTGGACTAAAATTAAACAGATATAAACATAATGTGCGCTTTACCGTAAGAAGAAATTTAAATCAAAGGACAAGGAAAGAGTGAGACAGAAGAAGTTCTATAAAGTGATGGTGATACCAACTTTTCTATACGTTTCGAAAGTTTGGACACGGGGAGGGAGGAAATGCGATAGAAGCAACTGAAATGAGATTCCTAAGAGCTCTCGGGGCATGTAGTAGAATAGATAAAATGAGAAGTACAAAAATTAGGGAAGAATTAAAATTTTTAGATTAATGGACAGAAATTGAAGAAAATAGATGCAACTGGAAAGAACTTTTACACGGATGGAACACTCAAGAATCCCAAGGAGGATTTACAGCACAATCCAAGACGGAAAAGAAGAGTTGCACGTCCATAGTATCTGTTTGTGAGATAGAGAGACCAGGATTTGCTTCATTGGCCGTGAGGACGGAACAGTTCAGTGATGGACTACCGTGTGGGTGATTATTTATTATTATTATTATTATTATTATTATTATTATTATTAACTATACATAAAATTCTTCAAATTATGTTAACTTCTGAATGCAGACTGCTATAATTTTTTATTTGCTTGATGTTTCAAATTATAATTCTCAAAACAACAACAAAATGTGCTGATGTGTATTTAATATGCGTGACTTTCTAGTAGCTAAACATTCCTTGGTAAAATGTGATTGGTATACGTACTGGCGATGCAAAAGCCATTATGGGTTGTTGAAGTGAGCTTATTAAATGGACTAAGGAAACAGCACTAACATAATACTGGTTGCCACTGCTTCATTCATAGGCTTGGCCTGTAAGACTGCCTGAACCACTCACCTCTGTTTTGAAGTTAGCAATAAATTAATAATAAAATCCACTATTTAAGGTCTGGTGTTTTGAACACTAGACTTCTAAGGTTTTGTGTGATGAGTTGAACAGCGACCATCAATTTTTCTTTACCACGCATATCGTTGGATATCTTTGAATCTTTGAACAAAATAATATTCTGAAGTCTTATGATGCAAATAAAACCTTCAAGGAAAGCAAATGACTATGATAACGCAGCTTTTAGAGATTTTTACTTTATCTTCTATGTACATATAGTAAGCAGGGAAAGTATTGTATTCCATCCAATTCCTTTCGATATCGAGATTTCACCGAAAATATATGTTTTCAGGCCTCCTGAATCCCAAAAAAGCATTTTTAGAAAAAAAAAGTACGCGTGTTGTTTGAGAACAGCACGAATCAAAACGTCAGAAAAATAACCAGTTCAGTCTCTTGCAAAGATGCGACATGAAGATTTTAAAAAAAAATTAAATTAAATTGAGTTTTATTTATGGACGCTCTTTAACTACTGTGGTTGTTAGCGTCCCATTCTATATTGGACGTGAAAGACCGGTAATTTTTCTCAGAGGCCTCTTTATCAGTCTTGGGGTTCTTTTACGTGCCGTAAATCTCGACACGGGACCACCGGCTTTACTTCCCTTCGAAGGAAGCCATGCTAAGGATTTTTACGCCTGAAAAAATCCACCGCCCTCCGCCGGGTTTGAACCCGCGACCTCGGGAGATTTTCAAGAAAATCCCCCACTCCAATTACCCTTTAAATGGAACATTTTTCGAAATTTTTAGTTTTCTCAAAATTGGCACTAACCTTTTGTTTTATTAAAATACCATATATGTAACATATTTGCATGACAAATAAAATGTATATCTTGAATTTTCTGGGAATAGCCTTTGATGTCCTCTTCATTCGGAAGTAATTTTGTATAATCTTGAATAACTGGTAAACGTTAAGCCATTGACGAAAACGTACTACACAGAAAATATAGGTCTTTTAAAACACACAATTTATTTCAAATAACTTTTTTGTGGCATTAGCCGTTTTCGAAATATCCGTTATTAATGGTTCAAATTGTTCAATACTTAGCCATCCTTTTAGACTCCTGTCGATTTCCTATTGTTTCTCGCGATATCATGGAAAGAGTGTGGAATTTTAAAGCCAGCATATAGCATCCAGCTCTAAAACATCTGACTATCGCTATTCTCTTTGTATATATATAACGAAATGTGTAATGCATCTACTCCGGAAAGGTTTATCCCGATTAAAATGAAGTAGATAGGAAAATAAACTTTCGTAAGAATAATTTTTATCCCATGGGTAGAGAAAGTCATGTAAATGTAACACAGAAATTTTGTTATTATTCCATTTATATACTCCGTTAATTCTATGGTTATATAGGGGCTTTGACATGTGAAGCAACTGATGGTGTTATTTATTGTTCGCTGAACTGTAGGGTTTCTTAACGTTGGTATTATCGGCTTTTAGGTATTAAATGTATTCACATTCTCAATTCCAGACGCTGTGAGGATAGGGAACGATTCTGGTTAAAGAAACATTACCCACCCTAGCCAGACTTTGGACCAGGGACTTTTGGGTAAGAAGTCAGAGCGCTGACTACTCGACCGCAGAGGCATTCTCTTCAGATTTCTAAACCTAACTTCTCATATTTTTCATGGCTCAAGGGCCTCCTTGATTTTGAAGGTGCGGAAAATTCCCAATTAAATGTAGAGAATGAATTGAAGGTTGTGCTTTCAGCATATCTGGTATCCCTGAAGGACAAAGTGATGTATTTCCTAGATATTTATTTCTTCGAGAACTGTCAGTTTAGGCTGGTAAGAGATCCATTCACTATCGAATTGGATTATTACCAGGTTCCCTTAAGACGCCGAGAATCCTGGTATAAGAAATAACATGAGTAAACGAAAATTTTCCAAGTTCTTACAGATATTCATTAGGTGTGAATATCTGTGACGGTCCGCCGTTTAATAATTTTTTCAGACGAGGCACGGTTTCATTTAAATGGTCATATGCCTCAAAGAAGAATAGGTATTGGAGCACGGAGAATCGTCATTTAATTCATGAAGTTCCGTTGCATGATGTCAAAATCAGTGCATGGTGTCCTGTAGCAGCACAACGGATAATAGGGCCCATATTTTTCACGGATACCGTAAATTCCGATAAGTATGCAGAGATATTCTTGCACATTTTTTCAAATGTCGGATAATGAGAGAGAATACGGATATTTCCAACACGATTCTGCCACAGCTCATAACTCCTTGAAAGACATAAAGGCGGTTTTTGGTGACAGGGTAATTTTTAAAGGATTATGACTCCCGTTTCCCGGATCTTAATTTGTGCGACTTCTATCTGTGGGAACCCTAAGAAATAAAGTTTGTAGGAACAATCCCTACACTATAGACGAGCTTAAGGGCAATATAAGATCAGAAATTATGAACATTACGCAATAAGAACTTTTGCATGTGAATGGTAATTTCATCCGACAATGTCAAGAATTTCTTCGCGCAGATGGACACCACTTTCAACAACACTTATAATGACAAAATTGGTACTCATTACATATATGTTACTAACGCTCATGAGTAAGTAACGCGGGAGTTAGGAACGGAAAACCCCGCAGTGTAGTAGACTGTGTGCGGAGCACGCATTCGCGCGATCCGCGGCCTTGGCATAAAACGAAGGCACTTTATTTTCAAAATCACAAATTTAAAAATACATGTATTATATGCTCAATGCATGGAAAGGTGAAATATGCAGCAACACCGGAAATGTGCAAATATATGCACTATAAAAGTTTACTTACAAGCACAGAAAAGCATGAAATATATTGCAAAACTGAATTCCGTATCACAAATAAAACAAACTAAATATGCATTTTCATACAAATTCGATGTCTATTTATGTGTAAGGAACATTTCAGGTATGTATTTTTTCGTCAGATTCTTCAAATGTAATAGCAGTTTTATGTACATGGCCTTTTCTACAAAAAGGAATATCAAGAAATAAAATACAGCCATCGCTTAGCAAACATTCGCAGCTCGCAAAAGTTCATTATTAAAACCACTCTTTAAGATGCTTAATATTCTTACATCTCGAAGGATTGGTTTTACAAAGGTTGCGGTGTAAAGCAAACCTCACAGTTGCCAAGTCTTTGGTGGTTCTTAATCTGTGGAGCGCGATTCTCGGGTGGCACAGGTGAAAATGTTTGCTTACGTAACCCAGAACCTCATCCAAGGACGGAGCTATTTTTAATTTTCACGAGAGTCTCTGGTGAAGAAGGTTGCTGATGTTGATTCACATCACCAGATTCAGGTAATATCTAGGCTCGAAAAAGGAACATGTGCACTAACTCATCGGTTTGTAAACGACATCAAACACGTAACTAGACTCACTGCTGACGAAGCTGAAGGAGATATAGAAAACATACATTTGGCTACGTTCCTTCTCAGCCTCCTAATGGAGGTCGCCTTCTGTTTGCTAATGGTTATTGCTCAGTGGCAGGGGGAAGGCTTTGGACAAGGGTATGGGGCGAGGTCATCATGTTTTGAAAAAAAAAAGTATATTTAGAACGCATTTGCGCTGCGTTCTGAGAAGAAGGGGAAGAAATAATCCGATGGGTTACATTCGCATGACTTATATAGCTTCTGCAACACATTCTTAACGTTTCATATTAATCTAGTTCAAGGGTGGCGAAAACGCCTTCCTTCAGCTAGTCACCAAATATGCAACACGCCCTGCATCACTCAGCAGCATGTGTAAAACAAAGGGACAGTGGCAGAGAGAGAGAGAGAGAGAGAGAGAGAGAGAGAGAGAGAGAGAGAACGGCGCCTACAAGTCAAAACGACTCGCGAGTCCCGTTTTCGCCACCTCTGATCTAGATGAAACTGCGAAATAATTTCTTTACACATTTTGTTGTAGATTCAACGGAGGATAGAGGAAACCGAATCTATATCAGATTTTAAAAGCGGTTGCTAATGTTGGCCTTGGAATTGCATTGTTTCCATGACTCGCGAGAAGCAACTGAATAGTGACAACACTAAAATGAGAAAATACCAAAAAAATAATAAAAAAGAATCAATAATGAGGGATATCTCGGAAACGACTGACACCTCAGAAAGGGTTATTTGAAATAAATTTGTGTTTTCAAGATATGTACATTTCTGTATAACAAGATTTTTGTCTCTTATTGGTAACCGTTATACAAAATTCCTTCCGAATGTAGACTCACAGGTTATTGTAATTAATTGTGTCCAACAAGCGTGTGTTGGACAAGGTTGGAAAGGTTATTCCCAGAAAATTTATGTCATGTAAATTCTCAAATGTATGTCATTTTAATAAAAATCGTTAGAGGCGTTTTTGCGAAATTAAAAAGTATTAACAATTTTTCCATGTAAAGGTAGAGTCGCATCTATAGAAGATACTGAACTTAAATACTGAGTTTAATGTTTAGACTTTTCTTTTTGAATTATGCTGTTCATGCACATACATGACTTTTTATAAAAATGCTTTTGTCATTCAGGGTGCCTCAAAACGTGTATTTCCGGTGAATTCTCGCTATTAATTTTTGGGTGGAATGCAGTACTTCCTCTACTTAATAGATACGTGGTACCGAAGGTAAAAATAATCTAGGAGCTGCGGAGTTGAAGGGTCCCGTAATTTCAAAATGGCAAGAAACATCCGTGTTTCACTCTTTCTTGTTCTGAAACATCGACAAACAGAAAGTCGCTGGTAAATGCATGGTCATCTCTACACCTCAGTAATGTAGGTTACGCATTTCCGTTGAGGATTTTCCCGTTGTACATGCACCAGCTCATTCATAGAATGAGTTTCTTTTCACTTCTGCGCTGGATGTCCTGAACGCTGCCCGTGCTAACGACAGTGTTTATCATAGGTGTTTATGGTGAAGCGGGTTTGCCCTTAATATACATGTATACGAAACATTTTAATAGGCCTAGGATATAAATTATGTCTTGCGTTATTTTGATTTTTGTGTTAATTTAATTTACATAACCTTCATATATACGCCTTGTATTTAGGAAGAAGAAAATAGCTACCCGTCGGAAACCCATATGCTTTATGTGGGCAAATAGCGATAGCCAATTGTTTAAGAACTGGACGCAATATGTTGGCGTAAAAACTCCATACTGTTTCCATGACATCGCGAGAAACGATTAAATATTAACAGTACTGAAAGAGAATGACCAAGAAATGAACAATTCGAACCTTTAATAATGGATATCTCAGAAATGCCTGATACAATAAAAAAAAGTATTTAAAATCAATTGTGTGTTTTAAAGAGATCTACATTTTTTCTGTCGTACGTTTCCATCTAACGCTTAATGTTTATCAGTTATACAAGATTATACAAAATTTGTCATGTAAATATCTTTCACATACGGTATTTTAATCAAAATAGTTAGCCTTTTTTTTTGAAAACGAAAATGAATGTTCTATGTGAAGGGTAGTTTAGGGTTGGTGGATTTGATTGAAAATATTAGTGTCGCATCTTTGAAAGATATTGAACTTAAACACCAAGTTTGGCATTATCCGACTTTTCGTTTTTGAGTTATGCTGCTCGCAGGCGCGCGCGCGCGCGCACACACACACACACACACACCGGGTCATTCTAAAAATGCTTTATTTGGATTCAGGGAGCACTAAAACATGTATTTCCGTGAAATATCGATATCGAATTATTTGGTGGAATGCAATACCTTTTCAGCCTGTGTACGTGGTAGAAAAAGTTATTAGATGGGAAACAAAAAACACCATTGCACGAAAGAAAGCAAGACAAATATAGGAGCTCAAATATAAAAGCACCAAGGTAGGTGGTGCCGCAGTAACGTGTGCGATGCGCATTCGGGAGGTCCCGGGTTCAAACCCCCGAAAAATTAAATTGGGTTTTAATTATAGACGTTCTATAACTGCTGTGGTCCCTAGCGCTCCATTCTATATTGGGCGTGAAAGACCGGTAATTTTGCTCAGAGGCCTCTTTATCAGGCTTGAGGTTCTTTTACGTGCCGTAAATCTACGACACGGGACCACCGGCTTTACTTCCCTTCCGAAGGAAGCCATGCTAAGGATTTTTACGCCCGAAAAAAATCCATCGCCCTCCGCCGGGTTTGAACCCGCGACTTCGGAACTAGAGGCTAGCATGGTAACCACTACACCACGAAGGACGACATTAAACCCCCGACCGAAGGTTTGTTCGCGATTTTCCACGGTCGCTAGGCGAATGTTGGGTTGGATAATTTGATCCGTGAATTTTCCTATCATCCCTTTCATCACTACATTTCCTTTCCCTCTTCTTCAACGCTATACCAGGCATTGGGCTGATCACCCATCCTGGATTTTATGATCCAAACGTTTGCTTGCTCCTCGACAGGTTACTAACCCAAGGCATTAGCTTGTAAGTCCTTGGGGACGTAGGAGGAGGAAATTCGTTAAAGAAGAAGAAATAAACAACCCACAAAACAACGGTAAACCGTATTACATACAATGCATTATTATGCCCTGTTGTATTAAACGAAGAACAGTTAAGGAAGATAAACAGAAATACTATCAACTAGTGAAAAATTACCTACATAAAATAGCATAAAAAAGCATCAACACCTAGTCAGTGCGTTTATCTCTTCTTACACCCTCCCCTTCACTGCTATCCAGCCTACTCAGATCTCACAAGTGGCCATTGTCACATTGATGTCGTAGAGTAAGCTGCGATTTTTTTTAATAGTGAAAATACATAGATCACAAAAGTACCCTATCTCGGATTTCTCTCCGATAGGGACATTTATGTTGGGGAAAAAATGACAAGATTTTAAGTTGTAACGGCTGACTTAAGGTTTGTCTTCCGCTCAGGCCGTATACAGTCCATGAAGTTCACAATAAATTTCAGGTTAAGAAATCTGAAAGACGGCGTACGGTTCTTACCGAAGAAACATTAGACGACATCGGTCAGCATTTGGAGAATTGCCCCAAAAATCACTTAGGCGTCTTTCACAACAGGCAGGCAATTCTTATGGCTCTGCGCGAAGAGCTACCACATTGCTGAAGTTAAAACCATATAAAATAACTGTGGCACATGCTCTGCAACCAGGCGATCCCGTAATTAGGCGCTTATTTTGTGAGTGGAGACTCAATAGTGTACACAATGACGAAATAGACTCATATTTAATATTTTTCACGAACGAGGCTTGGTTCCACCTTCATGGATTTGTGTGTACACAAAATAATCGTTATTGGAGCTCTGACAAACCTAATATTGTACATGAAGTACTCCTTCATGACAAAAAATTGGCGTATGGTGCGCCATGAACGGAGAAAGAGTTATAGGGCCAATTTTTTTCGAGTCAACAGTTGAAGCCCGTACATACGTGAATACAATTTTGCCCCCCCCCCCCCCCTTTCAGAGAATTAACAGGCAGGTAGCGTGATTTTGCCTTTTTTCAACAAGACTCTGCAACAGCTCATAGGCCAGTATCCCGATGAGAACAATTGAAAGTGTGTTTGAGGACAGAATTATTAATAGAGATTTGTGGCCCCCTCGGTCTCCCGACCTAACGCCCCCCCCCCTGCGATTTCTATCTCTGGGATAACTTAAAACAAACAGTGTACTAGACAAACCCACACACCCTGGAAGAATTAAAGCCAAATATCCGCCAGGGAATTGACAGCATTTCTCAATGTGAAATACGGCGAGTGATGGATAGTTTCCTAAACAGGTGCCAAAAATGTATGGACAACGACGGTGACCAGTTTCAGCATCTCCTTTCATAAAGCTGGTAAGTAAAGCCTTTAAAAGTAGTTTTAAAATTTGTATGGTTTCATCCGCGTCTTTCTATGATAGCGGCATACGGCAACGAGCGCCGAGGACGCAGAAGGAAAAACACTGCGCAACCGGTTCGTAGTTTTTTTTTTTGTCTATGTGCAAGGTTGCCACAAGGAAAATGAAGGTCGTATTTCTCAAGAATGGGAATACTGAATTTGGAACTGACAAGAGAAATGCGTAATACACACGAATTAAAAATATTCTATTATGTTTGTTTTAACCATTTTCATGTGAGAACATAGAACAATTTAAACATTAGAGACTTTGTTACAAACACTATCCATGTTGCTCCAAGCTTTAAACAATCATTTCAAATATATTTTATATAAAAACAAATTAGACACATTTTATAACATGTCTTTATAAAGAAATAGTGTGATATTGAGTTGACCTAAACAAACATACACATTGAGACTTTCCAGCAGTTGAATTAATGCATTTATTCCCCAATTAATGTTTAGGGAGAATTAACACACCACGCTGCACGGAGACAGAACTAATAGAAAGAAAATACTGTATTCCTTCGTTAATGTATCAACACAACCACGGATGGGACAGGATAATAAACTTTGCCCCGCACCGAGACTACAAGTGTCTGCGCGCAAGACCGCACTAAAGATGACTTACAACCAAGTTTTCGTGTAGCGAAGAGAAAATCGTCCCCAGTTTAGTTTCATTTCTTTCCCAGTCATTTGTCCCTCCAAGAAAAAAACAAAAAACTGAAGAGATAAAAATTGCACAGTTTTATAAGTTCTCTCGTTTAATATTTTTAAACACCGATATACGCAAGTACTTAGATATTATTAGTGAACCATTCTAATTTGTAATTGATTTTTACTTTCTCTACTGCGTATAGATACCACCCAAAAATTCGATACCGAGACTTCACCGGAAATACCTGTTTTGAGGGCATTTTATAAAAAGGTCCGTATGTGTTGTGAACAGCATAACTCAAAAAACGAAAATTCGGATAAATGCCACACTTGGTATTTAGGTTGTGTCTTTCAAAGTTGCGACACGAACATTTTCAAGAAAATCGCCCTACCCCAACTACCCTTTGCATGGAACATTTTTGAAAATTTTTATTTTCTCAAACATGGCTCTAACGATTTTGATTAAAATATCATATATTTAAGATACTTTTATTAGAAATAAAATGTATATCTTGAATTTTCTGGAATGTCCCCAAAAGCTCTCTTTCAGACTTTCGCATAAGTAGTAAACCGTAAGAGATAGGCAAAATTTTACTACAAAAAATGTAGATCTCGCTAAAACGCACAATTTATGACGTAAACTTTTTTTTGTCCAGTGTACCGTTTCGAGATATTTCCTGTTATTTGTTGAATTTTCCAATACTTATACTTTTTCTCAAATGGGAATTCGTTATTCGTTTTTTTTAATGTCCTGAACATGCAAAGAGAATGGAATGCTCCACATAACAACCAGCTCTTAAAAGATTTGACTATCGCTTAAATCCTTCCATATTCCCCTTGCACCTACAAGAAAATTAGCAATAAGATCTCGATTAACATGAAGTCGATGGAGAATAAGCGTTTGTAAAAATAGTTTGTACAAGAGTAGAGAAAGTCGTGTAAATGTAACATATCGGATTTTTTACTTATGAAACTTGAGTCTATGGGAGAGAAAGCGGAGACAGTATTTTATTTTCTATATACTTTCATTAAAAAATCCCAGCTCGATCTATAACAGCATGTAACAATGGTCCCTTGTCAGCTGTCTCGCCATAACTATAACTTTATACATCCACAGCAGGTAAAGAGCACAGCAGTTAAAGAGCGTCCATAAATAAAACCCAAATTAATTTAACAAGAAATCAACGATTCAGATGGTAGAGGGTAGAAGACCGTTAGCTCTGTGTGGTGTTAGGGTTTGCGTGCGTGCCTCTACTTTAGTTAGTAAACAGACACCACTAGGAACAATGCGTGACGTGTATTACATAAACCAATATTGTGATAATGTCACGCATAAATTGTTATGTGGTGAGAATAAATAAAAAAGAACCAGTGGTAAGAACGAATTGGGATCGTTTAATTGTCAGATCGCCAAGAAGTTGAACCGTTCTAGTTCAGTGATTAATAATTGCGTTAGATGGGGCATGCAATATGGAAAGAACGGAAGATATGGACAGAGTAGAAAATTATCTGAGGCATCTAAACGTTGTACTTCCTAACTTGTTGCTGATTTAGAGTTTCCAGTAACTCTTAGATGTGTAAGACTAATTTTGTAAAATGACAAACATCTTGCATTGAAGGAACAATTGCATAAACCAGCTCTAACAACTACTTATAGTAAGGCTGGCTTGGATTTTACTGAAAAGTGTGTGTCATGGTCTACAGAATGACTTGAAGTAGACTTCAGCGATGAGAAGAAGTTTAATTTAGATTGGCATGATGGATTTCAATGTTATTGACATGATCTTAGAAACAGAGCAGTAGATAAGAATAAGCAGAAATTGTGGTGGCATAGATGTTATGATTTGGACAGCCTTCTATCATTAGGTTTGAATCCGATGGGAAACCTCTGGAGAATACTTGTTAGGCATGTTCACTAAAATGGAAGACAATCTGAGGGCGTATCTGAGATGAAAAGAGTGAACCAAAATTTCACTGCAAGAGATACAAACCCTATTAAAGACAATGCCTAAGAGAACTTTCTGAGGTAACTAAGAACAAAGGAAGTTGGACATGGTACTAATAATGCAATAACACAATAGGATAGAGGTTGTCTTTATAACAGCTTCCATCCAAGAAATGCAATGTCTTGTTTTGTTACTCCTTTTATGAAATAAATGAATTCTGTCATGGTTTTTTACTGCTCTGCTTTTGTACTACTTCCATAATACATGTGCCTAAGAAATTGTACGTATTACTTTTTCAGCAGGAAACGCAGTACCTTAACATGGATTTCCACTACTGTAGTATTATATGCAAGCAGTTGCATTGACAGCTCCTAACCCTATCGCTGGAAGCTATTTCTTTCAAGAAAGCTATTTCTTTGGCATAACCAATCAGATTCCCGTGGCTTTAGAAATGCGTGATAGAACATTTAACTTGTTTCTCCATTGCTGCGTCTCTCTTCAGCATACAACATACATTCTATTACCAATTTGGAGAATATTTCAAGATGGACAGTTTTACTTGGCGTTGTCACCTTTCACTTACTGCAAAATGTATCTGCAACTACCAAGTTCGGTGATGACTGAAGGTCATGGCCACCATTACATCGATAACCAGAACACTCCGTTCTGCCCAAGGGCTGTTTGCCTTAAGGAAGAAGAATTGAGGCTCTGTTAGCATTGTCATTTCGATGGCTACAATTATCTGAGAAAACAATGCTTTGAGCCAGAATATCTTTTGTAGGAAAGAAGTATTGCATTACACCCAAAGATTCAATATCAAGATTTCACGGAAATACACGTTTGGGAAACCCATGAATCCTCCACCACAAAAATATACCACTATCTCTACTCTTAACTTATAGTAAGTAGAGGAAGTATTGCATTCCACCTAACAATTTAATACAGGGATTTCACTGGAAATACTCGTTTTGAGGTTCCTTGAAACCAAAAAAGGCATTTTTAGAAAAAGATCTGTGGTATAAACAACGTAACTCAAAATACTCGGTCAAATACCAAAGTTGGTATTTGAGTTTAGTATTTTCGAAGAATGTGACAGAAGATTTTAAAGATAATCTGCCCTCCTCAACTATCCTTTACATGGGAAAAAATATATGCTATTTTTTTATTTTCGGAAAAATGCCTCTAAGGATTTGAATTAAAATATCACAAATTTAAGATATGTATTTAACAAATAAAATGCTTATTGAATTTTCTGAGAATAGCCTCATTTGGAAGGAATTTTGTATAATCTTGCATAAAGAGTAAACAATTTGCGAGATATCCGACAATATTGGTTTGAATGTGTCATTACTTTGAAAGTTTAATTTCTAAAGCACTGTCGTTATTCACGTGCTTCTCCTGATGTCACGAAAAGAGTATGGAATTTTATAGCCAATATAACGTGCCGCTTTTAAACATCTAATTATCGATTCTATTTCTTCTATCCCTCTTTTGCCGAGAACGAAATGTGTAATGAAACTATTTCTGCATATATTTATCCCGATTAACATGAAGTTTATGTAGAAAAAACTGGTTTTTTAAATTCATTTCACTTTCTCTATCTACTATCTTTTTCTTTCTATAGTTTTTGCATACCAATTTTACGAAAATTTAATATTTCATGTTAAACGAGAAAAACTTTTGCAGAAATAGTTTCATTTCACATTTCGTTGTAGGTACAAGGGGAGGATGAATAGAAGAAGCCGAATCGATAGTCAGATGTTTAAAAGCTAATTACTGTAAGCTGGACTGGAAATTCCAACTTCTTTCCATTATATCGCGAGAATATAGAATTTCAAATAATGACAAAGTATTAGAAAATTCAAATCAGTATCTCGGAAAAGACTGATGCCACAAAAGAAGTTAATTGAAATAATGTGTTTTAAAGAGATCTACATTATTTGTGAGTACGTTTTTAGAGGTGTATTCCAAAATTAAGGTCTGGTGAACAATATTTAACGGATGGTAGACCTGAATGACGTTTCACGCCTGCAGCGCTGTCTACCAACTCCTGATAAACCTACCGCACTGTTGTGTGACACAGTAGGCGTTTGTGTCGGTGAGAGCAGATCGCAATGGCCGCGACAATCATATATCCCGCCAGTTGTGAATTGCGCGGTTTAATCAGATTTTTGCTGGCAAAAGGATTGTCAGCTGCGGACATACATCGTGAGTTATGCCTCGTATGTGAACCGCACATAACGAGTGACAAACAGGTTCGACACTGGTGTCGAGAATTTCGAAATGACCGCACAAATATGCACGATGAACAGCGGAGTGATACGCCCAATATTCGGACCGACGATATTGTTGGGCAAGTGAACCATAAACTTCGAAGTGATCGGCGTTTGACGATTAGTGGTCTGGCTGATTAATTCCCAAATGTTGCTCGAACCTCACTGAACAGCTTGGATATCGGTGGGTGCCAAAACTGCTCACCGGTCAGCACGAATGCGCAGTGCACGACAGTTTTTGGAGCACTATATACAAAATGGAGATGGTTTTTTTTCCCCGCATTGTTACGGGCGACGAGACATGGATAGCGTACACCAACGCTAAACAACAGGCAATGCAGTGGGCCGTTCCGGTTCACCCAAAGTAATCGCCGTACACGAATCGCAAAATGATGGCTACCGTGTTTTGGGACGAAAAGGGCGTCCTTTTGATTGATTTCATGGACCGTGAGTCAACAATTATAGCTGATGTGTACTGTGCAAGGCTTACCAAACTGAGACGTGCGATCCAAAATCGACGCCGCGGGAAACTGTTGTCTGGCTTCATCCTCCTGCACAACAACGCACGCCCGTACACCGCTGCCAAAACCAAAGATAAGATTCAAGGGTTTCATTGGGAACTCTTTGACCATCCTCCGTACAGTCCCGACCTGGCACCAAGCGACTATTTCCTCTTCTTGTATTTGAAGCGGTGGCTGGGCGAACAACGATTCCAAACCGACGATGAACTCAAGACGAGCGTTACCAACGGTTCAAGTCCCAGGCGGCAGACTTCTATGCCGAGGGGTTAAAGAAGCTCGTGCAGCGTTACAGCAAATGCATAGATGTGAACGGCGATTATGTGGAAAAGTAAAGTATATTACTGTCAATAAAATGCTTGTCTCATGAGCTATGTTGTTGTTGTTATGACCAAACGGACCTTAGTTTTGGAATACGCCTCCTATCTATCTCATAACATTTACCAAATATACAAAGGTTCTTCCGAATGAAGAGAACTTATTTAAAGTTTGAGTTGGAATATTAATTCACATCACATACATGCGCTAGTTGTTACCGTAGGAGCGCTTTCGAGAGATTTGTTTCTCTCATCTTCAGCTGAGACCCAACTAACTGGATCTCCCTCACCCCTCACCGCAAGAAATGTTTCATTGGACGTTATTTCTGCTCTCTGTTGAGAAAAATTGGAACCTGGTGATATTGCTGCCATCTGTGTTGTCGGTTGGTCATTCATCATACTTCTTTCTTCTATTTTGTAATCTAAGTGGTCTCGAAAGCGCTCCTAGGTAACAACTAGCGCATGTATGTGATGTGAATTAATATTCCAACTCAAACTTTAAATACTATAGAACATCACAATAAACAATACTTCTGGTTTATTATAAAATGAAGAGAACTTCATAGGCTATTCCCTGAAGAAGATCGGAGATAGTATACACTTTATTTGTCATTAAAATATCTTAAACATGTGGTATTTTAGTCAAAATCGTTAGTAATTTTTGAGAAAATAAAAAAAATCCAAAAGTATTCCCTGTAAAGAGTAGTTTGGAGTGGTGGGATTTTCTTGAGAATCTTCATGTCGTTTCTTTGGAAGATCCTAAACTTAAATCCCAAACTTGGCATTTAACCAAATTAAGTTTTTGAATTATGTTGTTCAGACACGCACACGGATCTTTTTTTCTAAAAATATCTGTTTTGCATTAAGGGGGCCTCAAAACATGTATTTCCGATGAAACCTCGATATCGAATTTTTCAGTGGAATGCAATACCTTCTCTGCCTATGGTAGACAGCAGAGAAAGTAGGAAGCTTTCGTAAGAATAGTGTGTACAAGCTATATAAAAACAAACGAGAGTGGGTAGAGAAGTTAATGAGAATGAAACACATCAGATTATTTTTGAATAACACATTTGTAATAAAATAAATTTATATTTTTAATCTTCTTGCTCGCAAGGAATGTTATAAACAATCTTTTCTGAAAAAAGCAAGGGCCCATTTGGGCAAAATCCAAGTTACGCGTCGCTTTGTTTTGGACGTAGTTCAAAGGAGAAATTTGGAAACGAAATTCCAGATCGGTGCGAGGGCCTTACTTCTAAGCTGTAGCTGAATATCATCCAGCCTACACCTAAGATTCCTAGCAGTTTTTACTTTCTTTACCACGTACATAGAGAAGGTATTCCACCCAAAAATTCGATACCGGATTTTTTCACTAAAAATAGATTTTTGAGGCCCCCTAAATGAAAACAAAATGAAAAAATTGCCACGTGCGCTCGTGGTCTGTCTGTGAATAGAATAACTAAAAACTGGAAAGTCAGATAAATATCAAACTTGGTATTTAGGTTCAGCACCTTCCAAAAATGCGACACGAAGATTTTCAAGAAAATCCGCCCACCCCAGACTACCCTTTACATGGAAGATTTTTCGAATCTTTTTATTTTCTAAAAAACGGCTAGAGTCTCCAATGCTGGGTCGTGTTTCCTCGGTCCAACTCCTCGGACGTCTCCGAGCGATTTTTCTGTGGCCGGGTGGTCAAGCCTGGAACTGTTACGGAACTCTGCGCGTCTCTGGCGCCTTGTACCGGCTTCGCTCTGCAACCCATACGCCTCCTGCGGCTCTCTCACCTCATCCCTTCCTACCGGGGGTGTCCACACAAAAGACCCAATGGGGGTCGAGGTGCTAAGTGTCCCCTCCGTTAATTAGTCCTATCGTATTTTATCAAGCAATACATGTTAAAAAGAAAGCACAACTCTGCTGTTGCTTCAAAGAGTGGTGATAAGAACCATTGCTACATCTAGCAGTCACAGTTTTCATTAGATTTGTGTAAATCTTTAGTCCATGCTGGCAGTCTGTAACATTTACAGCAATATCTTGTGGTAATGTGCAACAATAAAAATCTGATGCGTTACATTCACAAGACCTTTTCTACCCTCTATCGCTTATTAGTGGGTATAAAAACTATTCTTACGAAAGCTATTTTTCTATCTACTTCATTTTAATCGAGACAAACCTTTGCAAAGTAGCTACATTACACAATTCCTTGTAGATACAAAAGGAACAGTGGTAGTCATATGTTTAAGAACTAGATGCTATATGTTGGGCTTAAAATTCCATACAATTTCCATGACATCGCGAGAAACACCTGAAAACCGACGACTTTAACAGAATGACAAAGAACTGAACAATTCAAAACATTAATTATGTATATCTCGGAAATTGCTGATTCCACAAAAAAAAAAAAAAAAACATTATATGAAATAAACTATATGCGTAGTGCGTTTTCGTCTATCGTTTAAGTTTACCAGTTATACAAGATTATACAAAATTCCTTCCGAATGAAGAGGGCTTCACAGGCTATTTCCAGAAAATTCAAGAGATACATTTTATTTGTCATGTAAATATCTTTAATATACGTTATTTTAATTAAAATCGTTAGAGCCATATTTTAGGAAAGAAAACATTCGAAAAATGTTCCATGTAAATGGTAATTTTAGGTGGGGAGATTTTCTTGAAAAACTTCATGTCGTATCTTTGGAAGGTACTAAACTTAAATACTAAGTTTGGTATTAATCCGAGATTTCGTTTTTGAGTTATGCTGTTCACAGACACACACACACACACACACACACACACACACACACACACACACACACATGGACCTTTTTCTAAAAATGCTTACTTTCTGTACCAGGGACATAGTAGCTAGAAATGTTGCACTCCACTCAAAAATTCGATACCGAGATTTTACCGGAAATACATGTTTTGAGGCCCCCCGAATGCACAAAAAACATTTTTAGAAAAATTCCATTGTGTGTGTGTGAACAGCATAACTCAAAAACGAAAAGTCGGATCGACACCAAATTTGGTATTTAAGTTCAATACCTTCTAAAGATGCTGCACGAAGATTTTCAAGAAAATCCCCCACCCCAAACTATCATTTACCGTATACAAACATTGATCAAAATTGTTTATTTTCTAAAAACTGGCTCTATAACAATTTTGATTAAAATGCCATGTATTAAAGGTATTTACATGACAAATAAAATATATATCTTGAATTTTCTGGGAATAGCCTGTGAAGTCCTCTTCATTCGGAAGGAATCTTATATAACCTTGTATAACTGGTAAACGCTAGGCGAAAGACGAAAACGTACCGCACAAAAAATGTACATCTCTTTAAAACACACAAGTTATTTCAAATAATTTTTTGTGGCATACGCCATTTCTGACATATCCGTTATTAATAGTTCGAATCGTTCAATACTTAAGCCATTCTTTTAAAGTCCTGTCAACATTCAGTTGTATCTTGCGATTCCATGGAAACAGTATGGAATTTTAAGGCCAGCATATAGCGTCCAGTTCTTATACATTTCACTATTGCTGTTCCCTGTGTACCTATTACGAAATGTGCAATTTAGCTATTTCTGCAAAGGTTTATTTGGATTAAAACGCAGTAGATAGAAAAATAAGCTTTAATAAGAATAATTTTTTAAACGACAGAGGGTAGAGAAAGTCATAGAATGTATCTCATCAGAATTTTATTCAGGAGAACGTGTATTTCCGATGAAATCTCAGTAATATATTTTTGGGTGGAATGCAATACCTTCTCTACCTACTAGGTATAGTAGAGAAAGTAAGAATGTATAATTTATATGATTTTTAAACCAAGTATTGTTGTTAAATAAATGATGACTATAACATTATAAAATTTAATGCGTTAACATTCGGGCTGTAGTAATAAGTATTTCAGAAACGCCAAGTGTCACTAGTACTGTATACAGAGAACGTTAAGTCCATTAACTTCGACTATACCAAATCAATTCCTCCATGTTATAACCTACATAACTTACCGTTCAAGCAGAAAATGGTAAACCTCTTCTCAGTGTTTGATATTCTAGGCACATTACCTGTCATGAAATTTTTTGAAGGTTGGTTGTAAACCACTTATAAATGTTTCAATCAATGCTATAATTAATTTGAGCTCCACTAAGACCTACCATGTCGTATGTTCACATGAGACACTCGGAACGCTAGGACGCCTGAAGCTATATCATGTATCACCAGCGAACGCAGCAACGATACTGCGGCTCTCCATGGTAACGGCAAGTCGATTCCTCTGTTGTCCTACTTTTCTTTCTCTCAGCTGACACCATGGAGGTACTCATCGGGACAGGTGCATTGACGGTCTCTCTGTGGCCTTAGGTAAAGTTGAGGAACCCCGTAAGCCCCTCCCCTCAACCGATATCAGTTTGCGTAATAAATGCGGAACATAGTTCATTTACCGATAAGAATCGAGTAGAGATCGGTGTTACTTCTACTTCAGGAGTGACCTGCCGAGTGAAGAGATTGAAGAGGCGATTCATTAAAATCAGAAGTTAGCTGTAAGGATACAACTGCCCAACCGACTTATATTTTTACCAGTAAACTACAAGGCGCTCTCAAATGCATTTTGAGATAACGGCTATGAATTGAATTTTTCGGTCTGGTTGTTTTCGTATAACGTATTAATTGCGTATAGTGAGCAGGATTACTACATTTTTAGAATATTAATATAGAAAAAGAAAATATAGCAGAGAGTTTATTCTGAAAGTAAGCCACAAATATAAATTGCTTTCCTTTCACGTTGCGGCCACCGCACGGCGGCTCACGCGCAGGCCGCCGCAGTTCGGACTCCCGCCAAAATTATAATATTCGCAAAACCGCCTCCGTCCTCATATTTACAGTTACAGCAACAATAATAATAGTAAACACGTTCCTTATCATAAGGGATGCTGGAAATGGCCTCTATCCACACAGGAAATTTTCATTTACTCGTGAGTTCAATGTGTAAACTTGAGTGAAGTTCTCGCCTGATGTTTCCTTTTAGTTCTTCCAGTGTAGTGGGATTTGTTGCATACACTTTATTTTTAAAGTTCCTCCATAGATGAGAATGGCATAGTTAGATCTTGAGGGTCATAATCCTTTACTAATTACCCTATCTTAAAACATTTCCTGAATTAAACTTAATGTCTCCTCAGTTTTATGCACTGTAAGTCTTGTTGGAAATACCCAGACTGACATCAACGTCGGTCAGCTGTTCAAAAAACGATATGTCATTTTTGTATCTCTCTGCATCCATTATTTGTTCAGAAACTATAGGTCATGAATGCATTTACTGCACACCACGCACCAATTTTCGCGTCATGCAAGGGAATCTCGTGGGTGAAACCGGGTTTCCCTGTGGTGTAGGTATGTTATTTTACGGCGGAACAGAACCATGAAAATGGAAACATGCGTCACTGGAGAAGAATATTAAGCGTGGGTCAATTTCTCTATCATTGACATTTTCCAAAATCCAATTACAGAAATTTACCACACACTGATGATCACGTGAGAAGTAAGTATATGTAACAAAACCCATACATTGGAAGAACGAAAAGAAAACATCAGGTGAGAAATTCACTCAATTTCAGATATTGAACTCTCGAGTGTAAATACAAAATTTCTTGAGCACATCCAGAAATGTGTGGATAGAGAGGGGCAACACTTCCATCTCTTATGATAAGATACATATAAGCTTATTATTGTAATTGTAACTGAGAGAACGTGAGGCGGTTGCGCGAATATAATAACTGTTAAGGCGGGAGTCCGACCTGTAGCGGCCGGCCCGCAAGCCACCGTGTTGCGGCCGCAGTGTGGAATAAAAACACTGTGTATCGACAATATCGACACGAGTAGCCAAAGTCGTTACAGTAGGACTCATGAATGGAAGGTTCTGCGGTTCAAATCCCGCCAGGACCGTCCTCCACGACTGAGTTTTTTTTTCAGGTTTTCGTCAATCCTCATAAATAACAATAACTTAGGGTGTAACGCTTCCTTCCCAAATTTCCTTTTCCAATTTTCATTCCATTATCATTAGTGTCCCGCCTGTGGTGCCATATATACAGAGTGGACCATTTAAGTTGAGGTTGTACAATATCTCCAAAACTAAGCGTTGTGGAAAGAAATGTCTTTGATAAAAGTTGCTTGATATTATGGGGGAAAGTAAATGACATAAGTCCTGTTTTATTTGGAGGGCGTTGTGATGGTCATTTTAGGGTCAATTTAATTTTTTTTAAATGGGAACCTACATTTTTTTATGTTGCTTTCTCACTCCTCATAAAAAGCTGAACAACGTTTGTGTAAAGTACTTTGTAATTGTTCTTACCAACGTAAACAACAAGGCTAATTCTGAATGGCTGTGTTCGAAGAGCACAATGAATGGTTGGACCATCCATGGATGGTCATTTGAGGGTCATGTTACGTTTCGTAATTGGGAACCAACATTTTTTATTTTGTTTCCTTATTGTCATCACAAAATAAACAATTTTTTGTAAACCATTTCTAATGAGTAAACAACATACAAAATGTAGGTTCCCATTTAAAAAAAAACTTAAACTGACCAAAAACGTCCATCATTAAGTCCTCCAAACAACACGCGACTAATGGCATTTACTTCCCCCCATAATATCAGTAACTTTCATTAAAGACATTTCTTTCTACAATACTTAGTTTTGGAGATATTGTAGTCCCAACTTAAATGGTCCACCTGTATAACGGGCGTTAAACGCTAATAAGAAAAACAATGTACTTTCTATTGCTTCTCTCGTTTACAGTTACCTACAAGCTCTGCTAACTATTTGCTGACTTGTGTTGGCTTTCTGCGATTGCAGGACGCAACAAACAACTCATGGACCGCGTAGCACAAGTTTTATTCATCATTCAGTTGTATGATTTATTCGAAATCACTATAGCAACTGTTTAGACAGTTGAAGCTAAATAAAATTGTTCCATTAAAACGTCACCTAATTTTATACGAAATCTGGAATTCATAAAAAAATTGTTTTCTAGCTCACAGACCAACAGTTAAATTCGCACATCTGTTTTTATCAATTTTCGTTTTTGTTTCAGGTGGTCTCAAAAAGCTCATTTTCGGTGAAATTTCGATATAGTAACCTTATGAGTGGAGGAGAAATTAAAAATTCAACTATTTGCTTCTCGTTTCTGTCTGTACTTTTTCTTGAATAAAGGTGTCCCTTTGTTTATTTTAATTTATGTGTTAGTGTTTGTCACTTTTAACTGTCATATTGTGGCATAATCTTTAACTTAATAAGTTAGCATATGCCAGAAAAATTACCTAAATAAAACATTGTACCACGTGCACATCTTTTGATGATGGGAGTAGATGTGAGAATGGCTCGAACTTTTCCTTGCCTATCCTCTCGGTTACTAAGCAACCCGCAAGGCAGAACCATTGTTTCTATCCCCAACTATGGAGCAAAGGTTACGAAGGTCTTTCATTTTAACCACATAAGATCCCTCTGGCACCAGCAGTATTATATAAAGGCAAGGTCATTGCCACACTAAATAGCTTCCAAGACGTTAGCGAAGAGAGCAACGAATCCTCGAGAGGCAACTCCTGATCCGAGGAACTGCAGCAGTTCTCTGTGTCTAAGGAGAAATGCACTGAGTCGGGCACAAAGCTGAAGCGATGAAAAAAATTGAGCCTGAAAACGAATATATTTACAGATTGTACTGCATCCAAGTTCATGATGTAGTTATACCAAGGGGCATTCAGTATGAATTGTAAAACTTTAATTCGCAGCACCAGTAGCCGATCAATTTTCGACGCAACAGCTCCGCGCCAAATTGGACAGACATACAGGATCTTCGGTATAAAACCTGACCGCTCGCACGGGATTTTGCTCTGGGTAGCACGGCATGCCACAGCCAGCGGTGCCAACACTCTGTTTTCGGTTCTTAAAACTGTGTTCATGTGAACCTGTACATAAAATACAGGGTGATTTATGAAGAACTGACACATTTATATCTTTAATTGTTTCAAAACGAGTTATGCTAGCGACAACTTATTATACCTGAAATGCAGAGGAATTTTGGGAGATTATTTACCTCTATAGCAAATGTTGAAAATGTCCTCCATCCTGCATAAGGCACAACTCAACACGTCATTGCATGTTACTGACCACTCGTTGGAGGATGCTGTTGGCAATAGCTTGAATCTCCTGTGCAATGTTGTGCTTCAGATCGTCCAATGTCTGGGGACGTGTGGCATAAACCCTGTCTTTTAACTAACCCCAATGAAGTCCGCAATGTCAAATCCGGAGATCTCGGTGGCCATAGGTTCTTGGAAATTATCTGGTCGTCAAAGAAACTTACAATTAGTGCCATGGATTCATTTGATGTATGACATGTAGCGCCGTCCTGCTGAAAATATCCTTGACTCAGCTCTACATCGTCTAGTTGCTCAGCAAACTCCATGAAAATCTGTCGGTACTCTGCAGTGTGTTAAAAAAAATGGTCCCACCATTCTCTGTGCAGATATTGCGCACCAAATCCCAATTTTAACCGGGTGCATAAGTGCTTCATGAATAACATGTGGATTTTTGCTGGCCCAATAGCGTGAGTTATTTGAGTTCACATAGCCGGATAAATGGAACCATGCTTCATCTGTGAACTATGTGGCAGGATTTTGCATAATGAACGCCTGAAACCAAGAACAATAATTCTATCCTTATCTGGTTCATGTAATTGATGGACAACCGTAATCCTTTAGGCCTGCACTTTTCACAGCTCTCTGACACATTGAGTAGTTGTACCTTGTCTCCTGCGACAAACGTCTTAATGATTTTTTGGGTGACTGATCCTGTCGTGCTCTTATGCCAATAACAACCGTGGGAAGCCTAGATGAACGAGTTTTGCCCTTTTCACTCAACAGAGATGCAGTTGTTTCCAATTTGTTAACCAGTCCCAGTATTGTGTTCCTTTGGGGACGATTCCGAACACCAAATTCTCTTTGGTATGCCCTTTGAGTAGCATACCAATAATTCGTAATCCAGTATTGCTTTACAAGGAAGAGTCCTTCATTTAATGTATACTCCATTTTCACGTTGACTAGAACAAAATCTTAAAAACAGTTGCCGACAATAAAACTAACAATTACGAATAAAACATGAACATCTGCGCATCTAATGACAGGCAATCGAAACTCCAGAACATTCTGCTTAATTTGCTGCTAAAAGTGCGGCATTGAGTGACTTTTGAACAGAACAATTAAAGAAAAAAGTGTGTCAGCTCTTCATAAATCACCCTGTATAATAAAATTCTTACCTTATAGCAATTGCTGTTATGTGCAGAAATCCTGAAACTCCAACTTCTGCTAACTTCGATAGTGGTTTTCGTGGCGAACGTTTAAGATTTTCACCAATTTCGTCTAATATCTCTTCTGTTAACACTGTACGTCCTCACATGTGTTTGTATTGCACTGAACCACTAGTCTCAAATTTATCCACAAGATCGTGAATTTAAGTTTTGGAAGGAGGCAATTGGGCAGGAAACTTCAGGATGAATTCTTCATGAACGCGACGAGCCGATTCATATTTAAAATAACGTTTACATACAAATATACTTTGTTGTAAAAACAACTGCCTCCCCACCTTTGCAAATGAAAGCGGACTACTGGCGCTAATGAAGGACAGAAAGCCTGTCGTGAGTGCGGGGTGTGGGGAAGCCACCTGGCATTGGCTCTGGCGCACAACACCGTGCGAGCAGTCAGGTTTTGTACCGAAGATCCAGTATAGAAGCCATGGACGAAGTAGACTTGCACAAAAGTTGATGACATTTACCCGCAGGGAGGGTTTGCGGTTGAGAACAGAATACAGTTTGCGTAATTTGGAGTAAGTCAAGCTTAATTTGGAATTGATACGAGAGTGCCAGGTCAAGCAAGATTGAAGTGGACGCCCAGACATGGCCGAAGGCTAGGTTCAGATCTAACGGACTTACCTGCTTTGTGTGCATCTTAGTTACTGTTCCTATTCACTAACTAGCGAACGCGTGTTGTTGGTATTATATGTTTAAATAAAAAAAGAATGTTGTTTGTAAGGGAAACAGCGGATAATTTATAAACAAACAAATTTAAAGTGTTATGGAACCATGTTTTAATTGTGAAAGACGAAAAAGAAGGAATATGGGATGTATTTAATTCACTACAAAAAAGGGTGCTTGCCTTCATAGCCACACTTCCACGCATATTTTCAAAAAATATAATAATCATCGAGTATGTCAGGAATGAACGGGTTTTCGGATCGGAACCAGGTTTTGGAACTGGTGTTCCAAAAGAAATATTTTGGGTAGTATGCTCCCTTGGAAGCTTAGGTCACTTCTTGTTTTTAGAGCTTGTGGTTCATAGTATAATTGACAACGGTTCAATTTTATTGACAGGAAGAGGATTTTGGCGCTTGAGCGCACAGTCGCCAGGAGGAACGGGTGGCAGGCTTGGACCCTAACGTCGCCAGATAATTGCATCCTGACGCCGGTGGGATCGCCCACAGGCCCAATCTCGCCACGGAGAGGTGTGTCCGAGAGCGCGTTCCACATCAAATGCCAGGGCAGACAGTTTCAGTTCCACTCCACTGCCATACCCTCGCCCACCGTCCACTCGCCTGATCCGTTGGCTCTGAAACGTAAGGAAATGAAATTACAGGAAAATTCGCGTCATTATACAGGGCGATTCATATAAAACTGAACACTTTTGTGCACTTATAATTTCTCTTTGGAAAGTAATAAAAAATTAAAATTGAGTTCTAAATGGCTCTGGAAGAATCGATTTTTTTTATTGTGTTGAACGTCCTTTAAATTGATAGGTCATATAGGACGATGAATGAAACGTGTGAAATGATGCTCAAATAAGCCCGGGGTCCATAGAGCTTAAGTTACCCGACATTCTCACCAGGATAAGGAAAACCCCGGAAAAAAAACCTTATCCTGGAACTCACCTGATGAAGATTCGAACTTGGGACCTCTTGAATGTGGGGCAGACACGCTACCCCGACACCACAGAGGCGGGCCGTGTTGGTATTGATGTTGATAGCCCTGCTATCGATTGTTGCCATTTGACTTATCGTCTTGGTTTTAGGTCTGTAGTTTTGCAGTCAAAAACGGACATGCACTTCTCAATTCGCCAGTGTGTTTTTCTTGTGAAAACATGTTAGTACACAAATTCATTGATTGGAAAACAACGGGCGTTTCGAAAAATGAAATTGAGTTTTATTTATGGACGCTCTTTAACTGTTGTGGTTCTTAGCGTCCCATTCTATATTGGGTGTGAAAGACGGGTAATTTTGCTCAGAGGCCTCTTTGTTAGGCTTGAGGTTCTTTTCCGTGCCGTAAATCTATGACTCGTGACCACCGGCTTTACTTCCCTTCCGAAGGAAGCCATGCTAAGGATTTTTACTGGCGTTTTGAAGAAAATTCAAGCGCAACAGTTAAGAAAGCTGGAGACAGCTGGTGCTCTGCTCAGCGAGACTGGGGGAAAAAAGACATGCAGTTAGTCAAGAACTTGATGAAGTTCGAGAACGTTCCTGTGTACTTCCGACAAAATGTGTATAGAAACTACTGCTGAGGAATATTTACGATTATTATAAAATATAAATCTTCATCGTCTTTGTGATAATAAATCGTCAGACCAAATTGTTTCGTGTTTCTAACAGGCCAACAGAACAAACCATACTTGAAAGGCTCCTTTACTTTATTTGGACTATTTATGTGAGTAACCAGCAGAATCCCGCCCCAATTAATGTCATGATAAAGTTAGGCTTGATCCTTCTGATAGTTTATTTTCAACCGTTTCGAATAAAAGTCAATATAGCAACCGTGTGGTGGTTGATGCATCACGAACGTTGCCTCAAATCTTTGAAAAACTTCGTTTTTACGAGCACGAGCATGCTGGAGTGGAATGTTCTACCGTCTTAGGCACAGAAAGCAAAAAGTGCGAGTATTTGCAGGCATGTGATTCGTCAACAACCTTGTTTCTGGGTTGGCTGTGGTAGAGAAAGTGAAATTCATATCCTTGACGTAGTAGCAAAAAAAAGTTAACTGTATTTGCTCTCAACTTGCGTAGCATAATGGTTGGCGGCCAGTTAAATTAGATAAATTATATTCATGTTTTCGTATTCCTATTGGCATTAAACCATTTATTTCCCCATTTTACTTTCGTCATATTGCATTATTTTCTTGCATCATGCATGTGTATCTCTTAATCCGAATCTGCACCGTATAATGTAAATTCTACAGTTTTTATTTGATAGACTTTATATATATATTTACATGCTAATTGAGTTCTCGAAGTGTCAAGTAGCTTACTATAGTTTACCCAATCTTTAAAAACTATTTAATGCAACTAAATAAAATAAGCATGTCATAAGTATGTGCAACTCTTAATACTATCTGCACCGCATAATGTAATATCCATGTCTTTCATTTGATATACCTGATTCTTGCTTTAATCTTTTTATATGCTAATTAAAGCTAGTCAAACTTTAGTTTTGACTTTAAAATACAACTATAAAGAAAATCATACTGTATTAAAGTTGTAATGAAGTTTGCAGGAGGGAAATGTCTTCCATTGTATGAATATCAGACAATAAAAGTAAAGAAAAGAGAATAAGCAGCTTCAAAAACGTGTATAAGAGTTTTTCTAATACGTCGTACCTAATATATCGTCCTCTGTGGTGTAGTGATTACCATGCTAGCCTCTAGTTCCGAGATCGCGGCTTCAAACTCGGCGGAGGGCGATTGCTTTTTTTTTTTTGGCGTAAAAATCCTTAGCATGGCTTCCTTCGGAAGGGAAATAAAGCCGGTGGTGCCGTGTCGTAGATTTACGGCACATAAAAAAAAACCTCAAGTCTGATAAAGAGCAAAATTACTGGTCTTTCACCAATATAGAATGGGACGCTAAAGATCATAGTAGTTAAAGGATGTCCATAAATAAAACTCAGTTTAATTTAACATCTTACCTAAAGTACCGTTAAGATTAATTGCTCAAGGATCTGATGTGTGCTAAGTGTAATTTAAGAGTCTAAAGTAGACTACAGTATATACCGTGTAGGTATGAAATGTTTAACTATTCGCGCAGAAGTTGATAAAACAGCCCCATAGGAAAGTTTAAGGCATAAAAAGACAAAAACATTTGTTTTACGATTTCACTAAATTTCCCTGAAGCATCAAAATCCTTATCCCTTACATCGATCGTACCTACACGGGTAGGCGAGGTCGTTAAGGCACGGACTCTCGAAGGGGAGAGGTCTGCGGTTCAAATCCCGCCAGGACCGTCCTCCCTGACATAATTTTCTTTCGGGGTTTTCCCCAGTTCTCATAATTGGTAAATGGGGAGATACCTTAAATTTAGGCCTGGAACGTTTCCTTCGTAAATTTCCTTTCACAATTATCATTTCACTTTATGTATCATCAGTGTCCACCGCCTGTGGTGCCGTCTGAATAAGAACGGGTGTTAAACACCACCAACAACATAGTAAATTCGTTCGACGCGTCTAGTTTCTTGTCTGTGAAAAGTGCACTTGGGACTTCTTATCCAAGCACAATATTTAACAGTTTTCTGTTTATTGTTTCAATTTGTAATACCCTTTAAATTCTATCGTCATATTGGGGGATTTGACTTTTCAGAAACAAGTCGTTGACTCAGGGTTGATTTACTCATTTTCGCTATACAACACTATCACTCCCCGTCTGCAGTCTTTTACACTTTGCTGAGGGAGGGGAATTATTCTAATTAAAAAAAACTCACCCCTCCCAGCCTGGAATAGAACCCGGGTTCAGGAGCCAAAACACTGATCACTAGACCATAGAGGCATTCATTCCCTAGCACCTATTAATAGTACGAGTAGGTAGAGAAATTTTACATTCCACAAAAATGTCGATATCGAGTTTACACCTTAAATACATGTTTTGAGATCCCCTGATTAAAAAAAGCCGCTTAAGAAAAGTTGTGCGTATGTGTAAGAACAGCACAACTAAAAACAAAAGTGTTATAAATACAAACCATGGTATTTAAGTTCAACATCTTCCAAAGATGTGATATGGTGATTTTCTAGAAAATCTCGCATCTCCAACTATTCTTTCATGAAAATGTTTCCTTATTTTTGATTTTCTCAAAAATGGCTCGTTAACGGATTTTGTAGAATCTCACATTTGACATCAATAAATAGCCTCGAAGTCCTCGTTCGGAATAAACTTTATATAACTGGTAAACAATTTAAGATAGGCAGAGACTTCTATACAGAAGACCTAGATCCTATAAAAGCACAACGTTTATGACAAACACGTTTTTGAAGTATTTTTTAGATATTCGTAGCCTTTTATTTGAATTTCCAGTCACTATTCTGTTGCATTCGTGTCATACAGAAATATGGAGTTCCAAGGGCAGCATATGACGACCTGTTTTTTTAAATACTATCACTTCAACCTCTTATATGTGGCTTCTATCTACAACGTAACTTGGGATGGAATCATTTCTGCAAATGCTTATCTCGTTAACATGGAGAAGAAAGAAAATAAAAAAAAGTATCTGATGTGTTGCATTCACATGACTTTCTCTGCTCACTCATCTACAAACTATTCTTACAAAAAACTTATTCTTCTGCCTACTTCTTTTTAATGCAGATAAACCAATATTATTAATTTACTTGTTTCGTTGTAGGTATAAGAATACAGTAAGCTAAAACGGTAGTCAAATTTGTTCAAATCCGGTCCTATGTGATGGGTTTGAAACTCTGTTCTCTTTGCATGAACATGAAAAAGAAATAAAGGAAAAAAATCAATGTGTTACACTCACATGACTTTCTCTTCTCTTGTACAAACTATTTTTACAAACGTTTATTCTCCATCCACTTCATATTAATCGAGATAAACATTTGCAGAAACTATCTTATTGCTAGCTTTCTGTAGGTGCAAGGGGAATATGGTAGGCTTTAAGTGATAGTCAAATGTTTTAAGAACTGGTTGCTATGTGGAGCATTCCATTCTCTTTGTATACCCAGCACATAAAAAAACGAATAACGTATTCCCATTTGAGAAAAAAGTATAAGTATTGAAAAATTCAAACAAATAACAAGGAATATCTCGGAAATGGTTTACTTCTAAAAAAATGTATAGGATATAAATTAAGTGTTTTAACGAGATTTACATTTTTTGTGTAGTAAGGTTTTGTCTACCTCTTACGATTTACAAATTATATAACGGTGGTTTAGAATAAAGAAGGCTTCGCAGGCTATCCCAGAAAATTTAAGAGATACATTTTATTTGCCATGAAAATAACTTAAACATATGGTTTTTTTTTAATCGAAATTATTATAGCCATTTTTGAGAAAATAAACAATTTCGAAACATTTTCCATGTAAAGGGTAGTTTGAGGTAGGGGGATTTTCTTGAAAATCTTCGTGCCGCATTCTTGGAAGGTCTTGAAGTTAATTACCAAGTTTTCGTATTAACCGACTTTTCGTTTTTGAGTTATACAGCTCACAGCAAACAAACCCACGCGGACCTTTTCAAAATTTTTTAAATGCTGGAAACCTCAAAACATGTATTTCCGATGAAATCTCGACATGGAATTTTTGGGTGTAATACACTACCTGAGCGTACGTAGTACAGAAAGTAGTAATCTTTTGTAAGAAATTATAGAGAAAGTCGTATGAATTTTTCATTTTTATTTTTATGGATTAGACAAGAAATTTCTTTGGAGCGTATGTGTAACAGGTAACCGACATTCCTCACAATCCTAATCCTGGGATGAATGTTTTTATATTATTTATTTTTAAATTTTTAAAATAAATTATTAATTTTTTATGTTAAAAATTCTGGAAACAATTAAATATTAGTCAATCAATTTTCTTCACTTAGTAGCAATATTAAGCGTAACTCGTTTCCAAACAGTAGGCATTCCTCTGTTTCTCTGTTGAATAATATACTTTCAATCTTCACCTTTGTGAGTCGTGCTTTTACTTGCGTGACGTGAAAAATGAATACTCCTGTTCCTGTTCACCATTTGCACAAATTCTTCCTCAAAATTTGGACCATTGAGTGACTTTTGGACAAATTCTTCTTTAAACTTCCCGCCTGATTGTAAGCACACCACAAAGCTAATACGTGAGCTTAGTGGGCTGAGGTGACGTAATGTGCTGGTATTTTTACAAAGAGGTGGACAATTTAACAAACTTAAATTGGGCCGAAATCACTCCATCTCTCACGGTACACCAGCTTCTGTAGAAGACTCGCTGTTTCCTCGTGCCTAATTTTCTTATATGAAAATAGTGTATTTTTATTTGTTATTTACTAATCAAATTTATGAAAGAAATTTCAAAAGAAAAATAAGCCATTATATTTTTGAAAACTCAGTTTTATAAAGCTAACTCTCTAACCTGTACTTTAATGACTAATAACCTTTGTATTTAGTGTCATCGTGCTTACTATTATTTTATGCCTATTAATGCTTGAAATAAAATATCTTACTATCATTGTTCTTACCTCTATGTATACTCACGTTTTTGCTCATCACTGTTTAAGTACTATTCGTTGTTTCTCTATGTATCAGTTATGTCACTTCCATACTTTCGGTATGGATTAGGTAGACATGTATTGTTATATGGTCTTAATTTTTGCCAGGATAAATAAATGAGCAAATACATAAAAATATACTTTAAGAAGACAAAATCTCCTAGAAATTGTTGGACCGGCTCACGTACAGGATGGAGCGCAGGAGCTTTTTAATGTTCCGTACAGCAGCTCACTCCGTATAAGAATTTGAAATTTGGAGCCTATCCACAACAATGAGAATAGTCCGATCCGGGGAATTTGCCACAATTTATTCGTCACTATTACGAATCATCACACAATTACAATTCGTAACATCGATGTATAGTTTTCGAAGTTTATGGGTAGTCGCAGGTAGAGGCGGTGAAGCACCTCTCTTACCCTGCCTGTAAATACACAACCCATCTCGTCCCCGGCTTAAATATATTTCCAGTTCCTTTTCATTCGGAAGAAATTTTATATAATCTTGTACAATTGGTAAACGTTAAGCGATAGACGAAAGCATACTATATAAAAATGTAGATCTCTTTAAAATGCATAATTTATTTAAAGTAGGTTCTTTGTGGCATAAGCCATTTCTGAGATATCCGTTATTAATGGCTCGAATTGCTCATTTCTTGATTGTTCTTTAAAGCTTTCAACATTCAGTTGTTTATCGCGATTCATGGAAACAGTATGGAATTTTAAGGTAGCACATAGTGTCCAGTTCTTAAACATTTGGCTATCGCTGCTCTCTTTGTATCTACATAATGAAATTTGTAGTGTAGCTATTTCTGCAAGGTTTATTTGGATTATAATGTAATATAAAAATAAGCTTTAGTAAGAATAGTTTGTATACTCACTAATATAGATAGAGGGTAGAGAAAGTCATGTGAATATATCACCAGATTTTTCTTAGTGATGAGTTTCGTGAAGGACGCCCAAGAACTGCTGTTACTGATGAAAATATTGCCGCTGCTCGAGCAATGCTTGAAGAAGATCGACGGACATCTTATGAACTTATTCGGGTGACATTGGATATTTGGTATGAGTCAGGTCCAAAACAGACATGAGAAAACTTTGTTGTCGATGGATTCCACATAAACTGACTCCCGATCAAAAACAACAACACATTGATTGGTGCGGAAGAAACTCTGGAAAAATTCCAAGGCATTTCAAATTTGGTTTTGAATATCTTTGCTGGTGATGAATCGGCTCAATGGGTCTTTCGAACAGAACTTAAGCCTACAAAAGTCCGACGAATTCGCAGTGCTGGTAAGAAGATAGTTGCTAGTTTTTTTGTTTGCTTTTTTTTTTTTCTAAACGAGCCATATTGATACTATAGCATTAGAAGGTAGACATACCGTTACTGCCGATTGGCACACAAATGTCTGTTTACCGCAAAGGTTTCAAAAAGTTCGTGAAAAGCGCCCAAAAGAAAAATAATGTTACATCATGACAACATATCGTCGCATATAGCAAAACAAACAACTTAATATCTGGATACCCTAAAGGTCAGCACCACGGACCCTCCACCATACAGCCCTGATCTAGCACTTGCGATTTCTGTTTGTTTCTAAAAATTAAATATAAACTGCGTGGAATCATTTCGTTATCAGATGAAGCAGTGGAACAGTATAAAAAACTGGTTTCTGAAATACCCCAGGAAGAGTGGCATCATTTCTTTAAGGACTGGTTTCATCGAATGCAATTAAAGGGGAATATTTTGAAAAACAATAAAATAATTAAACAATTTTAAAACCAATCCTTGTTTGATTTTCTAAAAATTTTCAGTATCATTGTCGTAAAGTACTTCTTTTGAAGGGTTTAGCCCTAACGAAATACAAAAGTTAATTGCGCCATTAAAGGATTCATCCTCTTCGTTTTCAGCGGTTAAAATGTGGGTTGCTGAATTTAAGCGTGGTCATACATCAGTTATTCAAGATGGTCAGCGCTCAGGTCGTCCCAAAACCGCTACGACCGACGAGATTGTGACAAAAATTTACAATACCGATTGAACGTATGCGAGTTGGCTGACATTGCAAAGACATCGATAGGCCGAATCTACTACATTTTTCACGAAGTTTGGGGTTTGAAAAGCTTTCTCTCGATGAATCCCATGTTTCTTAACAACGGACCAAAAACGCATTCGAATGAACATTTCTCGAGTGTTTAGACGTGTTTAAACAGAGTTGTAGTAAGTTTCTTCGACGTTTTATAACAGTAGATGAAAAATGGATCCATCACTACACGCCAGAGACGAGGGAGCACTTCAGACAGTGGGCGACATGTGAAAATGCATCAAAGAAAGGAAAAATGGTTCCATCTGCAGTAAATGTCACGGCTACAATGTTCTAGAATTCTCATGAGGCGGTGCTCATAGACCACATCTACAATACTACAATACTTCATGTGTAAATGTGCTCTTTCATCCGTTTTTAACACTTAAATGTAGTAAATAATCAATAATCATATTTCTCTTGTTGAAATAGATTGCAAGATCAGTATTAACCCTTTCATATGTCTCTTTGCTGCCTGCTGAGTGCATGTCGTCCATAAATATGTGGCAGTCTTGATACCAATAGGTGTATAATGTACACCCGCCCTCAATACACCCACCCCAATACACCCTCCCATACCCGACAAGTTGCTAATTAAAACAAGTGTTAAACTCGGCCAACTTACGTTCCGTATTCGTAAGTGTGATAAACGAATGTCCGTGTACTACGCTCTAAATTTTGATTCGAAAGAAAAGCTAAAGCAAGTGGTTGCGAACTGGATTTCCTATCTGAAAATCGGCCGTCTTATCGACTGAACTAAGCATTCCTAAGATATTGTAGCATATAGATGAATTGGACACTCCGCTAAATTATCATTTTATTAATTTCAGAGAAACTTCAGCACATTTTGAATATTTTAAGTAATGATTACGGAAGTTTTATATAAGCATAAACTAATCATAAACTGAAGCAGGGACGATGAAAACATTTCCTTATTAGAGTAGCTGAAATAGCCTGAAAGGTCCACTGGAGTATGTAAGTTAGATAAGAGATGTTCAGTGCGTATTCAGGGCAATGTCACGGTGATAACAGTGGTAGTATGTGGGCACGGTAAGCGAAAGATCTGTATTCTGTGACAGTGAACTTTACAGATCTGATTGAACTTTGAATGAATACATAATTAAATTCGAGAAAACGCCCCAAAAACTGGGCGTTTCTACATGAAACGTAGAGGAAAGTTATTAAAGATCAAGGTTACCGTTTTATTCTTTTTTATAACGCGTGTTGAATTTTGTGAAATAAATTAAAATTCAGCGGCACAAGAAATATAAATCTGGCCATACTTCATTGTAACACATCTTCGTCAATATAAATGGTAGGTACCATGCGTTCGATTAATAGCCGGACCACAGCTTTCACTGCGGTGAACTCTGTATTTTTCCACTAGTGCACCAGCGGTAAATGACCCGCTCAAGGCTACGTTTGTCAGATGTGTTATACTGTGTCAGTTGCTGCCTTCAGTTCGAGCTGTAAAGAAGTTGATTCATTGTGCATCTCAAAAGTTAAAATGTATTCAAGACATCTGTGTTGCGTGCGAATTACATTAGATTATTCTTATTAGTTCACTGGAATGCCTACGAAAAATTCACGCTTGAACAAAGAATTTTTAGGTGCGATACTTACGTAAATACTGAATCATATAGAGAGGTGTATAGACAATTTATGGAGAAATTTCCTGGTACTCCATTTTCGGGTAAATAAATTAAAAGTCTGGTTAATAAATTTAGGACAACGGGATCATTAAACGCTAAACCAAAGAAGGGGAGAAGAAATGTTCTAACAGAGGAAAAACTTGACAAAGTTGGCGCATCAGCCGAACGCTCTCCATAGAACTGTCTAAGACGTGTTGCACAGCAAGTGGATGTTTCAAAAGCCTCTGTTCACAGAGCTGCTAAACTTAAAATTGAAGCCCTACAAAGTGACATACCTAGCAAACTTACCTACAACGTTATCATTAAACTCATGGTTGTCACGGTAAATTGACAGCTAGTAAGTCTATTGAATCGTGATTCAGATGTTGTGGTTTTTAGTATGTCTTTGTCTTTGTGTGGAACAAGTTCTTTCTGCAGCAGCAGTGGAAACTGGCAAAATGGTTAATATCTTGAGAAGAATATAGACAACCAAAGAAGTCATATCTTTGAAACTTCCCATTTTGTCACATTGTCTAAGAACATTCTCTTCGAAAAAGTAAACATTTTCTTTCTGAAGAATTACCTCTGCGACAGATTTTAGTAACATTGCGATTGTATTTCCTTACTAAATTATTTTCATTTCTGTTGCACCAAGAAAAAAAAACATTTCGGGGAGGCAAGACACATTGTTTCCCCCTTAAATAGGCCCCTGCCTTATGATGTGATGGCATTTGAAGCTTGTAAAAGCTTCTAAAATATATTCAGACATTCACAAAGTATTTTATGCTACAATAAAAGTCATTCATTTTCAAACTCGAAAGGATTGTTTGTCAGCTGGATTGGGAAAATCGCCCTCGGGTGCCTTAATGATGTTTACGCTTTTCAGTTTTCTATTTCGAATGTAGGGGAATAGACAGAGACGTTAGTGCTCAATACCGCTACTAAAGACAAGAGTTCAACGAACGACATAAAGCAAGTCAATAGTGGACAAGATACCGACACGCGCACTCGGATAGACAACCGCCTTATTAGGCGCCTTTACACCTCTTCTTCTGACCTTCCGGCTGATCTAGCTAGTCGATTTCCTCTTCCTTCACTTGAATGAACCAACCAATGCTCTTCTAAAAGACATTTCTAACTTTGCCAGCAAGATGACATCTTTTAAATATCTTCACAGTTTATTGAGAAGTTTTTGTTTATTTTTCAGAAGTTCATCATATCAGCAGGATGTATCAGAATATGGATGAAGAAATAAGTTAATGAACTAAATGAAATGCAAATGACTCAGGGACCTAAAGCGTTAGAGCTCACGATATTTATTTTAGAGTTAAGAAGGAACCTTGAGTAAAATGAAAGGGATTCGGAGAAGAGGTGAAGCACGAAAGAAGACTTTTTGGAGTCATTCATATAGTTGTCTTTAACTTCTATGGTCATATTGGCTGCTCTGACTTTAGAAACCATTTCTGTTGTGTATTGCGTGTGTTTGGCGGGACTTTGGGTTACGTCTTTCTTTTTGTGTGTTTCTTGTTTTGAAACGCGTATTCCCACCCCAGTCAGACTTTCCAGACTCTTGTGAAGATTAGAAAATTAACCTAACCAGAAAAAATTTCCTCTCCAGCCGGGAATCGAACGTTGATCTCTGGGCTAAACCGCCAGAACGCTTACCACTCGTCCGCAGAGGCAATGAACATAATTGTAAATTCATCATTTTGAAGAGCGGATGTTCCAGAAAGCTTTTTACTGCAGTATGCCTAGACTCTGTATAAATAAACAATTTTCCATGCGGCATTTTCGCACTCTTCAAAGGTCTTTGAAATTATGTTTTCCACAAAAAGGAATGAAGGAATCTTGAGTCATTTCAGTAGTTTTGAGGGGCCTGTGTTTGCCTGTCATTTGGCTTTTTTCTTGTTCTCAAGTACGGAAGGATACCGACGCTGGTGGCCGAGGTCATTAAAGCACGAATTTGTTAACGGGAGTTTGAGGTTAAAGTCCTACCTCTGACTTGAGATTTTCCCAGTTTTCTTCAGTCCTCAAGACTAGCAAATTCCAGGGAAATACCCTAAACTTAGGTCCGGAACGTTACCTTTCCAAATTTCTATTCCTACGAGGGGCATTCTAAAAGTTCTGACTAAGAGATGTGAAAATTATCAAATTAGATGATGTGGTGTAAAGTTTCAGATGCACAAGTGTAATCAATTGTTTGTGACAATCGTGTAAGTAACTAATGTGAACATTTTCTACAAAATACATAAAACTGAACTACGAGCTGTGATAAAGTACTCCGTTTTGAAGGGTTTAACCCCACTAGAAATACAAAAAGAGTTCGATTCGGCATTAAAGGATTCCTCCCCTTCGCTTCCTGCGTTTAACAAGTGAGCTGCTAAATTAAAGCGAGCGTGATTGTGCGTCCATTCAAGGAGATGAGTGCTCAGGGCATCCCAAAACCGCTACGACCGACGGGATTGTGACAAAAATTCACAACACCGATTGAAAAAATTAAATTTAGTTTTATTTATGGGCGCTCTTTAACTGCTATGGTTCTTAGCATCCCAGTCTATATTGGGCGTGAAAGACCGGAAATTTTGCTCAGAGGTCTCTTTGTCAGGATTGAGGTTGTTTTACGTGCCATAAGTCTACGATATGTGGCCATCGGCTTTACTTCCCTTCCAAAGGAAGCTATGCTAAGGATTTTTACGCCCGAAAAAAATCCATCGTGGTTTGAACCCACGACCTCGGGAACTAGAGGCTACCAACACCGATTGAAGGTACGAGATTTGACTGACATTGATAAGTCCTGATAGGCCGAGTCCACTACATTTTATAGGAACTTTTTGAGTATGAAAAGGCTTTCCGCTTGATGGGTGCCGCATCGTGTTAACTGTGGACCAAAAGTGCTTTCGAATGAAGATTTCTCAAGAGTGTTTAGATTTTTTCAAACGCAATTCCAATGAGTTTCTCCTACGTTTTATAACAGTAGATGAAACACGGATTCATCACTACATGCCAGAGACGAAGGCGCAGTACAAGCAGTGGGCGGCAGCAGCGAAAGTGCACCAAAGAAAGTAAAAAGGTTTGATCTGAAGGAAAAGACATGGCTGTAGTTCTCTGGGATTGTCACGGTGTGGTGCTCATAGACTATCTCCAGAAGAGCAGAACCATCACGGGAGCTTTACGCTTCACTACTGGACCAATTAAAAGAAGCTATTCAAGCTAAGCACCAATACCTTACGAAAAAGAAAGCTCTCTTTCATCATTATAATGCGCCTTTACACGTCCGGGATTGTTGTTGCAAAACTGCATGACCTTCATTCTTGCTTCCACATGCCCATATTCGCCGGATTTGGCTCCCAACGATTACTTTTTGTTCCCAATCCTGAAGAAATGGCTGGGTGGACGAAGATTCACATCAAATGAAGTTGAAGCTGAGACAGATGCTTATTTTGCACAGTTGGGCAAATCTTATTTTACCGAGGGTATTAAACAGTGGGAATGTCGTTGGGCTAAATGATTTACAAAGTGGCTATGTTAAAAAAACACATTTATCTTAAATATTATGTTTTCTTGGTCAGACCGAGAACTTTTAGAATGCTCTTCGTAATTATAATTTCATTTCCTGTAGCACAGTGGTGCTGTAGGTATGCTGTAAGAACGAGCTTTAAACCATGTTTAAAAAATATAAAAATGACTTTTATCACCAAATAAATTAAAACTTTTGCGTGTGACTTGGGAAAAAACAACTGGAAAGTAGAATTACCCGCGTACCTATTTTTACTTTCTCTAAGCTAGCCTTAACACAGAAAATTTTCGAATTTTTTTATTTTCTAAAAACTGACTAACGATTTTGATTAAAATATCATATATTAAAGATATTTACGTGACAAATAAAATGTATATTTTAAATTTTCTGGGAGTAGCTGTGAAGTTCTCTTCATACGGAAGGAGTTTTGTATAATCTTGTATAACTGGTAAACGTTAAGCAATAGACGAAAACATACTTCACAAAAATGTAGATCTCTTTAAAACACACAATTTATTTCAAATAACTTTTTTGTTACATCAGGTATTTCCGTTATTAATTGTTCAATACTTAGTAATTCTTTTAAAGTCCTGTCGACAATTACCTTTTTCTCGCGATTGCATGGAAAGAGTATGAAATTTTAGGCCAGCGTGCAGCGTCCAGTTCTAAAACATTTGACTATCGCTATTCCTTTGTATCTATAACGAAATGTGTAATGCAGATATTTCCGGAAAGATTATCTCGATTAAAATAGGTAAAAGAAAAGAAGAAAAGGCTTGCGTAAGAATAATTTGTATACCATTTAATAAGGAATAGAGGGAAGACTAAGTTCATGTGAATGTACCATCAGATTTTTCGTGTTGCGCCTTTTTAACTGATGAATGTTTTAAATTTGCACACTATCAGTATTATACTCGTACATGGGTATTTTCTCTCGTATTGAGAGATTGGTTAAAATTAATGTTTGGTGAACTATTATTGATAGATCAAAGCAAAGAGAAAAGAAAAAAAAATACTATTTACTTCAACTTTCAAAATCATCCATTCAAGCACAGTCTTGTGGGTCCGATATTATATTAATTTTGGCGTGCTAAGATAAAATTGAGTTTTATTTATGAGCTAAAAAATACGAAAAGAATAACATACCGTCAAACCAGTAGAAAAAAGAATATAAAGTATACATAAAAATATTTAAATTTCTTAAAGAAACCATTTCTAAAATTATATCCTTTGAATAAAAACCGCGCTTTAACTGTGATGGTCCTTAGCGTCTCATTCGGGTACCTATATTGGGCGTGGAAGACCGGTGATTTTGCTCAGAGGCCTCTTTATCAGGCTTGAGGTTCGTTTACGTGCCGTAAATCTACGACACGGCACCACCGGCTTTACTTCCCTTCCGAAGAAAGCCATGCTAAGGATTGGGGGTAGGAGGGAAAAGTTTTATATTTGCGGTACTATGATATCGAACAGAATGTAGGATTTGAAGTTGATATAGTTGTGAAGTATGGAATCGGAAATAGTTTTGTGTGTTTGTAAACTTCGAACTCTTATAGAGTGCTTGCTTATTTGCTTTCCTGCATGATGTGCTGTAGTTGTACGTCTCTGTGTTTATTTTTTTTTTAACTGTGATCTGTTGCGGTTATGTGTTTAACAGAAAGGGATTTCAAAACTTTAGGGAAATATTTCTCACGTTTAGAGGATGAAAATATGTCATATACCTAAACATGGGCCCGGAAATGATTTCTTTCCATGTTAGAGCTCATTCTCTACAAGTTTTACATCTTGGAAACACACAATAGCATACCACGTGAAACGCTATATTACAAGAAGTATTCAAAATGTCTTCCCATAACACTGTACACGCAAACACACAAAATCAATCCGTCATTGCTTCGCATCCCGGAAGTGATACGGCACTGACCCGACTTACGGTTATGGCTAATCGATGAAATCAGGTTAAAATGAAAGTTTACATGTGCTTTAGTTATAAATGTTTTTGTCTGGAAAATTTTAATGCTGCATTTTCCGAAATAATGACTTACAGGTGACCTGGTTCACTCTGTATACAGGTGAAAATCAAAACACTGGACATAGTGATTTAACATGACCCACTTTTTCTCTAATACTCTCTCCTGCTAATTTCAAAGAACGCTCTCACAAGTTAATTGTCATAACTAAGAGTTAAACATTGAATCAGAATACAATATTTAAAAAAAATATTTTTATTTACTAATCCTTTCTGTCAGCAATGACTCATTGCAATGTTGACATTTTTTTTTAAGAAAAGGATGGGCAATAAATGTCCTGTGCACCGCGATCAGTTGTGATCTATTGTGCTTCCCTTCATTTAATTTCCTAAGATCCTTCGCAAAGTCTCTTAGCAAAAACCTCTTGAAATCCTTGGAATTGCAAGATTTCCTGATTAAAGCATTTAACCCTAAGAACTTGAGAGCTTCACAGTCACACAGCTAATGAAATAATATTTCACTTGCTCCCGGCGCCATCTACATACTTGATCGATTGCTTTGCCAAAACAGCTTTAGTTACTTTCTATAACAGATAGACTAATTTAAACTCCCATAATCTGTTTTACGTATCGAGATAGTCATTTGTTACAAACTTGTAGTGAGTCGTTGGCCCACGATAGTGAAACAAAATTACTGATGTAAAGAATTAATAAAAGTTGCCATAATATGATTTTCTCTAAACTAAAACAATAAATAAACTTGCTGCTTTTGAATTCTATGCCGTTTTTAATATCTATTCTTAAAAACATTCCTATAAAAGTTATCTCTGAAATCAACAGGGAGGAGAGCCTTCACTTTAAAAAAATTCTAACAGCCAAATTATTTAAAATAAAAATTATTTTTTAATACACAGAAAAAACAAATGGTGTTACATTTTATGTGTTGTTGCGTTTTTCAAAATCTTTAATTTTATTAGTTTTATTTTTGAAATTTTCACCGATTTTTCAACATTTTCTTGTGTTATGTTTACAAAATCATTATATGTGCAGCTAGTTGTGATATTTTTTGTGTATACTACCAGATATTTTCATCGACGTATGATTTAAAATGGCGGAGGGATAAATTTGTTAAGTCGTAAAATTTGAGGTATTAATGAGGAGATTCAGGAATAACGTTGAAAATTCCTGACTTTGACATTTTATTCTTTCTACAAATGAAAAACTATTCTCACTGCAAAACCAGGTGTCGCACAAAAACATCGCTCTATTTAATGCATGAAAATAATTCTGTAAACGCCACACACAAAAGGTTAAAAAACCCGTATATTTTTTCAAACAATTGTAAAACTAATATTATGTAAGTAATTGAAAGCTTCAAAACAACTAAACTGTAATACTATTTGTTCTTTCTGTCTATTAAAAATGAGAATTTTATCTCCATTAATGTGGCTACTAGAATTTGTCCGCCTCTGTATATGGGAAAAGTAAGGGACAGCTGACTCACTGCCATAATACAGCATACTACTTTCTTTAAATATTCGGACTTCCAAGGAGAAAAAGAAAGAAAGAAAAAAATAAGGCAAGAAACGTAATATCCGGCATGTTATTTGAGCTGTCGTCGAGCTTCGCTGGTTCACATGATTAACTTGTATTTCATCCCGGAATAAAACCAAGCCATGTTGCACTGTGCCAAAGAACTTCTTATGCAATACTTACTCTTGGTCAAAGAGCTAGGAACGGAATATAACGGCTTCCAAGAGCGCGTAGAATGTAGGAAACGGGAATGAATGCACATTACTAATTCCATGCTACCTAAAGAGGTGTACACACTGATGAAACACAGGCATGTTCTGCTCTTAATGCGGTAATACGTATTCCACAGGCTACCGGTGAAATATCACTTCCACAAGCCAGATAGGGTGACAATACCAATAGCGTTGTTCAGGACAGACTTAACTTCTCCCATATAAGTGGATGCAAACAGAAAAGCGGTTACTCCGCAATGCAATTATAGCCGACAATGAGTTCTAATTTCTTCTGAGGTTCCAAATCTTGGCGATAAAGTGAATTCTGCAAATGAGAAGCAACTTTTTGTAATTCATTATATCCAGAAAAGAAAATTAATTTTCAGGAGAAGCGAAAAGCCTGTTATTCGTGTTTTTTCCCCCTTCCTTTCTTTAGGATTCTACATGAATAATTACTCAGACTGAGATATTGAAACAAATGTGTTTATTACAAGTAAAAATTCTTATGTATTGCATCACACGACTTTCTCTACTCACCCTCCTACAAAGTATTGTTTCAAAAGCTTATTATGTTTGATATGTTATTATGTATTAAGCTTATTATGTATTATGTTATATTTCTTGTTAATATGGGTAAACTGTGAATTCACATCTACTCATTTCATTGTAGGATAGAATAGGTAAAGCGGTAGTCAGATTTTTAAAGAATGTGTGATGACTTGGAAACTCCATGCTCTTTGCATAACCACGAAAAAATGATGAATAGCGACTAACCAATTGAGAAAAGTATAAGTATTTGAAAATTCAAGCCAATAAACAGTATCTTGGAAATGGTTAACTCAGAAAAATAAAAGGTATCTGACATAAATTGTGTATTTTAGCGATATCTGCATTTTTAGTAAGATTTTGTTTATATCTCTTACGGTTGAGGCAGTATTTTTAACACTTAAATAATTTCAGTCTAATTATATATTATGTAAATTCAATAACAGCCCGCCTTGAAGCAATATGTGTATGTAATAATTTGTAAAATGTATGTAACAGTCATTGCATATGCTTATATTATTGTATACATGTTCATTAATGTTATGTGAATGTATTACGTAATTTAATAATGTAGGAGCTGTGAGAATAATAAGTTAAACGTTGCTAACAATGAGGTAATAATGAGATAACTTTGAGGCAATAATGAGTTTGAGAGTTAACAATACTACTTGTGATTCTTGGAAACAATAATGTAATTTTAGTGACAGTTTATAAAATAGCCAATCAACAACCAGAAAAAGCTTTAGTTAAATGAAAGTATTCTATTGGACTAGGATTAGCCAATCAGAAACTGAAATATAGCAAAACTTACAAATCTAGAAGTCAGTTGCCTGCAGACAGTGATTATAACTGGATGCGTGATGCGTCCTCGAGAAATATAATACGTATTCGTGTGAGACGAAAATAGTAGTGTTAAAAAGTGCAAGTATTAAGTAAAAGAATCTCACAGTTCTCGATATCAGTGAAGTGCTATTTAATTTGTGTCAAGGATTAATAAAAAGGAGTAAATTAAAACTTACAATCTGTGTAAGCCTACTTTCTTGTCGTACCAAAACCCTGCCAAGATATCCATGTCTAAAATAATACTGACGCAGCCGAGGCAAACATAAATATTTAATACTTAACGAAACAGTTTAATTACAAAGTTAATATTTTTAAATTTGGGGCGAAGGCTACCGGAAACTTACTATACGTGCGGTTGCAAACACACTTCAAATCGGCTTTTCCATATGTGAAACAACATTTCTCACGGTTCACCAATTATAAAAAAGTCATTCGGAATGTAGAGGACTTCAGAGGCTATTCCCAAAAAATTCAACATATACATTTCATTTGTCATGCAAATATCTTAAATTTGTGGTATTTTAATTAAACTTGTAAGGAATATTTTTGAGAAAATAAAAATAACGAAAAACGTTCCATGCAAAGGGTAATTTGGGGTGCGGAAATTTTCTTGAAAATCTTCGTACCGCATCCTTGAAAGATGCTGAAATCTAATAACAAGTTTGGTACTTAACCGACTTTTCGTTTTTGAGTTAAACTGTCTACACACGCGCGCGCGTGGACCGTGTTCTCAAAATGCTTTTGTTTTTATTTATTCAGGAAGCCTCAAAACGTGTATTTGCGTGGAACCTCGGTGTCAAATTTTAGGTGAAATGTAATACTTCTTCTAGAGAAAGTAAAAATAAGTTTATTTTAATTATTCTCATTAACTTTCGTTTCAGAGAAATGGAAAATATATTTATTTTTGTAAAATCACTTTTTAATATTCAACAAAGCATCATTACTTAACGCCAGAAACAAAAAAGAAACTTATATTTCCAAGAAAAATTCTTGTTCTAAACAGTCACAAGCAGTATCGTGCCGAACAAGATCATTGCATGGAAGGCTGATAATCTCAGTGAAAAACTTAAGTACTTCATTTTCTCCCCCCCCCCCAATATGAAACAACAGTTTTTTTACTTCGAATTTCTTTTCTTGTTTAGGATAGGATAGGACTAATTAAGGAGGGGGACACCTAGACTTCGACCCCCAATGGACTTTTTGTGCGCACACTCCCGGGAGGAGCGTATGAGGTGAGGGAACCGCAGGAAACGCATGGGTTGCTGAGCGAGGCCGGCGCAAGTCGGAAGAGACGTATATAGTTCCCTAACAGTTCCAGGCTTTACCACCCGGCCACAGGAGGGTCGTTCGGAGTAGTGGGACGGGGAAACACGACCCAGCAGTGGAGGCTCGACAAGCTTCCCTCTAGCAGGGTCGAGAAGAAGTTTCAAATAGCTAGCCTCTTCGCTATCTGCCGACACCGACCAAACCACAGCCCTGGAGTCAACCTGAAACATGAAAGGGAAATTAGAGGAATGAGGGAGAGAGGAAATCCTTGGCATTCGCTTATATAAACCACGAAAAACCAATGGTCAGAGTGGGCGCCCAAAGGGAATCGAACACGGGACCTTCACACGTTACCTCGGAGCCATCTCGCTTGATTTTCTTGTTTAACCTTGATTCATTCATACTAGAGAACAAAATGCAGTTTGTTGATTTTACTATTTTTCAAAGCTCTGTTTGGTTGAATGCGTTTTAATGCAATCTGGTTTTAGAAATGTATAGAACGTGTCAGAAACTATATGCTTTTATATCAAACTCACTTTTGTGTCCAACAGTGGACATTATGCGTTTTGGAAAGTTGCTCCTCAAATATGCTCTGCCTTGTGTACGCTTATCCAGTGATAATTGCTTTCTCTATCGCTTTTCTGTGGTAGGTCCACACAATTCGACATGGAGGTTTAACCTTTTGATATGCCTCCAAAGTGTTTTTTAGAAAACTCGACGTGAGATAGAGTATATTTATTACACTATTATTATAATAGTGGCTTATGGTAATAGACTGTAATGTATTCAGTAGCATCTTCGTTTCCATATCTCGTGCAAAGGTAAATAACTACAGGTGTTCTGTTTCAAGAGGCAGAACTTTTTCTGCTACGGCGATGACCTTTGCTTAGTGTTGCAACTGAACAGCTATTTCAGCAGCTCCGCATAATGGAAGAAAAAAACTATCCTTCCTCGTTTATTTCACAACTATGTTTAGATGTTTTAACTCATGCCTACTTCGGCCTTAGGACCAGTTTTTTTTTCAAACTTATGCAATCGTATTGCTGTGCTACTCAGAAGATGTCACTTTTATCAGTTAACCAAGGTGGCGCCGCGGTAGCGTGTGTGACTCGCATTCGAGAGGTCCCGGGTTCAATCCCCAGCGACCTCTCACTCTGACCTATGGGTTTTTTCGTGGGGTGATTTCTTCTCTACCGCGATTTCCTTTCCATAATTTCCCTTTCATTTTGTATCCTTATTGTCTTTCAGGTGTGCTTCTAAGTTTCGTGGCGTATGGCAGTGATGACAGATGGTGCGGATAAATGCTCAATGGAAAGAGTACTCCCCGTGGACACTAGAGGGCTGCCTGATTGGTGGGTCGTCCATTGCCCTCTCTCGGCACCTCCAGCTGTGAGCTTGGAAATGTTAGGGACTTCCATGCATCTCTGTGACCTGTAACCTCCTGTGGCTCCTTCACCTCATCCCTTCCCCCTGGGGGTGGTAGCTGCAATATATCTGTGCGGGTGTCCTCCTTTGTTGAATCACTTATACATATATGGACTGGAAATTTGGAGATTGCATTGAGTTTGCAGGAATTGTAGATTTTTGAAGAGTGTTTCAAACAATAGAGAGTGGCAGTTTTGGTGTTTTAGATGTGTTTATACTGCAAAATACCTATTAATGTCATTTGGTCCATATACCTACATGCACAAAAGAACTCACAGACAATTAAACTTTTATGTTTACTAGTTTGGAGAACATTTGTATTTGTATACTTGTTTAAAATTCGGTTGAAATTGTTATAAAGTAAGACTATTTTTATAGAGGACCAGGTAAAATTAATTTGCATTTTTTAGGCAAATCACTGTATGCAGCTTTAAGAGAAAGGCAATATGTCATTGCATAAATAAATAATTTTCTTAAAAGAAGAGATGAAGCTTTCCTGATGGCAAAATAGCTCTAAATTTTTCTTGTTTACCATTTCACTAATTCAGATGGGGATTCCCCTATCTCCTGTGGGTTTACCCGTTCACTTCTCCTCTGGATATTTTCGGGTTTGGTAGTCCCTCCACGTTTCTCCCACCAGAGAAATAGCTCATACGTGGAGACAAAGAAGAAAGAATGGAGATTAGATTGGCAGTGAAAGACTTGCCCTTCAGCTGAAAACTATTGTACTCAATATTCATTTAGCTGAATTCCTTCATAAATCCAGAATCCTTAGAGCTATCCTATTTGTCTTAACGAGGTTGGGAAAACCTGGAAAAGATTGTGATCAAGGCAACTTACACTAGCTCAGATTTGAAGCTAGGGTCCACAGGATTGGATGACAGAAATGCTCAAGTCAGTTTAATCGTATCTGTAATAAATAGTGTCACTTCAGTCTCATCATGTGTGACTGTAACATCCAGGAAGTACCATGTGCTGCATGGCCTCCGAAAAGCATTAATTCCTGTAGAATACACTGCAGTAATATTCAAGTGGTCAAACATACAGCTTTTATAAACCATAGCAGTGATTATTTTTAATGTCTCTACACTTATGCATTACACTAAGTAGTGTAATTTCAGCCCCAAAATTTGATATTGAAATTCCCTGGAAGAACATGTTTTGAGGTTCACTGAAGCACCCTCCCAAGATAAAGCATTTTTAGAAAACGCACATATGCATGCATGTGTGGTATTTTCAATGTCTATTTATTGAACATCCCCAGTATGCCCCATTAGAAAGTAATATTACATGCATTACATTACATTAACTTCCAGTTGTTATTGTCTTGTTTCTTTCATTGTTTATGTCATCTTATTATGATAATAATGATGACAGTAATAATAGCTAATATGTACATTTTCTTATTCCTCGATGTGTGCATGTGTCACACATGGTATTGAGATTCAGTATTTTCCAGGGATGTGATATGAAGATTTTCAGTAAAATCTCCCCATTCCATACTACCCTTTACATGGAAAAAGAGTTCTTATTTTTTATTTTTTAAAAAATTATTGTAACAATTTTGTTTAAAATATCTATGTTGGACATATTGACATGAGCAATAAAACTTATATATGTCTTGAATTTTCTGAGAATAGCCTGTGAAGACATTTTCATAAAGTAAAATTTATATATCTATGAAACCAGAAGGGATAAACAAAAACCGGATATTGCCATTCCTTGTAGATTTCTGACTTTATTCTATTGCATTCTGGTACCACTGCATTCCAGGTTATAACTTGGTTTGTTTACTGCTTTCTATTAACCACCTGTAATACTCTGTTTAAAGTAGTATGTAATTGTTTCAGGGCAGAGAAAGTTGCACATCTTGAAGCCCATCATGAACTTGAACATTCAAGTAGCTCCAAGAAGCTTACCAGCACTGTGGATACTGATGCTAAAGAACACATTTTCCAGTATAGAGCACTAAACACATCAATTTTGGATGAAGTTAGTGCCACAAAATGGCAAAATCAAATGTCAAAACTCATAGTCCTGAGAAAAAGAAAACGCAGAAAAATGTGGAAGGTGCAGCATCAATGGCCTTTAGTTATTAGAAGCAGGAGATCTCTTGGAATACGAAGATCCTTCACCAATAATTCAGAAGATACGAAAGCTGTAAATGCTTCAAAAGAGACTGATTTGGTGAATAATAGACTTCCCTATTTGAACAGACCTGTTTTGAAAGATGCATCAATAGCTTTGGGTTGTTTGCCTAATTGCTCCAATAGTGAACATACAACAAATGGTTGCGTCAAAGATTGTTATCCAAAGGGGGAGACCAAAGCATTATGCCATAAATGTAACCAAATTTGTCACTATGTCGCTGGTACATCAAGCAAATGTGGTTGCTACCATGGCTATGCAATAGGAGCTGACTGGCAACACTGTATTGGTAAGAGGCACTGTCTTCTTGTGCATGAAGCAAATGACCCCAGTGCACAATGCCTGCTCTCTCAGCCTGTTGCATTCATGCATGGATTATTTCATAGGTTGGTACCTGTAAATTATGATATTCTGCAGCTCTTTATCTGTAGTTCTTACCATATTTGCAGAGTAAATTGTATCTTTAATGTATTAGTAGTGCAGCAATAATTTCTTGAATATTATGTAAAAAATAATATGAGTGTTGCTACTCAGAAAACATTAACTAATTTACTTTCTAAAATTCTCTACACATGTAGAAGCACAAAATGTATTCATATTTCTCTTATAACTCATCATACTTCAGCATTTGTAACTAACATTAAAACATTTCTAGGCTTTTGTACACATTTAAAAAGAATTTAAACACTGTTCATAAGTATTATTTGCAATCATAAGCTGTTTGTATATATTTGCAATATTCTTTACACAATCCTAGCATTATAAATATGTTATTACTGTACTCATGCATAATTGGCTCATTATGGCATTTGTGCCAATAATAGCAGTGACGTATCTCCTATAGCAGTGACATAATAACAGTGTTCCAAATTGCGTGAGAGAAGATATATATTTTTAAATATAAATTAAGATCTGAATTTATAATTACTTATCATGCTGTGCTGATAATAGGCTACATCAGTCTGTAACACCTGCTCACTCCTCTTCCAGAAAGGGAATGCATGCAAAGTGGCTGTCTTGCTTATTGGTTCAACATGCCAGGTAATAAAAATTGAAATGCAGGGAGAGAAGCTAACGTCTCATAACATATGAAGACACTTTCATTACATCATTTATGGATGCCAAATTATTTCAGGATTTATTTCCTACTACAATTTATAATGTTAAGATTGCTTAAAATCTTGTATTCAGGTTGTGAATAATCTTAATGTGACACTCGTGCAGATTGTTGCACAAACAACAGTGAATGCAACACACATTACTTGTGCCATAATCATCAAGATCATCCACTTGTGCATAAATTACTATTTTGTGCATGATCACCACATCAATTCAATTCCAAGTAATTCATTTTGTTTAATCCATAATAAGATGTGCATGCTGTGAGATATGTGAAAATAGTGAGGTAAAAGTATTTCTTGTGTGATAACTTTCTCAAAACTTATGTATGCTATGCAAGAAAAGTCCCAGTACACCTATTATCTATTTGTGTTTCTTTTCTTGCAAAAATATTTGACTAACACAGGTAACCAAGGTCATTAAGGCACAGACTTCTGGAGTGACACCCGTGGTTGAAATCCCACCAGGACATCTTTCCTAACTGAGGTTTTTTCCAGGCCAGTCCTTATAACTGGCAAATCCCTGGGAGGTACCCTAAACAAAGGCCTGGAAGGTTTCCTTTCCAAATTTCCTCTCCCAATCATTTAATTTCATTTTATCACCAATGTTGCCACAGTGATGCTGTATGAAGTAAGAGCAGATATTAAACACTATTTAGAAAAGAACAAAACTAATTTAAATTGCACTATGCATTTCTCCATCATCTTGACAGAGAATGAAATACAATTTTCTTGAATTCTATTTTCTTGTCCAAACCTCTGTCTGTTAATTCATTCGCAGTTACAGGGTCAAAAGCTTTCAGTTTTAAGTCTTCTTCATGTGTGCAAACATTGCTGATATTGACAATTCTAACTTGGTGGCACATTTTCTTGTTCATTTCTTCTGTGATCTAGCCACTGATTCATCAGTGCAGGTCTCCATAGCACATTTTAACACTTCTGGTGCAGAATACGCTTTTCTTTCACTTTAACTTGTTACCTCCCACTAATGCTTTACCAAATCAAACCCTGAAAGCTTGCAAACTCATGTATTTTATGATATATAGCCTCTTATGGACTCCTAAGGCAATCACAAGTATTTCTTTCATGCTAAAGATGTTTGGTTCTGCTGTTTTGAATTATTGACTTTGAAAACTAAACCCTTGCCACAATTATTGACTAAGGCTTGTTATTTGCCTTGCATCGATGTGGTTTCCAATTATTATAGGTGAACAAATATGTTCTGCAGAAAGAAAAAATGAATTCAATGGAACTATTTACCTCATTGTACAGTGACTTTCATTTATAGCTAGTATAGTTATGAAGTAAGTTAAATAATATTTACAGTGAGAGAACAATATCTATATACATACACTAACATACTTCTTCTAAACATTGTTACATAATGCTTTAAGATATTTATATATACATGCACTAAAAAAAAAAAAAAATCTAATGTGTTACATGTACAGGACTTTCTCTACCCTCTATTGTTTATTAGTAGGTATACAAACTATATTTACAAAAGCTTATTTTTTTATTTACTGCATTTAAAAGGGGGGAAACAGTGATCCCGAAGTTCTAAAAATTAAGATGTGAAGGTAAAGAAGGAAGGGGACATAAAAATGTTAGGGGAGCCCATGGGGAGAACAAGAGAAAAATGTTACAGAAAAATAACAAGAACATGATCTAAGTTAAGGTCCACTATGTATAAATAACCATGAAGTTGAAATGTATGGAGGACTAAGGCATAAAAATAGCAACTTAAAATAAAGTATAAGGAAAAATTTGTGAAACTTAATGTACCAATTATGGAAATTAAATTCACAATAACTTCATTTTAATCGAGATAAACCTTTGCAGAAATAGTTAGATTACACATTTCATTAGGATACAAAGGGAATAGTTATGGTCAAATGCTTAGGGAAAGGACATTGTATGCTGGTCTTAAAATTCCATACTCTTTCCATGCAAGCAAAAAACAATTGAATGTTGACAACACTTTAAAAGAATGACCAAGTATTGAACAATGTGAACCAGAGTAACAGATATCTGAGAAGCATCTTATGCCACAAAAAAGTTATTTTAAATAAACTGTGTGTTTTAAAGAGATCTATGTTTTTTGTGTTGTACATTGTCAATGATTGCTATATTTACCAATTATACAAGATTATACAAAATTGCTTCCGAATGAAGAGAACTTCACAGGCTATTCCCAGAAAATTCAAGATATATGTTTTATTTGTCATGAAAATATGCAAAGGGGATACCCATCTTAAATATGAACACAAAAAGTAATCAACTGAATAATAGCGGTTACATACTCCTTAACAAGTTTGTAAATATTTCTTGAAATATTGTGGGGGGTGGGGATTTTACATTTTTAATTTCAGAGGGTATTTTGTTACAAATGTGAGTGCTTCTATAATGGTGACTACTTTCAAATAATAAGGGTTGTATGTATATGGTTACTTGTGTGATGTTTTGGATTGTCCTCCTTGATGTTATGGTTACCATGCTAGTGTGGCAGTAGTGCCAGCATTGAAATTCTATATATTACTTCATCCTTACATTAATATCAATATTAAGAAATAAAATGTACATCCTTGCATATCTGTTCTCTTAAGAGAGATGATCACAGCTGTTGTTAAGAAGTTGTTGCTTTGAAAAAGAAATAAAACTTTCTGCTTTTCATTTTGAAATGGAGAACTTATTTCTTCCAAGATATTAAGAATGTAATTGTAGCAGAAAATGACAAGTGGTGACCTTCTAGAGCATTTATCTTATAGTGGCTTAATTGATTGCCTTGAGGCAATACCATGTGGTTTGTAATTTTGGTTAGATTTTCCATCATTTACTTCCTTCACCACATGCATTTTAATTTTACCCGTACAAATAATTTGCTGGAATACATCATAAGACAGCAAAATCCTTTCAAAATGATTTTTTAAACATTTTTCAAAATGTGTTGATGTCAGGGGAGAGGCCAATTTTTTGAGCAATTTATGTCCAACCCTTTTCTTTGGTTATTGTTTCAGCTCTTCCTAATTCCTTTACCAGCTTATAAAATGTATAAAGATTGACTTGTTCTGTACTGTGGAATCTTTAGTGTGGAACCCAATATTTCCTATCTGATCCAGAAAGTTTAGCTTTATTCTTAAGTTTGCCTTCAAGTTCGTTTAATCACTGTTTTCTTGGAGTAAACTTAAAATTGTTGATATCAACTGTGAACGGTGGCTGCCAGTTTTGTGACAGTTTGATCTTGCAAATTCCTGTTTGAAATTCCATTTCAGAATTAAAAGCAGAAAGTTTTATTTCTTTTATCAAATCGGCCAGTCCATAACAACAGCTGTGATCATCTCTCCATGGAGTACAGATATGCAAAGGAGTACATTTTATTTCTGAATATTGGTATTAATATAAGATCAAATTTCAATACTGTCACACTAGTCATTAACACTAGTGTCTAACCCAGCAGGGGACAAACGATTTTTTTTTTACTAACTACCTATAGCAGATGGAGAAAGTATAAGGAGTGTCTTAAAAGTTCTCAGCCTGGCTCAAAGTTGTTGTGAAGATGACCAAAATACTATAATAGTTGTTAAGTATCATCCTTCAGATTACATTTCAGATGTGTAAATGCAGTTGGTTGTGATGATCATGTAAACAAACTAATGTTGTCATTTTTTATAAAACATATAAAACTAAAACAAACGAAGCTGTGATAAAGTACTTCGCTTCACTTTCATCTTAATAACATTTACTTTATCAACATAAATGCAGAAGATATTGCTTATCCATTTGTATCTTGTCATCCAGCACTTTTTCAATTATAATTTGTATCAACAAAATCTCCAGCACATCATAGTAGTCATGTAATCTGTTCACAGTATTGAGTGTGGATGTTGAAATTATCATCTCTGCTGTTGCTCTGTTGTCACTTAGTTGTTCATGACTGTTCAACCATGGGAATTTCATTTCATTTCTTTCTCTTTGTCTGTCTTCACAGTTTCCTCATTTGATTGACTTTCACAAGATATTAACTTTCTCAGGACAGGCAGGTGATTGATGTGAGTCAACAACATGGCAGTATTGCTATTAGCATGGAACTACCTTCCATTTTCCCCATCACAGTCCATTCTTACAGAGATCAGAGATTTAACTGCTGTGAGCTTATATTCTAGTTCCTTCACAATGCCATTGTAGGGCTTCCTCAGAGCATCAATACCAAGTAGTATTGCAGTTCCTGGCTGTCCACTCCAGCATCTGTAAGTGAATTCTCCTTCTTTCTTAGTTCTTCCACAAAAGTATTTAGTTTGAGCCATGAAATAGATCCACTTATCATGGATTGATCTAGTACCAAAATTATACAGGAAAAGCTCATCTGGCTAAACAGATGTGATAACACAATCCAGCTTCTTAGTCGAACTTCCCCCCAAATAAGGCATGCATCAGGACTTCTGATCCAAAAGGTTGGTACTCCATTTCTTGGGCTGCTCTTTTTGAAATGTAGGATTGTTGTGAACCAATGCTCTTACCGCCCAACTTCTGCTTTTTTTTCTAAATTAACAAAGAAAGTTTGAAGGAGCCACATTGACTTGACAATCATTCTGTCTTTCTTCAGATTTCTCTTGATCAGTTTCATTTTTCTTTTCCCTTTCATTCTTATTTTGCTCTCTAATTGAGTACACACAATTATATCTTTGAAAATATAATGCAATTCACTTTATGTTTGAAGTCTTTTGTTTAATGACCTTATTTAGGTAGAAATAACTCTTTTCCTTTTTCTTCAGTATATCTTGTTTCTGAGCAAAGGATAATTTTCCTAGTATGAAAGTATTCCTTTCTTTTGTGAGCTTTTTCACAGAACAAGCAAAATGTGTTTGTTCCATTCGTAGCAAAATCAGCCCATAGCCATTGACATTGTTTCTTCTGGTTGTTTTCTCCTTTTTTCTCTTGGAAAAATGTCTTCATTAAGTTTGAAGCCTGCTTTTGCCAGTGAAATTGTTTCATTACCTTCAACTTCTTGTCTCAGAAACAGCATCAGGTCAGCCAATCTTCATGTATTTCATGTTCATTGTCTCTCTTGGTTAACTCAGGTCTCTCAACCACATAAGAGTACATCTTCAGGCATGCAGGATTCTGCCATCAGAAACAGTATGGCCACATATTTGTTAGACATCACATCAATGAATTTTGAAGCACGCAAGTGGAATTCTAAACTGTTGTGTAGATGAGCAATGTCACGTCTTCTTCCTCCTCAGTCACATTCTTTATCACTATGGAAAGAAGCTCCTGAACATAATACTCAGTTAACAGCACCTCCCTCCTGAACCTGCTCTTCTGGCTAGCTATATTCTTATCTTAGTAATTCTTGGCAGCAGGTGGGGAAGCTTCTACAACTTCTCGGGCTCTGGACCCCTCGACAGATGACTGAATAAAATACTGAAACTTTTCTTCCTTGTCCATATCTTTATCTTCATGTATTCATTTAAACTGACTCCAGAAATAAGGAGTTTTTTTTATTTCTCTATCAAATTTCTTTAACTCAATTTTAGGAAGCTTCTATGGCAAATTGAGAAAGTACTGGACACTGTTAGCTGTTTGTGTATTTACCTTCACATGTATATGGACCATCAATCCTGCAGTATTAATGCACTCAGCTGCTTTTCAAGACCATGAAGGTTACTGTACAATCATTAAAGAGTTTCCTCTGTAATTTCTTCTAAATGGATACTACAATTTCATTTGGTGAATGTTTTTGCCCTCTTTACACTGCCCTCCCCCTGCATCAGCATCTAGATCATACTATGATGGTTTGCTGCAGACTGTCTGATGTACATAATTTAGTGTGAGCCAGTCAAATGGCTTAGTTGTGTACTTGCCTTCCTGTATCATCTGCTTTAGTAAAGATGGCTTCAGTTGTGTAGTCACATCCCTGTGGCATCCAGTTTGCTGCTATTGATTTAGTTGTAAGGTAGATCTTTGTTGATGGGTACTCCATGAGCACTCAGGACAGCCAGGCTTTGTTCACAAGACTGCATATATTTTTGTAGTAGTTATAATGGGGAACACAACTATAATCATAAAAGTCTTCCAAGAAAATAATTCATATATGAGATTTCAAACAGGCAGATGTTTCAGAGTATTTCAGCACTAAATATTTGTAACCAGAATACACTTTATTAATTTAAGTTCTCATGTGAAGTATGAAAGCTCATTACAATGACATGCTTATTGCAACACTCTTAGCTCAGTGGTAGAGATTTAGGTTGCAAGTTCCAATCTCCGTGGAGCTACTCAACTACTTTTTTCCTCTTTCATTTTAAATACATGAGTAAAAACATAACATGTTTTCTTCATATTTTATCTGTGTGCATCTATTTAGTAGTCTGTTATATTGGTAGATGGCAACCATGATATTAATTTATTGATCAGAAGGAGGTTCTATACTCAATCAATTAATTTTATAAGAACAAATTTCACTATATTGTTATTATATTTTTAAGTAAAATGAAGTAACACAAGTGATATTATTTAACTGTATTACAGTAAAATGAGTTGTAAAAAATAAAAGATAACAGTGCACTCCAGAGAATCGAATTCAAGCTGCTTGCTTAGAAGTTAACTAGGTTAACCGCTGCTCCATGCCAAACACAGCGTGGAGGTAGCCCAAATCAGTGCCTTGTGTTATAGAGTTAACCAAAGCAGCGCACAGAAGTTGACGGTTGTGAAGGGACTTTGAAAAAATTTAACGCTCAAGAGACTGGCCACTTTTAGTTTAACCAGTGTACATGAGATTTGAATGTGTTACCCCCTGAATGTGAGGCACAGAATCTACCATGAGCCATCTCAAGTCTATTTGCTCTCTTAACTTGAACCTATAATCTCTAGAAACTCAAGTCTGAATGGCAAGAATATATGATGTAGCAATAGTTAGCTTAATGCATGTATAAATATGGTGAAACTTAGTTATTTGTAGTGTATACATTCCACATCAAACAGTATAAGGAAATAAATTAATTTAAAATGATACGGTAATTTGTATCACAAATTACTCAAATGTAAATAATTATTTTAATATAAATATGTATTTTTATGTGTCATTGATTTCAGAGGTTTATGAATTGTCATTATTATTGGTAAATAATAATATACGGCTCTACTGAAACTGTCAATAATAACGCAATAATGCAATGAAGGGGTTAGTTGTTTATCGTTACCGAGAACCAGGAAGTTACGTAATGTTTCGCGCCTTTTCGGTAAAAGCTTCCAGAATGTTCTATAAAAGTAATATGTATTCGTGGTTTTCATTGGGTATTAAAATAGACGCTAATGTTGGCGCGTTTTATTAGCCAATGGTAACTCATTTATAATCTTTTGGTGTATCTTAAGGCAAGCCTATAAATAAGCCAGGTCGAGTTAGCGGGTCCCCCAGTGTTCAACAAGATTCTCAACATATAACACGTCAGCTCCCAGTTCAACAAGATTCTCATGTCGGTCTCTAAATTCAAGTTACGCGCAGCAGAAGTACGAGAAATCTTATAAAGTATTATACAGTTAAATATATAAAGTTGAAGTACGTGAGTTAAAAGTGATAAGAAGTTATTATAAACAGTTTCAGTATGGCGAGTATCCAAATTAATTTGTGAAAGTGTTCGTGAACGTGTTCTGCAATAAAGATTATAAAACACATTTCTTCACTAGTAATTTTTGGATAAAAGATTCCTTTCCGCTTCACAACCTGTAAGAAAAACATGCCTACCAGATCAGATGATAGCTAGCCGGTGGACATTTAAAATTCATGCAAATTGCTAACGCCAGAGGGATCTACGGACCAGACCAAACCAACGAGTGACGTCACACAAGATGGCAACGTAGAAGTCAACATAACATTCTCCCATCATATTGGCTTCCACAACGTGGTGCTATAAACACGGAAAATTGCTATTGCAAATTGGCTCCCATACGTGGGGTAATTAAAGTTATGTAAACAAACATTTATTTGCAACATACAATTTGTTATCCTCGCAAATTGGCGCCCAACGTGGGGCGAAGTGACCAGGAAAGGAATAAGAATAACCAGAACGTGGAGCTAGATGACTAGGAAAGGAACAAGAATAACCAGGAAGTAGCAGAATTAACTAGGAAAGGATCAACATAACCAGGAATGCAGAGGTGAAATCATCTACAAGACCCAGATTCAAGAAACGACAGGGACGACTGACTTCGATCGTAATTCCGAGATTACGATGCAACAAGGAATTCAACTACAAGAAAACATCGAAACGACGGAGATTCATCATAAAACAACGCAGAAGCGACATACAAATCTAGGAGAAAGGGGCAGAACGCTGGACATCAAAGCTACATCAACAGACAGCGTCACAAAAGGTCAGAATATAGTAATTTTTTTTAGAAAACAAAAACAATGGCTGCTAGTAAAACAAAAAAAAACAGTGATGGAAGGGGATAGTGTAACAGTTAGCTGTAATTCAATACAGGTTACAAAAAAAAGCTCAAACAATGTAGTATTGGAGGGAGAAAATGTTAGTGCAGAAAATAAGAATAGAATAGCAGGAAATATTACTATTGATGCTGGTATGATGATGGAAATGTTTAGAAATTTTGGTGAAAAACTAGATCAGAGTTTTGAGAAAATGAGAGAAGATATGAAAAAGAGTTTTGAGGAATTAGGGGAAGCTATAGACAGGAATCATAGGAAATTAATAGAAAGTATTGGTAGGAGGAATGAGAAATTAGAGCAAAAAGTAGATCAAAGCAGGGAAGAAAGTGAAAAGAAAGTTACGAAGCTAGATAGTTGTATGCCAAAAATGAAAGATGAAAATGAGGAAGTAATAGCAAGTGAGACAGGAGAAATTTCAAAGAAAATGCTAGACATGAGCAGGGAAAGAGATAACAAAGAAAGTGAGGTTAATACTAAAAGTGAGGTTAATGTGGAATGTACAGAGTTAGGAAGTCAAATGAGTAGTATTTCAAGTGAGATAAGAGAGATAAATGAGGCTATGAATGTAGATGTGAATCAGGAGCAAGTTAATTTCAGAGGGGAAATATCAGAAATACAAAATGAGTCAGTAATGCAAAGAAATAAATTGTACCAAGATGTTCAAAATGAAAACTCCAGTCCAGTACAGTTTAGTACAGATTTGTCAGAGTACTTTCAAAGTAAAAAGATAGCAGATGAATTGAAAATGAAAGTTGTCAAAAGATGTGTTGTTCAAGAAACTGTAGATTGTTTTCAAATATTATCAGGGAACGAAATGTCATATGAATACAAGAGGTTATTCATGAACAATTTAAAGGTTAGGTTACGGCTACGAGTAATGTTTAGCCACACACAATTTGATCCAGGAGGATAAATAGCAATAAGATGTAAAGTAAATGCTGGATAGGTAAAGATGACTTGCAGAGAATGTATTGGAACGTAAGAGGGTTAACTAAATGTATATGTCATGAGAAAATAGAAATTTAATAAAATAAAATAAAAAAAAAAAAGGAGAAATAAATATTTAAAAAAAAATATATATATACATATAACAATTTTTAGTAACTGTAACAGTATTTGAAAAGAAGAAAGTAATAATTGAAACTTAATATGATATTAAAGTAAAAGTACGTAAATACAATTCCAAGAATTAAAAAAAATTAAGAATGCAAAGATTGAAACTTAATATGATATTAAAGTAAAAGTACGTAAATACAATTCCAAGATTTAAAAATTAAGAATGCAAAGATTGAAATTTAATATGATATTAAATTAAATACAATTCAAAGAGTATTGTTAAAATAAAATTCAAAATAACAAAAATGGTAAAAATAATTCAAAACAAATACTTATGTAGCAAACAGAAAAGGTGAAACATTGTCTAGATTTAAGAGATGCAAATATTTGAGTAGAGGTTGACTATTCTTGGTAAATATGTGTGACAATTACAAAAATCTTAAATGTATAAATTTTTGTCAATAACTTAAAGTAAACAATTTGGAAACAGTGATTAAATAGTTTAGGGTATAGTATTTGCTATAAAAAAAAAAAAAATTGTGATATCAGACTAATATCTAAATTAATTAAACCAGAGCCAGTAAGTAGTGGCGAGAGAAAACATATGTCGTGTGCTAAATGCGTGTGAAGTGTTAAGTGAAAGTGATAGCGTGTGTTACAAGATTTAGGAGACTAAAAACAAAATTATAAAATTTCCAAACAGGTTATAAATATTTATAATTATGTTTCTAGTGGGGCATATGATACGGTAATTTGTATCACAAATTACTCAAATGTAAATAATTATTTTAATATAAATATGTATTTTTATGTGTCATTGATTTCAGAGGTTTATGAATTGTCATTATTATTGGTAAATAATAATATACGGCTCTACTGAAACTGTCAATAATAACGCAATAATGCAATGAAGGGGTTAGTTGTTTATCGTTACCGAGAACCAGGAAGTTACGTAATGTTTCGCGCCTTTTCGGTAAAAGCTTCCAGAATGTTCTATAAAAGTAATATGTATTCGTGGTTTTCATTGGGTATTAAAATAGACGCTAATGTTGGCGCGTTTTATTAGCCAATGGTAACTCATTTATAATCTTTTGGTGTATCTTAAGGCAAGCCTATAAATAAGCCAGGTCGAGTTAGCGGGTCCCCCAGTGTTCAACAAGATTCTCAACATATAACACGTCAGCTCCCAGTTCAACAAGATTCTCATGTCGGTCTCTAAATTCAAGTTACGCGCAGCAGAAGTACGAGAAATCTTATAAAGTATTATACAGTTAAATATATAAAGTTGAAGTACGTGAGTTAAAAGTGATAAGAAGTTATTATAAACAGTTTCAGTATGGCGAGTATCCAAATTAATTTGTGAAAGTGTTCGTGAACGTGTTCTGCAATAAAGATTATAAAACACATTTCTTCACTAGTAATTTTTGGATAAAAGATTCCTTTCCGCTTCACAACCTGTAAGAAAAACATGCCTACCAGATCAGATGATAGCTAGCCGGTGGACATTTAAAATTCATGCAAATTGCTAACGCCAGAGGGATCTACGGACCAGACCAAACCAACGAGTGACGTCACACAAGATGGTTTCGCGTGAAGTAAACACATATTTGCTCTCGTAAATTGGCACCACAACGTGGAGCTAACTATAAGATCTTCAAGATATAATAATTTACGTAAAACAGAATACGTAAGCTATACCTTCATCAAAAAAAATCACTTAAAACTGAAAAACTCTGCTATGCTATAGCAATTAAGGTAGCTAGCTGGTTGTCAAATATTTTAAAGGAATCTGAAGTATGCTAATATACTGACAGAATGTCTATGGCTAAATCTTGACTGTTTTTGCTTTGTTTTACAGATGTAGATGAATGTTCCATCAACCCCTGGCTTTGTCATGGTGGAGTGTGTCTGAATACTATTGGTTCCTTCTTATGTAGATGTCAACCAGGTTATCACCTAATTGGTCACATATGTGTTGATATTAATGAATGCTCTACTGCAAAAGCGGAGCAGCTTCCATGTCATCAAGTATGCGTCAATGTGCCAGGTAAATTTTCAAATTAAATTGCATCAACTTAAAAAAAAACAACTAAAAAATGAAATACCTTACTCTACAACAAGGGTGGCGAAAACGACTTCCTTCCGCGAGTCACCAAATATGCAACACGCACTGCGTCACTCAACAGTATGTGAAAATCAAACGGACGGTTGCAGAGAGGGAACGTGCGCCTGCGAGTCACAATGCCTCGCAAGTCACGTTTTCACCACCTCTGCTCTACAATAATTAAAATATCAGTTTGGACTTGTTGAGAGCTGTGTTTTGTAAAAAAAGTACAGAGAAGAGGTTGATAAAAAAGAAATACTAGGTAAATAAATATATGTGCAATGTATATTGTACTTCTTTTAAAGATATGAATGAATGATAATTAGTACAAGTGCAATACAGAAATATTACAAATTTCACAAGTCTTTCATCTCCATGGAGATGTGTGTTTGCTATCTATTTCAGTATATGAGACATTTGAAATAAATTAATATCACAAATTATTCTACTTTTGAATGTCATAACAGAAATATTAATATCAAGCAGAACGTTATAGAATGTGAGCATAATTGCCCTAATGTTGGCCTGTATGTTTTGCTTGCTTTGTTTTGACAAGATGGATAGTAGCAGTTGGCAGAAACTTCATTGCATTGGATGTTTTGCGAGAGAGCCATTGCAGCAGTTGTTGAAAAAATAAATTTTATTTATATGCACAATGTAGCTCTGGATCTCAGAAGTTCTCATGTGGTATTGTGGAGATGTTGTAGAGATACTACTTAACTTATTGAAATAAGACACTAACTTTTTTTTAAAAAGTTCTCAGATGGTAGATTTTAGAGCATGAAATATTTAAGTACCTTTATAACAACAATTAAATACTTTGCTAGCTTCATGTTTGTTGCGGTTTTTTTCACAATAGATAGTAGTTTACTATCTGACCATATCTAAGATTTCTCTTATTGATGGCATTTCAAAATTATCACTTCTACTTCTTTTGCAACACTTCTACATGCTTCACATTGTTTCAAGCTGCTTTATTTTACTTTTCTGTGAGGAGATAACAAATATCAATGTTTCATCACCTCTAAGGCCAGCAGATGCTAATCCTCATCAGCAGGATAATTTCTGTTTACTTAATGCTTCTCTCATCGAGGATAAGTCACCTGATCTGCTACAGTACAATTCTCTTGTCTTAAACCTTTAGCTATACAGAATAAATCTTAATTCTTGACTTGCAATGGCACAGATTTTCCAGCACACCTCTTCCACCAGCAGTCCTGGCATATCTCCACTCATCGGAGCTCAACTCATGTCCCCCAGCATCTTCCTCTTTCCTGTGATGCTATTCTTACACTTACATTGTTTCTCATTTGTCTCTTTGCTACGTTATGTAGTTTTGTCCTATCATGGAGCTTCTTTTCTTTCTTAACAATTATTTTCATTTTGCTGTTTCACCTATTCACTGTAGCTTGCATTCCTATTTAACCTTTTAAATATAATCTTTTTCCTTCTAAATTACAACTTATGTTTCCTCATCATTTTGAATTTTTATGTACAATAATATACAATTTTTTGACTGTGAAGGTTACGTTTAATTTTGTCTTGAGTCTTCTTGATATGATTCTATTTAAACCCTTAACTTTCATTTTCATTAATTTATGTTCATAATACTTCCTTTCACAAGGTAATTATTTTTCTCCTGGCTGTTTTGCATAATTAAATGACATTAATTCTTTGCCTCATGGCCATAGCATTTTGTCATAGATTCAGTTCCTACTCCAAGACAGAGTTTTCCTTTTGCTGGGGGAGATAAGGAACTAGGTGCATTTGGCCTTGTGAGGTTCTTGGCAACCTGTTTGAGAAGTAGTGGCTTTTGATCTTGAAAATTGTGCATAATGGCAAGGGGGATTCTGCTTGGTGATCACGTGACTCTCCCAGTATTGCTCTTAGCGCATAATTGCCATGGATGAATGCAGAAGTTGCAATAGTTTTGTTGTTTATCATGACCAACCTTTATCTTCATGACATGAGGATTATGTGTTCATCAATTGAAGTGATATGGAAACTGTGCTACATTTTTACTTTCTCTATCACGTACATAGTAGGTAGAGAAGGTAGCTATTGTATTCCTCCAAAAAATTTGATACCAAGATTTCACCACAAATACATGTTTTGAGGCTCCCTGAATATTTTTATATTTTATATTATACATTGCTTATCATCTCCATAAATCCCATTATTCCCAATCTCAATTAAAAACAAAATATCCAATCTGTGCTGTATATTGACTTTTGGATCACTGTGTACTCTCATTATAAGGACCTGATGGATTCTGATGTCATGTTATCTTTTAATTGTTGCATTATAGGCATTGCTCTCTGTACATAAATCCTTTTTGTGGACAACAGATTATGAAAATGCATACCTATTGATTAAGTCATTTTTTGTTAGTTTCTGCTTTTTTGTATTATTCAACAGAGAAATAAGAGTAACTTTGTACATCATTTACTCCCATTTTTGCAGAGAAAGTCACATTCTTATTTAATGGTTAGTCCGGAAAGGGTTTCTTTTGGGTAGAGGAGTGGCTGTTGTCAGGAGAGGAGGTTATGTCTTCATGCCCCAAACTACGGATGAGACAGCTCAGTTCCCCTTTTTTGCATTAATGAGTGCATACAGTCAAGTTGTTATTGTTATAGGCCGTGAAGTTGTCTTCTTTCACTATGACTTTTATTTAATCTGCAAACTCAAAAGAGTTTTGTAAGACCTGCTTCAAAAACAATTTTCTTAACTTTCTTTTCAAATTCTTCAAACAAGAACATGGGAAAAATATACAGTTTTAATTAATTTATAAATTATCACATTATTCTTATACCTACTTTTTATACTGACAGCCATGTATGAATTAATTTATTACTTTCTTAAATAAATCTCAGTTTTAGGCAATTTTTTATAATTATTATGCAGTTTTAAAAATTTTAGTCATTTTATACTTAGGTCATTTTTCAAATGTCTTTAGGTCATCAAAATCTGGGCCCTACTCATTATACAAACATTGCAACAAAGATTTTGAAGTGTTCATTTGAAGATGAAATATATTTTTTGTGTTGCAGGTACTTATCATTGTTGGTGTCATAAAGGTTTTGTGCCTTCTGCCAACACTTCAAGGTCTTGCATTGATATAAATGAATGCAAACAAAGAGTATGTACACATGACTGCCTAAATACATTGGGCAGTTTCATATGTAAATGTCCACCAAATATGTTACTGCATTCCAATAGGAGAACTTGTATTCCAATGACTCCAGGAGTGTTTTCAGTACCTCTGGGTAAAAGTAATAGCAGTCTCATAATTGAACGATCTGGAGCGATGAGTTTTAAGAAGGAAACAAATGACTTCCCATCAGCCACTATACATTTAATTAACTCAATGGACCTTGAGATTACAAATCATTCCATGGAGGAAAAAGGCCTGAATGGTTCTAGGACTCCAGAAAATGCATCAGCTGCATATGCGTCACCTCCAAGAGTTTACATATCTGATAGAAACGGGGATATAAAGCAAGAGGAGCCTAGACTTTATAGTAGCTGGAGACAAACGTCACCTTCTAAAGGCTCACAAGCACATAATTTGTGTGTACCAGCATGCAGAAATGGCGGAGTTTGTGGCATAAACAGAAAGTGCAACTGCAGACTGGGCTTTCAAGGACATTACTGCCAAATAGGTAAGCCTTTTATAAAGTGAAAGATTCATATCTGCAGCTGTAATGCTCAAAGTTTAGATATTTTTTGAATATGTCTGATGCAGCCCAGTAACTGCACCTCATTCTCCAAAATAATTCTCTTGCAATGAGAAATTTCATTCTCAGCATTAAATTAAATCACCCCTATAGCAGTAAAATGACGAAGTACAAGAGCAGGTACAAGTATAATTATTTGTCTTAATTTGTTTTTCTTCCACGAATGCCATGTTTAGGCTAAATTTGGAAAGGTAGAATCAGACTGAAAAATTCAATGCCATAGCCAGGATTTGAACCACGGATCTTTGACTTACTGTGCTGCTGCTCTAACCAATTGAGCTATCATGGCAACATATTGGCATGACATTAAATTCTCCAACTGACTCACAGCCCAGGATTTAAAGTATTTACAAGATTGTAAGTCACCATTGGGGTAGGTTATCTCATAATGAATTTGAGAATGCCTTGCAGTTTACTGGAAAAAATGTAAGTCAGTTGGAGAGTTTAATGTCATATTGGCAATTTTCCATGGTAGCTTAGTTGGTTAGAGCAGTGGCAGAGAAGCCGAAGATCTGAAGTTCAAATCCCAGCTATGGCATTGAATTTTTCAGCCTGATGCAATCTTTCTATGATTTTTTTTTTTCATTTTAAATTACGGTTTTTAATACAATCTATTTTAACTGGAGAATATATTTTTATATTAAAAAATGTTTATGCATATATTATTTAAATATGAGGACTGATTAAGAAAGACTGAGGCAGATTTTTTCCACACATGTTTATTAACTCCATTTCAAAGTAGTTCCCTCCTACTTGATTGCTTTTTCTATATGTTTCTGTCAGTCCTCAAACACATGATGCAGGCCATTCTTTGTCAGGACGTTGAGAATCACCTCGCTTTTCTTGAGCACTGTTTCAGATTTCTCAAATCGAATGCCTCGGAGCTTTGCTTTTAAAAAAAGTCACAGGGAGCAAAATCAGGACTATAAGGGAGATGCAGTACACCGGTAATGTTGAATTAGCAAAAAACTCTGTGACTTGATTCGTGATGTGAGGCCGTGCATTGTCTCCACCCAGCCCAATGAAGTTTTAGTCATTTCTTTATGATGTGCTTCCTCAGTTTAGCCAATACTCACATGTAGTATGCTGCTGTAATAGTAGTGTGAGGGGGAACTGCATGCTGATAAATCATTCCATTATAGTAAAAAAAATGCGATCACCATCACCTTCCCTGCAGATGGAACACTTTTGCCTTTTTTGCTGTTGGAGAACCTGGTGATTTTCTCATTGCTGGCTTGCTTTCCTTCAGAATCATAATGATGAACCAAGACTCATTACCGATGATAACTGATTCCAGGAACGCATCCCATTAGCAAAGAGGCGCAGCACCTCATGGATTGTGTCCATTTGCACAGCCTTTTGTTCAGGAGTCAACAGATGTGGGACCCAATGCACACAAACATGTCATACGCAGATGAGCATACATAATTCCAAAGAAACTTCATACAAAATTTTCAACACTTCACTGAGGTTATGTATTGTTTTCTACCAATCCTCGCAGACAATCGCAAAAGTTGTATTGATGTTGATTTTTATCGCAGCAGAGGCCAAAATGCCAGGTCCACCTTGCTTAACACAGAGAACTCTGCCACTTAAACATTGTTACATGAGGTAGTGCAACTTCACTGTACACTTGCTGCAGCTTTTCATGAGTTTCAGAGGCTGTATACTCTAATCAATCCATCAATCTCCTGTATCTCCTTATGAGAAGCATAGGGCATTCACAAAGTATTTCCATTGGACGCTATTTCTTACCAACTTCTTTACTTTATTCTATGTTTTCCCTTCTTTAGCAATTTCTTTATTAACTGTTCTCTTCCACGTGTTTCTTGGTCTTCCTCTTCCCCTACTACCCTAGGGATTCCAATCCAAAGCCATTTTTGCCACTGCTTTATCTTCTTTTCTTAGTGTATGTTGTGTCCAATTCCACTTTTGTTTTTTATTTTCTATTGTAATTTCTTTTTGATTTGTTATTTTCCATAATTCTAAATTTGAAATTGTATCTGGCCATCTTATTCTTATAATTCTTCTTAAACATCTATTGACACTTGGTTGAAAGCATTTTTTGTCATCATAGGGTCCAGCTGACTCTTTTTTACTTTCTCTACTATGTATAGTAGGTAGGGGAAGTATTATATTCCACCCAAAAATTCAATACCGAGATTTCACCGGAAATACATGTTTTGAGACCCCCTGAATCCAAAAAAAGCATTTTTGGAAACATGTCCATGTATGTGTCTGTGTGTGTCGGTGAACAGCAGAACTCAGAAACGAACAGTCAGATAAACACCAAACTTGGTATTTAGGTTCAGTATCTTCCAGAGATGCGACACGAAGGTTTTCAAGAAAATCCCCCACCCCAGACTACCCTTTACTTGGAACATTTTTCGAAAATTTTAATTTTCTCAAAAATGGCTCTTAACGATTTTGATTAAAATATCATATGTTTAAGAATATTTTCATGACAAATGAAATGTATATCTCGAATTTTCTGGGAATGTCTCCAAAAGTACTCTTCATTGTGAATGACTTTTGCATAACTGGTAAACCATAAGAGATAGACAAAATTTTACTGCACAAAAATTGTAGATCGAGTTAAAATACACAATTTATGTCGTATACATTTTTGTTTTGTAGAGTGAACCATTTTCGAGATATTGCTTGTTATTACCTTAAATTTTCCAATACTTATACTTTTTCTCAAATTCGTTATTCATTTTTTTATGTCCTGGACATGCAAAGAGATTGGAATGCGCCACATAGCAACCAATGCTTAAAAGATTTGACTATTGCTTATAACCTGCCATATTCCCCTTGCATCTACAAGAAAATTAGCAATAAGATTGACATCTTGATATCTTGATTAACATGAAGCATATGGAGAATAAGCGTTTGTAAAAATAGTTTGTACAAGAGTAGAGAAAGTCATGTGAGTGTAGCACATCAGATTTTTTCATTTACATTAATAAAATTTATTTAAGATGTGCTGATTATTAGCCAAACAGCACCCAATTCTGGTGGTGGGGCTGCCACCAAGGCCTCTGGACTTGCTCTCCTCAGATCTTGAGGCAGAGTTTGGACATTTCCTCCCATACTCAGTAGTTTTGGATTTTGCGCCAACACTCAGGTGAATATTTGCAGTGGTTTCTTACTGGGTGATGGAGTTGCCACATCCCTATACCATGTATGCTTTAAGTGAAAACAGAATTTCATTGCACTGTACTGCTCCCCTCACATCACCTCCATTTTTTATTATGCAAAATGCAAGTCAGTTCTACAAATATAGCATTACTACCAACTTACAGATAATGAGAGTGCTGCCGCATAAGGACACTATATATAAAACCCCACTATTTTTTTCTTCATGGTACAGATATGTAACTATCAAGGAAGCCACAGGAAAAAATCAGTCTCATCTTTGTTGATCACTCTTGTATTAAATCTGCAATTTATCACCCTAAGGCATAAATGCAAATGTTTGTTTTTCTGCACAAATTTGGGCATAAAATGGTCTTTCTTCAACTTCTTTAGTTGATAATAAATTATAATCAGGGAAGCCAAAGTAAAACAAAATAACATGACCTATGAGCTTCTTTGGTATAGTAGGTGGGTGTAAAATTAGAGATACCATGGGCATGCTTAAAAATGACATACTTTTTAAACATTGTAGAGTAAAGTAGTTGTTTTGGGAATATATCACTTCTGATATCCAGCATAGTTTCGTTTTGGGTAAGTACATTACTCAAAGTAAGGTAGTCTCTGCAGTACCTTATTCTGCAGAGACTACCTTACTTTGAGAATGCCATAAATGTATCAAACTAAGCTTTGGCACTAAAAGCCAGAAATCATAAAATTTTAACCTGAAGTGCATTTTCTACTTCACCAAACGTTTTCTCCAAGTTACTGTGACTTTGTACACATTGTATTTTTCCAAATATTCAACTTCCTTTGTATTATTATTTATTTATTTACAAATATTGCTAAGCGCACTTCAATGGAACCTGTGGAATCTGGCTTCGGCCACTTGTCCCAAAGGCATCCATCCATACAAATTCTGATACAGAAAATTATTATCCCAATCATTTTTATATTGCTGAAAGTTATTTACATAAACAAACGACTAACTCTTATATCCACTGAACATTTCCATGTTATATTAACATTCCAAAGAAATTGCCCTAACCTTTTTGACTGAATATGATCACTAAACATTTTCTTAATCGCTATGCCTCTATTACTTCTAAACCATTTTTCTCTAATAAATTTTCTCCTCCTGTCATCACTTCCTCTGCATTCCATCAAAATGTGGACTCCATCTTCATTATCCCCCTTAGGTTAGACATGTGCTCTCTGTGTATATTACCTGAAAAACCTCTTGGTTTCCACACTTGTAATCTAAAGCATACAGTACTCTCTCTCTCCTTTTTGTTACATATGTCTAAATGCTTTTCTCTATTTAATTCTTTCCTAATAATTTTATAAAAAAAATCAAGTCCCCCATTCATTGCAGAGTATAATATCTATCTATATCTTCATATCTGGAATGAACATACAGAGTATTTGCTATATTGCAGGCAGCGGATCGCACATATAAGTGCTCCTCGCACTATCTATCACACTTGGGGTGGGGGTTCCATTCTAAATCTCCCATGTTACTTACTCATGAGTAATAGTAACATGCACTATAATGAGTACTAACCTTGTTATAAGTGGTGTTAGTGGTGTCCATCTGCATGAAGACATTCCTGGCATCTTCAGATGAAATTTCCATTCACACACATAAGATTTTGCGTAATTCTCATAATTTTTGTTCTTATATTGTCCTTAAGTTTGTCTATGGTTGGAGATTGTTCCTATAAACATTATTTTTAGGGCTCAAATGATGCACCAATTTTGTCAATTTTTTCTTCTGTTAGAGTATTTTGTTTTTGCTTCCTAGATTTAGCATTTAGTGATCCCATTGTCCTAAACTTATTAACCAGATGTCTAACAGTTTCTGTACCTGGAGCTGGAATACCAGGAAATTTCTCCTGAAATTCTCTACACACCTGTCTGCATGATTCAGTTTTTACATATGTATCATATATAAAAATTTGTTGTTCAAGTATAAATTTATCAGTAGATATTTCAGTGGACTAATAACAATGCTAGAACAGTACGAATAACAAGAACACTCTTAAAAAAATATCATACAACACAGATGTTTAAATAAAATTTCTCCTTTTTTGAGTTGCACAATGCACAAACTCTAGTGCTTATAGCATGAACAGAAGGTAGCAACTGATGTAGTATAAGCATACCACAGCTATAAACATAGCCTTGAGCAGGTCATTTATCACTAGTGTGCAATGGAAAATTGTAACCAAATATCAGCTAAACAATTCTTCTCTAGTTGATCCTTAACTTTTCTCAGCCAATTGACAGAGCTCAAATGTTTTTCTTGGTACCTAAGGTAAAATATTCACTTTTGACGTGTAACTAAAATGGTACCAGTATTTCATTATTCTTTCCATCACCAGCCATATGACGGTAACCTTGCCCAGTTGTAATGATGACCATATATTAGCTCTTTACTAAGGAATTCCTAATATAAGCTTATTATTAAATTATTTTAATATCAAGTCCATTTTCTCCCATCCATCTTCTGTTCCCCAGATTTCAATTATGTATGCCCACCTTGACTACACTAGGGCTCTAAACAACCTTTCAAACCACACTACCTTCATCATTGGCATTATATGTTAACATTTTTTCAGCAATACCATTACTGATCTTTCTTTGGCTAATGCCCTTTTTTCGTTTTTCCCAACCCTCTCCTACTCAGTTGAATTTCAAAATAAATAAATCATCAACAATTTGAATTTCTTTACCTGCCATAAGCCTTTTTTCTAATTTTCTATTTCTTTCCTTTTTTGTACACTACCATTTTAATTTTACTTTGGGAGGTCATGGTTTGCAATATCTTTCAATTCCTAATATTGCATGGTTGATTTCAATTATTGATACTGATCTTACTGGTAAATCATCGGCATATAATGGTCTTGCTATTTCCACATTCTCTATTGCTGGCATGTAAATATTCAACTTAATACATAGATATTTGAATAGTAAGTATCATCAGTGACATCTACAATGGAGAACAGTTTTTGATTGTTTCTTAAGTGGTTTCATTTAAGTTCAAAGGAGCTGTAAACAAAACCATGTGATAAGGGAGCACCTCATTAGCTGTTGAGCGAACTACAACTTTTCCTGCTTTGCATGTCATCTCTTCCCCGACATAAAACCGTTCAGTGTAGTTATTTTTGTGTAGAAAATTTTAAAAAACCATTATTGCAGTAGTTCAATTTATGAAATATCTTAAATCACAAAAAAATTATTTGACATATAAATGAATATTTATTTCTCAATACTCACAGTTACATCATTGAATTACATACATCTTAGACTATAACATTTGAAAATATTAGGCTGTTTACAGTATAAATGCACTTCTTGGTTGCTTGCCTATGCTAATTTACTATCTCAATACACACAACTCTTGGTATTCCATGTACTGATGGCCCACTGTCTACTCGCATTATTCATCTATTTCATCTGCCTTTAGACCCATCTTCTTTGTAGTGATTAACCATTTCTCTTTGACCTTACCCAAATAGATTCCCATAGCTTTTATATTTTTATCCCCTTTTACAATCGGAATCTTCCTTATTAATACTTCCCCATCCAAGTTTTTCCATTTCTGTTGGCAAACTTGTGCTCTCCATGCCTTTGTTTAATTACAATATAATAAATAGTGGAGGAAATCTGTGTTCACTTCAACTTACATTGGACATTTTCCTATATCCTCGTCATGCCTTATGCCTTTCAGGTTTCTAGCTTCTGTTCTTGCCCATGCAAATCCTTCTCACCCTAATTTATTGCATATCTCTATGTACTTTGATACGGTAATTTGTATCACAAATTACTCAAATATAAATAATGATTGTAATATGAATATGTATTTTTATGTGACATTGATTTCAGAGGTTTATTAATTGTAATTATTATTGGTAAATAATAATATACGGCTTTACTGAAACTGTCAACAATAACGCAATAATGCAACGATGGGGTGAGTTGTTTATAATTACCGGGAACTAGGAAGTTACGTAATGTTTCGCGCCTTTTCGATAGAAGCTTCTAGAACATTTCCTAAAGTAATATGTATTCGTGGTTTTCATTGGATACTAAAATAGACGCTAATGTTGGCGCGTTTTATTAGCCAATAGCAGTTCATTTATAATCTTTAGGCGTATCTTGATGCAGGCCTATAAATAGTGTAGGTTCGAGGTAGCTTGTCCCCCAGTTCAACAGAATTCTCAGTACTCTACACGTCGGTCTCTCAGTTCATTTATTTCGCCAAGTTGCACGCAGCAGAATTACGATAATTATTATAAAGTATTATACATTTAAAAAAATTACATAAAGTTGAAGTATGCGAGTTAAAAGTGATAAATAAGAAGTTATTACAAACAGTTTCAGTTTGGCGAGTATCCAGATCAATTTGTAAAAGTGTTTGTGAACGTGTTCGACAATAAAAGTTATAAAACCAATTTCTTCATTAAGTATAATTTCTGGATAAAAGATTCCTTTCCGATTCACACCCTGCAAGAGTTAAATGTCGACCTAAAACAGCTAGCCGGAGGACAATATACTAAATTTAAATTCTTTCGAACACTAATTCATGCAAATTGCTAACGCCAGAGGGAGCTACGAACCAAACAAAGAATGACGTCACAAGATGGCAACGCGTGAAGTAAACACACAACATTATTTGTAATACCGTTGCAAATTGGCATCCAAACGTGGTGCTATAATAATGGCAAAACATTTGTAACATTAATACCGTTACAACTTTTCCCCTCTCCCATACTGTTTTATTTTCCTATATATCCCCAAGGAACTTTTCTCTCTTGTACTGCCAAGATCCTGTAGCCTTAATTGTACTTCTTTCCAAAAGCCTCTAATGTGATATTCTGCATTTATCCAAGCATCTCACATTATTATCTGTTCCATAACCTCCTGAATTTTTAACAACCATGACCGTTTCCACTTACTTTTCTCTTATATTTGAAAACATTCTTTGATATTTATGAAACAAAATTTGTTCATTCAGATATACCTATAACTAACTGAAAAGTTATAGCTGGGGGTTTATGATGCTATGCACAGGTGCTGTAGTCCATTTCTGGTTTCCAGCATAAGCTGTTAGTATACTCCTTGCCATGTGGTACATGTGTTGAGAAACATAAATGCAGAAAGTGGGGAGAAGACAGTTGCGTTATGTTTTTAACAGTGAAAATGCACACCTTTAATTGACAATGAATGCGGTTAGCTGTTAAAACAAAAGAAGTATTCTGATACTAGTCATTAAATGAATTATTTCCAAAACCCAAAGTTAAGAACAATTTAATGCAATATCTTGTCACTTGTAGAGCTTGAGTGTCAAACTCCACTTCATCAGTCACAAATTACACTTGAAACAGCAGTCCGCTGTAAAAAATAATATAAAACAAAAGAAGCATTAAAGAAAGAAAGGTTATGTGCTAGCATTGTGTAATTTTCCTTATTCTGTTGCATTACCATGCATTTTGGTAATTCATAAAATTGTTTAAATTAATTTTGTGTCCTTATATTCCTTGCATTTATTGCAATCCTTATCTTTTAAATCATACCTGTTTAAAAATTACTTTGTAATAGTATTGTAACTTTGAAACATACATTTTTAGCATTATTATATTATTATTTAATTTGCTAAATTCTCCTCAAAAGGTAATGGGAATTTTTGTTTTTCTTAAAGAATTTGTATTTAACTTTGTCCCCTTCAAAGTAATTCCCCTCAGATATTATACACTTGTGCCGGCACTTTTTCCAATCTTGGAAGCAGTTCTGGAACTCACTTTTCGTTATGGTATTCAGCTCCTTCAACAATTCTGTTTTTCTCTTCAACGGTGGCAAAATGTCATCCTTTCATGGTTCTCTTCACCCTTGGAAATAGAAAGAAGTTGCACAGGGCCTTGTCCAGCAAATACAGTGGTGAGGCAGCATAACGGTTTTGTTTTTTGCCAAAAATTTGCAAATAGCATTGAGGTGTGAGCGGGTGCATTAACATGATGCAATTTCCACAAGTGGTTTTGCCACAATTCTGGTCGTTTTCTTTGGATTGCTTCATGCAAACAGAGAGAGATCTCCTTGTGTTTACCGGGAAAAATGCGAATCAGCTGGAGAATTTAATGTCGTGTCGGCATGTTGCCATGGTAGCTCAGTGGTTAGAGCAACCGGACGGAGACCGGGAGATCCGTGGTTCAAATCCCGGCTATGGCATTGAATTTTTCAGTCATCTGATTCTACCTTTCCAACCCTGTCCAACACACGGCTTGTGTGAAAGTACAATTAATTCGATTAGGCCTTAGTTTCGATGTCATACCCATATACCCATGTTTCTGTTATAACCTTCTTTAGAAGTTTTGGATCGTTTTCAACTTCATTCAGCAATTCCTGAGCTATGTCTACGTGACATCGTTTTTGGTCGAAATTCAACAATTTCGGAACAAACTTTGCTTCTACATGTTTCATGCCAAAAACATCTGAAAAAATTACTTGGTGTGAGCCAAAGGATATGCTGACATCATCAGTAACCTCTCTGATGGTGATTCGGTGATTTTCCAGAATCATTTTCTTTACTTCTTCCACATTGTTAACAGTAATTGATGTGCTAGGGCGTCCAGGGTGGTCGTCATCTTCAACATCTTCTCAACCTTCTTTGAAACAGTTATACCACTTGTGAACTCTTATCTTACTCATAGTAGATTCGCCAAAAGCCACAGTCAACATTTTAAATGCGGTGCTGCACTTTATTCCATTTTTCAAGCAAAATTTAATGCAAATTGTTTGATCCATCTTTTTCGAAAGGAAAAATTTGCCGAGCACTCGAAAACACAACTTTTTAGACTGCAAGCAATAAACTAAGTATTCAAAACAGCTGAAAATGCAAACATACATCAGGAACATGCATACCAACAAGATAAAACAAAAGTTTTGAACATTGGATGTATAAAGCTCACAAAATTAAAAAATGTCCATTATTTTTTTATCACACCTCGTATATCTTCTTCTTTTTTGACAGATAAGCAAAAAAGGAAAGAAAAAAAAACATTGCATGTAGATGTGTCTGTTGGTTACATTGGTTCTAGTTTTGACTGAAATTGCTTAAATATTTAATGCACCCATTTTGTGTTAGCTGTCATAAAATTAAACAACAAATCCAATGGTGATTTTCTTCATCTGACAGATTAGCAGAATGAGGTATATGGGCGATTTTCTTCTTTCCATTTTCTTTCTCTGCTTCTTTTTGTATTTTTTGTTGGTTTCTGTTTCTGAAGTTGTGAGAGAAGAATTGCTGTTGCATTTACAACTGAGTTGTATAGTTGTAATGACAGTTGTTTCTTTAAAACTGTTCTTTTTAAAGATTTTATTCAAATATTTCAACTCTTTCTCAAGACCATTTTTTATGGAAATGGGTAGTCATAGTTCTCAAAACTTAATTTAGTTGCGATGGATGGTGAAAACTTTTACATTTAAATGAAACTCAAAATAAATAGGCTATAAACAGTTGTAGTATAAACAGTGTGTGCTAAAAATGGAGACAACCATTCTTTTCCAGCTCCGTGGGAACTTTTATGGGATGCTGGCTATTGATATGCCCTCAAAAGTAAAACATTTTGTCCATGTGTCCATACAATCAAAGTATCTTGTACCTAAAAAAACTTGTGCAGTTTTTAGACTGACAGTGTCAAGAAATTTATGTTTCAAGAATTGCATAAAGTTGGCAGTCACTGGCAACAGTAGAGAGGCCATTGTAGCTCCATCTATGTGTGATAATATTATGGAATTTGTCAGAATATGATATTAAAACTAGGCACAAAACCCTCTCCCAATTTCTTAAGATTAGTAAAAAATGATCTTTGGCTCAAGAACCCTGGTATTTATTGTATATCTTGCACATGCTGCAAAATGTTTATTGGACAAATGCCAAGAACCATAGAGCAACACTGTAAAGAACATGAGAGCTGCATATGCTTGAATCTTCCTGAAAAATCTGCAGTAGCAAAACAAGCATTAATGGAGGCTTAGATTTGAGAATATTACTATTGTTGTGTACACATGCATTTTAGAACAGAAGCTAATAGAAGGCATTGTAATCAGGAACAAGCCTAATAATAAATCAAGATAGTGGGTTATAGGTTAGCTGTATCAGGTTGGCCACCCTGGCCATACAGAATACAGCAGTAAACCACAATGTAGCATACAGTACATATGGGGAGGATTTTCATTGGACAAACATCTGGCAATCAGCACTCAGTGTTGCTCACCAGAGGGGGTATAAGCCAAATTGTGACAGCAGCAAGCCATCAGTACCCTGAAAATGGCGACAATGTTAGTATCTGAAAGCTCATTTACTTTTAACTCTTTGAACTGGCTGGTAGCCCAAGAAGACATTTGAATCATAGCACCAGGAAAGTTATCATGAGTCGTGCATTTGGCCATGCGGGAACCCAGCTTTATAATGTAACATAAGCATTGACAGTGCAGTTGGTGGGCAATGAAGCATCTGAGCATTGTTTATGACAGGCATTGTAGAGTAGATTCTGAAAAAGCAGATTTTTGTTTTGTTCACATCAAAGATGTTTGCTTGAGTTAGTCAAGTTGAATAATATCAAATTATTTATTAGCTCTGAATTATACAAGTTTCTGTCATTGTAAAAAGTAAAAATGTATGTAACACATACAAACATAGAACATATCAGAATACATATAATATTTACAAGTCGTTATATTTATAGAAATATTTTTAATTTACTCCAAAAACTCTTGTTTCCATTTAATGCCCTAATTGTCATTGGCAGTTTGTTATACAGAGCATTGCAGGGCCACAGATCATGCGCATGCATGTTCTGCGCACTGTGTATTACACTGGGGGGTGGGAGGTTCAGTTGTAAATCTCCTGCATTACAAGCTCACAACTGATAGTAACATGCACTATAATGAGTACTAACCTTGTTATAAGTGAAGTTGAAAGTGAAATCCATCTGCATTGAGGCATTCCTGGCATCTTCAGATGAAATTTTCATTCACAGGCATAAGTTCTTCTTGTGTAATTCTTATAATTTCTGTTCTTATATTGTCCTTAAGTTCGTCTATGTGTGGGGATTGTGCATATGTATTGTGTGTAAAAATTCGTTGTTCAAGCGTGAATGTGTCGGTAGGCATTTCAGGGACTAATAACAAGATAAGAACAGCAACAATACCAAGAACACTCTTAAGCAAATCACACATAACACAGGTGTCTTGAATAAACTTGCACTTTTGAGATGCACAATACACAAACTCTAGTATTCACAGCATGAACAAAAGGTAGCAACTGACACAGTACGGGTATAACACAGCTGATAAACATAGCCTTGAGCAGGTCAGTCACCATTAGTGAGCAGTGAAGAAATGCCGAGCTCACTGCAGTGCAGGCAAAGCAGGCTTTAAATTAATACAGGGTTACAGTAGGTCAATTAAAAGAAATGGCGGGTCATTAATCTTAATAAAAAAGCATATAAAGGCTAAACCTATAAAAACATTTCAAGCACTGAATGTAGAAGAACATTTTGAAGCCAGCACTATAGAAGTTGCAAAGAAGCTGATAATAATATGCATCTATAGGAATCCTACGAGTAACATAAACCTTCTAATTGAAAGTTTGGATATTATTCTTAATCACTTCCTTAAGCTAAAGAAAAGCGTAATTCTGCTGGGGGACTTTAACATAAATTTTTTAGAACACAGCAGTGAAAGATCAAAATTCCTTACTTTGCTAAACCTTTATGGCCTTCAAACCACAATAAATGTGCCAACAAGGGTCACGAATACTTCTAAAACATCAATTGATCAGATAGCTATAAGTAGTGATTTAAACAATTGTGTTAGAAACATTGAGGTTTTTGATACCTGTCTATCAGATCATTTTGCCCAATCTATAGTTATAAACTGGCCAAACAGGAAGAAACTAAGGGAGCCAAGCACTATGTTTAAAAAGGTCAGACTACAGAAGGCTGAAAATATAGATTACTTTAATTATTTACTAGAAAACGAAACTTGGGAAGATGTTTACGAGGAAAATTCAGTTGATATCACTTACTCTAAATTCCTAAACACTTTCAAACACTACTATGAGACAGCCTTTCCCCTGATTAATCTAAAAATCAAAGAACAGCATTCAACATGGGTAACTAAAGGTATAAGAACTTCTGGCAAGAAATTAAAACTTCTCAGTAATGCAATTAAAAATGGAAGCAGCTCTGAGGAGTTCAAAAATTACTACAAGAAATATAAATCAATCTACAAAATGGTAATTCAAGCAGCTAAAATATTAGAGAATTCTAGAAAAATAAATAAATCAGGAAACAGTCAAAAAACTATATGGGACATTATAAAAAAAGAAACTAACTCAAATTCCCCATTGAAAGAAAACATCAAATTGAAATATAAAGACAATATTATAACAAACCCTAAGGAAATTGCTAGTATATTTAACAAATACTTTGTTGAAATTGCAATAAACCTGCAAAGTAAAAGCTGTCCAAAAAATATCGATAACTCAGCCCCAAGCTTTATCAATGACAAGTCGTTATTCCTAACTCCTGTATGTGAAACTGAACTGCTTCACATAATATGTAATCTAAAAAATAAAAAATCTGAAGCTATGGATGGAATTTCGAGCTATTTAGTTAAAAAATGCAGCAAGCATATTTTAAAACCATTATGCCACATCGTTAATAAATCACTTCAAAGTGGCACTTTTCCACTTGAGCTAAAAACTGCTAAAATTAAACCAATATTCAAAAAAGGAGAACCTCAAGACCCCAACAACTATAGTCCGATAGCGTTACTTTCAGTCTTCTCAAAAATATTAGAAAAAATTATGTACAAGAGATTAATGGGATTCCTTACCAAAAATAATATAATTAATAACTGCCAATATGGATTCCAAAGCAATAAATCAACTAGCTTGGCTGTAATAAACTTCGTTGATAATATTTATGACATAATGGACAGAACCGAATTAGGGGTTGGATTATTCTTGGATTTATCAAAAGCCTTCGACATGGTGGATCACAAAATTCTGCTAAATAAGTTGTATAAATATGGTGTAAGGGGAGTGGCCTTCAAATGGTTTAAATCATACTTAGAAATGAGAGATCAAATAGTTGAAATTGATTTTATAGAAACAGGATACAATGAAATTAGAAAGGACCTATCTGAAAAAAGAACTGTAACATCGGGGGTTCCACAGGGTTCTATTCTGGGTCCTTTGCTGTTCTTGTTGTACATAAATGACTTACCGTTATGTCTTGAAAACACAACACAAGCCAAAATAACTCTATTTGCAGACGATACAAGCATTTTCATTACAGGGAAGGATAATAGTAGCCTACAGCAAATGCAAACAGTGGTCGTGAAAAAAATAATTGATTGGTTTAAAGTCAATAAACTGCTTGTAAATGAAGAGAAAACTGTAGCTCTAAATTTTCAACATAAAGCTTGTAGAAAATCAGGGAATCCCAGCATCAAAATTGGTTCTAAGTTGGTCAGCTTTGCAAGTGAAACGAAATTTCTAGGGCTATGGCTGGATAATAACTTAAGTTGGGACTTTCACATTGAAAAACTATTAGGCAAGCTTAGCAGCACCTGTTTTATTCTTCGTCAACTAAAGCCTCGTGTATCAGCTAAAGTTCTCAAAATTTGTTACTTTGCCTACTTTCACTCGCGACTGCTCTATGGTCTACTCTTATGGGGAAATACTACAAATAGTATCAAAATATTTAAACTTCAAAAAAGAGCACTAAGAATACTAGCGGGGATCCCAAAAACGGAAAGCTGCAGAGAATATTTCCACAGCTTGAACATTTTGACCTTACCCAGTTTGTATATGAAAGAATTGCTAATATACACCAAGAAGAATATTTCAAATTATGTCACAAATGGTGAAATTCACTCACACGATACAAGAAATAAGGACAAATTACACTCGATCACTCACAAAACCAAATTGTTTGAAACATCCTTTAAGTATAATGGCTTAAAATTATATAACTATTTACCCAGGTACTTTAAAAATATAACCTCGTCAAATAAATATAAGGTAGAATTACATAAGTTCTTTGGAAAAAATCAGTTTTACTCTTTAGACGAATATGTGGAATACTGTACGAGCAAAACTTAAATATTTACATATGTTGTGAACTCATTTGTTTCATGGGTCCTTTTTCATCTGAGGGAGCCACTTCAGCCAAGAGGATGTCTGCCTTCGAAACCATTGTAAATTGCTGTTCTCTTCAAGATTACCTTAAATGATGACATACATGGATTGACAAGAGCTTATCTACCTGCATATTGTTTTTCTTAATACAACTTGTAGATATGTTTTATTGTATATACTTGTGGACGAAACCAATAACTCTGTATGATTTCTTATGGTGAATAAATATGTATGTATGTATGTATGTATGCATGTGATCTGTGGCCCCACCACACAGACCACTGTATAAAATCTCTCCCATTACAAAAGCGTCCTTGTATATATCCCATTATATCCTGACTTGAGCAATGCTGCAAATATAAGACCAGTATTGAATAATGTTTGTTGAAGTTTAATAATATCACATTAATTTTGACAATATTATGGATTCATATAGGCTGATAAATGCACCCCAAAAACTAAGTAGCTACTCTCATTTTAATTTCTCAGAAATGGTCCCGTCCCTTTCAATAAGTAGTATACTTAAGATAGCCTTCTGTTTAGTTTAGTTGTTGAACATTGCTATATTTATAGAACAGAAATCTCTTAGATAAAGGAATCCTTGTTAGAATTTACTGAATTCTGATGCACATTTCCTTATTTTTTCCTTCAGATGTGAATGAATGCTTGAGAGCACCACCTGTGTGCAGCAGGTTCATCTGTGTGAACTCAATTGGAAGCTATCAGTGCTTGTGTCCTGGTGGTTACACACTATCCTCAGATAAGAACATTTGTGTGGTTGTAAATAGCCTTTTAGTAAAGCCAAAATCCTTGTCAGTAAATGATAGTCTACATAATGAAAGTTTTACTGTGAGAGAAGGTACAAACATAGAATTTGCTGAAAATACAAACATGTATGCTCCTTCAGAAACCAAATTATCTGGTGACAATTCATATACTACTGAAGTCTTGAAGTCCAGAATTCTAAAAAGTGAAACTCCAAATAGTACTCAGAGTGTTTTGTCTAACATCAAAATGGACAAGGATAGTGATTCTATACTTGGGGAGATTACAAGCTCTGAAGAAAATACTTACAATCAGTATTTCAATGCTACAAATGTTCCAACTCCAAGTTTAGAAAGTACCTTGCTTTCTTCATTCTCTATCAATCCTCAAAATTTGGATTTGCATCATTCAAACAGTAAACAGATCTCTGAATTAGTTCAGAGCACCAGCACGGTAACTAGAACTAGTGATTTACACAATTTGTTTAGCTTTATTTTTGGACCAAAATCTCAGAAACAAAATAATTTTGATGTTTCACAATTGAAAGTGTTGGACCAAGGTGTCAAATCAACCATATCTGCAACATCAGTTTTGTACAGGATGTCAAATTCAAGGGTCCTAGATGAAAATACACTGGGACCAAACTATGCAGGTTTAAGTAGAATGCATTCAAATTCTTCTGAAGTATCTGGTTCATTCACTGCACACAGCAATGAGAGCAGAAAGAACATAGCAATTGTTGCACCTGAAATTCAAAACTTTACGTCAGGTTATTCAGAGGAATATGATGCAGATGACACTCAAGAATTAAATAGCCTTAAGTACACAAATAATAGAAAACACAGCAGAAGAAATAAACAAAAGCATATTGGTGAAATATTTATTGATGGAAGAAAAAACCAGACTTTGGCAAGAGAAAACCAAAAACAAACAGGAGGAAAAAAGCTTAAAAACAGTAGAAAGCAGTTTATAAAGTTGACAAGAGATTTCCATGTACTCAGTCAGATGTTGGAAGATTCAGAAGAGCCTAGGAAATTACAAACAAAATGCACTGGCAGTGCTGGAGGCAAAAATTCTAACCACGTAAGTTTTCTGAGTCTCAATAGAGATGTTTCCTTATTTTTTATTAGTCACTCTGTTTACTTTCATTGTAGTTCATTTGTTTTTTTTCAAATGAAATATTATTTTGAGGCACAAATTAGTTCTCAAATAAGCAATTACAATAAACCTTAGGAGCAGTCTAATAAGAATTAAAATTAAAGAGAGATAGATATTTGTGTAAGAAGTGTGTAAGGTTTTAGATTATGGCATGAATGAATATTAATGTGAGCAAAAGTGAGTGCACTAGATTTATTCATTTGCTGTGACAGTAAAATATATATTTAAAACAGAAATATGAGCACTAGACTTTAAGAAATTAACGCTTGCAGCTCAATCAGCAAATCAGTTGCTTCATAGTCTGCAAAAGCGAAAGAATTGTATGAAAAAGAATAGGAAAAATTTTCAACACTGTGAAGGACAAGGCATAAAGAATGAAATAAATAAATAAGAAAGCAAGAAAAAAAGGTGTTACAGTAATTGATGAAACAGTCATGCTGGCATACATCTCTGAAATGATAATGAGTTTTTAAACTTCCCAAGCTACTAGCACTGCTAGTATAATCAGAAAACAAATACACAAGTCAGTTAAGTAGTAAAGACAGCAACATGTGTATTAAAATTTTGTTTACTAACAGTTGAATTGGAAACCTACACACTGTTCATTTTTAATTATGTCTCTGAGAAATCTGATTTAAAATATATATCATCCATACGATGAAATTTTTAGACCTCAAATGATTGTACCAGGCAGCACACATCTAGTGAAGTATTTTGATGTTCATTTTACCAGTGTCGAGCTGAGGAGGAATGTTCATTTTGAATGTCTTAACCCAACTGTAATTTATTATCTGGTGAAAATTTCAAGAATTTGCAATACTGAAAAACAACCTCGCACTTCAATTTTGCCACAAGTATAAGATACCTTCAGACATCTTTTAATGTCAATCAGGTCCAATCAAGTCTTCCAGTCCTCAATTTTAAAAACAGGAGGAAGGTTAGACAAGTGAAGAAATTTATTGTAGATATGCAGTTATTTATAGAATATTGTGCCCACATGTTGGACTGCAATTTGCAGGGGATTAGAAGTGCAATAGAGCTGATCCATTAATGAATTCCTGGCTGGGTACTCAGAATTCCAAGAGAATATTGAAGTAAATTATAAAAGGGAAATTTGATAATATTTATAGTATTTTACTGCTGGAAAAAATCTTTGTTACTTTTATTATTACATGGTTTACCATATATGTCACCTTTATGTGGTAATCAAATGTATTTATTAATTTTTTATAGGGTCTTCAGTCAAGTATATTGGATAACAAGATTTTAGAGAGAACAAATGTCTTCACATATTTAGGCTGTAATCTAACATTTGAAGATGATAGAAACATAAAAAATAAAATTGTAAAGTATTCCAAAACTATGGGAATAATCAACAAAGTAATAAAACCTCCCCCAGTTCAGAAAGTTACGCCTATATAAAATATTAGCAAGGCCAATACTGTGTTATGGTATTGAAGCATGGACACTAAGATGGATGAAAGAAAGCAGAATAACAGCAAATTAAATGTGTTTTATGAGAACTATAGCAGGATATACGAGATGAGACCATATAGGAAATTAAGCTAAAATGGAAGAACTTGACCTGGAGACTGTTCTCCATGTTATATACACCTATCAGAACAACTGGACAAGTCATTTAAGATGAATGAGATCCCATAGAACCCCTAAAGCTATGCCCCATTACCAACCCCACGAGAAGAAATCTCTGGGACGTGTTAAGAAGATGAAAGGAAATTCCTGTATTCAAGATCATAACAGGCCATATGGCCTAGCATTACTTTTATTTTTTATAGGTGTATTGTTTGTTTTTAAACAATCAAAACTATTGACCATGATCAGGTTTCATGCTGAATGAAACTGGGAGACAATACTTAAAGCTATACAATGAGAGATTGCTTTCAAACATCTTAATGGAAACTCGGCATAGAACTAGATTTGCTACTTGGAGGCTGCCAGAAAGCATAAAGAACATTCCTCAAAGAAGTTAATATGTTTATTTTTAAATAATTTATTTTCCTCGTTGAATATTAAATTTTGCATTGCTTTCAATATTTTGAAGTTTGGAAAATTTTATACATAACTCTCTTACTTGTTAGGCAAATTTATTCATGTCATTAATGAGGATTATTTTTATTAAATGGAGTAATTATGGCAGTACATTAATAAACTTATTTTCCTCTGCTGCAGTATCAGAAGAGCTAAGGAATTTTTTTTTAAATAAAATGCTGGATAAAAACTGTCAAAAGAAATTATCCTTGTATACTCTGAAGAGGATGATTTTGTTCCTATCTGGATTGCTGAACTACCAAGAAATTCAATCTGCACACTCTCTCAATGTTTGTTTTGACAACATGCACAGAATATAGACTGGATGGACAGGATGATGGGTAGTATGAATAAAATGGAAACTTTGTTTCCTCACATCCAAGGTGAGGGAGCTCTCAAGTTTAATATGAATAAAAACTACAAGAGAAAATTGTAGAAATTGATAGCCAGCCCAAAGAGTTTATTTCATCATGTGCTACCACCACCACACAATTTCTCTGTCAAGTCTGTTGTATTTGTGCATTCATAATGAATGACAGAGACTTTGAATGCATAAATAAACTCTTTAATATGTTAAAAATCTTGTCCATGTCAGATAGGTGTACTAGTTCCATTGACAATAACAAAGATGAAGCAAAAGGAAAAAGGTGAAAATTTATTGTCATTCATTGATATTATTAAGGATTTTCTCACTGTTGTTGACAAATCGACATCAGAAACAAGGCAAAAGACAGCCTCTGCAATTGCTACAATTAGAGAAACACATAAAGGTGGCCAATTAGTAAAAAAGTTGTTGAATATAAAAAAGTAGGCTTAAAGATTTGAAGAAAACAGAGAACAGCCCAATAAAGCAGTATGATTGCGAATTAAGGTTTTGCGACTTAATGGAAGGTGTTACTGATGCCTTATCAACAGAGTGGAAGATGAGAATATTGTGTTTAATAATAATAATAATAATAATAATAATAATAATAATAATAGTAATAATAATAATAAAAAATCTGCCCTGAAATAGAAAAAGTATGCACTCAAAATCTAGGACACATACACCAGAAAAGAAATATGCAATGTTAAAATCTGAAAAATAAAATGCATATTCAGTATATAAATAATTTAAAGACAGTGACTCAGTATTAACTGGGGACTGGTACATACACTGAGAAAAGCAGTGCATTGTCTGTAGACATACCACTGAAGATGCTGACCACAGGAGTCAGCGAAAACTCTAGTTATGATATTAACCTTCTACCATGACACAACAGCCCAGAAGATAACAGTTTTAACAATGTTAATATCACCTGTGAAAATATCCTAAGGTCCATCAGGATAGAGGTAATTTTTTAACTATAGTCTACAACTAGATTCATCCTTTTTGGACCTGTCCTTGAGTACAGATCATGTAGGAGATTCAATGCAACATTCCATCAGCTCTTACACTTAATTGAAAGCATGTAAAGGAATGGGAAAAGGGAAAGACACTGATGTAACCTGCAAAATTTCTCCAATTGCCTGCCATTAAAGACTTACTCTCAAACTTTACATTTACTTTCTCAAGAACCAAAGTAGGATAATGTACAGAGAGGCCCAACCTGGATCGCATGTATGTGTGCTCCATGCACTCTATACTGTCTACTATACTGGGTTTTCTATTCTAAAACTCCTGTATTACATACATGAGTAATCATAACATGCATTCTAATGAGTACTTTTGTTATAACTAGTGTTGAAAGTGGTGTCCATCTGCATTGAGGCATTCCCGGCATTCCTTGTCATCAAGCAGTCATAATTCATGAACTATAGTCACTCTGTAGGGTTTCAGTTTTAAAAGTTTAGCAGCAGTATGAGCAGGGGTTTTTGAAATATGCACTGGTTATGCAACTTGTCTTAGAAACCTTCAGAAAGCATTCAAATGATGCATCAATTTCGTCAATTTTTTTCTCATCTATTTTTTGATTCTTAGGTTTAATGATTCCATTGTCCAAAACATATTAACCATACAGCTGACAGTATCTCTATTTGCAACTGCAACACCAGGAAATGTCTCCTGAAATTACACCTGTCTACATGATTCGGTTTTATGTATGTGTTATACATAAAAATTCATTGTTGAAGTGGAATTTTTCAATAGGCATTTCAGTGGACTAATAACAAAACAAGAGCAGCAACAATAATAAGAATACTCTAAAGTAATTCATACATATCACAGATGTTTGAATAAGCTTTATTTTTTGATATGCACAATGAACAAACTCTAGTCTTTACAGTACGGACAGAAGATAGTAACTAATAGTTGACATTCACAGCTGATAAAGCATAGCCTTGAGCAGGTCATTCACAGCTAGCGAGCTAGCAGAACATACTAAGGTCGTGCAATGCAAGCAAATCATGCAATTGTGGTCAGGCCACAAAACGACCGCTCTGTATTATAATTTTTGCCTAGTCCTACAGTGTAAGCATACAAAGTTTTGTCTAGATGCTTCAGCTGGTAAAAATTTGTAAACAAGAGGTTGAAAAGTAGAAAACAAAAATTTTTGATTATCATAGGTAGCCTATAATGTTTGTCATGAACCAAAGCATAAGTATCCAGCTCTATCAACAATGTATATTTGTATTTCAGATTCAGATTTATTCCTCAATTATTGTAATGATTGTACGGGTATAAAGTATACAACTTACACTTAACCAAATATAAGGAGAGGTACTACTATCTATGTAAAATTTTAGCATAAAAGTTTAATAAGTTAACTTTTTGTTTTTGCTATTCATATTCTTCCACTACAAGAAGGCTTAACAAGATAGGACTTAGTTTATTTTATTTTTGTTGCTTCCTCTTGTATTTCTTTCATCAGTGAGGTAAATGAATGTATAAATCATTAGCATTGCTTTCAATACATTTAGTTACTAATGAGCCCCTTAACCTGAAAATAAAGAGGTGCATAGTTTTTGACTAATTTTTGCTGGATCGTAAAGCATAAATGTTCAAATTTTCACCCAAATAGGTAAAAACATGCATATTTGTGCATAAGATGAAACTATAATTATATGTAGTTTTTGGAATTTTTAAACATATATAATTCATGTCGTTTGCATGCATCTTTTCCTCTATGTTGATGAGCTGTTGTGCCATCATCCTGTCAAATGTTGAATAGTGCATCTCCCAAAAACTTGTGCAGCATGCCCTGGAATAAAATAAAATATGTGCCACCCATGAGGCGAAGTTGAAAAATCTGATGTGTTACATCTGATGACTTTTTCTACCTTCTATTGCTTATTTGTGGGTATATAAATTATTCTTATGAAAGTTTATTTTCCTTCTACTTCATTTTAATCTAGATAAAACTTTCTGGAGATAGCTGCATTACACATTTTGTTATAGATGCAAAGGGAATAGTGATAATCAAATGTTTTAGAACTGGACGCTGTATGCTGGCTTTAAAAATTCCTACTCTTTCCATCACATCATGAGAAACAATTGAAAATTTACAGGACTTCAAAAGAATAATGGCTGATGCCACAAAAAAGTTATTTGAAATAAATTGTGTGTTTTACATAGATCTACTTTTGTGTAGCACGTTTTTGTATATCGCTTAACATTTACCAGTTATACAAGATTATACCAAATTCTTTCTGAATGAAGAGGACTTCAAAAGTATTCCCAGAAAATCCAATATATACATTTTATTTTGCATGTAAATATCTTTAATACTTGGGTGTAGTAAAAAGAAATCCATTATTTTTGCATGAAAGTGAAGGCTTATTTACCACAGTTAGAATGATCCAATTTAGGTCAAATACACGCCATTTTGTTCGATAACTTGTTGCCATTTTGAAGGTAATTTCATTATGCCTCTGTCATAGAAGTCCTCATCCCTATTGGCAAAAAATTGAGACAGTCGATTTTTCAAAGTCTCTCTTGAAGCGAATTTTTCACCAGAAAAAGCGTTCGCCATGGACAGGAACAGATGGTAATCACTTCGTGCCAGGTCTGGACTATAAGGTGGATGCATAAGAACCTCCCAACCAAGCTCCCGAAGCTTCTGGCGAGTCACTATCGATGTGTGTGGCCTGGCGTTGTCCTGATGGAGCACAATTCCTCTCCTATTGGCCAAAGTTGGCCATTTCTGGGCGATTGCTTCCTTCAGACGGTCCAATTGTTGACAGTACAGTTCCGAGTTAAGAGTTTTGCCGTAGGGGAGCAGCTCATAGTAGATTATTCCCTGCCATTCCCACCAAACACACAGCAAAACCTTCCTGGCTTGGCCACCGTTTTAGCCGGCTCATCGCGATTCGACCACGACCGTTTTCGCTTGATGTTGTCGTAGTAAGTGATCCAATTTTCATCACCAGTCACTAACCGCTTCAGAAATGGGTCGATTTTGTTGCGATTCGCAGATGGAAATTCGGTCCATGAGGTTATTTTGCGTTAACTCGTGTGGCACCCATACATCGAGCTTCTTTTTGTATCCAGCCTTATTCAAATGATTCCAAGCGGTTTTTAGTGCAATCTTTAGTTCTTGGGCAATCGAAACAGTGCTTACATGACGGTCGGACTCGACAATTTCCATGATTTTATCGACATTTTCGACAATTGGCCTTCCATTGCGTGGTGCATCTTTGGCATCGAAATTGCCAGAACAGAGTCGACGAAACCAAAATTGCGCGTGATTAGCTGTTACACAAGGTAACGCTGTTACAGTACCAGGACCATAAACACTATTCACATTTTCAGCCGCCTGGCTTGCGCCTTCGCCTTTATCGAAGAAAAACTGTAAAATATGGCGTATTTTCTCTTTGCTAGTGTCCATCTTTGACGCACGCTCAAACAAAACTGAGTCAATCAATTACCAAACTGTTGCAAACGTTTGTTTTAGTACGAAATCTCATCTTTCTAACGCCATTGTAACCCGATCGGACTTGTACAACGCGAGATACAGATAACTAAAGCCAACTATTGGAAAAATAATGGATTTCTTTTTACTGCACCTGATATATGGTATTTTAATCAAAACCGTTAGAGCCTATTTTGGAAAATAACGAGGGCAAAAGTGACACAAACGATGGCAACAGTATGACAATTTAGCCTAAAATTTTTTGAAATATTATCTATGTAAAGGATAGTTTGGGGTGGGAGATTTTCTTGAAAATCTTCATTCACATCTTTGGAAGGCACTTAACCTAAATACCAAGTTTGGTATTTATCCAATTTTTTGTTTTTGAGTTGTGCTGTTCACAGATACACAAACCATACATGGGCTTTTTTCTAAAAATGCTTGGTTTTTCTTTTTTTACTCAGGGTGGCCTCAAAACATGTATTTCCAGTGAAATCTTCATATCAATTTTTAGTGGAATGCAATACCTGCTCTACCTACTATGTACATGGTAGAGAAAGTAAAAAGGCATTGCACAGAAACACTGTCTAAACATTGTTACATTGATCATTCCTGAAAGCCACTGGTGCATGAAGGTAATTGATGCAGCACATGCCTGATGTAGTTGCATGGCGATGCTCGGAATGATGAGATTCTTTTCTTTGTTCTCATAGATGTGGCTTGCAAACAAGAATTGAAATAAGTTAAAATAGAGAGTTGAGGGTTGTTACACTACATCACTATGATAATCTTACTTGAACGCGTTTCGGGAGACGGCTTGTTCCCATCGTCAGCATTTTCTCTCAACTAATATTTGCCGGTCATCGTCTGGGGGATTTGTGGTGTTCTCTGGTGCTGGGCTGATGAACCTCCAAAGGCTGTTGGGTGGCGGCAGTTCAAAATTCATTAGGTGATTCCTGTGTTTGACAATATGTATTTTTTTCCCAGATGTCCAATTCATTGCTGCTGTTGATCGGTTTTAAGAGTTTTATGTTTGGAGTGATATCATGGTTTGAAGACCAGAAATGATGTGCTACTGCTGATTTATCTTGCTGCTTTTGGTAAATGCATCTCATATGCTCTTTAAGTCTTATTTCAAGATTTCTTTTTGTTCTTCCTATATATACCAGGTTACATTCATTACAATCAATTTGATATATACCAGCTGATTTATTGTTGGGGATAGGATCTTTTGTTCTGTTGCATAGTAGTTTCTGTATGTTGTGGTTATTCTGTGGAGACAGGGTGATGTTGTATTTTTTGAAAATCCTTTGAAATTTATGATGTGTCCAAGGGTGATAAGTGAATTTTCTATATGCTTGTGGTTTTTGTTGTCTGAGTAACGTAGTCATTTGTTGGATGTATTTCTGTCTTTCAAACCTTTTTATCTTCTTATCTATTGTTTTTTTCTGGTATCCATTCATAGTGGCTATGTTGATAATGTGTTGGTATTCTTTCTGGTATTCCTCTTTCTCCATTGGTATATGTACTAACCTGTTTGTAATACTATTTAAAATTGCATGTTTGTGGCTTGTAGGATTGTAGCTATTATTTTTAATATAGTTTTCTGTGTGCGTTGGTTTTCTGTAAATGCCAAACGTTAGTTTGTTGTGTGCATTATTTCTGATGATCCTGATGTCTAGGTAGGGTAATTGGCCATTTTCTTCTTTTTCCATTGTGAATTTTATAGATCTTTTTTGTAAATTTAATAATTTCAAAGCATCTTCTGAAAGTTTTTTTGGAACAATAGCGAAAATATCATCTACATACCTATACCAGGTTTTGAATAGATGTGGGAAAGATTTAGTAATATGGGATTCAAAATAGCTCATATATAGTTCTGCTAAAAATGGTGAAAGGGGGTTTCCCATAGTTAGGCCTGAGGTTTGTTTAAAGATTTTGTGTTGGAATGAAAAGAAATTCTGGTCCAGACATAATTTTGTTAGTTTCAGGTAATCTTCTGTTTGTGCTCTAGGTGTGCCATTGTTTAATATCCAATTTTCTAGGAGTGGTAATAATTCTTCTTTTGGTATGCTTAGAAGAATTATTACCACTCCTAGAAAATTGGATATTAAACAATGGCACACCTAGAGCACAAACAGAAGATTACCTGAAACTAACAAAATTATGTCTGGACCAGAATTTCTTTTCATTCCAACACAAAATCTTTAAACAAACCTCAGGCCTAACTATGGGAAACCCCCTTTCACCATTTTTAGCAGAACTATATATGAGCTATTTTGAATCCCATATTACTAAATCTTTCCCACATCTATTCAAAACCTGGTATAGGTATGTAGATGATATTTTCGCTATTGTTCCAAAAAAACTTTCAGAAGATGCTTTGAAATTATTAAATTTACAAAAAAGATCTATAAAATTCACAATGGAAAAAGAAGAAAATGGCCAATTACCTTACCTAGACATCAGGATCATCAGAAATAATGCACACAACAAACTAACGTTTGGCATTTACAGAAAACCAACGCACACAGAAAACTATATTAAAAATAATAGCTACAATCCTACAAGCCACAAACATGCAATTTTAAATAGTATTACAAACAGGTTAGTACATATACCAATGGAGAAAGAGGAATACCAGAAAGAATACCAACACATTATCAACATAGCCACTATGAATGGATACCAGAAAAAAACAATAGATAAGAAGATAAAAAGGTTTGAAAGACAGAAATACATCCAACAAATGACTACGTTACTCAGACAACAAAAACCACAAGCATATAGAAAATTCACTTATCACCCTTGGACACATCATAAATTTCAAAGGATTTTCAAAAAATACAACATCACCCTGTCTCCACAGAATAACCACAACATACAGAAACTACTATGCAACAGAACAAAAGATCCTATCCCCAACAATAAATCAGCTGGTATATATCAAATTGATTGTAATGAATGTAACCTGGTATATATAGGAAGAACAAAAAGAAATCTTGAAATAAGACTTAAAGAGCATATGAGATGCATTTACCAAAAGCAGCAAGATAAATCAGCAGTAGCACATCATTTCTGGTCTTCAAACCATGATATCACTCCAAACATAAAACTCTTAAAACCGATCAACAGCAGCAATGAATTGGACATCTGGGAAAAAAATACATATTGTCAAACACAGGAATCACCTAATGAATTTTGAACTGCCGCCACCCAACAGCCTTTGGAGGTTCATCAGCCCAGCACCAGAGAACACCACAAATCCCCCAGACGATGACCGGCAAATATTAGTTGAGAGAAAATGCTGACGATGGGAACAAGCCGTCTCCCGAAACGCGTTCAAGTAAGATTATCATAGTGATGTAGTGTAACAACCCTCAACTCTCTATTTTAAATTATGACACATCACTGTTACAAGCTTCTAAATCTTCAAAAATTGAGCTTGAAATAAGTTATTGTAAATAAATAAATAATATGTGTTTTCATTCAATTTAGTAGTATTTTGCAGTTTAGAATGAAATATACAAAATAATCACAATGTGTTGCAATCTTGTTATAGCGACAATATTTGCGTGTTGAATTTAATTTATATTTTACTCATGGAAATCTTAAAACACTTCAAGTTCAATTACTCTTGCATTATCTCCTAACACCTTATAGAATCCAACTATTTTAAAATGAATAATGCTAAATTATACTATGGATGGTCATGTACATAAGACGAACCTTCTCTGCATGTTTTTGCAACCAGTACATAACTTACTTCTTAACATGGGCAATGTGTGATATACAAATAAATTAAATTCAACACATGTTGTGATATTTTACCTGTATTGGAGAAACAGTATGTTTTTGGACATGGGTACTTATTCAAAATATTAAAGGTATGTAGAAGGAATTTACATGCTCTCTATATAATGTGGACAGTTTTTTATTTTTTAAAGTATTTTTAAGCAGGAAAGCTATATTTCACCATACCGAGCTCTGCGGTAATCTGCAAGGCTCACATTCACTAGATCCTGAGTTTGATTCCTGGGGCCAGCTGCTCTGACCATGGGTTTTTCATCGTTTTCCCTAATTGACAAGGCAAATGCTAGGGTATTTCTCTGCCTCCACGAATTTCCTTTCCCTTATTTGCTGTTATTTAGCTTCCCCTTTCATGTTGACTTAGGGGCTGTGCAGTGTTGGTGTTGGACGGATGCACAGATGTTTTACTTGGCTCTGGCAGATGGCAGCCTTCTCTGAGGTGGTCGAGTTCTTCCTGATTCTGCCAAAGGGAAGTCTTTTCTGAGCAGCTCCCTGGTGTGACTGAGTCATAAGTTTGGAATAGTTAGGAACCTCTGCCATCTCTTGAGGGTGGTAAGAACAAAAGATCTGCATTGGAATGAGATGTGAGGTGTCCCCTCCATGCCCTGATCATACTCACATTTCACCAGTAGAAATGTTAAAACACAGTCAAAACTTAGTAAAGTAACCTAAAATTTTATAACTCATTTTTGGAATAATTTACGGTCAGTATTTACTAACCAAACACTTACCATTATTAAGTGTAAATCTGTTTCCATGGCAGAAGTTGTAGCACATTTATCTGCCGAGTAAAGGCTTGTCATTGGTTTTGGTCAAAGTGCATAATTTGCTAAACAAACAACCTTAAGCATCATTTGAACTCTCAATTTTATTTACTTCGTTGGTCTTTTTTCCAGCAATCCAGTGCCCCTTGCCACAAAAAATAAAGCACTCACTTTTCTCATTTTGTTAAAATACTATTCGTTCTTTAGTAATATTCTTTCCAATGCACCAAAGCTTTAAAATTAAATTAAAATTAAACCAATAATCATTAATATGGTATAGGAGGATATGCAACAATGGACATTTAAAAATGTATCTTCCTCCAAAATTGCAAACTGCATTTATTGGACAAATCAGTAATATTATGTGGAGGTTTAATCAGTTTGTTTTTAGTTTTTCCATGTCTTTCATTCCATTCTCAACTTTGTTATTCTTTCTCATGTGCTAGGCTTATTAAAATAATAATTGATTATGTCTACCACAAGTTCATTGCAAATATTTATTGATGGCTCCTCGCAACTGTGGCCTCACAATTTAGTGGCCAACTTACACTTTTCTTTGGATGTGATTTTCACCAATGAAGCCTATTTTACTAAAGATGGGGGATGTTTAACAGTTGGTACAGACATGTAAGTTTGATTTCTAATTGAACACTCCTTGAATTTGGCAGTGTGTACAACTTGTTTCTCTCCTTGTTTGTGAAATTATGGCACCATTTGCCTCATTTCCCACCATATTCGAAAAAAAAAGAGCCTAAATCTCCTATGTGGATATGTTACCCAATACAGTCCTTCTGCTTGTAATTCCGTCCATTTGTTTGTCTGAAAGCAAACTTATTTCTTAATAAGTCTGAAGGAAGTGCTCATCCAGCCAAATGCTACCACAGCCACCACTACTTAGCTTTGAATAATTTGATTCAATAAAAACAATAACAGCTCACAAAATTGTGATGGTCATTCATACAAGTGCTGACTTCAGTCAATGCTGCTTAACTTTAGTGGTCGAATTCAATAAAAATAAACATTTACTATCACAAATATAAGATGGTCATCCATCCAAGTGCTGAATACAATCTGAGTTATTCATTTTTTTTGTGAAAAACATATGCTTTTTCAAATTCTACCTCCTCCTGTAAATTTTGACCAAAATATTTTTAAAAAATCCTGCAGTACCTTCACTTGTGTATAAAACTTTAAAGTATTCAGATTTTAATATTTGACTCCTGAGATAAATAAAAAATAATGAATGTACTAAATATTAAAATTCTGAACTTTTTGAGGACTGTATCAGATATTATATTTTTTATTTTAAGAATGGTATTAGATATGAAAAATCCGATACATAATTTCACTAAGCACCGTTTGTAGAACATCCAGTCAAAATTACAAGTTCATTGTATGCAATTTGTAGGAGAAGATAGATTTTGAATGCAGCAAACTGCTTAAAAAATGGAACTGTGGAAAATTGCATCGCAGTTAAATTAGAATAGGGCATCCTTTTAAAACGACATATTTCTTAAGGTTCTGAGTACCTTAAGCCCTTGAAACTCCAGGAATAGATAAAATAGGGTTGATATTGTTTTTGGAAGAAACCGAAAAAGTGAATGTTTTGCAAACATTAGGGAATTTTCACCCATATGCCTGCTTAAGTCATTTAATATAGATAATACTTCTCTGTAGTTTGAATGGGTTGATTTGGTGCTTGACTTCAGAATCTTGCCCTAAAACTCACTGGCAATTTTTTGCATGCAGCCGTTTTATGATAAGTTGCTTCTATAATAACCAATTAGTAAGTTTTGGCATGAAGGGTTTGATATTTGCCTTGTTAGTTAACATTAACAAATAACATTAAACTATAATAATGCCTTTCTCCATTACAGACTTCTAGAGATGGGGAACAGTGTGTAGAAGTGTTAGATAATGAAGATGATAATCCAGCAAAAACTGGAAGAACAACCTATAATCAAAGCTATCCAGAAGCTCCAGCACTTTTGTATGCACTTACTGAACAGCAGATGAAGGGGACAGCAATAAATGGCTCCAAAGAGGATCATTGCTGTTACAAAAACAACGTAATCCAATCGAGAATGACTTACTGGGATGAAAAGAACTGCACTAAATGTCTTTGCAAGGTATGATAAATCAGAATAAGTCCAAAATAAAATTATGATAGTTCAAGGAAAAAGAAAACTCACTCCACTCACTCACAATTCATAAACTTTTTCATATGTATATAATAATGTAAAAATTCCCATAGTAACTCCATATATACAGCAACACCTGATATACGAGGGGCACTACTTAAATTTTGAGCCTAATAATTAAAACAAAGTAATTTCTGATTGAAAACTACTTTATTGTTTTTCAAAATATTCTCCTTTATGATAAATACACTTTTGCATCCATTTGAACCATTTGTCAAAGCATTTATTCCGGTCTTCTTGAGACACCTCCAAAACATGGTTTTTGAAGGCATCACCGGCTTCTTCTGCCAACGAAAATCGTTGTCCACGATTCTTGATGTTCGGGAAAAAAAAGAAGTCATTGGGTGCCAAATCAGGACTATATGGTGGATGACCCATCAGTTCAATTTTTTGAGTCTTCAAATACTCTGTTGTTAGACAAGATGTGTGTGCGCTCACTTTGTCTTGATGAAGAACGATCCTATGGTTCTTGTTAGTTTTCCTTACCTCAACGAAGATTTCCGACAAACAAATGGTTGTGTACCATTCAGCACTGACCGTTTTACGTTCCTCTAAAGGCACTGTTGCCACATGGCCAGTTTTGCTGAAAAAGCAGGCGACCATTTGCTTCAAAGTGCTTCGAGTGCGAACGACTTTTGTTAGATTTGCTTCATCTTGAAACACCCATACAGTCGACTGCTGTTTACGTTCCGGCTCATATGCATAGATCCATGATTTGTCACCTGTTACAATCTTATATACTTCTTTTGAGGCGCTACCATTGTATTTTTTGAGCATTTTTGTACACCAATCGACATGAGCTTCGTTTTGAGATTACGTGAAATTACGTGGGATCCAACGAGAGCAAACCGTTTTCATGGCTAAATAATCATGCAATATTTTATATATGCTGGTAGAACTAATGCCTAGGGCTGCTTCAATCTCACAATATGTCTCATGACAATCTTTCATTATTAGTTTTTGCACAGCATCAATGTTTTCTGGCACAACTGATTTAAGACGATCTTCATGAACTTCATCATTGAGCGAACGGTGGCCAGGATTAAATTCGTTATACCAGCATTTCACAGTGGCAAAGGATGGAGCTTCGTCGCCAAATGTGGAAGTTAGTTGATCGATGCACTCTTGTTTTGATAATCCACGTCGAAAGTGGTAATAAATCATTGCACCAACATTTTCACGAGTTAATTCCATGTTTTTGTTGACACACAATTTTCAAGTTATTGTAAACAAAACAAATGGCACTCTATTGACAAAATTTTTGAAGTAGATTATGGTAAAAAATGTCACTTTCCATTGGAAACGTCAGATGGCACCTACAACATTCAGGGTTGCCAAGGCTCAAAATATAAATAGTGCCCCTCGTAACTATTAACTTTTATTGCTATTCAGCAATATGCAATATAGATTAAGCAGAGTGGTTCCAGAAAAAATTATAAGTATTAAAATTTAAACTCAAGCGTATAGAATTGTCGTGCAAATATAACCATTATATATATTCATTATAGAAGTTGTTGGAAATGATGTCCTTGTGCTGACATGCATCTCTCACACCTTTTAAGAGAATTTGCATTAACAGTCATTAGTTCTTAATAGCCATGTAAATAAAAATCTGATGTGTTACACTCACATGACTTTCTGTACTCTTGTACAAACTATTTTTACAAACTCTTATTCTCCATCTATTTCATATTAATCGAGATAAACATTTGCAGAAACGATCTTCTGACATGCAAAGAGAATTACATTTTACACATAGCGACCAGTTCTAAAAATATTTGACTATTGCTTAAGGCATGCTATGTTCCCCTTGTTTTGTATTTGCAAGGGCAATATAGAAATACAGTAGCCTTTAAGCATAGGCATATTTCTTAATAGCTGGTTGCTAGGTGCCACAGATTAATACTCTTTGCACATCCAAGACAAAAAAATGAATAATGAATTCCCATTTGAGAAAATAAGTATTGAAAAATTTAAGGGAATAACAAGCAATATCTCAAAAATGGCTCACTCAACAAAAAAAAAAAAAAAAAAAAAACCTATATGACATAATGTGTGTATTTTAATGCGATCTACATTTTTTGTGTAGTAAAATTTTGTCTATCTCTTATGGTTTACCAGTTATGCAAAAGTCGTTCACAATGAAGAATACTTTTGGAGACATTCCCAGAAAATTCAAGATATACATTTTATTTGTCACGAAAATATCTTAAACATAATATATTTTAATCAAAATTGTTTGAGCCATTTTTGAGAAAATTAAAATTTTCGAAAAATGTTGCATCTAAAGGGTAATCTCGGGTGGGGGGAGTTTTCTTGAAAACCTTTGTGTCGCATCTCTGGAAGATACTGAACCTAAATACAAAGTTTGGTGTTTATCCGACTGTTCGTTTCTGAGTTATGCTGTTCACACACGCACACATGCACACACGCATGTTTCAAAAATGCTTTTTTTGGATTCAGGGGGCCTCAAAACATATATTTCCGGTGAAATCTCGGTATCAAATTTTTGGGTGGAATGCAATACTTCCCGTACTTCTATATGTAGTAGAGAAAGAAAAATATGCTTCATCCGTAAAAATAATGAAATGTGTTGATATTGTAATGAAAAGAAGCTAGAAACAGTGATGTGTATTGAATTTATTTAAAGGTGAGTCGGAATTGTTACAGTCGAATTAACTTCTGAGGATGGGAACAACTGTTTCCCGAAACATGTTAAGTGAGTAAACTTAAGTGATGTTAGTGTAACAATTCCGACTCACCTTTAAATAAATGTAATGTGTGTTAATAGAGCATTCATTAACATTATCCAACCCCCTTTGCAGAAGTTTACTCTACTCACATTGTTATGTAGTTGCAATTCCTGAACTACAGTTATCTTATACGGTTTTAATTTTAAAAGTTAAATGGGATTCCAAGCCGAAGTTTGCCAAATTCCTGATTCCGGTGCAAGCTTTCTCGAAGATTTCTTTGGACCACATTCTAACTTTTCTTTGATGTAAAGAGTTTTTCATCTGTAAGACTATGGGGATTTAATTTTGGTTTCTTATCAAGAATAGATCCCATTTCCCTAAAACTATTCACAAGAATACGGACCGTTTCTCTATGAGGCACACGAGCAGCAGGGAATCTGGTCTATAAATTGCCATCTCACAACTCCACATGAGTTTGTTCACACTGGAATCATATATGAAGATTCTATGTGCTAAAGTGTTGGGCTTTTTGGCTATATAACAGCACTAACACACTACAATGCTGAAGCACATGGTCTCACAATGTATTAACCTCTGTACAGTACAGCTTTGTGTCAACTGATTAACTGGCACATGGAGAGGAGGAAAGGGTAGAGGGAGCAGAACTGGCTAGAAGCAGTGCAACGCAGGGCAAGCGATTCCCCATAATATGGCCACATTTTGAAACAAAGGCTCTGTATACCTAATTGTAATTGCAATTTGTTCAGCCATTAAAATGCATGCTGTATGACACAAATTCTGTAAAACCCAAACCAATTAAGCTTCAGTATATATGGAAATTAGTAAACTGGATATCCTGGGATGCTCAAAATAAGGATTTAAGAGATGGGAAAGCACACAAATGCTTAAAGTCATTTCTATCCTGAAAACTGTTGTGGAAGTTGAGAGAAAGTTGAAAGAGATCATCTTCATTTTATAATAATTTTCTGTGAATGTAAACTAGTGCTTTAATTAGTTTACATCAATATAAAATAGGTAAAGCAATGTGTTGTTTAAGGATAATACACATGAGTGAGGGAAAGTGGGTATGCATTTATGTGTTTCAGTATGTACTTACACAATGTATTATTGTTAACCTGTTACTGTAATCAAATTGTTTATTATGTTGGAAACTTTTCAAAATAATAACCAAAAAGCTTAAATGGAAAAACATGTGCATAATTTCACAAGAAACAAAATCGTCCATGTGTAGCTGGCAACAAACAAGCATATTGATTTTCTCAGCAAATGTGATAATTCTAGAGATAGAATGACACAGTTTTCTTTCCTTCTTTGCCCAAGGTAAACATATACAGCTGCCATTTTCAAGCAATCATCAGTAAGAGGTTTTCACCTTAATATCCGTTGTGTGTCTATTCTTCTATTGAGCAAGGAACTATCATAACCGAATATTTCTTAATTTTTTTTAGCTTAAGTGTATCATATTTTAAATTCCTAATATTTTCTTGAAGGTAGCAATCTACACAATTGCACCATATTTTTTTTTTTATGGCTTTTTATTCAAGGAAGCTTTTTTTTCCTCCTTCTGTAATATTTGTTTTTACACATGGGCACTTTGTAGGAGTAATTTCTCTTGTTTCACAGCTTATTCAGAAGTAGTCTTTGAAAGTATTAAAACAGATTATAATGTGTTAGGAAGATTCCTAGGATTGTTATCATATAAACTGAATTCTGTCTCTAAGCTCTTCAAAATATAATGTTTTATGCTTTTTTAAACTAATTTTAATCCATTGAAACTTTCAGAATGGCGAGTTGCGCTGCAAAAGTTACCAAATTTCTGCTGACTGCTGCAAACTTCCACAAAATGCAATATGTTGTGAATATAATTCTATAGATTGCCTTGTGAATGATGAAGTGTATCTTGCTGGGGAAATATTTGTACCAGCATTAGATCCCTGCAGGGAATGCCAATGTAAGGTAAGTAATGGAATGAAGCTTACTTAATTCTTAAGCTTAAGGGAAGACTAAATGGAGACAACTGTAAAAAAATCTGATGTGTTACACTCACATGACTTTCTCTACTCTTGTAAAAACTATTTTTACAAACGCTTATTCTCCATATGCTTTATGTTAATCGAGATATCGAGATGTTAATCTTATTGCTAATTTTCTTGTAGATGCAAGGGGAATTGGTAGGCTTTAAGCTGTAGTCAAATATTTTAAGAGCTGGTTGCTATGTGGAGTATTCCGTTTTCTTTGCATTACCAGGACAACAAAAATTGAATAACAAATTTGAGAAAAAGTATTAAGTATTGGAAAATTTAAGGGAATAACAAGCAATATTTCAAAAATGGTTCATTCAACAACAAAAAATGTATATAACATAAATTGTGTATTTTAACGCGATCTACATTTTTTGTGTAGTAAAATTTTGTCTATCTCTTATAGTTTACCAGTTATGCAAAAGTTGTTCACAATGAAGAATAATTTTGGAGACATTCCCAGAAAGTAAGTTACAGAAAACAAAAATGAGATTGCAGTGCTTTGGTATTACACTTTTGAGTATCTTAGTCCCTTGAGCCACCTTCTATGTACCCCTGAATGTCACTATCTGAACTTCAGGTTCCCTGGAGGGTGGATTGTTGAGGAGAAAGTGCACAGTCACAAATCCTCTCTAATTTTTCTTATGGCAACACATGAAGAGAGTGGTGAGTATGCTGTGCTGTTTCCTGACTCTCAGATTCTGCAAGCCTTGTATGATCCAGGGAACTTTGAAAGAGTTTGCCGGTTTCATGTTCACAATCTGTATTGCTAGTCAGAGTGATCATTTCAAGCCTCTGCTTTGATGAAGATGATACCAAATATTTACTGTAAGTTCATGGTGTTTTTCTGAATATATGACCTTTTATTTTCCTTGTTGTGTCAGTAGTCATCCTCCAGAGTTTGCGTCCTGAATCCCTCAACACCCTTAACAAATACTTGTATATGTATATATGTAACTTATCTGTGTTTACAGAATGGAGAAGTGCAATGTAATTCAATAACATGTGTAGTGAACTGTCACCATCCTCGGATCATACCTGGAGAATGTTGCCCTGTGTGTGAAGGCTGTCATCACTTTAATCAAATATTTGAGGATCAAGAAACATTTCCCCACCCTTCAGATTCCTGTAAATTATGTCAATGTCAGGTAAATTCAGTTTGATATTGTCATACGATGCATATATGAGTATTTAAACTTTAGCATTTGTTATTAATTACAGATAAAAACTCACATAGTTGTGGTTTAAAATGTTCTTGTAATGATACAGAATGATGCTGGTAGTATCAATATTTCTGGAATATGATCTTTTCAATAGTTTCTCTTCCTGCAATACAGATCTTAAATCTTGTTTGACAAAGAGCTCCTGTTTTAATACATTATGTAGCCAAAATAAAGTTTCAGTTTATGAAATTGGGGTGTCCTTAATAGCAGAACAATGTTGGAAAAAGAAAGCAGAGTATTTCATTTATAGTATTGTAACAGTTTTAACACTTGTTTATTCAATGATACATTTTAACAGCCTCAGAATCAACATATTCTGTATATAAATTGTAAAAGCTTGTATAAATTAAGTGAATGAAGTAGTGCTCCTTTGAAATTTAAATATCTCCACCTTCCAAAAAAGCATTTCTGCAAAGAACTTTTTAGCAAGCATTAATAGAGCCATCCCCAAATTTTTCCGCTTATTTAGCTTTGGCATATCAGCAGTTAAAAAATGCAAACAAAAAGGCAGCTGCTTCATATTTAGATTATTAGCTAGCATTGCATTCTTTCCAGCCTAACTCTCTGTAACAGGTTGCATTTACACAAAGCTATGAAAATCCAAATTACCTACTGATCTGAGCTGTTATTTTAGTACTTAACACCACCAAATACATATCTTTGGTCATATCTTTGGAAAAAAGAAAAGGAAGAAGGAGGTTATTGGTAACAAAATTGTAAAGTTTATTTTAATGCCAAATGAGTAGTGACATTGGCAGGAAAATGTTTTTACATGAAAACTGGGATGTTAGGCAATCTAATTTTAACTTGGAAAACAAATGGGAAAAGGTCGAAGGTCACCTTAGGTGTACATATTTTATTTGTGCAACTTAAGCTGTTCCTTTTCTTTTTTGTTCTTTCTTGTTTTTTTTTATTTATTTAATTTATTTGTTTAAAGTGCTAAGAGAATTTACAATTATGTCTACTGAAATTTGGCCATATTCATTCTGATGCGGTAATTTGTATCACAAATTACTTAAATGTAAATAATGATTGTAATATGAATATGCATTATTATGTGACATTGATTTGAGATGTTTCTTGACTGTAATTATTGTTGATAAGTAAGTTTATAAGACCTTACTGAAACTGTCAATAATAGCGCAATAATGCAGCGAGGGGGTGAGCTGTTTATCATTATTGGAAACGAGGAAGTTACGTAATGTTGGCGCGTTTTCGGTAGAAACTTCTGGAATGTTTTCTCTCTAAAAGCATATGTATTCGTGGTTTTCATTGGATATTAAAATAGACGCTAATGTTGGCGCATTTTATTAGCCAATTGCAGTTCAGTTATAATCTTTAGGCGTATCTGGACGAGGGCGTATAAATAGGGTAGGTTGGAGGTAAAGTCAGTCAGTCCTTCAGTTTGCCGAAAGCATTCATACATTACACGTCGTATTTTGTGCAGTTCATAAAAAATCTGTGTACACTACACGTCGTATTCAGTCAGTCAGTTCGTCGAAAGTATTATTTCGTCATACATCGGATATAGATTCACAAGTTACGCGCAGCAGAATTATGAAAGATCTAAAATATGGTAAAGTTAATTATATAAAAGGTTGAAGTACGTTGATTAAAAGTGATCAGTAAGAAGTTATTATAACAGTTTCAGTTTGGCGAGTGTTAAGATCAATGTATAAATGTGATAGTTAACGTGTTCGACAATAAATGTGTAAAACAAATTTCTTCATCAGTGTAATTTTTGGATAAAAGATTCCTTTCCGTTTACACAACCTGTATAGAGATACGTGCCCAAGCCAACAGGATAATAGCTAGCCGGAGGACATTTGTAATTAAATCAAACAAAAGCTAACACTGATGCAAATTGCTAACACAAGATGGAGCTACAAACCGAACAAATGAATGACGTCGCAAGATGGCTTCAACACACGTGATGTAAACAAACATTATAAATAATACCGTCGCAAATTGGCTACCATAACGTGGGGCTACAATAATGTTATTATAAATTGGCTCCTATACGTGGGGCAGTTAAAGTTATGAAACCAAACAAAACAAAAGCAGCACAATATAAGATCTTCAAGTTCTAATAATTTACGTAAAAACATATTACGTAAGCACTATACTACTACAATTCATAGAATAGAATAGCATTTATTCATTGAATAATATACAATATATATAAATGGCTTCATCAATAAATTTACATGCTACAGGGTTAGGCAGATAAAACTGGCCCGTGCTATCACATTGATTTGAAACAAACTTCAAATGGAATAAAATGAATAAATGAATGTGTCCTGTGTTTACCTTAATAATAAATGTTGGAAGTGCCCTCCACCTGCATCTAGACACTTCTGTGCACATCTTAACAGCTTCATGAAAACACATGTCAATTCCTCATGGGTGATAGTGTGGAAACAATTCTTGATTTTATCCTTCAGTTCATCAATGGAATGGGGATTCTGCTCATACACTTTTCCCTTCAAGTCCCCCCATAAATAAAAGTCACATGTCAAGAAATCGTGACTGCGGTGGCCACAAGCCTTTGCTCACAGTCCTGCAGGTAAGCGACCTCTCAGATGCATGTCATATTGCCCCATCTTGTTGAAAAAAGCAGTAATTACGCTCCTCTTCTGTTAGTTGGGGATAAATTTCATCCAAAAAGGTCAAGTAGACATCTGTGTTGACTGTGGTATCAAAGAATATTGGACCCATAATGCATGATGATGTCATAGCGCACCACACACTGATCTTTTGGTCATGTAGAGGTTGCTCGAACAATAGGTTAGGACTTTGTGTTGCCCAGTGTTCTGGGAGTTTACATATCCTGATAGATGAAACCAAGCCTCATCACTCATGATAAACATCAGTGGGTCCATATGACCATCTGTAGCCATGTTCAACAACCACTGGCAGAAATTTACACGTTTATCCCTATTGGGCTCCTTCAGTTGTTGTACAGCTGTCACTCAATACGGCTTTAATTTCAAGACTAACACCTGTCCGCAAGTTCTCCTACTCACATGAACCTGTTGAGCCAATCTGGTGGTGGACTTTTGAGGACTCCTAGTCATCATTTCATTAACTGAGGTGTCCGGACGAAGGCATTCTGTTCCTTATTGAATTTGTAATGTATCCAGTCATATGCCATTTTTGCACCGAATTTTGAATGGTGCTTTTCGCTGGTACTGGGCAAAGCGGATATTTGTCTTTGAATAATTGTCATGATTCCTTGATAGAGCTGGTCTGTATGTATGCCTTTATAATTAATATTCGCTCTGCTATTGAATAAGTCATGCTTATTTACTGTACAAAACAACTCTTTACAACAGCAAACATTGTCAATCATTTGTAAGAGGCAACAACAACAATGAAACTAACACCTGAAAAACAACATAATTTCTTTCCAAATCATATAAAATGAGATGGGGCTAGTTTTATCTGCCCAGCCCTGTATTTACAGAGTATATGTCATCTTTACAAGTCTGATTGCAATTTAACTCTGAGAAGATATTCACACTGTAAAATTGTAGTTCAATAACTTGTAGTTCTTTTACTTTCTGTTTGAACATTTTGCCTGATAATGCCTTGAGAGAATTGGGTATCTTGTTATACAAAATTAGTCCTTAGCGAGAAATACTGTTTATTGTTCTAACAAGTCTATGATGATGTAAATGTGTCCATTGAGCTGCATATGTATTATCAGTAGGATAGTCTTTTATTTTTTTTTGAAAACAAAGCATATTATTATGAATAAAGGATATGTTTCTAGAATATATACATACGCAATATGTTAAGTTCATTGAAAATTGGTTTATTTGGAATAGAGAGTGGTACCTGTTTGATTGTTCTTAACTTTCTGCAATTTAATAACAAATTAGTATTATCTACAGTTAAATTCTCTCTCTCTCTCTCTCTCTCTCTCTCTCTCTCTCTCTCTCTCTCTCTATTTCCACTTACTTTTTACTTTATATAAATATTAATCCATGCTCTTACTTTATTCTCTAAAAAAACTGCTCTTCTATCCTTTTCAGTCCACTTGTGTTTAATAAGTCCTTTATTCCATTTATTCATTTTCTTGTTATATTCATATTTCCATTTCTAAAGGGAATAATTAATGCAGAAATGGACATTTCTCAGTCTGTGCTATGAGACAAAATATAACCTTTTATTCTTTTTGCCCATCCTAATGACTTTAGTAGGTACCTTTTTATCCTCCCACAAAATGACTATTAAAATTACCCAAGAATTAAGTTTTGATAATTGTTCTTTCACACTAACTTGTACATGTACTAAATTGGAAGGTTGACTCAGACATGAAAAATTCAGTACTGTAGCCAGGACTCATACCACAGATCTTCAGCTTTCTGTTCCAATGCTCTATCACTGAGCGTACCAAGATGATATGCCATACATGCATTAAACTTTCTGATCAGTCTAAAGTATCCAGTAAACCTTCAAGGCAATCTCAAATACTATGACTACTAAGCCTTAATATGAAGCCAATGCTGCAAGTACTTTTAATTTACAGGCTTTAAAGATAACCATTGTTAGGGTTAATTTCTGTTTAAAATTAATGTTAATATTATGTTTAAACATAAACAGTTTGTCATTGCTTCAGTTTTTCAAGTCTGATTCAGCTTTTCAAAATTAACTTGTTTAACATTATGTGCCAATTTTAGCTTGGGAAGTGTATTTTTTAGCCTGTGAAGTGTTTTATGTATTTCCCTGCAGAGTGGAAACATTACATGCTCTCCAAAGCCCTGCGCTACCAAATGCTCTCATCCATACAAATCTGCACACGAGTGCTGTCCACTTTGTCGTCATTGTTACTTCAATGGCAGGAAGATCAGCAATGGTGCAAGTATGATGACAAATATTGGAACTTGCCAAAAGTGCACATGCAAGGTAAAATTCAAGTCTTGATGTTAAATCCTTAAAATAGTCATAAATCATTGTTGTATTAAGGTACTGCCAATGGTATTACTAAATGACCCTCACTGGGTTATATTTGAGTGTTTATCCAGTTTCAAGGAAAGGTATGCAGTGTGATATACTGTTATGTGATAATCTTAGGAAAACTTTTAGTATAAGCTAGGTTGTTTTGCTCATCTGCTTTTACAACAAAAATTACCATCTGTGTTACTAAAGAACAGCAATAAAGCTTCATCCATTGCCCTCCACTAGGTTTGAACCTGTGACTTTGGGAACTAGAGACTAGCATGGTACCCCTAGGCCATGGAAGACGACTAATATTCAGTTGGATAACTATAATACACATACAGGGCTATTCTTTAACTTCATTTTTAAGACTATAATTATTTGTTAAGCTTAAAGAACTGCTCTTAATATATGTGCTGCTATTTGGCATTCTGTAATTTATTTATTAATATGATATTTGTTTTCTCGTGGAGTGTTAGCCCACTGGAATGACTAATCGAAAATTTGTGAGCTCTGCAATAGTGCTTTGTTTTCATACTGCCGCCATTGCCAAAATGCAGACTACCGAGTGCTTTTGTTACTTTTCCTTGCCAAGATGGTAATAAAGCGTGCCGTAAAAATGTCACACACAAATTATAAACTATATGTGGGTTTTTAAAATTTGCACCCATTGTTTAGAAGAGCAAGACATGCTTCTATCTGTGGCCCCAAATAATTAGTTTTTTTATGGAAAAAAAAACTTGCCAAGCTGTTAAACAGCTGTGGCAGTGGCCCTCTTAAATGAGTTTAATTCTAGGTTAGGAAAGATGCACGAAAGAATTAGCAGCACAATTTCATACAGTACTTGCGACACTGTAAGTCGCCTTTGGGTATGGCGTCTCAAACTTTATTTGAGATCTCCTTATGCTTTACTGAGAAAAATGCAAATCAGTTGAGGAATTTAATGTCATGCTGGAATGTTGCCAGGTAGCTCAGCTGGTTAGAGCAGTGGTGCTGTAAGCCAAAGATTTGTGGCTCAAATCCCAGCTATAGATTAAATGTTTTAGTCTGATTTTACCTTTTTAACTTTAACATACACATGGCATGTGTGAAAGAACAATTAATTATCTTCAACTGACTAATAGCAGTTAACTGTGAAGCCTGAGACTGAAGAGTACTTACGAGATTGTAAGTCACCATTGGGGTATGCCATCTAAAAATTAATCTGAATGTCTTGTAGTATATTGGGAAAAATGCGAGTCAGTTGGGGAATCTAATGTGTTGGCATGTTGACATTGTGGCTCAGATGGTTAGAGTAGTGGCACGGTAAGCCAAGGATCTATGGTTCAAATCCCAGCTATGGCATTGAATTTTTCATTTTAATTCTATGTTTCCAAATATTTATATTGTATTATTAAGTAACTTTATGGTTCAGTCTTATTTTGTAAATTCTACACACCAATAACACTGCCACTGCTGGTGCCTCCACTGCCCCTGCCGTTCCCTCCCCACCATCACCACTGCAAATTTGAAGGGAGGACTTGTTGATCCAGTTCAAAGCAAATAAATAAACAAGTTTAAGGTTTGAATATGGATTATAAGTTGTTTTCTATCAAGTTAATGCTGTTCTTAATTGAGAATATTAATGGAAAGTAATGTTTGACTTGATAAATTAATCAGCATGCATACCTGTTATAATCATAAGAATGTCTTCAGTTTTCCTGTAATCCAAGAATATTCATAGATATTTATTTTTAAATGAACACTATATTTAACATCCACATGTTAAATGTTTCTTTCCTATAGTTTTAACATTGGCAATCTATTTTTAATGCTGTGTGTTTTGATATGAAAATAATTTTTTGTGTTAGCAAGGAAATCTGACTTGCAAGAATGCCCCTTGTGAAAGGAGCTGCATAATACGAGGGAAGATGTTACCTTCTGGAGCAGAATTTCACATTGGTTCAGACAGTTGCACACAGTGCCATTGTTGGAATGGCACCGTGTCCTGCCATGCAGTAGAATGCAGAACTACTTGTTCTCATGGGGTGCTGCTCCCAAATAGATGCTGTCTAGACTGCTCTAAATGTGATTATAAGGTATTTCAAATTAAGTAATTAATGAATTACTTTATTATTTTTATAAAACATCCTCCTGTTTTCTTAAGTTTTATTTTTTCTTTCATTTTATTAGTACTGTGATTTATTTAGCTGTTTCATGATAGTTCATATTATATCATGACAGTGCAAACATGAACATTGCTGCTATCAGACCTTTGCTAAAGCCATACAAGGTGTGGTCAAAAAGTTTCCGGAATGGCTTCACAACAATTTTGCCATTGAGCTGTCTTTAATTCTTACCCAGACTGTACATGCAGCGATCTCTGAAGTGAAGCTCTGAAGTGAACGCATATTTTGCACCTGCTGCGATTTTTCTGTCAAGTGAAAATGCCAGATTACAAAGAACAACATATGGGGAGGACATAATGGGCAAAACTCAAGCATTTCAGTGGTTTTCGAAATTTAAAAGTGGTGTGACATCAGTTAAGAATGCAGATCGTTCAGGGCAACCCTCTTCCAGCAAAACTGAATGAAAATATTGATCAGGTCAGGGAAATGGTTATTAAATGATAGTAATGATAATGATAAATGATTACAATAAGAGAAATTTCTGATTCATTAGGACTCTCTTTTCAAAGTGTTCAAAGCATTTCAAAAGACAATTTGGACATGAGAAGAGTTGCTGCAAAGTTTGTGCCCCATTTCTTTTCAAATGACCAAAAGGAAAGCCACATGACTGCCTGCACAGATCTTAAAGAACTCTTCAAAATGACCCACAGATTATGAAGAAAATTATTACTTGTGATGAAACATGGATTTATAGGTACAATCTTCACAATGGAAGAGTCCTTCATCTCCAGCCCCAAAAAGGCAAGACAAGTTTGATCTCATATGAAGTCAATGATGATTGCTTATTTTGTTACATTAAAGGAATTGTACATAAGGAATTTGTACCACAGAGTCAAACAGTGAATCAAGTATTCTACAAACAAGTGTTACAAAGATTAAGGGAGAGAGTGTGATGCAAACAGCCAGAGAAATGGAGGACTGGTGATTGTTTCTTGCATCACAACAATGTGCCCGCACACAAAGCCCTTTCTGTCTGTAAATTTTGGGGTAAAAATAGGATAAATACTGTTCCCCAACCCACCTATTCTTCAGATTTATCTCCAGCAGACTTTTTTCTTTTCTCGTGACTTAAAAATGCAGTTCCAAAGATACTGTTTTGAGGACATTGATGTCATCCACCTCAAATCGCAGAAGGCTTTGAGCATGTTTAAACAAGATGGCCTCCAGAGGTGCTTCTCTCAGTGGTGGAAGTGTTGGGACAAGTGTATCAACTCCCAAGGAGACTACTTTGAGTGTGACAATGCGGAATAGACAAATAAAAGTGTTGTGTTTATAGCCACTTTCTGGAAACCTTTTTATCGTACCTCATATAACTGTAAAATACCGTAAATAAAAAATGTATTTAAAGTGGGTGTAAACTATAGTTAGATAATGTATAAGTTTTTGATAGAGGTGATAAAGTCAAAACATATAAGAATTTCTAAAAATAATTTAAGAGTGTTTCTATTATCTTTTATAACTTTGTAAAGTAAAATGAACTATAAACTAACCGCAAGTAGAATTATAGTGTGCTGAAAACTTTGGAATTTTAAAATGTCTTTTACTGAAAAGAGGGAGAGGTGAGGTGAGAGAGAGAGAGAGAGAGAGAGAGAGAGAGAGAGAGAGAGATTGGGAGCTTTGAGAATGTTTGAGTGCTACTTCTCTTTATTCTTGTATATTTAATTTTCACAATATCATAAGGGCATTATCTCCAGTGCTTGAAGGAAATGGAGGAGGAGTAGGAGGAGAAAATAAGCACATGGAAATAAAAATTAGTTAAATTTGATTCACTATTTGATTGTAGTAGTATTTGGTATACCTATCAAGATAAAGTTAACTAAAAAGGGTCCAAAACAGGCATCTCTCCTTACCTTCCATCCATCCTAACATTGTACATTCATCACTCCAGTGGTAAAGTTACAAAACTGGAAAAATGCAGATTTCTTTGCATATAAAAATTGGCTTTATGGGAATTTAGTTAATGCCAATGAATGCTGAAGCATCTTCTCATTGTGCTCTACTGTGGCAAGAGCTAAGATCTAAAAAGTATAATAAAATACTCTACAAAAATGCATACATATAACTTCATCTTAAAGAGATGATATCACCATTTGATTAATTCAGCTGTCACCAAATTATTCATAGTGGATATAAAAACCAGCATTCTGTGCAGCCATGCAACACATGTGGCTGGGCATGAAACCTAGTATGCTCTGAAAGTCCAGTGCTGCTTATGAAGATAGTCTGCTGATCCTTTGCTGATGAGATAGAAGTGATCTGAGTACCCTGATTAAAGAATCAGCACCAATGGAATTTCCTTGAACTCCTTATATTGTGATGAAGCTGGGAGCTCACTTTATGGAAAGCTGGTGCAGATTGGATGGATAAAGAGAGAGATGGAGGAGGCACTCCCAGCTAAGGAAGCACCAAGAGGAATTGAGAAGGATGGTGAAACTTTGAAATTGATCTTCCCTTCCCCTTGATGGCTTATGAAGCTTCAAATGCAGGTATAAAAGGCATATTCACTGTAGAAATAGGTTTTTGATGTGACATACAGTATTCTGTACTGTTCTGCAAGTATCAGTGAGCGATAGAGTGAGAGAAGACGAGTTTGTATTCAACACTCCAATGATCAATAGAGCAAGAGAAGAGGAGTCCTGTCAGTTATTGATAGAGCGGCAGAAGAAGAGTCCTGTGTTCGACATTCCAATGATCGATACAGCGAGAGAAGAGGATTCTTGTGTTCAATACTCCAGTGATCAATAGAGCAAGAGAAGAGGAGTCCTGTGTTTGACACTCCAGTGATCGATAGAGTGATAGAAGAGAAGTCCTGTGCTCAACACTCCAGTGATTGATAGAGCGACAGAAGAGGAGTCCTGTGTTCGAAACTCCAGTGAATGGCTGGAAGAGGTTTACACCTATTTATATCATTACTTATTTGATGGATATAAATTTAGTGAGTGGATTAGGGAAATATGTAAATTAAGCCATGTTGATTGCAAATAAAATCTTCTACAACATCATCTATCAAGAGATCATTCTCATCCTTAAAGAGGATCCACACTTTCTGCTGTGCTACCCAGACAGATCACTGACTGAATGAGTGATTTAAGCCTCATTTCCTTTGAAAATGGAACCACTCTTTTTTTTGGTGTGTGGTTTGGTTTTTTTTTTTTTTTTTTTTTTTTTTTTTTTTTTTTTTTTTTTTTTTACAGTAGTTAAGAAAGATGAGAGAATTGGGATATAATTGATAAAATAGTTAAATATTGGAGGGGTACTCATTATACAGATAATGTGTCAGGAAGCCTTGTTTAGATGGGTGTTAGACTTATTAGACTGTAAATTTAGGTTTAGCACTTTAGTTGTAATTATAAAAAACACTGTTGTTTTGCTTGTATTTGTATATTTATGAAAACGTATTAAGGATTACAATAAATATTCAAATTCAATACAACAAAATTAAAGTTACACATTTTATTAGTTGTGGCAGGATCTCAATTAAGATATTGTAATAAAATTTATCACACCTGTCTTTGACAACATTAAAATGTAACAAAAGAATTGTTTAGAGAACTCCTTTGGTGATGAGATAGCACTGCTGCTTGTGGAGTAGAACAAGATATGATCCTAGTATGAGCTGGAAGGTCTGTAATGGAATGCAAGCAGCTTTTTGTAGTCCTTGGAGAACAAAATGAGGAACTATTGAATTGAAAAGTAACAGTTGTTTCTCAAAAACTGCAGCTAAGCAGCAGTCAAGAGACTTTGACATGCTGATTAAATGCAATCTCCAATGCCATCTTCTGTCCATGACATTCTCTATGGATGGAGGTAGAAGATATGTAAAGGAGCAAATGACCCATCTAGGCTCTCATGTTAGAAACTTTTTAAAGGGTGGTTTCAGACAGGGAATTCTAGAAAATCTTTGTGCATCCTTGAAAGAATACATGCTTTGGAAAGTACAACATTTCCTCTCTATTCCACATCTTGTTTTTGGATTATTCTCATTGCAGACACATACACACATTTTCACTAAATGTCATTGCTTTCTCTGCTACTTATCTGTAAAGTAGAGGAAGTACAGTGCCGTTGTTTAATGCCAAGGCTGCAGATTGTGCAAATGCATGCTGTGCACACAATCTAATACATGGCAGGGTTTTCCGTTCCATAACTCCCGCATTACTTACTCACAGATGTTAGTAACATGTATATAATGAGTACTAACCTTGTTATAGATGTTGAAAGTGGTGTCCATCTGCGTGAAGACATTTTTGACATTGTCTGATGAAATTACCATTCACATGCATAAGTTCTTCTTGCATAATGTTCATGATTTATGCTTTTATATTGTCTTTAAGTTCATCTATGCTGTGGGTATTGTTCTTATAAACTTTATTTTTTAACGTTTAGCAATCCTGTTGTTCTAAATTTATTGACCAAAGATCTCGCAGTGTCTCTACCCAAAAACGGATAACCAGGAAATTGCTGCTGAAATTGTCTACGCACTTGTCTACATGATTCAGTTTTCATATATGTATTGTACATAAAAATCTGATGTGTTACACTCACATGACTTTCTCTACTCTTGTACAAGCTATTTTTACAAACGCTTATTCTTCATCTACTTCATGTTAATCGAGATAAACATTTGCAGACTCTATCTTATTGCTAATTTTCTTGTAGATGTAAGGGGAATATATATTTACAAGAGCAATATAGAAATACAGTAGCCCTTAAGCATAGACATTACTCTTAATAGCTGATTGCTATGTGCAGCACCATTCTCTTTGCCACAGATTAATACTCTTTGCATATCCAAGACAAAAAAATTAATAACAAATTTGTATTTGAGAAAATAAGTATTGAAAAGTTTAAGAGAATAACAAGCAATATCTCGAAAATGGTGCACTCAACAAAAAAAAAATGTATATGACATAAATTGTGTATTTTAACGTGATCTACATTTTTTGTGTAGTAAAATTTTGTCTATCTCTTATGGTTTACCAGTTATGCAAAAGTCGTTCACAATGAAGAATACTTTTGGAGACATTCCCAGAAAATTTAAGATATACATTTTATTTGTCATGAAAATATCTTAAACATATGATATTTTAATCAAAATCGTTAGAGCCGTTTTTGAGAAAATTAAAATTTTCAAAAAATGTTCCATGTGAAGGGTAATCTGGGGTGGGGGGATTTTCTTGAAAACCTTAGTGTTGTATCTCTGGAAGATACTGAACCTAAATACCTAGTTTGGTATTTATCCGTCTGTTCGTTTCTGAGTTATGCTGTTCACAGACAGACACACACACAGACATGTTTCCAAAAATGCTTTTTTTGGATTCAGGGGGTCTCAAAACATGTATTTCCAGTGAAATCTCGGTATCAAATTTTTGGGTGGAATACAATACTTACTATACGTAGTAGAGAAAGTAAAAATACACTGTTCAAGTGTGAATTTGTTGGCAGGCATTTCCGTGGACTAATAAGAGGAGAACATTCCTAAGGAAATACACACAACACACATATTGTCGAAACACATCGCAACACTAAGCAACAACTGAGAAACTCACAGCTGATAAATGTACCCTTGACATGTCCCGCGCTGCCTCTGCACAGTGGCATAATACCGAGGTCACTGCTGTCTTGGCCGATACGCATATAAAATGGTTGTGGCCTTGGCATAAAACAAAGGCACTGTATTATATTCCACCCAAAAGTTTGATGTCAAGGTTTCACTGGAAACATATGTTTTGAGGCCTCCTGAATCCAAAAATGCTTGTCAGTGAACAGCATAATTCAAACACAAAAAGTCGGTTAAATACCAAACTTGGTATTATAATAATAATAATAATAATAATAATAATAATAATAATAATAATAATAATAATAATAATAATAATAATAATAATAATAATAATAATAATAATACCAACATTTTATATTATTATTTATTGCATGCTTTTTTCTTTCTTTGTAAGAGTATACTTTGTAAATTAATGTATTTTCTTTATAGGGTGAGCTATATGCAGAGAATGAAGAGTTTCAGCCAAAAGAAGAGCTTTGTAAGAGGTGCAGATGTACAAAAGGCAATGTCACATGTAGGGAAGTGTGTAGTTTAGCACCTATACATTAGCAATACAGAGAGATGAAGCTGCACAGACCTGTTGTAGGTGTTAAGCTAAAACCTTAATGTAATACAAGAAGAGAGGGGTATAAATGGAAGTCATGATAAATGAAGTACACCATAAAATCTATTACTTACCTTCATACTGATTATTACATGTATGGTGAATGTTTGAACTTCAAGTGCAAATTTGCTTACATCAGCATATCACCACTGAAATATAAAGCATGCAGTACAAATCAGTTAACTGCAGAAAACTGTGATAAAATTATTGCAGATAGCAATAAGTTATGAAGAGCAAGGGGAATTTGATGAAGAAAGTTTGCTTTAAGAGTAGTCCTATGGCTGGTAAAAATGTGAGGGGGCTTGACTTTAGTAGTTCATTGTCAGTAATATAATAAGCTATGCAATATGATTATAAAACTTTTCACAGGATGGTATGTTTTAGTTTTGAAGTGTATCAAAAGGCATGGTACAATTAAATAATTGTTTGGAACAATAATTTAATCTCGGTTATGGGTGTCTTAGCTTATGTACTTTAGACGTCTAGATATACAAATAAATTACTAGAAATTCATAGAATGTAGGAGGATATAGACAGAAAGAGGTTGTGCAGAAGCTGTTGATCCACTGAATGCTTGTGATGGAAGTTTGGTGCCAAACTTTAGTTCACTTTTTATTTCTTCAATCCATGCATACATCAAGTTTTTAAGTTTATTCAAGCATTTAAATTTGAAAGCTGTCAGGTCTTTCATGGTCATTACAGCTGACCATTTGATTTACAACTGTGTTTAGTAAGGAACCTAAGACAAGGGAAAAAGTTTTTGACACTCAGAAATGTGTAATATAGCCATATAGATATACAGCCCAACATCTGTTACTGCATCAGAGGTCTACTCAGGGCTGTTACAACCATTTATACTTTAACCATTCAAATATCTATTATTCAAGACTTTGAATACAATAAATGTTTAAAATATCCTCATGTCTGAAACCAAATCTGTAAGGAAGGAGGACGTGAAATATCTGCTTAAATACTCTTATGTGAAATACATTCTGTGATATCATCTTTGCTTGACTGATACTGATGAACAAGATAATGATGTAGAGGAAGACTATGTATGTGAGGGATAAAGCTAGTGCTAAAGATAGCGTTATTCACTTAGCTTTGTAATACTTTTTGCTAATCTGGCATTAGTAATAGACATTTAATATAATGCAGTAAAACCTCCCTCTTACATTTCTAGAATTGAAATTTTTCCATCATTTACACAAATATTTTACAGTACCATTTATTTCCTATCCATCTAATGTGTTTTTTTCCCTTTTTTTTTGTGTATATAGTAAGTATAGGAAGTATTGCATTCCACCCAAAAATTCTGTACCAAGATTTCACAAGAAATATGCATTTTGAGGAGGCTCCCTGAATAGATAAAATAAAATAAAACTTTTTGGAAAAAGCAGTTTGTGTTTGGACGAGGGAGTTTACTTCAGCATTTTTCAAGGGTGCAACTTGATTTTCAAGAAAAATCTTACCAACCAAAAGTAGATTTTCATTATTTTTAGTTTTCTCAAAAACAACTTTGATTAAAATGCCAACCATATGTTTAAGGTATTTGAATAACTAATAAAATGTGTATCCTGAAATTTTGTGTGAACAGCATGTGAACTTCCCATTTGAATGAATCTATACTAGTATTACAAAGAGAGAAAATGTGTGTTATCTATGTATGCGTACATGCATGCATGCGTGTATTAATCTCAAAAACCACTCAAACATTTTTCTTAATTATCGCTACTGAAAAGCCCTATTTTTCCAGAGGATCATATATTTCCAAAAGTTTTAAAACTGGGGGTTAGGCATGTTCATGTTGCCAATTTCAATCCTGTTTCATTGAATATGAATATAAGTGGCTATTTTTGACAATTGAATGCAGATATGGCCAATAAAGATTATATTCCAATCACCACATTTCCTTCTCATTTCGCTGAACTCTGTTATCAAGCAATATTTTTGGTATTATTTTGACAAAACTGGTATATTTGGATGTTAGAATGTGATAAAAATGATGCTACTCTACCTACAAAAACCTTTACTAACCATACATTTAATCCCTAACATTCTTTAGCCTGTCTAGATGAAATTTTGTGTACTATTGAACATTATAAGCTACATTACAACTCTCCTAAACTAACCCTACCACCAGGGGGATGGTACCCCAAAGGCTGTAGCACATCCCCTCCCCCAAATTTTTCTGAGAGCTCAATTTAAACTATTTAGTTCCTTTTTTTATGTCACTGGAAAGCTTCACAAAGGGGCTGTATATAGTAGCTACTGTGACACCAGTACACAATAAAAGTTTAAGCAAATAATTGGAAAGTTAAAATCAATAGGTAACAGAAATCATAATATTTACAGCAGAAAAGTACAAATAAAAATGTTTGGCAGGTGGTGTATTTTATTAGTTGGTCTTTCAATGTATCCTATTGTATCTGTCTAAATAGACCAATATAGTGAGTGTAATAACGCTATACATTCTGAACAACTATATACCTACCTATAATGTCATAGTTCCTTTTATACATTTCCAAAAATTGTCATTTGATACCCTACATTATATATGCACGCTGAATTGTTTTAGGGGGGAGGATACAGCACATTTAGATTAATAAACCTAAAACAAAGAATTAACAATTACAGTACTCGATTAAAAATTATAATAAATGCCTTTGTATTACCTATGTTAATTAATTTCAATATTTTTGTATTCCCTCAAATTTTTAATTCCCCCCCCCCAAAAAAAAATGTTCTTGATGGCACAAGTTGTGCCATATGTCCCCCCCCCCCTCCCCATGGGCAGCCCTGTTTACCATATTCCTTATGTAGAAATCTTCACTGATTAAACCATCTGGTAAAAATATTGCACAATTATACAATAGGAGTTGGCAACTTCCAAAAACCATCTATTTCTTATTTTCAATTATACAGCATTCCAAAGCTTTTTAAAAGCTACCCTTACTTTATTTCCAACCCCTTATAGGCAAAACTGTTCTGCTTGGTCAATCAGGGCACAAATTTGTACACTTAGAATATAGGACTTAGCAAAAAGTATAAGATACCATACAGCTTCAAAACTACCTTACTCATATTTTTAACCCCTCATATACAAATTGTCACCATTTAATCAATTTGGAACTTTGGATGCTTGCGCTTTAGGTAAAAGTGAAAATTGACTACTCATGAATTTTCTTGAAAATGTTTGTGCCACATCCTTGGAAGAAGCTGAACTTTTTGATTTTGAGTTATGCTGCTCTCTCTCTCTCTCTCTCTCTCTCTCTCTCTCTCTCTCTCTCTCTCTCTCTCTCACACACACACACACACACACACACCTTTTTTTAAAAATGCTCTCTCTAGATTCAGGGAGCCTCAAAATGTGTTTCCAGTGAAATCTCAAATTTTTGGATGGAATGCAATACTTCTCTAGTTAGTATATGAAAGTAGTAGAGAAGGTAAAAATGGTGAGCACAGGAAAAATAGTTTTGTGCACTGCAATCTGCTATGAATCCATCGTTTCAGTACTATAAATTATTCTGCAAAGATTAAATAAATAGCCATATCATTTTAGGCAAATTTACATGTGATGTAAAAATTTGAGCTAGGAACCAATTGATTTGCTTTGTGGCAAGAAATGGGACTACAGTTTTTATGTTTCTTTCGAACAAATGGTAGTGCTGTTAAATGCGTAGGCCGTAATGATCATTAAACTTTCCAGTGACACACAGAATGTCTTTAACAGCTTCTTTGGTACATAATGTTGAAATGTGTTGCTACTTTGTGAATAACCCTGTACAATAATCTTATATGCTTGCACAAGTACGTATTTGTTTCCCACCTACAACGTTTGCACAGTATATTCAAGGTATGCTGTTTTATTTTAGTTTATAAACCATTATTAAATTATGATGTGCTCAGTCTATGACAGTAGTAGAAATCTTTCATGCCATAAGATTTCTTCTGATGAACCTTAAAATATGTGAATAATGTATGTGATTAAGTTTAATAAAGTTTTAGATTGATTCATGCTTGCTTAATTTATTTATTCATATCTCAAATGAAATAGTACTACTGAATATAGCAAATGCATACAAGATGCATAATATGATATATAATTTCTAATGTGTTGTAAAAGTTTATAGATTACAGGTTATGTATACCTTACCACATTCCTATTTCTAGTTCTGTTGTATTTACTGGTACTGACAAACATTGCAGGCATTAATATGGTAAGCTATTATTTTAACTTTTATGTGTATTTTTAAATGCTGTGTATTCTTTTATTTGCAATGAGATTTCTGGTCCATGTCTTATGGCTTCTAGATTATGGGTTACAGGGTTTCATATGTTTATGTTAATTGCATTTACAGGTAGTATTAGACACTGTTGTGACAAAGCTGGGCATCTACTTTGTCGATAGCATGCATATCCTTCAGCAATAGCAGGCACATGATTGGCTGGAGAGAGAAAGGGAAAGCATTCCTAGCTTATGAAGTATCTGGAAGGCTAATCATGAAAAATGGCAAAACTAAACACCTGGCCTTCCCTTGGCATAAGAAATTTCTCTAAGGCTCTTGTGGTATCATGAGGAGCATATTTGCCATGGCACCAGGTTGTTGGTGACATACAGCTTTGTGTGCTGCTTACTCTGTGGGTTCTGCATGACAAGCATCAGTGAGCGAGAGAGAAGGTGAGTCCTGTGCTCAACACTTAAGTGAGCAACCAAGTAAGAGAGGAGGAGTTCTGTATTTGACACCCCAATGAGTGACTTGAGGAAGAGAGGAGTCCTGTGTTTAGCATTTAAGTGAGCAATCAAGAAAGATAAGATAATCCTGTGTTTGACACTCTAGTGAGTGGCCGAGAGAGGGAAGAGGCTGCTTTGCATGTGGTTTATTGCAATGTTATGCACAAGGAAAAAGTGAAGAGTGACTGGGATAAAACTGGACAAAGTCACAGTATTGTTAAATTATAGAATATATTTGTATGAATGCCAAATATACTGTGCTGAGTTTTTAATAGTTTGTACACTAACAAAGGAAATACAACTCCTCCTGATACAGCTGCCTGAAATGTAGCATTCTTTCAGTGAGGCAGTATTTTTAACATTTAAATGATTTCAGTCTAATTATATAATATATAATAGCCTCAATTTTTGAAGATTTAGAAGCTTGTAACAGTGATGTGTCATAATTTAAAATAGAGAGTTGAGGGTTGTTACACTACATCACTATGATATTCTTACTTGAACGCGTTTCGGGAGACGGCTTGTTCCCATCGTTAGCATTTTCTCTCAACTCAACTCTCAACTGTTGAGAGAAAATGCTGACGATGGGAACAAGCCGTCTCCCGAAACGCGTTCAAGTAAGAATATCATAGTGATGTAGTGTAACAACCCTCAACTCTCTATTTTAAAATATAATAGCCTGCCTTAAAGCAATATGTGTATATATATATATATAATATATAAAAGTTACATGTTTCTACAAAATTAATACTGACACAGCCGAGGCAAACCTAAATATATAATATTTAAAGAAACATTCAAATTACAAAGTTAATTTTTTAAACTTGGGGTGAAGGCCACCGGAAACTTTGTACAATACGTGGTTGCAACTACTTTAAGTTTGGCTTCCCAACATTTAAACTACAATACACCTAAAATAAACCTCTCTCAACAGTCATTTGGTTCATATGGGAAATTGAATGTAAACAGATCATAAAAATATGCCACATGTTTTTTTTTTATTACATTAGAAAAAAATTACATTTTAAATGATATTTAAATTTGATAGATCATTATCACTTTTGAACTCATTGTAATGACAAATGTAAAAATATTGCTTTTTTCCTTAAGGAGGTCTTGCTTAATTGAGACGATTTGATTTTTATACCTTTCACAATAACCTCTGTTAAACAAGATAATTTATTACAGTTAATAATCATGTTTTTACTTACATTAATAACACTGAATCAGTAATGTACCTAAATTTCTGGTTGGTATAGATATAAATTACCTATCATCTTATAATTATTATAATAAAATTTCCTCATTGTAAAGAATATAAAATGTTTATTGAGATAATTATACAATAAAGTAAATAGTTTAAGTAGTACCTAGGTATGCTTTGTAATTAAAAAGGTTTAGTCATGTTATTATGCTTTACATATTCATGTAGTTAATAAAGCATCCCTTAGAAAATTACCATGAGCAGTGGCAGTGTGAGATTTTCACTGGGGAGGCTAACTCAAGTTGTCTTTCAAATACGAGGAGATAACCATTACATAAAAAAATGAATAATGAAAAAAATTTAAGGATCTTGATTTGGATAGTAGGTAAATTTAATAATTTGCGTTTTAATTTTTTGGAGCATGTCTTTAAAAATAAGTAAAAAGGTTGATATGTGTTTTAGTAGAACTCCATAACTAAGGGTCTTTAGAATTCCCATTTGAAATACCCAGGAGCCAGATTTAGCTTTTTAAATACAAGATTAGCTGATTTCATGATATTAAATGAAATCACAGTCTAGATGATAGCAGTACCATTCTCTCATTTGTATAATTATTATTTCTGAATAATCCCACTCTAAAAGTTTCTTCTCTGACTGTAAAAAGAAATGTGCTGCAGATATGAGGGATTTAATAAGTAACTGATGGGATTTTCATCTTCTTTCATTTACATTCCCATTGATTAGTGAAAATTTGTAAAGAATTAAAAACAGTATAATAAGAAAAACCACAGTGAAGCACATTTACTTGTTTAGAATTATGTATAACTAGTTTCCTGGGTTGTCGGCTACTTGTTGACCATCGTACCTTGTGGAAGCATTGGTTTTCTCCCGATGACTTGGACATTTCATGAACTTCTGTATGAGCGTGTCTTCTGCAGGTAACTCAAGTTCATTATCCTATGTTTATGTTGTTTTATGAGCACCTTTTCCCATACCCATAGTTCTGTGTGCTCTTTTACTGATTTTATAGCTTAATTTTGTTATCTACATCATGATTTTCTTCCTAAAAATGATGAGCAACTGCTTATCTATTTGTCTGCTTCAATTTTGTTTCTCCAGTGTTCCTGTAGTCTGACGGTTAGGTTTCTCTTCATTTTTCAATATATACCTTCTCACAATCTTTGCAAACTATTCTGTAAATACCTGATTTCTTTTCTGGAGGTGTGTTATCCTTATGTTCCAATTTCAACAAGTTTTTCACACTTTAGCTGTTTATTGGAGCCAATGTTATACCAAATTCACACACAAAAAAAATTATAGCAAATTCTGTTTTTAGTTTTTGATGAATTGGGTATATAATTGGCTCCAATAAACAACTACAGTGTGAAAAAATTATTGAAACCAGAACATACACCCCAGAAAAGAAATCAGGTATTTACAGAAGAGATTGCAAAGATTATGAGAAGATATATGTTGAAAACCAAAGAGAAACATAACTATCAGACTACAGAAACACTGAAGAAACAGACAGAGAGATCAGCAGTTGCCTTTCATGTTTTGGGGGAGAAAATCATAATACAGATAACAAGATTAAGCTATTAAAATCAGTAAAAGGGGACATAGAACTAGGGATATGGGAAAAGGGATTCATAAAACAACTGGAACATAGGGTAGAGAAACTTCAGTACTGACCCATACAGAAGTTCTTGAAATGTCCACTAGAGCCATTAGAGAAAACTAATGCTTCCACAAGTTCCTACAGTCAACAAGTAGTTGACAATGTAGGCTGTGCCCAGGGAAACTAATTCTACATAATTCTAACAAAGTGAAGCTCAGAGTGATGACTCAGCTCACACAAATTTCAGTGTATTTGTAAAGAATATTGTTTCCCACCATAGAATATTCTGATGTTCTTGTGCATCAGTGACCTGAAAAGCATGAATCTGTTTTTTTGCTGTATCCTTCCATGACAATATCTTTCTTCTTTCATGTAGTTGTGCTCAAAACTACAAGTATAATATTGTAATGCAGCAGCTATGCCTCAAGATTATCAGGAGGTTGGTGCCAACAAGTTGGAGGTAAACAGAGATAAGCAACACTCTTGCCTAGCATAAGCATGGGAAGCGCTATTGGCAGATAACCAGAATTTTCTGGAAGTTTCTTCTCCCCCTCCTTCAGAACGTGTGTCGAGATAGTTCTAGAACGCCCTGCGGAAAATTCCACTGGCTATATAAATGAGTGTTGGATCAGTCAGTGAGCAAGTGTGGCTCTGCAAGTGAGTCTGAAAAAGTCTTGCGTTTGACTTTCCAGTAAATGAACCATCTGGAGGAATTGGCTACGTCATGCATATTTCATTACACCGCTACATCAACAAGGAAAGGGAAATTGAATAGTTCACATTAATGAAGTGACAGTATGAACTAAGTGAAGTCTGAGTCGTCCTCCGTGGACTATTGGTACCATGCTAGCCTCTAGTTCCCGAGGTCGTGGGTTCAAACCCATGGGGGGCGATGGATTTTTTCGGGCGTAAAAATCCTTAGCACGGCTTCCTTTGGAAGGGAAATAAAGCCGGTAGTCCCGTGTCGTAGATTTACGGCACGTAAAAGAACCTCTAGCCTCATAAGGGGCCTCTGAGCAAAATTTCTGGTCTTTCATGCCCAGTATAGAATGGGACGCTAAGAACCATAGTAGTTAAAGAGCGTCCACGAATAAAACTCAATTTCCTTTCAATTTTAAGTGAAATCAAACTAGATAAAAACAGTGAAGTGACATTGAGAACTTAGAAAAATAAAATAAATTGAGTTTTTATTTATGGATGCTCTTTAACTACTGTGATTCTTAACTTCCCATTCTATATTGGGTGTGAAAGACAGGAAATTTTGATCAGAGGCCTCTGTATCAGGCTTGAGGTTCTTTTACATTCTGTAAATCTACTATACGGGATCATCGGCTTTACTTCTCCTCCAAAGGAAGCTATGCTAAGGATTTTTATACCCCAAAAAATCCATCGGCCTCTGCTGGGTTTGAAAGAGAAGTGACAGTAGAAAAACTAGACAATGTGACAATATGTTCAGCAGCTGTTATGATGCTAATTTCATTTTGGTTACTATGACACAAATTATACCACTGCAATGAATATGATTCATGCTAGGTAGTTAATACACAAGCTCAGTGACTTTACCGTTAGTGTTAGGTGCCCTGTTCGGTAATTAGAAAAAGATGAAATGTCTGTCTGCAGAGTAGATTAACAAAAGTACGAGCTAAAGAGGGTGATGTTGGCTGGGAATACCTAATTGTTAGGAGCCAGTGAACTGTTGCATCATATATGTACTCTAGTAATATTGATTCTGTTAGTTATTTGATAATTTCTTTCATGAATTATGATTTAGTACCTTACAGTATATTTTTTAGGTTCCACTGAGAATGTAACACTGGCCAGAGCATATATGAGAGTGAAATATTATAAATTTTATTTCATTTGTCAAATTACAGGTATTGTGGCGACACTTCTGATCACGTTTTTGAAATCAGCTTGACCATTACTTCTTCTGGTTATAAAATCTCAGCTAGTAACAATTACAAAAACTATTCCTCTAATGCAAACTCTCCTCTTCTTTTTCTTCTTCTGTGCTTGCAACTAAAACCTGCTAGCTAAACTTAAGGTGGTATAGCTCAATCTGATCACCCCTATATGCTGCCCAGACTCTAGAATGGTCCCTTCTCAATATTACTGAGTTGCACCAATTACAAACAGCTTCCATAGTATTAATTCTCCCACACTTGATTTGTCAATGGTTGAGGAGTCGTACAACAAAAAGGAGAATTTTTGCACCAAATACAAAAGAGCACACATTACATTATGCTGAAGAAAATACTTTTTTCTTTCTGCTTTCCTAATTTTGTGGTTGGCAATCCAACAAAGTATATTTAACCTAAATGTCAACAAAAGGTACACATATACACTATATAAAGAAACTGAATGATGTAATACAATTTATGCTGGATAGAAGGGTGTAGATGTCATCCTCTTGGGTGACTCTATATACATGTAAGACAAATGAAAAATTAAAAAAAGCATTTGTCTTCTTCTGGTAAACAGCTCTTATAGTCTAGCTAGTGCATCCTTAATATGATAGCCCATTCTTCTCTAATTTCTGCCTTTCTCCTCAATCTCCTAATTCCCATGCTATGCAAATCCCTCTCCACACAATCCAGCTATCTTATCTTGGTCTTCCTCTCTCTCCTCTCCCTTCAGATTTGCCTTCAAAGATCTTTTTAACAAATTTGTCCCCATCCATCCTAAACACATGCCCAACCCATTTGGCTTTAACAAGTGTTACTATATTAAGTTTTTTTTATATAGCAGATTTAGTTTGATATTTGCATGTATTCTTCACCCCTCTTTATCATTCCATAAATTTTCCTTTCCCATCTTCCCAACTGCGATTTTATACCTTCTGTCATCACTCAGGTTTTATGATTGTGTTGTATATCTGTACTTTAGTTTGCTTCAACAGATATGTTTTCATAGTTTTAGACAAAGCAAAGAAACACCTATTACCTGCAGCTATTCTCTCTTTAATGTCTTTATTACAACCGTCGTCATCATAAGTGACCAGTTAATCTAAATATTTAAATTTATCAACTTCATTATATATTATATCATTCATTACTATTTCATCATCTTCATATATACAATTTTTTCCACATTAACTTCTAATCGCAATTCTTTTGTTACATTCCTTGTTTGTTCATTAGCCACTGCTGGTAAAGATCTAGCTATCATTACCAAATTAAATTGAGTTTTATTTATGAATGCTCTTTAACTACTGTGGTCCTTAGCATCCCATTCTATTCTATATTGGGCATGAAAAGACTGGTAATTTGGCTCAGAGGTCTCTTTATCAGGCTTGAGGTTCTTTTACGTGCCATAAATCTACAACACGGGACCACCGACTTTGCTTTCGAAGGAAGCCATACTAAGGATCTTTACGCCCGAAAAAATCTGTCGCCTTCCTCTGGGTTTGAACCTGCGACCTCGGAATCTGGAAGCTAGCATGGTAACCACTACACCATGGAGGACAACTATCATTACCAGGTCATCTGTGTAGGCTAAATATTGTATGGATCTATTCATAATAGTTAATATTTTAGTCTGAATACTTACTTCAAAAGAAAAAAACTATGTTTTTCTGCACTTTTCCACTAATTATAACTCTCATATGGAATAATTAAGGCAAGTCCTTACTGAGGTACACTATGCAGCAAAACCAACGACACTGAAGTTTTAGTTAATGGCATTGGTACAGAATGTGTTCAAACTTTGTATCATCACATACTACACATTGTTCATAGCATTATCGAACATGTTGATGAACAAAGGTAAGGACATAAAAGTGACATCATCTTGCATAGTTCGGGAATATTTGTAGGTGAGTTATCCGACTTTAAAACTTAATTCTTTTCACATGTCCCATATGTAGCCATCAGGGGCTGTGGGATCTGAGGAGCAGGCAGTATACAGCAATAGAGTTCCATGGGAAATTAGGCGATCTTAAAAGCGTTGTTGCTGAAGGTCAAGTCCCCTGCAGTGCGAGCTGTTGCTTGCTCATCCCTTCCTGTTAGATGCTGAGCAACCTGCATCTGGTAATGCAAATCCATCCAGTTCTTTAAACCTCTGCCGAACAGATTATCATTCAAAGTTTTAATCATGTTCACTGTACATTATGCTCTGGTGACTTAACACCCGTTGGAGAAGCAGTCTCTAATTCTCATTTGTGGTGATGGTTCTTAGTCAACCTGTTGTTGACATAAATTGATCCTGTATGGTGGAACTTGCCATCGACAGCTAACATTGTTTTGTTATTTGGTGCCTCTGTGTTAAATCTCTTCGCATTCTTTAACATGAAGCAAACTTGGTCCATTCTGTATGACTGAAAATAATATTCCACAATACACACTTCTCTTCTGTTGTGAGAACCATAATTGCAGAAATCAACACAAAACTAACTTCACAACTGTTCAAACTGTTTTATATAATAAATAAATGTTTCATTGCTAAGGAAACTTGGATAATTTCATGTTGCTTGTTTTGTTGCACACTATATATAATACAACAGAATTAATCTACATTTTTTATTATCTTCACTTTCTTTTTTAAGTGCCTCATTCCACCACAATTTAGCATATTTGTTTCATACAAATCATGATAGGCTGAGCATTATGATATTGCAACAGTGGCTGAATAACTGACCACATGCATGTTGCATCAGGCATTCATATCTTCAATATAAACATCATACATATTTTTTATTTTCTTTTATTGAACATTTAAATAAAAGTTTCTTTTAGTTATTAGACTCATTTATTACATATTCACTTCATTTACCTACTTTGTTTTATTTTATTTGTTCTCAATGAATGCTTCGATAAACACTTGAACTTTCTCGTAACTAATAATGTTTAGATTAAGTGCATAATAAGTAAATAATTGAGTTAAAACATTTCATTTACTGCTTCATACAAAGTTAAACAGGTGTGTCTTGGTTTTAGTTCTGAAAAATTGCACACAAAGTTCACGTTTGGCTTACTAAAGCATTGGCTGCTGGATGTTTAAATAGCGTTTTAATTGATTTTAGTCATTTTGAATACACCATGCATGCAACTTAACCTTTACAGAATCACAATTATTAAAAAAGTTAAGTAATATTTTTGACCTACAATATCTCGGAAGCAGTGAAGCTACTACATCATCTAAAAGAGTTAAACTTTAATGATCACTACAAATAAAGAAATCACCGGTTAGTTCCAGCACAAGTATCAAACAAGCATCAACCATATTTTATGTTTTCTAATCATGTATGTTTTTTTTTTTTTTCCTTTCCTCTTTAATTGTTTAGTATGTTCTAAGCTTTGTTTGCAACAGGAAAATTACTATTAATAAAAGTTTTCCAAATGTCTGTGTTTCAATAGCTTTTTCTTGTAGTGCTTGCAATGACAACAATGAAAATATCAGATATTTAGTAGTATTATTAAGTATAGTGAGCAAACCAAATTTCTAGGCGCAATGAGCAGTATGCTAACATAAAAAGCAGAATGTACAAGTGTTTTATACAATGAGAGTATTATGAAATGTGTAAATACTGATTGTGTATAATGCCTATAAGAAATCTATCATATTATGTTATAAGGGTTGTAGTTCTCAGTTAGAAATATTTCTGTTCCAATAGTGGCACAGTAAGCAGATGATGCTGTAATCCCAGCTATGGCATTGGATTTTTCAGTTTGATTCTACCTTTCCAACTTTAGCTTACACATGACCTGTGTGTGAACAATTAATTAATCTTTATTGATGTAATAGTGGTTATCTACAGAGTGAGCCAAAAGACTCCGAACAGCCTGCGCAGTGTTTTTCCTGTCTGCGTCCTCGGCGCTCGTTACCGTCTGCTGCTATCATAGAAAGGCGCAGATGAAACCATACAACATTTTTAAAACTACTTTTAAAGGCTTTACTTACCAGCTTTATAAAAGGAAATGCTGAAACTGGCCACTGCCGTTGTCCATGCATTTTTGGCACCTCTTTAGGAAACTATCCATCATGGAATTTTTTAGGGGAATTTTCCAAACAATGTCATCTAATGTTTCTTCGGTAAGAACCGAATGCAGTCTTTTAGATTTCTTAGCCTGAGCACTTCCTATGGCCTGAAATTTACTGTAAAGGTCATGGATTGTTGTACGGCCTGGAACTTTTACACCTGGAAATCTTTCTGCAAATCGTACTTTCACTTGGCGAGCTGACCGAGTTAACACATACGAATCATAAATAAATACACGCAGTGCAGTAGAAAACATATACTGAGCCATAATATACTTTGTGGCTAAGTATAGGACAAAATAATAAATAACTGAACTACATCACATCACTGTCAACTCAAAACTGCACTTCACACTGCAAAGCAAAACCACGCCAACAGTCTGACTTTGTTTATAGCAGCAGTGCATTATGTTTTTATCATATTTCTACACGCCCAGTTAAAAAACACCTCGCAGCCGGTAATATTGTTCATAAAATGCCCCTCCGAGGTAACTTAAAACATAAAGTGTACAAGACCCACACATCCTGGAAGAATTGAAACAAAATATCCGCCAGGAAATTTCTCAACGTGAACTATGGCGAGTGATGGATAGTTTCCTAAATGCATGGACAACGACAGTGGCCAGTTTCAGCATTTCCGTTTATAAAGCTGGTAAGTAAAGCCTTTAAAAGTAGTTTTAAAAATGTTGTATGGTTTCATCCGCGCCTTTCTATGATAGCAGCAGACAGCAACGAGCGCCAAGGATGCGGACAGGAAAAACACTGCGCAGGCGGTTCGGAGTCTTTTGGCTCACTCTGTATAATGTCCTAGACAAAGTACAAGTGACGTTTTTAAAGCAGGGTCCGTTGTGCAATAAAATAAGAACTACTGAATATTTTGGTTAACTAAGTTTATAGTCCATTATATATGTCTTAAGCTTTCTTTCTATGCAGTTTTCGCAATCAATTAAATTCTCATTCTGGTGTGGAGTAAATTTTAGTGGCTCCACCAGTCCATACAACCATTGAATTTATGAGATGTATTTTCCTGTAATGATTCCAACGCAGAAGAAATTCCATTATTGGTTTCAGGGGGCAGGGAGTTCAAACCAGTGGTCTGGAAGTCAGATCTTTACCACAGAGTAGCTGAAACAACACATTTTTGAATCTGCAAGTTAATGTGATGTTAGCCAAAAGAGACAACTCATTTATTTCCTTCAAGAAGCATTCATACATGTAACACAAATGTCCACTAAGAGATTATTGCAGCTCGTTTTCAATACAGAAAAATTTAACTTCAGAAACAACTACGTTTCCTAGATGGATTGGCAGCAGAAGTCTGTGATGAGGTTCCAAAAAACTTATGCCTCAAAAAACATTGATAACTGGTAGAAAAGTAGTTTAAGATGTGAAGACTTGGGTAAAAAATGAACTATCAGAAAATATTTAGTAGTTCGTACTTTATTGGAAAAATGGATCTTGCTTTTAGAATACCCCTCATACTTATGAGATTGGAAGTTCTCATTGGGGCATGTTATCTTAAAATGAATTTGAGAACACCTTAAGGTTTACTGGAAAAATATTAGTTGGGGAATTTAATTTCATGCCAGATATTGCCTTGGTAGCTCAGCTGGTTAGAGAAGACAGCACAGTAAACCAAAGATCCATGTTTCAAATCCTGGCTGTGGCATTGAATTTTTCAACAGAAATACTTCTGCAGAACAGTAAGCACAAACTGACATATTGTAAATCTTTTTAATCAATTTTAAATTTTAACATGCATTTATACTTTAGACACTGATTTATAAATAAAAATATACATGTACTTAATGTTAACAATGAGATTCAACATGGTGGTGATATTTCACTGAAGCAGAAATCAATTCTCCATACTGGAATTCTATTATATAATTTCCTCTAAAGAGTTTTTCATTCACCATTGTTTTTACACTGGGCTTTCCATACCTGACTGCTTGCATGGGGTTGTGTGTCTGAACCAATGCCAGCTGGCTCCCCTGCTCTCTACACCTTGCACTCACTAGAGGCTTCCTCTCCTTCAATTCTCATGTAGTCAGTAGTCACACTTTCATTTGCAAAGATGGGAAGAAAGTTAACTTTGAAGCAATGCTTTTTTTATGTTATTTATAAATACAAATCTGTTAACTTTAAAGAAACCCATTTCTATAAAAATGATTTTCTGGGCTTGTGTTCATTGCAAATTCTTCCAGACGTTTCATCTGAAGCTGCGCCGGACATCATCAGTGGCATGGTCAAAGTATCCTTGTACTAGTCTTAGTGGCAACTGATGTGGGCCATTTCGGTTGCACGGGCTTTATATGCTTGTCCTGGATGGGCAGAGCTTATTGCTGGCTGGTGTGCTGCTTCCTGTTTGGCTTAGCGGTTATATGGACTGGACTGCAGGAACTACTTTCAATGACTATAATAGGCGCAGGCGGGCTGGTGTTCACTCTGGCTGAGGCCATTAGGGGCGTATGATCCTGGCCTTGTTTCGGATCGGGCTTCTTATGTGCATTACTTAGCATTGGATACCAAGCTTTATTTAAGCGTTTGGTTTCAGACAACTATTCTGTTCTCCACTATTCATTATTATGCTCGTCTAAATCGTGAAGCCATAGAAATTTACAAGCATAAGGACAACTTCAACAGAAAAAAAGAAACTAAACACTTAAATAAAGCTTGGTACCAATATTAAGTAATGCACGTAAGAAGCCCGACCCGAAACAAGACCAGGTTCATATACCCCCAACAGCCTCAGCCAGAATGAACTCCAGCCTGCCTGCACCTATTATAGTCATTGAAAGCAGTCCCCACTGCAGTCCAGCCCACACAGCTGCTGAGCCAATCAGGAAGCAGCAGACCAGCCAGCAACAAGCTCCACCCATCCGGGGCAAGCATATAAAGCCTGTGAAACCGAAACACCCACGCCACTGATGATGTGTGATGCAGCTTCGGATGAAACGTCTAGAAGAATTTCCAATGGACCACGGCCCACAAGCCTGGAAAATCATTTTTATTTTAATGACACCACCCAAGAAAGCCTACGTAGTTCCATACATTTCTGTATGTAAAGTTAAAATTCAAACCTTATAAATAAACATGTGTTTTCATAGCAAGCGGTTTCTATCATCAGTGACTGAAGGGTTAATCAATCCTCAGCCTGTGTTCTTTACAGACAAGCCATAGTCCGCTAACTGGGCATGTGAATATTCATAACACATATTATTGGTGTTCTGAAAATCCACATTGTATAGACGAATTCCCTCTTTATGATACAAAAACTGGAGTTTGGAGTGTAATCAGTGCAAAATGCATAGATTATAGTAAATACATCCTCACCCCATTTTTCAATTAGCTAATGGAAGCAGAAAAATCATAATTTTGGTTTCAACAAGATTCCACAACTGTTCACCTAGCAAAGGAGTCTATGGTTACAGAATGTTTGAAGATAAAGTGATGGTGTATGGCCTTCCCGCTCTTCAGATCTAACAGTCTGTGACTTTTATACGTCGATACCTTGAAGGATAAAGTGTACCAAACAAATCCTCACATTGCAAGAACTTAAGGAAAACACATAGAATTAAATAAACATTGCTAAATCATGTCAATTGAAATGTACATTTCCCTGTTTAGCTTCCGAAGGACATTTCCAGTATTTGCTATTACATAAGAGTTTAGTTTATTATATTTTACGTATATAGATTTCAGAAACAAAGACAAAGCACAGCATGGCCAGCTGTGGCATGTCAAACAGTCAGCATGAAAAACCCTGTGCGAGCAATCAGTTTTTATACTCTATAAAGGAATGTGTTGTACAGCTCAACAATTCCAGCAATTTTGTGAAGTATTTAAATCATGTTCCAATATGGAATGTAAATAATAAAAATTGTTTGTTATTATTGCATGATAAAAGTCTAATTCTTTAAAATAGCTTTAGGGCAAATAAATAACATCATTATTCCTTGCCTTCCTACAGCAAACAAAATACACAAGAAAAGTGAATGTTTTGCGGTTCCATGTATGAAATCTTCGCATGGAATATTGATATAATTGAAAACAAATCTAGGGTTATCAATTGGGAAACATAAATGCTGTTATTACTTTATTAGTAATAAGCTTACATAAATTATGTATGTATGGAAAAGTTAATGAATAAATTCATTCATTATGGCTGAAAAACAACAAAAACAGTTATCAACATTAGCTCCTATGTTGGGGAAAAAAGAAGATAATATCTAAAGCAGCAAAGGTATCCAAACTTAACTGTTTTTAGCATTGAATCTGTATTCTTTAGCAGCACTAGTTAATTATGTTTATTTCACAATAAAAACTTACACAAAAGTTAAGAGGTTTCAAAATAATTATCTTGTGTTAGTTTCAGTATTAACATACAAGTTGCTTTGGGGGCAGGGGGGAAATGGGAACAGCGTTATTGAGCTTTCCTGTGCTGCTGCTTTATCAAATTATTCACAGCATGTGCATATACTTTAAACATGAAATACAAGAATAAAACTACTTCAGTCTTAATATTTGATAGCCACCACTCCAAGGAAATGTATTTATATGGGATAAAACAAATTCTTTATTGTCAACATCACAGAAATTTTACCAGCTACAAAAGTATGAACTTCTATCTTTAACTTCTAAAGCATTTTTAATGTGGTTAGCTTAGTAATAAACACTACATTTGAGAAATATATAAGTAATTTTCTAAGGCATATGGAAGGCAACCATGTTACATAATGTACATATATACATACAAGTATATATGAGTAGTTTTAAGCATTCAGAAACAACTCTAATTAAAACAACTACTTCTTTATGCATGGTCATATAGACAACTTTGATTTTACAGGAAATAATTGGTTCTAGAAGCCTCTGAACATGCTTGCATAGTACCATGTGTTCAATTTATAACCGGGCCACAGATTGCATATGTGTGTAGTTTGCTAGCACTGCAGTGACCTTGGTATATTCCACTAATACATTAGCAGTGAATGATTCACTCAAGGCTAACATCTGTTAGCTGTGTCAGTTTCTGCCTTCTGTTCGACCTGTAAAGTCTAGTTTGTTCATTGTGCATCTCAAAAGTGAAAGTTTATTCAAGACAATTGAGTTTTAGGTGAATTAAATTACGTTATTATTTCACTGAAATGTGTACCAAAACATTCATGCTTGAACCACGAATTTTTATGTTGATATACACTAAAAACCAAATTATGTAAGATAGGTGTGTAGACATCTTCAGGAAAAATTTCCTGGAGTTCCAGTTCCAGGTGGAGAAACTGTCAGATATATAGTTAATTAAGTTTAGGGAACTGGGATCATTAAACACTAAACTTAAGAAGTGAAAAAGAAAATATGTTCTAACAGAGGGGAAAAAAAAATTGATGAAATTGATGCACCATTCGAACGCTCTCTAAGAAAGTGTCATAGACATGTTGCACAGCAAATGGGTGTTTCAAAAACCTGTGTTCATAGTGTTAAAACTATTAAAATTGAAATTCTACACAGTAACTATAGATCATGAATTACGTCATAACAATGCGGAATGCCAGGAATGTTTCAATGCAGATGAACACCATTTTCAATACAACTTATAACAAGTTTAGTAGTCATTATAGTGCATGTTACTATCACTCAAAAGTAACGCAGAAGCTTTAGAACGGAAAACCCCACAGTGTAATTGTCAGTGCACGCATATGCAAGATCCGTAGCCCGGCAACATAATGAACAAACTGTAGTTAATTATTTATGATACAAGTGCTTAAAAGTGTACATTATTTTACAATGATAAAAGACACCTTACAGAAGTGCAACACTTTTGTTATATATGTATATTTAGGTTTAATCATTTTAAAATTAAAACAATTTTGTTATCAATCAAAGGTTAAAAGTGAGCCTCAAGTGGAGTTGCCTACACAAAGCAACGATTGAGGTTTGTTCTTAGGTGATAAGTATGAACAAACAATAAGGATCTATTCATTTATACATTTTTAGTAAAGCATTCACAGGAATTAATGCAATGATTATATTACCAACATATTTGAGGAGAATATTCAACAAGTAGAATACTGTGCCATTTGCTAGTTGGTGCAAGCGAAGTCCAAAAAAATTACTGCACAATGATTACATTGATTACTTTAAAGCTCTGAGAAAAAACAAAAAGGACATAAGATTTAAACCACCACAAACAAGGCTCTGCATACTAAAATAAATTTGGTTATATCAATTACGTACAAATAGTTGTACTGAATTAAAGATAATGTATAGGTACTGACTTTTACAGTCAATATTCAACTCATATGATAATTACATGCAAAATAAAGAGTTTTAACCCTTTTCCACATAAATTTCTGTTTTTAATAGTTTAACTTATAGGTTGATAAGGAATATAAACACATTATCAACACTGCTTTAATTAATGGTTTGAATATTAATTTTATAAATAAAAAGATTTGAGAAATTTAAATTTCAGAAAACCATTCAGGATGTTCCACTCTTGAAAGATGATTACATTTTTAAAAAAATTTACTTATCATTCTTCGGCTAATACAAAAATTAATACAATTTTTTAAAGAACATGGTATAATATTGGTTCCTCAAAATAAATGCAACATAAAACATTTACTAGGTTTCTCTAAAAAAGATAACATTTCTAAAAATAAAGTCTGCCATTTGTCAATTAAACTGTTTAGATTGTGACTGGGTCTACATTGAAAAGACTGGAAGTCCTTTGGAAACCGGATTAAAAGAGCATTTTAGAAACATTAAATACAAACAAATTGATAAATAGCTCTGGTATATCATGTAATTTAATCATGAAATAATTCCAGATGTTAAATTATTAAAACATTTAATGGTTTGAAGAATAAAGATTGCACAATGAATTTTGAAATACTGCCAATTGATTCTGTCAACAAAATTGTTTTACTTCCATAGATAGCAATACCAGCAAACAATGTCATCGTGGCAGTAACCATAACAATGTAAATAAATGAGTCAACAAGAAAACAAACTGAAGATGTAATCAAATGATTATGAAACATGTTCTATTGAATTTAAATTTATGTTATAAATAAGATAAATAGAACTGTTACAATGTATTAATTGTTATATTATAAATGATTTGGTTATTTTACTATGAAAACATGCATGTATTAAGCACAACCTAAGGAATGGGCAGTAATGTCAAAATACACATTTAAATAAGCATTATAAAAATATTAATTTTAAGCTTTCAATGATGCTTAATACATATATGCCATCTTCAGTGTAATTAAGGAAATAAAATTAGCATTTGCCTGAAGATCTGCCACCTATTCATTGCAATCATACCTATCATCATCTATACATATCCTTTTAGAGCATTCACAGCAAATAAGTGTGTTTATAATCAGTCATCAGTACTTTTTGTGTGGACAACAGTTGCACAACGTTGTTTCATCCAGTTTTCAGTATTGTCTTGGCTTTATTTTTATTCAATGGGCAAGTTTTATGGACTTGTTTCTTGCATCTTGTGGTAAATTTGTAGTTTCCATTCCTCATATCATGTTATTTATTCAATTTTTTTGCCTTCTGTTTCATCAAGGCAAAGATGGGATAAACATTTTACAAGACAATGTCAAGCCATCTTTCAAATAGAAAGTATATATGAAAATGAAGTACAGCTCAAGGGTAAAGGATATCAAATACTATAGCCTACACCCCAATTCAGCCAAAGAAGGGATCATGGAGTAAACAAACTCACATGTCTTTGCCGCAGCACACGTTTCAAGTGATTGAAAATGTTACACTACTGCATGTATTATCACACTTTTTGTACCTCAAATAATAAGCACCATGAATAAGCACAGTATTTTAATAATTGTTTCCTTATAATGCAACTTAAATAATTAGCTTTTATTTATTGTCATGGCCATGAGCCTTCAGCATTCCTGCATTGTTTATTGGAGGGAGGCAACGGTCATGTTAATCAGTATTGTTAGGGACCCCGACTTTTTGCGAGTAGTTAATTCATGAAATTGGCCGAAAATTAACAATAAGGAAAACCTTTAATCAATTATTTTTAAATTCCACATATATATCCATTCTGAGTCGCGAAATAACGCGACATTAGTTCTATATCGCGAAATAACACCGTTATGAAAAAAAAATGTGCAAAATAACCCGAAATTTTTCTCTCTCTCTCCTTTTTTTGGCGTTTGTCTCTCCTTTTCACATAAACAATCAGATATTTGGCTTATCAATCATTTACGGATACATGTATTGTCATTCGCTACGGCCATGCTGCACGGTGTTGTGTGCTGCACGGCACAGAACACAAACTGCACTGTGATTTAACCAGAGCTTCGGCAAACATCGGTACTGCTTCGAGTACCCTGTCCCCTTCACTCTTCACCTATCACATACACAACAAAAGGAATGCCATGTTTATCGGAACTCTGCATCAGTGACGGATTTCTCATTTCACTCAAATTATTCTTTGGATTTAAATGAAAATACTACCTGCAATTCTTCTCTAATGCAGTATTTTAATGATTCGTGCTTGCATCGCCCCATTTCATGCCGGCTGGAAAAGACTGTCGCAAAAGTATCGTTAAATAATGCATGAATTTCTAAGTCTGGTTCAAGTCAATTCTGACAGTAGACAGCCTCTTCTACCAATCACTGTCTCCGTTTCCTGTACCCCTCGCACGAAAATTGTTGCTGTCTCGCGACATTGCCATAATGTGAACACATGTCTAGGTATATTTTGTGTCCGCTACACTGAAAGATTTGTTTGGAGTCAAGTTATATTCTTTAAATTACATTACAATTTAGCGCAAGGAGTCTGTTTACCTTCTGCTCTGAAAAAGAAAAGGAATTATGCCAATGGAGCCACATTTCAAATTAAGCTAGCGCATGCACAATTCAGCTGACGGTGGAGTTGGCAACGTGCCATTTGCGCGCCGTACAGACAGCATGTGCAAGACGTTGCCAGGTCAGTTTAGTTTTGCGGCACGCGGGAATTCAAACCGATTCCACAGTAGTATTTCAATGCGGTCTCAAAATATAATAAACTGCCAGGCATCTTTCCTTCTTAAACACTGCAAAGACACCATTTGCCTTATTGAAGTGCTTGAGGGAACTAAATATCCATTTGTTCATAAACTATATATCAAACTTAAAGATATATCAAATGGCTTCACAATAGTAGCTGAGGGCTCGTTTGGAGAGAAAACTTCGTCTTCTTCAGAGACTGCCAACCCTCAAGAAGTCTTATGTTATCAGTCAGTTCAAGCAATTGGGCATAAAGTCAGTTACCAAGCTGAATTCCTTAATGTCAGCTGATCCAGCTGGTGATGATATTCATTCTGCAGGTAAATTGTTTGATGTACGAAAAATAGTATCAAATGAGGCATCTACTGATATAACTATAGAAAAAGCAAGAAGAATGTTACCTTTTTTGCGAGACTTGCCAGAGAAGACATTCAAGGAGGGATATGCTGCTCTGAAGAACATAGTGTGTGAGAAATTAGATGATGCTGCTGAAGTGAATGAACATACTGGATTTACTTTCTGGACTTCAATGTGATCACTTGTGTTTCAGTGAGAAGTGTATGAAACTATTGTGGGTACCCATGTCCAATGTGGACAGTGAAAGACTTTTCTCTGCATATGGGAACATCATGACAAACTTAAGAACAAATCTTAAGCCAGAGAACACCGAACTTATGCTGGCTTTGCCTCTAACAAAGTAAATCAGTCGAAATGTATACTATGTAAATATTTTCATGCTCCTCTTTTTTAAGTTACATGTAAGGTGCCCTTTGTTCCACAGTAGAATAGTTTAAACTGTGTTTTTGTTTTTTCCCTTTTTTTTTGCACGAGATAACACCGTTAAGCAGTTTTATTTACTGCCCAAAACACAGCTCACTATAATATTTTTACACCGATATTACATTATTTTATTTACCGACAATCTGGGGTCCCTAAGTATTGTATCTGGACAACGGATGTCTGTCAGCTCAAATGAATTTTGTGTTCCCATTTTATTTAGAAGCTTTTCGTACCACTGTGGTTAGGATGGTGAAAGCATTCAATTGTGTTTCTCTTAGTTTGCCCAATTACATTACCCACAAAACTTTAAAAATGTACATGAGGTTCCTTAACAATATGGAGATTCACAATACACACATTTGACAAGAGCAATATTTGAATCAGATTTTGCATTGATTTTTCAACTCAGAATCACATTCTTGAGCTGAAAAAATCAAATTCTTGAATTCAGCAACATGTGCAGGAGTACTGCAGCATAGGCTGATACACTGGAGCACACAACTGATTATGAATGATAGAATGCATTTTCATTATGAAAATTCTATTTCCTAATTTAGTATCAAAGTCACTGCAGAGAGTCCTTATATAGTCTGTTATCCTTCTTGCATATATTTTATATTGCCGGAAGAAATATACATCCAAAGGCTGTACATATTTTGTTGTTTTTGGTGGAATGATCATGCATTAATGTCTTTACCTGCAAATGATTCATTTACTATTGTTGTCTCCTTGTGAGCACTCCAAGAATCACATAATAATGTATACTTCTAATTATTTGCGACACTATTGCAAAGGACATTCAAGAAAAAGGATTTTAAATAGTCTTTTGACATTTTTCCACTTGTGTTAGCCTCCAAATGTAAGTCTGGTGGAAGATTGTCTTCAATATTCTTTTTAACTTTCAGGCCAAAAGTTTTTTCCTGAAGACAAATATATAATTTTTTTGATAGATGTCCACTCATTGAAAGTCCAACATCTATTGTATAATTATGAGTTGTATTGTGTGCAGACTGAACCAAGGCAACTGTTGATTTTTCCCCTTTTTTAGACAATGTCGCACCAGAAGGTAGTTCATAATTAAATCCACTTTGATCAGTGTTCCAAATGCAGTGTGGCTGTATTTGGAAACTTGCAGTTTTCTAGTTTACTTCAACAAAATGTACCCCACACTGACGAATATCTCAGTCTTCTTATATATCTCTGGTTGTCATGAAAGCAGTGATGTGTCTATGGTACATTCTGTATTCTTTCTTGAGACATATTATGAAAGCTGCAGAACATTTAAAATTTGCATGCCCAATTTTCCTTGCTTTTTGCATTGCCCAAAACTTCAGGTGCCAGTAATGGACACTTCATTCCTTGCCATTTCAAATTCGGATAGAATGGTTTTTTTATCGCCAGTTTTTTATTGCTTTGTTTCCTTGAAATTTATGCTCATTATGTCTTCTTTTCTCTACATAATCAAATATTACTTTGATGTTCAATGTGCTTTTTATAGATGGATGTCTCTTCAATAACAAGCTGTAGGTCAAAACTTTACGTGGAGGTGTATGATAATCATCATAAATACATTGAAGATGTTCTTCCAAAAATTCAGCTAAAATACTAACAGTATTAGATTTCTTTTCTGGCGAAGTTCATAGTCACTAGAACTGTTAGCTTCTCTTTAAGGAGTACTGTTTCCGACACTAATACTACAATCTTTAACATTACTAATTATGTTATCGTCTACAAAGTCCTTTTCTTCGTCCATTATTCTAACCAGTATAATTTCAGTTGAGCAGTCACATAAATTTTATGTTTCTGAATAATCAAATCCACCAAATACATTGCGAAAGTGTAATCATCCAGTCCTATACAGTCTTCCGTTAGATAATGTCTTCTTAACTTTTATATCACTATATTTAAAACAGTCCAAATATTAAAGGTTTCGTTCATTTTTGCTGTATTTGTATGAAAAAATACTGACACACATACAGTAAGCATGTCAACTATTTGTGAGGTAACTGATTGGCTGGCATTTTAACTCCCCCTCCTCCAAGACTGCAAGTGCTTTCATGTATAAACCAAGCAAAACACAATCAAATGCCTTTGTAGGCTTGGTTAGAATTGTGAGATGCATCGTGTACAAATTTTTAAAAATAAATTCCTGTTTGAGCCGAAATCCCTTGTGAGTACATAGAAGTGGTGAAAAAAACAGCAGTTTGGAATGTATTCAACTTTCTGTTTGAGCATTAAGATATCCCTGCTGTTAAGGATGTCACTAAATTAACATTGAAAGCCAAGTGGGTGTGTCTATGAATGCTTTATGACCAAGTTGTAGATGTGTGACCAGTGGCCACGCCCAAGGTTATTTGGAAGTCGATGCCAGGCAGTCAGAGATAAACAAAAATAAGCCACAGTCTCACCCAGCATAAACACCAGAAGCGCTATCAATAGATAACCCAAATCTTATGAAAGTTCTCCCCACCCTGCCTACAGAACATGTGCCCAGATATTTCTACAATGTTCTATGAAAGATTTCATTGGCTACATAAACGACTGTTTTTGCGAGAGCAGCTAATCCGCCCGTGAGTTAGCAAGTGCACTTTCAGTGCGACAAAAGTGCCATTCTCCAAGTGAGTTTGTGATGACTGCTATGATGTGCAGTGAGTGCTACTGTAGAGTGAGAGATTGTAGAAGTCTTGTGTTTGACTCCTCAGCGAGTGAGCCATCTGAAGAAGAGAAGCGATGGGGAATTGAACTAGTTTACATTAGTGAAATGACAAGTGTGATCTTAAAGTCTCAGTGAAAGTTGAACTAGATAAAAACAGTGAAGTGATATTAAGAACTTAGAGGTGTGACAGAAAAACTGGATAAAGTCACAAAAGGCTGGTTATAAACTGGAAAAAACTTGAGCGATATCACCACTTCTAATTCCCAGCTGGGTATCGCAGTATGGGACTATGACAAAAGGACTGCGATTAACTACATTTTTACTAATAAAGGTAATTTATAACATTTCTTCATCCATTCCTGAATTAGTAAATTTAGATTAAAACAAGTATAGGGGTATAAATTTAACACTCAGTGCTGTGCAGCAAAATATAGCATGATTAAGATAACATCGGGAGATAATATTTGCAGTTTCTTGAGCTCCCGAAAGTAAATAGCTGGATGCATTCACGAGATATCAAGCAAGAGTGATACTATGTGCATTGTTTATGCGTGAACCCATTCTCTGGCTGGAAAGATTATAGTAGTCTGAGAGATGTGTTCCCACTTAGGGTAGCACATGTAATTCAATTTGTGAATGCTTTCAAGTCAATGTGCTTTTTTATTTAACAGCCTATTTCATATCCGAGATTGCCAACAGGACACAGAGCAATAAATAAGAAATTAGTGATTTTAATAATGAATACAAGAGTAAAACATAATTCAAATAACAGAAAAAAGAACATCAAGTGGGGAAAGTAAGGGAAAAAAATTGGGTATTTTCCCATGGGAACCAAATAAAAGACCAGCAACATTTATGGATTTCAGTTTGAAGAATCCTATAAAATATGGCAAATCCAGTTGTATTTTCTTTTGGAGATCAACTTGGCATAAAATTGTGACCTGTACTTTTTGCAAATACCGTGTTGAGGTTGGCACATATTAAATTACAGTTTAATAGCTGAATGTAGGAAAATTCACAGCAGCTTCTTCGTGCTGCTCAAGTGTTCTTCTTAGAGCATACAAATGTTTCTGATAGTGATAATATATATTCCTTTTAACAGGTAGCAGCTGTTACTTCGCAAATTACTTTACTAGACTTCTTGTACTTAGCTTTTAGGAGATAAATTTCCGAAAAAAGTGAAAATGAGGAAAAAAACAGATATATTCATACAAGACCCAACTTTGAGTTTAGTAAACTTTAAATTTTAAGAACAAAGTAAATGCAGCTCTGCTCATTTTGATGATGTAATACTGATATTTGAATAGGAGGAGGGTATCATTTAAAATTGCAAATATAAATAGACTGTTTTTCTTTTAGTTATTTAAACAATGTCAGGATAGGAGTAGGAGCTATTACTGTTTAAAATTGACAAGCACACCTTACACTGTTGCTAACAAAATCATAGCTTTGAAAGTGACAATAATAATCAGCTAATGTTTCAACAATTATAAGAAAAGAAGTTTGTTACAAGAGTATTTTATGACTCTTTGGTGTACAATTTGAATTACAATTAAATTATAATTATTTTGTACTTTTTAGAAATAAAGTACATTCATTATATTCAATTAGTAACCCAATATTTCTATAACTACTCTAATTTGCTTTTCTATCTCTGTTTGTGCTATACCTGATTGTCCTTTTTGCGAGTAAGTTTGCTTATAAGATTTTCTATCATGTCTGCATCAACAAGACCTATAAACTTATCAACTACCATCCCATTGTTTACGGCAAGAACTGCTGGGACAGCTTTAACCTCGAAAGTATGCACTAAATCAGCATTGTTTTCTACATCTATAATGGCCAGGTCAATGTCAGTCCGTGGCTCTACTAACTCCTTTAGCTTTGGAGATAAGATCTTACAAGGATCACACCATTCTGCGTGGAAGTTGACTACTACGGGTACATCACTGTTCATTACCCTTTTAACAAAGTCATCATGGTTCTCAATGATGAATGATTTGTGGACTGCAGGTGAAGACGAAAAGTTGTGATAAACTGAATTACCAAATTTAAAAGAACATATCCTTAGCATATTTCCAGCTTTCTTCTGAACTGTACTTTTTACAATCTTCAGTGCAGCTGAAGACATTTTTGTAGATTATATTTTATGCTAATATTTTTATTCAGTACCAAAACTATTCACTTATAGTTTCCACTGCTTGATGGGCTGTGCCTCTCTGGGTTCTGTTAAGTACGTAAGCATGAAGGCAATAAAACCCCCAATCGATGACAGTGCTAGAAGACTAACAAGGCAAATTCGCCAAATGAACAGCTCATCATAGATCTGCAACAAACAAATATTGTTATCACACGTTAAGTTATTAGAAGTGATTATAAAGAGTGAAACTTTTTAACATATTGAAATTATGAGCGGATTGGTGGTACTTCATTATTTCAACTTTCACTTGCTGAGTTTTCACTCAGCATGTTTCAAAGGCATTCATCTTCAATGTCAGTATGTCCACTGCAGTCCAAAGCTGACGATGAAGATGAACATCTTCAAAACATGTTCCAAGTGAAAACTTAGTGTCACCAATCCACTCACAATTTCAATATGTAAATATTGTTATGCTTCAAAATGCACAAATTAAATACTTCAGAAAAAAAGAAAAACTATTTCAAGCATCATTACAACTTATTAAAATACACTACCAATTTTAAGCGAGCACCTTTCTATCACACAATCTTTACTGTTAGAAGTGTTTCTTTATTCAAGTATTCAGAATATTGGAAAGCTGAATCAGACTTGAAAAATGCAATGCCATGCTAGGGCTCTTAACTCTAAGGGCCGGTTTCACCAACGGATGTAAAATACTCTACATCTTATTTGTTAACAAAGTGATCAAAGTTTAACATAAGGTTAAAACTTTGCATTGCATCAAGCTTTTACAGCAAATTGTTAAGTAACATTGTGTTAACATCAAGGAAAACTGCGAATGCTAGCTTTCGAGAAGGTGGTGGCCGAACTACGCTGCTTTTGAATGTACTCCGATTCACTTTTGTCTACGTATCGCTGCACCCTCTGTGTCAATAGCAGACAACAATGCAATTGTCATGTTCCCGATTGTTTGAGATTAGAATCACGATGTCAAACCAAAATAAATGTTTCACTGTTGAAACACATTAATTAACATCTGGTTAATAAGTATAGAGGTATTATCAAGCACAAAAAAACCAATGGTCTTACACTGAAGGATAAGATTGCAGCCTAGGACAAAATCTGCGAGTAATTAGAATGAGTGCATTTCCCTAAGTCCAGTACGTGGCAGTTTTATGCTAACATAAAGTGCGGCACCAGAAACTTTAGGTGCAAAGAGATTTAAGATGGTTTAAAACTGCTGGTGGACACTGCATTGAAAGTAAAAGGGAGAAAATGTGTTATCCCTGATTAATCAAGCAGACCTGAAAAAAATACTGTTTGCTTCTTGAAGCAATTGCTTTGGAAACACCAACATTATCACCTACCAAGTAAATGAGAAATGTTAGAAGCATAAAATCTAAGTACCTAATTAACACTTATAGCATAGGAGAAAGAGGCATGCTTCTGTTGGTAGTATTCTCTCTCATATTTCCCATGAAACCATGCTCATGACTCCTTGGACAGTCTATATTGCTTTAAAAACTCCTCCTTTTGAAGGGTTTCAAATTTATTATGATGTACGAATGCTCTTCTATTAGGAATGGCATTCAAAAATGCCAATTGTAGCAAACTCACATCAAGAGCTTGGTTTGCGGCAGCCATTTTCCAACTTCTACCATTTGTTAAATGCCTTAACACAGGGGTGTGGCAATGTTAACTTAACACAGACTTTAACACACTGTTAAAGTTAACATTGTTTGATGAAACAGAATGTGTTAACTTCAGTGTTTAATCAATTTAACAATGTGTTAAAATTTAGCATCTGTTGGTGAAACCGGCCGTGAGTTACCATGGCAAGATATAATCTTCACCACCTGAGTATAGAGTTAGGGTTGATAACTCCAAGCGTGCAGCATGTTAGCTATGCCACGCCATCGCTATGTGGAAGCTTCCCCCACCAACTGCCTTCAGCTTAGCCCACGCATTCCATTCAGAAGAAGAGGGCTATTTGAGCCTTGGTTGACAGAACACTGCTGGCTTTTTAGCCAGACTTGTCATTACCATTGACATGAGTGAGATCATGTTAGTTTGAAACTACTTTTGGTAATGTATGTTTCCTTTAAATTTATACAGGTAGACTTTAAATGTTCTTCTCATTAGGATACTATCTACTGTGTAATTTCAAATTCTAAATTTTAGTTTTTTATGCAAATTGAATTGAGTTTTTTATTTATGGATGCTGTTTAACTACTGTGGTCCTTAGTGTCCCATTTTATATTGGGCGTGAAAGGCCAGTAATTTTGCTCAGAAGCCTCTTTATGAGACTTGAGTTTCTTTTACGTGGCATAAATCTATGACACAGTACCACTGGCTTTACTTCTGTTCCAAAGGATTTCCTTGCTAAGGATTTTTATGCCCAAAAAATATCCATTGCCCTCCGCCAGGTTTGAAAGTTTCTTACACGAAAGCTAAACATGGCGATTTTTGCAACTTGTTCTTTGAGCTGTGTGAACAGCCATTTGTTTAATGGGACAATTAAGCCACTGTAAATTCAACTTTACATTTGTTACATGAATAGAATTGATGATTTGGTGAGCTAAATTACATGTGATACTATTCCATCTTAAATTTGACTTTTAGCTGGTTTTCGTAACTGAGTTGATATTAAACATGTGGATGATTGTATTCGATTTGTGTTTAAGTGTGTCACTTTATGTATTTGAATGCTCCTTTATCATTGCATTAAAGGGTATTTATATAATTCTGCCTTGGCTAGCTAAATGTATGGCAAAATGGAAAGATAAGTACATGATTGAACAACAAATAAATTCATTTTGCTTAGCATTTCTATTTGTATATAGCTCACAGCTCATTTTAGTATTTTAAATCATTAATTGTTGACTGTGCAGATCACAGACAAATTATACCTTGTTACTGAACGTGTATTTAATCTTGTTGAATAATTATTGCTCATAACAGTTTAATTTCTTGTCATTCATGTTCCCATATCGATCCCAAATTATCTCCAATGCCTCTTCCTCAGCACAACTCCATATAGACTCTACTACTAAGGAAAGTTAAGGGATTTCCAAAATCCCTTGGCAAGTAAAGGCTGGTTCACAACCAACGAGAATGGTAACCAGAACAAGAACGAGAAAGTTGAAATACATGTATTCAAATGGGAATGTTCACAACCGATGGGAAGCCTTCCCGGGCGCCGGAAACGGGAAAGAAGAGTTGCCCAACTTTTAACTTTCTCATTCTCGTTCCCGGGCACGGCATATTAGATCCCTATTGTGCATATTAGACTCTTCACTCTAGAGGTTATTCTAAGCAGCTGTGACATAAAACAGCCACTAGTGCTGTCTATAGTCGCAAGCTGGAAACATGAAACTGGAAGGAATTAGTAGTAAATGTGCTTCCTAACCTTATCCGGACACCCACAAATCTAATCAGCGTTGGTTCCTCTGGTGAAGGGATCATTTGTAGTTTGTTTATATGCAACTCAAAATGGGCTATTACCCAAAAAACAATGGCAAAAGCTACAAAGAATGGCTAAAACCGGTGGAAATGAAAAAAGAACAATAAACAATTTTAATGTATGCCATTAAATAAAGGAATGAAAGTTTGGCATAAGTAGAGGGATCGGAAATGTAATGAATATGCATTTAGATAATGTTTACTCTATCAAATTTTGACATTGACTTGGCTAAATTGGAAGTAGGTGAAAAAATGTCATTGGTCAGTAATGAAAATGCATTTAGATAATGTTTACTCTATCAAATTTTGACGTTGACTTGGCTAAATTGGAAGTAGGTGAAAAAATGTCATTGGTCAGTTAAAAACAAATGAAATCCCAATGCGTAAAATTGACTTTCACTTTGTGATCGATATGCATTCCCGTTCTTGTTACCGGGCTGTTGTGAATCAAAATTTCTTGCTTCCCGTTCTCGTTTCCGTTCTGCTTACCGGGTGGTTGTGAACCAGCCTTAATTTACCTAACTTGCTAAGGAGGTGGTACAAGTCGAAGACTGGTGACTTGAGTCTCGGCCGTGGCACTGAATTTTTCAAGTCTGATTTGACTTTCCATCTTACTGCCTACACATGTCTAGCATGCAAGAACAATTACTCAATATTCACAATATATTATTTATATTTATTTATGCTATGAACAAGCAACTGCTTCCTTCACCTTCTAGAGGTGGTGAGGTAATTCAGATGCTTATAACTAGGGATGGTACCTCAATACAGTCAATACTATCAGTACTCAATTGTATCAAAGTGTGGTTAATACTTTTAGATAAATCTTTGATTAATTTTCGGTTCTACTTTGCATTTCTGTTTCAGACATTATTAATGGCAGCTGTGTTAAGCTAGGTGAGGGCAAAAGGAACAGAGCATGAATGAGGTTTCAAATTGTTGTCTAGTATGCGATACCAAGTATTGCTGATTTCACCAATAAAGGCTGGTTCACAACCAATGAGAATAGTAACCAGAACGAGAAGGAGAAAGTTGAAATACATGTATTCAAATGGGAATGTTCACAACCGACGGGAAGCCTTCCCGGCCCTGGGAACGGGAAAGAGAGTTGCCCAACTTTTAACTTTCTCGTTCTCGGACACGGCATATTAGATCCCTATTGCGCATATTAGACTCTTCACTCTAGAGGTTGTTTTAGGCGGCCGTGACATGAAACAGGCACTAGTGCTTTCTATAGTCGCAAGCTGGAAACATGAAAGTGGAAGGAATTACTGTAAATGTGCTTCCTAACCTCAATTCGACACCCGCAAATCTAATCAGCGTTGCTTCCTCCTGAGAAGGGGTCATTTGTAGTTTGTTTATATGCAACTAAAAACTGGCTATTACCTAAAAAACAATGGCAAAAGCTACAAAGAACAGCTAAAACCAGTGGAAATGAAAAAAGAACAATAAACAATTTTAATGTATGCCATTAAATAAAGGAATGAAAGCTTGGCATAACTAGAGGAATTGGAAATGTAATGGATATACATTTAGATAATGTTTACTCTATCGAATTTTGACGTTGGCTTGGCAAAATTGGAAGTAGGTGAAAAAATGGTGCATTGCTTCCCGTTCTCGTTTCCGTTCTCGGGCAGTTGCAAACCAGCCTTAACCCGAGAACAGGAAGCAAAACAGCATATAACACTTTGGTTCACAATACCTCAGGAACAAGAATGGGAATGCTTATAGATAACAAAGTGGAAAGTCGATTTTGCACATTGGGACATCATTTGTTTGTAACAGATCAATATTTTTTTCACCTGTTTCAATACAGGCAACTTATGCAGGTTAGCCAATGTCAAAATTGAATAGATTAAACACTTTCCAAATGCAGATCCATTACTATTTCCAATTCCTCCAGTCGTACCAAGCTTCATTCCTTTATTAATAGCATACATTAAAATTATTTGTTGCTCTTTGTTAATATCTAATATTGTTATTGAGTTACATATAAACATATATGCTTTCGCTAGAACCAATGCTCGATGAATCTGAGAGAATCAGGATCTAAGGTCAGGATGCACATTTGCTGGAATTTCTTCTGGTTTCATTTTCCCAGCTTGCAGCTAGAGAGAGCTCTGTAATCTGTCTCAGATATGAACGATTCTGTCATAAACAACAAAGGGAACAAACTCAACCCACCACATGTCTGATGTACATGTGTGCACAAAAGTTGCAACACTAGCTGTAGAGCGCTAACTTCTTGACAAAAAATTAACTTAATAACTTATCAATAACTTATTAAATCTAAGTGTTAAAGAATTATTATTATTATCGTGTAGTAGTATAAACTTATGCTTCAGGGTTTCTTTTTTATTTTATTAGATTGACAGGCTGCTCCATGATGATAAGCTGACTGTTTTTAAATTGCATACAAGTGCTCTGGGCTTGTAGAGAATGCAGGAAATACAGTCTTAAATATCAGAAACATGTTAAACAATAATATCTGAATCAGTATTCACCTTGAGAACTATATTGTTTCAAGAGGGCCCTATGGTATAGAAATACAACTGTTTCAATAGTAATACAAATTTACGCTGCATATTATTTAACAATAACAAGTTAATACCGTACAACTGTGCCTGCCTTCGGTTTAATCTATGTCTCTAAGCTTATGTATATGTCCGTTGTTAACTTTCCTTTCACAATTCATGAGCCTAGAAGACATCTGTGGTGTATGTGCAGGATACAGAGAAATGAATCTAAACATTTGTAGACTGTTCTCTCCCTGAAACTAATTCAGGCTGAACAGTAATTAGAAATTGCAGTGCTGTACTTTTTAGAAGCGGTTATTGTATGATAAGAAATTAAAAAAAACACCCATGAACTTCCCTCCATCAATCACCTCCTAAGTTGTTCTGTCGCAGTATCTATCTATCTCTCTTTCTTCCCTTGCATATGTTTACAAGAGGATCATTCTTCGTTAAGACAGATTATAATAGCTATTTCATGCATGGCAGCCTTGAATAATTGTTGTCCTCCATGGTATAGTGGTTACCATGCTAGCCTCTAGTTCTCAAGTTCACGGGTTCAAACCCAACAGAGGGTGATAGACGTTTTCAGGTGTAAAAATCCTTAGCATGGCTTCCTTCGGAAGGGAAGTAAAGCCGGTGATCCAGTGTCATAGATTTACGGCATATAAAAGAACCTCAAGCCTGATAAAGAGGCCTCTGAACAAAACTACCAGTCTTTCACGCCCAATATAGAATGGGACGTTAAGGACCACAGCAGTTAAAGAGCATCCATAAATAAAATTCAATTTAATTTTCAATTTTTTCTTGAATAATTTCTATAGTGAAAACTCTAAAATGTACAATGTGCATTTAATATGCCATGCCTGAGAACGAGAAGGTTAAAATTTAATCAAGTGTTCTTTCCCATACCCAGCATCCAGAAAAGCTTTCTGTTAATTGAATTGCTCACATTATAACGTAAGTATTTTAACTCTGTCGTTCTTGTTCCCATTCTTGGTTTATTATGAACCATCCTTGGCCCCTGCCGAAGACCACATTCCCTATATGCAAATAAACGCAACATTCCACTGCCTCTCACACCCACGAAAACAATACAAACAATGTATACTCATGTAATCATGATGAGCTAATTGATCTTTGAATGAAGCTGATTTAGCTGCCACATCATACTATATTTTTCTGCAACTACCACAATTGGCAAGTGACATGCTTTTGGGTTTTAAGTTGCCTTCCTCTGATGAGCATAATCATTGAACCTATCAGAAATCAATTAAAACTTTGGGCATAAGATAATCCAGTGTTTGAAAATACTTGGTTTTCCTTCAGTTGTTAGTTTGCTATGCAATCACACTCCGGTCATACTGTCCATGTAGTCATAACCCACACTGCGCATCACACGGCCAGTTTTGTTAAACATTTCCTTTTTTTGCTCAATATATTAAATTATGTACACTAGTAACATTAAACAAAACTTGAGTGAAGTGTGGAACTATTTTGAAGTGGCTGTAACCAATAATAACAACAGGTGGCATGTAAAATATGCATTAAAACATAATATATCAAATTTAATGTGGTACGTTAAATCATGCTACCTTGGGAAAAAATGGATAGGAAAATAGTAGCAATTAAAATGCTAACGAGAAAAGAAGAAAAGCAAATTAAGAATATGGGAGAGTTCCTAAAGAAAGTAAAAGAGAAATGGAGTAGAAAAGTAAGAGAGATAAGAAAGGTAGAAAGGCAAATGGAGGAAGGAGAAGATGGGCAAATAGGGATAAAAGGTAGTAAGGAATGTTTAGAGGAGCCAGAAGGCCAGGGTGCCAGGCAAAAAGAGCAGCATAAAAAAAAAAAAAAAAAAAAAAAAATCATGCTACCTTGAAATTCTTCAGATTGCTTTGGAGGTTCACCAGAATACTGAATCAGAGAAGTTTAATGTTAATTTGGGAGTCTTGTCACATTAAGTTTTAAAATCTGATTCTACTTTCCAGTATATGTGTGCATATCTTATCCATAAGCATACTCACAAAATACACTAAAACTATCTGATTTAACTCCATGTTATGAAAATTGTTCTTAATTACTTGCACCTATCTGCAATAATGTCTTGTCTTGGCTTTTTTACTTTCTCTACTACGTATAGTAAGTAGGGGAAGTATTGTATTCCACCCAAAAATTTGATACCGAGATTTCACCGGAAATACATGTTTTGAGACCCCCTGAATCCAAAAAAAAGCATTTTTGGAAACACGTCCGTGTGTGTGTCTGTCTGTGAACAGCATAACTCAGAAATGAACAATCGGATAAACACCAAACTTGGTATTTAGGTTCAGTATCTTCCAGAGATGCGACACGAAGGTTTTCAAGAAAATCCCCCCACCCCAGATTACCCTTTACATGGAACATTTTTCGAAAATGGTGACATTTTCATAACAAATGAAATGTATATCTCGAATTTTCTGGGAATGTCTCCAAAAGTATTCTTCATTGTGAACGACTTTTGCATAACTGGTAAACCATAAGGGATAGACAGAATTTTACTACACAAAAAATGTAGATCACGTTAAAATACACAATTTTTTTTGTTGTGTGAACCATTTTCGAGATATTGCTTGTTATTCCCTTAAATTTTTCAAAAATTATTTTCTCAAATGGGAATTCGTTATTCATTTTTTTGTCTTGTATATGCAAAGAGTATTAATCTGAGGCAAAGAGAATGGTGCTGCACATAGCAACCAGCTATTAAGAGATATGTATATGCTTAAAGGCCACTGCAAATACAAAACAAGGGAACATAGTACGCCTTAAGCGATAGTCAAATATTTTTAGAACTGGTCGTTATGTGTAAAATGTAATTCTCTTTGCATGTCAAAAGGTTGTTTCTACAAATGTTTATCTCGATTAATATGAAATAGATGGAGAATAAGAGTTTATAAAAATAGTTTGTACAAGAAAGTCATATGAGTGTAACACATCAGATTTTTTTTTTAAACTTTCTCATTACTCTCACTGCTAAATGCTGGAATATGAGTTGCTTGCTGCTCTAGTTATCTTGCCCACAAAGTGTATAAAACTAGTTATACACTTGAACCTCACTTATACGTTATTCACATCTACATTTTTACTTTCTCTACCACGTACATAGTAGTAGAGAAGGTATTGCATTCCACCCAAAAAATTCAATACCGACATTTCATCAGAAATACGTTTTGAAACCTCCCTGAATCCAAAAGAAAAGCATTTTTAGATAAAGGTCTGTGTGTGTCTGTGAGCAGCATAACTCAAAAACAAAAAGTCGGATAAATACCAAAGGTATTTAGGTTCAATATCTTCCAAAGATGGACACAAAGATTTTCAAGAAAATACCCCCCCTAAACTACATTTTACATGAAACATTTTTCAAAATCTTTGATTTTCTAAAAAATGGCTCTAACAATTTTGATTAACATATCATATATTAAAGATATTTACATGACAAATGTATAGCTTGAATTTTCTGGGAATAGCCTATGAAGTCCTCTTCAATCAGAAGGAATTTTGTATAAACTTGTATAACGGCAAACATTGCATGATAGATGAAAATGTACTACACAGAAATATAAATCTCTTTAAAACACACAATTTATTTCAAATAAGTTTTTTGTGGCATAAGTGATTTCTGAGATATGTTACTAATGGTTCAAATTGTTCATACTTGGTCATTCTCTTAAGTCCTGTCAACAGTCAGTTGTTTCTCATGATGTCACGGAAAGGGTATGGTATTCATATAGCATCCACTTCTTAAACATTTGACTATCGTTGTCCTCTTTGTATCTATAATGAAATGTATTACGTAGCTTTTTCTGCAAAGGCTATTTGGATTAAAATGTAGTAGATATAAAAATAGGCTTTAGTTTGTGTACCCACTAATAAAAAGAGGGTAGAGAAAGTCACGTGAATGTATTACATAAGAATTTTTTTTTCATTCTTTCTTTCTTTTGGTCACACAAAGAGCATGGGGTTGCAAAGCCATCACATGGCGATTCGCTTTATACTATCCCTTTAGCCCACTGTATTCTTCTTATACCTATAATGAAATGTGTAAGGGAAGTTTATTTTAAGATATATTGTGACACAGTGGCTATAGCCCAAGGTTATTGGGAAGTTGGCACTGGGCAGTCAGAGTAAACAACAGAGTACTTCTTGCCAGCATAAACACTGAGCATGCTATCGGCAGATAACCAGGACCTTCTGGAAGTTCCCCTCCTTCAGAACATGTTGAAATAGTTTGGAGATGATTCCATTGACTATATAAGCGAGCATTCTTGCGAGAGCAGCTGAGTTGAGTCAGTCAGTGAGCAAGCGAGTTGGTAGGTGTTGTGATGTGCAGCAGGTGCTGCTGCAGAGCGAGGGATTATAGAGGTCTTGTGTTCAACCCCCAAGCAAGTGAACCGTCTGATAGAGGAGGCTACGTCACATAGAAAGTGAAGTGACAGAGAATTGAATTAGTTCACTTTGGTGAAGTGACAGAATGAAGTGAACACCCAGTGAAGTTAAACTAGATAAGAACTTAGAACAGCAACAGTGAGAACTGAGAGAATGACAGTGAAAAACTGGACGAAGTTACAACACGTTAAATTTGTTAGGCGCAGAACTTTCTCATTAATACTTCCACATTTTCCTGGCCCCCATGTGCAAAATATACTAATTTACTCACTCATTTATTTGTTATGCTTACACTATATTAAGATATATTATTATACATGATTTCTGCATAGTGTACCCTTACTGTCGCAGCACAAAACAGTAGGTATCTTGGGCGAGGTATTAGTATTTTCGGAATGCATTATTGCTACACATGTGTTAACAAGGTTGAGCAAGGTCATTCTTCCCAGGTTGCATCTAATGATACTGATGATGACAGTGATGAAGAAGTAGGCCTAAATAGTGAAAAAATTCAAGTTCTAGAAACGTCGTCCTCCGTGGACTAGTGGTACCATGCTAGCCTCTAGTTCCCAAGGTCGCGGGTTCAAACCCGGCGGAGGGCGATTGGATTTTTTCGGGCGTAAAACTCCTTAGCATGGCATCCTTCGGAAGGGAAGTAAAGCCGGTGGTCCCGTGTCGTAGATTTACAGCATATAAAAGAACCTCAATCCTGATAAAGAGGCCTCTGAGCAAAATTACCGATCATTCACGCCCAATATAGAATGGGACGCTAAGAAACATAGTAGTTAAAGAGCATCCATAAATAAAAACTCAATTTAATTTTAATTTAAGTTCTAGAAATTACACAATAATTTCTATCATCGCAAAACCTAAATAATGATAGCATTTCTGTGATTAGTGTATGACTGTATGAAAAAACTCAAAGCAGCAAAGAAAAATTGACAATTTCTTTAAACCAGTGTAAAGCATCAGCACAATGAATCACTTTTGTTTTGTCTGTAGTTTGAATTGTGAATAACAGTTCTGGTATGCATGTAGGCACTATAAATAGAGAAATATGTTTATTATTTATGTGTTTGTTTTGTTTATTGCTTTCTTATATTAAATAATACATAATTTAAATACCAACAATATAGGGAAAAGCACAGTGAAGTAGTAAAGTTGCAAGAATTATTTCAATGTGGCACATATACTCTAATAACTTCACTAGTTTTTGAGAGTTACCTTGAAGCATTTCAGAGACATCTTGTCTCCATCATCAGCTAAGAACCACTGATGAATTTTCTGGTTTCCCTGTAGGTGTCGCTTGTCACCTGATGTATTTAGTGATGAAATTCTTGTCTGTTGGAAAACTACAATTCATAAGATGATCCTTGGTCTTTCGTGTCCAGAGCTTTTCCCATATAGTTAAATCTATTGGCTTTTGGATCGCCTTTTTCACTTTTACCTCTTTTTGGATATTGTTACTTTTTGTCCAGAAATTGTTGCCAATTAACCAGAAAATTTATCAGTGGCTCTTAGCTGAAAATGCAGACATGTCTCCCTCTGAAACATGTTTGAGGTAACTCTAAAAGATTATTGAAGTTATTAGAGTGTGTATGCTACATTGAAATAATCTTGCAATATTGACTAACTTTGAAGATTTAGAAGCTAGTAACAGTGATGTGTCATAATTTAAAATAAAGAGAGTTGAGGGTTGTTACACTACATCACTAAAATATTCTTACTTGAACACCTTTCGGGAGACGGTTTGTTCCCATCATCAGCATGTTCTCAACTGATGTTTCCGGTCATCGTCTGGGGGATGTGTGTGGCTAGTGGTGTTCTCTGGTGCTGGGCTGATGAACCTCCAAAGGCTGCTGGGTGGCGGCAGTTCGAAATTCATTAGGTGATTCCTGTGTTTGACAATATGTATTTTTTCCCAGATGTCCAATTCATTGCTGCTGTTGATCGGTTTTAAGAGTTTTATGTTCGGAGTGATATCATGGTTTGAAGACCAGAAATGATGTGCTACTGCTATTTATCTGGCTGCTTTTGGTAAATGCATCTCATATGCTCTTTAAGTCTTATTTCAAGATTTCTTTTTTTTTTGGTTCTTCCTATGTATACCAAGTTACATTCTTTACAATCAATTTGATATATACCAGCTGATTTATTATTGGGGATAGGATCTTTTGTTCTGTTGCATAGTAGTTTCTGTATATTGTGGTTATTCTATGGAGACAGGGTGATGTTGTATTTCTTGAAGATCCTTTGAAATTTATGATGTGTCAATACATACTGTCAAACACAGGAATCACCTAATGAATTTCGACCTGCTGCCACCCAGCAGCCTTTGGAGGTTCATCAGCCCAGCACCAGAGAACACCACTAGCCACACACATCCCCTAGACGATGACCGGAAACATCAGTTGAGAACATGCTGACGATGGGAACAAACCGTCTCCCGAAACGCGTTCAAGTAAGAATATTTTAGTGATGTAGTGTAACAACCCTCAACTCTCTTTATTTTAAATCTTGCAATACTTAATTAGTTTGATTAATAATTTAATAAAATACTCTCAGTACCATAAGAAAATTCACTTTAACATTTTCTCATTTATAAATTATTTTATACGTCTTCCTTCAAAAACGCATAACAGAGGTAAATGAGCGCAATTAAGTTGAAACTCAATCCTGTAAAATGCGGTAAAATCAAATCTGGATTTTACCACATTGTTCAATTTTTGCACTCCTGGCCAGTTTACATTATAACCGGACTAAGGATCCAGGACAACTTAAGAGTGAAGTGAAGTTTATTATGCATGGTAAAGTGAGGTGGTGCATTGGGGTTAAGTTTACCTGTGAGGCCGCTTCGTGACTAGATGTACAATACAGTTTGTCTCTCATTCTAATGTATGTGTCCATTTTCCACCATTACTAGACTGTACTGTTTACAGTAGTAACTAAGACAGCATATTGGCATCTTTGTTTACATTAACAGTGCTGTTTTGTACAGAACTCTATAATAAGGTTGCACATACACTGATTGCTAACTTGTCCCAGATCCTTAGCCTGATTGTAACTTATGTAAATGAAACCCATATTTATCGCTTTTTGAAATATCATTTTCATTACTCATTCAAAAATATCACTCCCAAACAAATTCTATCCTTGAACAATCTTTTTAAACTGAATTAATTGAAGTAGTGATTGTAATTTGCACATAATTGCTGATACTTTTGGAGCAGCTTGGAGAGAGGAATTCAAATAGCAATGTTCATGCCCATTCGGTTATGGTGGGGGTGGCGGTCTTGGACAGATGCCAGCAACAGAACTTTGATCTGTTACAGTGACCGAACTTTGATCTACACCAATGGATCTAAGTGCACCAACGGTATTGGATGTGCTTATGTTCATGGAACTGAACCCTATACATTCAGTTTCCATAATAGTACATCCATTTATGGTGCAGAGCTATATGCCATGTACCGAGCCATATTGTATGTGCGCCATCGAAAATTGGGAGACACTCTCATTTTGAGTGATTCTCTTAGTGCGCTTCAGAGCCTTCGTGAGCTGTACAACTACCACCCCATTGTTCAGCGAATCCAGGATGCCCTCCATGTTTTATACGCTTCTGGCGTTAATGTGAAGTGTGCTTGGATATCTGGTCACGTTGGCTTGCCTGGAAATGAACTTGCTGATTTGGCAGCTAAGGCAGCAACCACAGAACTCAGTGTTACAATATCTTGTTAACGTCGGAAGATTTTAGGCTTGTTGTGTGGAGAGTGGTGCTGTCGTGAGGAGTGGTTAGCTTTTTGCAGAAATAAGCTTAGAGTAGTGAAGGTCATTCCAATAAACTGGATAACTTCCTCTCGCATATCTCGTCACGAAGAGGTGATTTTGGCTCACTATAGGCCACAGCAATTTTACGCACGGTTATCTTTTTAAGGGTGACCCTGCTCCTATTTGTCCGCTTTGTGATGAAGGTCTGTCGGACCATCACATGTTGCTCAACTGTATTGCTCTAGCACATCATCAGGACTCTCTGCAACTCCAGACAGTCTTGCAGAGGTCTTAGCAGATGATAAGCAGGCGGTTGATAGGATTTTTAATTTTGTGTCAAAAGTAAATTTCCAAATGCGGATTTAGTCATCTTAATAGCAGGTTTCTCATACTGATCAGTTTAGTTTTATATATTTATATTTATTTATGACTTGTGCTATGTTTTATATTGATATTTATCTATACCTTTTGCTTTGATTTTTATATTCAAGTTTATTTCTGGCCTTTGCCTTGATATTTTGTACTGATCTTTATCTCTGGCCTTTGCCATGATCCGTTTTACAAGGGCACTAATGACCTAGCAGTTGAGCGCCCTTAAGCAAAACAAAACAGCAACAGATGTATGCTATTAGAGACATCATAGCATTTTGGAAGCTTTGATGTACAGTTGATGATAGATGCAAGCTACTTCCAAAACATGTTTGAAGGGAATTCGTAACAATAGTGAAATTGAGTGTATTATTAATATTAATTTTCAACATTATTACACTTCGCTGTGCTTTCCCAACACGTGATTAATAAATTAACTGTTCAATCTTATAAGGTAAAAGACTTCATTTATGTCATGTATTAGTTTACCTTGTGGACTGCTGGTGTTGGTGTTTCAGAATCTCTTGGTATAAGCAGCAGAACAGAAGTTACTAATGCAGCACAAGCAACAGCTACTACATGGATATTCTTCTGGGTTCTAATGGAGATAAAGTAGAGAAGAGCTGTAACTGTCCAAAGTGCTATGAGACTGAATAAACCAATACCAACTCCTAGGACATGAACGGTCATTACCTGTAGAGCAAATTAGTATTCAAGATTAATCAAACACTAATTAAAAATAAAGGAAGGAAAGGCAACTAAGTGCTAAAATAATACACGTGTCCTCATCAAACCCTATTTTCATTGCAGAGCATTAAAATGTTTACTTTTTACCAAAGGTACTTTACGTTACTTTCAACAAAGATACTCATAGCATCACAGTCAAGCCTGCTTTTATTAAAAGTAGAACACAATTTACAGCCACTGAAGTCTACATATTTTAATTCTCTTAAGATTATTACATTACAATTAACTTAATTAATGTGATTTAAGTGAAAATTAAATGGAGCTATTTAGGGTTGACTTAACACAATTTAGCTTAAGAGTGTGTCAATGTCAATCTTTACCTTTGTGTTAAGTTTGATGTCACATGACAATTATAACCAATCAACTAAGCTGTAGCATGAAGTAACAATAACTATCAATTAGAGTCATTCCCATCACATTAAGTGCATCTAATTAGACCTTTAGTTCAGAAGTATTTCTTAATCTCATGTTATATTCCATCACATTAGGGTTGCCATAATCTGATAATCCAAAACGAGACATTTTTCACTTTAGTTTAATTGATTAAAGGAGATGACGTTTTGAGGAATAAGTAGCCCTAATGCAGGAGAAATGTGCATTTAATTAATAATCCAAAATTTTGGAAGGACTGCTTTGTTGTATTTTGCCGTAAGCTCACTGTATTAGAAATGTATTAAATGCATTCGGTACCAACAATTAAGTTTTTTTTTATACCAGTCTTATTTCTCAGAGCCTGGAACAGAAGAATGGAACTTGGTATTGTTCACAATAAGTTTATGAAACTCACTACAACTTATATTTACTTTCTCTACTACGTATAGTAAGTAGGGGAAGTATTGTATTCCACTCAAAAATTCGATACCGAGATTTCACCGGAAATATATGTTTTGAGACACCCTGAATCCACAAAAAGCATTTTTGGAAACATGTCCATGTGTGTGTCTGTGTGTGTGTCTGTCTGTCTGTGAACAGCATAACTCAGAAACGAACAGTCGGATGAACACCAAACTTGGTATTTAGGTTCAGTATCTTCCAAGGATGCGACACGAAGGTTTTCAAGAAAATCCCCCCACCCCAGAGTACCCTTTACATTGAAGATTTTTCGAAAATTTTAATTTTCTCAAAAATGGCTCTAACGATTTTGATTAAAATATCATATGTTTAAGATATTTTAATGACAAATAAAATGTATATCTTGAATTTCCTGGGAATGTCTCCAAAAGTATTCTTTATTGTGAACGACTTTTGCATAACTGGTAAACCATAAGAGATAGACAAAATTTTACTACACAAAAAATGTAGATCGCATTAAAATACACAATTTATGTCATATACATTTTTTTAGTTGGGTGAACCATTTTCGAGATATTGCTTGTTATTTCCTTAAATTTTCCAATACTTATACTTTTTCTCAAATTCGTTATTCAATTTTTTATGTCCTGGATATGCCAACAGAATAGAATGCGCCACATAGCAACCAGCGCTTAAAAGATTTGACTATCGCTTATAACCTACCATGTTCCCCTTGCATCTACAAGAAAATTAGCAATAAGATTGACATCTCGATTAACATGAAGCATATGGAGAATAAACGTTTGTAAAAATAGTTTGTACAAGAGTAGAGAAAGTCATGTGAGTGTAGCACATCAGATTTTTTTTCATACTGCATTGTATTTGCAGCATTGCATTAACTGATTTTACTGTTAACCTATTCCTTTCTTCTGTCCACTGAGCATTCATGAGGGAAAAACTCTCTCTACATTGGTGTTATGACCAGGAATGGAGGAATAATATCCCACAATTTTAGCAACTCTGAATACTGCTCACTAGAAATACAATAATTATGAAGGCAAGCCATTTCTTATGTGACAACAAATTCTCAAAACTATCATCCTTGGCCTCCCCTTAAAACATTAAATTTTTTGAAATTGAGTTCACACATAGAAAAATTGCAGACTTTTGTCTTTGTGGCCTAGACTTTTCATTTACCATAAAATTGTGGACAATCCATAAAATCCATGGCATATGGCAATGCCTCATCACATTAAGTTCATTGCAATCCCAGCTCTAAGAAGCTACAGCAATACTATCTTGGCTATAATTCATGTAATTTACTTTGTCTTTTTATAAGCCAAAACATGATAGGTGTGTCATGCTACAAAACACAGTCACTAATGAAGTATTACAAGAATATATGGTTAATTATTTACGCCTCTTATATCATCATTTACAACACTGCTGTACCCCTACTACCATTCTCTCTGAAGGGAAAAAAAAGTACAAGGAAATAAGAGTCAACCTGAGCAAGACAGAATAACATTCCAGTACACCTTAAACATTATACCTTTTAAAGTGCATTTAACAAATTATATGATATTGCAACAACTAATTTCAAAACAAAAAATGGCAGCTTGTCACTCCTATCTTCATTTAAAAAATTCAATGGTCTTCATGTATTCAGTTTTCCTTCTTTCATTTGAAATTTACAATCCCTTCAAAGACCAGTGGCAAGTCCATAATCATTCGCTTGCTTTCACTAGAGGCAGGTGGTTCTATTTTCTCTTTGATGTGGCCCAGCTTGAAAAGGGGTTGAAAAACATGCGTTCTGCTTTTGTGTGTTTCAAGATGGGTCCCTGCACTATATTTCTAAGGAGAACACCCGCTCAATGTGATTTGAATTGATGTCATAATTGAACACAACAAAACCGCAGGCAACTACACTATTACCATAAATTGTTTTACATTGCATACACACCATTATTATAGTAAGTCAATGCAAAATGGCATTTACTAAGCCCCAGTAGGGAAGTGGGGGGACTGAAGGACTTCTTAGCTCCTCCCTGTATCCTTATATGTATATATCTACCATGCCTAGGTCTGCTATGTAATTTAACAAGAGGAAAATGAGAATAGTTTGTGCTTCCACGGCATGAAACATCTTCACACTGCAATGCAGTAAAAAGTTCTAAAAAACTGACACACATTAGTGCGCATTTCTCCTTCATTGGTTAAGCTCGGCAGAAAACTTATGATTATTCCAAATCTCCCACCTGCTTATAAACGAATACAATGTCCACAATATGTGATTGTGGTAGTCCCAACATGCATTAAATTTCAGGATGCCAGAATCTGTACGGAATTTAAAGACAGGCATTTTACTTCAAAATATTGCTTCTGCGAGAGAGCGAACGCAAAGTATGAAGGTTCATTTAAAAGAATAGTACGGAAGGTGACCTGTTTCATTTTCTAGCTGTGAAGCACTTTCCGGAACCGCATGTATTGAAAACTAAATAAAATTCGGATTAAATAACCTTTTTTTGCAATTTGAATTGCCGTCACTTTAGATTCAAATTGGGTAAAATAACCCAAGTTTACATACCAGGATGGATAACCTCAGGATGTGGCACTTTTATAACAGAGGCAGAATACTTGGTCCCGCACCAACTTTTGTCTGTTTTCAATTTATTATGTACACCCACGTATATCCTTACTTTCACTTCGTTTTTGTTGCCATATCTATCAGGTTCCCAATCAGCTGTTTCCGGTTCTTTCACTGCGCAGGCATTCATGTCATCATCTGCTTGTGCTATGGCTTGTGTTGTTTTTTTAGCTGGAAGATTTCACGTGGAGTGCTAGTTGGGTGGAGGTTTGCGGTTTTAAAGAAGGTGAAATTAGAAATGGTAAATATTTAAGTCTTAAATATAATTTAATCTGGATTAGTTCATTATAAATTGGAATGTTTACATCATTTTTAAGTATAGGTAGCGTTTACCGCATTGCCTAGATTTTTTGAGGTTATGTCTGTAAACGTCCTACGAATACCACTAAAGAATACATATTCTTTATTGTTTTTTACAGATAAGATACCGGCTGCCCAGTAAAACAGCCGAGATGGCTCTTAAAATGCATAATATAATGAGATTGTATAAGGGATATCCAGCTCTAGTCCGGACCACACACTACTATCATTGGTATCATTATGATGTAAGTTTTATTTCGTCTTATAGTTTACGTTATTTGCATGTATAATGAGTATGTTTCGTCTTTCAATTGATGGATTAGGAGAAATGGCGAAGAGATAAGTTTTAACTTTGTTTCTTCTGTAACTATAGATGTTTTCTTGCATCCTTTATTTAATTAAAAACTAAATGTTTGTTCATTGTGAGCAGTGTAGATATGTGGAATATTTCACGCTACACAACACAATCACCAGTCATATTGCAAGAATTAGACATATTAACTTGCATGCCTGATTTACTGAACAATATTTTTACAACACCCATTAAGAGCAAATAGGCATGTAGTCATACAAACAACAACAACAACAATAATAATAATAATAATAATAATAATAATAATAATAAAACATGCCTCAGTATGTGATACAAAGTAACTTGTACATCTCTCACACACATAGCCAATTGTGTCACTACATCAGGAATTGCTGTAGCCAATGTGCAGTCAGCAGAATATGCTCTTATTCACTCTTGCATACTTCTTCTGGACACTGCTGAGGAAAGTTATATTTCTAATAATAATTGAAGAAAACTTAAACCACCTCTGGTGGGAATTGAGTGCGGGTCTTCCGGGTTGGGAAGTCAACAAGCTTTCAGTCTTGAGTTTCATTATTATTGAATTTTGTGTGGCTTAAAAACCATTAGAAATAGACAAAGATATACTATAAAAAAGGTGTATACCTCATCAAAATATACAATTTGTGTTGACTATAATTAATTTGTAGCATTAGCTATTTCTGAAATATTTATAGTTTTAAGTTCCCTAAATTCAACTGTGATGCACCATTTATACAGAGTGTTTTAAAATATATTGTGTTTGTCTGTTTCTTCTTGGGCTTATTAATAACAAGTTAATTTATATTATAAACAGTTGTTTTCTTTCTTTATCATCAAACAAACAATTCTGATTTCACTAATATGAAAGCATTCCTCAGCAAATATTTATTGTGATTAATGTAAAATGGATAGAAGAATAACTTCTTTATTAGTAGCGCAGAATATGTTAAGGATATCTGATAAACGTTAAGTGGTGGGGAGGTTGTATGAATGTTTATACATTAGAAATATGTTGCCCTATTAATGCCATTTCTGTGCATGATGCAATTGCAAGCAATGCAACCATTCAGTGATGCTGAGTACAATGACTAAGCCAACAAGGGCATAGTCATGCAAGTCTAGTAGCATAAAAATAAATGCATTTTTAGACATTATACAGCAAAATATATAGCAAACAAAATAAATGAACTTTTAATTGCATAATAACAGTCCAGATGTTCTAGCAGTAACAGGGCATGGAGTTAAAGGAAAACGAAATGAACCAGTGCTATATTGAGGGTTACCAAACAGCAATATGAATTGAAGACAACTCTTAAGGGAGGGGGAACAGCTATATTAGTCTTAAACAATGTAATAAGTGCCAAACCACTAAATTGAATAAAATTAAAAAAGCATGTAAGTAGTAGCAATATAAATTCAAAGGGAAGACAGAAAGATTATAATGATATCATGCTACTGATCACTAAGTGGTACAACAAAAAACTTCTTTCAAAATCTAATATTGATACTGGATAATCTTAATGGGGAAAATATGATATTAGGGGACCTGAACATAAATAGGGATGACACTAGAAGTGATTATAAACAGCCAGTAGAATATTGCCAACATGTACAAGCTCCATGCTGCAATAAACGAACCAATAAGAATAACCAATATTGCTGCAACTATAGATACAATTCTAGCAAACTTATCTCCGAAACAATGTCATACAAATGTAATAAAAAGTAATTTATCAGATCATTATGCATTGCAAATGCATCTCTCTTTTAGAATCCCTATAATACAAATTCTCACAAAATAGTGAGGGGAAATTAATAATACTAATGTAGTGGCTCTTTTGCTAGCTTACAAAAGAGCAATGGGAAGAAATGTATAGTGAAATGGATGTCAGTAAGAAATGGGAACATTTTATATGATATTTAACTATTATTTTACTTCAGCTACCTGTCAAGTATTTGGAATAACTCCCTTCATCCAACAAAAATTTATAAGGTGAAGAATACATAGCTTTAAAGCAGTCCTCTCGCTTTCAGTAGTTCCATATTTATTCCTTCTGATCCTGGGGATATTTTGCTCTCTTGTAAATGGAATAAGACATCAAACTACAGAGGAATTAGCATTCTGAATACTGGACATAAGATATACACAGGAGTGCTGAATACTATATCCTGAAGTATCCTGATCAGAACAAAGCGGATTCAGATCTGGCCATTCCTACTTGGATAGTGTTTTTGCAATAAAACAAGTAATGAATAAAAGGAGAAAATATAATCTATTTACCTATATGATATATCAATTTTGAAAAGACCTTTGACCGAGTAATACACAAGATTATTGCATAATTTTGAAGATTTGGAAGCTAGTAACAGTGATGTGTCATAATTTAAAATAAAGAGAGTTGAAGGTTGTAACAACCTTCAACTCTCTTTATTTTAAATAGTACACAAGAAACTATGGGATATAATGTTTAAAAGAGGATATCCAAAACACCTTGGGGAATCTATTAAATGTTTATACAATGGCAGAAACATAATTTTAAAAGATATAAAAATAATTAATTAATTTTAACTAATCAAGGAGTTAGACAAGGGTGTTGTATGTCTCTCCCACTTTTTAATATTTGTATGGATGAGGCCATCAGAGAATGGAAGAGTAAACGTTCAGAAGGCATTAGAATTTAATAGAAATGTTTTATTAAATTGTCTTTTATATGCAGATGATCTCATAATTTTAGTAGATAGAGAGGACAAACTACAAAGATTAGTGTATTGGCTAGACCAAATATGTCAGCAATATAAATTAATTATTTCAGTAGAGAAAACAAAAAGCATGGCCTTTATGTGAAAAAACCCTATTAGGAATAAAACTGTAATGAATAATAAGATAATACAACACGTAGAACATTTTACATGTGATGTTAGCTATAATTATGATCAAGATTTAGATATAAAATTAATGAGATATGAAATATTGTATGGATCACTAAGGAGTTGGAAATTTACACAGAAAGAGAGACAATTAAAATTTTATAAAGTGTTGGCTATACCGACTTTTTATATGAAAGTGAACCATGGATTCACAAGTAAAAAGATGAAAACCGCATCCAAGTAGCAGAAATGAAATTCCTTTGAGCTGGATCGAATAAATGATGAACAAATAAGATAGAAATTGGGTATTTATGCAATAAATGATAAAATTTTACACTATAGAAAAAATTGTAGAAAACATCTGCAACAAATGGATGAAGCTTGTATCCCGAAAATGGCCTTGAAATGTCGATCCTCAGGGAGAAGGAACGTAGAATGACCAGAAGGAGAATTCAATGAGACTAACAGGCTGGAGGGCCTAATACTTGCAGGGAGGAGGATGAGGAGGAAGAACTATTATTTGAATATTGCTTGTCTATTAAAAAGTAAGAATATAAAATTGAGAGAGATAGAGATATGCGGAAACAATGGATTAATAAAGATATAATTATAGCAAATGCAAAACTAAAATCCTATTATGACAAGTACAGAATTGCAAAAGTACATAGGGATAAAGAAACATTCATAACTTTTAAAAGAAATTACAGAAAATTAATATAATCTCAATCAGAATACACAAACCACTTAATTGAAAAATCAAATGTTACAAAAGCAGTTGGAATCTTATAAATAATGAATGTGGTAAAGCTACAAGTCAGCATGAGAATATTGAAATAATTAAAGATAACATAATAAGAGATCTGCAGAAATAATTTATCTGTTTAATACTGGTTTTATTGAAAATATTAATAAACTACTAGGTAAAAAAGATACCATTTTAGATCACATAAACCTAAATAAGTATAGTATTTCTAACTTGATGTACCTTTCAGAGAAATCTGAAGAACTTTTAAAGGTGATAAATACAATGAAAAGTAAAAACTCAACAGACAAAGATAGAGTCTCAGCCATTCTTTTAAAACATTATGCTCCCAGCATAGGTATTAAAATCATTAGAAGAATTGGCTAAATTGTCATACTTGTGCCCACCTACATTAGGTATTAGGAAGTGAGAAATAATGAAATAGATTACCTTAGAAGTGAGTTTAGAACATGATGTGGTCTCTCCAATATCTGGTGCCTACCTACCCACCCGTTTTAGGTTTTCACTTATATAGGCAAATCGCATGAGGAAGACAGCAAACATAGCCATTTTTCCGAAAAATCACATGCAAAGTGGGTACTGCCAACCTAAATAGGAAGTGAAATGCACTAAATATGCGATGTGCTGTTGTTTCTGCGAACATGAATCATTCGAGTTTTAGGCGCACAGATCCCTCGGCTACGCTCTGGCGTCGGCCGCAACTTGCTACACTCATCTCCTTCTAAAAAATCCCTCAGCTACGCTTTGAGGCTGAGTATCTTACCAGTTTCGGTGGCATTATTCATATGTTGGCAGCATTACGTTAGAGCAAGCGTAAGACCTAATGCGGGCAAAAGTATGACAATTTACCCAAAGAATTGATTAATGCAATTATAAATTCAGAATATACCTTAACTGTTTAAAAACTTCTATTGTAAAACTCTTGTATAAAAATGGCAGTAAGCACTCAACAAAGAACTGTCATCCAATAACATTGGTTTCATCACTTTCCAAAGTGATGGAAAAAATTATTGCTAATTAATCATTTGTAGAAAAACACAAAATTTTTAATAACTTTCAACACAATTTAGGAAAGGGAGATCAACGAAAGATGCAACAAAAGAAATAGTTGAATACCTTGACAGTTTAGAAAATAGGTAACAAAATAGTTGCATATAATTGGAAGTAACTAGGGCTTTCAATTGTAGAGACAATGAAATGTTATTAAATCAACTACAGCAGTATAGAATTCATGAACTACTATTTAAACTAATAAGTTCATATTTATGTGGCAGAACACAAGTTAAAATTACATATAAAACTAATCTGCAAATAAAGGAGTATTGCTCAAATATACATTTTAGGACTCAGTATTAGGGTCACTGCTGTTCATAACAATTATGAACGATATACCATTTATACAAAATGGTAAAATTATTGTATATGTAGATGACACTTATAAAGTAAATATTGGTGAAAGCTTACAAAAACTAGATACTTATACAAAGCAAAATATAAAACAAATTTACAATCCTTTGAGTTAAACAACTTGCACGTTAATGTAAAGGAAACAGGATTCATAAACATTCAGACAATTCAAAACAGAAATGAAATCCATCTAAATTTTAATATAAATAATAGAGAAATTAATGAAGTAAACAATTCTAACCTTTTAGGAATGATACTGGATAATATTTTACATGGGACAAACATATAGGTAAAGTCTGCAACAAAGTAAATTCAAGTATATTCTTACCTAAACAGAATGGCATATGACATAAGCATATTAATAACTATTATGGATTAACATATCCTTATAGTTTTGGGACAAAGCTTTGTTAAGTACATCAAAGACTTTTTATACTAGTAATTACAGAAAAGAGCAATTATGGTAATGGTGGATCTAAATCCACAGGAATTATGAAGAGATTATTTCAGAAATTAAATATTCTATTTTTGTACTTTCTGTATATCTTTGAAGTGATAATGTATGTAAAACATAACGGAAAATCATGCAAAACTTTACAAGCAGATTTATGACCATTTCCTTAGAGGTAATAAAGGTAAAGACATGCATCATAGAGGGGCCCCTGGAACTGGGGCAGAGCACCTACGCAGGCCAATCGACCCTTTATGTTTCCAATGTGACCTGTGGGAGGAAGGATGAGGGGAGAGACCCGAAGGGCGACCAGAGCTGGATGCTAATGGGCACAAGCATGGGGAGGGTCCCTAAGGTTTCCAGATACAATACATCCGATACCACCCGGTCCCTGCCCACAAGCCACCAAACTCCGGTGTCACCTAGTGCACAGAGCCCCACACTGAGGAGAGACCTAACAGGATTACTGCAGTGACGCCAGGGAAAAAACCTTTACAGAGCGCAAGCCACTGCCCAGCCGCAACCCACCGAACACTGTTGTCTAGTCCTACGACCCTGAAACAGGTGACAAGGAAGATGATGGTTACAGGGAATGAGAAGGAGAGTACTGGTTGAATATGAATCACCGCAGCATGTGCCTGGTGAATCAGGGAAACCACAAAAGACCCATAGGCCTGAGTGGGATGTCGCTGGGTGTCGATCCCGGGACCTCCTGAATGCGGGTCACAGACGTAACTGCCTGAGCCATCCCTCTCGGTCACTAGAGGTAATACACACTTCCATAATGTAACTTTACATAGAGTACAACTATTTAAGAACTCAGCAGCTGTTATGGATGAACCATCCCTGGATATCAGTGTCTCAAACTTATGATGTTCCAATCAAGCTGTCATCCTCCGTGGACTAGTGGTATCGTGCTAGCCTCTAGTTCCCAAGGTCGCGGGTTCAAACCCGGCGGAGGGCGATGGATTTTTTCGGGCTTAAAAATCCTTAGCATGGCTTCCTTTGGAAGGGAAGTAAAGCTGGTGGTCCCATGTCATAGATTTATGGCACGTAAAAGAACCTCAAGCCTGATAAAGAGGCCTCTGAGCAAAATTACCGGTCTTTCACGCCCAATATAGAATGGGACGCTAAGGACCATAGTAGTTAAAGAGTGTCCATAAATAAAACTCAATTTTAATTTTTGCAATCAAGCTCATTGCCTGCTTAACAGCAGATAAAACCTTTTTTTAATGCTTTTATATTTGGGGTGAAATCGCTGAGGTTGTTAATAAAAAGGGAATGGGGAATAAGGAGGGATGTGGACTATTGTAACAGAAGCATTAGCATGGATGAGAACAGGGTCAATGTACTTGAGAGGGCTAAGAGGCAGAAAAAGTGGATTTTGTGCACTATGTAGAGGAAACAAAAGCATAGTGCATTATATGAAAGAAGTAAGGAAGTAGCGGAATGAAGACAAAAAGTATGGGAGGAAAAATTGGAAAAGATAGAAAAATAGTAACAATTAAAACGTTGACAGGAAAAGAAGAGAAGAAAAATAAAAATATAGGGGAATTTTTAAGGAAAGCAAAGGAGAAATGGAATAGAAAAATAAGTGAAGGAAGAAAGACAAATGGATGAGCAGAAAGAATGACCACAGGTGGCTAAGGGTAGCAAAGGGCTGCTCAAAAATTACTCATTTTGGATCCAGGGTGCTCATAACATTTCCAGTGAAATCTTGAAATTACTTTTTTGGATCAAACAGGTTGTAGAAAATAATAAAATGTAATGTTCTGAGTGCATTCTTCATGCACTGTACTTCAGACGAGAGGTTCTTTAGTGTGTTTTTACCCCATATCAAGCTTTCATAATATTTGGTATCAGCATTACCAATATGTTATTTAGTTTTGGCTTGAGCACAGTACCAGTAAATGCTTATTGGTTCATTTATTTGTATTACATTATCCAAAAGATGTTGTTTCCATAAACAATATTTTTATGGTCCTGTTCCACTGGATTAGCACTTACAGTGAAATCATGCATTTATTTACAAGGAGAATTCAGGAAGTCAAAAAGCACATTGCAACATTCCAAAATAGTGTGAAATAAATACTATTTGGCCTAAGCAATTTTGGATCCATTATTTTCTTCTTTTAGCAATCCTGTTTTCACGAGCCAGAATTACAGATAACATTTTTTGAGTGTTTATATGCAAATATTAATTCCAGCGTTTTGCATTTCAGCTTTCAGATATAATGCTTACTATGTTTTCCAGCATTATAGAAAATATTTATTTTAAATAGGGATGTGAGCTTTGTGAATCTCTTCTGGAGGTATGACAAGCCTTGGATTAACAAGAAGGTGAGGGTGGTTAATCAAAGACTTGATGAGTGTCTTGGTAGAGAGGGAACAGGCCACATTAGAATTATAGATGTATCATCCATTGAGAGGAATGGTTATACTACACATGGATTGCATTTATGTGCTCATGGCAAGGATATGCTGACGCACCTCATTGCTGAGAGCATTTCATGTACATCCATGGGTAATACCAGTAATATTCCTACAATTGTTAACAGTAAAGTCTCCCCTTTTTTAGGCTAAATAAGAGATATGGAAGGACATTACAAGTAATTGAAACAGAGAAATTAGACAAATATTGCACACAATCAACAAAAAACATTACTCATTAACAGTATTTCATCAAAATATTCAAAGTTTAAGAAATAAAATCCCTGAGCTATTAATTAGTTTCAAAAATGAAAGTAAAAACCCAGATATCTTATGCATAACGGTACATCACATGGACAAATAGGAAATATTACATATCTCAATGGAAGGCTACAACAGAGCAGCATATTACTGTAGAAAAAAAACTCTCTAAAGGAGGTGTGAGTATCTTGGTTAAGAAAAACATACAGTTTGACAATATTGATCTAGATAAATGCTGTATAGAACAAACATTTGAGTGTTGCGCGGTTCATATAAAAAAGCCAGACAATGAACTAATTATATTAACAGTATACAGAGCCCCAGCTGCCAATTTTGAAAACTTACTATACAATCTGGATGCTTGCTCTAAAATATCTATTCAAGCCTAAAATTGAATTCATACTTTGTGGTGACTTAGACTTCATTAAAGACAGCAACCAAAGGAATAAATTTGTTCATTATTAAGAACATACAACCTTATGCATACAGTCAACTTTTCAACTAAAATTAAAAAAAATTCCAATACAGCTATTGATAATATTTTCATAGATATGTCTAAAAATGAGTACCATGAAATCCAACCCTTAACTAATGGACTTTCAGACCATGATGGACAATTGCTTAAAATCAATTATCACCTTCCCCATTCCAAAATAACAAATCATGTATCCAACTACCGAGTCATTAACAGTGGGAACATAAAACTCTTTAATTACCAGCTTTCAGAACAAACCTGGGAAGAAATATCAAAAAGAACAATATGAATGACAAGTTTAACTCCTTTCTAAATACTTTCATAAGGATTCATAACTCAAGTTTTCCATCTCATATAAAGAAAATTATTAACACACCTAGAAATGGCTGGTTAACACAAGGTATTAAGATATCCTACAAACACAAAAGAGAACTCTTACATGGCTACTAGAGAAAGCAACTGTGAGAAACATAGACAACACTATAAAGAATATTGTAAAATTCTAAAAAAGGTTATAAATGTAGCTAAAAAACTCTGCTATGAAAAACAGATAGAGTCCTCAAATAACAAGCCTAATACAATATAGAAAATTATAAAAAAGGAGACTGGTAAACATCACACAAAAAATGAAATAAAAGAAATTACAGTAAATCATGTCACCACAAAAGAACCACAAGAAATAGCATCATTATTTAATGAGTATTATATTCAGTTAGCAGAAAATTTACTGTTACAGTCCAAACAACATGTGGAGGACCCTATTTCATATTTGAAAAAAGCAAGCTTAGAACAGCCTATTTGTACAGAAATAGTACCCACGAGCACGATAGAAGTAAATAAAACAATAAAATCCCTCAAAAGCAAGAATTCATCAGGTTATGATGAAATAATTACTAAGATATTAAAACTATGCGTTGATAAAATTAGCAAACCTTTAAGTCATATATGTAACTTCTCCTTTGTAACAGGGACTTTTCCTGACAGGCTAAAATATTCTATAGTTAAACCACTATACGAGAAAGGGCAAAAGTCACAACTGTCGAACTATAGACCAGTATCATTACTAACTGCTTTCTCCAAAGTATTTGAAAAGCTTATGTTAAAACGAATATGTCATCACCTAATTAAAAATAATATTTTAGCAAAGGAGCAGTTTGGATTTAGGAAAAACATTTCAACCAATGATGCCACTTTCAACTTAACGAATTAAATTTTGAAATCACTTGATAATAAATGTAATACACTAGGAATATTCTGTGACCTATCAAAAGCATTTGACTGTGTAAATTATAACATACTCTTATCAAAATTATCATATTATGGCATTAAGAATAAAACATATCAATGGATTGCATCTTACTTATCAAACAGACATCAAAGGGTCATAATAGATACTACAGATAATTCCAAAATATATTCCAAATGGTCAGAAATAAAGCATGGTGTTCCATAAGGTTCGATTTTGGGTCCATTATTGTTTCTAATATATGTCAACGACCTTCCCAGAGTAATAAATGAACATGCTCACCCAGTTCTCTTTGCAGATGATACAAGTATTATAATTAAAGAACACAACAGCAGTCGCCTCTCAGAGTTATCCAACAGTATTTTCAGTGTGCTAAATAATTGGTTCGATAGTAACAAAATTCATATAAACTTTGAAAAAACTAAGTATATAAATTTTCGCACAAAAAATAAAAGTATTGCAGACATAAGAATTGAACATGAAGGCAATGAAATTACTGAAACTTGTAGTATAAAATTTCTTGGTCTTATTATAGATCATAATATGAATTGGAAAGACCATTAAACTCTGCATGTTTTGCAATTAGATCATTAATTCATTATTCAAATAAAAGCATCCTAAACACAGTATATTATGCTTATTTTCATTCAATTATGACTTATGGAATAACATTCTGGGGAAATTCAGTAGATGCAAAAGAAATATTTCTTTTGCAAAAAAAGGTAATAAGAATAATGGCAGGTGTAAAGAAATCAACTCATTGTAAACCACTATTCAAAACATTTGGAATTCTACCATTAGCTGTGAGTATATTTTAGCTGTATTTTTAACCGTGGTTGACCACCCAGAAGTGTTCATAAAAATTTCAGACATACACAGCAAACAAATCAGAAATGGGCAGGACTTACACAGGCCAAGCAATAACCTACAAGTATTTCAAAAAGGGGCTTACTACAATGGTATAGTATTATTTAATTCACTTCCATCATATATTAAGGAACTGAAAACTAATAAAAATAAATTCAAGTTAGCATTGAAAATATATCTCATCACTCACACCTTCTATACAGAGGAGGATTTCTTTCATTCAAAAAAATAACTGACTACAAAATGTTACCAAATTTTATAAATGCATTAAGTATAAATAATATTGTTTTAAAATTTTTTAGCTCTAACGTACTCTACATAAGAACTACAATTTATTTACATACAAGTACACAATGTAATTATGTATTTATGACGTAATCTACATCCTAGAGTAGACTAGCTTTCTTTAAGCTGGTCTAGCTCACTATAGGGTCTACAGATTGAGATGTTATGTTATGTATTTTGAGCATAAACCATTCTTGTTTGTTGAGAGAGAATAATTCTTTGTTTGCACGTTTCAGTATCGGACATACTCCTCTTCAGCCCGCAAGCCAAACTTCTTCTCACAGTTTGTGGAGAACATTAAACAGGAAATGGCAAAAAACAAAGAAATGAAGGAAAGTCTAAAAAAGTTTAGGGATGAGGCACAAAAATTAGAGCACTCAGAAGCTTTACAAAAGGCAAGGTGTGTATCATGATTTATACATAACTTACAAATTCAGCATACTAGTAAATTTTCTTTCTGTTTAAACATTTCCATGAGTTGGACGTGTGTGTGTGTGTGTGGGTGGGTGGGTGTGTGTGGGTGTGTGTGCGTGCGCGCGCGCGTGCGCGTGTGCGTGTGTGTGGACAAAGTATATGTTACTCTTTGGTACTTGATTAACCAAAGATTTTAATGCTTCTGTTAAAGCGTGTCTTGTTAGCCCATTATACTGAGTGTAAATTACTTCTTTTGTTTTGTAAACCCTTGGAAACAGTTTTATTTTAAATTTAAATACCTAGATATTTTGCTGGTCACTTTTAAAGCTTTTAGGTAGTTACCACTGTAAGAAATCTAAATAATACAGGCAATTTTTATATACCGGGTATCCTAAAAAAAACACTGACGATGCTTAGTATGTTGTCTGGGATGGCAAACTGGTCAGTTTTTAAGAAGGAACCCCTGTCCGGAAATGCACGGTTTGGGCGCTGGAGAACATCGAAGTCTGAGAACGAACTGTTGTGACAATTTGTTCTGATTGATTTTGGTGTCTTAATACGGAAGGTATGCAACCCTTTAGCTATCTGTGTACTGCGGATGGATGACCTGAGCCTACCTGCGCATGCACTACATTCCTCCACACAGTTCTTGATACACATCCTACTGCGTTACTTTTGCAGTCTTCCAACACAGTAACATTGTTAACAGCAGTGCAACATGTAGTGGTGCACGGCTGCTGAAATTGGATGGATTGGTAGAGGTGGGCCAGTTCCATGGCCAGCACCATGGTTAAGTTTTGTGTCTGACACCTCTCCACTATTATCTGTGGGGTATGAAGGGTATGGTGTATGACACTCCTGTAATGTCAGTGGAGGACCTTATTGCTTGAGTCCATGGAGCAATTGAAATTCTTCAAAGACAACCACACATATTGGGTCATGTGTGTGAGGCTCAGCACTGTCGATGTAGCCTGTGCAGTGATGTAGGACGTACACAGTTAGAAGCCCTATTTGTAAAGTAGACAGCTCAATGTGCTACTCAGGTTGGGTTTATTGACAAAATGTGGAACGCACGCTCATCTCACACTTCGATGTGCTACAGCGTCCAAACTGTGCATTTCTAGAAATGGATTCTCTCTTGAAAACCTGATGTATCCTAAATGCATATCCTTAAGAATGATTTGTGAAATTCTTTAACAAATGAGAGGACATCTAATATTTCAAAACAGTTTATATTTTATATGTCTAAAATATAATCTTATATACTTAAAAGATTCACATTTAAATTGTTTGTTGTTGGACCACATTATGGGGGTCATTTAAAAAGTTTGGTAAAAATCATGTTTTTATAATATTATATTCTCACGATTTAGATTGTGTCACACTTTTTTACACTCACCTTCACTAATTAAAGTTACATAAAACAGGAAACGTTTTCGAGGGCATTCGTCCTCATCGTCAGCGACCCCTCACCACACCAATAGAATTGAACATCTGGGAAAAAATACACATCGTCAAAAACAGCAACAACTTCATTAATTTTGAAATCCCGCCTGTAAGCAATGTGTTAAAACTTTGTGCCCCCAACACCAGATGGCAACAGGGTCAGAATTCGCAGGATGAGGAAGAAGAGGACGCAGGAGAAAGTGACCCTTAGTCACCCAGTCGCTGACGATGAGGACGAATGCCCTCGAAAACGTTCCTGTTTTATGTAACTTTAATTAGTGAAGGTGAGTATAAAAAAGTGTGACTCAATCTAAATCATGATGAATACTTCACTGTTAATAATGCTTCTGTTTTTAATCTTTAATTATATTCTCACTTTTAATTCTCACTTTTAATTCTCAATATAGTTTTCATTGATGTCTAAAGAGTTGGTCCAGCAAGTTTCCAATTTTTCATCCCATCAGAAAAATGGTATCCATAACTCAGCAAAATACTCTGAGGATGAGAATCGCCTCTTTATTTAATGAAAATTTCTTCCTACTAAGCCAGAATTTGTAGTTCAGATATTGGAAAAGTCATTTGGTACTGAATCTGAAAAACAGTTTGGATGAAGAATCAATTTGAAGCTGAAATCATCAATTTGTGCATAATACTGCCTTTGTGTGGGTGGAGCGTTGTACTGATGAAAGAACACTTTTTATATGCTAATCTTGGGACCAGTTTCACGGTTTAAGCTTAAGTTGAAGCTTTAGTAAGCTATGGATGCCACTTAAGAAGTGCCTAAGCTTTGCAAATTTAACAGTAGGCCGACCAGATTCGGCTTTACTGAGCTAAATAATTCCACGGAACAGTAAGTTGGTAATGACTGCGCATGTGCATTGAGTGAATTCCCATTGTTTGTTTATGTCAAAGCTGTTCCTGAAATAAGCTTTTGCAGGTTATCCAGCAACATAAAGTTAAAATGACCAAAAAATTGGAATAAAAATGTAGAACCTTACTTCTGAAGAAGTCAACATTCTCCTAGAAATTGTGAACCAACAGTAATAGAGTGCAGCAGTTAGGCAAATTACTATGGAGTAAAACCAAACGCTGGGAAACTCTGTGATACAAAGGGTGGATTAAAATGGTGTGAAACAATTTTAATATCTCTGCATGCTGTAAGTTTTGAGATGCCAGAAAAATCTCCAGTTGCAACTAGCACGCTTTCACTTACATATAACCTCAATGTTAAGAGAATCACTGTTTTTGACAATAGGGCTTTGTTACTGGAATATAAAGTAATACATTAAAATGTAGATGTGATGGCAAAGAGGGTGGCAATGTATACAATAAAAGTATGAAGTATAAACTTAAAATTAAGGGCATGCCACATTAAATTTTGTGTCTTACTAGTTGGTTTTATGCTGAATTGTATCATCAATAATTTCTGTTACCATCATTGCCAACTGTTTACTTAATCAAAATCTCTCGTAAAATTCTTGGTCATTCCATATGTGAAAATGGTTTGGACATATTCTAAATCATCTTCTATTGTGCATATGAACTAAAATAATTTGCATTTCATCACTAATATTGTCTTTTTCAGATAACACAGTGTCTCCTTAGTTTAAACCACAGCTCAGTACAGTTTAAGCCAAGCCAAGTATAAGCTCAGGTTTTCGCTTGAACTACACATGTAAAACTCTGTTGTAGCTTAAGCCTCAGCTTAGGTCTGATTCAAAGCTTAAACTGTGAAACCACCAGGCCTTATTCATTTATCTTTGAATTCTATTTCATATGATTAAACAGTGAAGCATATTAAGTCCCAGTTATGGTTCTATCTTTTTTGAAGTATATGTTGGGAAATCCCAAAAGCTATAGCCATCACCTTACCACCAGACAACACAGTCCTGCCCTTCTTTGGCATGCTCTCACCACCATTTTTCTATGTTCCTACTGTTGCTACTGTGTGCAATGGTGGAGCCAAGTTTCATCCACAGTCATGAATTGGTACAAGAGGTTCTACAGATTCTGATTAAACAATGCTAGATGCTGTGTTTAAATGTTCTTTCACTTGCATTTTTGGTCAGCAGTCAGCACTCAACGTGCACACAGCTTTTTCATTTCTAATTTTTCTGTGGAATAGTGTGCATTCATTCACATGAGATTTACAGTCTTAAAAACACTGTGATTTTTAAGTAACTGATATTAAACTACAAAGAGCAGGTGTTTTGACAATGTAAGTTCATCTAAACAACAAATAGATATAGCCTTTAAATATTTGGTGTTTAATTGAATACTGGCCTGCTGTTCTCAGAGTCCTGGTTGTCATGGAACTACCACATAGATCTCATATGCAGTAAATTGTCTTGTGTTGTATTTTTAATAGCAAATTTTAAAAAAGGACTTTGTTCAAGTAGCTTAAGTTTCTTTTTTCAGAACATGTTTAGGTATGGGCTAATTTTTGGGGATAGTAACTCACGAATATCTGAAGTGCTGACAATTAAAAAAAAAAAGGTTTGTGCAAATTTTATCAGAGGCACAGTAAATTGAACATGACTACCATTGTGTAAATAAGTATCATAAAATAATTTAAATAAAGCTTTTAAATGCACTTCCTAATAGAATATGTAACACGAGTCTCCGGGAATTCAAGAATAGATTGTATAAACAATACTGGAAAATCTTGATATACTATGCAGAAATTTGAAGAACTGAATAAGAATTACACGTAATGTATATTGTATGTTGTTAAACTGTATGTTATAATTTGGGAGGTTATATGTATTATATGTACTGCTGGAATTGTATACATATAGCATCTATTGACAAAGTCTATTGTGATATTTGTAATTACTTAATGACTGATAAATAAATTTAATTCCTGACTGGGCTCTATATTTTTCTTTGATGAAGGAGATTTTTTGGTATGTCTCAAATTTGGTGTTGAATATGAGTGTGCTTACATGGGTGCTCTGATTATTTCATTATCAGTTCACCACTTTCACAATCATAGCCAAATATCTAAATACAATGTCACAGTCATTCTGTAGAACACACTTATTGCCAACTTTTACGGTTTGTTCATTAAATGCACATGAGTGGAGGTGCTTTTAGGACTACAACAAAGAAGGAATTTTTATGGCTTTGTGGGCAGATTCAAAGCATTACAGATTTTCACTGTGGACTTGACAAAGCATTAAATTCTATTATATTATATTGTAATATTGATTGAAGTACCGCACTAATTGGTATATAGTACTGTAATAGGCCAGAACTTATCTCCGTGTCTATCCTTCATCAGTATCATAGTCCCCCTTCACTGGGCTACACTACTAGTGACCTCTAGTAAGTGATGAACAGTAAATGGGCGCAAACATTCAGTAATGGACAATGTTAATTGTAAAGTCAACTCCCTCACATAAATTAATTTTATTATTTGCATTATATGGCTGTGGGATGTAAGTTTCCCATTTTTTGTGACTGTTTGTTTATAGTTAATATTGTGAAGCATAAAATATGGACTAGAAATCTGTGTTTGCATAGGAAATGGTGTTCTTTGCTATTTAATATGTTTTTATTTGTAGTGTCAGAAAGAAACAATACCACCAGGTCTTCAAAAATCCTTATAAAAAGGAATTCCCATTTATTTTACATGTAATTTTTGTACATTTACTACACTTAACATTTTACGCATTCTAAGTTTATCATCATTGTAAAATTATTAACCTTTGGTGGATTTATGGTTTTCAATTTAAGGAAGCTGGCAAGTGTGCATATAAGGAGCACAACTATACAGTGTGGAAGGTAACCTATGATCATCCTTTTAAACTATGAAAGAGCACATTATTTTGAGTGTTTTTCCTTAATAAATTTCTTCCACAAAGCTTTGTGTTCTTGAGATAATTACTATTTTATTTTGCACATTACTGCAACACCAAATTCAACAGGTTAACTTTTAATTCTTCAGCTTCTGCTGCTGTAACAACGAACAAATAAATAGAAACTACACATGAGTATAACATAACCTAAATAACATACATAATATGAAACTAAGGAATCATTTGCAATATTACACGAATTATTAATAGGAACACTTATTTATAAGGTAAGTAGACACTTAGAAACCCAAAGTTACAAGATTATGCTTCCTTTCTTTGTGAATTATAAAACTCTGTGAATAATTAAAGCAAGACAAGAACAGAAAATAATGATGGCTTCTTTTTAATGTATAGAGAAATTGTTCAAAATATGCACTCCTCGCTAACACACATACTTAACAAAGTTTTCTCCAATTCTTCTGCACACTATGAAGTATGTTTGGGTTGTTTTCTATTTCTTCTGCTGCTTGAAGTATTCTTTCTTGCAACATTTCCACATCAGACACTTCTGTAATGTACACACAATTTTTCATATTGCCCCAAAGAAAAAAATTGATTGGATTTAGATCTGGCAATCATGGTAGCCACCTTATTGGTCCTCCTGAGCGATGGAGTGTTCTACAAGGTATTGTGCAGATGGCCACACACATCTCTACTTATATGCAGAGGTGCATTGTCATGTAATAGCCACATATAATTTCTTACTGCCAGGGGAACATCCTCAAGCAAAAGTGTTAACGTTTCTTGAAGAAACTGGAGATAGATGGCTCCTGTGAAAACCTGAGGAAGAATCCATGGACCAATTAATGTGTTGTGCCCAAACACTTGGAAGAAAATCTATGCTGATAGCTGTCTTGTCTTATTGTGTGTGGATTGTTGTAAGCCTAGATGTGTGCATTGTGGTAATTAATTATCAATTTCTGGTAAATGTTGCTTCTCAATTGAGAGCATTTTAAGGGGAAAGTCCCCTCATTGTTGAAAACCATTCGGAAAATGCTACCCTTGGCACATGATCTGCTTCAGAGAGATACTGATGCGCTGAGTATGATAACGGCATAGCTATTCTTCATTTAATGTTCTGAAAAAGTCCAGTGGGATGTGCCAACAGTGTGAGCAATACCATGGCTGCTGCTTCCAATTTCTTCTTTCACCAAGTGAAGGATTTCTTCTTGTGTAACATTTCTTTGACCAACTCCAACATGAGGAGATACACTTCCTGTATCTAGAATTCTTTCCCGTTATGTGGTGCTTGTCCATTTGGAAATCTTTCTCAATTAATTCTTACTGCAGGTGCCTCATTATGATGTGTTTCACTGTAAATGAGTAGCATTTCAGGATACTCGACACTAGTAAAGTGACCCATTTTGTAAGTGATAATATGGTGTTTAGAAAAAAATACTTAAGTGCAATAAACAGCAGCTGAAGTGCATTTCTTTCAATCTTACAATGTTGTCTTGTGGCTAATGATGTAGATTCAACTGAGACAAATGTTGAAAGCTTATAATAATAGTAAGAGTGAAAATTGTTTTAATTCAAAAATGTGTGTTTATGCAGAAAATATTTATCTTTCAATCTTCTCTAAATAATATTTGAAAAAGTATTAAGTTTCATAAACTGTTTATTTAAAATAGTTAATATTAAGGAATTTTTTCTATTTTCTCAACTACCACCATGACGACGACTACCACCGCCGCCGCCGCCACTACTACTACTTTAAAAATAGCAAAATTACACTAAGAGTTTTTGTTGTATTCATTACAAAGAATCATCCTGAAGATGATCATAGTCACCTTCCACCCTGTATGGCCTTGAACAGCAAAGTTACTTGATAAGAACAAATAACCACTAAAGGCTGGTTCACAACTGCCCGAGAATGGAAACGAAAATGGGAAGCAATACAACAGACCAGTAATGAGAATGGGAATCCATATCGATGATTATATCGATCATAAATTCAAAGTCAATTTTGCGCTTTGGGATTTCATTTGTTTTTAACTGACCAATGATATTTTTTCACCTACTTCCAATTTAGTCAACATAACACAGGAATTTCCACCAGTTTTTGTGTTCTTTGTAGCTTTTGCCATTGTTTTTGAGGTAATAGCCAGTTTTGAGTTGCATATAAACAAACTCCAAATGACCCTTTCACCAGAGAAACCAATGCTCATTGGATTTGTGGGTGTTAGGATGAGGTTAGGAAGCACATTTACTACTAATTTCTTCTAGTTTCATGTTTCCAGCTTGCGACTATAGAGAGCACTAGTGGCTGTGTCATGCCACGACCACCTAGAATAATCTCTAGAGTGAAGAGTCTAATATGGATCTAATATGCTGTGCCCGAGAACGAGAAAGTTAAAAAATGGGCAACTCTTCTTTCCCGTTCCTGGGGCCCTTCCCATCAATTGTGAATGCTCCCATTTGAATACATGTATTTCAATGTTCACGTTCTGGTTACCATTCTCATTGGTTGTGAACCAGCCTTAACAGTGAGGGTATCATAAACTAGAAATTATAAATCTTGTAAAGTTTATAATAAATGTAATAAATAACATTTAATTCTATTGATCAATGAATGCATAGTTCTACTGAACAATACTTGATATAGTATTAGATACCAGCAGATATGCATATTTTTATAAAAAATGCAGCAATCCTTTAACAACCAAACTTTTGCCATGAAAGGTTTAGTTAACAGTGACATAATTCAGAAAAATATCTATTGGTTGATGATCTTATAAACTATTGATTTAAAACAGCTTTTGCATTTATTTAGTTTGTGAAAAGGCTCATTCTGTTTTTACATCCTGAATACTGATTCAGAAGTTACTCCATATCAATCTTACTTCCTCAAGCACTCATTGAAATGTTACTGACAGTTGTTAAAGGTGTTTGCAGATGAATACATGTGTTTATTTAGCACTGAGGAAAATTCAATATCTTGAATTTATTTCAGGCAGAAGTTCCAAACTGTTGAATCTGAAGCATCAAAAAGTACGGAAGTTTTAAAAGATAAACTAGGGACAATCAAAGAAAAGATGCAGGAAGCAATCGAAGAAGCAAGCAAATCGGATATTGCCAAGAAAGCAGGTAATTTAGTTTGTATTGGGATCCTGAATTTTACACTCATATTTCTCCTAGTTTTCCTACCTTTTAGTAGAAAAGAATTTGAATTTGCCTTTATAAAGTTGCTTGCCTAAATATATGTAGTCCCAATACACACAACTCCAGGGTATTTGTGTAGTGGCTACCATCACTATTATACAGAGTGAGCCAAAAGACTCCGAACCGCCTGCACAGTGTTTTTCCTGTCTGCATCCTCAGCACTCATTGCCGTCTGCCGCTATCATAGAAAGGCGCGGATGAAACCATACAACATTTTTAAAACTACTTTTAAAGGCTTTACTTACCAACTTTACAAAAGGAGATGCTGAAACTGGCCACCATCGTTGTCCATACATTTTGGCACCTCTTTAGGAAACTATCAATCATTCGCTATAGTTGATGTTGAGAAATTTTCTGGCGGATATTTTGTTTTAATTCTTCCAAAGTGTGTGGGTTTGTCTTGTACACTTTATGTTTTCAGTTACCCCTGAGGGGTATTTTATGAACAATATTACCGGCTGTGCAGTGTTTTTCCATTGGGCGTATGGAAATATGATAAAAACATGATAACGCACTGCTGCTATAAACAAAGTCATACTGTTGTGGTTTTGCTTTGCAGTGTGAAGTGCAGTTTTGAGTTGACTGTGATGTGATGTGGTTCTGTTATTACAGGTTATTTATTATTTTGTCCTATACTTAGTTACAAAGTATATTATAGCTCGGTATATGTTTTCTACTGCACAGCATGTATTTATTTATGATTCGTATGTTCTAACTCGGTCAGCTCACCAAGTGAAAGTACGATTTGTAGAAAGGTTTCCAGGTGTAAAAGTTCCAGGCCGTACAACAATCCATGAATTTACAGTAATTTCAGGCCACAGGAAGTGTTCAGGCTAAGAAATCTAAAAGATGACATTCGGTTCTTACTGAAGAAACATTAGACGACATCAGTCATCGTTTGGAAAATTCCCCCCAAAAGTTCCATGATGGATAGTCTCTTAAAGAGGTGCCAAAAATGTATGGACAACAACGTTGGCCAGTTTCAGCATTTCCTTTCATAAAGTTAGTAAGTAAAGCCTTTAAAAGTAGTTTTAAAAATGTTGTATGGTTTCATCCGCGCCTTTCTATGATAGCAGCAGACGGCAATGAGCGCTGAGGATGCACACAGGAAAAACATCGCGCAGGCAGTTCGGAATCTTTTGGCTCACTCTGTATTACATATTTGTCCCTATTTATATTAAACCACTCTATTATTCTTCTAGTACTCCCGTTCTTTCATGCTTCGTCTTTACTGTTCTTGGCCATTTCTCTCTCACTTTACTTAGTTTCCCATGCTGTTTATATTTTTTTGACCTTTTATAGTTAAAATTTTCCTAATTAAAATTTCCCCATCTAAATTATTCCACTTTTGTTGCCATACTCTTTCTTTCCATGCCTTTGTTTGATTGCAGTATAATACACAATGAAAAGCTACACATTGGACATTTCAACAAACCTTTGTCATGTCTGAGACCTTTTAAATTTATGACTCCAATTCTTACCAACGCAAACCCTTTTCTACCAACTTTATCACAAATCTCTATATGATCTCTATTTAGTAGGAACGAAGTAAACCTCCTGCTTTGAGTGAGGACTCATACTTTTCTTACTTTTTAATGTAATTTTTACTCGCATTTTTTCAAATCTTTAAAAAAAACTTTCAACTTTCTATTCAGCAGAATGTTATAGTGCTTTAGTTCAGCATAATTTAAATTAACCCTTATATACACAAAAATAGATATATCTTTGTTGGAGAACATTGTAAATGATGAGTAATGAGGAGCATAACCCAAGTTCTTGGAACATTAATTTGAGGAACCTCAAAGATGTATTCCCACTCTGTGAAGTTGTGTTGCATTTAAGGGGATGATGGTGCAGCTGTTTGTATGGACTGCATTTCACTAAGATATTTTAGCTCTTTCCGCCTGCCCCACCCTCCATTTTCTTTTTGGGCCCTGTACCCCAACAGAATGAGTATCAACCATTAAGGGTAGGTTGTGTAATGTCCATAATTCCAAGTACTTCTTTCAAGGAGGTTTGGCTAAGACAAAGATTGTGGTGGAAATGTGTCAGAAGAATGTGTTAAATATGCCTTCAAATATGAAGTACAGTAGAATCTTGTTAGTACATTTTTGCAGGGACCCAAGGATTTGGATGTTATAGACGGGAAAATGTGTTAACGAAAATACAAAATCTGCAATTTAAGAATATATTTATGTAATAAAATCTAATAATACATCTTACCTCAAAAACGGATGTGAAATATAGACACTATTTACACTGGTTTGAAATACATATCTATAGTTGATTGCTTTGTTGGTTTTAATGCCAAGTTTACTGTCCATCTTGTTTAGTAAAGTCATTACATCGTCATCAACTTCGAAACTGCACACATGCCGCTTCACTATGTCCATTGCCTGCATCACTTCCGACACTAGAAACTGGCTCAGGATCTGGTTCATCAATACTTTCATCTCTCACTGATGCTTCTTCTTTCACTTGTTCTTCAAGTATTTCATCTATTGTCGCTGTTTCACACACTGAAATTTCATTGTCAATGTTTACGCATGTTTCAAAAGATACGCCAGCGTCGTCTACTATTTGGTGCCATTCTTCACTCTCGGAAAACTCATCTTCCTGCGTGATTGCATCACCAAGAGCCCGGCAAAAACCAGCTTTATTAAAATAGTTCCTAGTGGTATCTCGCATCACACAATCCCAAGCAGTTCTAATAAAATGCATGGCATCTAAGATGGTGATTTTTCTTGTCAATTTCAGTGCAGCCAACCTTCTCTGTACCAGCCTCTTTTGATACATATGCTTCATGCACCAAATTATATGCCTTGATCTAAAGGTTGTAGCTTACTCGTGCAGTTTGCTGGGAAGAAAATGACATTTATGTTTCTTAAATTTGAAACAGTTGGTGGATGAGTGGCACACTGATCAATAAAGAGTGCAATTTTCCTGCTTCTTATGCCCAGTCTTGCGTCCCATGCTCATAAGAAATTTTCAAAAGGCGGCAGAAGTTATTCAGGCTTTTATGTTGGAAGTGTACTTACATGGAAAAGATCGCACATTCTTAAAGTATCGCGGACTGCTTGCTTTTCCAATAACAGCGGTACCAATTTCCCTGTTCTGCTTTCGTTACAGCACAACAAAACTGTAATCATCTCCTTGTTAAGCTTCCTGCTGTGGCACTTAGTGACCTTAAAATCCAGGGTTTTGTCTGGCAAAAGATGGAAAAATAGTCCTGTTTCATCTGCATTATAAACATCGTCAGGGCTATAGTCTTTCAATATTGACGGGAGCATTGTATTTTTCCACATTTCTATATTTTCACACAGTATAGCATCATTATCTAGGGCAGCAGCCTCACCTCCCACACATCTGTAGACTAAAGCATGTCGATTCTTGAATCTTTTAATCCAGCCATTGGATGCTTTGAAATCATCCAGTCCCATCTTCTGTGCTAAATGTGTTGCCTGAGCTTGAACCACAGTACTGTCTATTGGCACATTTGAAGCTCTAGCTTGTGTAAACCACTTTAGCAGAACATCTTCTAATTCTGGAAACTGGCCAAGGCGATTACGTTTTCTTTTAGCATTTTTCCCTTCTTCAAAAACAGTTTCAATTAGTTTACGTTTGCTAACAATTATGTTTAAGGTTGATGGAGGAATGTTGAACTTCCGCACTATATCCACGCAATTTCATATTTGGATTGCGATCTACTTCTTCAAGGATTTTCAGTTTTTCACTGTTGGTTATTTGCTGCACTTTCTTTTTCTCCATTGTGAACAAAAATTTAAAATACAATTACATTTCATCAACACTCAACGGCAGAAACTAACCACGCCAAGCCATCACTAAACTAAAGCATTCTCTATCCCCCCACACAAATTGCATCACACAAATATGTACATACATGCATCCCATTGGCTGCCGGTTCCACCCCATCTGGTTTGACCAAAGTAGCGAATGAGGACGTAAAACTTCGAATGTAGTAAATCTACTCCCACTGGACCGACCAAGCATTGGCCAAAATAGCGAATGAAGGCATCAAACTTCGAACGTAGTAAGCAGGAGCGAGAAAACGTACTAAACAAACATTATTTATTGCATTTGGTGCCGGGACTTTTATAATTCAACGTAATATACAGGAAAACGTGTTAATGGGGAATGTGCTAACAAGATTCCACTGTATATTGCAAATTTTTTAAAGGAATGAAAAGCAATATGTACACAAATTCTGTATGCTTCTATATTTATGTCAAACTGATTTGAGTGCATGTGGCGTGCTTATTAGAGTGCATGTGGAGGAGATGACATTCAAAAGGTAATCATTGTTGGAAGCGATGGCTGACAGTTGAGGAGTTCTTAATGGTTTGTAACCTCTTTTAGTGCCCTTATAGTGTGCAGCCATTTTATGGTGAGGCCATGGACCATATGTATGCGTGCTCCACATAATGTCTATTATACTGGGTTTTTTCGTTCCGTAACTCCCAATTTTCTTACATTTGTCTATTGTGTGGGGATTGTTCCTATAAATCTTATTTTTCATGGTCCCCACAAATAGATTCACCAATTTCATCAATTTTTTCCTTCATTAGAACATCTTTTCTTAGATTTAGCGTTCAGCAATCCTGTTGTTCTAAACTTATTAACCAGATGTCTAACAGTTTCTCTAACTGGAATACCAGGAAATATGTTCTGAAATTGCCTACACACCTGTCTAGATCATTCGCTTTTATGTATGTATTGTACATAAAATTTTGTTGTACAAGTGTGAATTGTCGGCGGACATTGCAGTGGGCTAATAAGACATTAACACTCTTAAGCAAATAATACACAACACAGATGTCTTGAATAAACCTTCCCCTTTGAGATGCACAACTCTCTTTACAGGACAAACAACAGCAATGACTGAAGCACAGGTGATAAAGATAACCTTGAATACATCATGTGCCATCAGTTGTGCTTTGGAAAAGTACCAAGATCACTGCAGTATAGCCTATACATATGGCCAGTTTGTGGCCTCACCATAAAACAATCTCACGGTTTCTCGTCATGAAGATACTCAAGTACTCTGTGTCAGTGTACATATCTCATGAATCTGACTTCAGGGGTGGGATCTGCCAAGATTTAAAAACAGTCTCTTAATTTAAAGCATACATTGTTTTATTTCTCAAGGTCAGATAACCGAGGAACTTGGGAAGTCAGCTCGTGAAGCTGCAGAATCATTGTCTGAGCAGAGCCAGAAGTTGGGGAAAACTGGTGCATTCCAGACTGTAACGGAGACTGCGAAAATAGTTAAAAAGGAGTTAGATCAGGGTGGCATCCATGCATATGTTTATCAAGCACCGAAACACCTTCGGAAAAGAATTGAGGTGGAAGAAGTAGAGGATAAAGTCATTACCCCAAACACAGAGGCCATGGGAATGGAATTACATAAGGATTCCAGGTAAGGTGCATTTATATTTAATTATTTCTTAATTGCTTGTATCCAACCATAGCTGATACATAAGTCCATTGCTGTAGTTATACTTCTTAAAGAACGAATTGATAATTTTTATATTTCTAAAGTATATGCAAGGTCTGTAATAGTCCACAGTTTAGGTATAGATAATACGTTGTGTTCATAAAGTCATGCTGCAGCTTTGACAAGTCACTGAAAAGCAATGAAACAAAATATAAATGTAAAACCTTCACCAAATAAAAGGAAAACTCTCCAAGTTTCTGTAGTATGATGTGCAAGTATGTGTGCACACAGGTGAAGATGCAACACTACGAACTGTAGCAGCGGATCAGCTCACGTCATGCCAGTCAAGATGTGGACGGTACAGAGGAAAGTTCAGGGTGTTCTGTGGCTTGTCAAATTTGAATCTGTGACAGAGTGCAACATGAGTATCATTGCATGTTTAACGAAGTGCCACCACATAGGAATAACATCACTTGGTGGGATAAGCAATTTGTTGGACAAACCCTGTTCTGGTAGGCCATCGGTAAGTAACGAGTCTGTAGACACTATGTGGGAGAGCTACATAAGGAGCCCTAAAAGGTCTGTGCATTCATGTGCTTGACAATTACACCTGTGCAAGACTACAGTTCATAAGCTGTTAAAAATACGTCTATGTTTTTTGGGTTACAAGTTGCAGCTGTTGCACGCTAGAAAACCAGCGGATAGACTCAAATGATTTGCGCTTACTACAGATATGCTTCATGAGATCAATAATGATGAACAATTTCTGCAGAAGATTATGTTTAGTGATGAGGCGACATTCCATGCCTGCGGACATGTTCATCACCATAACATCTGCATATGGGCTGCTGAAAATCTTTGAGTAGGAACATAAAACTCCTAAAGTGAATGTGTGGTGTGGCCTGATGCATGACACAGTGATAGGCTCATTTTTCTTTGCGGAGTAAAGAGTGGTGGCAAAAAACTACCTTGTCATGTTGGAATTGTATGCAGTGTCACAATTTCCAGAAGGTGTCATCTTTCAACAAGACAGTGCTCCTCCATACTACGCCAGCATTATTCGTGAGTTTATGGATACAACATTCCCCCAGTGGTGGATAGGTAGGGCTTCTGGCAAGTCATGGCCACCATGATCCCCGGATCTGATGCCCTTAGACTTTTACTTGTGGGGTTATGTGAAGCAACATGTGTATAGTGAACGTATCAACGGCATTAATCATTTAAAACAGAAAGTGACAGACATTCACTTTGTTACACCAGATGTCCTTAAACCTGTGTGGGCAGAACTTGAATATCGTTTGGATGTGTGTAGGGCAAGAAATGAAAGCCATATCAAACTGCACTGAATAGGTATGAAACTTGGAGAGTTTTCCTTTAATTTGGTGTAGATTTCACATTTCTATCTTGTTTTGTTGATTTTCTGTGACCGGTCAAAAGTGCGCCATGACTTTATGGATACACTGTACATATTGAAGCTTATCAACCAAAGTTTGAAATAATAGAGACTGTAGAATATTTCTCTGTAAATTTATGGATGGACAGTCCAGCAGAATATGTTCTAAATTTTCTTCTGGTCAACCAATCTAACTGAAGGTTGTTTCATGATTTTCCTCAGTTGCTATGCTAATACTCGGTGGATAATTTGATCTGCAAATGTTCCTATCATCTCTTTCATCATTTCCTTCTTCTCACCACCATACCAGGCATTGGGTTGGTCACCCATCCTGGATACGCTATGATCCAGAGTTTGCTTGTTCCTCTACAGGCTACTGACCCAAGGCATTGGTTTGTAAATCCGTGGTAGTGTAAGTTAATTCCTGCAACAAGGAGGGTAATCAGTTGAAAAAGAAGTCATTTTCCTGATGTTAACCATATGGTTGTCCAATATTTTGAGAAGTCTGGATTTATGGGTGCTATTGCTTTATTTAGGAATATCAATCTTTTAGGTTGTGGGAATAAATTTATAGCTCTTTTTACAATTTTGTCTGCCATTTCATTGCCAGATGTACCACAATGGCTTGGAACCCATTGAAATATTATTGATTTTCCATGTTTATTTAATTCAAGCCATTTTTTTCTGTATTGGTACTATTTTATGTGAGTATGTTGTAGAGGCATATTGAATGATACTATGTATTGCTGCTAGAGAGTCATTGAAGATATAGATTAACAAATAAGGAGGTTGTTATGTGTACTGAAGAGCTGCTTCTATAGCCACCACTTCTGCATCCAAGCTAGAACATGAAGAACATAGAATAAAATAGCTTTCTTTAGTTTATATTTATATTTATTTGTGCTATTATTGGCAGCATACTGTTCTTGAATGTGAACAAACCAAAGTAATGAGAGGAAATTTAAGGATTGAAAAATGGACCAATCTACCAACAGAAATGATAGGGAAAAAGTTGTTGAATGGGAAATCAGTGAATGATATCAAGGAAATTGGTGCCTATTTAATAAACCTAAGAAGTAAATGGATGAGGAATGTAAATAAATTGGGGGAAGCAGAACTTCTATAAATTTAATTAAAATATAAATGGGTCACACATAAGTCTGCATAAAGTGATCATGGTAGTAGAATAGCCACAATGTTGAAGCTTTTTGCTGCCAGTCGGTGTCTCCAGATGTTGCCAAAACTTTGAAGCAGGTTTATCACTAGTGCCTCTTGCAGAGACTAGCAAAAGATGAGTGGAAGGGGTGGGTGTCAACAGTTTCAAGATCACCTTAATGAAATGGGACTTGTATTGTACCTTTTCAGTATTTACATTTGGAATGTCTTTCACTTGTGTCACATAAACTTGCACTCTGATCATGTATGTTGATAGTAACTCAAATAATTGGACAGTTTTTGTAGCGTAGAGTGTCTTGGCTTAGCACTCAACCATGCAAGTTCTGTGATTGGTGGTCACTTCTATCTCACTTGCAAAGAGCGCACAAAATGTCCCAGTGATAAACAGTGCTGCATTGCCACAGTACATGAAGCTGTTTATGAATTTGGAAACACATGCCATCCAAGGCTCAATTCTGCACCTTCCCTTTAAGACAAAGGGCTTGCTGAACTAATAATGACACCATTTATTTAAACTGACTGGTGGTAAAGGCTGAATAACTGAAGACCCATTATATGTATGTAATTATAGAATTGGATGGAAAAAGTATTTGTTAAATGATATATCAGTTGTATTGTTGTTGGTGTTATAAATTTATGCTAAGCTAATACATGGAATATTACAAAGCATTCAGCCCAGGCTCATATTCAATATACATGCTATAATTTCTATACAGTTTGTATTGGTTTCTTAAAAATTACCAAAGTATTAAAATCTACCATGCAGTTGTGTTCCTGCTACCTCTCTTTTAATAAACCAATTCCACTTTGCTTAAGAACTGTCCTACGTTTTTACCATCCTTTTCTGAAGATTTCAAATCAAAGCAATTTTTCTATCTAATTTAAACCATTTCTATTTATTAGCTCCTTACATTTACATACTGAGAACAGTATCTTCTCATTGTAATACCCATAGTTTTTAAAGACAGTGTGTTCTGTGTGATATCTTGAGCCTCAGGGTTAGTTTAGTAATCATATAGCTGTACATGACTGTTGGTTTTCTTTTTAAAATATAAATATATATATAATAAAATACATGTTATTTCATATATTTATTTTAATATTGTATATTAATTTTCTGGTGGTTTGTGAGCTTAGTACAAAGTTTTAACATATTTTATCCAGCTTTGTTAGCTTAGTCAATAGGTGGTGCCATATTAAGAGAGTGGAGGCCATATACGAGGGTGGTCTTAAAAGTTTCCAACCTAATAAAGATACAAGACATTTTTTCAGAAATTATTTTTTTTTTATTTTTCAACATAGTCTCCTTGTAACTCTACACACTTCTCCCAGCGATGCTCCCATCTCTGTAACCCGTCCAAATAGTATTCAGCATTTTTCTCTGCAAAATAATTGTTCACGAAGGTGATTGCCTCTTCATTCGACAAAAATCTCTGTCCTCCAAGCGCAATTTTCAGATGAGGGAACAAAAAGAAGTCGCTTGGGGCTAGATCTGGTGAGTAAGGCGGATGGTCATGCAGTTCAAATCGTAATTCGTGGATTTTCGCCATTGCAACTGCTGAGGTGTGAGACGGTGCGTTGTCTTGGTGAAACAGGATTTTCTTTTTCTGCAAATTTGGCTTTTTTTTCCCGCAAGTTCTGCCTTCATCTTGTCAAGTAATGATGCGTAGTATGCTCCTGTAATGGTTTTTCCTTTTTGAAGATAATCAATTAAAATAACTCCATGACTATCCCAAAAAACCGGTCGCCATCACTTTCCCAGCCGAAAAAACAATTTTTGCTTTTTTTGGAGCTGGTTCCCTCTTTGCAGTCCACTATTTGGACTGTATTTTTGTTTCGGACGTATAATGGTGTATCCAAGTTTCATCTACAGTAATTAATCGGCGCCAAAACTTGGATTTATTGTGCCTAAACTGCGTCAACAGCGTTGGAAATGTTCATTCGAACACGTTTTTGGTCGAACGTGAGCAAACGCAGCGCCCAACACGTGGACAGCTTTCTCATGTCTAAATGTTGATTTAATATGTGACAAACACGTTCTTTTGACATGTTCATAGCCTCTGCTATCTCTCTCACTTTAATTCGGCGGTCGTCTAGCACCATTTGGTGAACTTTGGCGATGTTTTCATTGGTAGTTGCAGTTTTTGGACGTCCCGAACGTTCGTCTCCCACGCTCTTACGGCCACATTTAAATTCAGTTACCCAAAATTTCACTGTGGTAAATGATGGTGCAGAGTCCCCATACACAGAATCCAACTCATCTTTGATTTGCGTAGGCGTATTGCCTTTCAAAAACAAATATTTAGCTCGATACTCAATTTTGTCCATTTTCGTAAAAACACTCACATCACCTCACTCAAACGACTGTTACGTAACAACTGAGGGTCCAAAATGGCTGAAACTATGGTGAGTAATTGTCAACAGATGAACAACGAAATTCACTAGCTTTTATTTACGAGTGCTGCCATCTTCATGTTGAGGTCGGAAACTTTTCAGACCACCCTCGTACATTTGCCTGTTTGAAGTTGAGATGGTCTTTTGATGGTTAGCAGTCATTAAGGAGAATTCCAATTCTGTTTCCATTCCAGTTGCAAGCTGATGAATTTGATTTTCATGCATGTTAACTTTCCAATGTTGATGTGCTTCATGTTTGGTATTTTTTGTGGCAAATGCTGTTTTGAAGTTTGTAGAGAAATTGAAATGCTTCATGAAAGTGTAATGTTTTTGTTCAAATGCTATTTCAGTTAGGGGAGGTAGGTGAATGAAATAAGTAAATGTGTATCCTTTTAGTAAAACACCAATTTCTCTTAAACTATTGCAGATAGGCTCACCAAATTTCATATGTTTGTATACTAATATCTGCTACATACACAATATAAATTTTGTTTAAATCCGATAAGTATCTTTCATGAATCAGCTGTTTTTAACCTGAGATTATATATATTTTTAATGGAATTTTGTGTTCCTTTTTTGTAGAAACTATCAATTATACAACTTAGAAATTTTCTACAGAGACTCTCAACAATATTTTATTTAATTTTATCTGTAATGAATCCAATGGTTTAATTACACCTTTCACAAAAAGTTATAATTCATGAAAAAATGCATATTTTTGTACTAATAATATTCACTAATGTCTGCATTATTCAAGATACACAGATGATTGTAGTTCAAAATAAGCAAGCATTATTTTTACATGTTCCTGCAAAGTTTCACTATGATTGGCCCACTGCTTTCCGAGAAAAAGTTATATAATGTGAAGAAAATGTACTTTTGAGTAAACTCAATATAAAATGTAGGCATGGTAGGCATTTAAAGGCTGCACTACCATATAAATAGCCATCCAAGGGTTTAAATATTATTGTAACCATTTAAACCCATAATCATTCTGTTCATCACGAATTGTATGGTTGTTTTCAAAAGTAAAAGAGAAATGGATGTTTTTGAGACTTCAGTTGCCTATCTCCCCTCAAAGGGAGGCATCGGTGAAATAGGGGCAAAAATGATGAAAAATCTGATTTTACGTTTTTTGCCTTAAAATTATGTTTATACTTTGTACTTTCAGAATCTATTGTAGGTTATGCCGCATCACCATTTAAAAGGCCATTACGTCATGATTTAAATGCCCATGTGCAGGTGGGCATGGCTCCTGAAATGCACTCATTACCCCATTGCAGCAAAATCGCATACAATTTTGAAGTTTAAGGGGACCTAGGAGAGATTTATTAGTCAAAATGGCCAACATTTTCAGTTTTTTGATGTATGCAAAAATAAACTTTTTATAATGTTAGTCAAATATTTAAATGTGTTTGATGGTGATAAAAACCTTTTTTAAGGGTTTGGCAGGCGTTTTTAAAAACCATGCACGGATATTTAAATGCCTGCCATGCCTATTTTTGTACAACTCAGCTTTAAAATGTTATATATAACATGGTATATTACACGATTAGTAAACCCTTTAAATATGGGGGCGCAAGCTCGACATCGGGATTTATGGCCATGCGGTCTGAGGCACGATAGGAGTAGCTAACCTATCAAACCAAGGATCGTAAGATCGAAACCCGGTAAAAAGCATATTCTGCATTCAATTGAAACTGTGGTAAAGGATGGGGAGGCCCCAACTAAAGCAAGCGGTGTGGCAGCATGGTTGGGTGCTGACGGGTTTCAATTGGATGCAGATATGCATTTTACACTTTTAAATTTAAAAAAAAAAAGCAGCTATCATATGCTCAGATGGCCAAACATGTTAAGGCATTGTGATGATATGGTTACGTTGCATAATCAGAGGTTCGCGTCCCAAAAAATTTTTTTTTATTTTTATTCTTACTCCGAGAAGAATTTACCTCACCTCGTTGGGTATCATTGAAGGATGTAGTGGTAGGCTTAAGGTTATGAAAAAAATCGGTATCAAAACTGGTCAAAATATGAAGACAGACCTAAGGGTTCTTATATAAAAAAGAACTAAACCTAACCTAGCCTATCCTCCCGTGAATCAGAAACCGGCTTATATAAAAAAAAAAACTAAACCTAACCTAACCTCCGTGAATCAATTCACGCAAGGTTAGCCTTAGTTTAGGTTTTTTTTATACAAGCTTCTGTCATGATATGTTTATATCTCAAATAATTTGTGACAAGGCTAAATACATTCAAATCAGCAAAGAAACAGTTAAAAGTATTAAAACTTAAAGAAGAGGAAGCTAAACAGTTATCTCAAAGACCTTCATATGGTTCAGGGGAATTCTAAAGCAATAAATATGTGTTGTTATACATTTAAAGCTTTAAAGTCATTTTTCTTCACTTTTTGTTTTTCTACATTTTTTAATGTTCAAACTGCTCCTTGCAATGCAGTTTGTAATAGATTTCTTTGAAATTTTGCACAAATGTTTTTAGATGACTGCTAAATAAAACTTGGTATTTTAAATGATCTATATGGAGCAGTTTAATTGTTATTGCATTTTTAATTTGAAAATTATTAATAATTTGGAAAAAAAAGGTAATATATGTATTCAATAATTTTTTTCTCCAAAACTATTTGACATATCTGAAAAAGAATACCAAGTTTTGTACACATAATCAAAAGAAACATACAGTCGGAGTTTAGTTTATTTACAACTAATAATGTTATGCATGTAGCATTTGTTATACTACACTAAAACTGTGGCAAAAAAAAACAGTAAATATTTTGTTTTTGCAAAACTATCTTAGATAGAAATGTGAAATTTAGTACATCTACTAGATACCCTTTGGCACAAATACATACAAAATTTCACATCATTATGACCAAAACTATGGATTTTAGCAATTTTCACAGATGCCTCCCCTTAATAAGAAAAACATTGGGTGATGCACATTTGTTCTAGGAAGTGAGTATAGGCCTTCGGGGCATAGCAGGATGCAGTTTAACTAACGGGTCCTATGGTTTGCATAAGTCTGATGGAGAGGCCTGTGACCCCTCCAAAAAAACCAAAGGAAAAAAAGCCGGAACATTTCCTCTAATTTAATGAGTTTTTGATTTCTGGTTTAGTCAGCCAAAGCATGTTTTTTTTTTTTTTTTTTTTTACTTTCTCTACTACGTATAATAAGTAGGGGAAGTATTGTATTCCACCCAAAAATTTGATACTGAGATTTCACCGGAAATACATGTTTTGAGATCCCCTGAATCCAAAAGAAGCATTTTTGGAAACGTGTGTGTGTGTGCGTGTGCGTCTGTGAACAGCATAACTCAGAAACGAACAGTCGGATAAACACCAAACTTGGTATTTAGGTTCAGTATCTTTCAGAGATGCAACACGAAGGTTTTCAAGAAAATCCCCCCACCCCAAATTATCCTTTACATGGAGCATTTTTCGAAAATTTTAATTTTCTCAAAAATGGCTCTAACGATTTTGATTAAAATATCATATGTTTGAGATATTTTCATGACAAATAAAATGTATATCTTGAATTTTCTGGGAATGTCTCCAAAAGTATTCTTCATTGTGAACGACTTTTGCATAACTGGTAAACCATAAGAGATAGACAAAATTTTACTATACAAAAAATGTAGATCGAGTTAAAATACCAATTTATGTTATACTTTTTTTTGTTGAGTGAACCATTTTCGAGATATTGCTTGTTATTCCCTTAAATTTTTCAATATTTATTTTCTCAAATGGGAATTCGTTATTCATTTTTTTGTCTTGGATATGCAAAGAGTATTAATCTGTGGCAAAGGGAATGGTGCTGCACCTAGCAACCAGCTATTAAGAGATATGTAGATGCTTAAAGGCTACTGTATTTCTATATTGCCCTTGTAATTACAAAACAAGGGGAACATAGTACACCTTAAGCGATAGTCATATATTTTTAGAACTGGTCACTATGTGTAAAATGTAATTCTCTTTGCATGTCAAAAGATCGTTTCTTCAAATGTTTATCTCGATTAATATGAAATATATGTAGAATAAGAGTTTGTAAAAATAGTTTGTACAAGAGTAGAGAAAGTCATGTGAGTGTAACACATCAGAATTTTTTTTAACGTTACATTTCATGTGATAAATGCATTGTGTACTTAATGGGATTTGAAAAGATGTAATAGGTTTGGAGTAATGAATCTAATAGTTGATAGAAGAAGTACACATTCACTCAGATATTCACTGTTGTAAGCCGTAAATGTTGTCGTGTTTGAAAACAAAAGTGTTTTTCTCCCCTCATGCCAAGCCAAAATCAATTTGTTGTATAATACAGTTGAATGCTATATCCACATCTTGCACATATCAATGCCTATACTGCCTAATTTGAAACCATTTCTAAGCAGATATTTATTATTAACAGAAATGTATAGAATAATGAAATTATATGCAATAACTCTGAATTTGAAAAAGTTGTTGCTATACACACCTACTTTATTTGTTGCATTTTTAGTATTTATTTACCAATGTAATTGTGAATCATTTAAATTTGTCTACTGAACGCAGAAAGGAGCTAAGCTTACAATTTATAAAAAAGAAAATATAACCTACTATCTGAAGGAGCAGTTTATTTCTGTGATAGCTCAGCAGGACTTTGTATAGGCTTTTAAAGTAATAACAACAAAGCTACGTGGTCTTACCATAAATATTTCACAAACTTTGGAGGGTGGTTTTACTTCCCCCCTCTGTTATCTGCTTATTCCTTAGTGGTGGTGAGTCATTGAGAGTTCAGCTGCAGAAGTGGAAACTTAGATTAGTTTACAAGGTAGAATGGGGGATTATGAAAACTGTGCAGCTGTGATAGCTTTGCACAAGGTAGGCAAATTCCCAGGTGAGATTTTCAAAATTCTCTAGAAACTGAAAATAAGCAGAAAGTTGAGGAACTGCATTGGCCAGTGTTTGAGACTGGAACAGTGAAAGGCCGCCACAGGCAAGGAAGACCATGCACTATGCTTACTCCAGACTTGGTGAAAACAGTGGCAACACGTGCAAATAAATCCAGTAAAATACATTCAGTGATGCCCCATGAGTGAACATTTTAAAATGTGTATGCTTCATACTTAGAGCAATATACAGTGACCTGGGAGTGTGCTTACAAACAACGGAAGAGACATCTCGCCACAGGTGAGCTGAAGCACCAGAGGGTCTTAAAATCAAAATTATTACTTCACTACTATGCAGCAAATGGTCATTGAAGAACCCTTTTCACTGATGCAAGTATTTTCGTATTGAGACCTTCAGTACCCAAAATAATCAGGTGCTCTACAAAACCAAAGTATCCAACGATCCAGAGTGGCCATCATCCAGCATCTGTTCTCCTATGGTAAGGTACAAAGTTACCACAGAACTCCATTTCTGTTGGAAAAACATCAGCCAAAATGTACCAGAGACCATACTGAAGAGACTGGTGAAGATCCCCGTCCATGGACAAAACTGGAGCTTTCAGCAGGATTCAACACATAAAGCTTGGACAACCCAGGTGTGATTTGAGACCATTGAGTGGTATAAATAAAATGAGCAAATGGCTTATATCTCACAAATTCCAAGCAGTTGCTGGACTTAAGATGAATAAAAATTTTCTCTTCAACCTCCTCCCAAGCAACTGCTTGCTGACCTTGATTACTAAGCAATTGCTCAGAATGTGGTATAAATAAAAACAAGTTGTCCTCACTTTTAGTAACCTGCTGCTTGCTATTCTTTGAAGTACCTCTGTAGGTGACTGAGCTTGCTCAACTGCAGTTTAGTACCATTTTGGAGTTCATGATGGTAGTTCCTGAGCGAGAAATAAACAGTTATGCTGTTTTAAAAGAGAAAGTGTAGACTGATTTGTGCAACATTTTCTTCTAGAGGCAAATTAAGCACAGTATATCATTTGGTAAGTGACAGGTTCTTAATAGTATGAAATTAAGGAGATCAGTGATTGAATTTAAAAAGGGATGAACATTATGCATTGAAAGCCTAGCAAATTTCAATTTCTAGTTCATTGAAAAATCTTTAATTTCATTTCTGTTATTTAAAAATCTGTATCTCTTATTAGGTTTATTAAATGTGAGTATGCTTAACTTGAATAAGTATATGAATATTTAAGCTGCAAAGATTTCAATCAGTACTGACAGGAGATTAGGCATGTGTGTTTACTCAGATGATGTGCCATGGTGAAGATCACCAAGCAACTGTTTGATATACTGATAAGCAATAGCTTGGCAAATAGTGGAATTTTTTATTTATACCAAACCATGACCTGCTGCTTGATTCTCAACTTGCTGTTTTTATTTATATCACCCAATGTTCATGACTTTATTTCAACTCAGATTGGTTTTTCAGACCAGACCTAAAAGCTCTGGACTACAAATTGTGGTCCACACTTCAGGAGATGGCTTGCAAGAAGGGACTCTAAATATTGAAAGTCTGAAGTGTTCTCTTTAGAAGGCAGCAGCAGATTTCTTGATGGAAATGTTTTGTAATTCAGTAGATTATTGGCCACAAAGAACTGTGTGCATACCAGATGTGGTCATTTTGAATAGTTATGTATGATTTCAATTACACATAATTTAACTAATATTATTAGGATATTAAATTATCTCAAAGCATTTTGTGTAACGTTGACAGTATTTAAGGCGAAACAAGGTACATTAGGGTGACTGGGGTACTCAGCAATTTTATTTATTTGTTTTTTCTTTCCAATAAGTTTGTAAATAACAGAAATATAGTATTTTTTCTTTGATAGTGTTGATTCCATGATCAGAAAAAATGTTCTTGTGCTAAATAAGTTCTGGCTACAACAATATCCATTGTATTCATATTTAGCTCTAAAAATATCAACAGCAAATTATAAGCCATGAACAAAATCATAAGCATACATATCCTTTATACGCATATCATTTTTGTCACAAAATCTAACTTTACATTTAAAATTCAGAAGCTTGATATATTATATTTAAAATTGCACCTTCTAATGCCTCTAATATTATTGATATCAGAAATGTCTATTGAGTGAGTTATAAATCTTAATTAGCAATTTTAATTATTAATTTTTTGCAGGTTCTACCAAAGCTGGCAAAACTTTAAAGAAAATAATCCATATGTCAATAAAGTGTTGGACTGGAAGATCAAATATGATGAAAGTGATAATCCTGTAATCCGTGCTTCAAGGCTTCTGACAGATAAAGTAACTGACATTATGGGTGGCCTTTTCCAGAAAACTGAACTATCGGAGACATTAACAGAAATTTGTAAACTTGACCCTAACTTTGACAAAGCCAGATTCTTGCAAGATTGTGAAAGAGATATTATACCTAATATATTAGAAGCTATGGTGCGAGGTGACTTGGAAATTTTACGAGACTGGTGTCACGATGCTCCCTATAATTTGCTTGCCAAACCATTGAAACAAATACAAGCTTTAGGGTATAAGTTAGATTCAAAGGTTTTAGACATAGACCATGTTGATTTGGCAATGGGGAAAGTCATGGAGCAAGGCCCAGTACTCATAGTGACTTTCACCACACAACAAATACAGTGTGTGCGGGATACCAAGAACAATGTTGTCGAGGGTGATCCAGAGAAAGTGCTTAGGGTAAATTATGTTTGGGTTCTCTGTAGGGATCAATTAGAACTCAACCCCAAAGCAGCATGGAGACTTTTAGATCTTTCAGCAAATAGCACAGAACAGTTTGTATAAAAGCTTTAAGATTTTAGGAAAACAATTGCTGTACAAACACGAAAATTATGAGGTGTAATACATGCTGTAAATATATATAACTTAATTTGTCTAAATATACTAAGTCATTTTTATTTTGTGCACTTTTTGCTGCTTTTTTATTTGAGTATCATTAATGTAGGTAAAATGAAAATAAATAATTAGAATGCTGCTTTTTTTTAGCAAACATATTATTTTTATGTATTCTTTTTTCAGAGACTTTTGAGACAGTGAATAGGGGAAGGTTGAAAGCTGGTTGCTCGTGCAAAGGTCGGATTTGTGTCATGGCTCCTTGTGATAGCTACTGCACTGGCTGTGCCATGGTCTTATCTCCCCCTTCCTCTGTCTCAAAAGATTCTGAACAGAGAATATTTGTGAAGATTGCCTGGAAACAGTTGAGTGACAGTCTGTCCATGGTGCTTCACTACTAAACTGTTCTTAAACCACCACCTCTTCCTCCTTCTACTCCACTACACTTACAAGAAAAGTGTTTCCAGAGAGGGATTCAGAATTATCCTCTTATTTAAATAATATATTAGGCTTTCACAGCCAGTGTCAATAGAACGAAAAGAGTTTTCCGGGCTCTATGTTTGTGGTGAACTGGGCTGCCTCCCCTTCACATAGTGATAATTTCAATAGAAAGAGAGAAGCACAGAAACATATGACATGGTTTCCAGCATAAAAGATGAAACTAAAGCATTCACCCAAATCAATGAGAACCAGCCTTCCACTAGCAACTTCCAAGCATAGCAGCTTAGGTCCAACACTCCCGCTGAAGCAAGTCAATCCGCTTTCAAGTCTACCAACCATACTGCTATAAATAGTGTTGCTCACCCATCCATTGAACCAGTCGCTGTCAAAATGAGATGGAAACATCTAGCACATCACCAAAGATGTCTGTTGCAGACAAAACGTCTGAAAAAATGAAGGAAAGGAAGTTCGCAGTGAACCACAGCCAGAACCCATAATTTTTTTTTTTTTCATTTATAAGTCACTATTCTTTGCCCATATTGTAAGCAGACCTGCAGTAATAAGACGACATTACCAGGAGAAGCATTCATGGATCACTCACTGTCCAAGGTGAAGGAATATCTCATGCTCTCTTAGAGTTTAGTATTCTGAGCAAAATATGATGAATAGAGAAATATGTATTAGTTATTGTTGCTTGGACATAATCAAATAATTATGCTTGTATCTATTATCACATAATTTATCATTACACAAATGTATAGGAGTAAATTGGCTTTATAATGTGTGGTACATGAAAATGAAGTTTTTGACCAATGTGTATATAGAACTGCATCCATGACAACTTAGATTCACACAATATTGAATGTGCCAAAATGATGCAAATTGCAGAAATTTAAAAAATATGCAAGTGTAAGATAAAGAGGGGCAGGTAAGGACTGCCCAATGCACCTGTGCCATTGATTGATTTGCTGTGGTTCTCCTTTGATAATTAGTCTGTTAGAATCCTAGTATCCTTATTAAAGAGTGCCTTAGCTGAGACTTGTTTAAGCTTTTACGGTTGCACAAAATGTTTCAAGCATTGAAACCTTATGGTGGATTTCTAATGATTCAGTCACATAACAGATGCTGTTTCATTTGCCTTTTTTTTTTTGCATTCTCTATAAGTTGAATCAACCTGTTTCTTTCTTAAGCGTGTGTCCATTAAATTTGCAGTGTCTTGTAATGTAAATATTCCAAGTGAGTGTAGTTTGGTCTTGACTCTATTACCAACATTAAATAAGGCCTTTGAGTATCTATGGACACCAGTTTAAAGTGCCTGTATTACGTGTCTTTGAAGTCCATCCTTCTAGAATCCCTCAAACTCAAGACAGTCCAAGTTGGGATTCAATACCAATAAGTAGAGTTACAGCTCCTTTGTTTTTCCAAGTCTCAGCCCTTTCACTGCCAGTCATTCCCTCATCTCTTGCCACACCAGTGACACTGAATTGTCTTCAGCCAGTTTGATGAGCGACTTAGCATTCCCAGGTCAGTTTAGATTTGGCTTATTTTGCCTCAAGACCTCCAAGCGCTGCTTGACTGCTTATGAGCCCTTACGTATACTCTACCATGTGCTAACCAATATGGCATGCATATCAGTTTGGACAATAGTGTGCTTCCAAGACTAAAGAAATAGTCTTTCCTGATGTCCATATGTGCCAGCCCCTGTCTCTTGATTAGTATTGATCTGTCTGTGCACCACTTTGATCCGTGATGTACCATAGAAGTTTTTCTGTGTTCAGGAAATGAAGCAGAAGTGTGTTTCACTTGTTTACCAAGTTATTCTGTCTGAGATCATTGCCAGGTAGTCTTCCACTTAATGATCCCTTGAAAATTAAGGTGGCCATTGCATATAGGATACAATTTCTCAACACAATTACACCTGAGTTTGTAATAGCCTGCTCTCGTCTCAGCCTCTATCCAGTGATGCAAGGGAGGAAGACCTAACAGAAGTTCCATAGGAGTAATAATCCTAATATACCTGTCAATCCAACAAAGGCTATTCTGTGCAACCTGTTAGTTGGGACCTACATGTCTAAAATTTTATCCTAGGCCACCAGATAAAGGCCGTATAGGAAATGGTGGCTCTGTATCCAATATGTTGTGACAAAGGCGCCTCCTCCCACTAGGGTGAATGGCAGACTGCGCCCGAGACATTTGGTTGCTTGATTAGAGGGAAGAGAGGAGCGCTCTGCCCCGGCGTAAATCCCAGATCATGATGCGAGGCATTTCTGAATGCTTATTTCCTCCGCCTCCCGACTATATATCGGAGAGTGTGCTCGCGACATTTGCGAGTATTTTGTTGGTGCGACACAAAGTGCTGGTTACTCAGTGTTCTGTGAGTGAGCTGATTATTGTGACGTATAGTGAATGCTGCTCAGTTTGCGAAAGAAGCGAAGTCCTGTGTTCGATGTTCCAATAAGTGAAGCGGAAGAAAGAAAGGCTGCTTCGCGTGCGTTTCATTACACCCCTATGCAGCAAAAAAAGAAAGAAGTGACGATGAAAACTGAACAAAGTCACCGAAAGAGAGGAGTCCTATGTTCGACACTTAGTGAGCGATCGGAAGAGATTGCGCGTTGTCGGTTGCAACGCTATGTCTAAGAGAAAAAAAGTGAATAAATATGACAACAGGCACTTAAAGTTAAGTTCTATAGGTCACAGTATTTAAGTGAGAATTATTGTTGATTTAAATTGTGTAAAAGCTTTTTCTCAAATTATAGGATTACCTAAGCTACATTGATGAAGATAAGTTATTTAATAAGACCAGTAATATAGGTAACCATTATTAGCTTTGTTTCTGCTAATATGATCAGTAGCCTTTACTAACATAATTCGTTACTGTTTCTATCCAATACAATCACGGTATTTGCTCATCAAATCACTAGTGCTGAGACATTTGCTCCATTTTTAAATAGCTGTTGTATCGTACATCTACAAGTTCAAGGAATATGGCGACCGTATGATGAGTTTTACCCGATTATGGTTGAAGATGAGGAATGATGATCTTATGGACTTTAGAAAGTGGATCTAACTCTGACGGAGTAGAATGTAAACGTAATGGATCGAACTTCAACGGGTTGGTTCTCAATGAGCTTCCAGATCTATAAAGCGGAGTGGTTGCTTCTCGCTTCGAAAGAGGTAAGCTTCGCTTCAAAACGATTCCGACTCCTACTATTCATCTAATCACTAGCCGGTTATCGTGTAGATGATGGGTTAAACTCATTTCTTTATCGGAACTGCTTCCACTACTCCCATTCCGCACTCGAAACATAGTTCCAGTTCCGTTAGAAGTTCCTTCCATTCACGGAGTAGTTCTTTTCTTCAGTCCGGTGTTCTCCCAGAACGACTTCCTGCACGCCTACTCCATAAAAATGGAATACATGCAATTCTAATACTAGCACTGAAGCATGTGCATGCTTGTAAAACATTGTTTTATTGCGTGTTAAACGTTTAATTTATAAACAGCACATTGTATTGTGATCATTGCACTAAATGTGATTTTAACGAATATAAAACATTCTTGTGGGAAGTGAGCCTAAGTATGCTCGTAACCTCTCGGAAATACTTTTTATTTTACCATAAAATGGAAGGATTTGAGATTTTATAGAAAATAATGACATATTGTGATTTTGTTTTATTTGCCGTTCCTATCTACAACTCTACAAATTACTGATTTCATTATAAAACTGCCGAAATTTAAAAGTCTAAGCCTCCTTTATGTCGTTAGTGGATGGCAGAATTTCATAGCTTCACTATCGATGGAAGTATTGCAACTAAATGATAAGTTACAGATCAAGCATATTTCTGAACTTAAATAATTGTCCCATCACATTACTTTTCTGTTTTGTAATTGAGAGGTGCCGAGTATGTTTAATACAAAAGAACAAGAGCTTTTTTACATTTGGAGCAAAAGATAAGGCATGGCCAAGGAAATAATAATAATAATACTAATAATAAATAAGTTAATACTATTGGGCTGTATTCCATTTAATTTCGTAAACTAATTCAGGTGCTACGTTGATCTGCATTCCATTTAATCCTGAAAACTGTTGTAATCGCGTAACTTAGATTTATTTCAAAATTGCATTTTTAGATGGCTATATTTATTTATTCCTTATTCTTCTGATTGTTGGTGCGGATAAAAATCCCGCCTCTCTCAGCATGAGAAAACTACTCTCCGTCAAGATGATAAAGCGCCAACGAGCAAATCGTCAGACATTAACCCAATCCACTATATCTGGAAAACAACCGCAGTTTTATTACGATATGTGCAGTACTTTTGCAAACGCTAATACTTATCCCTTGGAAAATGCTTTTTTTTTTTTAAAGAAAAACTTAATGGTCAACCTACTGCACATCAGAACCTATGTAATATGCACCAAGCAAGAGCTACTTTGATCAACTATATCAGTTAACACTTAAGAAATTGGCACAGTAAAATGCTACATTGAAATCCTTTAGAAAAACACTGTGATCAACTTGTACAGAATCGGCTTTATGCAACAGCTTCCTTGATCCAACTATATTCAGTTAACACTTAAGGAAATTTGCGATGATATTCTGAAATTTGTTTAATTTATTATGATCGATCAGCATTACATGCTTAACAGATATCTGTGAATAATAGAATAAAAATAAATTATTATTAACACTTAAGGAAGACCAAAGTGACTCCTTTTAAGTGTGGAATATGGATAAAATACTACACAATGATTAAAAGTGATACTCGGAAGAGAAAAATAGTGTAGTCAGTGATCGGAGTCATCGAGGTTACTGAGTAGAAGATGCTGTGGTCAACGTCTCTTCAGAGGTGTGGGCTGGTTGGTGCATACGCCTACGTTAAGCGTCACAGCTCCCGGAGCTTAAGACATGTGTAAGAAGAAGCGAGAGGTGATCTAAACTGGTGAAGAGGAAGGAGACGGAGTTTTTGATGTAGCTGCAGGTTCCTGACAAACCGAGGAGCATTGGTAATGATCCTCAGGAATCTGTTTTATTTGGAGCACTTGTAAAGTGTGGAGGTGAATGTTTCTGGCAGTGCTTCAGACCTAGGAAGCATATGCAAGTATGGGTCAAACAAGCTATTTGTAAAGTAGAAGAGAGCATTCAAGACAAGAGGTGTGTGTTTATGGAACGTGGATAGAATTTAGAAAGTCTTCCGGATGCTAATGAAGTGAGGCGATCGACATGGGCACGCCAAGTGAGTTTAGTATTCAGCATTACTCCAAAATACTTTACAGAAGTTGTATAAGGTAGCCAGAGGATTTTTTTGTATGAATCGATGTTAAGAAGTGTTCTCCAAGCGTGAAACTACTCTGTGAGACGATTAAGAGAAGTTTGAATTGTGCGAATAACCTCAGGGAGATCTGCGTGTGAATATAAAAAAACAGTATCGTTGGCGTATAAACCTATGGAAATGGAGGCAAAAATCAGGAAGATCGTAGGTGTAGAAGCTGAACAAGATCGGAGCCAGTATCGAGCCCTATTTAACTCCTGCTTTAATAGAGCGCCGAGGCGACTGAGTACCACCAATACGAACAACAAAGGTGCATTATGATAGAAAACTGAAGATGCTAGTGAGTAGATATTGAAAAAGTCCGATACGATAGAGTTTGAGGATTAAGCGATCGTGCCATACTTTATCTAAGGACTGTGCCCACGTCTAGGAACAGGGCTCTTGGTTACTGACGATTTTCAAAACCAAGAACAATTGTTTGAATTAAACGTAACAGCAGATTCGAAGTATTTTGCTTAGAACGAAACTCGAAGTCTGGAATTATGTTGTTCTGAGAAACATATTTAAGGAGACGTCGAAGGATTACCTTTTCAGGGCGTTTGAATAACGTCGGTAATAACATAATTGGACGACAGCTGCCATGAAGATATTTTTGGCTTGTTTGGTTTATGGAATACTATGATGGGAGTAAACTTTCAGTTGTGTAGAAAGTAACCAAGTCTTAAACAAGCATTCAGGATGGAAGTGTTTTACTTGTCAGGATTTTGAGACTACATTAGGTAGCAGATCGTGTCCTGGAGGTTTTTTAAGGGGAAAACATCAAATCAAATACCGAAATTTACACGGGATCGTGAAGGAGATTGGTGTGGAGCAGTGCGTTGGTGTCGAAAAGCATGAAGTTTTTGCTCAACGTCTCGAACAGTAGCATCAAATAAAAGTGGATTTGGAGTGAATGTCTGTTCAAATTGGGAACCAAAATGTTACATTTATCTTTAGCTTCTGTAAGTGCACCATCACCAGTAGAAAGAGCTGCTATGAGGGTTGGCTCACAAAGAAGTCGTCTCGTAGCATCACATTGAGTGTGATAATGGGGTGAAATGCTTGCTAGCTGACGTTGATAGGTGTCAAGACGATAGCGCTTGAGTTCAGCTTTCACGAGACGTGTTAATCCATTAAGTTCTCTACGCAGCTAAGGGCGTACTTCCTGTTGCCATTACCGACAAACGCACTTCTTTACACGAATAAGACGTAGGATGGCAGCCACCAAGGAAGGGGCTAACGGCGCCGCTTTGAATAACTAGTATAAATGCGTACAGTTACTTATTTCTGTGAATCCGAATATTAAGAATATCGGGAGCGGATTGCTGGGAAAGTAAGTAGGATCCGTAGGAGCTAAAACGGATAATCCACATGTACACAATACAGTGTAGAGACACCATGAGGAGTGCTTACAGTTAAGATCTCAAAGTAGAAGAGTGTTGCTATCGGCCGGAAAGAACAATGAAAGATAGTCACTGGTTAGGACACTTGTAGGCGATGATAATAGTGAGACCAATTCCATCAAATGTAGGGAATTTGATTCCCGCCACTCCAAGGTCAGGGAAACCTGATAAAAATATGGCATGATGAATAAAATTATGCCGGATTAGAATAGCCACATCTCCAGATGCTTTTGTAGCTGCTTGATCTTGGCGATATTGTAACCAGGAAGGGCAAATGTTTCATTCGGAAGCAGACGAGTTTCACTGATACAAGTGACGTTGATGTTATGCGTTGGAAAATGCTAATAAATGAAGCGTGCTTAATGCGAATGCCATTAGAATTCCAGCTAAGGATAGCGAGTCGTTTAAGCGTGAGAAGCTCACGTGCTGCCATTTTGAAGCACGGAAGAAAGAAGAAAACGAATGAACTTATTATTTGTGACAGAAATGGAGAAAGAATGGGACGGAGAAACGAGAAATATTGTGCCAAGAAATCAGCAAAGAAGATGTGGAGGGGTATGTGTTTCATTCTGAGGGTGTATGGGAAGAGGAGAAGAATAAGAGGCCGAAGACTTCACTACATGGGAGTGGAGACCCTGAGTCGTGTACGAGATGTATTCTGCTGTGAGGACTGCTGTTGACGGTGTTATGTTTGTTGCCGCCGTAGTTGTGATTGCGGTAGTCGGTTTTGAAGTTATGGATCTTACCGCTGAGATCGCTGTGAGATGTATTGTTTGAGTTTCACATAGTAATGATACCCCGAAAAATTGCAACATGATTATGTCCGCAGTTCACATATTAGCTGGGAGTGGTGGATGGTTTGCTGCACTTGGAGAAGTGGTGATCGCCGAGACACCACACACAGCGGAGGACCAGCTGACAGTATTTCTTAGTGTATCCACAATGCTGACGAGTGCACTGAAGCAATTCTGAATTATGTCATCGATGTTCAACTTTTACAGCACTGTACAGCAACCGTGTAAGATTGAGAATAGCTCTACCCTCATCATTGTTGGCAAGTTCAATAGCACAGATAGACCCTCATCATTGCTGGCAAGTTCAACAGCACAGATAGGAATGGGTTGCTTATTTCTTCCTAGAAGACGTGTAACCTGTTTTACTGGATACTTTAATGAAAAGGGTTTGTCATAGATTTCTTGATCGCTGAGAGAACACTGGAGATTACGAATGATCACAGAGAAACGTTTATCAGCAGGGTTTCTAAAATATAATATTCTTGGTTAATGGAATTAAAGTAGGCTGTAATGCAGCGAAAGTCGGCTGACGTAGTTGGATAAACTTTTAAAAGCTCCTCAGAGTTCTGTGTGAAAATTAAAGAGAACCCACTTGTTTATATCCTGCAGAAACAACTGATAATTTTATACATTGCGTATGCAGATGGGTGGAATTTTCTCTTTGAGTGCGGTAGCAGACTCAAAAGTTTCCTAATCATAATCATTGTCATCATATAGTGGATGGAAACGGTTAGTTGTTGGAATAGAGTATGCACATCGTAAACCACTAGGTTGTTGTGAGGGCGCTGATATACAAAGGCGTTTGTTTTTACTCCCGGAATGAGAGGTCGGGGAACGTTGGTGTCGTATCTTGGCCTGTTAGAGCTGACAAAATCTACCATGCCGGCATCATCTTCCTGTTCACTATTGTCAATGGAATTAGATGGATATGATAACTGTAATTGAGCAGGGCGGAGTATTGGTTTACTTACAGGAGTATCAGCAGAGCTGTTTGAAGAAACTTGCTGCAACGTATGTGATGACTGTTGAGGTATGTAATATTGAGCGGCTGACAGTATATTATGTGAGTTAGAATTGGAATCATCTTCTAATGTGGTTTCGTTGTATACCACGTTACGTGTAGTGTCTATGTTGGCGAGTATCTTCCAGCTGTAGAGCCATCATAGATGTGTTAAAAAAGTTGAATACACACGATAAACAAAACTGAAATTAGTCACACAACTTTCACAATACGCAAGCACAAACACGGAGAATCGCGCAATGCGGGATAAGGCAGAGATTAATGAACGTACACCAATGAAATAGAGTCTATACAGTATGCATTTTTAATCGTGTCAAATATCTCAGGGACGCCTCCATTATAAAAACAGTACAAAAAGGTTCATATGAACATCGATCTGAAAATCGTTTGTTAGTTATTAAAGGAATTACCCCTTCGTTGACACAAATAATAATTAATTGAATTGCTGTCAGCTGATAGGTTTTTGATGGTGGTTTGTTGTAGAGCACAGAAGGCAGAAGAAAATGTGATCTTTGACTGAACAGGCCGATATGCACTTGATTTATGACCCTGCAGATGGGAATGCAACACGAGCACGTGAACTTTATGTAGAAAGGTACCCTGATAGGCAGTTATCTTGTTCGCGAACATTCTCACGAATTCACTAACGCGAGAGAGAGAGAGAGAGAGAGAGAGAGAGAGAGAGACTCATTTGAGAGAAGTGTTTCGGATGTTGGGAGATCAAGAGAGGTACGAAGTATTGGTCGTGAGGAACGGATTCCTCGTGATGCGGGCGTAAAAACCTATCAAATAGCACAAGACGCACTGCAGTAAGGGAAGGTGTTAGTCACATGACTGTCTAGAGAATTTTGCATGAAACTCTTCTGTACCCGTATCTCCTTCAGCGGGTAAAAGTATTAATTTGTCGGACTTCGTGTCAAGAAGAACTTTTGCCTACAAGTTGTAGAATTTTGCTATGTTCATGAATTTCTTAGCATGGACCTTCTTCACTGATGAGACTGAGTTTACACACAACAGTGTCTTCAATTTTCATAATACTCGCAGCGGGACCTATGAAAACCCTCATGAAGTAAATCAGGACAGACTCAACAGGGGTTCTGCCTAAACGTTTGGGGTGGAATCATGCATGATCATCTTACTGGTCTCTGTTACTTTCCTCCGCGCCTGAATGCAGAGACGTATCTATAGTTTATCAGAAATGAGTTACATTATTTAATTGATGACGTCACCTGCACGTCATCCAACGAATGTAGTATTTATACGATGGTGTGCCAGCTCTTTCATTCGGATAGTACGTAATTTCTTGAATGATAAATTTCCGCATAGACGGATTGATCGAGGGGACTTCATTGCATGGCCTACTCCTACTTTGGTGTTCTGTGGCCTACTCGATCTCCTGATTTGAATTCAATGGATTTCTTCGTCTGGGGACATTTAAAGTCCCTGGTTTATGTGTCTTCTGTATCGGATATTGAAACTCTGAGAGAGCAATCTATACTGGATTTGATCAATGCGAAACACTCCAGGAATTTGCAATAGAGTATACAGTTTTAGGGCATGCATCGAAGCAGGAGGAAGCCACTTCAAGAAAATGTTGTAATCTTCAATTTTGTCTTGTAACTCGACACTTAATTTTTTTCAGACCCATGTTCATATGAACTTTTTCTACTATTTTGGTGTTGAGAGGGCGTCCTCGAAATATTTGACACCAATAAATATACAGCCTGTATATTTCACCAATACTAATAAAAGTTTAAATACTTCGGATAACTAACAAATAATAGTACAAATATGGAGCGATATATTAGCTTCGACTGACGGATAAACAGACCGTCAGTTGTTCCAAACTCTGATATTTGGATTTCAGTTTATGAAACCACAGATTCATTTGGCCGATATATATTTAATTGCTTGGAAAAATTAATAAAGGTGTATTCAAAAGGTACATCTTTTTTGTTAAAAGAAATTAAAAAAGCAAGTTCTCAGAGTATTGCATATTTTGCTAATTCAGTATTAGAAACGTTGTAGGTATCCAAATGGCTTTGAAGACCAATCGGTATTGCTAGCAGATGCAGTGGTATATGGGATTGCAGAAGGCGAAGTTTGGAAGCCATTTTGAGCCAAATCGCACACTTTTAACGTATATTGTCCATGGCTGCATTGCGTTCCGGAGTAAGGAAATTGCTTGCAAAAGTGAATAAATTAATTTAATCTACTAAGAAAGCTTTCTTCATGTCCCCTTCAACCCCCCGTCAACATGTAGTAACGGGATAGAGGCATGGTTAATAGCAGTAAAATATTACCTCCAAAAACTTCGAAAAAGTACCACAAGCTTTGAACGAATTTTCTGAGGAGTATCTCCTATCAATCAGAAAAACACATCTGTAATTGGAGAAAAATGTCTTAAAACAAATTTGCGCATTTCACCTTTTACGGCCTGTATTACGATCTCCGGTTAAGGTTTGGGGTAAGATTTACCTGAGAGTTACGCACTGCGACTGTATTACAATCTTTGGTTAAGGGCTACCCGGGAGTTATTTTTGGAGGTAAACTAACCACCACCTCAAGTGGTGGATAAAGATGATACCTTGGAGTTAACTCGTATTTCCGAATGAAACATGGCGTACCACCGGCAGAGATTGATTATTGAGTGATTCAGAATATATTTTCAAGTTTTTGGAAATGTTATCTATACATTAGAATAGTTCCCTCCAACACCCAGTCTTAAATATTACTGTCAGGGCGTAAGGAACTAACCATTGTGCTTGGATTGTTTTTGGAAGGCCAAACATTTTAGGTTAAATGACAAGCAGTGTGGGCAAAGGTAAACGTATTTTGCGTGTTAGTTTATATTTAGGTTGGTTTTTAAAATTGTCGAATGGCTTTCCACGTTAGTTTTAAGTGATATTCATGAAATGTTTGCGTCAAAAGACTATGGTTTTCGGTTATTAAAGTGATATTCGTAAAACTTTTACGTCAAAACTCTTAACACTATTTTTAACGAAACTTTGAAGTGTGGCATAGTTTTCCAAATAGAATAACCAAGGAACGGTATTAGAAAGATGCAACAAACTTAAGAATATTGTGTTGAACTTAAATGTCAGGCAACATGTGTAAATCCGAATCAACATTAGAACCATCGATGTTGCTTTTCTATAAATATAATAGCTTTCGCGAACGGAAAAGCTAATAAAAAGGTAATTATAACTATTGTTTACGGTATCCTATTGTAGCTCATTAATCCAATAACGTACTAGAACCGCATCTTGTATGCTCAATGACATGTATATAAATTACATTTTAGGTTATGTTCATGTCAAAATTCTCTAAAAAAATCTCCAAAACCGTTCACAATCTATAATAGTCTGTCCGCTCGCCTTGTTACTAAAGACCAATAATGACGCTATAATGTTGCAGATTACCACGAGTTAGCGTTGTATAAACAGTGAAATCACTCAGAAAACTATTGCCAAGGAGAAATACATATCTCTTTGGTGTTGCCAACTTCTCGCCCAGCATCATAAACCTTAGGGTTACTAACCATCGGTTGATATGCGTTTGTAATACGCGGCAATGCACCTAACCTTCAGGTAGCGTTAACTGATAGGTTACAAACCATGACTTTTAACCGGAGATCGTAATACAGGCCGTTAGTAAACGATATTCAGCTACTGGAAGTTAGTAGTCTGTCGTTTTGTGAATCCATGTCTGTCTGTTTTTGTTGCCACTTCCCAAAAGAAAACATTAGAAGAAGCTTTTGGTAAGTGTTTTAATTAAATGTGTGCAAAGCTTAAAAAAAGTGTTTTGTCAAGAAACCCTTGCTATGAAACCGTTGATTCTGTCTATACCGTTACTTAGGGATGCCGATGAACTTCCTAAGGGGTTGAATGTAGCCAGGATGACACTCTTTAGGTATGCTCCAGTGTCATACTGAGCATATGAAAGTGAAAGTTCAGAGGTCCTTTTCAGTTATAAAGGGTTTTTGTCAAATAAATGTGACAGAAATTTGTGTGTTAATCATGAGAGGGTACTCATTTAATGCGATTTAAATTACGGATATGAAAATACAGATGAATAAGTGCAGGTGAAAGAAATCAGTATAAAAGAAAAAGTACTTGCCCTATCTTTTCAGTGTACTTGTGTTTACTTCATGAAGGAATCGTATAAATAAGAATTCGTATATTTGAGTCCAAATAACACGCGTAAGGCAACAGTGATGTTTATAAAATGTTATATCGATTCTCCGGTGTAGTTGTATCATGAGAGCAATTTTGCACGTAAGGTCTATTTTTGCAAAATATAATTTCAGTGCATTTTATTATCCTATATTTGTTATTTTAGAGCTCCTTTAGACACCTAAACTGTTATTTTTAGTGCCTTAACTTCCGATGCCTAGTAATAAAATTATCCATTAGTTGTGTTGCTTGCGGAAAGGCTTCGTCTACAATTTTAAAACGAAACCGGGGTAATGACCGCAGTTGTGTATTAACAGTTCCGAAAAGTAGTAGAGAGTACGTAACCATTGCTTTCTCTGTACTCTCTGGCTGTTGCACACCTCCAAGGAGAAAGCCGTCCTATAAAGCAAATTTGACTCCTATGTCCATGGCTTATTAACATGTTCGCTACAAAAATGTCAGCTTTGAAAGAAGTTGTGTCATTGTATCAAGACTTAAAAAAAGAGTGGTCAAGAAAACCGCCTAAGGTAGATAAATGTGGAGAACTATTGAAGAAGCTGAAGGTAATTCCAGTAATGGCGGAAATTGTCATTATTTGTAGTTATGAAATAAACAATAATTACAACTTGACGAGTATTCATTTTCAGGTTGGGTTAACCCAGTTGATGTTTCTGCCGACATCGAATGCAACTGCTTCAAAAGAAGAATTGCTGATTGCAAGTAAGGCATATTGTCTTCTTTTTCTATGTTATTTGAATAAGCGCTGAAGTCTTATTTATGTATGTCGTGAAAATACTGTATCTCCGTCCAAAACCCCAGATTCATGAGCTATTTTAATTCCTGGTAGAAGGAATTAAAAAAGTTAGAGCTAATTCAGTTTCTGTTTGGTATACTGAACAATGACCGCCAACTCCAACCAATACTCCTAACACACTACCCCATTCCTCATCAACTACTGTGTTTTATCTTCACAACATTATCCAAACTTGTTACTCTTATCTTGTACTTGTCTAAGTCTACTATCCTATTCTATCCTATCCTATCGTATCTCATTCTACAACTCTAACACACTTGATTTAACATAATATGCTGGAACATTTGGCTATTTTGCTTTTAGCTGGTCTTCATTGAAAACGCTGTAAAAAGCAAGAAGGAATGGAGTAAATCATCTTAAGAGTGAGTTTATAAGTAGATGTGATCTCGTCAATACCTGGTGCCACCTGCCCGCCCGTTTTAGGTGTTTTACTTTTATAGGAAAATTGCGATATGAACAAAACAAACGTAGCCATCTTACCGCTAAAACAGACGCTAAATGGGAAGTGCCAACCTAAATAAGAAGTGAAATCCGCAAAATAAGGAATTTCTGCAAACGTGAATCATTCGAGTTTTAGACGCGCAGATCCCTCGGCTACGCCCTGTAGTCGCTTCGCCGCAACTGCTACACTCCTCTCCTAAAAAACATCCCTCGGCTACGCTTTGAAGCTGAAGACCCTCAATCCCTCGGCTACGTCTTGAGGCTGAGTATCTTACCGGCTTTAGCGGCATTAGTTATATGTTGCCAGCATCGCGTTAGAGAATGACATAGTGACATCTGTAGGACATATAAGACATCACTTCCATCGCTGTTAAAGACCACCTAAAAGCAACTTATCCGAACATTGAATCACAGTTTATCTGAAATGTTTCTCACATAGAGGATTACAATCAATTAAAAACGTCCCTGACATTATGCTCTAGTTGTGGCCCGCACAACGATCCCACTGTCCCGCACAGCGATGACGATGATGTCGTATATTTCCAACAGATGTCACTCTATGCAAAACACTATCTCAACAGATGTCACTCTGTCATACGCTGGACTAACACAATACTGCCAACATATGAATAATTGATGCCACCAAAGCGCCGTAACTTCGACCACAGGGCGTAGCCGAAGGATATTATATAACCTTAGGTTTATGAATTCAAGGAAGATTACATTTAGGTTACGTTTTTTTTATTTATATAACCTTACGTTTCTGAATTCACGGAAGTTTAGGTTACTTTTCTTTTAATATAAGCTTAGGCTTCTGATTTACTTTTATACATATAACCTTATTTAAATTTGTTAACAGTTGTTACATCAAAGCACGCGAGCGAAGGGAGCGTGCGTTCCTAAGCTTACATTTCTGGTTCACGGGAAGTTAGGTTAGGTTTAGTTTTTTTTTTTTTTTTTATATAAGCTTGTTTTAATTAGTTATCAGTGGTTACATCAAAGCACGCTTGCTTCGCTTGCGTGCATTCCTAAGCTTACATTTCTGGTTCACGGTAGGTTAGGATTACATCTTTTTATATAAGCTTACGTTTCTGAATTCAGGGAAGGTTAGCCTTAGGTTAGGGTTTTTTTTATGTAAGCTTGCGTTAACTATCTACCACTGTTACGGTAAAGAAACTTCTTTATTACACTGTTATTACAATCGAAATAACCTCTTAATAAAATATAATTTGACAAAAACTATTGCAAACTTAAAACTTTGGTGCATATTCTTTTGCTGCTTTCAATTAGTGCATGGTGAAGCCAGTCTTTGAATGCATTACGTTTTCTCAGCGGGAATAACACACGAAGAAAAACAAGAAGAAGAAAAAACACTACTAACAACTGCGCATCGCATTTCTGGTGGATTTTCCTTTAGGTTGGCAGTTTCCACTGTACATCTTCAACGAAAAAAAATGGCTACATTTGTTTTGTTTCGTACGCGATTCGCCTATATAACTAAAACACCGTTGAGGAGCGAGTTGGTGGGCACAAGCTATTGAATAGATCACATCTACTTCTAAACTCACTCACAAGGTAAATTATTCGCTTTTCTTTGGCTAATTTAAGCTACTTCGACGGGCCACAACTACAGTAGATTAGCCAAAGTCCCAATCTCATTCAAATTTTTGGAGCAAGGAGGAAACACCTTGGACATAAATATCAAAGCATTTTCCACAACACTTACTACCCACAATGGTGCATTGTCATACAACAAAACTAATAATTCAACTGTTGAAATGCCTTCTTAAAATTATACCCCCGCCGCTGTATCTTTGCACTTGACAGTTCGTGTGGCTTCGCGTAAGGTTGACTACATTGTGGTTGCGACGTTGCCAAAGTGGCTAGTAAACAACAACAGCTGATTGTTCTCCTTTCTATCGTGTCTAAGCCGCATACAAAAAAGTGTACATAAGTAGCGAACGTCAATGAATAATAACTATTTCGTATTATTATTGTTAATTGAAAATAAGCGATATAAGCAGCTTTGGTATGGTTGGACACTCCTTTCTATGATAATAGGCATAAATGTGTCTATGTATGGCGTCTAATTGGAAAGCATAACAATTTGTGACTGGACGAGGCTGCTTTCTTTTCTTCCCTGGAGTTGATAGAAATACCTGTTGTGTTCCAGATGGTTCAGGAATTTTGTCCTCTTTCTCTTGGAGTTTCACTCCCTCGTGCTTAGTCCAACAGCTGCTGCAGTTCGTTGTACGGCTTTATCAGCAGGAATAGAAGGATTGCCATGAAGCTTCACGTACTCCTTTTCCTGTTCAAAGAATTCCTGGGATCTCCTTAATAGTTCCAATGCCCGACTATTAAGTGGCACACCTCGATGCAAAGGATTTTCACTTTGTGAATCATCACTCGGCGATCGGCGTCGTTTTTCAGACATTGTCGCACTTAAGTTTTGTTTAAATAAATAATATAAATATATATCATAATATATAAATAATAAATATATATAAAATGATATATATATAAATAAATATATATGTATAAACGAACAATAACAAAACTATCAAACAATAACCACAAATATAAATAACAATTAAACAATATGTAACTTGCAAAAAACAACCCGATGCTCGTGCTAGAGATTCACAAACTGAAGCACGTGGTAGGGAATAGTTACGTCCGGCAACAGAGCCGATTCTAGTTCCGGTTCCGATTTGTCATCAACCATCCGGAATGGTGCCTTGTGATTGGCTTAGGAAGTCAAACGGTTGAAGCTTTTCATCTGTTTTTTTGCGAGTGTACCAACTTAAACACTAGCTGTCAAGTGCAACGTTACAGCGGCGGGGGTATATATAAGTATCCAAAATCTAAATCACAAAGGTAATTGGAGTATACAGAGACATCACAGTTTCCGCACTTTTTTCCCTAGTTTTTCTAGCCGAGAAAGAAGTTTGCAAGCTTATTATAGCTTGCCACTTTCTAAACAGAAATGAGACAAAATGTCGCAAACTAAAGTATTAGGATCTGTTTGAAAATGTGATTAAAACTTAAAGGAAAGTGGTTAAATTAGCTTGTTAGTGTGTTTTGGAGTAGATGTTGACTGTTAACGGTAATAGTTCCATAAATAATTGACAAATCGTTCATGTTTAGATGTGCAAATCCTACGGCTATCCCTGTCATTGCTTCGTAGTTGCAGTCCACAATTGCTCCACTCCCCTACTTCTTAAAAGCATCCCTCAACTATGCTTTGCGGCTTGGGGTCCTCTATGTTGGGCTACACCTTGCAGCTTAGGGCCCCTCATTAGCATCTCTGGCCAATTGGAAACCTAAGGTTAGGAACGTCATCACTTTGGCAGATCCTAGTAATGCAATTTTTCCGTAACCTAACCTATGTGTTTCTACGACAGAATCCATTAATCATACCTTAATAATTTGGTTCTGCTATGGTATTGCATTATGAGCAAAATTGAAGCATTTTACTTACAAAATCAGGTTTTATTAGTATTGAGAGTTATCTTTAGAGTATGAGGAATATTTTAGGGTGTTCACCATCAGAATAAAAGGTAAACAATTCTGTAAGGTGAATCATTTGAATTTTAGTTCGCACAAATCTACAGTTACGCCCTGTTGAAAAAACTCTCGAGAGCAAAATGGAATAAACTATTCTGCAAGAGCAAAATCTCTGTTTTGTATCAATAAAAACTGTTTATGTGTGCAGAGCATTTTCTCCATAGTGCTAGCAATTTACTCCGCTTCTCTTATCGCCAACTCGCAGCTGCATAAACAAACAACCGATGCAGCCAGAGTGACCATGCAGTGAAAAGACAAACATTTAGGTGTTAATCATTACGATGAGCAGTTCCGAAGAAGAATGTGAGGTTGAATCTCAAGCGGGTTTCTTCAAAATCCTAAAAGAACGTCCCGTGGTTTTAGAAAAATTCCACTTATCGGAAATGAGGCAAAAAAAAAGGCAACGGCTTTAAAAGAAATAATGAAAATGTATACAGTAAAATTTGGTTCTGATATAAAACCTTATATAGACAACCCATGTTACCCATGGGGCCTCTTAAATGGGAAGTAGGCATATTACCACCACACTAACACGGTCTTGAGAAACTTTTAAATAAAATGTATAAGCAAGTACATTTGTTTGCACTATATGCAAATTTTAAATTCATTCTGAAAGAAATTGTCGCATAAGTACTTTTTTAAACAAAAAAAGTGGTTCTTTATAAATAAGTTGTTTGAAAACCCAGCATGGTAATATTTGCCTACAAAATACACAAAAGAAATAAAGCTTTTAAAGTTATTGCTATAGTAAAAGACCAAAATAATTTTAAAGCTAAAATGTGCAATGTATTTACAAATCCATATATTACACTATTTTGTAAGCCAAGTATAATCTCAGCTATCTCATCTCTTCTTCGCTGCCCACTTTCTCTGATACGTCCTACAGCTTCCCCTTCCCAAGCATCTTCTTCCTGATTATTCTTTACTTCAATTTGGAAATCTTCGTCACTTAAATGTTTAGCCACATTATGCAGGACAAAACAGCAGACAATAATGGAGGGAATCTTTTATGTTGCTAGTCTTATTTTGCCTTGGAGAATAGGAAAACGTTTCACTTGACCAAAGCACCATTCTATTATGACACGTTCCTACTCAAGCACTTATTGTAAGATCTCTGTTCTGAGGTAAGTACATTGTCATAGGGCGTCATGAGCCACGGAGCAATTGCATATCCAACATCACCAAGAATTAAGGCATTTGCACGATTTCCACGCATAACCCTACAGGCATCTGAATTTGCCCATATATGTGAATCATGTACTGATCCAGGCCAAGTAGTATCAACACTGGTAAACATTTCTTTGAATCACATGTAGCCTGTACATTAATACTGGGAACGCCTTTTCGATTAATGTAGTCATCTCCATGTATACTGGGTTTCTTAATCACAACATGGGTGCAATCAACAGTCCCTATTGCAGCAGGGAAGTTGTAACACTCCTGCCATTCAGCTTTTGCAGTTTCAAGTTCATGGGTAGTTTTAGGGAACCTTATCTAAATATGTGCTTTTCTTAATATAGCATCCATAGCACTATAAATTGTAAGGGACACTGTACTCTGACTCACACCAACATCTTCAGCCACACCAGTTTGAAATCCAGGATCTCCTATATAACGCAAAAAATTCTCATCTTTTCTTCCTTAGATAATGCTTCTCTTGTTTTGTTGCCATCTTCTTCAAGGAAATGTTCCGCTAACCATCTCACATTTTCCTTTTGAAATCGCTAAAGTTGCTTACAGTTATAATAATGCGTCTCGGTGGGACTTATACACTTTTATATGACGAACAACCATCATGTACTAAGCCATCCTACTTAAAACTTGTTGATCTATCAAGCAGGAGTTACCTACTGATATAGCTCCAATATTCGAGAGCAACTTCTCCAACAGAGGAGCAACTTATAATTCTTATTGATACGGAAGTGGAGAATACTGCTGCCAACCCAAGGTCACAGAGCAACATCGTTGGAGGGGAATATTGCTCGTGGAAGGAGTAAACTTTATTGATATGAATGTGAGCAATCTCTCCAGAATTGGAGCCAAAAGCAAACTCTCCATTTTATTCATATCACCCATTACTTTGCAGTTGCTCCACTTCTCTACTTCTAAAAGCATCCCTCGGCTAGGCTTTCCGACTTAAAACCTGAACATTGGGCTACACCTTGTGGCTTGGGGCTCTCAGTAAGTAATAACGATCAGCTTTGTGTATAGTGATTGTGCCCTGGACCCAGACATGGTAGCTTAGCCAATAATTCAATAGATAAAGACCCATTGCGGCTCTAAAGAAAGGCGCTTGCTGTAGCCTAAACAATATTTACTAATGGACATTACTCTGCCATTAAGGTAACTAGTGACTTTTCTTCTTCCAGTACTTCGGTATAGCAGCATGAACCCCTCTCCATTGCCATTTTGTAAGTTGCATATGAGCAACAGTTTCAATGTCCAGAAAAACAGCTTTGATTTTTAGTGAAACGTTCAAAACCACACTCTTCAAAATCTACATACCGCTTTCAGCTTTTCCAATTTTTCTAACATATCCCTTAGTGTAGTGTAGGAGCATTGATATATCAACAGGAACCAAAAAATGTAATGGGTATCATTCTATATTCCACAAAAATGCAGACTTTTTAGTAAACAACCAATCTCAATTTGTTTGCAAACGTTGCTTCTACTACCTCCACTGCATGTCCATTACCACCAACCTTAAAGTCTTTTGCAACTGCACATGTGATGGTAAACAGCTGATGTACAAAAACCAGTCCACAATGGATTTAAGTATCAAACCAACTCTTACCAAGAAATATTACCGAAGAAGATAAGGAATAGCAACGCCAAAACAAGACTTACTCGGTTAAGCAAGTGTGAAACGAGCAGACTTAAATGATAAAAGTACTAAAATTGAAACTTTATTTCTCAAATAAGTAAATAAAGGTTCTTCCTATTATGTACACCCAATTTTGGAGCAATCAAGAATGAGATGATTCCACGGTAACACATCAGTCTCGCATTCTGGAAGTCGACTGTTCAAATCCTGCCAGGACCGTCCTTGCAGACAGGCTTTTTTTTAGGCTTTCTTCAATCTCATAACTGGCAAATGCCAGGGAGACACCCTACTGTGTGGTCCAAATTTCTTGACGTTTTGTTATAACCAATGCAGAGTGGCCGTGTGGTTGCCAAACTTCGCTTCGCTTCATCGGAACGTTACGCGTTTGTTATAAACGCTATCGCAATGTTCATTTACACATTACAAGAAAACAAGAAGAGACACGATAATGGAAATGTAATACACAAATATAGAAATAAAAAACATACCTTTCTATGGTCCTTTGTTATTCAACTGGCACAGCTAACGGCATATCCTCATCGTCCTTGATATCACGTTTATCATAAAATTAAAAAACACTGCGCCGTACAACATATTTTTTGATCATCCAAGTTTGTCATTCTCTTAGGTAAACATATATGCTTTCTCAGCGATGTAAATAATTTCGCTTCTGTACACACACGTAAAACATTTTATGTACTTAATGAGCACGCCTCACCCTAACTTCTTGACGTTTCGTGAAGTTAAGATTTTTGCGGTTTTCTTCTTTGGCATACTTTTTAAAGAAAATATATGCACTGATGACAGCCTTAACTTTACTGCTATTTCCACTGGTACTACTGGACTTACTAAGAGACATTTTTGTGAAAGAGTTAACTTCATAAACGCTAGGAGAAGGCCTATCACTGTAAGAACTTAGTACACTGTAGATGAATTCACAATTGAGTCACAAGCGTGCTGTAAAAAGTACCCAGCAGTGTTTTTGCTTTATCAGTGTTTATTTTAACCTTGAGCTATCGCATCAATGGTGCAATTATTATTTATTTATTTATTTTTTGGGTAGTGCATTTTAAGTAACGAGGTGTTGAATGTTGTAAAAAACACAACACGCTCTTATCATGTAACGGGTATGTGCTTGGTTCTAAGATTCAACATTATGCAGAAGTAAGCATAATAACCACAAAAACGCACTTAATAATTGGTTTTCCAATGGTATTATTCTGTTAAACAAAACTATACATGAAGTTATTTATTTAAAAAAGGAACGTCATGCATGGTTTTGTAGAGCTGCGTCAGAGGGCTTCAAAAGAATTTTCATGACGAGTTTGTGGCTGTATTAGAAAACCTCGTGAAATAATTATTTCTAAATTTATTTAGGACATGGAGAATTGCACATTATTAAGTGATAACAATATATAAAATAGCTACGACAGCAATGGATTTATTACTATTACAAGCTTAACTATGACTAAAAGTATGTGTTTAAACATCACAAAAGATAACTATAAATTAATGGCGAACCATTGGGTGTAAAAATATGATTCTTTTTTGTACTTGTTCAGGAAAACGTTGCCTTTTATCCTAATTACTTGTTGCTTTTCTGAAATATGAAATACGCATGCGCGCACATGATATTTCAGTTAGAGTTCTACCAGCGGCGAGGTGTACTTTCTGTATGATGCAACGTTACATTGCTGCTATTCGCTAGTGCCGTTTTAGTGGACAAGCCTCAAATATCAAGAGATTTGGACCGCATAATAAACTTATGCCTGGAAAATGTTCCCTTCCCAAAAATTTCTTTTCCAAACATCATTTTGTTGCATGTATCACCAGTGTCCACTGTGTGTGGTGCCTTGTGTAATAAGAATGGTCATTAAACACTGCTAAAAAGACTAGAGCAATCAGGCCATGTTTGTTTATTTGGTTGTCCTAACACAGTAACTTGAAGCATTTTTACCAGTCGGCCATGATATGAGTGCATTTGTTGGGAAGAGGAACTAAACAGTTACTGAACAAGTGGGTGGTCATTGGAAGAAAGTCAGGTAAAGAAAACCTCTGCAGTTCTAAGTTGTATTTACTAGTGAGGCTGAGGCCTGCAAATGTAGCACTGTTTTCATTGTGCGACTGTACATACCCCCATCACTGCCCTGCACTCCCTTCTGATCCATAGATCTTGATGATATTAGGATGTCAACAAAAACAGTTGCGCCCTCTCCAAGTGCACTCATACCATGGCTGACTAGTATTTATTTCTAGTTAGTTTATGTCATTTAAATTTTTTTCCTCGAAAAACTTGATAAGAAATAGCAGAAAATGTATATTTTTGTAACTTTAAACTTGAGGATTTTAATACATTGTGAACAAAGGAAATCTGAGTAGCTTTAGTAAAATCAGAGATGATTTCCACCCCTCTGTCAGATGGGAGAAAGATTGCTAATTATCAGAGACTGTGGCTAAAATTAAAATGCTGGAGCTCATGAGAAAAATTGTCAATCTCAACTTTAAGAAACATGTATAATATGTCTTAAAGTTCAGAACTAATCTTAACGGCCTCACTTTATCCTACTAGATGCTACAGGTGCTATTTTGATTACATGCATGACAGGTTTCATTCCATGAAGAAAGCCATTAAGCTTTATCCTGTAACATGCTTTTGTAGTGAAAGGAAGAAAGAAATGGTCAATTCTAATTAGTAAATAATATTAATACAAATAATATTTCATAACTGGTATTAACACTTAACCCTCTCTTATTATTATTATTTAGTTTAATGTAGTTACATATCTAATTTCACACTTGGGAACAGCTTTTCCATTATTTTGGTTTGTTCAAAAGCTATATAATTAATTAAAAAGTCAATGATGATAATTTCATTGACAGTTGACAAATGAAACAACCTGCAGTGACAGCCATGATTGTTTCAGACTAAAAGTGATTGATCAAATACCTGCCATATGAATGAAATAATTGGACTTAAAGAAGAAGGTGAAATTTTGAAATAATTTCTTATATCTCCCTCCATCACCATTCTCCAAGGTCAGTCTGCTGACATGGGTAGCTGAGGTTGTTAAGGTGCAGACTTAATCCTACCCTGTCTGAGGTTTTTTCAGTAGGGTTTTTCTCGAGTCTTATAACTGGCAAAGCTGGGGAGATATCCTAAAAGTTAATTTTTCATTGCTTTCATGTGTCATCACTGTCCACCTCCTGTGCAGCCCTATGTAGTAACAATGGGTATTAAACATGAGAAAAAAGTCTGATTGTTACATTCAACGATGAAGAAGGTTGTATTGTATTGCTGCAGTTGGAGTAGTTGTATTATGGTTCAAATGTTGGGGAGCCGAACTTGATGAAGTAACTGCCGCACATATGGTACAAAGTTTCTGGTGGCCTTTGCCCCAACTTTTTGGAATCAACTCTGTATTTTAATGTTTTCTTTAAATATTATATATATATATATATATATTTAGGTTTGCCTCGGCTGCATCAGTATTAATTTGTAGAAACATGTGTTTCTTAACAAGGTGTGGTGCGGCTGAAGAATGTAGGCTTACACATATTATAATTTTTACTTCACTCCTTTTATTAATCCTTCACACGATTAAATAACACTTCACTGATATAGAGCTAGCTGTGAGATTATTTATTAATTGCACTTTTAAACACATAAACTTTATAATATTCTTGCCGTAATATTTTCGTCTCACACTGAATACGTATTAAACTTCTCGAGGATGCATATCGCGTCCAATTAGGAACACTGCCTACAAGCAACTGATTTCTACCGCCTGAATTTTTTAAATTTCTGTATTTCAAGTCTCTGATTGGCTAATCCTACTCCAATAGAATACCTTCATTTAACTTAAGCTTTTTTCTGGTTGTTGATTGGCTATTTATAAACTGTCTCAAAAATTACATTATTGTTGCTCCAAGAATTACTAGTAGCATTATTAAACTTTCCAATTCATTATTGCCTCAAGGTTACCTCATTGTTAGCAACTTTTAACCTATTATTCTCACAGCTCCTACATTATTAAATTATGTAATACATTCACATAAGATTTTAAACATGTACATAATATAAACATTAATGCAATGACTGTTACATACATTTTACATGTTATTTGTACACATATTGGTGTAAGGCGGGCTGTTATTGAATTTTATATTATATAATTAGACCGAAATCATTTAAGTGATAAAAATACTGCCTCAACAACCTTCTCTACCCTTGGTCATTTATTAGTAGATATACAAGCTATTCTTGCGATAGCTTATTTTTCTATCTACTTCATTTTAATTAAATAAACCTCTGCAGAAATAGCTATGTTACACATTTTGTTGTAGATACAAAAGGAACAGTGATAGTCAAATGTTTAAGAATTGGAAGCTATACACTGGAATTAAAATATTGTACTGTATCCGTGTAATCATGGGAAACAACTGAAAATGAACAGGACTTTGAAAAGGATGGTAAAGTATTGAACAGTTCAAACCATTAATAAGAGATATTTGAAATAATTTGCCTATTTTAAAGAGATCTACATTTTTTGTGTAATACGTTTTAATCTATCACTTAATGTTTACCAGTTATACAAGATAATATAAACTTGCTTGTAAATAAAGAGTACTTAAGAGGCTGTTCCCAGAAAATTCAAGATATGCATTTTATTTGCCATATAAATATATTAAATATATGGCATTTTAAACAAAATTTAGGACGATTTTTGAGAAAATAAAAAATTGTGGAAGAATTTCATGTAAAGGCTAGTTTGGGGTTAGGGGATTTTCTGTAAAATCTTTGTGTCACATCTTGGGAAGATACATTAAATACCAAGTTTGGTATTTATCTGACACTTTATTTTGGAGTTATGCCTTTCACAGACACAGACCTTTTTTTAAAATACTTTTTTTTGGATTCAGGAGTCCTCAAAACTTGTATTTCCAGTAAAATCTTGGTGTCAAACTTTTTGTTGGAAATGCAGTGCCCTGTCTGTCTACTATTTATGTGGTAGAGAAAGTTGTTTGTGATTGCTTTACATAAATGTGTTTATTTTCAACTTGTTTAGACTTAGCACCAAATGTTTTACGGAGATTGCAAGAATTAAACAAAATTGTTATATCAGTAACTAAAATAAGAGCACAAGCCACTTAAAATAATTAAAGATGCTCATAGAAACAAAAATTCTTGTTAAGCTGTAACACCCTCGACATCAACGAATCAGAAAATAAGGAATTCCTACAAATGCAGGAGCTTGTTGGAATGTTTGAATGAAATAATGAAATGTTCAATTCAGCCAGAGAGCACTATATAGAGTGCCTTAAGGGGACAAGGTACTCTGAAATGGTCAAAAATCAATTTTTTTAGGACCTAATAAAATCCCAATTATTTCCAGTTTCAGAAAAATATACTTTTTGGGGGTTAAGAGGTTTTTAAGACATTTAAATGCTAGTCTGCATTCCTGTAAAACTGTTATGCAATGCTCCTTTTTAGAACATTTTTGTATCTTTCAACAACAAACGACTAGGTGTATCATGCCCAGTGAACAGTTCAGCAATTAACAAAAGAGGCCAGGACCAAGAGAAGGCAATCAGATAAGTAAAGTAATCCAGGAATGAAGGTGCAAATGACGATGACCTTGGAATGTACGGAAGTGTGTGAGAATTTTAATGTTCAAACTTTAAATACAGTTTCCTCAAAGCATTTTCGGACACTTATGTACCTTTTTCTCAGAAAGTATGAGAGCTAGAGAGCTGAAGTTTTCAGTACATGTATACAACACATAGTTAAACTTTCTGAACCACAATCATAATTTCATAATGTATATTAGTGATATTATGAAAGCAACAACATTGCAAATTTTCCACATTTTTACTTTTTTGACTTTGCAAATAATTTGTTTTCAATTTCTAGTGAACTGATATACATAACTAAATAATCGAGGTTCAGAAGATAGCTGATTATACTAAGAACAAGCATGAAAAAGTGTGATTCTGTATTGCAAGTAGTATCAGAAAAAGGTACATGAATTCACATGTTTTAAGAGTAAATTTTATTATTTTTCTGCTTAATGAAATAATTTTTACGGATTCAACTACGTAAGCTATCAATGCAAATAACCACTTGAAATAATTGTCATGATTAATAGAATAATTCCTAAAAAGTTCAGGAAAAACCATTAAGAACTTCAAGAGCAGTGGTAATTTAACATACTTAAGGTGTAATTTCCATGTGTTCAGACTACCTTGTCCCTTTCAGATAACCAGTTGCTCTTCAGTTTAATTTTATGTATTTTATTTTGACAGAAAACCATCTTCTGAATCTGGTAAACATGATTGTATAATTGCAACTTTTAAGTGTGTTTGCCTGTTAAATGCACTAATTCTCTAAGCTAAGCAGTGTATTAGACATATCAGGACTTCAGCCATTCACAATGAAACTTAGACATATGCATAACCTAAGCATAGAATGCTATCTTAATGCATACGTTTTCACAATGACATAAACTTGGCCATAAACTTATAATATAAACATAGAAGTTTGCTAGTTCCAAGCTTCCATATTTCTCTATATATCAAACATAAGAAACTAGCCAATAGAGAGTGATACATCTCATTACATGATCATTCTGCCTTTTCACATCTGATTTTTGCATTACCATGTGTTGACTCGCTAACTGCATTTCTGGGTAAAATTACAGCCTAGGAATCACTGCAATAATAATTGCTTGGTGATAAGTGGCGCTTTTTGTGAGTTGAACGTCCTTTAAGCAGGCAGCTAGCTCTTATTCATTTTGATGCATGTACATAACCTCTTTTGTCATATGTGCTGTTGATAGTCACTTCACAGGCTGCCACATTAGTTAAGCTTTTTCACGCTCTCTTGCAATTTACTTTGTTTCCATTTGTGTATGTGAATGACACCATATCATATTACCTTTATGCTTAAGTTTTATGTCTGTATGCTAATGCCTAATTTTCATTGTCGGTGGCCCAATAGCCTGTCAGCCTGTCATTTAACTGTATATCATCAGAGCCAAAGAGTGGCAGTATTATATTTAGATATCCTGCTTAATCAATGCTTGTTGAAAGTGTTAATTGATGATCTAATATGGCTGTTTTAGGAGACATTCTCGAAATTGGAGCACATTGGAGCATAGCTGTGAAAGACATCCCATCCTTTGAGCGTTATATGGCTCAATTAAAGTGCTACTATCTTGATTATAGGTAAGAAGGGTCCTTAATTTGTTAAATGCAAAAGGAGGTTAGAAGAAATCTTATCAGTGTTACAAACTAAATTTCTGTCAGAAAGCGCCTACATTAAACTTGTGTTTACAACAATTGCAATTTATTTCATATAAATTCATCTGAAAATTAATGTTGAGCTCTATGAAAACATTAAATTTAAAAACTGGCATATTTTAAAATTCCATCTTTGCTTTTTGGTAATGGCTACAAGCATGCAAGTGTATATAATATTATAAAGAGAGATTTGATTTTTATTTTTTTCCCATTTCCTTTATTTTATTAAATCATGAAATATTTTATCATCCATTGGATCAATAATCTCCTTTATTGCAGTCATTATATTTATTTTTATTTTATGAGAAAGAATTAGTTTAAATCGATCTATACTATTTTCATCTCAAATAAATAGATCAATTGAATGAATACATAATTTTCCCCCTGCAGAACACACAGTTTCTACAGCACAGGATAGAAGAGGCATAGAATACTAGCTTAAATGATGATTCTACATGGTACATTTTTTTAAATTCTATCTTTACTGTTTGGTAGTGGCTACAAACATACAAGTGTATGTAATATTATAAAGAGAGATTTGATTTTTATTTTTTTCCCATTTCCTTTATTGTATTAACACAGTTTCTACAGCACAGGATAGAAGAGGCATAAAAGACTTTAGCTTAAATGATGATTCTACATGGTACATTAAATGAAGCATTATACACTAACCGTTTTTTGCTCTCAGAACAGATTCATCACAAAAATTGTTTGTAATGTGACGGAAAATGTTGCTTACGTAATATTTATAGCGTAAGTTATTAGAACTTGTAGATCATATGTTGTGCTGCTTTACTTCACGCGTTGCCATCTTGTGACGTCATTCTTTTGGTTCGTAGCTCCCTCTGGCGTAGCAATTTGTATCAGTTTTGAAATAATTCACTTTAAATGTTCTCCGGCTAGCTATTTAGGTCGAGAATGTATCTCTTGCAGGGTGTGAATCGGAAAGGAATCTTTTATCCAGAAATTATACTGACGAAGAAATTGGTTTTATAACTTTTATTGTCGAACACGTTCACTAACACTTTTTACATATTAATCTGGATACTCGCCAAACTGAAACTGTTTGTAATAACTTCTTATTTATCACTTTTAACTCGCATACTTCAACTTTATGTAATTTTTTTAAATGTATAATACTTTATAATAATTCTCGTAATCCTGCTGCGTGTAACTTGGCAAAATAAATGAACTGAGAGACCGACGTGTAGAGTACTGAGAATTCTGTTGAACTGGGGGACAAGCTACCTCGAACCTACACTATTTATAGGCCTGCATCAAGATACGCCTAAAGATTATAAATGAACTGCTATTGGCTAATAAAACGCGCCAACATTAGCGTCTATTTTAATATCCAATGAAAACCACGAATACATATGCTTTAGGAAATGTTCTAGAAGCTTCTATCGAAAAGGCGCGAAACATTACGTAACTTCCTGGTTCCCGGTAATGATAAACAACTCACCCCATCGCTGCATTATTGCGTTATTGTTGACAGTTTCAGTAAAGCCGTATATTATTATTTACCAATAATAATTACAATTAATAAGCCTCTGAAATCAATGTCACATAAAAATACATATTCATATTACAATCATTATTTACATTTAAGTAATTTGTGATACAAATTACCGTATCATATGCCCCACTAGAAACATAATTATAAATATTTATAACTTGTTTGGAAATTTTAAAATTGTGTTTTTAGTCTCCTAAATCTTGGAACACACGCTATCACTTTCACTTTACACTTCACACGCATTTAACACACGACATGTTTTTCCCCTATCTCGCCACTACTTACTGCCTCTGGTTTAATTAATTTAGATATTAATCTGACATCACAAATTTTTTTTTTTTTTTTTTTTTTTTATAGCAAATACTTTACCCTAAATTATTTAATCACTGCTACCAAATTGTTTACTTTAAGTTGTTGACAAAAATTTATACATTTAAGATTTTTGTACTTATTACACATATTTACCAAAATATTCACCCTCTACACAAATATTTACGTCTCCTAAATCTAGGCACTGTTTCACATGTTCTATTTACTGCATAAATATTTGTTTTTAATTAGTTTTAACAATTTTTTTGTTCTGAATTTATTATTATTTTAACAATACTTTTGGAATTGTCTTTACGTACTTTTAATTTAATATCATATTAAGTTTCAATCTTTGCATTCTTAATTTTTAAATGTTGTTACAGTTACTAAAAATTTAAATTTTTTTTTTTTTTATATATAATTTATTTCTCTTTTCAAATGACATATATAAATAGTTAACCCTCTTACCTATCCAGCATTTAGTTTACATCTCATTGCTATTTACCCTCCTGGATCAAATTGTGTGTGGCTAAACATTACTCGTAGCCATAACCTAACCTTCAAATTTTTATTCATGAATAACCTCTTGTATTCATATGACATTTCGTTCCCTGATAATATTTGAAAACAATCTACAGTTTCTTGAACAATACATCTTTTAACAACTTTCATTTTCAATTCTTCTACTATCTCTTTACTTTGAGAATACTCTGACAAATCTGTACTAAACTGTACTGGACTGGAGTTTTCATTTTGAATATCTGGGTACAATTTCTTTCTTTGCATTACTGACTCATTCTGTATTTCTAATATCTCCCCTCTGAAATTAACTTGCGCCTGATTTACATCTACATTCCTAACCTCTTTTATCTTTCTTAGCTCACTTGAAATATTACTCACTTGACTTCCTAACTCTGTACATTCTACATTAACCTCACTTTCTTTGTTACCTATTTCCATGCTCATGTCTAGCATTTTCTTTGAAATTTCTCCTATCTCACTTGCTACTACTTCCTCATTTTCATCTCTCATTTTTGGCATACTACTATCTAGCTTCGTAACTTTTTCAATTTCTTCACTGCTTTTATCTACTTTTTGCTCTAATAACCCATTACTCCTACCAATACTTTCCATTAATTTCCTATGATCCCTGTCCATAGCTTCCCGTAATTTCTCAAAACTCTTTTGCATATCTTTCATGTTTTCATTATTCTTTTTCATATTCTCATTTAAATTTTTCAGCATTTCCATAATCATACTAGTATCAAGATTAACATTTCCTGCTATTCTATTCTGACTTTCTGCACTAAGATTTTCATCTTCAAATCCTAAAAAGTCTGGGCTATTTCCTGTAATTTGTATTGGATCACAGCTAACTGTTACACTATCTCCCTCCATAATTATTTCTTCTGTATTACTAGCAGCCATTGTTTTTATTATCCTACCACTCCTAAGGAACATTTAAATTTGTTTACCTTTTTGATGCTGTATGTTGCTGTTACTTTAATGTCCAGCGTTCTGCCCCATTCTCCTAGATTTGTATGTCGCTTCTGCGTTGTGTTGTGATGAATCTACGTCATCTCGATGTTTTTGTTGTTGAATTACCCTGTTGCCTTGTAGTCTCGGAATTACGATGTCCAATTATCCATGTAGTCTGTCGTTCCTTTTGTTTCTGGAATCTGCGTCTTGTAGATCATTTCACTGCTCCATTCATTCCTTCCTGGTTATGTTGATTCATTCCTGGTCGTGTTCCTTTCCTGGTCACTTCGCCTTCCTTTCCTGGTTATCGCGCCCCACGTTCTGGGTGCCAATTATGTGACGGAAATGTTCTTTTTGTATTTTTTGTAGCCCCACGTTGTGGAACCAATTATGCGACGGAAATGTTATTATTTATTTAACATTATTGTAGCCCCACATTGGTGCGGCAATTATGCGACGGAAATGTTGCTTACGTAATATTTATAGCGTAAGTTATTAGAACTTGTAGATCATATGTTGTGCTGCTTTACTTCACGCGTTGCCATCTTGTGACGTCATTCTTTTGGTTCGTAGCTCCCTCTGGCGTAGCAATTTGTATCAGTTTTGAAATAATTCACTTTAAATGTTCTCCGGCTAGCTATTTAGGTCGAGAATGTATCTCTTGCAGGGTGTGAATCGGAAAGGAATCTTTTATCCAGAAATTATACTGACGAAGAAATTGGTTTTATAACTTTTATTGTCGAACACGTTCACTAACACTTTTTACATATTAATCTGGATACTCGCCAAACTGAAACTGTTTGTAATAACTTCTTATTTATCACTTTTAACTCGCATACTTCAACTTTATGTAATTTTTTTAAATGTATAATACTTTATAATAATTCTCGTAATTCTGCTGCGTGTAACTTGGCGAAATAAATGAACTGAGAGACCGACGTGTAGAGTACTGAGAATTCTGTTGAACTGGGGGACAAGCTACCTCGAACCTACACTATTTATAGGCCTGCATCAAGATACGCCTAAAGATTATAAATGAACTGCTATTGGCTAATAAAACGCGCCAACATTAGCGTCTATTTTAATATCCAATGAAAACCACGAATACATATGCTTTAGGAAATGTTCTAGAAGCTTCTATCGAAAAGGCGCGAAACATTACGTAACTTCCTGGTTCCCGGTAATGATAAACAACTCACCCCATCGCTGCATTATTGCGTTATTGTTGACAGTTTCAGTAAAGCCGTATATTATTATTTACCAATAATAATTACAATTAATAAGCCTCTGAAATCAATGTCACATAAAAATACATATTCATATTACAATCATTATTTACATTTAAGTAATTTGTGATACAAATTACCGTATCATATGCCCCACTAGAAACATAATTATAAATATTTATAACTTGTTTGGAAATTTTAAAATTGTGTTTTTAGTCTCCTAAATCTTGGAACACACGCTATCACTTTCACTTTACACTTCACACGCATTTAACACACGACATGTTTTTCCCCTATCTCGCCACTACTTACTGCCTCTGGTTTAATTAATTTAGATATTAATCTGACATCACAAATTTTTTTTTTTTTTTTTTTTTTTTTATAGCAAATACTTTACCCTAAATTATTTAATCACTGCTACCAAATTGTTTACTTTTAGTTGTTGACAAAAATTTATACATTTAAGATTTTTGTACTTATTACACATATTTACCAAAATATTCACCCTCTACACAAATATTTACGTCTCTTAAATCTAGGCACTGTTTCACATGTTCTATTTACTGCATAAATATTTGTTTTTAATTAGTTTTAACAATTTTTTTTTTCTGAATTTATTATTATTTTAACAATACTTTTGGAATTGTCTTTACGTACTTTTAATTTAATATCATATTAAGTTTCAATCTTTGCATTCTTAATTTTTAAATGTTGTTACAGTTACTAAAAATTTAAATTTTTTTTTTTTTTATATATAATTTATTTCTCTTTTCAAATGACATATATAAATAGTTAACCCTCTTACCTATCCAGCATTTAGTTTACATCTCATTGCTATTTACCCTCCTGGATCAAATTGTGTGTGGCTAAACATTACTCGTAGCCATAACCTAACCTTCAAATTTTTATTCATGAATAACCTCTTGTATTCATATGACATTTCGTTCCCTGATAATATTTGAAAACAATCTACAGTTTCTTGAACAATACATCTTTTAACAACTTTCATTTTCAATTCTTCTACTATCTCTTTACTTTGAGAATACTCTGACAAATCTGTACTAAACTGTACTGGACTGGAGTTTTCATTTTGAATATCTGGGTACAATTTCTTTCTTTGCATTACTGACTCATTCTGTATTTCTAATATCTCCCCTCTGAAATTAACTTGCGCCTGATTTACATCTACATTCCTAACCTCTTTTATCTTTCTTAGCTCACTTGAAATATTACTCACTTGACTTCCTAACTCTGTACATTCTACATTAACCTCACTTTCTTTGTTACCTATTTCCATGCTCATGTCTAGCATTTTCTTTGAAATTTCTCCTATCTCACTTGCTACTACTTCCTCATTTTCATCTCTCATTTTTGGCATACTACTATCTAGCTTCGTAACTTTTTCAATTTCTTCACTGCTTTTATCTACTTTTTGCTCTAATAACCCATTACTCCTACCAATACTTTCCATTAATTTCCTATGATCCCTGTCCATAGCTTCCCCTAATTTCTCAAAACTCTTTTGCATATCTTTCATGTTTTCATTATTCTTTTTCATATTCTCATTTAAATTTTTCAGCATTTCCATAATCATACTAGTATCAAGATTAACATTTCCTGCTATTCTATTCTGACTTTCTGCACTAAGATTTTCATCTTCAAATCCTAAAAAGTCTGGGCTATTTCCTGTAATTTGTATTGGATCACAGCTAACTGTTACACTATCTCCCTCCATAATTATTTCTTCTGTATTACTAGCAGCCATTGTTTTTATTATCCTACCACTCCTAAGGAACATTTAAATTTGTTTACCTTTTTGATGCTGTATGTTGCTGTTACTTTAATGTCCAGCGTTCTGCCCCATTCTCCTAGATTTGTATGTCGCTTCTGCGTTGTGTTGTGATGAATCTACGTCATCTCGATGTTTTTGTTGTTGAATTACCCTGTTGCCTTGTAGTCTCGGAATTACGATGTCCAATTATCCATGTAGTCTGTCGTTCCTTTTGTTTCTGGAATCTGCGTCTTGTAGATCATTTCACTGCTCCATTCATTCCTTCCTGGTTATGTTGATTCATTCCTGGTCGTGTTCCTTTCCTGGTCACTTCGCCTTCCTTTCCTGGTTATCGCGCCCCACGTTCTGGGTGCCAATTATGTGACGGAAATGTTCTTTTTGTATTTTTTGTAGCCCCACGTTGTGGAACCAATTATGCGACGGAAATGTTATTATTTATTTAACATTATTGTAGCCCCACGTTGGTGCGGCAATTATGCGACGGAAATGTTGCTTACGTAATATTTATAGCGTAAGTTATTAGAACTTGTAGATCATATGTTGTGCTGCTTTACTTCACGCGTTGCCATCTTGTGACGTCATTCTTTTGGTTCGTAGCTCCCTCTGGCGTAGCAATTTGTATCAGTTTTGAAATAATTCACTTTAAATGTTCTCCGGCTAGCTATTTAGGTCGAGAATGTATCTCTTGCAGGGTGTGAATCGGAAAGGAATCTTTTATCCAGAAATTATACTGACGAAGAAATTGGTTTTATAACTTTTATTGTCGAACACGTTCACTAACACTTTTTACATATTAATCTGGATACTCGCCAAACTGAAACTGTTTGTAATAACTTCTTATTTATCACTTTTAACTCGCATACTTCAACTTTATGTAATTTTTTTAAATGTATAATACTTTATAATAATTCTCGTAATTCTGCTGCGTGTAACTTGGCGAAATAAATGAACTGAGAGACCGACGTGTAGAGTACTGAGAATTCTGTTGAACTGGGGGACAAGCTACCTCGAACCTACACTATTTATAGGCCTGCATCAAGATACGCCTAAAGATTATAAATGAACTGCTATTGGCTAATAAAACGCGCCAACATTAGCGTCTATTTTAATATCCAATGAAAACCACGAATACATATGCTTTAGGAAATGTTCTAGAAGCTTCTATCGAAAAGGCGTGAAACATTACGTAACTTCCTGGTTCCCGGTAATGATAAACAACTCACCCCATCGCTGCATTATTGCGTTATTGTTGACAGTTTCAGTAAAGCCGTATATTATTATTTACCAATAATAATTACAATTAATAAGCCTCTGAAATCAATGTCACATAAAAATACATATTCATATTACAATCATTATTTACATTTAAGTAATTTGTGATACAAATTACCGTATCAATTATTTCTCATGATACCTTGTAGTAGTGTTTAAGACAAGGAACAGTGTAAAAGAAGCAGTCAGTTTTCATTATACAGTGTGTCCGGGTTAACCATATAATAATATAAAATGTAATAACTTGAGAAGTAATTGAGATATTTACTGGCGGTTTGTTTCTACAAGTATGGTAACTCAAAATGTTTTCTGTGTTTGCTTGTGGCAGTTGGTACCGCTTGTGCATGCACGTAACTGCCTTGTTCATGAAAATGTGAACTCCACAGCAGAAGGTGTTCTGTGTGCTTTCTCTCATGGAGCTAAAATCTGTTACACTGGTACAGTGTTTTCAGTGAGAGTATGAACTGCGACCAACTGATGATGTTCCCACTTATGTAACAATCAAGAAATGGACAGGTGCCTTCAGGAAACTGGGAGTTTACTTTTGATGTCGAGCTGCCATGCCAAGCATGCAGTTCTAGAGGCTACTGTTGAATTAATCCGTATGTCCTTCCAGCGGAGCCCTGTTAAGTCAATCCGACAAGCAAGTAGGCAGTTACAGTTACCTTGTTTGACAGTAATGATTTCACCCATAAAAGGTTGTGCCTATGGATTACAAACTATAATTCACAAAATCAAACCGGAGGACAGGCTGCAGTGGAAGGCATTCGCAGAGACAATTCTGACAAAAATTGTTGAAAATGAGCCATTCTTCAATATGGTCTATTTCTCGTACAAGGCTACATTCCACACTTCTGGCATGGTAAACAAGCATAATTGTGCATTTGGGGAACTGAACACCCCATTTAGTGATAAGTATGAACATGGCTCTCCGAAAGTGAATGTGTGGTGTGAATTGTTGAAGGACAGGTTTATAGACCCATTCTTCGTGAAGCCTCGGTTAATGCAACAAGGTACCTAGACATGTTGGAGCTGAATGCTGTGCCATAACTTTCTCGTGACATGATCTTTCAACAAGATGGTGCACCATGACATTATGTGGAAATTGTGAGGGATTTCTTGGATCATGAGCTCCCAGATCGTTGGGAGAGGTGGTCCATCGATTGTTTGGCTCCTGAAGCCCAGACATTACACCATTTGATTTTTTTCTGTGGGGGGTTTATCAAGAATCAAGTGTACCTGACACCAGTTCATGATCTGTCAGATTTAAGTTTTATATTATTATATGTTTAACATGAACACACTGTATATCTTTTTGGTGAAATTGCATAATGTGCATCATTTACCTGTATGCAATATTCCATAGTATGGTGATTTCTAGACCCGGCAAAGAGTAGATGCTTTTGAACAGGTTTGACTCAAAATTTCTTCTTTGATTTTGAATAAGTCTGAGGGTCCCACGTTATGCAACCTGTTTGATCTTTCATTGGGGGAGCTATGACTTATCTTGTAAAACAGTATGAGTGACAATTCAAGTTAGCACATTCAATCATTAGTTTTATTGTGAAAAGGGCATTCTTTGTATTTGTTTTCTATATCACTATTATCTTAATACCTTAAACATATCATACTATTTTTAATTTCATAATTATATGCAAGCCTAAATGTTTATTTGCTCTATGGAAATAGCAGCAAATTTTTAATTTGATTGTGATTGGTAACCCTCACAGACCGATTTTGCTCTAGCTAAGTGATATATATAGTGGTGGAAAACTGCAAGTATTACTCTCTGCCGCAAGACAACTTCTAGTTCATGGCGGAAATATGCTGTTGGTGGAAATCTTGTAAAACAGTCAATATGAGTTAATAGATAATATTGCTCAATTACAGATAAAGGTTCAAATAATTCCAAGTGTACACATGAGTAGCCCACCTGGCAAAGAAATGCTTTGTATTTGGAGTGCAAACAAAATGACTAGCATAAAGTGTTGACTAGTTGCTCATCCTCCTGGATATTGAAGATTCTCTAGAACACACAGATTGGAATGGTGGTGTGAGCTGCTACAATGTCCACAATAGAGATTCTCTACTTTCCAGTTCTTTCCTTATGGGACAATGTGTTTGTTGCATAATTGTTTATTCCTTCAATAAAAGTGGATGTCATTAGAAAATGGCTAATGTAAGAAATTGCTTTCTTAGGCTGAAAGATTATCATTTGGGCAGTGAAAGCAAAAAGAGAGTGATTATTTTGAAGTTTTAACTTTTCATTAGGTACAACAAGTAAATAATAGCAAGAATTGCAGGAGTTATGTTTAGCATTGCATATTATCAAAGCTAAATATAGTTTTTGTTATTACAGAGATCAACTAGAAGAATCAGCATTTCAGTATGAATTGTTGGGACTGAATCTGCTCTTCCTGCTGTCACAGAATAGAGTGGCTGAATTCCATACAGAATTGGAATTGCTTCCAGCTGATCAAATTCAAAGTAATGTTTATATTCGCCATCCATTGTCTCTGGAACAGTATCTAATGGAAGGAAGTTATAACAAGGTATGTAGGTGTAGTACAAGGATTATATTTTAGTAATGCGGGTTATAGTAAGGTGTAAAGTATGGAAGTCAGAATACTGGATTGTAGGATTAAACATTGGAAATAACCTACTTTTTTATTTTATTTTTATTTTTACTTTCTCTACTACGTATAGTAAGTAGGGGAAGTATTGCATTCCACCCAAAAATTCGATACCGAGATTTCACCGGAAATACATGTTTTGAGACCTCCTGAATCCAAAAAAAGCATTTTTGGAAACATGTCCGTGTGTGTGTCTGTGTGTGTGTGTGTGTCTGTGTGTGTGTCTGTGTGTGTGTGTGTCTGTGTGTGTGTCTGTGAACAGCATAACTCAAAAACGAACAGTCGGATAAGCACCAAACTTGGTATTTAGGTTCAGTATCTTCCAGAGATGCGACACGAAGGTTTTCAAGAAAATCCCCCCACCCCAGACTACCCTTTACATGGAAGATTTTTCGAAAATTTTAATTTTCTCAAAAATGGCTCTAACGATTTTGATGAAAATATCATATGTTTAAGATAATGTCATGAGAAATGAAATGTATATCTCGAATTTTCTGGGAATGTCTCCAAAAGTGTTCTTCATTCTGAACGACTTTTGCATAACTGGTAAACCATAAGAGATAGACAAACGTTTACTACACAAAAAATGTAGATCGCGTTAAAATACACAACTTATGTCATATACATTTCTTTTGTTGAGTGAACCGTTTTCGAGATATTGCTTGTTATTTCCTTAAATTTTACAATACTTATACTTTTTCTCACATTCGTTATTCATTTTTTTATGTCCTGGACATGCAAAGAGAATGGAATGCGCCACATAGCAACCAGCGTTAAAATATTTGACTATCGCTTAAAAGCTACCATATTTCCCTTGCATCTACAAGAAAATTACCAATAAGATTGACATCTCGATATCTCGATTAACATGAACCATATGGAGAATAAGCGTTTGTAAAATTAGATTGTACAAGAGTAGAGAAAGTCATGTGAGTGTAACACATCAGATTTTTTAAATACTCTTCCTTTTTAACCTGGAGAATGGGGAAGGGCGGAATTGGAACACTGAAAATTCATTCTTTAATAACTGTTTGAGAAATAGTATTTTTGCAGTCTTTATTCTGTATGAAAGCCAGGAAATAGAAAACAGGGTATGTATGTTGCATACCATTAATATTTTTGTTTAATAAAATTTAAACATAGCATTAGCACTGTTGTATGGAAGAAAAGAAAGTGAAATTACCTGGGAAGTTGGTGTAAGTGGATCCCATTTATATTCTGCAACAGTGAAGGGGGATTTAGAGTAGTAGGGAACAGTAATTTTTTATTTTTACAAGCATGCAGGGGAAAACAGTACACACACATTTTAAAATAGAAGCTTGAACCCCTGTTCAAGCAAAATGGTGTAGCTAGAGGGAAAATGTAAATTGGAAAAAATGGAGTTTATATCTATATGCATACTGTTTTAATGAAAAATTGTAACCTGAGTTAAGGTGTAAAATATATAAAACAAACTAGGGTGTCGAATTGTAAAAACAAGCACACTGACACCATCACAGTAATAATTTATATTTTGTGCAAGAGCCCTTCTTCAGAAGCATAGGGAGAAAAAATTAACTGTTATCTAGATGATATCAGCTGAACTACATTGACATGACCCATATCAATGTGATGAAACAAAATCCAACATACAGCAATATTTCCACTTTGACAGTTATCATCCTACACATACTAAGGTCAGTATGCACCATGTTGGAGTAAGTTACTTTGAAAGTAACATTTCCTAAAGAAGGCCATACCATGAAAGTAGGTTACTATGGGGGTAATTTATTCTGGAGGTAATGTCGGAGAGCTCAACTACAATTAGCTCTTTTAGTTACTACTACAGAAGTAAGAGCTCATCAGATGCCTGGAAAGCCATGGCAGATGAGTTTAATGTTTCGAGTGACAGGAAATGTACTAAAGAGCAGCTTAAAATTCTTTAGGAGAAATGTCCCTGATCTTTGTATTTGCATCACAGATCACTTGTACTGTTTTGATTTCGAAAAAGTTCACCATTTTCACTGGATGGGCACAAAATAGGAACATGCAGACAGTCAATTGTACTCATAATGTGTGTGAAACCTGCAAAAGGGAAGAAGAATTGCATTTTCTGAACACTTGTGTATACCATAGAATCTCGTTAGCATGTTTTTGCAGGGACCTAAGGATTTGGATGTCATAAGCGGGAAAACGTGTTAATGAAAATGCAAAATATGCAATTTAAGAACATAGTTATGTAATAAAATCTAATAATTAGTACGTCTCCATGAGTAATTGAAATCAATTTTGAGTACAATCCGTGTTGAATTCAATATATGTTCAAATGGATTTGGATACACAAAGCCTGAGAATAAATAATTCAAGCTTTTATGTTGGTCAACTTGCATTTTTGAGGTTATGGATGTTTTTGAGAAAATAAATTGCGAATTATGGAAGCGACCAGAGTGGCTTTGCTGTGCGTTTTATTACACATGTGATAACAATTTCCGCTAAAAAAGAAAAAAAAAATTATGAGCGTGCATCATGTTACGAGTACAATAGGCGAATGTATCTTTGGTATATTCAATACGATTTGAATATGGTAAGTGTTTCCATGCAACAAATTTCGTTCTGATCCTATTTTCCAAGAGGAAAGTTTTGTTTTTGCATTTTACCCTTCTTTAAAAGCAGTTTTAATCAATTTAGGTTTGCTAACAACTGCGTTTAAGGTTGGAGCGATCAAGGATTGGCCAAAACAGTGAATGAGGACGTCAACTTCAAACGTAGTAAGCGGGACCGGGAAAACGCACTAAGCAAACGTTATTTATTACATTTGGTGATTTGGTACCGGGACTTTATAATTGAACGTAGTACACGGGAAAACGTGTTAATGAGGAACGTGCTAACGAGATTCCACTGTATTTATGTACCTTGCTTCAACAACATGAAAGATATGACCAGCAGGCGTATGGTGAACGTTTACAAGATCACCTGCAACTATCTGAAATTTCCTGGTACAAAACACTCGCAGACACATAAGAATTGCAGTTTGGGTGATATAGCTGAATTTATGCCTGATTTTTGTGGTAAATGCTCTCCAAGGAGGTTCAAAAGGAATGAAAAAGATTTTTTTCTGATACCAAAACGTTCCTTAAACTCTCTCTCTGTATGGATCTTGCATTACCCGTACTACATGCACTGTTGCATTCCTGTTGTTTTCATCATTGGATTATCAATGTAATCTAAGTAATTGTTTTGTTTGTCAAGACCATCGACATAATCTAAGTAATCCTTGAACACTTCAAAGTGTCTTCCTCAAATAGGATATGATACTGTAGTTTGACAGATGAGATGCTCCAACCAAGTCATGAGAGTAAATTCTAACCTATATTTGTGCTCTGTTTACTTCTGTAGTGACATACTACATGATGGTGCTGTATGACATTTACTTCTGTGGTAATTTACTCCAATTCATCAAAAGCAAAACTAGCCAAAGAGGGAGAATTCTGACAACAGTTTCATCATGACATACATACATATATATACATACATAGAATATACCAAACTTGAACAATTCTTACAGACTGCCACAATATCACATCCTTCCACTGCTACAGTTATCAAAGAATACCTATACCTAAACTTAAGAGTATCTTCTATCATAACCTGCATTCCTAAAGTGAAACAGTCATGGCCTCAGGATCTTATCAATGTTAATGACCAAAATGCAGAAGTGCCAAGTAATTACACCTTGTCAATCATATTGCAATCCAAATATCAACAGATGTTTCAAATTGCATACATATGCCACTTTTGCCTCCAAGAATGTGATTTATGAGTTACATTGAAAAAAAAAAATTAAGCATTTTACATTGGCTTAACTTGGACTATTGTCTCTTTACGTATGAAAAATCATAGACAACAGTCAAAACCTAGCCTTCCTTACCGCTTACTCAACATACACATACTGGATTGTTAATACAACTAATGGTCGGCAGAGTGCAGTAGATCATGCAAGAAAGAAACACCAAATTTTCGGGCATGAAATGTTGACTGAATACATTACTGAAAGCAACAACAATAACAATGGAACACTAACCTGTGTTATAAGCGATGTTGAAAAGTCCCTCAGCAGCAATACATTGATGACATCTGTATGTGAAATTCCCATTCACTTCCATTAGCTCCTGAGGCATAATTGCAGCAATTTGTTGCGTGATATTTGCTTTTGGGCAACAAAGTGATTTTTTTTTTTTTTTTTGGCAAATGTTTGAGACATCTTGTGTCTAACTTCTCTTCAGTAAGAACACCGTGCCTCATAACCTGTTTCCTATCACTCACAGATCCTGTCTCTCAGAACTTTGTAACAAGTCATCAAAGAGTTTCTCTATTCGGAACATGATTACCAGGTTATTCTCTTGCAAAGTGCCTTATCACTTCTCTGCAAGAATCAGTTTTCACGTAATTATTGTACATAAACTTCTTATTCAACACTGAATGGCGGCATAATTAACAAAGAACAGTACTAATGCTAAGTAACACAAACAAATACTTAATGTAAAACAGAGAAGTGCGTTTAACATGACAGTCCTTAAGAATCATGTGCTACAATCAAACTGACTAGATACGCTTGCCCAGCACTGATAAGATGCCGCTAATTATATTAACAACCCTGTATTTTCAGTCTTACACTCATTGATGCTTTACTTGCCTCTGCTCCTGAAAATGAGCTTAGAAATAAATGGCTGATGCTGTTTTGCATAAGCAGAGGAACCTCCTGGCTTAATCTTCACTCCCTAGTTGACTACTGCCGTGTATTTTTTCTGTGTTACTTGGTCTTATCCATCTAATGGAATATTAAAAACTTCTGTCACTGATCTATTGTTTCTGGCATACAGTTTTCTTTCTTTCACACATGGTCAACTTCTTCCATACACTTGTTGGATTAGTTGTCTGTATTGCACTGTCATATAGCTATTGTCCCTTTGGCTTATAAAAACGTTTGTGGACGTTGAATGCTTGCTGTGTTTGCAATCATATCTTATCATGCTCATTGTACTGCCTTTATATACAAGTAATGCTTTACATTTCTGCCTTTGGCACTGAGCATGGCCCACCAGACTTCTGCTATACCTTCTGGCCACTATCTGTAATTAACAATAGCATTAATGAATATTTGCTCTCTTGAATACTGCTCCTCTATTTAATTTTTAAAACAATGAAGGGACAACTAAATGTTACAAAAGCAGAGGGAAAGAATAAAAGCAAGGTGAAAGTGTTACACAATGAAACTATGAAATTCAATAAGCATATAAGTGCGTATGCAGTTGATTACAGAGGATTCCTAATAAAACAAAACAATTATCTATGAAGTTATCTCAACTGAAACTACCACAACTTAGACCTGGTTGGTTCTGTATAATGCAAGTCCCATCTTTTAAGTTAAGCATTATTTCCTTCTTTGTTCTAGCCAATAAATTTTCCTTATGTCACTGACTTAAGAGTAACAATTGGTATCCACCATTGCTTTTTTGTTTTTCTCCTTTCTTTCTTTAAATCTCCGTGAAGAGGGAGAGAATGGCCCCACCTTGCCCCTCCCCAGTGGTGATCGATCTAAAAAGTCTATCTCGCCTTCTTGTGCAGTTATTCTACAGGGGATGGAGAAAGCTGTGCGGTTACTGCTAATGCACCCCAGGATTTGTGGTGATAGATTGAAGGGCTCCCATGCAAGCATCTGGAGTGATAGATCGTGCATCGTTGTGGGAGACATACTTTGGAGTGATAGATTGTGCATCGTTGTGGGAGACATACTTGGCTACTATGCCCAGTAAGTCCTCTTGGGAATTCATGCCACCCATGCAGGCACGCTGGAGTGATAGATTGTGTTGGTTGTGGGAGACATACTTGGCCACTATGTCTAGCATGTCCCCTTGGGAATTAATGCCACCCATGCAAGCATACTGGAACGATAATCATCCAGGGTCATACTTGGCCAATATGCCCAGCATGTCCCGTTGGAAATTCATGCGGGTGGCATGCACTTTAACCATTGGACTGGGAGAGTGGAATGAGTACTCATGGTGAAGTATGTTGGGAGTTTATGCTGTTAGTGTTGAATTAGTCTCTGTGGGGGAGTTAAAATTGAGGATGTAGAATGGAAGCATTCGAGCTAATGAAGGCATTCACTGGAATTTGTCAGTGTTACTTAACCCATCTTCTGGCCATTTGTGGCTGCATTGTTCATTCACCCGAGCGTTGTTGCTTTGGTCACTGAAATGTGCTAAGGCTAAGTGGATTTGTTAGCAGTTAGGTAGCCTATGCTATTGAGCGTAACCTAATATTTGACTTTGCTGCGCTGTGTTAGTGTTAAGTTCATAGTAATATACATGTATTTATTGTTTTTTTTCCCCCTTTCTTTCTTTCTTTCTTTCTTTCTTTCTTTCTTTATTTTTTTGCCCCCACCAGTGCAAAATTCTTTGATTTTTTTGCGTGATAAAATGTATTTGTTCATGAGTCTTGCAAGTAAGCAGGAAGCGTATATGCTCGTTGACCATGCTGCCTGTTGCCAGCAATAACTTATTCTTATTTTTCTGTGTTTCAGATTTTTCTTGCAAAAGGCAATGTTCCTGCAGAAAGCTACAACTTTTTTATTGACATACTGTTGGAAACAATTAGGGATGAGATAGCTGCTTGTCTGGAGAAGGCATATGAAAAAATTTCTCTCAATGAAGCAGCTAGAATGTTAAATCTTCAGATATCAGCCATGAAGGAATATGGTACCAAGGTAAGCATTATATAACAGTATAGCATTTTATTAATGCAATGAATGCAGGAATTTTCAGAATAATTTAATTGAGTTTAACAAATATTTATTACTGAAGTTCTCAAAATCTTACCACAACAAATATGAATTGAATTGTATAACGTCTAACACCTACCTCTCTGTATCCTCGGACACCTTCCCAGATAAATTTAAATTTAGAATGGTAGTGCGAATCTTCAGAAAGGGGATAAAAACAATATTGAAAATTATAGTCTCGTCTCATTCTTACCGGTAGTTTATAACATTTTGGAAAAGATAACATATAATATACAATATTTATTCGTGTTTCATACTCATGCGAGTAAGACATGCACCCATTTTTTCAAGCCTCTACCCCCAAAAAATTGTGAAGTATATGCTTTACAAACACAAACTCGTACATACAAGATTAATGTTTATTATTCAGAAACTGTTTACAAACGTGCAATAAAGGAATCATTCTTGATTTTGTCCATAGTATTGTTTATGACAGAAGAATGTTACATGTAAGCCGATGACCAAACACAAATAAAATATACACATATTAAAATGGTGCATTATAGTTAATGTAACTAATATCTAAATAATTTACACACATTTTTATGTTGCATCATATCTATGTAGGTAACTTAATCCTTGCTATCATTGCTGGACTCCCTGCAGAGCTTGGATCATCATCATCAATGCTCCAGATTCCGTCATCTGCCGCGCATCCATTTTATTGGATATACAGCACTCCTTGAATGACCTCTTAACGAGACTGGCTGGAATTTGGTCCCATGCAACTTTTACCATTTGCATACCAAAGACAATGTAGGTCTTTGAATTTTCCCAGTGGGCATTGACTTGTGGTTGTTGCTTGCCATCCACTCTGTATACACTCTTTTCAGATGAGCCTTAAATGGGTGGTTTATACAAACATTCACTGGCTGTAGCAGTAAAGTTATTCTACCAGGAAACACAACCAGATCTGAATTTCCTGCAGCTAATCTTCTTTTCGCATCTTCTGTTTGATGACCATAAAAGCTGTCCAATACTAGCATGTTTCACTGGTGTGATAGAAGTGCTCCAAGACTTCACTCCCATATGGTTTTAATTCAGTCAACAACTAGCGTATTGTCCATTCATCCTTTTTCCTTGGCTCTTACCAGGACTCAGGAGGGAAATTCTCTTCCTTGGAAATGGTTTTTTGCTTAAATACTATGAACAATGGAAGTTTCTTGCCATCAGCAAGCATAGCCAACATAACAGTACAGCATTGCTTTTTGCAACCAGTCAAACATGCCTTTGAAAGGCCAGAAGTTTGTCTTCATATGCTTCTGGCATATGTTGTGCTATTGTGCTATGCCTGCAAGTTGATAACCTATGTCATACAAAAAAAGGGTAGACTCCAGCGCATGTTTGCTTTGAAATTCTGTGCAATGCCAATCTCTCTCACAAAATTCATTGCTTGAAGCTGGCACATTTCTATAGTAACAGCATAACTAAACTGCATTCTCAAACTTATGAAGCCTCCAAGTTTATCCTCCGCTTTTGGATGCTTGGCCGGCAATCCTTGGAAAAATCATCTATTGCAATTGGTTGCTTGCAACTTGTCCTTTTTTCTCCAATCCTTTACACAAGATTCTGGAACATTGAATTTTCTTCCTACAGCTCAATTTCCTATTTCTTCCACATCTTTGATAATTTTCAGTTTTTCTGCAGCAGTGATTGAACACAATCTTATAGTACTCATTTTTGTAAGTTTGCCTAGGAGTGAACACGAACACTGGTCACAAAGAATGAATGATACCTAAATTAGAACTATCACATATGCTGGAGACCACCTGGAGACAAAGACAACGCTGACACTACCTAACTCTGTTATACTTTGTGTGCTTGCATACTAGAAATACACATGTAGGACTACATGAGTCAAAAGCAAGCTTCCAACATAGCAAATTCAAATAAGATGCGCACCCCAATTAAAAAAATGAAAAATGTAAGCATGTTACATGGTTAATTATGTACTTACATCCTTCTTAGAAATTAATGACTATTTTTCTTCCTCCCAGTTCAGGTTTAGGAAAAAAAAAATAGATTCATTAATGAAGCTATATTTTGCTTTATTAAACGTGTACTAGATGCTAAAGATGAAAGAAAGCACTCTCTTGGACTATTAATAGATCTAACTAAAGCTTTTGATCTATTAAAGCATGATATTTTATGAATATAATTAGACTTATTATTTAAATAAAATTCTATTGGCAACACACTCTAACTTCACTCTTTCAAGGTAAAGTGGCTCTTAACTGATGATGAAGACAAGGTGTCTTCGAAACACGTTCAAGGTAATTATCTTGAAAGGGTGAAGTTAGAGTGTGTTGCCACTACAATTTTATTTAAATAATATTAACTACTTCACTCTGTTTCTCATTAACTGTTATGTTATTATTAAACTATTTGGGAATCAGAGAAACTGCAAAAGAGTGGTTTGCATCCTACTTAAAAAATAGGAAACAGATTGTAGAAATAGAAACAGTCCAGTCAGAAATACAAAAAGTTAAATCATGGAGTGCTCCAAGGGTCAATTTTTTGGGCCATTATTGTTCCTTATTTTCATTAACAATCTTCCATTTAACATTCTTAATGCACATGCAATAATGTTTGCTGATGACACAAGCATTGTTTTCAACAGTGATAATCCTGTATCCTTGCAGGAAAAGTAAATGAAGCACACAATAGTTTGCAGTGTTGCTTAACAGAGAACAAGCTGTTATTCAACATAGAAAAAACAATATATTTGCATTTCATCCTCAGTTGCTAAATATTAATCTGGAACTGCACATAAATCAAACACTCTTACTTAAAAAAAAGTGTAACAAAATTTCTGGTAATCTGGAATGATCATGAACTCTCTTAGAAGACCCATATATCACAACTGGGTATTAAGCTAAACTTATTATATCATTCGTAAATTTGACTAATATGTGCTCTATTCGAATACTGAATATAGTATATTTTGGCTGCATGGAATCCTTAATCAGCTTTGGCATTCCCTTTTGAGGATCCCCTCCTAAAGCAATACAAATTTTCAAAATTCAAAACAGAATCTTTGAATTCCCATAAGAACACCAAGTATATATGTACTCAAACTTAAAATTGTGCCTACTCCTTGGATATATATCCTTGAAATCCTAAATTTCTCACACAAAAATAAAATTAACTTCCATGGAACTGAGATTATCATATCTACAATACAAGGAATCTCAACAACTTATATTGGGTGGTTATAGGCTTACCAAGAGCGTACTGAGCATTTTCCACTTAGGTGTGTTAGTATACTACAAATTAAATAGTGCAATAAAATACTTAGTTCTTAAATCCTTTAAAAGTAAACTAAGAAAGCTGCTCCTAAAGAAACAGTATTTACATATAAACGCCGTTTTGAATGATCCACATTTTCCTCATTCTCCTGGCATAAAAAAGTAACTAATGTTTATACACTCTCTAAACAGTTGCTTAGTGTTCTAATATGTGTGTATTCAAATTAGTATTTTAAATTAATTGTAGCTTGAAAACTTGGCCAAGGATTTGCAATGTATAATCATTAATTGCTGTATTTATCTAAACTATTGTCATTCCATCATTTACATCGTTTTATCAATTATATCCCAATTCTCTCATCTTTCTTAACTGCTCTAATCCATTTTTCCCTTACTTTTCTCAAGTATTTTCCCATCATTTTATTCCTATATGAGTCAGCATTTTAAGCGCTATAATTTCTTTCTGTAATTTGTTCCAGTTTATTTCCTATCTACCCTCCCTCCATCTCTTCACCTCATCACATTCTAATAAACAGTGAAATATTCCTTTAAGCTCTCCACACATAATACACCCTACCCCATTATCCCCTCCCAAAGTTTCTAAAAACAGAATTTGAGTTTAAAAGTGAAATGAAATTATTGAAGGCGTCAGCTTTTACCAGTAGTATGTATTGATATAATCCACTGGGAGAAAGTGGCAGTGCTGACTCATATTTTTATTATGTAATATCATGGCAGTGTCTTACCTATTTGTTCTTTCCAAGAAAAACGCACAGGTTTGTTAGTTTTTATTCCAAGACAGATATCTGAAATTAAACCACTTAATAACAGCTAAACATAAACTTTTAAGTTTTATTGTCATTGGAGTAACCGTTGAGCTTGTTGATTGGCTGAAAGACTTTCACATATAGTTATATGAACAGTGTAATGAACAGTTAAAGTATTAAACTTTTTCTGCTTCTGTAGAAATCAGTATAATGTTAAGTATGCAGTTTTACATGTTCAGTATGTACATACATTTACATAAAAGACTCATTCTTCTACCCAGTTGGCATTAAATGTGAGAAACGTCCGCCATGGATTCAAATTAGGTGATGTGGACCTTGTTATATAAGGGATGCAGAGACAGTGTGAATGTATTGCTGTCACATACTACTAATATTTAAGTACTTTGTATATAGTTTTACCATGGAGATTTATAATCTTGTATGCTTCTACATTCTTTTATAGAAAAGCTGGAACCTAGGAGGTGATAATTACTATTATTTTGGAATAGAAGAGAAGAAACATGATGACACCTTGCCTTCCATTGAATTAGCAGAGCAGGTGATAGAATATGCTCGCGAATTGGAAATGATTGTGTGATTTGTTAACCATTTTAAACTACTGGACAATCGTTTGAGGATTTTATTAAATTATTTACATACAACTTTTGTTTTTCTTGAGTAATAAAACCTTTTTTGTAAGTGCTTTTGAGTGTCTGCAAAATCATTGAATGCTATAAATAAAAGAAAGCAACAGCTCAAAATGTAGTGGCTTTCTCTTAGGAAGGCTGATGGATGTGCAGGAAGAAATGTAGCTATGTGCCGTACTCCCTTCCTCTCAACTTTCCTACCAACATTTAGCCTTGCCTGCTTAATTTGTAATGTATTATGTTGTACAATACATATGGTTTACTTATTACAATTATTGCTAGTTAGATCACTAAGACAGACACATTTATTGCTATCATCTTGTTTCTAGTACAAAACATAACAAAAAGTTTGGAAACAATTGAAACAACAAAAGACCAGCTCAATATAGGTAAGTTCGAGGCTAATGGATTGCATAAGGTCAACAGCATAATTCTATCAGATTGTTTGGAAGCTTTCTAGTGGGCGTTAAGTATGGTTTTCTAATGATTAGATAAATTGATAAATATTGTGGTTTCTAGTAAAGATATTGCCCTGGATCTCAGGAACTCTGGAAGTGCTCATATGGCATGGTGGAGATGGTAAAGAAATACTACTCATCCTATTGAAATGATAAAGACAGTTTTGTGAACTCATGTTAAAATTAATTTTTTTTTTTAAATATTCTCAGTCGGTAGATTTTAGAGTATGGGATATATGAATACCTTTGTAACAACACTTAAATAATTTTGCTGGCTTAACATTGTTGTGTTTCTTTTAACAATTTACTGTTTTACCAGATCTAAGATTTCTCTTCCCAACGGCATTTCAAAATGATCACTTCTACTATTTTTACGAGACTTTTAAGTGTTTTACATACTTCATTTGTTTCAAGTTACTTTATTTTTCTGTTTGGAGATAACAAAAATCAATCTTTCTCATGCCTAAGACTGGTGGTTACTAATCCTCATTAGCAGGATAATTCTTCTCTGTTGTATGCTTCTTCCAAAGGATAATTCACTTGATCTACTGTGGTACAATTCCCTTGTCTTAAATACAGTTTTTTACTTTGGGCATTTATATTAATTTTATCTTGAGACTTCTTGATATGACTATATAAACTTTTAACTCCATTTTCATTATTTTGAATGTTTGTTTACACTTCTGTTTGCTAGTTAATTGATTTTTCTCGTTGCTATTTTTCATAATTAAATGACAATAATTCTTTGTCTTGTGGCATAACTTTTTGCCATGGATTCAGTTCCTCAGTGTTGATGTTATTGCATATCAAAGGTCATTGGCCTTCATATGTGAAAGCTACTTTGATTCTAAGCTGTTGCTTTTCATATACCTAAATAAAAACAATGTTCCTCAACCTCCTTGTTAATTGTTGACCTACCTTAAATGTACTCATCCACGATGCCAGTTTTATGGCATGTTACTTTTCTTGCGGAACACAAATGTGGCACATCCTGTTAATGCTCAGCATGCAAAGTTGCAAGATTTTGTGTTGTGTCATTAGAAAAGTGGCATGTCCACAGCAATGTTGCATCGAGTGTTTATACAATGCTATATGTGTCGTCCGATAATGAAGTTTTATCTGCAGTGTGTTTGTTTCTTATTTTACTTCGTCGATGTAGACAAAAACGTAACAGGGTGGCAAGAGAGTGGATTTTAAGTGCGAATGTTGTGGAGTTGTAAACAACTTGCTGCAAGAGCTCTATGAGGGAGATAAAAAAATCCTATAAGAATTTCCTACACATGTCAGGGATTGACTTTAATTATCTGCTTAGAAGAGTAGCACCTATAATACAAAAGCATGACAGGATAATGAGAAAGTCAATCACCAACAGAATGTCTTGTGTTGACACTGAGATTTCTAATCACGGGTAATTTGGTTTAAAATAATGGAGTTTAATATATATACCACATTTGGCTGTCATTATTTATACTATATAATCAAAATAATTTTTTAGGCGATAGCTATCGTCACTGACGTATTTATTTCGAGTACAAACGTGCAGTATTTCATGCATAATACCAGAAGTATGTGAGCGAAATAAAGTTTTTCATTATAACAGATAAATTGCGGCTTTACAAATCACACAAGCCTTAACATTTTGAAAGTTCATTAGCACTTCAAATACAATTCGTGACATACTAAAAGTTTGTACAGTATAAACCTGAATTTACAATTTTACTCATGAAAGAGGACTACTTAAAGGTAATAAAACAAAGTTTATTTTTATCTGTTTACATAGTTACAAGTTTTACTGCTGAACCTGTTGATCCCCCTCTCTGCAAAACGTAATACCCTTCTAGTGGCACTATAACCCTGAGACCTGTGTTGACAATGCAGCTTGAAATTTCTGCGTGGTATACATATAATTTTTTATTACCGCTTCCAGATTTCCCTGCCCTCATTTTGTTCCTTTCGTTGGTGAACTGGTTCTCAACCTGAGGATTTTTACTTTAATTTACTCTGTTGACATGTTGAACTCTATTCCTATATCATGTAATGATTTTTGTCGCTTTTGTTTATTTCTGTAATTTGCAATGTCTACAAGCAAACTTTGGTCTCATTCACTTCAGTCAACTTCTTTGTCATTTCCCTCGTCCATTTATTGTTATGGGCAATTACATATGAAGAAATAAATTATCATGCTACAATAAATTGTTTGTATTGTTAAGGAAATAAAATGTACATATCTCTTCTTTTTTTATTTTATTTATGGACTCTTTAACTGCTGTGGTCCTTAGCGTCCCATTCTAATTTTGCTCAGAGGCGCCTCTATCTGGCTTGAGGTTCTTTTACTTGCCGTAAATCTACGACACAGGACCACTGGCTTTTCTTCCCTTCCAAAGGAAGTCATGTTAAGGATTTTTACGCTCGAATCGCTCTCCGCCGTGTTTGAACTTGCGACCTCAGGAAACATTTCTGTCTTAATTCTGTATTTAGTGTAACACATATAATATTTCTCTTTTCTGCTGCGTACACGTAGCAACTTACGAAGTTAAACCCCACATAAAAATTGTGCTGAATTTGAGTTGTGCATGCAATTTTCCTACTTGCTTGACAGTTACATAGTGAAACTCCACTTTTCTTGCGCAGTTCGAAGTTGCAAGCCATTTAAGTTGCATCGTGGACAAGTACCTTAAGTTGCAAGGAGATGTGGACTGTAGTGCAGCATGCTTATGCTGTAAAAGCATTATACAATAACAGCGACATTACATGATCGCTCTGCATGAATTTTTTTAGACAATTTGGGATTAATTGCAATATGGCGTCCATCAGCTCATGCCATCAAGACCTGGGCTCATAATTTTAAGGCTACTGGTTAAAACAGTACATAGTGGCAGTCGGAGAGGATATTGGAGTCCATGCCAAACTGCACATTGTCAATTTCTGTCACTAAAGCTCTGATGATACCATTCAACGGATTTTATTGTGCAAAGATCTTCATTTCCACCTGTATAAGATTCAAATTATGCATGCACTATGGAACCAGGCCCATGAAAACAGACTTCAGGTTTGCTAGACTTTGCTGCAGTAGATTAACAGAAACCAGAATCTTGTCAATGACTTACTGATGGAGCAATGAAGCCCATTTCCATTTAGCAGGTTTTGTTAATAAACAAAATTTCTTTATTTGGTCTGCCACAAACTCTCATGAGAAACAGCTTCACTGTCTGAAACTGATGGTATGGTGTGTGATATCTGTTTTTGTAATTAATGGCCTGTACATCTTTGAAGGTGACAGGGAAAGTTCTGTAATTGTGACAGCACAAGAGTATGTGCACATGCTGGAGAACCTCTTAGTTCCTGTACTTGCTCGTCTTCATGTGAACGAGGATACATTTTTCCAACAACATAGGCTACGAGCCACACTGCATAAATTTCCATGGCAGCTTGAGCAATTTATATCCAGAACAAGGGAATATTGGATGGCCAGCCAAGTCCACAGATTTTTCGCTCTCTGACTTCTTTCTCAGGGGTACATGAAATCTAAAGTTTTTAGTGCTCCAGCGCTACACACAATTCAAAAGTTGAAAAACTGAATTTGGGAAGAAACTGAACAAATTCCTATGGAGGTGCTGCTATTAGCAAAAGACTTACCAAGTGTATATAGAAGAATGGCGGTCATTTGAATGACTTTGGATAAAATTTTATTGTATTAAATGGCTTGTAAACTAAACCTTTTATGTATAATTTGTGTACCTATGTAATAAAAGTGAATAAATTTAGTTGTGCACCCATGGAAATGTTTCTGAAACCGCCCAGTTCAAGGCTGCACCCTGTATTATGTAGTATCAGAGTTCATGTTGGTTTTCCCCAAGCTGAAAATTAAAATTTAAGCGCAAGACTCATCAGACGAACAAAGGTAAAATCCTAGTGAATGTTAAAATAACTGTTCTTGCCTATACGTATGTTAACCTTATAACAGTAACGAGGTATTCAACTCTGTACAAGATTACACTTGTTTTGCTTCATTTTGTATATAATATGTCTTTATTTTATTTTAAACGTCCTGTATACTATGTAATATTTATGTATATATGTGACTATTGTACATTTCCTTGACACGCATATAGTATGTGTATTTTATTTCAAATGTTCCATATTCTGTGTAATATTTATGTTATATGTAATTTTTGTACATTTCCTTGACATGTTCTATGTTCACAAACCTTTACGGCTGCTAGTGAACTCACAGAATACAATCTAATCTAATCTATATGAGCATGTGTAAAGAAGTGTAAAAGATTTCAAAAGGATAATGTGGACTTAACTTTGTTGCTGATATCGAAATAGCCTCCAATCACCTAACAGATAATGATAAAATAATAATAAAATCACAGTGTGAACCAATATTGGACCAGATACAAGCCCAAAAATACCACTACATCCACATCAAAAAATTATCAAATCTCTGAAGTCAAAGCTTGTAGTATACACCAAAACAGACAAGGAAACACATTAGTGATATTAAATCAAGAAGATTATGAATCTAGGGTTATGCAATTACTACATAGCCCAGAGTACATAGAAATCAACAAAAATCCGTTAAAAGAATGCACCAAGTCACTCCAAAACACATTGATAGAAACCAAAACATTAACAAAAGCTGAAAAATCCAGAATTAAACCAGATTTTCCCACCATACCTAGGTTATATGCACTACCAAAAATACACAAAATGAGGCCAATAGTGAATAACAAACTCTCCCACATATAAACTAGCAAAATGGCTTTCAAATACCTTCAACTCCATGCCTGTGTTCAAAAGTCTTAAGTATAAAAAGTTCATTAGAATTAACAGTCATCTTTCAGATATAAATATATCTCCCACAGACATGATGGTATCATTTGATGTCACTGCACTCTTCCCAAGCATACCAAAAGAAGAATTATTACCACTCCTAGAAACTTGGATATTAAACAATGGCACACTTAGAGCACAAACAGAAGATTACTTAAAACTAACAAAATTATGTCTGGACCAGAATTTATTTTCATTCCATAACAAAATCTTTAAACAAGATTTCTATAGGCACCTACATTTCACTGTAGGTGCCTATAGAAAGAATACACCAGGCTAAAGTGGTAGTCAGAGTTTTAGATGGATCGCTATGTGATGGATCTAAAATTCTTTATTCTCTGCATGACCACCAAAAACAAAATATGATGTGTTACATTCACCTGACTTCCTCTGCCCTCTGTCGCTTATTAGTGGGTTTACCAAGGTGGTTATTATATGAGAGTTACATAAAAAGTTAGTGTTTTGAGCGCACACCGTCCTATATTCTTACTTTGGCATGTTTTGATAATGTGACAAATGTCATTACAATTAATTAATATTAACTATGGGAAACCCCCTTTCACCATTTTTAACAGAACTATATATGAGCCATTTTGAATGCCATATTACTAAATCTTTCCCACATCTATTCAAAACCTGGTATAGATACGTAGATGATATTTTTGCTATTTTTCCAAAAAAAACTTTCAGAAGATGCTTTGAAATTATTGAACTTACAAAAAAGATCTATTAAATTCACAATAGAAAAAGAAGAAAATGGCCAATTACCTTACCTAGACAGCAGGATCATCGGAAATAATCCACACAACAAACTAACGTTCAGCATTTACAGAAAACCAACTGTCACAGAAAATTATATTAAAAACAATAGCTACAAGCCACAAACATGCAATTTTAAATAGTATTACAAGCAGGTTAGTACATATACCATTGGAGAAAGAGGAATACTAGAAAGAATACCAACACATTATCCACATAGCCACTATGAATGGATACCAGAAAAAAAACAATAGATAAGAAAATAAAAAAGTTTCAAAGACAGAAATACATCCAACAAACGACTACTTTACTCAGACAACAAAAACCACAAACATATGGGTAATTCACTTATCACCCTTGGATACATAAATTTCAAAGGATTTTCAAGAAATACAACATTACCCTGTCTCCACAGAATAACTGCAATATACAGAAACTACTATGCAACAGAACAAAAGATCCTATCCCCAACAATAAATCAGCTGGTATATATCAAATTGTTTGTAATGACTGTAACCTGGTATACATAGGAAGAACCAAAAGAAATCTTGAAATAAGGCTTAAAGAGCATATGAGATACATTTACCAAAAGTATCCAGATAAATCAGCAGTAGCACATCATTTCTGGTCTTCAAACCATGAAATCACTCCATACATAAAACTCATAAAACCAATCAACAGCAACAATGAATTGGACATCTGGGAAAAAATACATATTGTCAAACACAGGAATCACCTAATGAATTTTGAACTGCCGCCGCCCAGCACCAGAGAACACCACTAGCCACACACATTCCCCAGACAATAACCGGCAAAATCAGTTGAAAACATGCTGACGATAGGAGCAAACCGTCTCCTGAAATGTGTTCAAGAAAGAACATTTTAGTGATAGTGTAACAACCTTCAACTCTATTTTAAATAATGTGCAGCTCTTGTTTCCAGAAATAAGCATGAAGTTAAATCTGCGTGGATCCCAAGTATATTAAATATCAGGTTCCTTAGTAATTAGTGCAGTTACTCTTGAGAATTTCTTAGTTAACCTATCAACATTAACAAGGCATTTTTAAAAAATCAGGAATCAAAGAGTACCTACTTTTGATTGCAGGTTTTAAATATGTGGATGTAGAGGAGAAGGTATATTTTTCTTCCAGTAGCTCTTTTCATATGCTCTTTATTTCCAGAAATTGTTGTACAGATATACACAAACATGAACTTTGGTGAATGCTATTTAGCGTGCAGATATGGAAAATTCTTGATGCACATTAGAGTTTATGAGAGATACAAAAATAGAGATGGAATATTGGATTTCTGAATGGTGCATATGAAGTTTATAGTGAGAGATGAAAGTGGAAATGGAGAATGAAACTTGTTGCTCAGTGAAAATTGGAGTCTTCAAAAGAAGGCATTTTAGATCAACACCAATTTCATAACTAGCCAAGATTACTGCATTAATAGTGACATTTAGAATTAAAATTTTGAACAAAAATGCTCCTTTGCAGCTTATTTCTGATCCTAATTTCAGAATTTAACCATAAGCATAAGTATTCACAATTTAGAAGCATCTATTTTCCCTTTTCTTTTGGTTTAAGTAAAATGTGCAATTGTATGCTACATTTTTAACATGAAGCTAAATAATTTATGTATTTTCATGAGTTTGAAAAATCATCTCAATTCTCTATATGATAGGCAAAAGTTGAATATGCTGTATTTTTTTTTTTTTTATTTTTTTATTATCCTTTGAAAAGTAATAGTCTGTTTCACGAGTTGTTAAAAATCTTCAAAAATCTTCAAATTGAACTGCTGTTGAAGCAAAAATTTGAGTTGCCAATAAAACCTATGCTTTACTGTATGCCTTTTTACAAAGTTAGCACTTCAATTTAAGTGTTTTAGAAGCAAACAAAATGTTATTTGCAGGGATTGCCTTAGTATTGGCATTCTTTAATACGTTTCATTCTCTTCCAACAACAGTTATACATGCATTGCTTTGCACAATTAAACAACTATTGCATGTATATCTGGTTGACTAGGTTTAATATCTGAGGCTTTTATATGCAATAAAATCAGGGTGCATGTAAGATGAAATCAGAAGTGTTTCATTTTATGATCAGTTATTAGCTTCAAGTGGATGATATGTATGAGGTTACAGACAGAAGAAAATTCAAGAAACATGATGCTGACGATCAATAGCCCTCATGTCCATGAAATCCATGTAGCTCGAGACCACCAAGACCATGTCCATCAAAGGAGCCTGCATGTTCTTCGAGGTTGTGACTGTAGCTTTCCAGTCCGTGGTGCTCAGGTTCTACATGCTTGTGAATTACAACTGGTACAGGGTTGTGGCTCTCAAGATGTACATTCTGGTAGGAGGTGGCTACCTCATGGTGTCCGTGCAGCTCATGGTGTCCATGCAGCTCATGATGACCTTCCCCAAGTTCTTCACCTCCAAAGTCATAACCACCAAGGTCACCACGCTTCTGTCTCTCAGCGTTCACTGCTAGGACAATGAGGGCGATGCAGATCTGCAAATACATGAATATTCAGATGTAAGTGTTTGTTATTCCTAAACTGAACTGGTCTCAAGTTGGTAGTATGCAGTTTGCAATATTGCTGAACACTAATGACAAGTGCATCTAATTGCTGTAAAAATTGGAGGAATAGATTTCTTAGAGTCATTAATATTCGTAAGCCTAGTTTACATGATGACACTAGGTTTCACAACTAGTTTCATGTAATCATTTTCATGAAACTATTTACACAAGATGTTGTTTACATGGTGACACTGTGTATATGTAGTTTCATAAATTTTTAATAACGTTCTGCATAGATAGTTTGTAAAAATGGATGGTCAAGATATTGCAGCAGCTAAAGCAGTGGCAGAGATGTTACTACTGGCCCTAAAAAATGAAAGCAGAAGAAATAAATATGGACTAGATCTTGGATTCAGAGAAGGTCATTTTAGGGTACTCTATAACTTTGTTGAAGGAAGTTGTTGGAGAAGATCCAAAAAGTTATCACAATAATTTGAGAATCACTTTGGAGCAGTTAAGCGTTTTGCTTGAGAAGGTAACAAATGAAATAAGCAAGCAACATACACTAATGAGTGAAGCATAATCAGAGCTGAAATTAAAAATGACATTGAGATATCTTACAAGTGGCAACTCGTATTCATTACTCCAGTTTTTGAACCAGGTTCTAAAAAGCATAAGTTCAAGATTTATTCCTGAGATCAGGGCCACTTCCTGACTTCTTACTCGTTTTGATCTTCTGTATTTCATCTGTGTAGTTACCTCTTGTGCATTGAATTCATGTTTTGAGTTCTACTGTCATTTCATCCATATTAAATTCTTTTAAAATTAACTCAAGTGCAGCAGCATGTTTCGATTTATGTTTAAAGGTTATATCTTTAAAGTCCCACAGGCACTTCTACATTGTATATAATCCAGGCATTTAATTATTTCTTCGGTTCCCCACTCATTCTGCAAAGTTGAAAGTAGCCAAAACTGGCTAGTATCATAACTGTCGCGTTTATGCATGTGCACTGAAATAAAAGATAATCGTGAAACTTGTGAAATCTAGTGCCATCATGTAAACTAGTCTTTACTGACATGGGTAGCTGAAGTCACTAAGGCATGGACTCGTGAATGGGAGGCTATGGTTCAAATCCTGTCCATTACTCCCCAATAGGTTTTCTTCAACCTCATAATTGGCAAATGTTAGAGAGGTACCCAAACTTAGGCGTGAAATGTTTCCTTCCATTTCATGTATCACCAGTGTCACAGACTGTGGTGCTGTATGAAGTAAGAGTGGGCATTAAACTCCATTGAAAAAGAAAAACTCTTCATTTGTTGACCTATTGCAGGTAGATCTTCACCCCATCTATCTGTTGCTCAATTTCATCATACTTAATTCCGTAATTTTGAGGCTTAGTGATCATTATACCTAAGCTGAAGCTATTAAGTTACAACAAGAAGCAAATTTATGTCATCCATTCAGCCAAGCTTAGAACTAGTCACTAAGGATAACCAGTGCACAGAGGAAGAGGCTTGGCTTTTGTAAACCAAAATCAAAATTACTTTACTTTGTATTCCTCCCAAAAATTTGACAAGGTTTAATTTTAAATATACATTTTGAGACTATCCAAATCCAAAGAAAAAGCATTTTTAGAAAAATGTCTATGCATCTGTGTGCCTGTCAACAGCATAACTCTAAAATGAAATATCAGATAAGTACCAAACTTTGTGTTTCAAGTTCATCTTTCAAAGACGCAACACAAAGGTTTTCAAAAAAATCCATCTGCTCCAAACTACCCTTTTTCAACATGTTTTATATGCTCAAAAATGGCTCTAATGATTTTGATTAAAATACCATATATTTTAAATATCTGCATGACAAATAAAATGTATATCTTGATTTTCCTGGAAAATGCCAGTGAAGTCCTCTTCTTTTGAAAGCAATTTTGTATAACTTGTAAATCTTAAGAAATAGATAAAAACATACTATGTACACAAAAACTGTGGAACTCTTAAAAAAAAACAATTTATAGCAGCATATAGTAACCTGATTTCTAAAAATCTGACTATTCATTCAGTTTCCTCTTTCCTCCTTGTTCCTACAACAAAATGTTTAATGAAATTATTTTTGCAAAGTTTATTTCGATTAACATGAAGTAGATAGAAAAATAAGCTTTCATAAGAATAGTTCTAGAAGTTATTTTTAATAAATGATAGTGGGCAGAGGAAGTCATAAGAATGTAACAAGAGTTTTAAGACTGGATGAAAAGTAGTTTCCTACTTTTTCCTTTGAGAACTTAAATCACATTGCAATTGTTTTCTGATTTGTATAGTGATCCATTTACATTGCACAGGTGTATATTTTTGATATCTTTCAGAAGGTAGTGTGCTTCATTGCAGTATTGTTATTTGCATTCATAAATTACTCAAGTTTTAAAATCAGGTAATATCACATGTATCTTCAAAGCTTTATTAAATTTTCTACCTTTTTCCACTAAAATAAAAACAATATATTTTGCATATTCTCTCATATTTCAGCTGTTAATGATTACAAATTAATGTCTGCTAGTGCAATTATTGGTGTAACTTTATTTAATCAAAAGTGAATTACATTTACAGGTTCAGCAAGCAATCTGTAATAATACAGTGAAGAAATTTCAAAGGACACATGAAACAAACAGCAAATCTAGTTTATTAAGTAATTAAAACCATTTGCTTCTATTGATATATATGACAGCAGACTTCCAGTGAAATTCAATTATATTCACATTTGTTTGATATATGGGAGAAAAATATTGAAGAGAGTGAAGATAACTGATATCCTAAGATCCATTTAAAGGTTATATGCCCTTTCTTCTCCAGCTACAGTGGAGTGGGAGTTGATCTGTTTCCAAGACTAAATGACCTTGTGCAAATTTATCTTAATGATAACTACTCTGTAAATAAAACTACTCTTCATGAGGTTTTCGGTATGGAATGCCAATTACCCTTAAATGTCGCTGTCCAGTGATTTAGGAGCATTGGTATAGATGATTTTGAAAACTGAAAAATCATACTATCTTAATCACAAACGAAATGCTACTACATTCATTTGAAAGCACATGGATGGCCAAGGTTGTTAAAGCATGGAGTCATGAACTCAAAACCTTCCAGGACTGTCTTCCTTGTTTGAGATTATTTCCAGCTTTTTCTCATACATCATAACTAGCAAATGCCGGAGAGATACCATAAGCTTAGGCCTGGAATGTTTTCTTCCCAATTATTTCATTACAGTGTCTGCTGCCTGTGGTTTCATATCTGTAAGACCTTGATGGTCTCTTAACATTTTAATACCTAAGAAGCATTCATGATTACTGCGCCTCAAAGAAAGAAAGGGAAAGAAAAGAAAATAGTCTCAACCTTGATTGCCATTTTGCCAAATTTGCTTTGGTTTGTTCCCAGGAATAATATGTAATCCTCATATAAAACAAAACCTCTTTTCATTTTGTAATTAAAAATCTTTATAAAAATTTGAATACACAAAATGAATGTTAAGACTTCATTAAGTAGCTCCCATTTTGAAGCTATGGCTCGTTTAAACTCTACTCTGCCAGAAAGACGTGAGTGAAAATGGCTTGTTATTGTAGAGATAATGAGAATGATCATTGTTGTGGTTAATAAAGCGTCTTAAACCTCTAAGGACTGGATTTACTATTTAGCTCATACTTTGGCAAAATAAAACGTAACTAACACTTGCTTTTTTTTTATTTAAGCAAAGGTCGGATTTTCTACAAAATTTAGTACTCAGTCCATGAGGGGGAGGAGCCATTATACGTGCATCTGAAACCAATAACTTCACAAATTTTGCAGTTGAACTTTAATACGAAAACTTACTTATACCGGCCGATGAATCAAAGTATGAATGAATACGTGAACGAACTTGAGGATCTTCACTAAAGCTGCCTAGTATTCATCCTACGACCGACACGGGTAGCCTAGGTCGTTAAAGCACCACTTGTGAACGGGAGGTACGCGGTTCAAATCCCGCCAGGACCGTTTCCACGACTAAGGTTTTTTCAAGGTCTTCCTCAGTTTTCATAACTGGCAAATACCAAGGGGGTAGAACGTTTCCTTCCCCAATATTTCATTTCATATATCAGCACCCATGCCTGTGGTGCTGTATGTATTAAGAACCGACGTTAAATATCACCTATTCATCCTACGGACTGAGCAAACAATCTGAATAAAGACTTCAGTCAAATAGCGCAAATTAACGGAAGTATTTAATTTTGTGATACTGCTTATTTAGGGATGGAAGAGATTTCAGTTATGCTTGTATCCTCTTGTTTTGTGCAGATAGTTAGAGGCAATCAGTTCACGATTACGTGAACTGGAAAAAGGATAAAGTCATAGTGGAAAAAGGCCAGTTATTACGAAAAAGAAGTATTCCAAAGTTTTAACTCTCCGTGGTATTACATCTATAGGATATACAGAACTGCACTGCCTTATAGTAGGATCAATATGTTGGAAGTAGACTGGCGTCTTCTTACTATTCTGAGAATCCTCTCTAACATATAATGTTTATACATTTCCCTTGCCAAAGTGATTGCCCAGTTTGTCCAACAGAGCGAGGATATACTGCTTGGAAGGGAAAGCAAAATAAACGATTTGACCTCTAGATTTAAACTCGAACCAAGTGAATCAAAACTTCGTTACTGACAAAATATAACCTTACAATTAATGTCAATATGTTTTACTTTCTCTGCTACTTGCCTATAGCAAGTAAAGGAAGTATTGCATTTCACCCAGAAGTTTGATACCGAGATTTCGCGGAAATACACGTTTCGAGGTTTTCTGAATAAAAGCAAATCGATTTTAGAAAAAGGCACGCGTGTGCGTGTGTGCCTGTGAGTTAATTTCAGTATCCAAGGATGCGATACGAAAATTTTCAAGAAAACCTCCCATCCCTCCTTTTTTTATTACTCTCAAAATTGATTGTAAAGGTTTCAAGAAAATCCCTCATCCCAAGATACCCTACATGGAAAATATTTCGTTATTTTTTATTATTCTCAAAACTGATTGTAAAGTTTTGATTAAAATGCTTTATGTTTGACATAAAGCATGTCAAACAAAATGTATAATTTTGAATTTATTGCGAATAGTCTGTGAAGTCTGTATAATTGGTAAACCGTAAGAGATAGTAGATAGCCTACATCCCATCAGGGCAATGGCCTCCTACTCCAGGTAGGGTACCTCAAGTTCAGAGTAAACTCCCAAGGTGAGCCCGAATCTTGCTACACAAAAATTTTAGATATCGTTAAAACACATAATTCATGCCAATTAAAATTATTACTGGCGAAAAACATTTCCGAGATGTTTGTTTGTTATTGGTTTAATTTTTCAAATACTTATACTTTTTGGACGTGGTAAGTTGCTATTCGGCTTTTCTCGTGGCAATACAAATAACATAGGAATAACCTGTCACATAGCGTCCTACCTTTCAAAAATTTGACTATCGCTTTAGGGTACTGTATCCATTTATACCAACAACGAAATGTGTAATGAAAATTTATCTCGGAAAGTAGATAGCAGATCAAGCTTTTGTAAGAATAACTTGTTGAATAGTGAGTCGAGAAAGACTTGGGAATGCAACCCATAAGATTTTTCCTTCTTTATTCGTAACATCTCTCTTTCTCGGAGAGAATGTATAAATCAAATAATTTTCTATTGGATGTTGGTACAACCACTGTGGCTTCCTTCGAACCGAAATAGTTCCACAAATTATTATACGTCTCTACAGAACACCAAAAAGCATGGAAAATATTCTGTCAGTGAACGGTAAATGTGGACTTACCAGAAGCTTCATGTTGCTGATGCGTGAGTATGCTGAGCTCTTCTCCTGAAGAAGTGAAGTGTTCGACTTGCCCAATTACGTGAAGACCTCCCGTATTTATACGAGACGGTAAGCTCCAATGCCTCCATGTGCATACACTTTCCCCCACATGTTAGTTAGCAAGGAAGTTGCTAGTTACGCGTTCTTCCCATCGAAATGTGTGTGTATGTATGTTTGAGACTGCCCCATAAAATAGTTCATGTGTGAGGAAATCAGAACTGGAAAATGTATATTCCTTGTAAAACATACTCCACGGAAGTGCGCTTGAGGTATTCGGCTACTACAGGAAAGATGAACTCGTGTTTAAACGTTAATGCAAATTGGAAGCTGCTGCAGTATTCGTTCTTTGCCTTATCATGTCCAGCAGGACCGTATTTAGGATCTGTAGGCCTCTAGGCTGAATCTGTGGTTCGGGTCCTACCACAGGTTCAGGATATGGAATACCCAGGAGGAAATCTTTTAAAAATGAACTTGGAAAAATATCATTTTAGAGCAGTTTTTATTTTTTTTAAAACTAGTATTATTTGTACTAAATTGACCGATAAGAATGGCTCAGGCGTAACGTCAATTCGGAAGGTCCCGGGTTCAAACCCCGAGGCCAACCAATTTGACCGAAGGTTTTTTAGAGGTTTCCTCGGTTGCTAGACGAATGCTGGGTTTGATAATTTGATCCTGAATTTCCCTATCACCCCTTTCATCACTGCATTTCATTTTCTTCTTCTTCACCTCCATACTAGGCATTAGCCTGATCACCTATCCTGGATATGCTATGATCCAGAGTTTGCTTGCTCTTCAACAGACTACTGACCCAAGGCATTGGCTTGTAATCCTTGGAGTGTAAGTCGTATAAAGTGGACGACGATGCAATGAAGAAGAAAATGAAGCATTAAATTGTTGAAACTGATACTATACGATATTTATAAGTTAATGAATCCGAAAATCATTAAGGTATTCAACAATTTATTAACATTGCTATGAACAACTAACTCTATTAAGAAAAGAACACAAAACTTGAGATTCATGTCTATGTTCCCAAATTTGCAAAAATCAGTGTTTCAGTTTTAAAAACAACATATTGTAATTTTAAGTAAACTTGTTAGGCAAATACAAGATAAAAAGGAATATAACAAACATTTTAATTACATTTAATTCAAACACTTCATACTAATTCAGCTGCTTATAAACTTTTCAAGACTTATTTGTCATAAAATATATGAGCGTGTCTTCTTGCATGGAGGTTTGAAGCCTGTTTTTGATCAACTTAAGTTTTTAAAATTACGTTTCTCCATTGCTGGTGTGACCATAAGTGATAGGTATATTCTTAGAGCGACCTCCATATTAGGAAAACCATCTTTGACGTTTTTCTTCTAGGAGAAGTTTATACATCCATCTCTCCTGACTAATGACATTTTCATTTTTCTCAAAATCTTTATTGGAACTCGTGGTAGGAAGCCTTGAACTGAATAATTTAATTTTGTACTGGTCGTTATTCGGATATCAGGCTGGTTTGTATGCCTCAAGCCTCTTACGCAATGAGGATTCAAATTATTTATCTATGAGAAGAAGGAAACTCTGGGTTCGAAAGAAGAGAGCGGCTGATAATAATATAGAGCTTGACTTATGGTGAATCTTCATGATATATTGCTCCGCTCCAGCACCACGCCAAGCGATCGAGATTTCTGAATACTGATTCAACATGATTCGACCTTTAACTATACAACAACATATAGGATATACTAACTACATACCAGGTGGCCCAACCGCGTCGTATTTCAAGTGTGTAGGTATCCCTTCGTGCGTTAAAACAGTTGCATAACTCAACGGGGCAATTCCAAGTAAACACAGCTCAGTGGGGAACTGGCGAATTAGTGTGAGCCAGTTTGGTTGTTGTTATTTTAAAGTTCCATTAGCACCCCGCCTTTAACTACAATCGGCGGCCTTTCCTTTGGAACATATTGCCTATAGGTAATGGTGTTAACTCGTATTCGCTTGCCTTTGGGTTTCTAGTAAACTTTGGGCTTAAATCATTAGATTACACACACACATTCACACTCTCATTTATGCTACCAGACTGAGAGCAGGGAATAATCTTGGCTAGAGAAAATGTCCACCCACAGCCGGGAATCGCACTCGGGACCCTTCGCACAGCAAACAGTGCTCTACCGACTGAGTTACGGAGCCAGCCGGGCTTCGTTTACTCCTCTTGCTTATCAGCAACGACGATGAGCGATTACGCTCATTGAGAGGCATTTCCTAGGTTTACAATAGTGTATACAGTCCGTGATGTTAGACAAGAACAGACACTTGAACTAGAGTGTACTGTCTATGATGATAGACAAAACTACGAAAATGTCTACGAATATTTTCACTTCAGTTACACAGGCTTTATTTTCGAGGGAATAAACTCACTTTTTAGATTGACAAATAATTAAAATGTGTTTATTTGGCCTATTCGCCATAGCTATTGCGTTTACACTGTTCTTGTGTAACATTACGGACTATAAGCAACAAACATGAGAGCACGCAGTGTTTCACTGCCGTTTTTTCGCTTGCTATTATACATATTATTATTATCATCATCACTATCATCTACATAACGGCACTGCTATGCTGACTTCGCTCATTGAATGGGTGTTCGAAATTTTTCCCCTGTTGATTGATACGAAGTTCCAACCGTTTCCGTGTATCCATATGGACGTTTCTGAGAACCGCTGTTGTGGTGGTGGAGGGTTTTAGGGCCTAATTCGCCAGTTCCCCACTGACCTGTGTTTGCATGGAATTGCCCCGTTGAGTTCTGCAACTCTTTTAACGCACGTTCAAATACGGCGTGGTTGGGCCACCTGGTATAGTTTTTCTACTCTCTAAGGACACGACTCATATCAACTGTCCCTGAAGAGCTCAGCCGAATTAGCCCATACAAATTAACAGCGTCGACGTATTTTATGATTATAAGAGTGCCCGAGCCACAGTATTAAAACAAAGACATGGTTTGTTTTATATCAGTCTACTCAAACTTGAAATTTTAAAAGGATGTTTTTTCTTTATTTTTTCCCGTTTTTGTGATGCAACCTAAATAGCCTGCGCGCAAATACGGCCCTGATGCCCAGTGATACAAGTTATATACTTGTGAGGTGAACAAATCTAATGTGCATGCACAGGAAGCTTTAAGTATTGAAACCAAGACGAAAGGAAATAACGTTGTACTCCTAAGGCGACTTGTCAAGTATACAGTTGCGTATGTACCGCCTTTACTGCACTTAAAGCAGGGACGTCGCAGATAACAAACCACCTGCATCTTTCGTACAGTCTGTTAGGTTTGCCGCTCACCAGACTGTGTTTACCTGCCGCCAGTGTCCCTTGGCCGTTGTTGTTTACGTTCTTTGTGCTGACATGGTGTGAGTGTAGATAACTTGAAGTTAACTGCCTAGGAATTTGTATGTCTGATCATGTGTAATACCAGAAGGACTTTATGGGCGCATTGACATTTCTTAGCAAGTGTTGATATTAATCATATCCTCTATAAATATGTGTATAAAAGGCTATAGCTAAGCAAGACCACATTGGTATAGTTTTTGCTGCATAAGGGATCGAGGCCACAGTTAATTGTTAATAAAATAAGTTATTGTGTAGATGGAGGAACATTTTAAAAACGTGAAGAAATCGGAAGAACAAAAATTCTGCACGGCCGCGTCTGATTTTTTTAAAAGTGCCTTTTATTTGTTCTCAGTTGTGTTTTACAGGGTTACTCCTAGCTTTTTTAGGGAATTTTGCTTAATCCGTTATTGTTATATCGTTTTAATCTGCTTTTAGCTTAAATTATATGATAGTTGATTCTATGGCTTCACTTTTGTGACTTTTTACATTTAAAGTCCATTTTTAACTTCGGTTGTGGGTAATGCTTTTAACGTGTTGAGGGCACTAATAACCACTGCTCTGCGCCCTTTAATCACACCACCACCCGTCGCAAGGACATTGTTTTACCTCTTTATGCTCAATGTTGCTAAGGACAATCCTATGCATTGTATCCAAATTATTCCATCTTTTAATATTAATATCTGTAGACACGAGGAAAGTGGGAGAAAGTTACATAAATTCGTTACAGTTAAAATCGTCTTGAACTTAACGTCTTAACTGCTGCGGATTTTTACAAGTTTACTAATAAACACACACATAAATATATATACATTGATTAAAATCGTGAGATTGATTTAAAAAAGAAGAAAAAGAAACAGAAATGAATGAAGAGCTTTCAGTGCAGAAAATCTTCGTCTGTCATTCTCAAAAGTTTCTCGATTTAAATGTAAAGTATGATATATTCCAACTTTTCATTTTGAGCTATACTGACTGACTGACTGACTCACTCACTCTCTCACTCACTCACTCACTCACTCACTCACTCACTCACTCACTCACTCACTCACTCACTCACTCACTCACTCACTCACTCAGTCACTCACTCACCTACTCACTCACTCACTCACTCACTCACTCACTCACTCACTCACTCACTCACTCACTCACTCACTCTCATTCAATGCACGAGGACATTTTCTAAAAATGCTGTACCTGAGAGATTCAGGGGCATCAGAGTGTGGTGCGTTTTCACTGAAATGGCGATATCGAGGTATTAGGTTGGATGCAATTGTTTTTCCTCTACTTTAACTGTTGAGAAGACAAAGCAAAGAAGTTCTCAGAGGAGGACTCAAAACGGCTGATGCTTCAGTCCAGAAATGGATTTGATCGTTGTTCTCTGGATATTCAGAAATTCTGAATGTGGTTGAAAATTTGGTGCGGTCAGAAGGTATGTTCAGCTGCTTGCAATGGCATAACGTTTCTTGTGGTACCGTGATGTTGGTGGAACTGCAATATCAGAACGGCAGCCGATATCATGAACAACACTACAGTGCAAAATCTAAGGCCCCTTCTTGTAAAAAACAAAACAAAAAACATAAAAATGTCATGAATTCTTATTGCAACAGGTATGTATTTTCGAGTTTCAAAAGTTGGTCGAAACTGAGCAGGTTTCCGTGTAACTTAAACTAGAATCTGGCTAAAGACAGTCAACTCATAATTTTTAAGAACCATATTTATTTCACAAGCGTTGGTAACAAAATAGATTGCTTTTTAACCTAATGATCAATTGATTATCAAGTATCATCAGCGGTTAACTTATATCAAATGGGTTCTTTTGACGCCTCTAAAGATAAAATGGTGATAAGGTGCATTTTCGTTTTGAGGAAACCAGGGTTTAAACTCACAATGATGCTATGCTTAAATAATAATCTCATAATGTCATGCAACAAATGTATTGTAAAATTAATACAATATTAAAAATAATAATTTCAAACACGTACGGAGAGTCTGAACCATTCATAAATTGTTTTAAGCAGCCTGCATGTTGCATTTTGTCTGTGAAATATTACAACTCGAGGAACTTTTGTTTCTTATATGCCACTTTTGGAAACTACTACTAGCGTAATAAATATTCATGGAATGAGCTGCTTTATTATTTTTACTTTCTCTACTACGTATAGTAAGTAGGGGAAGTATTTTATTCCAACCAAAATCTCCAACCGAGATTTCACCGGAAATACATGTTTTGAGACACCCTGAATCCAAAAAAAGCATTTTTGGAAACATGTCCGTGTGTGTGTCTGTGTGTCTGTCTGTGAACAGCATAACTCAGAAACGAACAGTCGGATAAACACCAAACTTGGTATTTAGGTTCCGTATCTTCCAGAGATGCCACACGAAGGTTTTCAAGAAAATCCCCCCACCCCAGATTACCCTTTACATGGAAAATTTTTCGAAAATTTTAATTTTCTCACAAAGGGTTGTAACGATTTTGATTAAAATATCATATGTTTAAGATATTTGCATGACAAATAAAATGTATATCTTGAATTTTCTGGGAATGTCTCCAAAAGTATTCTTCATTGTGAACGACTTTTGCATAACTGGTAAACCATAAGAGATAGACAAAATGTTACTACACAAAAAATATAGATCGCGTTAAAATACACAATTTATGTCATATACATTTTTTTATTGAGTGAACCATTTTCGAGATATTGCTTGTTATTCCCTTAAATTTTTCAATACTTATTTTCTCAAATGGGAATTCGTTATTCATTTTTTTGTCTTGGATATGCAAAGAGTATTAATCTGTGGGAAAGGGAATGGTGCTGCACCTAGCAACCAGCTATTAAGAGATATGTATGTGCTTAAAGGCTACTGTATTTCCAAACTGCCGTTGTAAATATATATTCCCCTTACATCTACAAGAAAATTAGGAATAAGATAGACTCTGCAAATGTTTATCTCGATTAACATGAAGTAGATGGAGAATAAGCGTTTGTATAAATAGTTTGTACAAGAGTAGAGAAAGTCATGTGAGTGAAACACATCAGATTGTTTATTAAATATGTATATAATGATGTGGCAAAGAAACGGTCATTTCTAATACGGTGGGAAGAAAAGCTATCTTTGCCAAGCTAATGGGTTTGTATACATATCGACTGTCTGGAGGATTCGATTCTCGGTTCCTCCAATCATAATTTTTACTTTTTGAATTACGATTCAGATTTCAGGTGTTTCCGGAAGATACTCTTTAGCAAACACACCATAGTGCTCCTCAGCGATAGAGAAGAAAGTTCAAATCCTGATTTCCGTAGTCATTCATGACTTGAATCTCTGCAAGAGAAGGACAACGATTTAGGTGAATACGTTGTTACAGTCCTGATTCTTGAGTAGGTTATTTGCATTCAGAAAGCGGGAAGATCATAGATATAGGGAGCAGTTTCTGGACCATCAGTTCATCACCCACGCAGTCACCAAGTGTTCTGGTGCGCAGTCGTCAGCCTCAAGTTGACCGTAAATGTGAGTGCACGATTATGTCTTCAGGCAAGACCAATGGACGTTTACATAAACGAAGTACTCCGATGCTTTCGTGACAATCCGTTAGTGAATATTAGAACGTTGGCCGCAGACTTGGGTGTCAATAGTGACGTAGTACATAGCCTAATGAAGAATAACAGTTGGCTGCCATATCAGGGCCTTTGTGTGGAGACTATGAAAAAGACGCCGCTACTATATCAAGATGCTGGGCGTTCTAAGTGAGAATTCGAACATAACCTGGATTGTCTTATGGTGCGACAGGAATATCATCTTCAAGGAACAGAGCCATCAACAGACATAGTATGGTTAAAGTGCCAATGAAAATGTTTACTGGATCACACTAGGTAGAGTCCATGGCTACGGGAGCCTCAATGCATGTGGATTCTCAGACCCTACTTCTTTCGGCTTTTCCTGACCAGCAGGAGATTTCGAAGCTTCCTGCTGAAGAAACTAAGCTAGTAGTTTCATTCGAGAACGGACGACGAATTATTGATTCCAGTTAGATGGCGCACTTACTAAATGGGTGGATCCATTCGTGAACGGACGACGAACTACTGTTTCCGGTTAGATGGCGCACTTCTTCACAGATTAGTTTATTGGACCTATGCTATGGCCTACTCCGGAGGTGGGCAAAGCTTGTGTCGCGACTCCGAGTGTAGTCATAACATAACACGATTGAAAGCGCACATACCCTGGGTCAGTGTTGCTAGCTAGGGGAGAAAGGGTGATTGGAATTAAACAGTTCATTGATGTAATTCGTGACGGCATTGTCTACTAAACCATCGTTTTCCGGAAAACGGAAATTTCGTGCAGAATGGGAGGATGGGCTTTTTTGCTGTGCAGAAGGAGAGAATGTGATGTGTTTAATTTGCTCAAAAACATTACATGGCTATTTAGAGGCAACAACCACAGACACTACGTTAGATGTCATGCTTCATATGGTGAAATTAAAGGTATGTGTTGTACGGAGAAGTTATTGTAATTATTATTATTATTATTATTATTATTATTATTATTTGTTTTAGAAATTGAACGTGAGAAACGATTGCAGGAGTTAACTGCAGAGAATATTGTACAGAAAGTCCCAAAATTGATGGCTATATATACAAAACTAAATATGCTAGTTACATACTCACCTGAAAGAACCTCGGTCCCTAAAACCTTTTCAAGAGGATGAATTTCTGGAATTATGTCTGACAAAAGCTGTGGAAGTTATGTGACCTCAAGAACTTCCCAATTTTAATAATATTAATTTATCTCGAAGAACCATTTCAAGGAGAGTGGAAAACCTTCAAAAAAATGTAGAAAATCAACTCAGTCACAATATAATGGTGAACTAAACTGCCATTAACCATCACTGCAGGACCTCTACGACTGTAACTTCCCCTTTCCCTCCCAGCAATGCCTTATTTCCGTGTTTCTTGTGAGGGTTGCGTTGTATTGTGGTCGGCGCAAAACTGACTTCTGCCCACCATCCGATAGCTGAATTTGGCACCACTGGGGTTCTTTACGTGAAGAATAAATGCATGAGGTAAGGCCGCAAACCTGTCTGGATATCCAACAATGAATATGAGCCTCCTGTCATACATACCGTGACACTCAACCTGTTGAGTCACGTCCACGGCGACACGAAAGTGCAGCTTCACCTGTGCAAGGACGTCAATGACAGCCTTACTCTATGCTTTCTAAACGTTTCCTCATCGCAACACCTTATTAACACACAATTTTACACTACACTTATTCACTAATATTAATTATAAAATGTATTAAGTTATATTGTAACAAATGAAATTTATTTTAAAGAAGCGTAAACTATTTATAGTGACTTCCCAATTATAATACATTACATAGCTATCTTATTCACAGATACAAAACCTTAATAATAATAATAATAATAATAATAATAATAATAATAATATTATTATTATTATTATTATTATTATTATTGTGTGAGCAAAAGTAAGTATACTATAGGTGTAAGATAATGAATATGGAAAGGAATCCTAATATACCTATTCATAATACGATACAGATTTATGAAGTAAAACATAACATCAGAACACCCTTGTATATATCCAAACTGTTGGTCTTCAGCATTTATACATTGTTGTAGTCTAGATTTGACACTCAAGCACATTCTGCCCAGTTCTTTAGTTCTATCATTTCCTTGGCGTGCCTCCCAAATGAACAGTACTTAGTCTTCTTGCAAAAAAAGTATCTATTTCTAAGGTAGAAATGTATAGGAGTAAGATTTGGAGATCTTGGTGTGGCCATTCAGCTGATTCTCTCCGTCCTAACCGAGCGAGATGGTGTTGCGGTAACGTGTGCGACTCGCATTGGAGTGATCCCGGGTTCGATGCCTGGCGACTGCCCACACTGACCCATAGATTTTTCGTGGTATCCCCGATCGACAGGCGAATTCTGGGTGGTTCCTCTTTTACTACGACTTTCCTGTCCCTGTTCCCATCATCTCCATTGTCACGTGTTTCAGGATGGTAGGACCAGGCGACGGTGTTCGGTGGGTTGCGGCTGGACAGTGGATGTGCGCTTTGTAGAGGTTTCTCTCCTGGCGTTGTTGTGGGACTGTTCAATTAGGACTCGCCTCCGAGTGGGTCCCAATAAGGGGGACCGCCCGTAGTTAGGAAGCTTGTGACGGAGGATGCGTTCGAACTGGAAACGTTAGGGACCTCGTCTATACTTACGCAAGTCGTCACCCGGATCTCTTCGCTTTTCGGGTCTATCTCCTCATCCCTCTCTCCCAGGGGTCAAGGTAGAAGCAAAAAAGCTGTTGCGGCCACTTGTGGTGCTCTGCCTCTCAACTCGTTCGTACTTTTAATCCCCGTCCTATTCACTCATATGGAAATTATTCGGCTAAAATTCTCACACAGTTCATGCTTAGTGACCAGGAGCCCCATCTTGCTGAAAATAGAGTTGTTCATTTCTGTTGCCCACCCGTAATATTACATGTATACCTATTTTTGACTACCTTTGTATTTAAAGGGTGCACATTTATTTGACAATTCAAATGCTAAAATGGGTTTGAAGGGCTTAAGAATCTATTGTACTGGATACTGGATCGAATGTAGACATTCACATATATTTCCTAATCTAATATTCCGAAATGTTCATGTCCGCAGAAAAACATAGGGCTCTTTCGTTTAAATGAGGAAAATTTATGGAATAGAAATCAGAAAGCTGCATGAATCTAATTCTTGATACTTAAGTTTTAAAGTACGATTGTTTTTCGGATCTGCTATTGCCTGATCTTTAATTTGTTTAGGTTCACAAGAGTGGAGGATTCAAAAATACTTATTACCCATACTGCTTTATGCTTAATGTTGGAAAATATACATTCAGCCTCACTTTCAATTGCATTAAGTTGTAATGAACCAACGGTTGTAATTTGTTACTCTCTTAGTGCACAATTGAACATTAATGGAAGCATACTTTATTGCTTTTCCTCAGCCATACATCGGCTTTATCTCTTAAAGCTGCAATACTGTCCGTAGCTATGGAGATTTACGCTTATACACTGTAGACTTACATTTGCTTATTGAGTAGTTGAATATACTGAAAAGGAAAGTTAGCTTTGTGCATCGGGGTTTGTCTTTATGGTTTGCTTTTCTTGCTCAAATAACCAGCGTTACATTCTTGCGTTTGTACACATGACCAGCATTCGCTCTCTGGATTGCCAGTGGGCTTTTCCATCGAGATGGATTACTGCATTGTGTTCCTAGCCCGTCACTTATCTGAGCAATTAGACGTGACTTATAAGGCTGTTTTTAATGTCCGGTCAAAATTGTAGAAATGAACAACTCGATTACGCTGAACAAGAGAAGGAATTTTAGTATTATTTTATCACAAGTTATTCATTCGCTTTATGTTCTGAATTTATAACAAGAATCTCGCGACACCTTGATACTACTATGCGGCATTCGGGGTATAAATCCGAGTGCAAGAGCTGATAATTCAGCTCCGCCCTGAACCCAGGGAAACAAACGTCTGTGAGTCTTTCAATTGGGATGGTATCTATTATAATCTCCGCCCTCTCTTGCTTATGCAGGGACGGAAGTGGATACGTCATTTACGCACGTCAACCCCAGAGGGGAAGACTACCGAAGACCTCGGTGGAGGCGACAGTCTAGTCACCGTTTACAAGCTCTCCAGATGGTACCGGAGGACAGAGGCATCTCACAATCCTGCCTGGGATTTGCTCAGACGTACCCAATCACCCATGAATATCGAGAACCACTCTCCGGTCAAGTCCAACTCAATCCGAACGGATCCCTTCCGGGAGAGGCTCAGATGTTCGATCCGGTGTACTCCCGGTGACGTCATAAGTACCAAGGGTGTTAGGGGCCCGCACCACGACAGCTGAAGGATTCGAACCTCCCCCCCATACGGGCCCGAGGTATTGGGACACCCGATTTGGAAAGCCCCACGGGCGTACGCAGAGATTGCATTTGCTGAAAACGGAATAACTGAAACACGAAGTCAGCCATATCTTCCTTCCGTGTTCACTTTTATAAATTTATCCATGTGAAGAGGATACCAACTGTATCACTTCACTGAACAGGATATATTGACTAAATAAAGATTTGCAGGTCAACATGACCAACAAACAAATTGTTTAAGTATTTATAAAACTAAAAGGCAAACTTAAGTACATAGACTAAACTCCCCAGTCAGGACTCATGCCCAGTCCGGGCGCTAACCGTTAGATTACGGGAAGTCCCACTCAGAAGTTCCACATTCACTTCACTACATCTACATGAGGTGTTCTGTAACCACCGAGCACTAACTACATGTGACTAAACGTTTGCAGATAGGAAAATAAACGGAGCGGGAGGTCTAGATACCCTCCTGTGTCTCACCTTGGGAGACATTCAAGCCATCCCACCACACCAGTTCGGCTTCCGTCCTGGGCACTCGACCTCCCAGCAATTGTTGCGTGTGGTAGAAGCAGCTGCCCTGGATTTCCAGGACAGGGCTTACACCCTCGCGGTTTCCCTGGATGTCGAGAAGGCTTTCTCAACGACCTGGCATGCGGGTTTCCTCATGAAACTCCTCCAACTGGAGCTCCCTACACACATTATACATCTTTTACACACATATTTAAAACATCGTACTTTTGTATTTTCAGGTGCGGGACACGAATCTACACGAAGGCCAATTCGAGGCGGAGTTCCAGAAGGTTCTGTGTTATACCCCACACTCTTTAGTGTGTATGTGGCCGACCTACCCACAGAGCAGCACGTCAATATGGCACAGTACGCTGATGACGTGCTCCTGTATTGTACAAGTAAAAATCCACCCAGAGCCTTTTACTCCATTCAGAGACACCTCCACCTCCTCCAAGAGTGGTGCAGGCGTTGGCGATTATCCATCAACCCGGCAAAAAGCCACGCCATTCTCTTCACCAAGCGCCGCTTTCCCGCAATCCTCCCCACATTCAGCTACCACAGGAGAAGGATAGAATGGATAAATGCCATCACCTACTTGGGAGTTAAGTTTGATAGAGGCCTAACTTTTGAGGGACACATCAGGGACCTCGCGCATCGGGCCACTGGGGCTACGGCTTCATTGTACCCCATGCTGAGGTCGACGATGCCTGTCCCTCTTAAGTTACATCTCTTTCGAGCGCTCATAATCCCCGTCCTTCTTTACGCCTGCGAGATCTGGGGCATGCCCGCAGACTCCAGTCTGTTGCTTCTGCAACGGGTACAGAATAGGGGCCTTCGGGCTATCTATTCTGTAAACCGCTCCTTTCTCGTGAGACTGCTTCACGAAGCCTCATCTCTTCCTTACGTGGAGGGTGAAATTAGGCGCCGGGTCGCAAAATTTTATGACCAGTTGCCATACCACCAGAGCGCCCTCGTTCGGTCTCTTGGGGATTATAACTCCAGAACACGCCGCTTAAGGCGTCACCGGCTTCCCCGCATGACATGCGGGTATATCCGGTAACAACGGAGCACCTCCAACAGCAGCTAAGGCTGAGCTCCTATACAATACCTTCAAGAGTAGCTTCGACTTCAAAATGACTACCCCTACATTTTAAATTAATAAATTACTTACACCGGCGGTGCACAAGGGCCGTTTCACCATGACCGGCTACCGTTGAGGAACAAACTTTGTTACCTCCTTTCTCTCCCCTACACTAACGACAACCGCCATCCTGTAACCTCCATATCCCGTCACTACGTGGTTAAGCCCTAATTAGGGCAGGTACACGCATAACACACCTTCGGGTTGCCCTCAGCCTGCCAATACGTCGTCGTCGTCGTCGTCGGGAGGTCTAGTTAACGTTACCAACCAACATATGGAATGATAATTTTCCACAAGAAAGGATTAAATTTCCTGCATCCCTCAATACGAGGGAGTCCCAGAAGTACCCGACCTGATGTATAGATAGTGGTTGTTGTTTCAAACAAATGACTGTGATAGAAAATGCCAACCTTATAAAGCTTAAGTCAGAAGTTTGACGATGCTACGTCGATTAGTAATTGTTTGGCAGCCATTAATAGTAAACGCTCTCAGCAACTTGGTAAACATGGATAAAACTGGTCATCGTTATGTGAACAATACTTTTATTTGAAAGGTCCTAGTCCAACTAATATTAAAGCTGAGATAGATTCTGCTCTGGAGGAGTCTGCTCCTTCGTTTACAACAGTGGCAGAGTTTAAGCGAGGCCGTACGAGCTGCCAAGACGAACATTGCAGTGGTCGACCAAATCAGGTGACCACGCCAGAAATTGTGAAGAAAATCCACAAAATGGTATTGAATGACCATCGACTGAAAGTGCGTGAGCTAGCAGACATCGTAGGCATTTCAAAAAGTGCTGTACATCGCATACTGACTGAAAATTTAGACATGAGAAAGCTATGCGCAAGGTGGGTGCCGCGTTTACTCACAATGGAACAAAAACAACATCGTGAGGATGTTTCAGTCGAGTGTTTGGCGATGTTTCGCTGCAATAAATCCGAGTTTTTATATCTATTCATAACCATGGATGAAACATGGGTCCATCACTTCACACCTGAGACGAAGGAACAGTCAAAACAGTGGATGGAAAGGGGAGAACCAGCTCCAAAGAAGGTGAAACAGTTCCATTTACAGGCAAGGTCATGGCGTTAGTTGTTTGGAATGTGTGTGGAATAATTTTCATTGATTATCTTCGAAAAGGAAAAGCAATCAATGGCGAGAATTATGCCAACTTATTGCAGTATTTGAATGATGAAATCAAGCAAAAAGGTCGCATTTAGTGGAAAAGAAACTTGTTTCATCAAGACAATGCACCAGTTCACACATCCATTATCGCCATGACCAAAATCAATGAGTTAAAGTTCGAATTACTTCCTCATGCACCTTATTCGCCGGATTTAGTTCCCTCTGATTATTTTCTATTTCCAAAGTTGAAAAAATGACTTGGTGCTAAAAGATTTGCCAACAATGAAGAGCTGGAGTCTGCAGTTGATGACTATTTTGCAGAATTCAGTATAAACAGGCTATCGAAGCTATTAAACACCGCTGGGAAAATGTATCGAGCTGAAAGGAGACTATGAAGAGAAAAAAATATGTTTTTTTCCCAAAATGTTTGTTTTCTTTGTTAGGTCGGGTACTTCTGTGACAGCCCTCGTATCTACTGTTTTAATGTATATAATATTTTAATTCAATTGTTTATCCGCATGTATAATGTGGTATAGTAAACCTGTAACAATAAAAATAGTCATAGAAAGCAAAACTGAGACTATACTGATTCATGTTACGGCTTAGCGTATCTGGGGGGCGGCAGATTTGAGAGCCCCTCCCCTGCGTACGCTGAAGAGTACTGCTATATAATGTCATCGTTATTCGTTGTATAATTTACTTGTATTCTTGGTTTACTCCATGATTGATGTCACAAACGTCTCTAGAGAACGCAATTTAAACATACCTAGGTATATGGTAAATGAATAAAGTTATACTTCCAGCTCCTTATAAATAATATTCACCCTCACCAATCTCTCCCTTCCTTATTCCGAATGAAACGAAACCAATAAATTAATTTAGGATCTGAAGATAACTTATTACTTTCTCTGTTACGTATAATAAGTAGGGGAAGTATTGCATTCCACCCAAAAATTCGATACCGAGATTTCACCGGAAATCCATGTTTTGAGACCCCTGAATCCAAATAAAGCATTTTTGGAAACATGTCCGTGTGTGTGTCTGTGAACACCATAACTCAAAAGCGAAAAGTCGGATAAATACCAAACTTGGTAGTAGGTTCAATATCTTCCAAAGATATGACACAAAGATTTTCAAGAAAATCCCCCACACCAAACATACCTTTACATGGAACACTTTTCGAAATATTTGTTTTTCTAATAAATGGTTCTAAGGATTTTGATTAGAATACCATGTATGAAAAATATTTGCTCGACAAATAAAATGTATATTTTGAATTTTCTGGGAATAGACTCTGAAGTCCTCTTCGTTCGGAAGGAACTTTGTATGAGTTGTATGGCTGGCAAACGTTAAGCGATAGACGAAGACGTACAAAACAAAAAAATGTTGATATTTTTAAAACATACAATTTATTACAAATACATTTTGTGTGACATCAGCCATTTCCGAAATATCCGTTATTAATGGTTCGAATTGCTCAATACTTAGTCATTCTTTCCAAGTCAACATGGAACTTTAAGGCTGGCATATAGCGTTCAGTTCTTAAACATTTGACTATCGCTGTTCTCTTTGTATTATAACGAAATGTATATTGTAGCTATTTCCGCAAAGGTTTATTTGGATATAAGCTTTAGTAAGACTAGTTTATAACCCATTAATAAACGATAGAGGGTAGAGAAAGTCACGTGAATGTAAACCATCAGGTTTTTTAATGTCTTCTCTACAAATAATTTTCAAGTTACATTTCGATCTGCGTCATGTTAATCGAGATAAACATTTACAGAAGTGGTTTATGCATTTCCTTGTAGCCTGAAAATACAACAGGAATACATAAGGCCGAGGTGATAGTCGACTGTTTAAAAATGGGATGTGTTACATTCACATGGCTTTCTCTAGCCACCATTGTTTGTTTTATATAGCTTCTACAAACTTACACACTATTCTTGAAAAATCTTACTTTGCTAAGTACTTCATGCTAATCGAGATAAACGTTTGTATAAAGTAATAAATGTGTTGTTGATCTAATGTGCAGGATTTTGATCCATCAATTTTTCCCTAGCTAGCCAATATAAACTGTGTATCTTCCCATCTGATACAGCTTTGCTCAATTCTGGGCATTCTAGTAGGTGTTCTCCATTTAAAATCTTGTCAGCATTGCAAATCTTACATGCTTTGTCATTCATAAAACAAAACCTATGTAGATGTTCCACCAGACAGTCATGTCTAGTTGCTAATCTGAAGTAAGCAACTTTCCTTGGGACATTTTGTATTTTTTGTACTGTTTCTTTTATGTTGGAGTAATTTTTGTTAGTAATTTCCTTTTGGATATTATATTGGTATTTTTGTTCTATACTAATTTTGACATTTTTAGTCTCATGTCTAGTCCACAAGACTTTATAGGTTTTGAGTATAACACTGCACCCTTTTTGGTCAGAAAGTCTGCAGTCTAGTTACCATTCACTCCCACATGTGCCGGTATCCACAATAATATTATCTGTTAAAATTTTGTTTGTAGTAATCTATAATAATATCTCACATCCTTAATATTATAAGATTCATCTGGACTATCATATCGTTCTATTGCTTGAATGGCAGAAATGCACAAGTCAGTATTAAATGTTAGTGGATGATCTTCTCATTAGATGCATTGTCTACTGCAGAACATCTAATATCGCACCTTTCGGCTGTCTGCACGCATGAGAGATCACGTTATGCTGACCATTTTTAAGTTCTCTGACATCTACATATGGTAGGCAGATAAAGTATTGCGTTACACCCAAAATTCGATATCGATATTTTACAAACTGTTCTTACTAAAGCTTATTTTTTTTCTTATTTGAGATAAACATTTGCAGAAATAGTTTCATTACGCATTTCTTTGTGGCTATAAAGGGGATCAAGAAGACCGTAACGATAGTCAAATGTTAAAAAAGCCTAATGTGTGAAATAGATGACGTTCTACTCCCACTCTTCTACAAGATATTTTTAAAGCTTATTGTTCTATCTACTTCGTTTTAATGGGGATACGTTTGCAGAAATAATATCATTACCCATTTGGTTTTAGATATAAGAGGGATACAACAGTTTGAAGCAATGGTTAGATCTAAAAAACACGGGTCGCTGTGTGACGTCTTTGAAATTCCTCTCTTTGCTTACCATGAGAAAGCGCGCGCGCGCGCGCGCACACTCACACATACATACATACATACATACATACATACATACATACATACATACATACATACACACAGTATAGTGGCTTAGGGCTTTAAAAACTAATCTGTGTTACATTCGCATGACTTTCTCTACCCTCTTTCGTTTATTAGTAGGTAAAGCTTATTTTTTTACCTACTATTTTAATTCAGATAAGCATTTGTAGCAAATGTTTAGGAACTGGACGCTATATACTGGCCTTAAAATTCCATGCTGTTTCTTTAATAACGGATATTTCAGAATTACCTTATAAAGAAAAACTTATCTGAAATAAATTGTGTGTTTTAAAGAGATCTACATTTCTTATGTATTGCGTTTTCGTCTATCGCTTAACGTTTACCAGTTATATAAACTTTAATTTATACAAAATTCCTTCTGAATGAAGAGGATTTCCTAGGCTATTCCCAATTACTTCAAGATAAAAATTGTATTTGTCATGTAAATATCTTTCATATATGGCATTTTAATCGAAATAGTTAGAGCCATTTTTTAGAAAATCAAAATTCTCGAAAAAAAGGTAGTTGGGTGCAGAGATTTTCTTGAAAATCTGCGTGTCGCACCCTTGGAAAATACTGAGCTCAAATGCCAAGTTTGGTATTTATCCGATTTTTCGTTTTTGAGTTATGGTGTTCACAGTCACACAGACACACATGCGCGCGCGCGGATATGTTTCCAAAAATCTTTTATTTGGATTCAGGGGTCTCAAAACAGTATTTCCGTGAAATTTCGGTAACGCACTTTTTGGTGGAATGCAATACCTTCTCTACCGTCTAGTATGTGGTAAAGTAAAAAGGATTTGAAAATTCAAACCTGTAACAAAGAATACTGCAGAAATTGTTAACGCTACAATAAAGATGATATAAATTGCGTGCTCTCATGTATCTTTCAAATTACGTAACAAGGGTATCGTTGCTACATTATCTCTTAATAATCTTATCTTTCCTTGCTACCATTAATAAATTATAATTTCGTGCTACCGAAGGTTGCTCTCAGAAGTTAATTACTGGCTATGCTAATGGAAGCTAAGCTGTGGGTGAAATCTCGATGTCCAATTTTTGATTGGGATGCAATACTTTCTCTACTCTTTATAACTAGTAGAGAAAATAATAAACGATAGCGGGCAGAGAAAGTCGTGTGAATGTAACACATACTATTTTTCTATTTTAATTTCTTTAGCACTTTCTTATAGTAGGCAAAGAAAGCATTGTATTCCATCCAATAATTCGAAATCAAGAGTTAATCGAAAATGCATGTTTCAATGTACCTTGAATCCATAAAATGTACTCTTTTTTACTTTCTCTGCTATGTACAGTAAGTAGAGGAAGTATTGCATTCCACCCAAAAATTCGATATCAAGATTTCACCGGAAATACATGTTTTGAGGTCCCCAGAATAAAAAAACATATTTAGAAAAATGTCCGTGTGTGTGTGTCTGTGTATCTGTGTACAGCATAACTCAAAAACGAAAAGTTGGATAAATACCAAACTTGTGGTATTTATCCGGCTTTCAAAGATGAGACACGAAGATTTTCAAGAAAATTTCCCCACCCCAGACTACAGTTTACTTGGAACATTTTTCGAAAACTTTGATTTTCTCAAAAATGGCTCTAAGGATTTTGATTCAAATATCACATGTTTGAGGAACTTTCATGGAAAAAGAAATGTATATCTTTAATTTTCTAGGAATGTCCCCAAAAGTCGTCTTCATTCTGAATGAATATTGCATAATTGGTAAACCGTAAGAGATAGACAAAATTTTACTACACAAAAGAATGTGAATCTCGTTAAAACACACAATTTATGTCATATGCATTTTTTGTCGAGTGAATCACTCCCGAGATATTCCTTGTTATTTGTTTGAATTTTCCAATACTTATATTTTTTTCAAATGGGGATTCGTTATTCGTTTTTTTTTAATGTCCTGGACAGCAAGGAGAATGGAATGTTTTATATTCAGATGACTTTTCCAGTCAGTATCGTTTATTTTTGTCTCTTCTACAAAATATTCTTACAAAAACCTTAATCGAAATCAATATTTGCAGAAATGGTTTCATTACATATTTCGTTTCAGGTACTAGGGGTATACAGGATTTTGGAGCGATAGTTATATGTTTAAAAAGGATATACTCTGTCCATGAAATTGCATACTCTTTCCATGGCATCACTTCAAAGGACGGCAGACCATAACAACGAATATCTCGGTAATGGCTGCTGCCACAATAAAAGTTATTGGGAATAAATGGCGTGTTTTAAAGAAATCTGCATTTTTAGTGCAGTAAGTTTTTGTCTATCTCTTATAGTTCACCGGGTATACAAAATTATGCAAAATTCAACCCGAAAGAAGTGAACTTCATAGGCTAGTCGCAGAAAATTCAAGACATATATTTTATTAGTCATGCAGATATCTGCAAAAATATGTATTTCAATCGAAAGCGTTTAGTCATTTTTGAGAAAATCAAGAGTAACTAAAATATTGCTACGTAAGTGGTAGTTTATAGTGGAGGGAACTTTCTTGAAAATCTTCGTGTCGCAGCCTGTTTATGGAAAGTTGTGTTAGTGTTACACATCGCATATTTAATTTTATAAATTAACCACCTGTCTTAAAGATATTGGTTGGGTGAACGTCGAGCATTTGAATCTGGAGTTATCTATATACTGGCCGTGGAAAAATAATGTACAGAAAATTGCAGAGTAAAAAGGCAGTACCAAAATTAGCATTTTGAGGATAGGAATAAGGAGTCGTAGAAACGTTTTAGTGTGCTACATGCATCAACATTAAATCCATAATGTTAGAGTCTCCAATTGTGAAACCTGTTTGTGACGCACTCTTGTACAGTACTAGTCATCGTCACTAGGTGTGTCTGATATGAAGCAAGTACATGGTACGGTAACACCAACATTCGTCTTGTTCAGTGCAAAATATAGTACGGTATGATCGAACGAGGTGGCGCCGCAATAACGTGTGAGACTCGAATCTGGGAGGTCCCGGGTTCGATCCTGGCGGCCGCCCACTCTGACCCATGGGTTTTTCATGATTTCCCTGGGTCGACATGCGAATACTTCTACCACGCTCATCTTCTCCTTCCCCATTTCCTGTACCCATAATCTTTCTTTGTCATCTGCTTCAGGGTTGGGGGATCAGGCGACGGTGTTCGGCGGGTTGCGGCGGGACGGTGGCTGTGCGCTCTGTGGAAGATCCATCCTGATGTCGGCCATGGACTAGGTACTAGGCTAAAACCCCCTCTGGGTGCTTTCTGGCGGGAGCTCCTTCGGGGGACTACTGGGGGCTCGGAGGCTTTGGAGGCATTCAATCTGGAAACATTAATGACCCCGTCTTGCTTGCGCTCGTGGTCATCCGGATCTGGTCGCCCATTGGGTCTCTTCCTTCATCCCTCCCTCCCGGGAATCACGGTAGGAACACAAGGGGCTGACTGACCTGCGTGCGGTGCTTTGCCGTGGTTTAGGGGCCCCTTTTGTTCGTCCGTAGCTTTACTTTTATAGCACAGTACACGCATGTAACGGTTAGTTTCTCATTGTATATCAGTACTCGTTAGTTGAAACAGTACGTATACATTTGTCGTGTGAGTTACATTTCATTTTTAGCAAATGAAGATGTATCATAAAGCTGGACTTCAGTTATGCTCATGCAGTGCTCCTGTTATTAGTATATTGCAGTTGCAACACCATGCTTCTAACCTCAAAATGCTTAGTTTGGTACTACCTTTCTACTCTACAGTTTTCTGCTTAGTTTTCCCGCACTGGTATATATAGCAAAGCCATAGCCCAGTTAAATGTGTAAGAGATGAAAGAATATTCACAAAAATCTGAGGACAAGTGAGGAATGTGTCAATTCCCAACCAATTAAACATCTTAGATGATTTTAAAATTATTTAGCAGCACACTAAACGGAAACAGTGAAAAATATCCAATATGTTGTACATATTTTGAACTTAGAAGCAATGTATCTGAGCCCGAACGCTTTGAACGATTGAAAACATGTTTAGAATATAACGGAGGACACTTCGCGCACCGCGACCTACATACATCTATTGCGGCTATCACCCCCAGGAGGAAAGGATGAAGCGAAGGAACCACAGGAGGCTATAGGTCACAGGCACACAGGCCACATATCGAAGACCCGACCTACTGCCGGAGCTGCCCGAGTGAGCGATGAACGATCATACAATCAGAAAGCCCTCTGATGTCCACGGGGAATACTCTTTCCTTGGAGCTCGCAACTACGCCGTCTTCCGACACTGCAAAACATGAAGTCACACATGAAACATGAGAGGAAACGAAATGAAAGGGAAACGAAGGAAAGGAAACCGTGGCAGAAGTTCAACAACCCCAGTATTCGCCTACCGACCAGGGAAAAATATGAACAACCAAAGTCAGAGTGGGCGGTCGATGGAATTGAACCCGGGACCTCCCGAAAGCGAACCTCACAAGTTACCGCTGAGTCATATCGCTCGGTTGCTTAGAATATATAACTTGTCACATAAAAGTACCTACAGCTGAAATATTTCACATGCAAAACTCTGCTTTTAATGAATAGAGAGGATTTGTGTCCATCTAGTCATGGCCAACAGAATAACTTTGGAAACAAAAGGAAGTAAAAAAACAGATGTAGTAGATCAGTAAATAAATAAGCATTTTTCACTGCTGTAACTTTACTGCTACATTTGCTATTATCAGTGACACAAGACTCCAGAATACAATAATCAACAATCACCATTTATACAACATATCTGGAGAGTATATACAGTGACTTTGTCCAGCTATTCAACTGTCACTTCTCTAAATTTTCAATGCCACTTCGCTGTTTTTATCTTGTTCAACTTCAGGGCACTTCACTTAGTTCACACTGTCACTTCACTAATGCGAACTAGTTCAATTTCTCCATCACTTCACTTTCCTTCTTGACGTAGCGACGTAATGCAATACGCACAACGTAGCCAATTCTTCCGGACGGTTCACTCGCTGGGGAATCGAACATAATACTTCTTCAATTTCTCTTGCAGCAGCACTCACTGCAGTCACAGTTGTCACAAGCCCACTTATAGAACCGCACTTGATGTGCACCAAAAACGCACCCGCTTACTCGCGCACTAACTGGTCGACTCAACTCAACTGACTCCTTTTGCGAGAACGCTCGCTTATATAGCCAATGAAGTCTTCCACAGAACATTTTTGAATTATCTGGACACACGTTCTGGAGGCGGGGGCAAAGAGACTTCTAGAAGATTTTGGTTATCTGCCAATAGCACTTCTGGTATTTACGCCGGGCGAGAGCGCGACTTATCTTTGTTTATCTCCGACTGTCTGACGCAGACCTCCTGATAATCTTGGGCCATAGCCGTTGCGTCACTATGAAACAATATCCACATTTTAAGTAGTTCAGATATTGTAACAATTAAAGGTCTAAATTTCTAACATTGTTATTGAAAAATTTAGCAACAAAAATAAATAAATAAAATAAAAACATTGAAACACCCAAGTTTCATCTCTTTTTGTATCGCTATCGTTTACTTTGTCTGTCTTTACATATGGTAGATTAAAAATTAGGATTTCATTGGCAATGTACGTTTGAAATCTCCCTCAAAAAGGGCATGTTAAGCCCAAGATCCACATCAAATTTTATATTCAATTTCCCTTCCAGACGCCCAATGAAAAAAATATGCTATTATTCTTTACTTTCAAATTATTTTATTTAAACAATATAAGTCTGAACGTTTTGAATGTATTATGTCATATAAGTGCCTGTGAATTCATTCTGATTTACATAGAGTAACTGGGAAATCATAAGAGATAAGTAGAAATTTATTAAGGGGAAGAGGCAGATCTCGTTAAAATGAACAATTTGTGTGTAATAAAAACGTTTATCGCTTTGGATATTTTCCAAATACTCGCTCTTGTTAATGTAAATTCTTCCACATTTTCAGTGGAGTGCTCTCGATGTCAAGTACCCGTCCTTGTATATCTCATAGCTATTGTAAAGTATTAATGATATAATAATAATAATAATAATAATAATAATAATAATAATAATAATAATAATAATAATAACAATAATAATACATGTTTTATTGTCCACAGACTTGTATACAATAAACCTGGTATTTAAGTTCAGTATCGTCCAAAGATGCGACATGAATATTTTTGAGAAAATCCCCAGCCCAAACTACCATTTACATGGCCATTTTCGGAAATTTTTTATTTTCTTAAAAATGGTTCTAACAATGTGGATTAAAATACCAAATATTAAAGACATTTATATGACAAATAAAATGCATATCTTGAATTTGCTGGAAATAACATGTGAGATCCTCTTCATTCGGAAGAAATTTTACATAATCTTGTATAACTGGCAAACGTTAAGCGGTAGTAAAAAAAAAAAAAGAACCCACTATACAAAATGTACATCTCTTTAAAATACACAATTTATTACAAATAACTTTTTTGTGGTATAAGGCATTTCCGATATACCCGATATTGATGGTTCTAATTGTCCAATACTTAGCTATTGTTTTAAAGTCCTGTCGATTTTCGGTTGTTTCTCGCGATGTCATGGAAAGAGTATGACGTTTTAAGGCCAACGTATAGCATCCAGTTCTAAAACATGTAACTAGTACTATTCCCTTTGTAACTATAATGAAATGTGTAATGCAGCTATTTCAGAAAAGGTTTATCTGGATTAAAATGAAGTAGATAGGAAAATAAATTTTGGTAAGAATAATTTGTATATCCATTAATAATCGATATAGGGTAGAGAAAGTCATGTGAATGTAACACATCAGATTTTTCTATTAAGTATTTCTGTAACTGGGCTTTAAAATTATATTTGCCTACAGTTTTCGCTGCAGGAGTTAACTTTTTATGTAATATAGTGCCAGTTACATTTATACCCTTAAATTCAATTTTTAGACAGCATGGTCTGAAAGTAGAACTTTTAACACAGAGAACACGACCAACTTTGATTTCTGGTCCAATCGCATGGCAATTACCCTTTGTATTTGCACATGTTTAATAACTCGAATTGGTTGATTAGCTTTTATTTTGTCTTTTATGTGAATAATTTCTCATGCAGCTCGCATTATCTGTTCACAATACAAATCGTCATACTTCAGTTTATCGCAATTCGTTGTAGAGTTAACCTATACGTTATATTAGCAGCTTTCTGCTTTTTTAATCTAAAACGTTATTCTTTTATTTAGTATAACTTACGTTAAGGTTAAATGGCAGAAATTATGAATTCAGAAGAAGCTGAAATGAAGAGTCAGAAGTTACACAAGCAGCAGAAAGAATAACACTAGAACTACTAACCCATAAAATCCAGAAAGCAATATAATAGATATAGCATTTAATCGCTACATTGCCTGGTGTAAGGCAAAACACAGTGAAAATAATTTCACTGAAAATGACTTGTAGTGAATCATAAAAACATCTGACATCTCGCTTTTTTAATATCATTCCTCTTGTTTCAAGGACGCCTTCTAAACGTGATCTCTGTTATTTTCAGTAATCAGTATAATATTATTGATATTCTACTAATTCGAGCGCGTCTAAAAAAATCTTATGACTTTCTTTTTTTTGTACAAACTACTTTTACAAACGCTTATTCTCCATCTACTTCATGTTAATTGAGATATCGAGATGTTAACCTTATTGTTAATTTTCTAGTAGGTGCAAGAGTAGGTTTTAAGCGATAGTCAAATGTTTTAAGAGCTAGTTGCCTTATGGAGCACTCCATTCTTTTTGCATGTCCAGGACATAAAAAAAGAATAACGAATTCCCATTTGAGAAAAAGTTTAAGTATTGGAAAATCCAAACAAATAACATGGAATATCTTGGAAATAGTTCACTCCACTAAAAAATGTATAGGACATAAACTGTGTGTTTTAACGAGCTCTACATTTTTTATGTAGAAAAGGTTTGCCCGTTATGCAAAAGCCATTCAGAATGAAGAGGACTTTTGGAGACATTCCCAGAAAATTCAAGATATAAATTTTATCTGTCATGAAAATATCTTAAATATATGACATTTTAATCAAAATCATTAGTCTTTTTTGAGGAAATCAAAATTTTCGAAAAAATTTCCATGTAAAGAGCAGTCTGAGGTGGGGGAATTTTCTTGAAAATCTTCTTGTCGCATCCTTGAAAGATAGTAAACTCAAGTACCAAGTTTGGTATTTATCCAACTTTTCGTTTTTGGGTTATGCTGTTCACAGTCTGACAGACAGAAACACAAACGGACATGTTTCCAGAAATGCTTTTTTTTTTGTATTCAGGGGATCTCAAAACAGTATTTCCAGTGCAATCTCGATATCGAATTTTTGGGTGGAATGCAACACTTTTCCTACTTACTATACGTAGTAAAGAAAGTATAAACAGTACATGTCACACGTGTTAAAAGTGGTGTTACCCCTTATATCATAATCTACTATTGCTTATTACATTATGGTAGTTTGTGCTAATTCCTGTACTATACTCATGAATACTCCTGTTTTATTTTAATTTCTATTTTGAGTAAACATTAGTCCTATATACATTCAAGGAATCAACTGTTAGTATATTGTGCTTCTTAAATGCATTCTTACAGTATTTCTTAAATTTCAATTTACAAACATCTCTAATGTATTTCTACTGTAGTACCGTTAACATTACTTTCTCTATTACGTATAGTAAGTAGGGGAAGTATTGTATTCCACCCAAAAATTCGATACCAAGATTTCACCGGAAATACATGTTTTGAGACCCCCTGAATCCAAAAAAAGCATTTTTGGAAACATGTCCGTGTGTGTGTGTGAGTGTGAGTGTGTGTGTGTGTGTGTGTGTGTCTGTCTGTAAACAGCATAACTCAGAAACGAACAGTCGGATAAACATCAAACTTGGTATTTAGGTTCAGTATCTTCCAAGGATGCGACACGAAGGTTTTCAAGAAAATACCCCCACCCCAGATTACCCTTTACATGGAACATTTTTCGAAAATTTTAAGTTTCTCAAAAATGGCTCTAACGATTTTGATTAAAATATCATATTTTTAAGATATTTTATGACAAATAAAATGTATATCTTGAATTTCCTGGGAATGTCTCCAAAAGTATTCTTCATTGTGAACGACTTTTGCATAACTGGTAAACCATAAGAGATAGACAAAATTTTACTGCACAAAAAATGTAGATCGCCTTAACACACACAATTTATGTCATATACATTTTTTTGTTGAGTGAACCATTGTCGAGATATTACTTGTTATTCTCTTAAAATTTTCAATACTTATTTTCTCAAATGGGAATTCGTTATTCATTTTTACTTTCTCTACTACGTATAGTAAGTAGGGGAAGTATTGTATTCCACCCAAAAATTCGATACCGAGATTTCACCGGAAATACATGTTTTGAGACCCCCTGAACCCAAAAAAGCATTTTTGGAAACATGTCCGTGTGTGTGTCTGTGTGTGTGTCTGTGTGTCTGTGTCTGTGTCTGTGTGTGTGTCTGTGTGTGTGTCTGTGAACAGCATAACTCAGAAACGAACAGTCGGATAAACACCAAACTTGGTATTTAGGTTTAGTATCTTCCAAGGATGCGACACGAAGGTTTTCAAGAAAATCTCCCCACCCCAGATTACCCTTTACATGGAACATTTTTCGAAAATTTTAATTCTCTCAAAAATCGATCTAACGATTTTGATTAAAATATCATATGTTTAAGATATTTTTATGAAAAATAAAATGTATATCTTGAATTTCCTGGGAATGTCTCCAAAAGTATTCTTTATTGTGAACGAATTTTTCATAACTCGTAAACCATAAGAGATAGACAAAATGTTACTACACAAAAAATGTAGATCGTGTTAAAATACACAATTTATGTCATACACATTTTTTTTGTTGAGTAAACCATTTTCGAGATATTACTTGTTATTCCCTTAAATTTTTCAATACTTATTTTCTCAAATGGGAATTCGTTATTCATTTTTTTTGTCTTGGATATGCAAAGAGTATTAATCTGTGGGAAAGGGAATGGTGCTGCACCTGGCAACCAGCTATTAAGAGATATTTATGTGCTTAATGGCTACTGTATTTCCAAATTGCCCTTGTAAATATATTATCCCCTTACATCTACAAGAAAATTAGCAATAAGATAGAGTCTGCAAATGTTTATCTCGATTAACATGAAGCATATGAAGAATAAGCGTTTGTAAAAATAGTTTGTACAAGAGTAGAGAAAGTCATGTGAGTGTAACACATCAGATTTTTTTGTTTTGGATATGCAAAGAGTATTAATCTGTGGGAAAGGGAATGGTGCTGCACCTAGCAACCAGCTATTAAGAGATATGTATGTGCTTAAAGGCTACTGTATTTCTATATTGCCCTTGTAAATATATATTCCCCTTACATCTACAAGAAAATTAGCAATAAGACAGACTGCAAATGTTTATCTCGATTAACAGGAAGTAGATGGAGAATAAGCGTTTGTAAAAATAGTTTGTACAAGAGTAGAGAAAGTCATGTGAGTGTAACACATCAGATTTTTTTCATATGCACCTTCACTGCATATCCCCACACCTTACTCCCATAATCGGTCTGAAATGTTGGTTTTTGTCTCATCCGCGCTTTTGTGCATCACATTTTTGTTGCTTCTGTTGATTTATAGCACAAATCAGAATGATTATTTTATTGGTGTCCGACTGTTGTACCTCACGTTTAATGTAAGTACCTTCATTAGATCATAGAGAACAACATTCAGTCCTGCGACAGTTAAAGAGAGCTTTTATCGTGGCTTAAAAGAAACTCAATTAGTGGCAGTGTCGAAATAACGGTTCCTTGAGAATGTCTCAGTTGTGTTTACTCGGAAGTCTTCTTTTCCGTGTTGTAGAAACCAGAGCAAGTGAGACACGACCCAATTTCATGTTTATATTATCAGCCTCTCTGTGATCCAAATAACAACTCATTATTCTCAGAGATTCAGTGTGAATTAGTCCAAAAGAGAAACTTAATTAGAGTCACGATTTTGTTTGATTCCTACAAACAACAAATACCTTCTAAATACGACGAATTTTCTAGGAAAACGGCTTCGGCATCGTTAAATAAACGTTATACGTTGGATTCCACAAAAAAACTATTACTAAATCGTTTTGCTATCTTAGTTAACCGATTTGTATGCCTATTTTGTGTTCAAATTAGAGATTGTTGCATGTGCAACATTTAAACATATTTCATTTTTACTTTCTCTACTACGTATAGTAAGTAGGGGAAGCATTGTATTCCATTCAAAAGTTCGATACCGAGATTTCACCGGAAATATATATTTTGAGGCCTCCTAAATCCAAAAAAATCATTTATGGAAACATGTCCGTGTGTGTGTCTGTGTGTGTGTCTGTCTGTGAACAGCATAACTCAGAAACGAACAGTCGGATAAACACCAAACTTGGTATTTAGGTTCAGTATCTTCCAGAGATGCGACACGAAGGTTTTCAAGAAAATCCCCCCACCACAGATTACCCTTTACATGGAAGATTTTTCGAAACTTTTAATTTTCTCAAAAATGGCTCTAACGATTTTGATTAAAATATCATATATTTAAGATACTTTCATGACAAATAAAATGTATATCTTGCATTTTCTGGGAATGTCTCCAAAAGTATTCTGCAATGTGAACGACTATTGCATAACTGGTAAACCATAAGAGATAGACAAAAGTTTACTACACAAAAAATGTAGATCGCGTTAAAATACACAATTTATGACACATACATTTTTTTATTGAGTGAACCATTTTCGAGATATTGCTTGTTATTCCCTTAAATGTTCCAATACTCATACTTTTTCTCAAATGGGAATTCGTTATTCATTTTTTTTGTCTTGGATATGCAAAGAGTATTAATCTGTGGGAAAGGGAATGGTGCTGCACCTGGCAACCAGCTACTAAGAGATATTTATGTGCTTAATGGCTACTGTATTTCCAAATTGCCCTTGTAAATATATTATCCCCTTACATCTACAAGAAAATTAGCAATAAGATAGAGTCTGCAAATGTTTATCTCGATTAACATGAAGCATATGGAGAATCGTTTGTAAAAATAGTTTGTACAAGAGAAGAGAAAGTCATGTGAGTGTAACACATCAGATTTTTCTTTCTTTAAACCAAACTATTTCCAAACATTTCGGTGTTAAAATTATTTCCATCATGATGTTATACATCAGCTTACCTATATTAAGTAGAGGAAGTATTGCACTCCAGCTAAACATTTGATACCGAGATTTCGCCGTAAGCACACGTTTCTGGGTCCTCTGAATAAAAAAATGCCTTTTAGAAAATCTTGTGGGTGTATGTGTGTGTGTGTCTGGAACAACACAACTCAAAACCGAAAACTTGGTAAAATACCAAACTAGGTTATAAATTGAACTGAGTCGTTACATATTAATTCTCATCAAAATGGCGCTTGGTGTTAGCTGAGTAGCGCTTTCGAGAGACATGTTTCTCTCATCTTCAGCTCAAATCGAGTCGGTTATGTCGACTTGGCATTTCAATCCAGCATCCTCTAAGGATGTGACATGAAGATTTTTGAGAAACTCTCCCACCCGAAATTACACTTTACTTGAAACATGTTAGAAATTTGTGATTTTCTCAAAAATTACTAACAATTTAAATTAAAATACCATATGTTGAAGCTATTTTCATGACTAATAAAATGTACATCTTCAATTTTCAGGAATAGCCTGTGAAGGCCTGTTTATTCTGAATTACTTTTGTATAATTAGTAAACCGTAAGAGATAGAAAAACATCTTACTGCACAATAATATAGATCTCGTTAAAGCACAAATTTATATCAAATAACATTTTTTTTCTATCATTAATCTTTTCCGAGATATTCTTTGTTATTAGTTTTAATTTTCAAATACTTTATACTTCTCTCATATGGAAATCCTTATTCTTGTTTTCTTTCTTTTGTTTTTACATTCTTTTTATGCAAAACAGAAGAGAATCAAAGCCATCACATAGCGACAGGCTTTGAAAAGATTTGACTATCACTTACTGTGTTCTTATACCTACAATGAAATGTGTAAATGACTAATGAAGGTTTATCTGTATTAACAAGAAGTAAACAGAAGAATGAGCTTTTGTAAGGATACTTCGTAAAAGAGTGAGTAAAGAAATTTATGAGAATACAACACATCGGATTATTATTATTATTATTATTATTATTATTATTATTATTATTATTATTATTATTGTGTAACTTCCATCTTTAACGGTTCGGTCATATCTGGCGGTAAGTGAACGAAATGAGTGAAATTTCACCAAAACGCGCACGGAGTCCATAGAGCTTACAGTTACCCAACATTGGTATTCTGTGTATAAGGATAATCTTACTGAGCGTAAGGAGTAACTCGCCACAACCGAGATTCGAACTCGGGATCTCTATCTGCACAACATGGTGTTGGGCTGAAAACCAAGAGATGTTTGTTTAAAACAGCTAAGGAAATGCTTTGTCGTTTATTAAAATGGGCAAGAAGAGAATTGTAGATACGTAAACATTTCTTTGAGAAGAGAATACAGTTTAGCTGAATTAATTTCGCAGCATAGGGATAGTGTTGAAAACAAAATAATGGGTGGTATTACCAACAAACTAAATACATTTTAGGAGATTGTGTTGTAATTTTAATGGCCAGCAAGTTCCTCATATACATTTTACACGATGTAGGTACCTCGGAAAACTGTGCAACATAAAAGACGAATATCAAAATATATGTACCTCTACCACGTACCTAATAGGTATAGAAGGTATTGCATTCTACTCAAAAAATCGATACCGAGATTTCACCGAAAATACATGTTTTGAGGACCCTGAATCCAAGAAAAAGGAGGAGTTTTAGAAAAAGGCCCGAGAGTGTTTCTGTGAACATCATAACTCAATAGCAAAATGTCGGATAAATATCTAACTTGATATTTATGTTAAGTAGGTATATGCCAAAGACGCGACACGAAGATTTTCAAGAAAATTCCACCACCCCGACTACCCTTTACGTTTAATGGAACATTTTCTGAAACTGTTTATTTTCTCAAAAAATGGCAGTAACGATTTTGATTAAAATACCATATGTTAAAGATATTTACATGATAAATAAAATGTATATCTTGAATTTTCTGGGAATAGCCTGTAAAGTCTTCGTCATTAGGAAGAAATCTTATATAATCCTGTATAACTGGTAAACGTTAAGCGATAGACGAAAACGCAATACACAAAAAATGTAGATCTCTTTAAAACAAACAATTTATTTGAAATAACCTTTTTTATAGCATAAACCATTTCCGAGATATATATTATTAATGGTTCGAATTGTTCATATTTCGCCATTCTTTTAAAGTCCTGTCGATTATTTGTTTCTCGCGATTCACGAAAGAGTAAGGCCAGCGTACGAGTATTAGCGCCCAGCTGTTAAACATTTGACTGTCACTACTCTCTTTGTATCTATAACGAAGCGTGTAACTAGTTATTTCTGCAAACGTTTATCTCGATTAAAATTAAGTAGATAGAAAAATAAACCTTCGTAGGAATAATTTTTATAGGCAGCAATAAATGATGAAGTCATGTGAATGTAACACAATACTTTTCTTGAATATAAAATCCTACAAACGAGATCCATGGCATTGAGTTACTACAGGCTTCTTCGAAGTGTTTTATGACAAGTTGAATCATTTCAATGTCAGACAGTTGAATCTCTTCTACTGTCGTTTTAAATCCTAATAGTGTGTAGCGACCGAGAGAAAACTTTCTTTCTGAGAGAGCACCAAAGAAAGTAATGCGTGTCCATCAAATATGGACACTTGGCTGGCCATGGCATGTCTCTAGTCTAGATCGTGAGATCTGTCGATAAGAGAAAGAATGGTGCATAGAGTCATTGTTTAGCATTCGTGTAGCATCCTTGGAAGATCTTGGTCTTAAATACCAAGATTGATTTTTATGTGACATTTCATTTTTACTTTATCTAACCACGTACATAAGTAGGTAGAGAAGGTATTACATTCCAACCAAAAAATCGATATCGAGATTTCACTGAAAATATGTTTTGGAGACCCCTGAATAAAAAACAAAATTGGAAAAAGGCCCGTGTGCGTGTGTGTGTCAACAACATAACTCAAAAAAGAGAAGTTAAATAAGTACCAAACTTGGTATTTAGTTTCAGTACCTTCCAAAGATGCAACAAGAATACTTTCAAGAAAATCCCTCACCCCAAACTACCCTTTACATGAAAAAATTTCGAAATTGTTTATTTTATAAAAAATGACTGTAATTATCTGGATTAAATTACAGCATATTAGAAATATTTACATGACAAAATGTATATATTGAATTTTCTAGGAATAGCATGTAATAGCATGTTCCTTCATTCGGAAGGAATTTTGTATATTGTTGTATAACTGGTAAACATTAAGTGATAGACGAAAACGTTCTACACAAAAAAATTTGGATCTATTTAAGGGGAGGTTGTAAGCTGATTTGGTCAAAAATATCGAAATTGATTTTCTGTCATAAATGTAAGGTTAAACTCAATTCTATAAAAATCTGTTGTCGTTTTACGTATAGCATATGCACAAAGAAAGTGGAAGTGTAAAACAAATTAGTGGTGGCATGGAGTGTGAAGGGGTAGCGAGAATCCTTGAACGTTCTCTATCTAAGTATGGTGTAAAGTACATACAGTATTTAGGGGATAGTAAAGCATACAAAACTGTGGTAGAAAGGAAACCATATGGGATGTACAAATTCAAAAACTGTAATGTGTGGGCACGTGCAGAAGAGTATGGGAACCAGACTTAGAAAACTGAAAAAGGATCTCAGGGGTCAAAAGCTTGGTGATGGTAAAAGTGTTTCTGGGAAGGGAACACTAACTGACAAGGAAATAGACAACTTACAGCACTATTATGGCTTGGCTATTAGGAGACATGCAAATAAACCGGAGGAGATGAGGCGTGACGTTTGGGCGACATTCTTTCATAAACTGTCGACAAATGAAAAGCCACAGCATGCACTATGTCCACAAGGTAAGGACTCAAGGTGCAAATTTAACAGAGCAATAGCTACTGTAGAAGGGTATGAACACAAACATTCACTGCCTTATTATGTAGGTGAAGCAATAAAACCCACATTTAGGAGCCTAGCTGACCCAGAACTTTTAAGTAAATGTTTGATGGCAAAACTCAAAATCCAAAGGAGTCCTTCAATAATGTAGTGTGGACCAGAGTTCCTAAAACTGTCTTTGTAGGGTATGATACTTTACAAATAGGTGCTTTAGATCCTGTGTTGGCATTTAATGAGGGAAACTCAGATCGCGTGAAAATGCTGCAAGCAATGGGAATAGATCCTGGATGGAATGCGATGAAACGTTTTCAAGACATTGACAATATGAGAATAGTAAATGCAAAAGTAAAGCAAGAAACTAAATTCAAGGAGGCTAGGTTGTTGCAGAGGAACGACAAGAGGTCCAGAGAGGATGAGGACAATGACCCTGAACCAGAATATGGTTCTGGATTGTGCTGAAGGTAGCATTTCACTTTTTTGTTATTTTCCGCTAAGTTGGTTTTTAAGCCATATTGGTCCCTATTTCTCTAGAAATACTAGGCGTAGAATAATGAAACGTTTACCAGTTGTTTAATCATTATTTAGTAATTTACTGACTTTTTATTTACTCGTAAGAACAAAGTGACAGTTGTAATAGTATTTTTTCAATGAAAAATGTAGAAAAAATTGGCAATGTAGAAAAAAAAATCTTAAAAAATACTTATTAAGGAATTAAGTTGCAATAAAAACAGTCAGTAAGTGGAGGAAGAGTCAAACAGTTAATGTGCAAACTTCCATTGCTCAACATTTTGAAGCCGAAATTATAAAGTCAATAATTCGAAATAATCTGGGAAGGATAGCGAAATAAAATAAATAATAAAATATGTAAAATCAGTACATGTATTAAAAGGAGAAGCATTGGGAAAATTGTTGACTGTTAAAAGTGACAGAAAGACCAGACAGGCACAGTTTAGCTAATTAGGGACCAGCCCCAGGTATAAAGGGTAAATCCGCTGAAGGCAGTTTCTCTTGGAATTAATGGGTGCAGTTGCACTGGCCAGGATGTGAAGGTCATTAGAAGCTTCATGACGCTCATTTTTGGTGTGAAATGTTTGAGGGGAGAGAGGGGAAGTTAGGAGTCCTTTTTCTTTGTGTCGCGCGTGTGGTGAGGACATTCTCGCTGGGACGCTCGTGTGATGAGGAACAACGGTCTCGTCGAGGTCCGAAGACTGGGTGTGAACTTGCAAGAGGGTCGAACGATCAGATGTAATTGATAATCTTCGGTCTTGGAAAAGACACAGTAACATCGTAAGAATTTAAAAGTGATCGGTAAATCTTAAGTCTTATTTTAATGGTGAATAAAAGCGTTCCAAGAAGGTGTTTGTGTTTCTATGTACATACACTCACGCATACCCAGTGATTAAGATGTCATGCTCGAGCAGCCGTGGCAAAGTATAAAAAAGCAACTAGGAGGAGAAAAGCAGCAACCGTGAGGCAAAGGTATTGCTTCAGTGGTTGGAGGACGTAGCGTGGCTGCGTCAATTTGGTGGTTCCCAAGAAAATGGGATTTAAAGTAGGTAAAATTAGCATTGCGAAGAGAGGGCTTACAACCTCCCTTAAAACACACAATTTATTTCAAATAAGTATTTTATGACATAAAGTATTTTTGAGATATCCATTATTAATGGTTCGAATCGTTCATTTCATGGTTATTCTCTTAAAGTCCTTTCAATATTCCTTTATTTCTCGCGATTGCTAGGCCAGCGTACGTATAGCGTCCAGTTCTTAAACATTTGACTCTCGCTGTTCTCTTTACATTATTACGAAATGTGTAATGTAGCTATTTCTGCAAAGGTTTATTTGGATTAAAATGTAGTAGATATAAAAATAAGCTTTAGTAAGAGTAGCTTGTATACCCACCAATAAACGTTAGAGGTAGAGAAAGACATGTGAATGTAACACATCAGATTTTTATGTTACTGTGTTCACAGAAATATTTTTGTTGGGCGGGGGAGAGAGTTCGCGTACCTCAACTATTTTGAAATCTCGATATCAAATTTTTAGTGGAATACAATATTTCCTTTGCCTATAGTATGTACGTGGTAGAGTGGAGTGCAATACTCCCCCTACCTACCATGGGTAATTCTTAGGGGAGGTAATACATGAAAAGAAAAGCGACAAAGCCTATTATTGGTGTGGGCTGTCCTGAGTTTAAGGAAACATTTAAAAAGTTTAAGTTGAGAATATACAATATCTCCAAAACTAAGCGTTGTAGAAAGAAATGTCTTAATAAAAGTTGCTTGATATTATGGGGGAAAGTAAATTGACCCTAATTGTAGGTTCCCGTTTAAAAAATTAAGTTGACCCTAAAATTACTATCATAATGTCCTCCAAACAAAACACGACTAATAGCATTTACTTTCCCCCATAATATCAAGCAACGTTTATTCAAGACATTTCTTTCTACAACGCTTAGTTTTGGAGATATTGCACAGTCTCAACTTAAATGGTTCAACCTGTATATTTTAGCCACCATAGCCATGTAGGTGTTCATTTCATACATCTTAAACTGTGATAAATTACGATATCGTTAAGTTAAGCCGCAATTACAATGAGCTTAACGTGACGGGACGTAACGTGAAGAAATGCTGCTAAACTAAAGGTCTAATTAGGATGCACGAAAGATTGGGATTAGTTATATTTATTACTTCATGCTACTGCTCCACGCCGATTTGTTCTAATTATTACGTGGCATACCGAGCGAGTTGGTGCCGCGGTAACGTTCGCGAGGCCCCGGATTCCATCCCCGACGACTGCCCACTATGATCTATGGGTTTTTCGATCTTTTCCCGGGTCGGCAGGCGAAATGACCCTAATTTCCTGTACCTATCATCTTTCTTATCACCTGTTTTAGGATTGTAGAACCAGGCAACGGTGTTCGGCGGGTTGCGGCTGGACGGTGGTGTGCGCCCTGTAGAGATTTCTTAGCTGGTGTCGCTACGGGACTGCTCAGTTCGGTCTGGCTTCCGAGTGGAACCCGACCCGGGGACCGCGGGTTCGGTGGCTTTGGTTGGGTCCGAGCGGCGTCCCACGGTTTCGATTTGGAAACGTTAGGTCCCCTGCCCTTGCTTGCGCCCACCTCTCCGCCCTTCCGATCTCTCCCCTCATCCCTCCCTCTCTCCCAGGTGTCACGGTAGAAACAAAATGGGCCGTTGTGGCCTACTTGCGGTGTTCTGCCCCGATTACAGGGTCTCCACCGTTACCTTTTATCATTGGCATCATTGTTACCGTAACGATAAGAAACAGATTGATAATAGCAGACTCAGAAGTCACGCCGCACTGTGTTAAATCACGTTGAGTCAAACCTAAACCGCTCTATTTACTACAATGTGTTAGACGCGTTAAGTTCATCGTAATCCCAGCTTTAGACCGAGCGATAGGCTGACAAACCTACCGGCATAAGGGTTGTCGGTGAGGCTCCGAGAGGATTAGAAGGGTGGATATTTGTATTCTGCACGGAAATTCTGATAGGCGTCATTACCAATGTCACAGAGCAGGATGGGTCAGGCAGTAACGTCTGTGGCTTGTATTCGGGAGGTAGAGTCCCGCGGTCGATCTTCCTGACCCATGGTTTTTTTTTCGGGGGTTTCCCTGGGTCGCTAGGTGAATGCTGGGAAGCTCCCTTATATCCCCCGAAATTACTGTCCCTCCATTTCACCTACATTCTTATTTCACTTCACCTTTCATCTGGTTGGTCTATTTCAGGGTTGAAAGTGTTGGTGGGAGTCTCGGTGTTGTATGAAAGAGGAAAAGGATGCTCTATGTAACCCTTACTCTCCGAGCCTCGGGCCCCCTAGGGGATGTATAAGCCCGCAGGGGTAAGGGGAACCGGTTGCACCGCTGCAATTTGAAGAATTTCAATCTGTAAAAGGTAGAGACCCTGCCCTCTGCCTATCGTGCCTCCTGGTCCGGCCGCCCTCTGTCTCCTCTCACCTCACCCCTCCCTCCCGGGGACACCCTGTTAAGGGCTTAGGCACGAAAGATCTTGTAAGTGAAGTGCTAAGTCCTCCTTGCACCTAGCCTTAGACCTACCAAAGTCTGTATTTGCAGTTTTTGTTCTTTTGTTTGTCTCTACACAACTGTCAACTGAATGCAGTGAAAGCTGAACGACTGAAGGCTGGAGGCCCATGTCGTCTGTTATAATAAACTGTGTAGCTATTATTTTCATCTTTCGGAAGTCCTGTAGTTCTCTCATGTTGCTCACTGTCTCCCTAAGACAATCGACTTTCCACCAGCTCTTCTGGTCTTCACGGACGTCCGGCTATTCAGCTTCATTACTTTCTTTTTCTATCGCTCTCTTCCTCTCTGAGTTTACCCCTCCTTAATTCATTTCCTCCACCGGACCTAATGTCAGTCACGTGTGGATTACCACGAGGGTCTATATTGTTGAGACTCCCTTCTTTGAACGCCTATCCTACCCACGACGATGGCTGTAAGATGCTACAACTACCAACCATTCTTGAGGCTCATTCACAAATTGCACCTATTTTGGTCATACATTTTAATCTAAGGGCTACTTGCTCATCGGCGTATGTATGTCTACTGACCTAATCTTTGCTTCTTAAATAAAGAATTCCTTATTTTTCAGCTCTCTGCATAGTGTTGACTACTTTTATAATCATTGTTACACTTTAATGTGCACTGTTAGGTTAATGCCTGGTTATCCTTGCTCTGATTATACAGTGTTTTTTATCACATCAGTTATTGCGACAAATTATTAGCGTGAATACATTGAAAGAATAATCTAAATTTCATTTATTTGAATTTAACAAAAAACAAACACAGTTTAAATACAGACTTTAGGTTTCTTTTCAAACTTCTTAAATGTGTTATAAATTAATGGTTAATTTATTAAAAATATTTCATTCAAAAGTTGTTTCCTTTTATCCGTAATTTGTTAAAAATCCCTGATGATACGTTAACATGACTTCCTCTACCCTCTATGATTGTATACCGAGATTTCATCGGAAATACATGTTTTGAGGACTCCTGAATCCAAATGTGTGTGGCTGTGAACACCATGACTCATAAACGAAATCGGATAAATACTAAACTTGGTATTGAGGTTTCAGTATCTTCCAAAGATGCGACGTGAAGATTTTCAACAAAACTCCCAGCCTAATCTAGCCTTTACATGCAACATTTTACAATAGTTTTGATTTTCTAACAAATGGCTCTAACGATTTTCATGAAAATATCATATATTAAAGATATTTATATGAAAAATAAAATTTATCTCTTTAATTTTCTGGGAATAGCCTATGAAATAGCCCATTTCCTTCATTTGGAAGGAATTTTGTATAATCGTGTATAACTGGTAAACGTTAAGCGATAGACGAACACGTATTACACAAAAAATTAGATCTGTTTAAAACTAACGGTCTGTTTAAAATAATTTTTTATGGCATAAGCTAATTCTGGGATATCCGTTATTAAAAGTTCGAATTGTTCATTTCTTAGTCATTCTCTTAAAGTCCTGCCAACATTCAGTCATTTGTCTCGATTGCATGTAAACAGTATGGAATTTTAAAGCCAGCATATAGAGTCCAGTTCTTAAACATTTGACTATCGTTCTTCTTTTTGTATCTACACTGCCGTTTGTGAAAATTGCAACACCAAGAAAGAATTTCCCGAATAACTCCAAACTTGGTGGAAGTGTAGAAGAGTGTGCAAGCAATAAGTGATTAAGTTTGCAGAGAGATGGGGGTAAATGTAGGCCGAGTAGAGCCCTCTCGTATCGGTCCGACAAGGTCACTATTGTGCCCAGTGTAGTCAGTGCAGAGCTGTCAAACAAGGTGGAAACAATAAACTGAGTGCCAGTATGCCTCATCAACGTCAAAGGGAGCCATATCGGCATGTGAGTGAGTTCGAACGGGACAGAGTGATCGGTCTCTGGGAAGCGGGTTTGTCATATCGTCACATTTCGGTTGGTACAGGGCATGCTGCTACGACAGTGATGCATGTGTGGAAGGTCGTACGCAGCGAAGAGCGGGTACTGGACCACGGAACATGACTACAGCACGGAATGACCGTCATCTTGTCCGCATGACCATAACGGAACATACAGCTTCATCCACAGTGTTGGCTCGACGCTGGAGCACTGCAACAGGTGTGAACTTGTCTGCATCAACGGTTCGTCGCCGTCTGCTGCAGTTGAACTGGTTGCATGCATCCATTACGTCGGCTTCCATTATCCAGAAACCACAAGCTCCTCCGACTGCAATGGGAACGTGAACACCGTCACTGGTGTGCTGAGTGGCAAAATGTGGTCTTTTCGGACGAGTCCCGCTTCAACGTGTCCTACAGTGATGGCCGCATACGTGTCCGGAGGTACCGTGGTGAGCGCAACAGGAGGGCTGCATTGTTGAGTGGCATAGCGGACAAATACCAAGTGTGATGGTTTGGGGCGCCATTGGTTACAACAATCATCCTAAGAATTGAGGGCACTTTGAACAGGAACCGGTACCTAACAGTGGTTGTAGAGCCTGAGGTACTTCCCTGCTTCAGGCATCTCCACAGACCACATTTCAACACGACAATGCCCGGTCACATCAGGGGGGTCTCTTCCCGCACCGTTTTCGCTTGTACTGCTTTCGGTCCGCCTGCTGCATGACGTCATCGAGAGTGAAGTTTTAGCTGGCCAGTATTCTGCACCGTACTTTTCGGCATGAAAGTTCGGATAATATTCTCGTTATACGATCTGTTTCGACCCTATACTACTTGAAACAAAATCGCATCTATAACTAGACTTAGTCTTGGAAATAATAAACACAAACCTGTCTTTTTATAGCTAAATACCAACTGGCGCCAATTTCATTTATCCTTGAAATACTCACTAAAAAGCTGTCGAAATATGAAATTTGGTCTTGAGGGATGATTTACAGCATATATGTTATTCAAAGAAAGAGAGATATGTAGATATAAAGCAGTTATTTGTTATATTAAAGTTACTCAGAAGCTCCAAGTTGCAACCTTTAAAACCATTTTTCTTAGTTTATGCTAATGCTTGACTTTAATTATATTATGTTAAAGAAAACCAATAACACATTATTCGGCCAGCTATAGCAACGAAAATAAAATACGTTATACGCTATATAAAATTCAACGTTATACGCTATCGGGTCTTAAACTTTGATTCGAAATTAAATTGTATTGTTTGTTTATGGATTGTGAAAAACGCAGCTTAATGAGAGAAACTGTATGTTGATCATGCTATTATGTAATATGATTTAAACATAGCAGTTTTAAAAATCATGATAGCTGAAAACTTGATATATGTGCATTATTTCCGAAGCTTTTTTTTCGCTTTTAGGTAAAAACATGAATAATCGACTTATGCATATGAAACTGTGCCCACATGCTGAAAAACAGTTATCTGCACAGCAAGTCTTGCAAATATCCTCCAATTTTCAAATAAACCGAATTTACAGAGTAGTGCACATTCGAATGATGTGTTCAGAATTTGGATATTTTGGCTTCATTATTTAGGCTGAGAATGTGCTTATATAAACCTAGTTTCTTAATTATTTCTAGTATAAAGTTGTTTTAATTTTTTAATTAATGAATAATTAATTTATATAGTTCCCATTTGATCCTCCCTACTTGAAAGAGTAAGAACAAGGATGCGTCTAGTCTTAAATAAAATGGCCTAATATATATATTTTCTTAATATGGGACCCATGATAAGGATTTATGTACACTTAAGCAATACTTTTATTGCAAGAATTAAAAGACGGCATGTTATCAGAATCCGGATCATGCTTATATGATACTTGGTCTTCAAATAGCTTCTGCTCACAATAATTACTGTTTAATACGCATTCCTGAGGAATATAAAGAACTTTCTTTTTGGCAGGTAGGCCGACTCATAAGTCTGCATATGAGAATAAATGTAATGCGGCCCAAAGGTATTCTTCCTTGAAAATGGCAAGCTTTTCCAGGTATATAATCCTTTACAGAACCACAGTGGACGGAAAAAGGTTGTTAAACTTTGGCTGTAAGAGCAAACAGCATTTCCTTTGAAATAATTATGCCGCTCAACTGCCTAAAAGGTAAAAGATATTAATCGGAGCTTCTATTCGCTTTAAAAGTCACGTACAAGTGCAATAAATCAATATATACTCATATATCGGAAGCGAATATATGCTTCTGGCTTTATTTTTAAAGTATAAATTTCGCTGTTTTGGTAAATTATTCTACTTTACCTCGCTATGTTGGCGGAAACTTCACAACTTAACAACAGATGTACGAAAGTGCATTGTTCCTTATCACTCAGTCATATACCCCCCCCCCCACTTCAACAAATAAGTTGCACACACACATATTTAAACTAGAATCTTGAATATAGATTCAGTTTTCTCTGCTTTGGTGAAGTGTTTAAGTCGGTGTGCAATGAGTGAGAACGTTAAGAGTAGAATGTATAATTACGGTTTTAAAACGGTTGGTGTGAATTATCACACGTTTCCAAAAAAATGAGCCATTAAAGCGCGTGTGGGTGTCTCGCTGTAAGCGTACTGACAAATTTAACGCTGATAATTCACGTTTATGTTCAGTGCACTTTCTTCCTAGTGACCATAAACGGGATTTGAAGAGTGAACTTTTAGGTTTGCCGGTTAAGAAAATTCTGCTCCCAGATGCAGTTCCGTAGCAGTTCATTCCCAATTGGCATGGAGATGCACTTAGTGAAGGTCCAAGTACAAATGGAATGTTGCAGGTATGTCTTTTTCATTTTTACATCCTGTAACAGAATAATGTATTCTGGAATTATTGTTTTCATTTCTTACGGTAAAAAAAAAAAAAAAAAAAAATACACCAGCATATCCATTTAGCGATTCCTTTAGAGTAGTTGTAAATTTTCCTTTAGTACTAAAGTAATGTATGTTTGAATCTCTTGTAGCGCCTACAGTTTACGTTGAAGTACTGCATGTGTTCCAGTAGTTTTGTTTATACGTAAATATATTACTACCTTAATGCAGTTTCCATTCGTTTTGCTTTATGGTTAGCCCACAATGTTTGTAGAAAGCTCTGAAATAGTATACCTTTTAAACAAAACTGGAAGAACGTGCTAATAATAAACAACTGGGAGTTAATCGGGAGGAATTTAGTGTGTTCACTGCGCTGTGTATGTATTCCGCGCGCTCGTCTTCACTCTCACTTACGTCACAGGCGGGCAGCCAATGGCAGCTCCCACCCCGGAGTGGCTCACCTTAGTTATCTAGCCACATTGCGGTCACATATTGCGAGGAATGTACAAGCCTTCTTCGAAGAGCGACGGGTACCATTGCTTCCCTGGCCTGCACGTTCGCCTGACATGTCGCCCATCGAACATGTCTGGGATATGGTTGGTCGGCACCTGTTGCGTCGCGGTCCTCCAGCAACCAGTGTTACGGATTTGTGGGCTCGAATACAAACTGCGTGGAGGAACTTATTCAGAACCTTTTTTGATTCAATGCCACGGCGTATAGCAGCCCTAATTGCAGTGCATAGAGGCCACAACAAATACTGGATCCTAGGGTTCAAAGGTCATGTCTAGCTTTGAAAATTTTATCATTTGTTACTTGTCATGTGCCTAACCTGTGGTATCAAATTAATTGAAATGTGTTATGTAGCTATTTCTGCAAAAGTTTATTTGGATTAAAATGAAGTACATATAAAAATAAGCTTTAGTAAGACTGGTTTGTATACCCACTAATTAGAGAGTAGATAAAGTCATGTGAATGCATCCCAACAGAATTTTATTTTTACTTTCTCTGCCACGAACTAACTAGTAGGTAGAGAAGGTATTGCATTCCACCCAAAAATTCAATACCGAGATTTTACCGAAAATACATGGTTTGAGGTTCCGTGAATAAAAAAGCATGTTCAGAAAAAGTTTTTTGTGTGTCTCTGTCATTCTGTGGGCCTGTCTTGTGTGTGTCTGTGAACAGCGTTACTCAAAAAAGAAAATTCGGATAAACACCAAACTTGGATTTAAGTTCACTACCTTCCTAAGATGCGATACGAAGAGTTTCAAGAAAATCCCCTACTCCAAACTACGCTTTATATAGAAAATTTTTCGAAATTTTTTATTTTCTAAAAAAATGGCTCTAAGGATTTTGATTAAAATACCGTATATTTAAATTATTTACATGAAAAATAAAATGTATATCATAAATTTTCTGGGAACTGCTGGTGAAGTTCTCTTCATACGGAAGGAACTTTGTATAACCTTGTATAATTGTAAACGTTAAGCGATAAACCAAAACTTATTATACAAAAAAGGTATAAGACATGCAATTTATTTCAAATAACCTTTTTGTGGCATAATCCATTTCTGAGATACCATTATAAAGGTTTGAATTGTTATTTTCTTTGTTATTATCTTAAAGTCCTGTCAACATTCAGTTGTTTCTCGCGATTGCATAGAAACGTATGGAATTTTAAGGCCAGTTCTTAAATATTTGGCTAACGCTGTGTATCTATAAAGAAATGTGCAATGTAACCTGTTTCCGGAAAGGTTTACCTCGATTGAAATGAAGTAGACAGGAAAATATGCTTTCGTAAGAATAATTTGTATACGCATTAATAAATGATAGAAGGCAGAGAAAGCCATGTGATTGTAACACATCGAATTTCTTACCCATTGCTTCTCAGTTATATAAAATTCAATGTTGAATGAAGAGAACTTCAACAGCTATTTACACACAATTCAATACATGCATTGCATTTATCATTCTCAAACTTAAGATTTTTAATCAATTTCTCAGAGCCATTTTTAAGAAAACATGCCTAAATTAAATGCAAAGTTTAATGGCTAACACGTGAAGCGTAAAGAAAGCAAAACGAAAACTCAAGTGAGTGAAATTTAGGCATGGTGAATGCACTCGCTAAGAGCTGTTGCTTTACTCGACAGTCTCAAGGTTACGTTTGTCCAACACGTGTTTGATGGTAGTCAATGGAACAGGAGAATTTGAAGCGAGTGCCTTATTTGGCGGTCACTTGTGTTATCCAATTCCTGTTTAGGAGGATAGGACGGAAATTTTATTATTATTATTATTATTATTATTATTATTATTATTATTATTATTATTGTTATTATTAGTCTACCGTGTTTAACGGAACGTATCATTTGTCTAAAATAATTAAAATGATCCTAAATATTTTAAATCCTGAGGGTTTTATTTGCGGAGATGATGAAACTGGCCACCGTCGTCCATACATTTTTGGCACCTCTTTAGGAAACTATCCGTCACTCGCCGAGTTCACGTTGAGAAATGCTGGCAATTTCCTGACGAATATTTTGTTTAGACAACGATGATGGCCAGTTTCAGCATTTCCTTTCATAAAGTTGATCAGTAAAGCCTTTAAAAGTAGTTTTAAAAATGTTGTATGGTTTCATCCGCGCCTTTCTATGAAAGCGGCAGACGGCAACGAGCGCCGAGGATGCGGACAGGAAAAACACTGCGCAGCCGGTTCGTAGTTTTTTTGGCTCTCTCTGTAATATATTAAATTATTAATAGGTTCCGTCATCCAAATATTTTTAATCATTGCACATTCAAATAGTGTCAATCCCAAATAAATTATATGCCCTTGAAAAAATACTCTGTGATCTGGTTATGGCTTACTTTGAGGTTAAGTATTTTCTCATTCCCACTGTTGGTAGCATTGGTTAGTATTCCGTAACAAATTCGATTGTTCATTCATTTGTAGTTGTCGATGATCTGACAGCTGACACAACGGTGATTTGAATTTAATTAGCACAAGTAAGAAAGTAATTATTATTTATATAGGCTGTTACATTTTAATCATGGATTAGTCCTATTAAACCCAATTCGAGGTTACGAGTTTCATCAGGGAAATTCGTAACGTCTCGTGGGATTACCTAGGACAAATTACTGCACATCTAAAACGAATTCGGAAAGTTACGTTAGCGTATATAGGTAACTGGAATTTGTAGGTATAAAATTCGCTCCAATGTAGTCAAAATAGTAAAAGTGAAAGATGTTAAAAGGATTCTTCTTCAAATGCAGTTATTAGCAACATCAAATTTCGTCACGGTAGTTATAAAATTATACAGAATATTAAGCAAAAAAAAAAAAAAACCGATGGGTTATATTTACATGATCTTCTCTACCCTCTATCGCTTATTAGTGGGTATACAAGTTCTTTTTACGAAAATTTATTTTACTATCTACTTCGTTTTAATCGAGATAAACCTTTCCGAAAATAGGTGCATTATGCTGTTTGTTATAGATACAAAGGGAATAGCTATTTTAGAACTTGACGCTACACGCTGGCCTTAAAATTCCATAGTCTTTCCATGACGTCGCAAGAAACAACTCAAAATCGAGAGGACTTTAAAAGAATGGCTAAGTATTGAACAATTCGAGCCATTAATGACGATTTCTCGGAAATTACTGATACCACAAAAAAGTTATTTATAATAAATTGTGTGTTTTAAAGAGATCCACATTTCGTGTAGTACGTTTTCGTTCATCGCTTAACATTTTCGGTTTATGCAAGATTATACAAAATTCCTTCCGAATGAAGTGGACTTCCCAGGCTATTCTCAGAAAATTCAAGAAGTACATTTTATTTTTCATGTAAATACCTTTAATATGTGGTAGCTTAATCCAAATCGCTAGAGCCATTTTTTAGAAAATAAAATATGTTCCATGTAAAGGGTAGATTTTCTTGAAAATCGTGTCGCATCTTTGGAACGTACTGAATCTAAATACCAGTTTGATGTTTATCCACTTTTCGTTTTTGAGTTATACTGTTTACAGACACACAGACACGGACCTTTTTCTAAAAATGCTTTTTTTGGGGGGGGTGGTTCAAGAGATCTCAAAGCAATTATTTCCGGTGAAACCTCGGTATCGAATTTTTGGGTGGAATACAATACTTTCTCCATCTACTTTGTACGTGGCAGAGATAATAAAGCAGTCTTTCATGAAACGGGATGGCTCAGGCGGTTACGTCTGTGGCTCGTATTCGGGAGGTCCCAGGATCGATACCCGGCGACCACCCACTCTTACCCATGAGTTTTTTTAGGGGTTTTCCCGGGTCGTCAAGCGAATGCTCGAATGGCTTCTTTCATCCCCAATTTCCCGTCTCCCATTTCGTTCCATTCTTCATTTCATTCATCTTTCACCCCCTTGGTCTCTTTCAGGGTCGGAAGTGTCGGCGATGGTGTTTCGGTGCAGCGTGGCAGGGAAAAGGCTACTCTTTGTGCTGTCGGCTTTCGGCTGACTGCTGTGATATCGGAACCCCCTTGAGGAGCATTGGACCCTCTCTGTGTCGGGTGGGGTCCCCAGTCTGCCTGTCCGTCTACCGGGGTGCCTCTATCTGGAAACTTAGGGACTCTTGCCGTCGCTCCTGGTTCCGGCCACCCGGTGTCTCCTCTCGCCTCATCCTTCCTCCCGGGGACGCCTCCTCGTAAGGCGTAGGTACAATATCCGCTTTAGATCGGTGCCGAGTACCCTCCGTGGCCAATCCAAAGCAGCCTCCCCGTATTTATTCTTTCATATAACCTTTACTTGAATAGTTGGTGTGTTTGCATCGTACATGAGCGTAATACTTGTACAAACCACAAAACTGAAAATCGTTTATAGCTTTCAACAGAACAAATGTAAAAGTATCTATATCATGTGTATTAAAACCACAAAGTAAGTCATGTAGCTTTTACAATGAGAATCTTGCGTTTATTTCAGAGATATGTTACTATTATACTAGTTTTCATATATTATGGTAATAAATACAAAACATGAAAAACGTTATGTCGTAAAAAGCATAACTTCTTACATATGAAATTAGCAGAGCAACCAGTGAAACTTTTGCTGCTATACCCCTGCATGTATCGAAGGAAAAATCATTTTCGGGAGTTTTCTTTACTATATTTAGAAACCCTTTTATAACACTGACATGTTTCTGTCACAAGCATATAGACTGTATAGTCTAAACTCCAAATATATCGGGATATTTTAGCCAGAAGCAGCTATTATTTTATTACTTTTCATTTATATGGCGTCATTAGTGGTCCTCAATTTGTTTGTCATTGTAATATATAAGACACCTAAGCAGTATATTATGCAAAAAAACTTAAGTCACGCTCTCCTTTGATTATGACCTAAAAATTCACCCAAGCAGATGGGGTAATTGAACTTATGTGATAACATTATGTAACGTAAATATCCCTGTAATCATTGAAGCCAAGCTAACTGTGCGGAACTTTCTCGACTCTTAGTACTTGACTAAGCGATTCTTCTCTTACGACACGGAAGTAGGCAGAATAATATTCTCTTTACTTCCGTAGACACTATATTATGAGATTTTTATTTACTCGATAGGCGTAATGCATTGTATACTGACAAGGAACCACGAAATTAAACATTTTAGAAGTGGCACATTGTCTATATCCATCGAGAAAAATAATCTTATTTGTTGATTATGAAACATCGCTATATGTTGGCTCAAGAGTGCCAACGAACCTAAAGCAGCCGTCGCGAAATAACCAAAGAACTAAGCGAAATTAAATAATTATAATAATAATAATAATAATAATAATAATAATAATAATAAAAGAACTATTCAAGCTGTAAAAGAAAGAAGAAAAGTGTATTTGAATTCCTCAAAGAAAGCAAAAGGGGTTTCAAAATAAAAGAGCAATTCTATTCGACGAAAGGTGCAAGCTTCGACGCCTGAATATTTATTCCGTGAGCAGACGCTTTTGTACCGAGCGACCGCTTTTGTGTGCGACTCGAATTCGGGATGTCCCGGGTTCGATTCCCGGCGACCGCCCACTCTGACCCATTGGTATTCCATGGTTTCCGAGGTCAGCAGACAACTGGGGAGGTTCATCTTCTATCACGACTCTCCTGTCCCTCATTTCCTGTAATCATTATCTTCCTTGTCATCTGTTTAAGGGTTGGGGTGTTGTCCTCCGTGGTCTAGGGGCACCATGACTAGGGGTACATATAGCTCCCGAGGCCGAGGGTTTAAACCCGGCAGAGGGCAATGGATTTTTTGGGTGTAAAAATCCTTAGCATGACTATCTTCGGAAAGGATGTAAAGCCGGTGGTCACGTGTAGTGGATTTACGGCACGTAAAAGAACCTCAAGCCTGACAAAGGAGGCCTCTGAGAAAATTACCGGTCTTTCACGCCCAATATAGAATGTGACGCTAAGAACCATAGGAGTTAAAGAGCGTCTATAAATAAAACGCAATTAAATTCCTAGGGTTGTAGGACCAGGCGACGGTGTTCGGCGGGTTGCGAGTGGGCGATGGCTGTGCGCTTCGTAAAGATTTCTTCCTCGGCTCATTTTGGAACTGCTCAGTTAGGTCACCTCCAAGTGGGTTCCGAGGCTTGTGGGTGGGCCCAGGCAGCGTTGGATACGTTCGATCTGGAAACGTTAGGACCACGTCCATCCTTGCGTCCGTCTCATCCGGATCTGGTCGCTCTTCGGCTCTCCCCTCATCTCTCCCTCCCAGGGGTCATGGTAGAAGCAAAAAGAGCCGTTTTGGCCTACTTGCGATGCTCTGTCCCAGTTGTGGGGGCCCCTCTGTTTGTCCATACTTTTTACTTTAGCTTATGTATTACAGCCTTTCGACCAGTGATATAGCGCATATGGATTAAGTTTTACTCTGTTCTCTCACAACTATTAAGCAATTATTACGATTTTCCACAATGTTAAGTATTTCCGTGCTTACTCGGCGCACACGCACTAAACTTAAGGCTAACCTCCGGTTAAATGAGAAAGCATAGGACCCATTAGTTTTACTGCAGCTCGCAACGGCCTGACAACCTGTGCTCGTCTCCTACTTTTGTATACGCTTTTCACGCGTGCTCACTGTTGTACTCGCAGTCCTGGCAGTAGTTTAGTTTTATTGTACATATTCCAGCTTAAAATTTACAATATTCTGATACATTTATTCACCATATTCCTACTTTAATATGACGTGCCTGGCATCTTCCTTTGTGCTGTTTAGTATGGCTCCCTGGTCTTCATCACTGCTGCGCAATATTTAATTCCCTTTGCTAAAACTTCAGTGCAATTCATTTGCTCTTATTTCCCCTCCTACTCCGTCCCTCTTCTTCTCCTTCACTTTCCTCATCCATTTTTCCTTCAGTTTTATTAAGAAATCCCCTACCTTCCTATTTCTTTCTTCCTGGTTGCTTGTTAACATTTTCTATGCAGCTAAATTATCCCCCATATTGTTCCACTTCTTCTTCCAGGTTTTCTCTCTCCATTTTTAGATAATATTCTACACTTTCCCCACCACCACAAAATTTACACATTCCTTTATCATTACCTGTTGGGCCAATTAAGAATATCGTTCCCGCTCTCATTCAAGCTAACCCTATTTTTTCTTTCTTATTACATTGCTCTATATACCTTTCTCTACCTCATTCCCTTTTTATTTTCCTGTAAAATTTCAAAGATATTTTGTTTTCTTTACTTCTCCGTATCTGTGCCTTTGGATATGTTCCATGCTTTCTCTTACTTGTTTCTAAAAACCTGGACTGTTCTTTTCCTCTTGTAACCATATATCTTTCATTCCTATTTTTTCCACCGCTTTCTTCAATCCTGCACGCCAGCTATTTTCATTTTTACTTTCTCTACTATGTATAGTAAGTAGGGGAGGTATTACATTCCACCCAAAAATTCGATACCGAGATTTCACCAGAAATCCAAATAAAGTATTTTTGTAAACATGTCCGTGCTGTATCCGTGAACATCGTAACTCAAAAGCGAAAAGTCCTATAAATACCAAACTTGGCATTTGGGATATCTTCCAAACTTTAGCATATCTACCAAAGATGAAACACGAAGATTTTCAACGAAATACTCCATCCATTACATTGAAAAATGTTCGAAATTTTTTATTATATAAGAAATGGTTCTAACGATTTTGATTAAAATACCATATATTAAAGATAATTGCATGGCAAATAAAATATATATCTTGAATTGTCAGGGAATAGCGTATGAAGTCCTCTTCATTCGGAGGCAATTTTGTATAATCTAGTATAACTGGTAAACGTTAAACGATAGACGAAAACGTACTACACAAGAAATGTAGATCTCTTTAAAAACACAATTTATTTAAAACAAGTTTTGTTTGTGGCATACGCCGTTTTTGAGATATGAGTATCCGTTATTAAAGGCTTGTATTGTTCATTTCTAGGTCATTTTTAAGTCCTTTAACATTCAGTTTATCTATAACGAAATGTGTAATGTAGTTATTTCTGCGAAAGGTTTATTTGGGTTAAAGTGTAGTAGGTAGAAAAATAGGCTTCAGTAAGGATAATTTGTGTACCCACTTATAAATAATAGAGGGAAGAGAAGGTCATGTGAATGTATCACATCAGATTTTTTTATATTCTCTTGTACTATACAACGTCTTAATATATTTCTTTCTTTCTTCGTCAAGCATTTGTAGAATAATTTTGCCATTCTCTCTAGCACTATAGCTTCCCTCCTTGTCTTTCCTAAAGGTTCGTTTCTGCGGCGAGACTCTTGTTTTCTCAGCGGCTAAATCGTAACCGTCTGTGTATTGTTTGAAATGGAATATCCGCAGCTATTGTCTAAGTTTTATATATATATTTTCTGTGGAATAACATCGAATTTCTACACCGTGGTATTTTCAACGAAGAAACAAGAATAAATACTGTTTGTTCAGTGACATTTTAGCTGGTGGGTGGGGAGGTCCCCTCGAGCAGGTAGGGGTTTAGCTACTGAAAGAAGGTAACATTTTCTTGATATGGGGCAAGTGAGGGTTAAACACGCGCGATAGTGAAAGACTGTTGTGTTTTCAACTGTACGCGCCACGTGCGGCAGGAGTTCAGCATACTGTGTATCCCTCTCACCAGCTAAAACGTCTGAGAAATAGGCCAACCCACCGTACCCCACTAGCTAAAATGTCACTGAGCAGGCAGCATTTCATACTAAAGGCATTCTTAACGAAATGCCAAAGCCATCTTTGTTTGTATGTTCTTTTATACCTTCAACACTCTCTTATTCGTATATCCAGTCCTTTTTAACCTTTTATGAATTAGTAATGGAAATCAGATGCTGGCCTATAAATGTATGTCGTCGGGAAGAATGATGCTTTTAAATGCCGAAAGTTTTATCAAACGCGTGCTTTCCGAGATTACTTTACAAACAGATACGTATTTTCTCTCCTTATAATATTGGCATCGACTGCATAGCAGTAGGTAATTTTTATGGATTGTACAAATCACTCTCTGGTTGCGTATTTCCTTTAGGATAAATATAATTTTAAGGAGTAGCACTTAACAGTTAACATCCAGTCAGAATGTTCCGTAAAATAAATCCGAATGTGTTACCTTCACATGCCTTTCTCTACCCACTGTAGTTTATTCGCATAAACCTTCTGCAAATTATTCTTGCAAAGATTATTCTTCTGTCTCTTTAAAATTAATTGCTATAAACGTTTGTATAAATACTTTCATTACACAGTTCGGTGTAAGTATAAAGGGAACACCGATAGTCAAATGTTTAAACACTGGTCACTATACGGCCTTAAAACTCCATGTTCTTCCCACGACATTACGAGAAACATCTGAACGTTGGCAGTAGGTACTTAAAGAAATTATAAGTATTGAAAAATTCAAACCAATGACAACGGATAACTCGGAAATGGCTGACGCCACAGAAAGCGTTATCTGGAATAAATTGGGTGTTTTAAAGAGATCTGCATTTTTGTAGTACGTTTTAGTTATCTGTTTATCAATTATATAAAATTATTTCTGAATGAAAAGACCTTCACATGCTATTTCTACAAAATTCAAGATAAACATTATATTTGTGATGTAAATGTCTTAAATGTAATATATTTTAATCAAAATCTGAGAGCCATTTTTGAGAAAATAAACACTTTTGAAAAATATTCCATGTAAAGGGTAGCTTGGAATCAGGAGATGTTCTTGAGATTTATCCGAGTTTTCGTTTTTGAGCTATGTTAGTCATTGACAGACTCACACACATACAAACGCGCGCGCGCGGACCATACTATAAAAATGCTTTTTTAAATTGTTTATTTATTTATTTATTCAGGAGGTCACAAAAGCTGTCACCTTCAATACGTCTTCTATTCGGTCTGATGTTGAATACATAAACAGTTTTATAAAACTAGAGAGATTCTAAACTCGATATTCACGTCGAAAACAAATTACTATTATAGTAGTTTTCCAATTAGTGTAAACTCACTCGAAACGATCTTGCGGATGAACTACCATACGTTCGATTTATAGTCGGGCCCCAGATCGCGTATAAGCATAGTCCCCTTTCACTGCAGTGACCTCGGCATTTTTCCACTGACGCACTGCGGTGAATGACTCGCTCAAGGCTGTGCTATACTGTGTCAGTTGCTGGCTTCTGTTCGAGGTGTAAAGGCTAGAACTTGTTCATTGTGTATCTCAGAAGTGAACGTTTATTTAAGGCATCTGTGTTGTATGTGAATTAGATTAGATTATTCTTAATAGTCCACTGAAATGCCTATAAAAATTCATGCTTGAACAAAGAATTTTTATGTGCGGTACATACGTAAAAATCGAATCATGTAGACAGGTGTGTACACAATTTCGAATAAATTTACTGGTATTCCGGTTCCAAGTAGAGAAACTGTTAGACGTCTGCTTAATAAGTTTAGGATAACCGGATTGCTAAACGCTAAACATAAGAAGTGAAAAAGAAATGTTCTAACCGGGGGGGGGGAACTGACGAAATTTGTTCATATTCGAACGTTGCGCAGCAACTGGATGTTTCAAAAGCCTCTGTTCATAAACTTTTAAAATTGAAACCCTACAGAGAAACTATAGTTCATGAATTACAACTTCGTGTCGATGAAAAATGTCTGAATGAAAATTTCATCCGAAGATGTCAAGAATGTCTTCACGCAGATGAACATCACTTCCAATACCACTTATAACAAGGTTAGTAGTCATTATAGTGCATGTTACTATCACTCGTAAGTTGTGCGGGAGATTTAGAAGTGTAATAGGGAGCGGAGCACGCATACAAGCGATCGCGGCCCGGCAATATAACGAACGCACTGTACCTAGCTCATAATTAAGTTATTTGGAATAGCCTGCATCATTTGGATTTGTAGTCTGAAACTCTTTGGGACATATAATAACATCTTTGGTCTTTATTGTTTCGTAGTGCTATCGCAGTTCACAATTGTTTGGAAGAAGCAGACCTGTGCGGGCTTATGTCGCTCTACGAGTTTTGTGTTTACATAGCTACGTCTAACTCGAAGTAACACAAATTTCACCGGAAATTCATGCATGCAGTATAAGTGTGATTATTCTTGTAGTCTCTGTAGTTTCCGCAAATACTCCATAAAGTAATAACAAGTGTAACACCATCTACCGACGAGTTAACAACTTTAAGGCAGCATTTGAACTGACCGACAACCGTCCTTCTCCATTAGAAATCCACCAGTAGCTTGTAAAACAGGTATGTATAAACAAGGTTGAAGTACACGCTATTAAATTAAATTGCAGAGAAAACGTGTGAGTGAAATAATTTCACAGACTCATTTTGAGATTACTTTCCAAAATAATGTTATGTGTTACATTCAAAAGACTTCTTAGACTCTAATTATTCTTACGAAAGCTTAGTTTTCTATCTACTTTAAGCCAAATAAACCTTTGCAGAAATAGCTCCAATACAAATTTCGTTATAGATACAAAGGGAATAGCGATGATCAAATATTTAAGAACTGAAAGCTATACACTGACCCCAAAATTCCATACTGTTTCTATGCAACCGTGAGAAACAACTGAATGTTGACAGGACTATAAAAGAATGACCAAGTAATGAACAGTTAAATGATTTTAATCTAATTATATAATATAAAATATAATAAAAGCGCGCTTAAAGCAATATGTGTATGTAACAATATATAAAAAGTGTATATTACAGTCATTGTATATGTTTATATTATTGTATACATGTGTAATAATGTTATGTGAATGTATTACGTAATTTAATAATGTAGAAGCTATGAGAATAATAGGTTAAAAGTTGCTAAAAATGAGGTAGCAATGAGGTAACCTTGAAGCAATAATGAATTAGAAGGTTTAATAATGCTACTAGTAATTCTTGGAGCAACAATAATGTAATTTTTGAGACAGTTTATAAATAGCCAATGAACAACCAGAAAAAAGCTCAAGTTAAATAAAAGTATTCTATTGGAGTAGGATTAGCCAATCAGAAACTGAAATGGAGCAAATTTCCAAATTCAGAAGCCAGTTGCTTGTAGACAGCGTTCCTAACTGGACGCGAGACGCGTCCTCGAGAAGTTTAATACGTATTCAGTGTGAGACAAAAAAATAGTTTACGTGTTAAAAAGTGCAAATAATTAATAAATAATTTCACAGCTCTATATATCAGTGAAGTGTTATTTAAATCGTGTCAAAGATTAATAAAAAGAGTGAAGTAAAAATTATAATCTGTGTAAGCCTACATTCTTCAGCCCCACCACTCCCTGCAAAGAGAAACATGTCTCTACAGATTAATACTGACGCAGCCGAGGCAAACATAAATATATAATATTTAAAAAAAACATTTATAATACAAAGTTGATTCTTAAACTTTGGGACGAAGGCCACCGTGTACCATACGTGCGATTGCAACTTCAAGTTCGGCTCCCCAACAGTCGAAATACAATACAACTCCTCCCTAAATAAACCTACTTCAAATTCGAACCATTAATAACGAATACCTCGGAAATGGCTTATGCCACAAAAAAGTTATTTTAAATAAATTGTGTGTTTTAAAGAGACCTACATTTTTGCCTGTCGTTTATCGTTTACCAGTATTCAAGATTATACAAAATTCATTCCGAATGAAGAAGACTTCATAGGCTATTCCCAGAAAATTCAATATATAAATTTTATTTTTATTTTTCTTTAATATATAGTATTTTAATCAAAATCGTTAGAGCCATTTTTAGAAAACAAAAAAATTCAAAAAAATATTCCACGTAAAGGATAATCTGGGGTAGGGGATTTTCTTGAAAATCTTCGTGTCGCATCTTTGAAAGTATTGAACCTAAATATCAAGTTTGGTATGTATTCGACTTTTCGTTTTTGAGTTATGCTGTTCACAGACACGCTCACACACTCGGACCTTTTTCTAAAGATGTTTTTAGGGGGTTTTCAGGGGGCCATAAAAAATATATTTCCGGTGAAAACTCGACATCGAGTTTTTGGGTCGAATACTTCCCCTACTTTCTATACGTAGCAGAGAAAGTGAAAAGGGTATGTAGCTCTCCAACTGTTCACATCTTCTGTTCGCATTTTCCTTCTTTAAATCATATCTCTTCTGCATTTCAATTGAAAGGTATTTTGGGAACCGTTACTAAATTAAGTTGCAGGGAAAATGTGATGTATGTAAAATGAATTTCGCCGATTCAAACGATGTACCACGTATGTACCAAGTAAGTAGAGAAGGTATTGCATTCCACCCAAAAGTTCGATGTCGAGATTTCACAGAAAATACATTTTTTGAGGTCCCTTGAATAAAACAATTATAAAAAGGTCCTTATTTGTGGGATGTGCAAGTATGTGTGTGTGTCTATGAACAGCATGACGTAAAAGCGAAAACTCTGATAGATACTGAACTTGGTATGTTTCAAAGATATGACAGGAAGATTTTCAAGAAAATCCCTCACCCAAAACTATCCGTTGCATAGAAAATTGTTGGAAGTTCTTGATTTTCTCAAAAAATAGCTCTAACGATTTTGATTAAAATACTATATATGTAAGATATTTGCATGACCAATAAAATTCATATCTTGAATTTTCTGGGAATACTATCCAAATGTGCCAAACTAAATTGTATAAAACTATAGTAAAACCCATAGTTACCTATTTCTCTGAAACCTGGGTGTTAAAGGAAGCAGATTCAACAAAATTACTTAGAGATGAAAGAAACATATTTATGAAAAGGGAAGACTGTCGAAAGAAATGTTCAAGTGGAATCCATATTGAGAAAGACCAAAACGAAGACCCAAGCACAACGGAAAGACGACGTAATAAACGACTTGGGAGAACTAGTCAACAACAAGAATCCACGCGCCAAGGACAAAAAGGAATGGCGAAAGATTGTTGAGAAGGCCAAATCGTTCCACTGGTAGTTCGTAGAGCCTTTCGAAGAAGAAGAAGAAGCCTGTGAAGTCCCTTTCATTCGGAAGGAATTTTGAATAAGTTTGTACAACTGGTAAACGTGAAGAGATAGCAAAAGCGCAATACCCTCCCCCAAATTGTCTTTAAAACACACAGTTTATTTAAAATAATTCTTTGTGTATCAGCCATTTCTGATATATCCCTTATTAGTGGCTTGAAATTTTGAATACTTTATCATTTTTAACGTGCTGTCGCTATTCAGTTGCTTATCGCGATGCCACCAAAGAGTACGGAATTTGAAGGCCAGCGTATATAAATACATTGAAAACTTCAAACCAATAACAATGGAAAATCTCGGAAATGGCCAATGCACCCCCAGGGGCCTACTACGGTAGGTACGGGATTGGTGCTCCCGGGGTCCCGAGCCACACTCTCGATTGGGTTCCTCTAAGAGGTGAGAGGGCTTATCCAAACGCCCAATCAATTGTGGTCCACAAACGTGTTTGACCAATTTCTAGTTACCTCCCTGTACACAGACTGACGGATACCGCTGCGCGGGACGGAGGAGGGGAGTCGCAAGGGGTGACTGGGTAATACGTAACTCCCAGCCCATGAGTATCATGTAGGACTGTGTTCGTATCCGCTGATAAATGTCAGTCCCGGGGAGAGGCCATTACATGAGCTGTTACACTCCTGAAGGCGATTGGGTCCCTCTATCTATGTATTGGGAGGTGAAGCCCTAAGGTGAGCAAGGTCCAGGCCAGGAATCTCACCTAAGCTTGAGTGGCGCCCAGGATGTGAGCATGCTATCGGAGATAGTTATAATGGTGGAGAATGCCATCGCTATGGATACTAAAAATAATAAAAAAAAGCCCTTAAAATCTGTGTAAAAGAAGTATTCGAGAGTAGAGGTCCTCGCTACTTAGTTATAAACCGAACAGAGGAAGGAAGGAAATTTACATCGCTGAACCCTTTTGCAGTTCAAAAGGGTCTCGATGAAATTGCTGGTCCTGTCAAGTCGTGCATTAGAAGTCGCAATGGCACGCTCCTGGTTGAAGCAAATTCAGCATCCTAGGCAGCGATTATCTTAAAAGCAAATATGTTAGCTAGCTATACGATATGTGTCGAAATGCACAAGCCCTTGAACTCCTCGCGCGGAGTTGTAAACACCCGTGCATTGGACGGTATGTCCAATGAGATTCAAGGAAATCTTGAAGAACAAGGCGTAACATCGGTGTATCGTGTTCAGCGGAAAGAAAGAGGTGAGTTATTGCCTACTCCTACCCTGTTCCTTACCTTCAAACGGATAGATCTCCCTCAAAGGATTAAGGCAGGGTATGAAGTCATCGAAGTAAGGCCATACATCCCAAATCCGCTGAGATGTTATAGGTGTCAGCGCTTTGGGCACACCAGTGATTTCTGCAGTAACTGCGTTAACTGTGGAGACGTCTCTCACGATGGAGCACGCACATCAACTCCAACGTGTGTTAACTGCAGCGGAGAACATCCATCAAGTTCCAGAGAATGTCTCCGTTTTACAGAGGAAAGAGCAATCCAAGAGATCCAGGTTAGGGAGAAGGTGTCCTTCTCGGAAGCCCGGAAACTCTTGCGCATCCGCCAGCCCTCTATCTCAAGGCCCGGTACCTACAGCTCAGTTGCAGCTAAACGGGTACCGAGTGGGGAAATCGCAACCGATATAAACGGGGCCACTATCTCAGAAAAGATTCTCGTTGTCAGAACACAGCCAAAACCTTCAAAATCAACACCGACGACAGCATCAACATCTGCCAAGTCTGTTACTGGAAAGATCACACCAGTCAAATCACCAGCAAGACTGTCGACCTCAAATAATAAGACCGTCAAGCCTGTACTATATAATGCATCACCAGTAAAATTCAGGACCAGTTATGTCAGAACCAACTTCCTAAAGGAAAGCGATAAGCCTGCACCCAGTGCACCTAAGGGTAAAAAAGATCCACGAGCGTCTCCTCGGAGATTCTTCTCTGAGGAATCTTCCGGGGAGGACTCAGATCGGCGGTCATCATCTTCGCCGATCTCAACTTCCTATCGATCGAGGTTCTCGAACCGAGATTTTCTATTGGAAAGGGGTGGGGAGTACATGGAGCAGGAGGCTTTTGCCCACACTGTCAGAACGATAGTGTAAAAGAGGTAGGATAAATCCTCCGTTAAATGTGTTAGCCCGACACCAAAGAAAAAGGGAAAATTGATTCGACCACCGCTTTCCACAACGTAGTAAGCTTCTGCGATTAAGAACTTACCCCGTTATAATTTTAATGGTTATCCTACAATGGAACATCCGTGGAATTAGAGCACACCGACCAGAGCTTGAACTTCTGCTGAATAAGTATGAGGCTTTGGTCGTGTGTTTACAAGAGACTAAACCCCGTCCGCAATACTGCTTTCAGCTTAGACGATATACCCTAACGCGATGTGATCTCACACCGTAAGAGGGTATTCCTGCACACGGGGGCACTATGATGCTCATCAGAGATGATATATTTGTGGAATCTGTATCCATACAGTTTGACATCCAGTCAGTGGCTTTAAGGATTAAACTGCAATCCATCCGATTTACTATCTGTAACATTTACCTACCTCCATCCGATGACCTCTCGCTCATGGATTTGGAAGATCTAGTCTCTCAGTTAACAACGCCTATTCTGTTGGTGGGAGACGTTAATGCACATCACCCTCTTTGGGGCTCACCGCGGGCCTGTGCGAGAGGTAAATTAATTACTGATTTTTGGACAATAATAACCTAGCTCTTCTTAACACGGAGAGCCTAATATTTCTCTTAGACTCCTACAACACTTTTTCACACCTTGATATTGCAGTTTGTTTACCACAATTAGCAGTTTCCTTGCAATGGAATGTCATCTCTGATTTACACTCTAGTGACCACTCTCTATGTCTTATTAGTCTCTTAACACAAGATATATGTTCCACACGCCTACCTAGATGGCGCTTAGATCAAGCCAACTGGAATCTTTACTCCCATTTGGCTGTGTTTAATTACAATGAACACGACTGTGTGGATGTTTTGGTCCAACATCTCACAGAGAAGATTCTTTATGCTGCTGAGCAAACTATTCCACGGTCGACTGCCAACCCTCGTTGATTTCCAGTCCTTGGTGGACGGAAGAGTGCCGAAATGCCATTCGTACTCGCAGGCGTGCTCTTAGGGATTTACAGCGTCGCCCCACACTGGATAACCTAATTGAATACAAGCAAATGCATGCCAAGTCTAGATGTATCATAAAGGATAGCAAAAAGACATCATGGAGCCGGTTTGTAGCTTCATTTAATCGACTTACACCTTCTTCTGTCATTTAGGATAAGCTAAGGCGTGTGGCCGGAAAATCGACCCACATGCCAATCGCCAGTCTTAAAACAGCTGCAGGAGCTGTTGATGCATTTGACGTGGCTAACACATTTGGCCGTGCTTTCGCTCAAGTATCTAGCTCAGAAAACTATTCGCCCGAGTTTCTTCCTGTTAAGACTGAGGTTGAATCTCAAGGTTTCCTTTTTCGTTCGGGTATTCTTGAGGATTACAATCGCCTCATCACCATGGCGGAGTTGGAACACGCTTTTTCATCTTCGCGACTTTCAGCACCAGGACCTGATCGTATCCACGATCAAATGCTCCAACAGCTCTCTCCTGAAGGTAAGGCTTTCCTACTCGAGGTCTACAATCGTGTTTGGGTTGATGCTACTTTCCCAGAAAAGTGGCGGGAGGCCACTGTCATACCGATTTTGAAAGCTGCAAGGGACCGTCAGCTCCTGTCCAGCTACCGTCCCATTTCCCTCACCACGTGCGTTTGCAAGGTGATGGAACGCATAATCAATGGACGGTTGGTATGGTGGTGGAAACTCACAACCTTCTTACCAACACCCTGTGCGGTTTTCGGAGGTGCCGTTCAGCAATGAACCACCTTGTATCATATGTCGACATAGATCATGAACGGTTTCATGAAGAATTGTCAAACCGTTGCGATATTTTGTGACCTCGAGAAAGCTTATCATACGTGTTGGCGTGCAGGGGTACTACGTTCCCTACACGCCTGGAATATACGTGGACGCTTACCATTGTTCATTCAGGAGTTTATGAAGGACCGTGTTTTCCGAGTAAGGGTTGGCTCGGTTTTTTCGGACCTTTTTGTTCAGATGAACAGAGTACCACGGGGATCGGTACTAAGCGTTACACTGTTTGTTATATCAATTAATTCTATCTCTAAATGTGTTCCTCCAGGGGTATCGTCACGCTTATTCGTAGACGACTTTGCCGTTTATTGTACTTCTCTGCGTACGCCGTTTTTGAAACGCCGTATGCAGCAATGCTTAGATAATCTCCAAGATTGGAGTTATAAAAACAGCTTTCGTTTCTCAACTGAGAGGTCAATCTGCGTGAACTTCTGGCGCCGTAGGAGACGATTACCACCTTCGCTCCGTTTCGGTCCAGATTTACTACCATTCGCAGATTTGACGAGATTCCTGGGGTTGATGTTTGATAGGAAACTTAGCTGGTCATCGCATATAGCACAGTTGAAAGCGCGATGTGACTGTTCTCTGAATATCTTGCAGATATTAAATGGCAAATCTTGGGAAGCGGATCGGACTATTTTGCTGCGACTGTATCGCGCACTGGTACGATCAAAAATAGACTATGAGTGTATCATTTATTCCTCAGCACGACCATCTGTGCTAAGGAGATTAGACGCAGTCCATAACCGGGGCATTCAAGTGGCTATTGGTGCTTTTCCCACTAGCCCAGTTATGAGTCTTTCCGCCAAATCTACAGAACCTCCTCTGCGTTATCGGCGTGAAATCCTCTTGGGAAATCATGGCTGTGCACTTAAATGTATGCCTCAACATCCAACGTTCGCTTCGTTTACTCACACTGCGCTGGAGAACGTTATAGAAATAGCTCCATTAATCCAAGGCCTGCAGGTGTTCGTTTCCGGGAGCTCCTAAGAAAGCACGACATTGAAATGCCTAGCATGTTTGCTAAGGGGGAGAAGATGTTCCCCCCTTGGTTATGTGGGACATCTTGGGATGAGGGTATATCGAAAGTCTACGATGCCTGCTTTTAATATCCGCACCTGTTTTTTTATAATTTCTGTCCGGTTACAGTGATCGAATTTTGATCTACACCGATGGATCTAAGAACACCAACGGTGTTGGATGTGCTTATGTTCATGGAACCGAACCCTATACATTCGGTTTTCATAATAGCACAACCATTTATAGTGCAGAGCTGTATGCCATACTGGGAGACTGTCTCATTTTGAGTGATTCCCTAAGTGCACTTCAGAGCCTTCGTGAGCTGTAAAACTACCACCCTATTGTTCAGCGAATCCAGGATGCCTTCCATGTTTTACACGCTTCTGGCGTTAATGTGGATGTGCTTGGATACCTGATTACGTTGGTTTGCCGGGAAATGAACTTACGGATTTGGCAGCTAAGGCGGCAACCACAGAACCCAGTGTTACAATACCTCGGGTAACGTCGGAAGACTTTAGGCTTGTTGTGCGGAGAGCGGTGCTGTCGTGCTGGCACGAGGAGTGGTTAGCTCTCCGCGGAAGCAAGCTTAGGGTAGTTAAGGACATTCCGATAACTGGGTAACTCCTCTCGCGTGTCTCGTCGTGAGGAGGTGATTTTGGCTCGGTTGCCTATTGGTCACTGCAAGTTTACGCACAATTATCTTTTTAAGGGTGACCCTACTCCTATTTGTCAGCTTTGTGGCGAGGGTCTGTCGGTCTGTCGCGTGTTGCTAGAGTGTATTGCTCTAGCACATCTTCGGGACTCTCTGCAACTGCCGGACAGTCTTGCAGAGGTCTTAGCGGATGATAAGCAAGCGGTTGATAGGATTTTTAATTTTGTTTCGGAAGTAAATTTCCAAATGCGTATTTAGTCATGTTAATGGAAGATGCTTTATACTCATCGGTTTAGTTTTATATATCTATATTTATGTATGACTTGTGCTGTATTTCTATATTAATATTTATCTCTGGCTTTTGCTATGATTTTATTTATTTATTTTTAATTTACTTCATTTTTTACTTTTTCTTTATTCAGCTTTATCTTTGGCTTTTGCCATGAAACGTTCTATTGATCCTTATCTCTGGCCTTTGCCATGATCTGTTTTAGAAGGGCGCTAATGACCTAGAAGTTGAGCGCCCTTAAACAAAACCAAACCAAATGGCTGATGCTACAGGAAAGTTATTTGAAATACATTGTGTGTTTTAAAGCTATCTAAATTCATTGTTTAGCAACCTTTTATTTATTTCTAATGGTTTATCAGTTGTACAAAGTTATGCAAAATTCTGGATGAAGAGAACTTCAGAGGCTATTCCCGGAAAATTCAAAACATACATTTCATTTGTCATGTAAATATCTTAAATATATAGCATTTTAAATTGAATTACTTGAGCAATATCCGTGTATTTAAATAATATTTTAAAACCTTTGAAATCTGTCATATAGCTCAACTTATTCTCAAACACCACTGGCATACATTATGTTAGACAGCTGAGATCCAATCAGTTCAAAAGAAACAGAAAGGATGTGTTCTCAATCTAATTCTGAGAAGCTATGCAGATACGTGAGATATAATTTTTCCGAGAGCGAATAAGCTCTTCGCTTAATAACGGTTAATCATACCGTAATAGACTACGGTGTTTAATTAACGGAGATAATTGTTAAAGTTAAAGTCCCATTCACAATGAAAAGTAAGCACAGACGCAGCATAAATACAAGACTTTGCACCCACATTATTTAATCGGAGCATTCATGTAGAGTCACGTAACGCAAGAGATTGCAAGTTGCAAACTTTGTGCAGGCGTTGCGTGCATAGAGGAAGAATCATACATTTCTTTCTCCATGCACTGCCAGCTTCGGTACAGCATACAGTCGGGATGCGAGACTTCACGCCATCTACCGTACAATCATGGTGTTCTTCCATTTGGTCTTGTCACGCCATTTTAAATGCTGGCGCCAGACGGTAATCTGTTGCTTGCTTAGTACAACGCTGTTTGTATCCTGGACTAATTTTCACATTGGAAACTTGATTGATGCTAAATTTGAAACTTGCGGTACGCTTGGAAGGAAAGGATCTATAGCGCGTCTCAAAGACACCACAGGTTAAATGGGTAGGGGGGGCAGTGTTGCCACGTGTACTATACGTACTCTCGCGACCGGTCTACCAATCTGTTTTCTTGTGAGTGATATATCGCCTAATAGTGAAATATCTGTACTGCTATTTAAGGGCTATTATAACACATTTATTTTTCACTTATCTCTCTTCTTTGTATTTTTAGTCCTTCGAAATACGACTTTATAGGCATAAAAATGTGAATTATCAAACAAATATGGAGATATAAAACGATAAAGGTTTTAAGTTGGTAGTATCATCGCTATTTACTCTAGATAAAACTACATTCAACGTAGGTGTCACCTTTTCAAACAACAAAGATTGAACAATGCCCTACTCCGCTTTGCTTTATTCAATCAGATTGCGTTAACCTAGCGTGTTTTGGTTTTCCCCACCGTTTTTGCTTTCTTTTTTGATGGCGTCCTTAGAGGTCCTTTCATTCATTCCTTTTTTATCCTATACACTACCGTTTCTGAACATCCGGTAGCTTTAGCTGTTTCTTTTACTAGCTTATTAACACTCATTTTACTTGAATAGTTTAGCACCTTCATTATCGTTTTGCGTTTTTTTTAGTTTACCAACATTTCGTCTCTTCCTGGCTTCTCCCTCCATAATCATACTTATTTACGCAAAATGTTAAATAAAAACCCTTCACAGTGTTCCACATGCTATAAACGTACCCACTTCCTTACAACTGGTGTTAACCTTTACTGCCTTCTCCCTCGCGCCTGTTAGCTAAATATATGGATGACGTTTGTTTGTCATACACGATGAATGCAAGAAGTTACAGGACTCCGGCTTTCTTTTTTTAACTGTCTCCAACCCTCCTCAACATTTTCTCTCGCATGGTCCCCGTTGTGAACCCAATAACAAAAAGTTTCTTCTTCTCTACTGCATAGGTGTAGAATTTTCTGAAAATATTTAATTAAAAAATTATAACGCTCATCTTATTAAATACAGAGAATACATACTAAACAGGTATCGGCACTCTAGTTTACGCTAAGTAAAAATATTGTTGCGTTCTGTCCTTTAGTTTGTTAGTTACTGTATGATAAGAATAGAAACAGCAAATATCGGAATTTTACTGAAAAACACGTTTTATTTAGAAATTTGGACCCAGAGAAATCTACAGGGTGGACCATTTAAGTTGAGACTATGCAATATCTCCAAAACTAAGCATTATAGAAAGAAAAGTCTTTCATAAAAGTTGTTTGATATTATGGGGGAAAGTAGAATTAGTCCTGTTTTGTTTGGAGGACTTATGATGGTCATTTTATGGTCAATTTAATTTTTTAAAATGGGAACCTACCATTAAAATGATCATCATAACGTCCTCCAAATAAAACACGACTAATGACATTTACTTTCCCCCCATAATATCAAGCAACTGTTATTCAAGACATTTCTTTCTACAACGCTTGATTTTGGAGATGTTGTACAGTCTCAACTTAAATGGTCCACCCTGTACAACGGTTCTAAACATTATGATTTTATAGAGATAAAAATATTCTTCTTAGGATAATGTATTTAAAGCTTAAAATTATAACAACTGAATATTTACACCATGTTATTAGCAACTTGGCGATAACACAGGAGTAGAAAAAGTCGCCCTCCGTGGTCTAGGGGTACTATGCTAGCTTTTAGTTCCCAAGGTTGTGGGTTCAAACTCAGCGGAGGGCGATGGATTTTTTTCGGGCGTAAAAATCCTTAGCATGGCTTCCTTCGGAAGGGAAGTAAAGCCAGTGGTCCCGTGTCGTAGATCTACGGCATGTAAAAGAACCTCAAACCTGATAAAGTGGTCTCTGAACAAAATTTCCGGTCTTTCATGCCCAATATGGAATGGGACGCTAAGAAACACAACAGTTAAAGAGCGTCCATAAATAAAACAATTTCATTTTTAGAGTAGAAAAGGACAAAGCTAATGGCAACATATATGCATTACATAGAGACAGAGAAAGTAAACATCAAACCAGAAACATGGTTAGCGTATTTTAATAGTGTGTACGCTGAAGTTGGTGGGGAAGAGTGGGAGGGACCTCGGATGTCTTTCGTTGAACTGTGGTTAAATCCTGCAGTAACAATAATTATAGATGGGGAAATAACTGACGGGGAAATTGCTCGGGTAATAAAAAGCCTAAAGAATCACAAAGCACCGGGAATAGAAGGAATACCGAGCGAATTTGTTAAATGCTCCATAGAAGTTCCTAAAATATTAGATCTGCTGCGGGTGGCCTTTAACAAATTATTTAACGGAGAGAAGTATCCTGAAGCTTGAAAAAACAGCAATTATTCAGCCAATATTTAAGGGCAAGGGCAGCACTCAGCAACCAGAAAATTATAGAAGAATTGCACTGTTATCTATACTGGGTAAGGTATATTGCAAAATTATCTATGTCCGGTTAAGGGGTTGGGTAAAAGAGTTCGATATAATTTCTAAATTTCAGGCCAGTTTCAGGGAAGAGTTCTCTACTGCAGACAATATTTTCGTATTAAAACATTAATTGATTCAAATTTGAATAGAAAGAGAGGAGAACATTTATTGTGGTTTTTTTATTTCAAAATGGCTTTTGATAGCTCGCAGAGGAATGCCCTTTGGGCGAAACTTCAGCACAAAGGACTCTCTGGTAAAATGATGAAAGCTTTGATGCAAATTTACAACTGTATGAATTTCATCATCAAAATAGACCAAAATACTATAACTGAATCTAAATCGGCCAGTAGAGGAATTCGTCAAGGATGTATTTTATCGCCCCTGTTGTTCAATTTATTCATCGACGATATAGCAGACGTGTTAATAGCAGAGGAAATGAATGGCCTAAAAGTAGACGATGTCTGCATTCCTGTACTTTCATACGCTTATGAGATAACAATTTTGTCAGTGACGATAGAAGGCTTAGAGAAAGGTATTAATAGGTTGCCAGAATATTGTATACAACGGGGTTTGGTGGTAAACATTAATAAACCGAAAACAATGGCTTTCAAAAATGGGTATGTGTATGGCAGGGATGGAAAATGGTATTACAAGGGGCTAGAACTACAAAACGTTAAACATTTCCCCTATTTAGGAGTAATGTTTAATATGAGGGAAAATGGAAGAAACAACTATCAGTAACTAACTATTAAGCACGAGGACAGTTAAATGAATTATTACATACCCTCTCGCGCATACCGGATGTACCTATAGATACGAGGGCTGATCAAAAAAGACTGAGACTGATTTTTTTTCACAGATGTTTATTACTCCAATTCAGTGTTTACATGATCTTTTTCAAAGTAGTCCCCTCCTACTTCAATGCACTTTTTATAGCGTCGCTCCCAGTCCTTGAACATGTGCTGCAGACCATTCTTTGTCAGCTCCTTGAGAATCGCCTCACTTTTCTTGAGCACTGCTTCAGAGTTCTCAAATCCAATACCCCTAAGCTTTGCCTTTAGTGATGGGAATAAAAAAAAGTCACAGGGTGCAAGATCGGGCTATAAGGTGGATGTGGTATACAGGTACTGTTGAATCGAGCCAGAAACTCGATTTGCGACGTGAGGCCGTGCATTGTCATGATGAAGTCGCCACCCAGTCCGAGAAAGCTCTGGTCGTTTCTTTGCAATGTGCTTCCTCAGTGTAGCCAATACTGACGTGTACTATGCTGCTGTAAGAGTAGTGTGAGGGGGAACTGCATGCTGGTAAATCATTCCATTACAGTCAAAAAATGTGATCACCATCGCTTTCCTTGAAGATGGAACAACTTTTGCCTTTTTTGGTGTTGGAGAACCTGGCGATTTCCACACTGTGCTGGCTTCTTTTCCTTCAGGATCATAATGATGCAGCCATGACTCATCACCGGTGACAATCGATTTAAAAAATGCATCCCCTCCATTGTCTGGTACGCGAAATGCACGTAGGGTCTACAAAATAGAGCATTAGTACCAACCTACCAATACGAGAGTGCTGCCGCCTACCAACATTATACATAAAAACCCGCTCTTTTCAAATATTTATGTTACAGATACGAAACTATCACGGAAGCTACAGGAAAAAATCTGATGTGTTACACTCACATGACTTTCTCTACTCTTGTACAAACTATTTATACAAACGCTTATTCTCCATCTAATTCATGTTAATCGAGATTAACATTTGCAGAGTCTATCTTATTGCTAATTTTCTTGTAGATGTAAGGGGAATATATGTTTACAAGGGCAATTTGGAAATACAGTAGCCTTTAAGCACATACATATCTCTTATAGCTGGTTGCTAGGTGCAGCACCATTCCCTTTCCCACAGATTAATACTCTTTGCATATCCAAGACAAAAAAATCTGATGTGTTACACTCACATGACTTTCTCTACTCTTGTACAATCTATTTTTACAAACGCCTATTCTCCATATGCTTCATATTAATCGAGATATCGAGATGTCAATCTTATTTGTAATTTTCTTGTAGATGCAAGGGGAATATGGTAGCTTTTAAGCGATAGTCAAATATTTTATCGCTGGTTGCTATGTGGCGCATTCCATTCTCTTTGCATGTCCAGGACATAAAAAAATCTGATGTGTTACACTCACATGACTTTCTCTACTCTTGTACAATCTAATTTTACAAACGCCTATTCTCCATATGCTTCATGTTAATCGAGATATCGAGATGTCAATCTTATTGCTAATTTTCTTGTAGATGCAAGGGGAATATGGTAGGTTTTAAGCGATAGTCAAATTATATTTTAACTCTGGTTGCTATGTGGCGCATTCCATTCTCTTTGCATGTTCAGGACATAAAAAAAATGAATAACGAATTTGAGAAAAAGTATAAGTATTGGAAAATTTAAGGAAATAACAAGCAATATCTCGAAAACGGTTCACTCAACAAAAGAAACGTATATGACATAAGTTGTGTATTTTAACGCGATCTACATTTTTTGTGTAGTAAAATTTTGTCTATCTCTTATGGTTTACCAGTTATGCAAAAGTCGTTCACAATGAAGAATATTTTTGGAGACATTCCCAGAAAATTCGAGATATACATTTTATTTGTCATGACAATATCTTAAACATATGATATTTTAATCAAAATCGTTAGAGCCGTTTTTGAGAAAATTAAAATTTTCGAAAAATGTTCCATGTAAAGGGTAGTCTGGGGTGGGGGGATTTTCTTGAAAACCTTCGTGTCGCATCTCTGGAAGATACTGAACCTAAATACCAAGTTTGGTGTTTATCCGACTGTTCGTTTTTGAGTTATGCTGTTCACAGACACACAGACAGACAGACACACAGACACACAGACACACACACGGACATGTTTCCAAAAATGCTTTTTTTGGATTCAGTGATTCTCAAAACATGTATTTCCGGTGAAATCTCGGTATCGAATTTTTGGGTGGAATGCAATACTTCCCCTACTTACTATACGTAGTAGAGAAAGTAAAAATGAATAACGAATTTGAGAAAAAGTATAAGTATTGGAAAATTTAAGGAAATAACAAGCAATATCTCGAAAACGGTTCACTCAACAAAAAAAATGTATATGATATAAGTTATGTATTTTAACGCGATCTACATTTTTTGTGTAGTAAAATTTTGTCTATCTCTTATGGTTTACCAGTTATGCAAAAGTCGTTCATAATGAAGAATACTTTTGGAGACATTCCCAGAAATTTCGAGATATACATTTCATTTCTCATGACATTATCTTAAACATATGATATTTTCATCAAAATCGTTAGAGCCATTTTTGAGAAAATTAAAATTTTCGAAAAATGTTCCATGTAAAGGGTAGTCTGGGGTGGGGGGATTTTCTTGAAAATCTTCGTGTCGCATCTCTGGAAGATACTGAACGTAAATACCAAGTTTGGTATTTATCCGGCTGTTAGTTTTTGAGTTATGCTGTTCACAGACACACACAGACACACACACACACACACACACACACACACACACAGACACTCACACGGACATGTTTCCAAAATGCTTTTTTTGGATTCAGGAGGTCTCAAAACATGTATTTCCGGTGAAATCTCGGTATCGAATTTTTGGGTGGAATGCAATACTTCCCCTACTTACTATACGTAGTAGAGAAAGTAAAAATGAATAACGAATTCCCATTTGAGAAAGTATTGAAAAATTTAAGGGAATAACAAGCAATATCTCGAAAATGGTTCACTCAACAAAACAAATGTATATGACATAAATTGTGTATTTTAACGCGCTCTACATTTTTTGTGTAGTGAAATTTTGTCTATCTCTTATGGTTTACCAGTTATGCAAAAGTAGTTCACAATGAAGAATACTTTTGGAGACATTCCCAGGAAATTCAAGATATACATTTTATTTGTCATAAAAATATCTTAAACTTATGATATTTTAATCAAAATCGTTAGAGCCATTTTTGAGAAAATTAAAATTTTCGAAAAATGTTCCATGTAAAGGGTAATATGGGGTGGGGGGATTTTCTTGAAAACTTTCGTGTCGCATCCTTGGAAGATACTGAACCTAAATACCAAGTTTGGTGTTTATCCGACTGTTCGTTTCTGAGTTATGCTGTTTACAGACAGACACACAGACACACACACGGACATGTTTCCAAAAATGTTTTTTTTTGGATTCAGGGGGTCTCAAAACGTATTTCCGGTGAAATCTCGGTATCGAGTTTTTGGGTGGAATACAATACTTCCCCTACATACTATACGTAGTAGAGAAAATAAAAATCAGTCTCAGTCTTTGTTGATCGGCTCTCGTACATTAGAAAAGATGTATAAATCTTAGTAAAGATAGGCAAGTCACCATCATATGATAGTGTTGTTAACTTCAGCAAAACCGATGAAGACTAATAAGTCGCAACTAAAACTATTCCTTTTCTAGAAACCATACGACTGTTTCAAAGTAGTAATACCAGATATCCTGAGTCGCATGCTTTACAAGAAAATAGCAGCATCTGGCGAAAATACATAGCATACTGAGGCAGTCTTTTATATCACAACACTGTGAATGCCAGAGTGATTGTAGTGTAAATTAACATTATTTTATGACAATGATTTGAGATGTTTGTTAATTATAAGCATTGTTAGGAAATAAGTTTACAGGGCCTCACTGAAACTGACAATAGGAGTGGGTAATAATGAAGCGATGGGGTGAGATGTTTATCAATTAGAAGAGACAAACAAATGACGTCAGAGTAGCGTGCCTTTCTTTAGAAATGGAGGGAATATCTTCCCTAGAGCATATGTATTAGTAATTTTGATTGGCTGACAGAATAGACGCTAATGTTGGTGCGCTTTATTAACCAATAGCAGCTCTGTTATAATATGTAGGCATATCGGGGCGAGGGAGTATAAATTCTAGAGCCAATGCAAGTATCGCGCAGTTCTAAAGAATCATTCACAAGGCAAACGTCGCGCAGTTCTAAGAAATGTCTCTCGCGAGTTACACGGAAGCATTCATGAAGTACACATTACAAAATTCTACAGAATCTCTCGCGTCGTAAAGTTAGTTACAAAATGTGAAATACGCGAATTAATAGTGCGCGGCAAATAACTGATTGTAGTTACATTCGAAAATATAACAGTTTCAGTCAGGCGTGTATCAAGATTAAATATGTGAAATTAATTGTGACGGCAATAAAAGTGTAAAAACAAATTCTTTTATCAGTGTTATCTTTTAGTAACAACTCCTTTCCGTTTACACACCCTGTTCAAGAGATATTTGCTCGACTGAGTAATAATAGCTAGCCGGAGGACAAAGAACCCAAAATTCAAAAATAATAAAACAATAACAGGCGCTCAGCAATAAGATAACACGAACATAATTACCGCGACAATATCCACACCTCACGTTGTGTCAAACCCGAACTTTGTATATCCCCCATGAAGCTGAATGTAAGCCCTAAACTGCAGCTCAGATGTTACTAAAATCGTATGCATTACCTTCCTGTATCAGTCCAATGAGGTGACATTAAGCTAAACGCTTTCTCTATAAAAGCTTTAAAACAGGCAGTCGTTACAGTTTTCTCGTCGCAAGCATTTTGAACCTACCTCCAGGTTTTACTTTCTCTACCACGTACCTAGTAGGTAGAAGTAGGTACTGCATTCCACCTAAACATTCGTTGTCACCATTTCACCGGAAATACATGCTTTGAGGCCCACTGAATCCAGAAAAAGCATTTTTATAAAAACATATCTATTTGTATGTCTGTGAACAGCACAAATATCAAACTTGATGATTAAGTTAGTCTCTTCCAAAGATGTGACACGAAGAGTTTCAATAAAGTCCCTCTACTTCAAATTACCCTTCACAACGAAAAATCTTGGATATTTTTTATTTTGTCAAAAATGACTCTAACGATTTTCATTATTCAAAGTGTTTACACGACAATAAAATATGTATCTTGAATTTTATGGGAATAGTTCGTGTAATCCTTTTCATCCTGAATGAATTTTGCAGTTTAGAAACCGTAAGAGATAAACAGAAGCTCATTGCACAAAAAATGTAGATCCAGTTAAAACACACAAATTTTGTTGAATGCATTTCTTGTGGCATTAAACATTTTCGAGATGTGCCTTATTATTGGTTTAAATTGTCAAATATACTTTTTTCAACTGCTAAGTGGGCCTTCGTATTTCCCCCTCCCCCTCTCTCTCTCGGTTATGCAAAGAGAAAGGAACTTCAAAGTCAACACAGAGGGACTCGCTTTTAAAATATTTGACTATCGTTTGTGCCAACTGTATCCCCCTTGTACCTGCAATGAAATGTGTAATACAACCATTTCTGTAAACATTTATCTCGATTTACACGAAGCAGATAGAAGAATAAGCTTTTGTAAGAATGGTTTTTAGAAGAGTGGCTAGAGTAAGTCATGAGAATGTAGGACATCGTGGCCTCTCCGGGTTCGTCAAGTTTCCTAGATTTTATTCACTTGTCCAAGCTTGATGATCCGCTTTAAGTTATGTAATTTTTATCTGTGTAAGAACTAAAAGAAAACAGGCGAGAAATTCACTCAATTTCGGATACTGAAACTCTCCAGTGTGAATGAAAACTTCTTGAGAAGTTACAAGAAATATTTGGACAGAGGAGGACAATATTGCCAACATCTCTTATGATAAGGTATGTGTTTATTATAATATAAATATGAGAACATGAGGCGGTTGAGGGCATACTATAACTGTCCGGGCTGCGGCGGCCGGCGCGCGAGCCGCCGTGCGGTGGCATTGTATATAAGTAGATGATTATTCAGTTTTACTGCACGGTTTTACTCCAATTATTACAGATCTTCGTTCTTATTCAGAAATTTTTTACTAGTAAATGTAAGCCATATTTGTTTCGGTCTATCTTCTTTTTTATTCTCGAGTTATTGGAACATCTGAGATATAGTTCACCACTAAGATAAATTAATTGGCTGAGTGAACGAATAGAATGGTTTAAGTAATTACGGTAGAAATAAAAGTGTTTTGATTTTACCAAAGTAAAGCAACACCATAAACGTTTTGTACAATTGTACATATTGCATTCCACGAAAAAATTCGATACCGAGACTTCACCGGAAATACATATTTAGAACCCCGAATAAAAAAAAAGCATTTTTAGAAACAGGTCCGTGTGTGTGTGTCTGTGAACAGCATAACTCAAAAACGAAAAGTCGGACAAATGCCAAACTTGGATTTTGAGATTAGTATCTTCCAACAATGCGACACGAAGATTTTCAAGAAAATCCCCCCTCCAAGTACCCTTTCATGGAACATTTTTCAAAAATTGCAATTTTCTAAAAAATGGCTCTAACAATTTTGATTAAAATACCATGAATGAAAGATATTTACATGACATATAATATGTATATCTTGAATTTTCTGGGAATAGCCTTTTATTCGGAAGGAATTTTGTGTAATCTTGTATAACTTGTAAAAGTTAAGCGATAGACGAAAACGCAGCACACAGAAAATATAGATCTCTTTAAATCACACCACTTAAATACGTTTTTTTGTGGCATAGGCCATTTCTGAGATATCAGTCATTAAAGGTTCGAAATGTTCAATACTTATTCTTTTTAAGTCCCATCGATTTTAACTTGTTTCCGATTGCATGGAACAGATGGAATTTTAAGGTCAGCATATAACGTCCAGATCTTAAACATTTGACTATCGCTGTTCTCTTTGTATCTATTGAGAAATGTGTAATGTAGCTATTTTTGTAACGGTTTATTTGAATTAAAATGTAGTAGACATAAAAATAAGCTTTAGTAATTTTGTATACCCACTAATAAAGATAGAGGGTGGAGAAAGTCATGTAAATGTATCACATCAGACTTTTTAGATTAAGGGGCTGGGGTTACAACCCCTCTCAGCCGTCCCCAGGGTCCGCCTATGTGTATGCTGACGAATATCTTTCAGAAGTTAATTTCTTCAACGACTGTAGAGAAAGCTGGTGCCGCAGATATGTATGTTAGCATAGTAGATGAATGAATATACAATACAATAGCTGGAAGCCATGCCACTGACAGCCTAGGATACACTCTCACCACATTTCTCGTGTTAAATCTCTTCCTCATTGTTCTCTCACGCCTGCCTGATTTCTTTTGTTTTGTTAGTCGGGCAACGGGTGTTTCATATCACAGCCATACCCCTAATTAACGTGCAAAATACAAGGTGCATAAAATTTAATGTTATACCAAAGAAAATTAAACTTACCACAATATTGCAATCAGATTCAGGACTTAGTATACTTTAAATTTCTTCAATATTGTGTTTCAGTCTCTGTATTTGTAAGTTTTCAAAATAAACCCGTATGTTTCGAAAATAATCAGGGATCGTGTTATAAATCCAATTACGCATTTGCATTTTAAATACAGGTCTCGTTTTAAAATAAGTACCTATAATCTTTTAAAAAATAACAGACCATTATTTTCCAAATACTTTATTATCATTGATTACCTTAAGCATTACACTAATTCTCCACACAGTCACCGCCATTATTCAGGCACTTGCCGTAACGGGAAACCAGTTTTTATAAGCCTTCGTCAAAGAAAGCCAAATCTGCACTTCTTGTTTCACAACATAATCGTCCTTGAAATGTTTTCCACCAAAGCATTTCTTCAGATGAAGTAAAAGATGAAAATCGCTTGATGCCCAATCCGGCCTGTAGGGAGGGTGGTTGAATTGTTCCCAATCAAATGATGCGATCAGATCTTAAGTTTGTTTGGCTGAGTGTGGTCGGGCATTATCACTCATATTTTTCCTATAAACCTCACACAATTGGCAATGAATGGTTGCTGGCGTAACATTTCTCGCATTGAAAAAACGAATCACTGAATCTGACTTCACAGTCGGCGGGTCGTTTGCTTGTTTTGAACATTTATAACCGCTCTAACGACAGAAAACACAAAGTGACGATCGCTTACAGCTGCGTCTGGCTTCCCAATGAATGGAGAAAGTGATCGCGCATGCTCAAAATCGCGATAAAATATGAAAACGGTACTTACTTTAAAAACAATCTCGGAAATAGCTTATGGCACAAAAAATATTTTAAATAAATTGCGTTTTTTAAAGATATCTAGATTTTTTGTGTAGTACGTTTTCGTCTATCGCTAAACGTTAACCGTCGTCCTCCGTAGTGTAGTGGTTATCACACTAGCCTCTAGTTCCCGAGGTCGCGGATTCAAACCCGGCGAAGGGTGATGTATTTTTTTTCGGGCGTAAAAACCCTTAGTATGGCTTCATTCAGAAGGGAAGTAAAGCAGTGGTCCCGTGTCACGGGTTTATGTCACGTAAAAGAACCTCAAGCCTAATAAAGAGGCCTCTGAGTAAAATTAGCGGTCTTTCACGCCCAATATAGAACGGGACGCTAAGGACCACAGCAGTTAAAGAGCGTCCATAAATAAAGCTCAATTTAATTTAATTTTAAACGTTTACCAGCTGTACCAAATGATACAAAATTCCTTCCGAATAAAAATGACTTCACAGGATATTCTCAGAAAATTCAGGCTGTACATGTTAATTCTCATGTAAATGTCTTTGATATATGGTGCTTTGATCAAAATTGTTAGGGACATCTTTAAGGCAACCAAAAATTTAAAAAAAATTCCATGTAAGGGGCATCTTTAAAGGATACTGAACTTAAATATCAAGTTTGGTATCTATTCGCTTTTTCGTTTTTGAGTTATGCTGTTCATAGACACAGACAGACGGACACATAGACACATTGACATAACACGGACCTTTTTCTAAAAATGTTTGAGGGGGGTACTGGGGTCTCAAAACATATTTCCGGTGAAATCTAGTTATGGAATTTTTGGGTGGAGTGCAATGCTTTTTCTACCTACTATGAATGTGGGGGAGAAAGTAAAAATATGACTGAAGGAAGAAGCATTTTATTCATAATTTTTTGCACTATGTATCATATCACCAGAATTTTGTATTTTTAAGCATGATATATTAACTACATATAATATGATGAATTAAGTACATCAATCTCTCTCTGAAATATTTATGTATTAATGTATATGAAGAGTCTATAAATAACACAATTTGAGGGAAAATGACACACATTCCCTTTTAACAGCGGTTAATGTAATGATTTTGATGCCAAATGCCAAGCATTATATTCATTATTCATATGTAATTACAACTAGAATTGTTTAAAGTATTAATTTGCATGACATTTTTACCTACTTTTTCCAGTTATTAGATCATTTTTAGGATATTTTAGATCTTTTTTAGGCAATTTATATCTTCAACTTCCGAGAAGCCTCGCAGTTGAAAAATAATTATCTTTTCGAGTGTCCCTAGAGGAGGCCCAACATGACATGTGCATAACTGAACATAAAATATCTTCATTTTGAATCACTGCAGGCCACAAAATGTTGAGTTCTGCTTGTCTTTTATTTTGGGCGTTTTTCGGTGTTTTTTGCCTTCTCTTTTTGTCATTTTTTAGCTTTTCTAATGTCTTAACGGCTTTTTTAGACAGCAAGACCTAAACAACTTTGATTTCAAATCTATTCACATGGCAATTATTCTTTTGTATTTGCACATACTTATAACTCGACTTGTTTGATTAGGTTTTACTTTTCATTGTCTTTTTGTATGAATAATTTCTCATGGCGCTCGCATTACGAGGGGCACTATTTATATTTTCAGCCTTGGCAACCCTGATTGTTGTAGGTGCCATCTGACGTTTCCAATGGAAAGTTTGACATTTTTTACCATAATCTACTTCAAACATTTTGTCAATAGAGCGTCATTTGTTTTGTTTACACTAACTTAAAAATTGTGTGTCAACAAAAACATGGAATTAACTCGTGAAAATCTTCGTGCAATGATTTATTACGACTTTCGACGTGGATTATCAAGACGAGAGTGCATCGATCAACTAACTTCCACATTTGGCGACAAAGCTCCATCCTTTGCCACTGTGAAACCCTGGTATAACGAATTTAATCGTGGCCGCCGTTCGCTCAATAAGTTCGTGAAGGTCGTCCAAAATCAGTTGTGCCAGAAAGCATTGATGCTGTGCAAAAACTAATAATAAAAGATCGTCATGCGACATATTGTGAGATTGACGAAACCCTAGGCATTAGTTCACGAGCATATATAAAATATTGCATGATTATTTACCAGTGAAAAAGGTTTGGTCTCGTTGAATCCCACATAATTTGAGCAATCTCAAAAAGATGCTCGTGTCGATTGGTATACAAAAAAGCTCAAGAAATACAATGGCGGTGCCTCAAAAGACGTATATAAGATTATAACAGGTGACGAATCATGGATTTATGCATATGAGCCGGAACGTAAACAGCAGTCGACTGTATGGGTGTTTCAGGATGAAGCAAATCCAACAAAAGTTGTTCGCACTCGAAGCACTTCGAAGCAAGTGATCGCCTGCTTTTTCAGCAAAACTGGCCATGTGGCAACAGTGCCTTTAGAGGAACGTAAAAAGGTCAATGCCGAATGGTACACAACCATTTGTTTCCCGGAAGTCTTCGGTGAAGTAAGGAAAACCAACAAGAACCGTAGGATCGTTCTTCAAGACAATGCGAGCGCACACACATCTCATCTAACAACAGAGTATTTGAAGGCTCAAAAATCGAATTGATGAGTCATCCGCCTTACAGTTCTGATTTGGCACCCAATGACTTCTTTTTGTTCCCGAACATCAAGAATAAATTGCTTAGACAACGATTTTCGTTGGCAGAAGAAGCCGTTGATGTCTTCAAAAACCATGTTTTGAAGGTGTCTCAGGAAGACTGGAATAAATGCTTTGACAAATGGTTCAAACGGATGTAAAAGTGTATTGATCATAAAGGAGAATATTTTGAAAAACAATAAAGCAGTTTTCAATCAGAAATTACTTTATTTTAATTATTAGGCCCAAAATATAAATAGTGCCCCTCGTATATGTTCACAATAAAAATCGCCCTACTTCAATTTATCACAATTCGTTGTAGAGTTAACCTATACGTTATATTCACAGCCTTCTGCTTTCTTTGATACAAAACGTTATTCTACATAAAGATTCAATGGCGGAAATTATGTATTCAGCAGAAACTGAAATGGAAGAGCCAGGTGAAATTACAGAAGCAGTAGAAGGAATAACACTAGAAGTACTTATCTACCCAAAAAATCTAGAAAGCAATATGGTATAGCATTTAATCGCTTCATTGGCTGCTGTAAAGCAAAACACGTTGAGAATAATTTCACTGAACATGACTGCTAGCGAATCAACAAAACAAAACATCTGACATTTCGCTTTTTAACGTCATTTGTCTTGTTTCAAGAACCGCGTTCTAAACTGATTTCTCTTACTTTAGGGAATCAATATAACATTATTGACAGTTTATAAATTCGAGCGCTGTCTAAAAATAGTATATGCCATACGTGTTAAACGTGGTTTGATTTTGCTCTTAGGACTGCAAAATAAATTTCTACTTTTACCCCTTGTATCATAATCTATTATTTTTGCAACTTCATCTTCTTTCAATTACATTTTTACCATCTTGTTCATTTCGAAAAGACAACAATGATTTATGTAGGTTAACATAACCTAAAAATATGACTGATTCATACTTTAATTATGCGTGTGTACTATATCATTCGAACCCATGGGCCCACGAGTGGGAGTTTTGTTGGACAAATCGGCCCCTGGGCGGGTTTTCTCGGGGTTCTCTGGTTTCCCCCACCATTCATTCCATCGATTGCTTGATCATCACCTTTCCTTTCATCCATTTCGCCTTCATTTCTTATCATTTTCTCCCTCACTTTCATACCTGGCTAAGGGCCGTAGAGTTGTCCATCGGACGAGTATTGGTCACTATTTTGTACCATTCATGCCTTCGAACACAAATGAACTCCTAAATAGGGCCAAGTTGGGTCTACTGTATTTCGAATGATGTCCCTCTCTCAGACCATTTCGTTTGGTATACCGAACGGATATACGTATGTCTCATTACCTGTTCGAACGCCCAGAGTGATCAGACCCAAAGGGAAGGCTCAGTTTGTTTACTTCACTAGCGTTGTTGCCTTCCTTATGCGTAGCTCAAATTCGCGTGATAATGAAGTTAATGATACAAGTGAAATGCAAGCGCAATATATGCATTAGAAATGAATTAATAACAACAATAAGCTTTGGGACTGTTTTACAATTAGTTTATTTTTCGGCTATTGTGTATGTAGATTATGAGGTATATTCTTGCTTCGAAGCCATGACAAATTTCAGCTTTCCTAGAATTTGTATTGGAGATTTTTTCATTAAGCATAGAGTAAAAACTCGCAATTTCCATTACTATCCCACATCCTTCTTCCAGTCTCTGAAGGAGATCGTAAACTATTCCCTAAACACTACATTACTCACCTCTTTTTGATAATCACCACCACTTTTTTACTGAAAGACTAAATCTATACTTTCTGTGAAACCATAATTTTAGGTAGTTTCTTTAAGAAATTTAAATATTCTTATGTATATTTTTTATTTTAAACCAATCTTAATCCAAAATCGAGGTTACAATCCCTTTTTTTAATAATGGACTCTCAAAAATAATTATGCTGTTATCAGATTTAGTATCTGTAAATGTGATAAATAATTATAGATAGTAAATGATGGAAAAGAGGTATTTATAATTAACAGCTTCAATGTCACACTCTAATATAAAATACTTGAATAAACAATAAATGATATAATCAAAATTAAAGCAATAACAATTACTAAACAAGATATTAATTTGGCGGTATTATAGTCTATTTAAAGGAATCTGTTATGTAATTGATAATCCGCGTTAAACATATTTGGCCTATCTGGCATGGCAGATTATTAGACATGTTTCTTTACCTAATGAAAACCTTAGATTTCGTTTAATTTAGAATCCTCCAGGTAAAGCTTGTTTCGTCACAGTTTCGTCAGTGTAAATATTAGGACGAGGGTGTTCTTCTGGACTTAATCATTATTTCATGTGTTGCATTATAATATTAATTTGTAATGTTCATTTAACCAAACGTTTATACAGGTGATTGAGTTTTTTTCCTCTCACAGAAATATATTCATTTTGGAGCACATTTTCATACATACTTTACTTAAGTGTAACAATAAAACAAAACATGAAAATGGAATTTGCGTATCATAATGTAATAAAAGAAATCTTGACCGCAACAATAGGTAGAAACGAAGTCGAAAACGCTAACATGACATAGGTGTTGTCATTACGCACTGGAGCAATACGCCTAACACCGCTATGATGTAAACTCTCGAACGAGCAAATACTCGAGCGGGCATGCGAACCAAAAGTTCGACCGTAGTTCGGTATATTCGTCGCTGCAAGAAATGAGCGAGTCTCCTGTGCAGTATGAAACGAACGAGTAAAACGCATGTCCTTGACAACTCGAAAGGGCCGATCCCCCGTTCTGAATCCTTCTTTCTCTGACTCCATGTTCATCTGCTCCTTGACAGGCCTCTGACCTTAGTCTCGGGTGTAAGATCTACATTATTCAGTAATTCATTATCTGTTTGCCCTCCTATGTAGGACTTACACCCCCAGGACTTACAAGCGGGTGCCCGGGGTCAGAGGCCCGTCGAGGAGCAGACACTCATGAATCAGACAGAGCATCCAGGATGGGTGATCAGCCCGATGCCTCGTATGGGATGAAGGAAGTAGATGAAACGAAATGTTGGTGAAATGGATGAAAGGAAAGGTGATAATGGAGCAGTTGGTGGAATGAATGGCGGGGGAAACCGAAGAACCCGGAGACGCCGCTTCGTCCACCACAAATCCCACATGCAGGTCCCTGGGATTGAACCCGGGCCGCCTCGTTGGGAGGCGAGCGGTCTAACCACTCGGCCACGGCGCCGCCCGTAAGATCTACATATGAGGTAGTAATGGGTCGAAGGAGCCGAAGTCGTTTCAAATGATTGCTTCCTTCTTTGGAAGTGGAAGTAATCATTCCACTGTTCGGAACTGGCACTTCGTACTTCCAACTCTGTCGGAGTTACTTCCATAATAATTTCACTTCCACTCCGAAAACTGAAATTGAGTTTTATTTATGGACGCTCTGCTATTGTTCTTGGCGTCCTATTCTATATTGGGGGTGAAAGATCGGAAATTTGCTCAGAGCCTCTTTATCAGGCTTGAGGTTCTTTTACGTGCCGTAAATCTACCACACTGGACCACCGGCTTTACTTCCCTTCCGAAGGAAGCTATGCTAAGGATTTTTACGCCCGAAAAAATCCATCGCCCTCCGCGACTTCGGGAACCAGAGGCATGGTTCCACTAGATCACGGAAGACGACGCTTCCACCCCGCCGGAGTACTTTCAAGGCATTTACTTCCAATTCCGTTGGAGTTACTTCCACAACAGTTTTACTTCCACTCCGCCGCAGTACTTCCAACTCCATCGGAGTTACTTCCAATTGCATCATTTCTTCTATTCCATTGCCATTCCAACAATTATGGATATTATTTAAAAGTAGCCATAACGTTGGATAACACTTCCTTTACGGTAAATGAGATGAAATCAATGTAGCTTGCGTCACGTAATTTTAGAAAACAATTAAATAAATGAAGTAAATAATTCTGACTCAAATACTAATGAATGCGAATTTGTCATTTATGGAAAATTTAGTTTAAATATGATTTTGAATAATACGATAAATGCAATTACGTTTTGGTTGAGTGTTAGATACAGACTTCCAAAAATACATAGAAGCATAGTTTTTTCCTGATGTAATTCGATGCCAATTATGCTTTAATGAGAAACGCCAAATTTTATTTACTTTGCACCTGCTTGTACTTCCCACGGCATGCAGCACTGATAGATATAAATAAGGGAATATTGCAGCAGGTTGAACGTTACGTACAGAATTCCAAAACTACGTAGAAGCTTGTTTATTTTCTAATGTAATCATTTAATGCCGATTATGCTTCTATGAGAAAATCCCAATTTCCACCTACTCTGACTTCCCACGCATGTAGCAGTGATATTAATAAGATGATTTTACAGTAGATCTGTATGACAAATGTTGCATTTTAACTCCCTAATGCAACATTTTATGTTGACTGCGTGTTTCAGTCTTAAAATTAGCAGATGAGTCATTTACGTAAGCAGCATAACTTATGCATAATTACGCATTCAGAAATGAATTTTTCACTGGTTAAATTTCCATTGCAAGCAAAATAGCGTTTAGTGAAACCAGGAAACCTTTAAAGCTCTATAATGAACGATACGAAGCTACAATGACACTTAATCATGAATTGTAGTATGTCATATAACCTCATTTCAAATTAGCTGAAGCTGACAGATGTTACTTCCAGTTTTGCAAAATCTTTTCTGTTGAAAATGTTGGTACTATACATTGCGCCTTTTTGTTATGCACTTCGTTGTTGGCTAGCCGTCATGAGATAGATTAGTAGACGTCAAAAACAAAATAGCTGTAAATTCTGCATTAGCAGATGTAACTAAGATGAACTATTTGGTAAGTTGCATTATTCTGTATCTGCTGACCTAGGTTTTTCATACAGTTCGAGTAATACGTTGACAACCGTCTACTAATCTGTTTAAAAGGCAGTACAGTATGTACTGTAGACTTGTGGTTCAGAAGGGTAAATAAAAGGGAATCGAGGTATGCCAGTTCTTTTATTAAATTCTTAAATGTATATTTAAGCTCATTTCCCAAAAGAATGTTTTATATATGCTGAAATCACATTTAATGTAAAACAACTTACCTCCACACTGTTCATAACCTAAACGTTTAACACGCAATAAAGCAATATTTTATGAAATATCTAAGTATAAGCAGTCTTAAATGCGTAATGTTGGTTATGTTTGCTTTACAGCAAATGGAATTACAGTTTGTTCCTGTACGTAGGGTATACATTACTATATTTGATTAGCAATATGTCTTTGTAATTTATTATACAACGGGGATAAAAACACAGCGTATCAGCATAGAACTGCAAGCTTTAAACCACAAACACTTGTCTATATGACAGGAGACAATAATTGTTAACACATAGTGTGTTATTCGCTTTAAAATGGCCTTATGCTCATTGCAATGCCTCCTGTTTATGGAGTAGAGGAAGTCATTCCGACAGCACTCCAGAGTAAATAATTGGAAGTGCTTACACCAATACTCCGGAGTAAAACAGTGGAAGTACTTTCAGCAATACTCCGGAGTGGAAAAGTGGAAGTAACTTCCAACGGAACTAGTTCCACCAAAGACTAAAAGTACTTCAAATGGAATTAGTTCACCAAAGGTCGGGACTACTTTTTGAAACGTCTCCGACTGCGGACTATTATGCGGTCCAAATTTCTTGACGTTTGAGGCGTGTCCACGGCACTAGCGAATAGCAGCAGTGAGGCTTTGTCTCATACACACAGTACACATCGCCGCTGGTATAACTCTAATTGCAATCTTATGTGCGCGCATGCGTTTTTCATGTTTCAGAAAAATCAACATGTAGCTAGGATAAAAGAGATGTTTCCTGAACAAGTACAAAAAAGAATAATATTTTTACACTATTAATTTATATCTACCTTTCGTGATGTATAAACGGAAACTTTTGGTTATAGTTAGCTTATAATAGTGATAAATCCATTGCTGTTGTAGTTATTGTTATATTGTTATGCCATAGACATAATTATAACTTAATAATGTGCAATTCTCCATATGCTAAATAAATTTAGAAATATTTATCACACGAGGTTTTTTAATACAGCCACTAACTCGTTATGAAAATCCTTTCAAAGCCCTCTGACGCAGCTCTACAAAACCATACATGACGTTTTTAATAAACAACGTCATGTATGGTTTTGTTCACAGAATATTACCATTGAAAAACCAATGATAAAGTGCATTTTCATGTTTATTATGCTTATTTCTGCACAATGCTTATAATGCTGAGTCAGAGAACCGAGCACGTATCCCTTACATGAGAAGAACGTTTACACTCAACACCTCATTACTTAGAATGCACTACCACAAAAAGAAAAAAAAAATTAAAAAATAAGCCAACTGGGAACTTTAAGCAAAGAATTAGCAACTGTCATCACATTCTCGAGAAAGAATCAACAATGGAATTCATTAAACCATTGACTCGATAGCTCAAGGTTAAAACATTGACATAGCAAAACTACTACTGGTGTACTTTTTACAGCGCGCTTGCTGGAAGGTTAAGCGACTCAGTTGTAAATTCAACTGTGGTGTTCTTACAGCATTGTATAGTATCTTTATCCAAGCGTTTATAAAGTTAACTCTTTAACAAAAATGTCACATAGTAAGCACAGTAAGTAGCAGTGGGTAGAGCAGCAAGATTAGGGCTGTTGTCTTCAGTGTGCATAATTTCTTTAAAAAGAATGCCAACGAAGAAAATCGCAAAAATCTTAACTTCACGAAATGTCAAGAACTTATGGTTGAGGCATGTTCACTACGTACAACGACTGTTTCACGTGAATGTAAGGAAGCGAAAAAGGATATTCCGTTAGCGGTACCATTTGAATAACAAAGGACGCATAGAAAGGTATTGTTTTTTTTCTCTATTTGTGTATTACATTTCCATTAATGTGTCTCTTCTTGTAGTTTTTAAGTGAACATTGCGATGGCATTTATAACAAACGTGGCGTGTAACGTTCTGAGGAAACGAAGGGAAGTGAAGTTTGGCAACTGCGCAGTCACTCCATATTGGTTGTCACGAAACGTTAAGAGACTTGGACCGCACTGTAGTGGTGGAAGTAGTTCCGATGCGGTAACGTACTCGACAGGGCCGGTTCCACCAACAACGATAATCTTATTTAATTCGGGGAAAATGATTAAAACTGCGATTTGGTAAAACTTTTACCAACCAGCTTAATAGTTGCCGTGCCCTGTAAACCCGGGTAAAGCTTTACCGGCCGTTTTCCACCGTTTACGGATCGAAATCGGAGTTAGCGAAGCAGAAAGAAAGATGGCGCCGCAACAAGTAATGTATATGGTTATGGAGAACGGATTCGAAGGTATGCAATACGAGAGAAATAGAAGGCGACCATGATGAATCAAAGAGCGAAACAATTATTATTTCAATGTACCTTACCTGTATTATAAAAATAGATGTTATGCTGTGATTTCGTTTCACATAACAACCCACAAACCATTAATTTTGGTATGTCTCCGTAGTCGAGTAGCTAGCACTTTGGCTTCGCAACCTCGAGGTCACGAGTTTGAACCCCGGCTGGGGTAGGGGAACTTTTTTATAATTATAATTTTTCCATACCATCCCAGAGCCTGGAATATGCATATGGGGGTGAATGTAAGAGTGTTTCAAGATGGTATTTAACCTAACGTTAAATAAACTACAGCCAACGAGTTCTTTCTCGTGTCAATGCTTCCAATATGACTAAAAAGTTATAGGGGCCTATAACAGTTAAACTAAAAATATTGTACTCTATTTTAGAACAAGTATTGGAATTCCTCTGCAATATGTAAACACTTGAGGAATGGAAATTTCAAAAATAAACTAAAGTTTTGTGCACTAAGGATTAATAATTGTCATTTTTTTCGTCAACACACCTAACCTATATTTCTCCACTGCATCGTCTAGTTACTCCTGGTACATGTTCCACCACTTTTTACATACCAAAAATGTTTGTATATTGTTTCATTCTGGACACATTTTATGGAGCAATAAAATATAAGCGAACTTTGGGCTTACACTTCCTCTCTTCCTTTCTACAGCCTACTTATTTATATCATCGGCTTTATGAAACATGTGTGACCATGCAATTAAGTGCATCAATTATTCGCATATGATAGGCTTAAATTTTAGTTCTAACATATTTTATTCTAATAGTGCACAATGGTTTGCAGTGCAGACTGCAGAGCTTCAAAAGCGGAATGCGTTTCCCTGTGCTTCAATCAAACGCAGTTTTAATTTTTGACATGGACAGGAAAAGATACCAACGGAAGTGCTTCTGGCTTGTTATATATGAGAAATTGCTGGCTCGTATAACACACACACACACATATCATGGCTACGATTTCTCTACCTGGGTTTGCAAACCGTGGTGCAACGTGCTTCTATGTTCCAACGATGAAGACGTTTACAGGGATTACATAAAATAAAACGAAAAATTATCGTTGTTGGTGAAACCAGCCCTAAGCAATATACGTATCAGCACTTGGATACCACGGCTCCTGATACCTCTTGTTTTGAAAATTATAGTAGCAGGGAATTGTAGTTTCAATTTCTTTTTATAAAGATTTAACATAATGCATGATAAATGTTTAGGTAAATTTCATGCGTTTTATGCAGTATTCAGTGAACCTGTTGAATAATTTATTGCAACCTTGACTTTGATGGTAACATTTCCTATGTCACCCTCTGCCTAGCTCCTTTTATTCCGTCCAGTTCACCGTACAAAAACGTTTGTATGTTTAATTATTTCTTCAACATACACGTCCCAATGTTTACTTTCTCTACTACTAAGTAGGGGAAGTATTGTATTCCACCCAAAAATTCGATACCGAGATTTCACCGGAAATATATGTTTTGAGGCCCCCTGAATCCGAAAAAAAGCATTTTTGGAAACATGTCCGTATGTGTGTCTGTGTGTGTGTCTGTGAACAGCATAACTCAGAAACGAACAGTCGGATAAACACCAAACTTGGTATTTAGGTTCAGTATCTTCCAGAGATGCGACACAAGGTTTTCAAGAATATCCCCCCACCCTTTACATGGAACATTTTTCGAAAATTTTAATTTTCTCAAAAATGGCTCTAACGATTTTGATTAAAATATCATATGTTTAAGATATTTTCATGACAAATGAAATGTATATCTCGAATTTTCTGGGAATGTTTCCAAAAGTATTCTTCAATGTGAACGACTTTTGCATAACTGGTAAACCATAAGAGATAGACAAAATTTGACAACACAAAAAATGTAAATCGCGTTAAAATACACAATTTATGTCATATACATTTTTTTTTGTTCGGTGAACCAGTTTCGAGATATTGCTTGTTATTCCCATAAATTTTCCAATACTTTTACTTTTACTTATATTCGTTATTCATTATTTTTTCCTGGTAATGCAAAGAGAATGGAATACTCCACATAGCAACCAGCTCTTAAAATATTTGACTATCGCTTAAAGCCTACCAATTCCCCTTGCATCTACAAGAAAATAGCAATAAGATTAACATCTCGAATCTCGATTAACATGAAGCATATGGAGAATAAGCGCTTGTAAAAATACTTTGTACAATAGTAGAGAAAGTCATGTGAGTGTAACACATCAGATTTTTTTCTTCGGAGCGAACACAGCAAGTGACTCTGTTTATTAAATAATATACAAAATACGACTAATGGCGCCATCTATTGGCGAAGGCTTAATTACCTGCCATCATGCGCGCCTAGTGGCGGAAAATGTGACTGTAACGGCATGACAACATAGACAAAAGTGAATAGGAAGTGAAAATATTAGACAAAGTAGCAATCACAGAATAATACACTATATTTTATGGAGCTTTTGTTATGGCTTGGATAACTTTTCCTTGTAGTGTTTGCCTGGAATGAGATGCTACTAAACAGTGGCAATCAGAGCAGTGTCTGCAGCTGCTTCATTTATAGCGTAACAGATATAAATTTTATGGAAAACCAGGGGGAAACCTGACTACATCATGTAACAGTAATCTAATTTTTACTTAAACTTAAAGATAAAACATCAGAATTTGCTTAAAGGTGCGGCTTAAGGTAATTATGACCATCTGTTTTAGCAACTTGTAACCGTGAAAGCTGCAAACCCAAGTTACTAACCAAAAGCTAAACAGATTTATGCATTCTGATTAAGCAGGAAGCTCGTTAGACAAATATTAAGAAGTAAAGTGTTTCCAAGAGCATTCCTAAATAATTTCTGAGATATCTTCTCTTAAACAAAAACCTGATGTTATACATTCACATGACTTTCTCTACCCTCTATTTATTAGAGAATATAAAAACTATTCTTACTAAAGCTTATTCTTTTATCTACTACATTTAATCCAAATCAACCTTTGCAAAATTAGCTACATTATACATTTCTTTATACATACATAGAGAACAGCCATAATCAAATGTTTAAGAACTGGACACTACATGTTGGCTTTAAAATTTCATACTGTTTCCAAGCAATCGCGAGTAACAGCTGAAAATCGATGAGACTTATTGACAAGTATTGAACAATGCGAACCTTTAATAACGGATATCTCAGAAACGGCTTAAGCCACAAAAAAGCTTATTATAAGTGAATTGTATGCTTTAAAGAGATCTACATTGATTATGTGGTTCGTTTTCGTCTATGGTTTAACACTTATGTTATACATGTTTATACAAAATTCCTTCCGAATGACTTTCTAGGCTATTCCGAAAAAATTCAAGATGCAGATTTTAATTTCCATGTAAATATTTTTCATATATAGTAGTTTAATCAAAATCCTTTGCAATTTTTTATAAAATACGAACACTTTTCAATGTAAAGGGTAGTTTGGGTTGGGGGATTTTCTTAAAAATCTTATGTTGCATCCTTGGAAGATAATAAACTGAACTTTCATTTTTGAGTTATGCTGTTCACGGACACACACACACGGACATGTTTCCAAAAATGCTTTATTTGAATCCAGGGCGCCTCAAAACATGCATTTCCGGTAAAATCTCGGTATCGAATTTTTGGGTGGAATGCAATACTTTTCCTACTTATTATATCTATGTAGTAGAGAAGGTAAAAAACAGTGTGTCAGCAAATCAGGAAGACTATCTCCATACACTACAGAAAACACAAATTAATCTGCTACTACCATACCCTAGTCTACACTAATATTATAAAGAGAAATAATGTGTGTGTGTGTGTGTGCGTGTGCGTGCGTGTAGGGTAATCTCCAAAACCAGTAAAGTCAACCGATGTTGGTAATTTTTTCACCACTTGAAAGTCTCTATTCTTTTAGATGTTGCAGGCTCTACGATGTTTCCAAAATTTTGAAAACTGGGGGGTTAGGGGTTTCTTTTTCATATTCATGTCATCAATTTCAATCCCCTTCGGTTAAGTATGGATATCGCAGGCTACTTTTGGCACTTTATTGCAGTATGGTCCAAACGAGGACTTAAAATACTTTGAAGTTGTTTTATTCTAGGGAGAGAATTTAGGGGGTTGTATATCATTTATATCACCACATTTCCCTCATATCTCTCTGACGTTTTATCAAGTAATACTTCTGCTATGATTTTTAAAAAACCGGATAGATTTGAATTCTAGAAACTGACAAAAATAAATTACCCTATTTTCAACCCCTTATGTAGAAATATGCACTGTTTAAACCACATGGTCAAAATATTGCACAATTATACAACAAGAGTAGGCAAAAATAAAGGTTACGTTACAACTTCAAAAATCTGATGTGTTACACTCATATGCCTTTCTCTACTCTTGTACAACCTATTTTTACAAACGCTTATTCTCCATATGCTTCATGTTAATCGAGATGTTAATCTTATTGCTAATTTTCTTGTAGGTGCAAGGGGAATATGGTAGTATTTAAGCGAGAGCAAATCCTTTAAGAGCTGGTTGCTATGTGGCGCATTACATTCTCTTTGTATGTCCAGGACATAAAAAATTAATAACGAATTCCCATTTGAGAAGTGCTGGAAAATTTAAGGGAATAACAGCAATATCTCGAAAATGGTTCACTCAACAACAAAAAATGTAATGACATAAATTGTGTATCTTAACACGATCTACATTTTTTGTGTAATAAAATTTTGTCTATCTCTTATGGTTTACCAGTTATGCAAAAGTCGTTCACAATGCAGAATACTTTTGGAGACATTCCCAGAAAAATAAAGATATACATTTTATTTGTCATGAAAATAACTTGAACATATGATATTTTAACCAAAATTAAAATTTTGGAAAAATGTTCCATGTAAAGGGTAATCTGGGGTAGGGGGATTTTCTTGAAAACCTTCGTGTCGCATCTCTGGAAGATACTGAACCTAAATACTAAGTTTGGTGTTTATCCGACTGTTCGTTTCTAAGTTATGCTGTTCAAAGACACACACACGCACACGCACACGCGCACACACACACAGGCAGACAGACACACAGATACACACACGGATATGTTTCCAAAAATGCTTTTTTGGATTCAGGGGGTCTCAAAACCTGTATTTCCGGTTAAATCTCGGTATCGAATTTTTGGGTGGAATACAATACTTCCCCCACTTACTATACGTAGTAGAGAAAGTAATAAATAACGAATTCCCATTTGAGAAAAAGTATAAGTATTGTAAAATTTAAGGGAATAACAAGCAATAATCTCGAAAATGGTTCACTCAACAACAAAAATGTATATGACAAATTGTGTATTTTAACGCGATCTACATTTTTGTGTAGTAAAATTTCGTCTATCGCTTATGGTTTACCAGTTATCCTAATCGTTCACAATGAAGAATACTTTTGGAGACATTCCCAGAAAATTCAAGATATACATTTTATTTGTCATGAAAATATCCTAAACATATGATATTTTAATCAAAATCGTTAAGAGTCATTTTTGAGAAAATTAAAATTTTCGAAAAATGTTCCATGTAAAGGGTAATCTGGGGTGGGGGGAGTTTCTTGAAAACCTTCGTGTCACATCTCTGGAAGATACTGAACCTAAATACCAAGTTTGGTGTTTATGCGACTGACGTTTCTGAGTTGTGCTGTTCACAGACACACACACACGGACATGTTTCCAAAAATGCTTTTTTTGGATTCAGGGGTCTCAAAACATGTATTTCCGGTGAAATCTCGGTATCTAATTTTTGGGTGGAACACAATACTTCTACTTACTATACGTAGTAGAGAAAGTAAAAAACCAATTAATCTTTATTTTGACTATAGTACTCGAAAATGTTAAAAGCTACTCTTAATTTATTTTAACCTCTTATAGATAAAGGCATATTTACTGGGCACAAATTTATGCACAAATTGGACTATTATAAGACTTTGTGAAAACTATAGAATACCACATAACTTCAAAACGCCACTCATACTCATATTTTTCAACCCCTTATGTACAAGTCACCATTTGACCAACGTGGACAAAAATTTTGGACACTCACTTTAGATACAAGTACAAATTACAGACTACCTACGATTTTAAAAAAAATCACTCCTATCTTTATTTTCAGGCCCTTACTTATAGGGTGAACCAATGCAATGTCGGGTGGACAGCTAGTATTTAACAAAGTATATTCCACGCCAGGGTCTGGTAACAATAATATCGTAAAGTTTTCCCTAGCGCAAGTATGAAGAACTGGAGCAGTTTTGTGCTTGTGTCAGATGCCAACTACATCATCAAATCTTTCTCCGAACAACGTTTTGGGCGATTTCATTCACAGAGTTTGAAATTCGACACTCTCTTCTTCACATAAAATACAGTGCCAAAATGACGTTATCAGAAATTCGTGCTTTCTTATTAAATAAATTTTCTTCTTTAATTTGAAATTTATTTTATCATTGTAGGCACAATAATTATATTTTAAATATATATTAAAATGTTACTGCATCTGTTGTTTTGTACTGCTAATTCTGCACTACTTCATAGAAATAGAAATTGTTCCAGAAATTGGTACTGCCCTTATGGGGATATACTGGAACCAAATGGACCTGCCGTGATATATTGTTGCTATAAGTTTCATTGCTCTATATTAAACAGTTTTGTAATTAAAATTATTTATTACATTTATTGCAAATAGTTGGATAGTAACAAAGGTACACTTTTTGCAATTTAGAATTAAAATAGAGGTCTGAAAGTAGCTATGCCAGTTGTTCTATTCCTATGCAATAAACTTGTACATTTTTTCTAAAATATTAATATGTATTAGAAATATTAATTTTTTTATTTAGGAAAAAATTACAAATAAATAAAAAGGCATATACTTGTATGTATGAGAGTAATTAACAAGGCAATGTACAGTTTTGTTTAACAAATTATTTTCTAAATGTCCTGAACATTTCAGCCTGATTCATCAATATTTACTGCAAAAATGCATACCCCAAAGAACAAAAATCAGTATATGGAGAGAAAGCTATTTAAAGTTCAGGAACACAGTTGTTGGAGGTATTGCTCTTCACTTATAAATTTGGTTACACCAATTTCCAGACGGATTTCAAACCTAATTATTTACTGGTTGTATTCTAGATATGTTGGTGTTTCTTTTAAAAACAGTTTTTTTGCCCTTTTCGTACCAGAGTGTCTCCATAAGTATGGCAGCTTCTATATGCTTGTCATGTGGTTTATTTCTTCGAAAATATCTGTAAGTTTTTTTTTTTTTTTTTTTTGTAATTTTGCTTTGGACAGCTTTTTCTGTGAATGACGTTTTCTGGTATAAATAACCCTTTTCTCAGAAACTATTAAAGATACCTAAATTAAATATTAGGATTATAAAACAACCTTGTTGTGCTGTTGTGGATCTACTTTATTGTTAATAACATGTTTGTATGTTTAAAAAAATTGATGATCAAATTTAATCAAAAGATTATATAATTAACAATAATCCTATCTTCCTTAATCACAGCCTTATTGGAAAAAAGTAGATAAGTGAACTTAGAAGGCATGCTTCTACATCCTGTAAACATTCAAGTCTGATATCTTAAATAGTTTCTCAGATAATGGGTCATTAATTTAACAGGTTTAATATTGGCGGTATGTGGCTTTTAAGCTCACCTTAATAGGCTTTTCCTAAGTCAGCATGAAGAATTGGAACACAACTTTGTGCTTATGTCAAATGCCAAATACATCATCAGTCCTTTCTCCGAACATTGTGAGCGGTATCATTCACAGTTTGAAATTCGCCACTCTCTTCTTCACATAACCTATAGCCTGCACGTGGATTATGAAGGCAACCGTATGGTGACATTTCCAAAATTCCTAATTCTTGACCAATGTTTTGAAATTTTATGACCACATGCTTGGAAGGTTATCTTATAACTGAGTACAAAGTTTAATGCAGCCGATGCAAATCGTAAAGTTTTCGCTAGCGCAAGTATGAAGAACTGGAACAGTTTTGTGCTTGTGTCAGATGCCAACTACATCATCAATCCTTTCTCCGAACAACGTTTTGGGCGATATCATTCACAGAGTTTGAAATTCGACACTCTCTTCTTCACATAAAATACACTGCCAAAATGACGTTATCACAATATCGTGCTTTCTTATTCATTAAATTTTCCTCTTTAATTTGAAATTTAGTTATTATTATTATTATTTATATAAATCTTCTTTTACACTGCAAGTTATAGACAAAACTACCTGACCCTTCCTCAAAGATCTTCCAACTATCTCCTCCTGAGTGTTTCCACGAATCTCCTTCCTATTGGCCTACGTATCATTATTTGTATTTTGTCACTGTTGAGTTGTTCATTCTTTCTAGATTTCCTTTACATTTTCACTTGTAATTTCTCAGTTTATCATTAACATTAACAACATTTAGTTCTTGAGGTATATCTTCATTTTTATATGATCATAGGACTGCGACATCGGAGTCGTTACGTTTGTTTAGAGGCGTCCTGTAATACATTGTTTACAACGAGAGTGTTACCTGTACAGTTGAGTCATTATTATTAATGAAAATCTTTATTGTAAACCGTGCGGGTTGTAATTCATTGCAAGAAATTGACATAGAAACTTAACCATGTGCACATTGTGACGTAGCGTTTTGCATTGATGATTTAATAAAGACATTTCATTTATATGTCAGCTGTACGTGTTATAAACAGTATTGCAGAAATAAAGTACATGTTCACGAGATATGCTTCTTGTATAGACTGTACCGCGCGGGGTCAATGACAGTCCTTATCGCTACACCCTTACTGTACGCTTTCCTCCATGTAGCGACTCCGATGTCGCAGCCCTAGTATAGAGTACCTTTTAACTCCTCTTAAGAATTTTATTTCTGATGCCTGTATTTTCTTTTCTTGCTTTTTTGTTATTGTCCATAGTTTACATCCGTAAGATACACAGGTACAGCTGTTACTTTATAAAATTTCAACTTCGTATCTCTTTTTACTTTATTTCTCAGAGTACGATTAATTAGTGCCACAATACTTTAAAATTTGCTTAGTTTAATATCAATGTCCCACTCTTTATCATAACTAACATATTTTCCTAAATGGCTGAAATGGCTCACTTGTTCTAAGATTTGATTATTTATTATTATTATTATTATTATTATTATTATTATTATTATTATTATTGCTCTTATTGGTTCCTTGCCTCGAAATGCCATTAATTTTACATTCCTCGCGGATATTTTCATATTATATTATTCACATATTCGGTAAAGTTTAAAAACTGAATATTGTAGGGCAAATTCGTTATCCTAGATAATAACAAGAACGCCTGCAAATAGAAGTACATCCAAGTAGCTACCTATCACATGATATTTTAGAACCAGGACTCACAAACTTTTTCCATCTTCTAATTAGATCGTCAATATAAATATTAAAAACCTGATGTGCTGCACTCACATGATTTTCTCTACTCTTGTACAAACTATTTTTACAAACGCTTATTCTCTGCATACTTCATGCTAATCGAGATAAAAATTTGCAGAAACTATCGTATTGCTAATTTTCTTGTAGGTGCAAGGGGAATGTGGTAGGCTTTAAGCGATAGTCAAATCTTTTAAGAGCGGATTGCTATGTGGAGTATTCCATTCTCTTTGCATGTCCAGGACATAAAAAAACGAATAATGAATTCTCATTTGAAAAAAAAGTATAAGTATTGGAAAATTCAAACAAACAACAAGAAATACCTCGGAAATGGTTCTCTCTACAAAACAAATGTATGACATAGATTGTGTGTTTTAACAAGATCTACATTTTTTGTGCAATAAAATTTTGTCCATCTCTTACGGTTTACCAGTTATGCGAAAACCATTCAGAATGAAGAGGAATTTTGGGGACATTTCCATAGAATTCAATATATACATTTCATTTGCCATGAAAATATCTTAAACATATGATAGATATTTAATCAAACTCGTTAGAGTCGTTTTTCAGAAAATTAAAATTTTCGAAAATGGTCCATGTAAAGGGTAGTCTGAACTGAGGGATTTTCTTTAAAATCTTCGAGGCGCATCAAATACAAGTTTGGTGTTTATCAGACTTTTTCGTTTTTGAGTTATGCTGTTCACAGACAGTCAGACAGACTGACAGAAAATACACACGCGGACACGTTTCCAAAAATGCTTTATTTCGATTCAGGGCATGTCAAAACATGTATTTCCTCCGGTGAAATCTCGGTATCGAACTTTTGGGTGGAATACAATACTTCCGCTAATTTCATATGCATAGGTTACAAATTTCAGAAATAATGGCGAAAAATTGCATCACTAGAGACCATTTATGTATTGAAAAACGTGGCAAACTTTGCCTCTAAGAAAATCAGGTTTAAACATTCACGTTTCGCTTATTTATGTTTCTGGCCTTGGTATAATGCTCCATTAAGCCTGTAAATGGAAAATACTTTGCTGTAGGCTCTAAATTATTAGAAAATGTAAAAACAAAACGTGTGAAAGAACAATTATTTCCATTAATTGACCTAATAGTGGTTGAAACTAAAAGCCGGGACTTAAGTACTTACAAAGAATGTAAGTCGCCATTGGGGTATGACATCCCAATACATTTGAGATCTCCTTGTGGTTTACCGGGAAAAACTCGAGTCAGCTGGAGAATTTAATGGCGTGCCGGTATGTTGCCATGGTAGTTCAGTGGTTAGAGAAACCGTACGGAGACCGGGAGATCCGTGGTTCAAATCCCGGCTATGGCATTGAATTTTTCAGTCGTCTGATTCTACGTTTCCAAAACGTGTAAAATTTTGAATTTTTAACCAAAATCTCACAATAAGATTGCCTGAAAGGAGATCCTACTGCCTTCCCCTTTGTTCCACCCATCCGATTTTTTAACTCCTGCTGTAGCGTATTGGCCTTTAGGCCAATTCATCCTTGATTACCTTAAGTGATCTAATTAATGTTTACTTTCTAACTGCAGTGATCCATGTCATTCCATTTCGTAAAGAACTGGACATATATACAATTGACACTATGAGTATTTCTGTTAAAACATTTTATTATAAAATTATGTACAAAACACGAGCATTAGAGCAACAGTAATAACAAAAGTTTTAACAATATGTGACCAGCACATAAACTAGAACCCACGGTTAGTTGGCTATCATGGTGATATGACATTGTTTCCAAACCCTTTCATATCATGACATTCCTTAACAACACCGTGTCTACGAGCTGGTTCAGGTAGTTATAACAACGGCTCTTATCGGCGACTAGTTGATTCTTGGAGCCATTAGGACTGTCTTTGCACTGAAGTTTCTTCCACACTGAGCTTGATATTTCAATTACGATGTTATATTCTGAAAATAAACAAATAAAAAAATTAAAAACACTTTAGGCAAGGTACAATAAAGGTTATATGCAGGCATAGGAATTCTTAAGCAGTTGTCTTTAGACATTTTTCTACTGTTATGAGATAAGTGACTAGAATCTGGTGATATTCGGGTTGTTATGTTGCGTTCATAACCGGCTACTCCTCCACAAATCTGCACCTGTTACATTTATTAGAAAGGTTAGTTATATTGTATCTGTTAAGTTGGTGCCCTGTTTTTATATTCGCAGGTGTTCCAACTTTGCACGCCGATCATTTAGTCACCAACTGACGCCCTGATTATAATATTAATTATAATATATAGTATTAACTTCTGGAATGAATGTCAGATTCTAAGATTCTGGTCGCATACACAAGTTATGTCTATATTTAAAAAAATCTGATCTGTTACACTCACATGACTTTCTGTACTCTTGTACTAACTATTTTTACAAATGCTTATTCTCCATCTACTTCATGTTAATGGAGATAAACATTTGCAGAAACGATCTTATTGCTAATTTTCTTGTAGGTGCAAGGGGAATATGCTAGACTTGAAGCGATAGTCAAATCTTTTATACTTGCAACATCAACAGGCGCGTTAGGTCGCAGTTTATATGCTACCTCTTTCTAATAAAATCACCGAGTTAGTCGAAAGCTACAATTTTAGTCGCAATTTAATGTTACTCCTTCAATTTGAGTCAGGCCCCTTCCTCCCCAGCCCTCCCCACACCACTGAAGTGGGCAAATAACATTTGGAGCAAACTGTGGTTGTGTTTCGAATTGGCAATTATAATTAGACGGGCTCAGTAAAGAAGGTGATAAAAGTAATATTCACAAACGTTTGAAGTATTTGTAGAAAATGCTACAGAACTTCCTGCATGTTTATTATATTCGGAATTATCTATTGTACCCCTAGACCGCATTGCTACAAAGCTATTTTTATTCGTTTTTTACCTTTTGCACATGTTTACTTGACTCTTCAATGAGTGCTAGTTCATTGATTAAGTGTAATATTAATATCGATTCAGCAATCACAGTGTATATTAACCCAAAAGAAGCTTAAAATATAGGCGAAATGTTGGCTAGAAAACTAACCACGATGTTGTCATATCACTGGAAGACTTAAATACTAGATGTCAGTGAATTTATAGGAATAGTCAAATATAACTAAATATGTAACCAAACGGTTTCTTAGCATAAGAGTCTATTATTCTTGTCTCTATATGATAATCGCAGTGTTTCCAATTATTGTAATTTGAATAGGTAGAGGCAATTTTTAGGTGTTCAGTGGTCCTATTTTAACACTGTGATATAATACTTTATATTCGAAAAATTATTTGATGAGCTTAAAGCCTATTTTAAATATTTAAAAGTTGATATTTTTTTTTAAAATTAGAGCATGTTACAGAATTCAGTCAACAGGCTTTCTGGTATTACAGAGCTAGTGAAAGCTTTGAGTTTATGGTTGCTTGCAATAGATCAAAATCAATAACGGCCTGTACGGGGTTTGAACCCAGCACCAACAGATTGACAACCGAGAACACTAATGACTGCATTATTACTACAAGTAACTGTCGTTTATCTCTCTGATACGTATGATTCTCCATGTGAAAGTGGAGGTATCAAGGTGCACTGGTTCTTGCTGACGGAGGATTTTTCCAAAAAGCAAAGATTATAATTTTCAAACTACCGCAATAGTAGCTATTTTCGCTCTTGTGAAAGAGTAATTAACTATTTTAGAGTGGAAATCAGTATTGCATTCGTTTCTGATTTGCATTTATCAGTACGAGTATTCAAATGAAAAATCATTACGCAGTAACTGTATCAAGGTTATCCTATACCACCCCTTTGTAACCTCTGAAAGCATGTCGGTTGAATTCTGTAACGTTCTGTATGCAGAAACAATTCATACCTGTCTTGTCCTCAGTGCCAGCCGTGGTGGTGATAATGTGGCTTGAGGTAGTGGTGGATATGCTTGTAGACGGGGACATGCACGGGGTAAGGCTTGGGGATAGGTACAGGGACATGCTTCTCGATGTAGACAGGCGTGTGTTTCTCCACGGGGTAGGGCACGGGTTTCTCGATGGGCACCGGTATAGGTCTTTCTATGGGGACAGCGATAGTCTTGACCACAGGTATATGGACAGGGTGAGGAACCTTGACCTCAACAGGAATGGGGTGAGGCACTGGAACGGCCACGGGATGAGGTACGGCTACTGGAATTGGCTGAGGAACTTGGACGCTTACATATTTGACTACAGGCACGGGTTTAGAAACCTCCACGGTGTGGGCGATGGGTTCATGGTGGTGATCATGCCCGAAGCCGTCGAAAATACCATCTACAAATACCCCGCGCTTTTCTTGGCGTTTATCCCCTGAGGAATTGGTATCTTCGTACACCTTGTAATCCACTCTATCCTTTTCATCATCCTTAGCCTTCGCAGCTGCAACCACAGCCACGGTAAACACCACAGTTACCTGGAAAAAAAATCATATATGGCTTAATTTTTAATGTATAGTTTTTCACTTCAAAATCAGCTTGTTCAGTTTGTTGTATTGCACTGTTTATTTTTATTAATATTGTGCATTTGGTACATCTAATAGGGAACTTGTCAAAGAGTTATAGTTATACATTATCTTAAGATACTATATAAGAATTGCTTAGTTTTGGTTTTAAAAGTTTTGGATTTTTCTTCAGCTTTTATTTAATTTACAATGCATTAACTATTTTCACATAGGCATACATTACTCCACTTTATAGTGATTTTATGTTTGCTGAAATAATGAGCATATGTTTTTCTATAGATCTAGTATAACATGGATATGAATTTCTTGGTTAAATTGAAAGAAATATATTTTGTTTTGTAAATAATAATGCGAGGGTAGGTCAATAAGTATCCGCATATTGTTTTTTAGTTTTTAGAAGTTGACTGTGTCGGTTTATGAGCGCACATCGAATGTTGTTCTTTTGTCTCCGCTTGTGGGATGTTTGGCCGTTATCACTGCAGTGAATGTTACATAATGAACATGGCTGCACCGCTCACCGTTTGCACCAAAGAACAGCGTGCGGTTATCCTTTTTTTTTTTGTCGTCTGAAGGTGTACCAGGAGCCGAAACCCATCGAAGACTTCACCACGGCCGCGAAGTGTGTACGAATGGATTGAAAAGTTCAAAAATGGTCAGACAACTCTGAAGGACGAGGAAACAGCAGGACGCCCATTTATATCCCTCAGTGACGACAGTATTGAACAAGTCTGTATCCTGATTTAGACGAACCGAAGAATGAGTATCCTTTTGGCCACTTAAAAAGTATCTTAAAGGGCCGTCGATTCACCACAGACCAAGGCATGAAGGAAGCGGTGCATACATAGCTTGCTGCTCAGCAGAAAAACTTTTTTTCTGAGGGCATAAGAAAGCTTATGCAATGATGGACCAAGTAGATTGAGAAGTAAGGGGACTACGTTGAAAAATGAGGTAATTGTAAGTTTGTGTTATTGTCATAATACACTTAAAAATAATGTGCGGATACTTATTGACTTACTTGGTATTTTCAGAATATATATGTGTGCATGCCGGAGGTCTAGTCGTTTAAATAACCTATGATATAAAGTAATACATTGACACAGAGCTCAATACCAATGTGGAATGTTAAGTGGTAGATCAAATTTGTTTAACGTCTATCAACGTATTACAAAGAAAAGAAAAAAGACAGAATGTCTAGGGACTAGCTACATTCTTAATAAGAGATAAATGATTTGCATTTCTGTAAATGTAGAGTAAATGACTCCACCGCAGATGTTCCTATGAAATGCTCATTCAACTAGCATAAAATCACAAATCACGAGAAATATGCCACAATACCATGTCACTTGTTGAAAACCCACCCTACATGTAGTACACAAATTGTGTAATTTACAGAAATGTAGATTTTTTGGTGGTAGTTTTTGACTATTTACGGTGGCGCCGTGGCCGAGTGGTTAGACCGCTCGTTTCTCACCAAGGCGGCTCGGGTTTCATCCCAGAAAACCGCATATGGGAGGACGAGTTTTCTTCGGGTTCTCCGGTTTCCCCCAACGCTCATTCCACCAATTGCTCCATCATAACTTTTCCTTTCATTTATTTCACCGTCATTTCATATCATCTCCTTCGCTCTCATGATCACCCATCCTGGCTGTTCTCTTTGATCCATAGTTTATGCTCCCTGATAGACGTCTGACCCCGGGCAACGCTTCTAAGTCCTGGGGGTGTAAGCCGTAACAACGGAGAAGGTAAACAGAGTATGAAGTTTTTTACTATCTCTTATGGTTTACCAGTTATACAAAATTAAACGGAATCCTCACCCGCTTCTAAGTCCTGGGGGTGTAAGTCGTAACAACTGAGAAGGTAAACAGAGTATGAAGATTTTTACTATCTCTTATGGTTTACTAGTTATACAAAATTAAACGGAATTCTCACCCGCTTCTAAGTCCTGGGGGTGTAAGCCGTAACAACTGAGAAGGTAAACAGAGTATGAAGGTTTTTACTATCTCTTATGGTTTACCAGTTATACAAAATTAAACGGAATTCTCACCCGCTTCTAAGTCCTGGGGGTGTAAGCCGTAACAACGGAGAAGGTAAACAGAGTATGAAGTTTTTTACTATCTCTTATGGTTTACCAGTTATACAAAATTAAACGGAATTCTCACCCGCTTCTAAGTCCTGGGGGTGTAAGCCGTAACAACGGAGAAGGTAAACAGAGTATGAAGTATTTTACTATCTCTTATGGTTTACCAGTTATACAAAATTAAACGGAATTCTCACCCGCTTCTAAATCCTGGAGGTGTAAGCCGTAACAACGGAGAAGGTAAACAGAGTATGAAGTTTTTTACTGTCTCTTATGGTTTATCAGTTATACAAAATTAAACGGAATTCTCACCCGCTTCTAAGTCCTGGGGGTGTAAGCCGTAACAACAGAGAAGGTAAACAGAGTATGGAGTTTTTTACTATCTCTTATGATTTACCAGTTATACAAAATTAAACGGAATTCTCACCCGCTTCTAAATACTGGAGGTGTAAGCCGTAACAACGGAGAAGGTAAACAGAGTATGAAGTTTTTTACTGTCTCTTATGGTTTACCAGTGATGAGACTGTTACTCATCTACTATGTGATTGCCCTGCTCTTGCGATCAAAGAGCAAGTACTTTTGGCAGTCACTTTCCAAAGATAGATGAACTATCGAAAGCCTCAGTTAGTAGTCTGGTTAAGTTCATATTGAGCAACAGACTACTTAACTGATGAAAGGGGGGATGCGCAATAGATCTTAAGGTCGCAGTGCTTGGGCATAAAACCCACCCCTTCTCAAACTAAAACTAAAACTAGATGGTTTCCCAGTTATACAAAATTAAACGGAATTCTCACCCACTTAAAGTCCTGGGGGTGTAAGCCGTAACAACGGAGAAGGTAAACAGGGTATGAAGTTATTTACTATCTCTTATGGTTTACCAGTTATACAAAATTAAACGGAATTCTCTCCGAATCAAGAGAACTTCAGAGGCTTTTCCCAGAAAATTCGAGATATACATTTTCTTTGTCATGTAAAAATCTTGACTAGTATAGGTACCTATAGGCAAATATTATTCAACGGACGGGGACACATCGCGCACTGCGACCTACAGAGCTCTATTGTAGCTACCACCCCCAGGAGGAAGCGACGAGGTGAAGCAACCATAGGAGGCTATGTCATCCTCCGTGGTGTAGTGGTTACCATGCTAGCCTCTGGTTCCAGAGGTAGCGGGTTCAAAAACCAGCGGAGGGCGATGGGTTTTTTTCGGGTGTAAAAATCCTTAGCATGGCTTCCTTCGGAAGGGAAGTAAAGTCGGTGGTGTCGTAGATTTACAGCACGTAAAAGAACCTAAAGCCTGATAAAGAGGCCTCTGAGCAAAATTAATGGTCTTTCATGCCGGATATAGAAAGGGACGCCAAAGACCACAGCAGTTGAAGAGCGTCCATAAATGAAACTCAATTTAATTTTAAAGGAGGCTATAGGTCATATGAAGACGCAAGGAAGTCCCTAACATTTCCAAGCTCGCAGATCCGTCCCACTGCTGGAGCCGCCGAGAGAGGACGACTAACCAACCATCCATCAATCAAGCAGTCCTCTAGTGTTCCACGGGAATGCTCCTTCCATTGAGCGTGCATCAGTGGCCGCCATACACCACGAAACCTAGAAGCACACCTGATAAATGAGAAGGAAACTTAATGAAAGGAAATCGTGGTAGAGAAGAATCGTCCCAGGATTCGCCTGCCGACCCCTGAGAAACCATGAAAAACTCATGATCAGAATGGGCGGTCGCTGGGGATCAAACCCGGGACCTTCCAATGCGAGTCGCACACGTTACCACGGCGCCACCTCGCTCGGTAAATATCTTGAATATATTACATTTCAATCAAAATCGTTAAGAGCAATTTTTGAGAAAACAAAAAACAACGTAAAATGTACCATGTAAAGGGTAGTTTGGGGTGGAGGAATATTCTTGAAAAATTTGTGCACCGTCCTTGAAAGATATTGAAACAAAATATTGAGTTTGGTATTTATTTAATATTTCGTTTTTGAGTTATGCTGTTCACACACACAAACACACACACACAGACACACACACACACACACACACCACCGAGCGGGATGGCTCAGGCGTCAACGTCTGTGACCCGCAATTCCCGGTGACCACCCACTCTGACCGTAGGGTTTTTCGTGGTTTTCCCTGGTCGTCTAGGCGAATGCAGGGATGGCGTATTCTATCACGATTTCTCATTTCATCTCTCCCTTTCATAACTCTGGAGTGTTTTCAGACAGTGGCGCCTGCGGTGTCTGACAAATGGCGCGTAGTTGCTTGTGCATTGGAAAGATTTCTCACCGTGAGTGCCAGGGTGCGTTGTCCCGCCCGTTAGGGTCGCTTCTTCGCCCTCTCTCGGGATTTCTCTGTGGACCGATCTGCCTGCGGACCTGAGACCTATGGTCCTTCATCTCACCCCTGCCTCCTGGCGGGTGTAGCTGGTCGCAGTTGCGAGGTGTCCCCCTCCGATATCCTACATCATACAGGTACGTGGTAGAGAAAGTAAAAATGTAACAAGATCGGAAGTAGTAGTTTATTACTTAAGGATGCCCATTTCCAGAGAAATATATCTATGTCATTCACCCCTGAATTTAGCCGCTTTTGCTACTTCGGTTTTGCGCAATAGAATCGAGATAAACTTTACGTTTTATGAGCTGGTGGTTTGTTTTACATAAAAATATTATCGCTACCTTTGCTGAAGCAATAAAAGTACACTTCCAGAAATGTAAAGTATTATTTGCTCCTAAGCTGACTGTGCAGAATGAGCACAGCGAGAAAAAAATGTTCTACAGGTCATGTATGTATATCTAACTAATAATTCATTTAAAGAAACATTGCAACTTTCTCATCATTGACATTAAGCTCCTTAAAACTCTTTGCGCCAGAGATGAGAGGTTAAGTAGGTTTGTGTGAGACAACAAAACATTTGCATTAAGGCCAGCTAACTTACTAGTATGCTCTTGCACGGTGAAAGTGCCAAGACTGTTATTTGCTGTCCCTGATCGTAAAAGCGCGATAAACGGAGGCAGGTTAATAGTAGTAGTTAAGGGTGGTTCGGAATAACCGCGACGACAAAGTTAACATACATCTATTGTAATGTGAGTGCTTGCACCGGGAACGGGAAAGAAGACATAAAAAGTGCTTTGTTAACGACACTGTCAATTGTCAGCGACACCGGTGTGCCGGAATTTCTTTTAGTTGCAGTAAATATACTAATATTGGGCTGTCGCTTTTAAGCATACTTAAAAACCATTGGTCTGGGCCAGGTTTGAACCTGCAACTTTGGGGTCAGAAGGCCAGCGCCTAACCGAATGAGTCACTCAGACCAATCGCCCCCTCAAAAAAAGAGGACTTGGTCAAGTTTTAATTAGCCGCTTCTGTGGTGTGAGGGTGGCGTGTCTCCCTTACATTCATGGGATCCCGTGTTCGAAACTCGGTTAGGATGAGTTACCCGGATAAGTTTTTTTTTCCCCCCAGAGTTTTACCTTATCTTGAAAATACGAATGTCGAGTAACATTAAGCTCTATGGATCACGGATTTGAGCATCATTTCATTCACGTCCGATATAACCTGAACTGGTTAAAGGAGGTAATAATAATAATAATAATAATAATAATAATAATAATAATAATAATAATAAAAAGGTTTAAACTTTCTCGTTCTCGCTCGCAGGCACGGCACATTAGATCCATATTGTGCATATTAGACTCTTCCCTGTAGAAATTTCAAGACGGCCGTGACATGAGACTGCCACTACAGCTCTCTAGTTGCAAGATGGGGAAATGAAATAGAAAGAAATTCTAGTAAATGTGCGTCCTGACCACATATTCTGACTCCCTCAATTTCATTGAGAATTAGTTCTTCTAGCGAAAGCGTTATCTGTAGTTTGTTTATATGCCACGCAAAACTGACATAAACAATAACAAAAATTACACAGAACAGCAAAAACAAAGAACTTTAATGTACGCCATTAATAAAGAAACGAAACTTGGTACGACTAGAGGAATCGGAAATAATAGTGAATCTACATTTAGAAAAATGTTTATTCTATCGAATTTTGAAATTGGCTAATCTGCGTTGGCTGGATTGAGGTAGGTGAAGAAATATAATTGGGCAGGTAAAAACAGATGCCATCCCAGTGCGCCAAATCGATTTTCCACCTTGCTGTCGATATGGTCATCGATATGCATTCTAGTTATCGTTTTTTCTGGGATATTGTGAACGAAAATGTTTTATGTTATTTTGCTTTCCGTTCCCGTTTCCGTTCTCTGGATGTTGTGAGCCACCCTTTATGATGCAAAGTCGGTGGTTGCGGTGTTTGGTCTCTTAGCAGATTTAAGAGGGTTTTTAAATTGTATGATATAGTTTGCCCGTTTGGTTACAGCGCTTCCATAAGATTATCGGATAAAACGTAAGCTTTTTACCGAACCGTAATAGCGTCAGTATGCAATGCTTAATAGACCACGTCTTCCAAACTTTTCTAATCAATGCACATTCAAATATTGTTAATCTCCAAATAAATTATATTCTTGAAAAAAGAATGTGTCTTTATTGTTTTCTGATTTTGACTTATTTTAAGATTAACTATTTTCTCATTTCCACTGTTGGTAGCATTGATTAGTATGCCATAACACGGTCGATTGTGCATTAATTTAGTAGTTATGCCATTGTCTGACAGCGACACAACGGTGATTTGATTTTAAACAGCACAGGTAAGAAAGTAAGTATTATTTATATAGGTTGTCACATTTTATTCAATAGTTTAAGGGGACAAGGTACTCTGAAATGGTCAAAAGTCACATTTTTTGTTTTAGACACTAATAAAATCTATTACTTCCAGTTTCAGAAAATATATACTTTTGGGGGATTAAGAGGTTTTTAAGACATTTAAATACCACTTAAATGCTAGTCTGCATTCCTTTAAAGCTGTCGTGCAACGCCCCTTTTTAGAAAATTTTTGTATCTTTCAACAACAAACGACTATATCATGCCCAGCGAGCAGTTCAGCAATCAACAAAAGAGGCCAGGACCAAGAGAAGGCAATCAGAAAAGCTGAAGCAAACCAGGAATGAAGGCGCAGATGATTATGATTCTGGAATGTACTGAAGTGTGGCAGAATTTTAATGTTCAAACTTTAAATTCACATTTCTAAAAACAACATTTTTGGATACTTATGCACCTTTTCCTCAGAAAGTATAAGAGGTAGAGAGCTGAAATTTTCAGTACATGTAAACAACACACAGTTCAGCTTTCTGAACCACCATCATAATTTTATAATGTATATTAGTAATATCAAGAAAGCAAAAACATTGCAAATTTTCCACATTTTTAGTTTTTTGACTTTGCAAATAATTTTTTTTCAATTTCTAGTGAAGTGATATACATAGCTAAATAATTGGGGTTCAAAAGATAGCTTATTATACAAAGAACAAGCATGCAAAAGTGTGATTCAGTATTGCAAGTAGTATCAGAGAAAAAGGTACATGAATTCACATGTTTTAAGAGTACATTTTATTATTTTTCTGCTGAATGAAATAATTTTTACGGACTCAACTACATAAGCTGTGAATGCAAACAACTACTTGAAATAATTGTCATGATTTACAGAATGAATCATAAACATTTCAGGATAAACCATTGAGAACTTTAAGAGCAGTGGTAATTTAACACAATTAAGGTGTAATTTCCATGTGTTTAGACTACCTTGTCCCCTTAAAAAGATCCCATTGGAAGTTACGAGTTTCATCAGATAAATTCGCTGGTGCTCCATACATGCGGATCTATTGATAGACTCGTAATGGCTCGTGGAATTATCTACGATAAAATCACAGCTTGCGAGAAACTCCTTTTAATGGTAGTAGTTAAGTGGTATGTTATTTACTTCGTGCTCAAACTGTTCTAGAGTTGGTAAAAGTGCAATTATGCAAAACGTTTGTGGCTTTAACTAGTTGAATACGAAAGTGGTTTAGAAACCGTCTGGAAAACGCATGTAACTAATGTTTGAGGGGCATTAGTTGTTTTCTTCTCTATTGACCTCTTTCTTCCTTTCTTTATAGATCTCTTCTTTCTGTTGTTATGTCTTACTTTATTTTTAAAAGCAGTTTATGTTCATCTAAATTACTGAATTGTTTACTGTGAATTCCAAATGGCTCTAAGAAAGAACACGAAATGACAGAGAAATTATGCTCCAGCTGTTGGTCTCAGCTGCATATGTTTGTCTATTTAATGATGGCTTCACATTGAAAATTGGCATTTTCACAGCCTGAAGAAAAATGTTAATAATTGAGGTACAACATTTCAATTCATTACACATCGTAACAGCTAAAGGATATCACATTAATAACCACACTTTTATTTAGTTGCTATTTTAATTTTTTTTCTCTTTCCCTCTCTCTCTCCCTCTCTCTCTCTTCCTTCTTTTTAAACAGATTTGCGATTCGTAATAAGGTGTAAGATGCCAATCTCAATATTTGCTTAAGAACGTGCTATTAACTTGAATTCACACAACTCCTTGAAGAGAGCTGGGTTTAGAAGAATGTTGAAAAAAAAATATATTTCTCTTTACTACTTACATGGATTCTCCAAATCTTTCTGGGTATTACCATAAGGTAGGTACACGATTTTGTAAATTCAAACACCCCAAAATGAGTACAAATAGCAGTAGCTTTCAGAGTGAGTAAATGAGATACATATCTCATGTATTATATACAAGCGTAAAAAATCTGATGTGTTGCACTCATATGACTTTCTCTACACTTGTACAAACTATTTTTACAAACACTTATTCTCCATCTACTTCATGTTAATCGAGATAAACACTTCCAGAAACTATCTTATTGCCAGTTTTCTTGTACGTGCAAGGGAAATATGATAGGCTTTAAGCGATAGTCAAATCTTTTAAGAGCTGGTAGCTATGTGGGGTATTCCATTCTCTTTGCATGTTCAGGAGATTATATATATATATATATATATATATATATATATACATAAACGAATAAGGAATTCTCATTTGAGAGAAAGAATTGCAAAATTCAAAAAAATAACAAGGAATATCTGGAAGTGGTTCACTCCACAAAAAAGTGTATATGACATAAATTATGTGTTTTGACGAGTTCTACATTTTTTGTGTAGTAAAGTTTTATCTGTCTCGTACGGTTTACCAGTAATGCAAAAGTCATTCAGAATGAAGAGGACTTTTGGGGATATTCCTATAAAATGTATGATATACATGTCATTTGCTATAAAAATATCTTAAACATATGATATTTTTATCAAAATCATTAAAGCAATTTTTGAAAAAATCAAAATTTTCGAAAAACGTTCCATGTAAAGGGTATTCTGGGGTGGGGAGATTTTCTTGAAAATCTTTGTGTCGCATCCTTGGAAGATACTAAACTCAAATACCAAGTTTGGTATTTATCCAACTTTTCGTTTTTGAGTTATGCTGTTCACAAACAGGCAGACAGACTTATAGACACATAGCACGGACATGCTTCCAAAAATGCTTTGTTTCGATTCAGGGCGCCTCAAAATATGTATTTCCAATGAAATTTTGGTATTAATTTTTGGATGGAGTGCAATACTTCCCCTACTTACTATACGTAGTGGAGAAAGTAACATTGTCTGTGAATTCAAAATATAAAGAGCTTTGAAACAAATGGAGAATGTATATATAATTTTGTATAATTTAATAAATTTAGTCCCATAGAACCTTAATTGATGTTTTCCCTCCATATTTTAAATAATGTAATATTTGCTTACAATTGAACAATTTTAAAAAGGTAATCAATTAATTCTGTAACATTATATGATCTCGGGATACAAAATTACTGGAAACAAAATTAATACAGAAAGTTATGTCTCAAGTGACGAGACAAGAGGTTGCTATCCATTTTATATCATGGTTTGAAAACACTCTGTATCAACATATGCTGAAATAAATATAGGCGTATTTAATCCGTTACGGTATGCTTTGAACGTTCCATCAGCTTTCATAACTATCCATAAAGGAAAGTGTGTAAATGTATTCGTGTTTAAACAATTTGTGGTTGTAAACTATATAATTCATATTCATACTCTACGATCTGCGACCGATGAAATCGGTGATCAAAAAGCCATCATAAACTGTAAATGAAGGGTAAATTTATAATGAAGACATAAGTAAATTTTAAATAGATATCTATGTCCTGTTATATGAAACAATAAAACGTAAGAAAGGCGTTTCATGTGGTTTCTACTAAAAACGAAATTAAACAGAGAAGATAGTGTTGCAAACTAGAAACAGCTTTAAGTATTGTGAGAAGCCTTGAGCTGAAATAAAAACAGAGAGAGAGAGAGAGAGAGAGAGAGAGAGAGAGAGAGAGAAAGAGAGAGAGGGAGTTTCTAATGACTCTCACAACAGGACCAGATTAAGTATACTTGTTAGTCAGCATGAATGGAAATAAAAAATCTGATGCGCTACATTCACATGACTTTCTCTACCTCTGTCGCTTATTAGTGGTATATAAATTATTCATACTACGGCCTATTTTTCTATCTACTTCATCTTAATCCAAATAAACCTTTTGAGAAATAGCCATAATTTCGCTATAGTTACAAAGGGAACAGCGACAGTCAAATGTTTAAATACTGGACGCTATGTGCTGATCTTAAACTTCCACATTGTTTCCAGAGAAACAATGAATGCTGAAAAGACTTTAAAGAATGACCAAGTAAGGAAGAATTCGAACAATTAATAACGGATAGTTCGGAAATGACTGGTGCCACAGAAACATATTTGAAATGCATAAATTGTGTGTTTTAAGGACATCTACTCTCTTATGTCTATCGCTTAACGTTTACTGGTTATACAAGATTATACAAAATTCCTTCTGAATGAAGAGGACTTTACAGGCTATTCCCAGAAAATTCAAGATATATATTTTATTTGTCATGTAAATATCATATTTGGATTTTAATCATTCTAAAAATGTTTTTTAGAAAATAAAATTTCGAAATGTCTTCCATGTAAAAGGTAATTTAGGGTAGCGGGATTTTCTTAAAAAGTTTCGTATCGCTAGGAGGTACTGAACTTAAATGCCAAGTGTGATGTTTATCCGACTTTTTTTTTTGAGTTGTGCTGTTCGCAAACACACACATGGAACTTTTTCTAAAAATGCTTTGTTTTGGATTCAGGACCTCAAAACATGTATTTTCGGTGAAATCTCGGTGTCGAAGTTTTTGATATAATGCAATACCTTCTCTATCACTATGTACGTGGCAGAGAAAGCAAAAGTGTGCTATATTTTATTCCCAATCGACCGAGACGACTCCGCGGTAACGTGGAAAGCTCGCATTCGAGAGGTAACGGTTCCGTCCCATTGGTCCAGCCACTCTGACCTTGGGATTTTTCGCGGTTATCCTGGTTGGTAGGCGAATGCTACGGTGGGTTATATAATGCCACAAATTCTCCTATCTCCCATTTCCTGATATTTGAAGGTCAAAGGATTAGGCGAGTGGATGGCGGGCGAAGCGTATGGCGGTGTAGTTTGCTTTGAGGAACTGTCTGCTGTAGCTTTCGGTGTGTGACGAGCCCTAAAAGAGATCTCTCCGAGGTGGTAAGAGAGAGAACTTTTGGGGTCTGGCCGACATCAGAAGTAATATCTGGAGACGTTAGGGACCCCGTTGGCTGTCCCAGATCTGGTCCCTTGTGTGTCCTTCGCTTTATTTCTTCCTCTTTTGTGTTTACAGAAGTACAATAGGCCGAAATCCTCCTCGCTTCCTGATAATCATACTCTGTTCCCTATAACTATGTGCACACGATCATTCAGATGTATGGGGACCACGAATCCGTTGTATCTGCAGAATAACTAATATTTGTGTTCGCAAAATTGCATATTATTATTATTATTATTATTATTATTATTATTATTATTATTATTATTACTGCTTTGTAGTTACCTGGAGTAGGTGTAGAAGTTAATGAACAACAGGACCAAGCTACAAAAACACAGAGACATGAGCTGCGAGCTAATTAGATCTTATCATAAAGAAGAAAAAGCAGTTAGAGAAACGTTGTCTATTCTTGTTTAATGTGATATTACTTTCATTATCAACGGCTGCAAGTTTCACGCTGTCGCTATTGGGAAGAAAGTGAAAGCAAGGCCAAGAAAGAAAACAGAAACGCTCACATATCAACGGATAATAAAGCTGAACAGGTTTTCATATGTCAATTAAAGCAAACCTGTAAGACCATAGAACTCAAACTCTCCTCGAACCCAGGAGCAAGTTTTTAGAAACATGATCTGGTTAAGTTTTTTCACCCCACGTAGAGGTCGTAATGAGAAAACGGTATGATGGTTGCTTTCTGAACAGTAAAGAGATTATTTGCTAAGGAATACCAGGAAAACTAGTCAAACAGCAAGTTTTTAATAAATGTACTTTAACTGCTAGGAAACTGTTACCTAGAATTTTACTTTCCGTACTAATTACCTATAGTAAAAAAATATAAAAAATTCGATACCCAGATTTCGCCGAAAATGCACGGTTTTGGACTTCCTGAATTTAAAAAAAGCAGCTCTTTTAGAAAAAAAAGGCTCTGTGTGTGTCTGCTAAAGAAGCGATACGAAGATTTTCAAGAAAATTCGCCCACTTCAATTGAAAACATGGAAAGGTTTCACTATTTTTGATTTCTTAAAAATTACCGAAACGATTTTTATCAAAATACCAAATATGTGCATCGCAAATAAAAAGTATGTCTTGAATTTTCTGGGAATAGCTTCATGACTTACATTAAGAGAAGATGTAGAAAGAATGTAGATCCGTTTAAACCACAAAATTGATTTCAAATAACTTTTCTGTGGCATCAGTCGTTTCCGAGATATCTGTTGTTATTGGTTTGAATTTTTCAATGCTCTTGTCATTTTTAAGTGCTGTTGCTATTCAGTTTTTTCTCGCGATGTCACGCAAAGAGTATGACATTTCGAGGCATTAGCTTTTAAACACATGTCTATCGATTCGGTTTCTTCTACACTGCTTGTATTTATAATGAAATGTGAAATGACATGATTTCTGCAAAGGTTCATTCCGATTAACATGAAGTAGATAGAAAAATGAGTTTTGGTAAGAATAGTTTGTAGAAGCTACATAAAAAAAGTCTGATGTGTTGCACTCACGTGACTTTCTCTACTTTTGTACAAATCATTTTTACAAACGCGTATTCTCCATCTACTTCATGTTAATCGATATGAACATTTGCAGAAACTTATTGCTAATTTTCTTGTAGGTGAGAGGGGAATATGATAGGCTTTAAGGATAGTCAAATCTTTTAATGAGCTGGTTGCTATGTGGAGCATTTCATTCTCTTTGCATGTCCAGGACATAAAAAAACCAATAACGAATTCCTATTTGAGAAAAAGTATATTGGAAAATTCAAACAAATAACAAGGAATATCTCAGAAATGGTTCGCTCGACAAAAAAAGTGTATATGACATAAATTGTGTGTTTTAATGAGATCTACATTTTTTGTGTAGTAAACGTTTGTGTGTCTCTTACTGTTTACAAGTTATGCGAAAGTCATTCAGAGGGGGACTTTTGGGGACATTCCCAGAAAATTCAAGATATACATTTCATTTTCCATAAAAATATCTTCAACATGTGATATTTTAATCAAAATTGTTAGAGTTATTTTTGAGAAAATAAAAAATTTCGAAAAATATTCCATGTAAAAGGTAGTCTAAGATGGGGAATTTTCTTGAAAATCTTCGTGTGCCATCTTTGAAAGATACTGAATCTAAACACCAAGATTGGTATTTATCCGACTTTTCGTTTTTGTTATGCTGTTCACAGACTGACAGACACACAAGGGCATGTTTCTAAAAATGCTTTATTTGATTTCAGGCCACCCCAAAACATGTATTTCCGGTGAATTCTCTGTATCGAGTTTTTCGGTGGAATGCAATACGTGTCCTAATTACTATACGTAGTAGAGAAAGTAATAAATGATAATGGGTACAAAAATGCGGATGCAACACATCAGATTTTTGTGTTCTGTGGTCCAATATTACACACAGAAATGGTTTTCAAATGAGTTTATGTTTAAAAATATCTATAGTATAGAAAAGATTCATTTGCTAATAATTACATTTTTAGATGTTCAGAAACTTACAAGATCATAAGATTTTCACCAGATTTAATGAAAAAATTCATAGATATTTACTTATATATTTCCCGGGTACCTACGTAGCAGAATATGAGCTGCATTTAAAACTGGGCTAAACAATCGATTTAATATAAAGGTTAGGTCACGTTTAGAGTTCACAATGAACATATAACAACTTAAGGATAATATGGTTTCACCGCACATATGTAAATTTCTAATTGTTTGTTGAATTTTCCTATTAAATTCATGTTAGTGATTTAATCCTAGAAAATACTTGTTGAATTTATTCCTAAATTTTTACATGATTCAATTTTAACAGTCTTAAGCAGGGAAGACATTCTCATTTATCAATGAAGCGGGTTTGGAGGAAATGATCATTTCCTCTGGAGACTAAATCCAATCTGTAACGATTGTATTGATAGTGTTGGTGGTAATGTGACTTTAATTTTTGAGAGAGAATGTTTGTATTGCCCATTAAAAATATTGTGGCAACAATGAATAGGATTGCGCTAGCTGAAGGTGACATAGGTCATATTTATGGCGATTTTGAGAAATAATGTTATAAATGCAAAATGTTTTAGGAGGCTAACTGTATAAGCTATCCTTATTACCTACTGACCTCAGATAAATTAAAAACTCGTAGACACATTTTCTTCAAAGTCCTTTATATAAAAAATTATTAATATCCTATATGCATCGATTTCCCTAAAAGTCGTGAAATTTTACAAACTATACCTAATTATCTACGGATTTCAGCCAAATTTCCAATTCTGGATAACATTTCCTCGCATTTGTGTATCTACTACTTTAATTCCGTAACACAGTGACCGACACGGGTGGCCGAGGTCATTAAGGCATGGAATCGTGAGCGGGAGGTCAGTAGTTCAAGTCCTCTAGGACGTCCTCCCTGACTGAGACTTTCTCCAAGTTTTTCTCAGTGCTCACAACAGGAAAATCCCTGGAAGTTACCCGAAGCTAAGGCCTGGAACGTTTCCTTCTCAAATTTCCTTACCTCATTAGCATGCATTATATTTCCACCACCTGTGGTGCCGTATGCTATAAGAACCGACGTGAAACGCTGTTAAAAAAATACATGCTATGATTCGTGAGCTGTAACAGGTCAGACAGAAACAGCGATTAACATGTTCTTATTTTAGATCACTCCAGCTATAGACTCCGTTAATCTGACGTCAGAGCTAGCCGTTGCCATAGAGATCGCCATCTTGCTTTCCAAACAAAAATGATTCCTACAGCGAGATTTTGGAAGTCTTTCATATAACTAATAATATTTAGTGTAATTGCGCTGTAATGTATTAATTTCAATTACTTTGGGCAGAGGCAAGGTGTTTCGAATAGCTGAAGCAGGGCCAAGAACGTTTCTCTCGCATTGGTGGTGTTTTCTTCCTGACTGCAAACACTATATTACTCATTTTCATTTGTAGGACAAAATATATAAAAGTATTCCTTAATTATGCTTACATGGACATTGTAAGATTTATTTTTCATGCTGGCTTGAACCTGGCCTCGCAAATAGGAAATTTCCCAATCATATGTCACGGCTAAGACGTGAATAGACTCAACAGCTTCTTCACCTTTCTTTACCAGTCCCAATTTGTCTTCAAAATATGCTATTATTTCATTCAGTTTTACAACCATGTTATAGCGTAATGTTCACTTAAGGCGGCTATATTTACCACTATAATTATTTAATAACTATTAACACTAATAATAACCTCTACACGTAACATTCTCCAAGCAGTAGACAAATATACAGCACAAACTGTATAGCAACCAGTTGTTTGGAAAGAAAGATAGCCCCCCTAGCAACGGCTGACGTCATCACTAATGGAGTCTGTTGAATGCAAAGATGCATTAATTTGGTAATAGGCACACCCTCCTCTTCCAAAAGGCACCTTCTCAGGTTGTAGACTGACTCTCTTGGTTATCGCGACTCAGTTTAAGCTATATGAGCGGTATACATTGCTGCTGAAGAAAATGGCAAAGTAATGCTTGGGCATTCTTTTTATCGCTTCTTGATACAGGATATTCCACCATGAAAGAAGGCAACTGTATCACTCTTTTATTTAAATTACGCGTTTCAAAGATAAAACGTGCTTATGAGGGCAAGATAACCAAATCTCAACTAGTCCGGGAATGTATGAAGGTCCTAATGGCATTGAACTTGCACAATTCAGTGGAGTTGATGTGGGTGCCGTGGCACACAGGAATCCATGGCAAATGATTTCGCGAAGAAAGGAGTAGAGAATTCTTTTGTAGGTCCTGAACCTAGACTCGGGCTATCCTATGGATTAGTCTGGGGTGTAATCCGGGAATGGATCAGGAAAAAACACAAAGAGTACTGAAAGTCTTTATCAGGACACAAGCACTCCAGGGCTCTTGCCAAAGAGGTAATAAAATCCAGGACATAACCACTGCTTAAAATGAAAATGAAACTCCACTAAAATGGACAGTTGGTCATTAACGGGACACTGTCAGTTGCATGGGCATCTCTATAAAATCGACAAAGCAGTCGATCAAGTATGTGGAAGATGCAGGAGAGCAAATGAAACAATATCTCATTTGCTGTGTGGCTGTGAAGCTCTCACAGTTCAGGAAATCATGCAATTGCAAGAATTTCAAGAAGTGCCTATTAAGAAACTTACAGACTTTGCGAAGCAGGCAAAGATCTTAGGAGTTTAAATGAAGGTAAGCACAATAGATCAAGCTAGCCGCAGTGTGCAGAGCATTTATTGTCCACCCTTTCTTTAAAAATAAAAAAGTGAAGTGATTGTATAAAAAATTCTATATCAAGGTTTCATCAGAAACAGTTTTTGAGGCTTTCTGAATATAAAAAAAGAGGGAAGAAAGATTGTTCTTAAAAATAGATTTGTGTGTGGTAAGTATTTTCCACCTCTGGTGTACTGAGAATTATTAAACATTACAGATAGTCTTCCGAAAATTGTTACGCCTACATCTCGTGAAAGCAAACTTTAAAGGGTCCACCTTGGATTTAAGGTTTCTGAAACATTCTTAAAGATATACTTTCCATTTTCTTCTAGCTAGAACACACGAAGGAGTGTTTGTCAGTGTTCAAAATATCCTATTCCAAAACCTTTGTTTTTACAAGGAAAATATAAAACCACTCATGCCGAAACCTGCCTTGAAATTTTGGTGACAGAAGCGATTTGTCATAAAAAGACCACATGCAAAATTATAGCTGCCAGTTTTAACTGTAAGGCTTAGAAAATATAGAGCAATACACCAGCCATTTGTACTATAGGAAAGAAACACCCTAGTGAGCGAGAGATGGGTGTAATTCATACAAACAGCTAGTCTACACCGCAACTAGGGATGCCCATCTATCGTTGCAGGATTCTGGCTTCACTGTCTATACCTTGCAGTTGAAACTGGCACCTGACTTTTTTTATGGACTTCTTATCCCACATGACTAATATCACAGGATATTCAACGTAGGTTTCGGCATGAAGGGTTTGATATTTCCCTTGTTAGATGAAATTGAGCCTTCTTTTATTAGAAAGTTAACCTTGGAATCTGAGTTATCCAGTTTGTGAGAAGGTCGCCGTTTTATATCAGTCCTTTTTTTCTTTGTGCGCGCGCACACACACACGCACACAGAGCAGTAATGTTTAACCCCGTCCTTACTGCATACGGCACCACAGGTGGTGGACGCTGATGATATGTACATGAAATAAAATGATAACTAGTAAAGGGAATAATAGAATGAAACGTTCCAGGCGTAAGTTTACGGACCTCCCTCGCATTTCAGTTATGAAGACCGAGGAAAACCTAGGAAAACCTCAGTAATGGAGAATGGTCCTGGCACACACAGTCTCGAATCCACAATTCAACATACCGCAAAACGTCCGAGAACTTTAGTAGTGCTATTCTACAGGGTGAGCCAAAAGACTCCGAACCGCCTGCACGGTGTTTTTCCCGTCCGCGTTCTCAGCGCTCGATGCCGTCTGCTGCTATCATAGAAAGGCGCGGATGAAACCATGTAGCATTTTTAAAACTACTCTTAAAGGCTTTACCTAACAACTTTATGAAAGGAAATGCTGAAACTATCCATACATTTCTGGCACCTCTTTAGAAAACCATCCATCATGGAATTTTTGGGGGGAATTTTCCAAACGATGACCGATATCGTCTAATGCTTCTTCGGTAAGAACCGAACGCCGTTTTTTAGATTTCTTAGCCTGAACACTTCCCGTGGCCTGAAATTTACTGTAAAGGTCTTGGAGTTTTGTACGGCCTGGAACTTTTACACCTGGAAATCTTTCTGCAAATCGTACTTTCACTTGGCAAGCTGACCGAGTTAACACATACATAAATAAATACATGCTGTGCAGTAGAAATCATATACTGAGCCATAATATACTTTGTGACTAAGTACAAGACAAAATAATAAATAACTGAACTACATCACATCACCGTCAACTCAAAACTGCACTTCACACTGCACAGCAAAACCACAACAGCGTCACTTTGTTTATAGCTGCAGTGCGTTATTATGTTTTTATCATATTTCCTCACGCCCAGTGCAAAAACACCTCGCAGCCGGAAATCTTGTTCATAAAACACCCCCCCCCGGCGTAACTTACAAGGCAAACTCACACCCCCTCTAAGAATTAAAACAAAATATCCGTCAGGAAATTTCTCAGCGTTAACTACGGGGAGTGATGGATAGTTTCCTAAAGAGGTGCCATATTGGACAACGACGGTAACCAGTTCCAGCATCTCCTTTCGTAAAGTTGGTAAGTAAAGCCTTTAAAAGTAGTTTTAAAAATGTTGTATGGTTTCATCCGCGCCTTTCTATGATAGTGGCAGACGGCAACGAGCGCCGAGGACGCGGACAGGAAAAACATCGCGCAGGCGTGTACACTGGATGTGTACTACCAATGGCCTGTGAAATTCCAATATCTTTGTCTTGTCCCAAGCACCATTAACAACCTTCTTCCATGCAAATGTCAACTTTGGAAAGAATTAGGGTTACAGCGTCGTTCTGGGCTGCTATTCAATTAGTTGTATTACATTAAAGCAAAATATATTCAACTCTTAACAGAGTAATTTTTAAGAGGAGACTATATGGCGCCTATTGCCAAAAATTACAATTTTTGTTTGTTTTTGTACAGTCTTATCAATTCAAATTTTCTTTTGTGTTTTATTATATTTTATCATTGTAGCACAATGCTTATTTTTTTAATACATATATATTTTTTAAAATGATGCTGCATCTGCTATTTTGTAGTGTGAATTCTGCACTGCTTCACAGAAACAAATCATAACTCCTGAATTGGAGTAGAGAAGTAAACACGAGTCCATCTTTCAGGGGAAGTTTTGCTCTACAAATTGGTAACACTGTTAAGTATGGCAGCCTTTGTATGCCCAAGACATTTTGTTTCTTTCTTTGCAAATATATACGAGTTGGTTTTCTCAATTTTTACTTTGAAAGGTTTTTTCTGTAAATGATATTTTCTGGTACAAATTAAATTCTAAGATGATAAAAAACAACTCTAAGCACTGTTGTGGATGTATTTTGGTATTAACAATATGGTTGTTATATTTAAAAGAATAATTGCTGATAGGTTTTAATCAAAAGGTAGTATAATTAAGAAAATAATGCCACATGCCTTAATAAACAAACTTATGGGGCGAAAGTAGATCACTGAACTAAAAAGGCATGTATCTATATCCTGTAAACATTTCAGTCTGATATCTTAAATAGTTCCTGACTGAGTGGGATGGCTTAGGCGGTAACGTTTGTGGCTCGCATTTAGGAGATCGTGGGTTAGATTCTCGCAGCCGACATTTCTGACTCATGTTTTTCCTCGGGGTTTTCCCGGGTCGCTAGGCGATTGCTGAGAAGAATCATTACCTCGCCCAAATTTCTCTCCCCCTCATTTCATCTTCCTCTTTCACGTTTCAGGTTGATTCCGGGGCTGTGTGTCGGTCGGCTACGAACAGATGGCACAGAGTCTTGCGCGTTGGATGGCGGCAGTTGAGCCTCCGCTGCTGGGTCGAGGTTTCCCTGGTCTCCGCTGGAGCTACTTCGGGAGAGCCGCCGTTGAGCGCTTTGCGGTCGGGTGGTCAAGCCTGTAACTCTTAGGGAACTCTGCCCGACTCTGTCGTCTGCATCGGCCGGTCCTCCAGCCCATACGTCTCCTGCGGTTTCTTCATCTCATCCGTTCCTCGCGGGGAATATGCAGAAAACAATCCTTGCGGGTCGAGGCTAGGTGTGTCTGCTTCGTCTACTAATCCTGATCCCTAATAGTTTCTTAGATAACGGGTCATGAATTTAGCAGATTTAACATTGGTAGACAGCGATTTTAATCTCCCCTTAAATGAGCAGTTCAGTACGTTTATTGGTGTTGCAATTTATTAATTAAATGCATTTTTATTTCCAAAAAGTTAATTTATGGCTGGTAGTAAACGGAGGGTTCCTTGACACTTTTTTGAAGGATATCAACGCGCGCACAGAAAAAAAATTACAAACTAATAAACGCAATCTTCTCTGGCAATACAAGTTGGAAGAGGTTTCTCATCGCTGATCTAGGGTTTTGCATTTATCCTGCAAATGGCGAGGAAATATGTCAACTCCTGTGTTCACATGGCACATGATGCTAATATAAGCTGGATTACTTTCGGATCCCGATTGGGTCAAGCTAAGGCTGAGTATTTAAATTGTATTAATTATTTTATTCATCCTTCACCCCGTTTGGCCTGTTTCAGGGTTGGAAGTGTCGGCGAAGATGTTTCGGTGTATCGTGGCAGGGAAAAAGGATGCTCTCTGCGAACTTTCTCCGTCCTTCGGCTGGATGCTGGGGTATGGACCGTCCCTTGAGGGAACCTTGGATCCTGTGTGGTGCGGGACCCTCGTCTTCCTGTCCGACTGCAAGGGCGTCTATGTCTGGAAACTGTAGGGACCCTGTCATTACTGTGCCGTCACTTTCTCTCCCCCCACAGATTCCTGGATCGGTGCCGAATCCCCTCCGCTTCACAATCTAATATAATCAGGTGGCTATAGCTTCCGGAGATACACTACAAAACGTATAGATACTCATAATTCCCCTAAAGTTTAAACTAAATACGTTTTTAAGCAACCTCTCTTTGTCCCTGCGAAACATGGATCTTTCTGTTATCTAATTGTTGCACGTATAGAAATAAATTTACTAAAACAACATTATAGCTGATGACAGTAAAGGTAAAGGTACGTATCACGGAGGGGCCCCTGGAACCGGGGCAGAGCACCACAAGGAGGCCAGTCGGCCCATTGTGCTTCCAACATGACCATTGGGAGGGAGGGACGAGAAGAGAGACCCAAAGGGCGACCAGATCCAGATGCCGACGGGCGCAATCATGGACGGGGTCCCTAACATTTCCAGATAGAACGCATCCGATGCCGCCTTGGACCGTCCACAAGCCACCAATCTCCAGGATCTCCCGGAGCGGAGCCCCACGCTGAGGAGAGATCTAACTGAGTGGTACCTCAGCGACGTCAGGGAAGAAACCTTTACAGTGCAAGCCACCGCCCAGTCGCAACCTGCTGAACACCGTCGCCTGGTCCTACAACCTTGAAACAGATGACAAGGAAGATAATGGGTACAGTAAATAAGGAGAATCGTGGTAGAGGGATGAACCACCCCAGCATTTGCCTGGCGACCCGGGAAAACCACGAAAAACCCATGCGCCAGAGAGGGCGGTCGCAGGGGATCGATCCCCTGACCTCCCGAATGCCTGAGCCATCCGTCGGTGCTGATAGCAGTACTTCATACCTGAAACAACGAATTATCCGATGCTTTTGATAGTCGTGCGTTACAAGTTAATACGTGTAAACCGAGGGAGATGAATTCCGCCAGTAACGTCTAGATTCTCTTTCGGAAGGTACCGATTTCAAACCCTAAGGTGATTGGCCATCCTGATCAAGGGATTTTCGTGGTTCGCCTTGGTCGGTTGGCAGATGCTGAAATGGATTATTATACACCATGAATGAAGCCAATCCTCATTTCCTCTCCTTTCGGTTCCTTTGTCATTTTACAGAGTTACAAGGTCAGGTACAGTGAATAGTGATGTGCAGCTTATGGCGGTGCGGGAACAGGTTATCTCAGGCGGCTTCTTAGTGGTTTTCCCTGGTCTGTAAGCGAATGCTATGATAGATTATATACTACCGCGGTTTTCCCTGTCCTTTATTTCTTCTAATTACACTACCTTCCATCTTTCAGGATTGCTGGGCTTGGCATGATGGCCGGTAATGTACGGCGCACGCGGTGAATGTGATATAAGCTTCCCTGACACGTAACCCTCTGCCCAAAGCTGTCCGTGAGGAAGGAGATGCATTTCAATCTGGAAACGTTAAGGAATCCACTGCCGTCATCAGATCTGCCCGCCCACCTCATCCCTTCCTCCCGAAGGTTTTTATATAGACCTAGTCTTGACCACTGTACTAAAATCCTCCTTCTCTTTTAACGTTTAATTTCTATGGCGGTGGAGTAGGTACCTTGAGGAAAGAGTTCTACTTTGGCATCTAGCATAGAACCCTTTGCCCGAATTTGTCCGTATGAATGGGAGGAGGCTTTGATGAGAACCTTTACCAAAAACCACCCATTTGAATATGGGTGCACAGAAGAGAGTGACGTCGGGATGGAAGCCTCCCATATTGTGTCTATTGCCAATAGATCTCGCCGGCCTCTTACTCCTTAATCTCACCCTTGCCCCCTGGCAGTCACATATGTGCAGAAGGCTAGTTACTGGTCGCAGTGCTGAAATCCTCGTTTGTCCCCAAACTATGCCTATCCTTATACCATACCTATTTGCACATGTACTATAACTGAGTCTCTTGCATTGTCGGTTAGAAGGCTAAAATCACTATTTAGTAGGTATACGGTAATGAAATATGAAGTATACAAAGAAACTTTAATCTTCACATTACATTAGAAATTCCTTTATACTTCGCAAGATTTAGAAAAGGTACAAACGATATGCCACTTCTTTGTAATATGTTATAAACACAAGCTTTCAATAAACCACGTGTCTTGTACGGTGTGGATCCTGCAGTCAAAACAAACTGAGAGTATTATGGCCACATGTTTCCACAAAACCTTTCTCTGCCTCTTTCCCAGCCCCCTTTCTTGCTTTTTCTGATAAGCATTGGCGTGTGTCAACTTCTCCAGTTTTAATTAGACCAGTGTGTGGCACGTGCGTCTAAACTCTAAACGTTGAGTAAGCGCAGAAAATGCAGTATAAAATGTGCTCAAGTTCTGTACGACTGAATTGAACAAAGCAATTCGACAACGTAAGCATGTGACTACAGACTCTCCTCAAGCTACAAAGTTATTGTCACCATCCAACTGCAAGTCTCTTCAAGCTGTCATTAGGTCATTAGAGAAAAATAGGAGCCTTATTCATTTCTTTTAAAGGTATCGTTTGCATCTTTTCTAAATTTTTCGAGAAGTACTTGTATATTCAAATTGTTGGTTTTCACCATTATGCAATGCTTATCTAGATTTGACACCCAAGACTTTTACTACTGGTTGTTTATTTGCATATTTCTTTGCATACTTTCCTAATGCATGAACAAAGTCATCAACTGCACTGATCTTCTTGTTTGAAATTTATGTATTTAAGAAAATCCCTAAGAAACGAATCCTTAGGAATAAGATCCGGAGTTCATTTAATTGACTTCCATAGTCCTATTCACTTTTTTTTTAATTCCTCGACTACAAAGTCTCGCACAATTAATGCTTAGTGAGCAAGAGCCCAATCTTGCTGAAAACAGAACTCATTACTGTGGTGTCCACACATAATATAAGTGTATAATTATATACCAAGTATATACCTATTTTTCCCCACCCCTATATTGTATGTACTTTGATTTGCAAAGAAAACTTTGAACTCATAACATTGCATAGAACCGAAAATTTACATTCATTTATAACAGAAAGTTGAAATACCAGATTCAATGCTTGTTTTATCCTAAGCTTGAAGAGAATGAACCAAAACAAACCTAAGCACGCACATCAGCCGTCAGGGATCTTGTTGGTTGCGCGCATAGAATTAGTTTGTGCGTATATATGCAATTTGTAGTAATTAAATCGGCAATACAGGTTGAATTTTGGCACAATATTAACACAACACTAAGGAATACGAATTAGGATTGAAGAAAAGGGATATTAACGGTAAAAGAATTACGGTTAGTAATTCCCTGCTCAAACCGTCTGCTTTGCTACAGTATGGCCAACGATACATTATAATCAGTCCGGTACTTGTGAGCGTAAAACTAGAAAACGCAAAACGTAGAAAAGGAAACCTTTAAACGGTGATGAGAAAACACAGTTTACAAAGTTATTCTAAACATGCTCAGTAAGCTTTGTGAGAAATGTCCAACCTCTTCCGTAGATGACATATGATATTAACCTCAGAATTTACTGGCGTGTCTAAGACGAGCAGTTACAGTGCGAGAAAAGAACAAACTGCTACAGGTAAGGTCTACACTCTGGCCAAGGAAAGGAAACGTGTTCTGGATGCGACTTGAATGAATTTGTGAAGTCTGCGGTGCGTCGCAAAGTGCACGCATTTTACACAAATAATGAACTACCAACATTAAAAAACGATTGGTAGTTATAAATAGTGATCCTGATTTCCCAGAATTGAAGTAATAATCTATGAAAAGAAAAAAATTTACGTAGAAATCGTAAAAATGTGATTGTTGATAGAGACATTGTGCTGTGGCGCAGACTTTATTTGCGTAAGGCAAAAGGGGAATAAAGTATATTATTTATATGAGACATGCCAGTGAATGTCATACAACTAGAAACTGTCAAAAAAACAGGTATTTTTGTAGGTACAAGAGTGGAAGATGGGTAGTCAATTTTTTAATCCAGAAACATCTGACGTGACACACCTACATGACTTTCTCTATGCTCTATCGTTTATTAGTGGTATACAAACTATTCTTACTAAAACTTATTACTTTCTCTACTACGTAGAGTAAGTAGCGGAAGTATTGCATTCCACCCAAAAAATCGATACCGAGATTTCACCGGAAATACACTTATGAGGACCCCTGAATACAAATAAAGCATTTTTGGAAACATGCCCGTGTGCGTGTGTGTCTGTGTCTGAATACAATAAATCAAAAACGAAAAGTTGGATAAATACCAAACTTAGTATTTAGATTCAATATCTTCCAAAGATGCTACACGAAGATTTTCCACAAAATCTCCCCACCTCAAACTACCCTTTACAAGGAACATTTTTTGAAATTTTTGATTTTCTAAAAAATGGCTTTAACGATTTTGATTAAAATACCATATATGAACGATATTTATATAGCAAATGAAATGTATACCTTGACTTTTCGGGAATAGCCTATGAATTACTCTTTATTCGGACGAAGTTTTGTATAACTGGTAAACGATAAGCGATAGACGAAAACGTACTACACAAAAAATGTAGGTTCTCTTTAAAACACAATTTATTTAAAATAAGCTTTTTTGTGTGTTATAAGCCATTTCTGAGATATTCGCTAATAAAGGTTCGAATTGTTGCTGGCCTTAAAATTCCATCTGTCTCCATGCAATCCCCAGAAACAACAGAGTGTTGACAGGACTTAATAATGAACAATAACATTAATAACGATATCTCAGAAATTGCTTATGCCACAAAAAATTATTCAACATAAATTATGTGTTTTAAAGAGATCTAAAATTTTTGTGTAGTATGTTTTCGTCTGCCGCTTGATGTTTACCAGTTATAAAAGACTATACAACATTTTTCCGAATAAAGAGGTCTTCATAGACTATTTACAGAAAATTCAAGATATATATTTTTTATTTGTCATGTAAATATATTTAATATATATTATTTTAATCAAAATCGTTAGAGCCATTTTTTTGGAAAATAAAACATTTCGAAAAAATATTCCATGTAAGAGGTAGTTTGGAGTGTGGGGGATTTTCTTGAGAATCTTCGTGTCGCATCTTTGGATGGTACTGAACCTAAATACAAAGTTTGATGTTGATCGGATTTTTCATTTTTGAGTTATACTGTTTACACACACACACACACACACACACACACACACACGAATTTGTCTTTCTAAAATTGATTGATTTTGATTCAGGCGGCCTCAAAATATGTATTTCCGGTGACGTCTCGGTATCGAATTTTTGTTTTGCTAAATTGGAGACAAACAGTATCGTTATTATGGACAATGCACCATATCGTACCGTACAATTAGAGTGTGTCCCAAATACATCGTGGAGAAAAAATTATAATACTATAACTTGGCTGCACAACAAAGGCATCCTTTGTAACGAAAGCGTGAAAGGCACGTTATGAATGATTTGGCGGAAAGAGCAGGACTTTGCATTGTTAACCTGCCGCCTTACCATTTACTACGTTTCCATGGGGAATTGAAATGGATTTCAGTCCAATACGAATACGATCCGCGTTTCCATGTTAAATTCAATACGTATTGAGATCGATTTGGATACACAAAGTTGGAGAATAAAATAATTCAAGTTTTTATGTTGGTCAACTTGGATTTAGGTTGCCGAACCTGTTAAGCATACATTAATTTGTTTTTCTGTATATTTTAAGTGGGTTTTGAGGTTAGTGAATGTTTTAGAGAAGAATAAATTGCGAATTATGGAAGCGATAAAAGTGGCTTTGCTCTGTGTTTTAGTACGATTTCCGCTAATAAAACAAAATGACGAGCGTGCAGCGTATTACTGAGATCCAGATCCGCGTTTCCATGCAGTATTCAATAAGGAAAGTGTACTCAAATCGATTTCAATTCCCCATGGAAATTTAGATGTATTAAGGTTGGTACAACCTTCACCATATGCTCACCACGTGCTCGGTGTAGTGATACATTATTTCATGTTTTAATAAAACCAGTGTAGCGTAAGGTAACCGTAAGAGAAGGAATACAAATAATTCGAAATTTTCAGTTATTCGTAAATTCTGCACACGGCAGAGCATTAAGGTAAACTAAAAAGAAAGAGAACATAGAAAAACGTTAGAGATATATATTTAATTTAATAATATTAAGTGCACTACTATATAATCCCGAAACAAACAATTGCAAATACTAACTTTAAAGTTTTAGCTTCTAAATGGAGCATTTACAAAACAAAAATCAGTCTAGAATGTTGATGTTTTTTAACGCTGTTGTGAATTGCAGTGTTTACTCACCAGAAAGAACTTCATGCTTGTAAACGTGAACAGGGTCGAATGATTCCTGTATGAAGCTGTTGAGAGAAGGGAATGCACTGAATGCTGGCGACCATGCGGGGCTTTTTTATACGACACATCTCTTAGTTCACTGTTCCGCGGATCACTCCACTTTCACTTACTGCGGAGGGTCAGGGTATCCCTCCCCACCCCGATAGCCTGCATATGCAAAGGGCAAGCATCCGCACTGGCGACTGGAAATGGAAGTTGTTATGGGAAACAGCTTTGTTTATTGCCCCCGGCGAGTGACAGGCTTTCTTGTAATACAGGAAATGCCTGTCTGCAAACTTGCCGATGTGCATTCTTAAGCGCTCGGATATGGGGCATTTAATGTGTACAGCTTCCGAAAATGACGTTTCACGTAAATTACAGAGGCGGCTTCAGGATTTCTTTAGGGAGGGGCTAACGCATTTGAAACATACCGTATTGTCGAGCCAAATGCCCAATATTACATCATTTTGCGTTTCTAGATTTTCAAACATATATAAGTGATCCATGGATCATTCTTTGGATGCAAACATTAATTTAATTATTGAGAAAACTTACAAAAAATGTATTAAATAAACACGCCTTTTAATCGTAATATTTCATGTAGTTTCATTACTCACTTTACTGTACTTTTTTGCTCCTCATTGCTTCAAAGATTCTTATTCATAAGCAGGTATGGGAATTTCTAAACATTAAGATATACATAGACAAACAAAGAAGCATTATATAAAGGGAAATTCTAGTATATGGCTGTCAAACATGAATATCAACAAAGAACATAAAAAATATGTTAACTGTCTTTGAAAGAAATATATTGAGGATAATTTTGGGTAACAGTGAATGGACATGGATTGTAGAGAATCAAATGAAATAATGAAGTGTATGAGATATATAAAGGGCCTCAATAACGAAAGTAGTTAAACTAAGAAGGTTGCAGTGATAGGCAATATGCTAATGTTAAACAAGCAAAATATATCTTTAAAGTCCTTAAAGGGAAAACATTATGGTAATAAGCCAGACCAAGTAGACCAAGAGACAGATGGATGAAGTCAGAAAAGTTGGGAGAGGTTTGTTGGAGAGTAGGAATTTGGAAAGGGATGTTGTAAATAGGGAGGAATAAGGACGTTTGAGAGAAACCAACGCCCGACTTGAAGAAGAAAAAAGGGCAGGATGGAAGGAAATAAAGTTGAACTGTCGCTGGACTACAGGTAGGGACGTAGCAAGTAACAAACCATGCCCCATCCCTCGTAGTCTTTTGGCGTTTGTAGACAGACCTCACTGGTTTTTACCTCTCTGTCAGTAAGCCTTGGCCTTTGTTGTTTTGTATTCTTTGTAGTGATAATGGTTTGAGCGCAGACAACTTGAAGTTGTTGTGTCCTATGCCTGTTCGTAAGTTATCCACTAGTAAGTGTAATTCATAGTTGATTTGACCTGTTTCCTTTTTCTTCTCAATTAGTGGAACATATTACTTTCTCTACTACATATATTAAGCGTCTGTGGCCCGCATTAGTGAGGTCCCGGAATCGATTCCCGGCGACCGCCCACTCTGGCGCATGGGTTTTTCGTGGTTTTCTCGGGTCGACAGGTGAATGCTGGGTGTCTCCGTCTCATTTCCTGTACCCATCATCTTCCTTGTCATCTTTTCAGGGTTGTAGGACCAGACGACAGGTTCGGTGGGGAGCAGCTGGGCGGTGGCTTGCGCTCTGTAAAGGTTTCTTCCCGCGTCGCTGCGGTACCGCTCAGTTAGGTATCTCCTCAGCGCGGGGCTCCACTCCGGGGGACCCTGGAGGTTGGTGGATTGAGAGCAGCGACTGTGCGGCGGCGGATGCGTTCTATCTGGAAACTTTAGGAACCCCGTCCATCTTGCGCCCCTCGGCATCCGGATCTGGTCGCCCTTCGGGTCTCTCTCCTCATCCTTCCCTCCAGGGGTCACATTGGAAGTAAAAATGGCCGAATGGCCTACCTGAGGTGCTCTGCCCCGGGGCCCCCTCCGTGTTACGTGCCTTTACCTTTACGCACAGTTAGGAGAAGTATTGTATTCCACTAAAAAATTCCATGTCGAGGTTTCAACGGAAATATATGTTTTGAGGCCGCCTGAATAAAATACCACGTTTAGAAAAAGGTTCGAGTGTGTGTGTCTTGTGGTCTATGTGTATCTGTGAACAGCATATCTCAAAAACGAAAAGTCAGATAAATGCTAAACTTGGTAACTTCCAAAGATGCGACACCCCCAAGTACACTTTACATGGAACATTTTTCGAAATTTTTTATGCTCTAACGATTTTGATTAAAATACCATATATAAAAGATAGTCACATGACAAATATAATGTATATCTTTGATTTTCTGGGAAAAGCTTGCGAAGTCCTCTTCATTCGGAAGGAAATTGATATTATCTTGCATAATTGGTAAACGTTAAGCGATAGACGAACACGTACTAAAAAAAAATCACATCTCTTTAAAGCACACAGTTTATTTAAATCATTTTGTGAAGCATCAGCCATTTCCGATATATCTGTTATTAATTGTTTGAATTGTTCAATTCTTTGTCATTCTCTTAGCCAACATTCACTCGTTTCTCGCGGTTGCATGGAAAGAGTATGGTATAGAATTTTAAGGCCAATACACCGCGTCCAGTTCTTAAACATTTGGCTATCGCTGTTCCCTTTCTATCTATAATGAAATGTAATGTAGTTGTTTCTGCAAAGGTTTGTCTCGATTAAAATAAAAAAGATAGAAAAATAAGCTTTCGTAAGAAGAGTTTTTATACCTATTTATTAATAAATTATAGAGGGTGGAGAAAGTCATGTGAATGCAACACATCAGATTTTCTTTAATTTTTTTTTAAAGATACAGACCACCGCTAAGATAAATTCCCTAACTCTGAACGAATAGATGCTCATCTGGTTTAAATAATTATAATAGAAATAAAAGTGTTGGTTTTGTTTTTACCAAAGAAAAGTAACACCATAACTGAGGTGTAACAATTACCATAACTTTTCTATAATTAAGGGAGATTATAGCCTCAGTCTCTCCCTGTATTTGCCTATGGTGAATTAGGTATTACATGACATAAACAGTATTTTTCAGTAATTCAAAATCATTGCACTTATGTGTGTTTATTTTCTGCAACTAGTATCGTTATTTGTTTCAAATTGAAGAAGTTGTTCTGTTGTTATTTTTTTAACTGTTGAAGTTTTTGGAGTTGATGGAGTTGTCTCACGTTTGAGAACCAATTTGAGAAAGTGTTTTGTTGTTGAAGTTTTTGTTGAAGGAGTTTGCACCATGCTTTGGGCGTTAATCTGAAGGGGATTGTTTGTTAGCTTGAATTTTAAAAATATTATATTAACTTTGTCATTATACTGCTTCTATAGATATTTATGTTTATGTTTGCCTCGGCTGCGTCAGTATTGTTTTAGAATCACGTATCTCTTATTCAGGGCGTGGTGCGACAAGAATGTAGGCTTACACAGATTTTAAGTTTAAATTCACTTCTTTTTATTAATCCATGACACAAATTAAATAACACTACACTGATATCAAGAGCTGTGATATTCTTTTATTTAATACTTGCACTTTGTTAACGCATATACTTAATTTTCGTTTCACACGAATACGTAATATTTCTAATATTTCATCCATCCGGTTACTACCAAGGTCTGCAGGCAACTGAACATATTTCAACCGTCCAAACCCGTAAACGTCTGTATTTCAAGTCTCTGATTGGCTAATCCTAGTCCAATAGAATACCTGCATTTAATTAAAGCTTTTTCTGGCTGTTGATTGGCTATTTTTAAATTGTCCCAAAATTACGTTATTGCTGCCCTAATCATGACTAGTAGCATTCAAACTCTCAAACTCATTATTGCCTCAAGGTTACCTCATTGTTACCTCATTATTAGCAACGTTAAACTTATTGTTCTCACAGCTCTTATATTATTAAATTACGTAATGCATTCACATAACATTATTAAACATGTTTACAATAACATAAGCATATGCAATGACTGTTACATACATTTCAAAAATTATTACATACATATTGCTTTAAGGCCGGCTGTTATTGAATTTACATATTATATAATGTAATTAAAATTATTCAAGTGTTAAAAATACTGCCTCAAAATTCACTGCTTTCGTGTTACACGGCAAATAATGGTAGTGAAAAAGACAAACATTATTTGTATGGGAATCAATTAACCGGCATATTTCAGCGAGAATAGAAGTTCTTTTTATGTTGTTAAGCGTACAAGGAATAAACGTGTTTGTGTAATGGTTAGTGGAACACAAAGCATTCTGTTAGAATGTTGATTTAGACGAGAGTATAGGATTAGAATGGTCAGACGGAGGGGCCCATGTGGAGCTCAGCACCGCACATAAGCCTTTGTAGGCCCTTTGTGACCTACGTGACCCCTGGGAGGAAGGGATAAAGGGGAGAACCAAAGGTCGACCAGATCCGGCAACGACGATGCGCACTTGCAAGGAAGGGTCCGTTACAATTCCAGAATGACATTAGCCCTGACGCCGATGCGAGCCTGTTCTATTTTCATTTCGGGGTCCCGGGATGAACGAGCCCCCAGGACGGGGCAGCAGCCGGTCATCCAAGCACAGCGCAAACTCTACCGTCCCGCCGCAACACTCGCCCTAAAGTGATTTCACTTTAAGTTCAAAGAAGTTGTAAACAAATATGACGAGAAAGCAACTCATTGGCTGGTGGGCGAACTACAGCTTTTCCTGCTTATCATGTTGTCTCTTCCTCTGCAACATTAGGTTCATGTCGTAACATTTTGTGGTTATTTTTGTGCAGAGAAATTTAAAAAAATCCGATGTGTTACACTCACATGACTTTCTCTACTCTTGTACAAACTATTTTTACAAACGCTTATTCTCCAAATGCTTCATGTTAATCGAGATATCGAGATGTTAATCTTATTGCTAATTTTCTTGTAGATGCAAGGGGAATTGGTAGGCTTTAAGCAATAGTCAAATATTTTAAGAGCTGATTGTTATGTGGAGTATTCCATTCTCTTTGCATTGCCAGGACAAAAAAAAATGAATAACGAATTTGAGAAAAAGTATAAGTATTGGAAAATTTAAGGGAATAACAAGCAATATCTCGAAAATGGTTCACTCAACAAAACAAATGTATGTGACATAAATTGTGTATTTTAACGCGATCTACATTTTTTGTGTAGTAAAATTTTGTCTATCTCTTATGGTTTACCAGTTATGCAAATGTCATTCACAATGAAGAATACTTTTGGAGACATTCCCAGAAAATTCGAGATATACATTTAATTTGTCATGAAAATATCTTAAACATATGATATTTTAATCAAAATCGTTAGAGCCATTTTTGAGAAAATTAAAATTTTCGAAAAAGTTCCATGTAAAGGGTAATCTGGGGTGAGGGATTTTCTTGAAAATCTTCGTGTCCCAATTCTGGGAGATACTGAACCTAATAATTAAGTTTGGTGTTTATCCGACTGTTCGTTTCTGAGTTATGCTGTTCACAGACACACACACGGACATGTTTCCAAAAATGCTTTTTTTGGATTTAGGGGGTCTCAAAACATGTATTTCCGGTGAAATCTCGGTATCGAATTTTTGGGTGGAATGCAATACTTCCCCTACTTACTGAGAATATTGTAGCAGTTCAATTTATAAAATAAAACGTGTTAGTTTAGCTTCACCCATAACTAACTGAATTGTTGTAGTACGGGGTTTATGAGGCTGTGCACAGACCAGGGGCGTCATTTCAGTTTCTGCTTAGGGGGAGGCAAAATTGTCTGAAGCAGTTTCCCGAATTTTCATGTGAATTTTAACGATACCTTTAACCTAAAAGAAAATCATGTATTGCTTTTCAAATGTGAAATATTTGTATTAAAATTACAATTGTAATAATGTTTATTTTGGTAGAGCAATAATAACCAGTAGCATAATTATTTCTCGTAACCTAAGGGGGCAATTTGCCTCTCTACCCCTATAAATGACGCCCCTGGCGCAGATGTAGTTCGTTTCCGATTTCCGAATAACTCTTCAGTGTACACCTTGCCACGCGATACATGTGTTGAGAAAATGTTACTTTACAGAGTGTCATTGCTGAGAATCTTCCGCCAATGTGGAGAAACATAAACGGAAAGTGAAAAGAAGACAAATTATTATGATTACTCTATTTCTTTTAAGTCGCTTTAACCACTTGGTCATATCGCGACGGATCTGTTAATGGATAACTTTTAGATCGAAGTGTAGCGGACAGTTAACCTTCTAGGTCTCATCCCTGTAACCATGCCATCTTGCTTCGTCACGTGTCCACAGGGATGCTAACGCATAGCAACCGGATCTTCCACTTCGTGCCGTACAGATGGCATTAGGATGTCGTCCAGTCTGTCTTCATTGTCTGTGGATAGATGGCATAGCATTCGCTATTACCACCTATTTTTCATTTTTACTATTGTTTTAGACTTAAGGTGGAACTTTGGGTCGTGGTATTAAATATCCAATCCGGTATTTACCTTGGTGACTGAGGAAAATCACGAAGAAACCTCAGACAGGTTGGTCGGCCCACAGGATTTGAACCCGGGACCTCCGGAAAGTAGAAGACTAATGTGCTAAATGTTCTTTACAAATTATATGAAAAGTACCCACCTTTAATAATACCAAGTTTCACCTATCAGGGCCAAAGGATAGAGTGGGGGACTTCCATTCGCTACTTGGGCGTAACTCTGGATAATGGTTTAACCTTTCGTGAACACGTGCGTGGAACAATGAACAGGGCTAAGGATGCGGTAGCTGCCTTATACACTGTTCTAGCTTCCACTATGCCGGTTCACTTAAAGTTACGCCTTTATAAAGCACTTATCTTACCTCTGATGCTCTATGCCTGTGAGGTGTGGTTCATGGCAGCAGATTCCTGCCTTCTCTGGCTACAGCGGATTCAGAATAGGGGACTTCGGTCCATCTATTCTGTCTGTCGTCGCTTTCCACTCAGGCTACTACACGAGACCTCGGCCCTCCCTTACGTGGAGGATGTGATTAGACACCGGGCTCAAAAATTCTACGGCAAATTGACTTATCATGAGAACACCCTTGTCAGATCCCTGGGGGACTACTTACCTCAAGAACGTCAATACAGACGCTACCGGGTTCCTCGCATGGCTTGTAGGCCCACCCGGTAACGAAGGCTTTAAACCTGCCAACAGCAAAGAAAAATGCTGCCACTAAGTACTCCCCCTTCCCCATGGGAAAGGTCAACCTAAATTAAAACCAATCAAAATTACAGTAGAATAAACACCAGCGGAGCAGGACACTGGCGCTGCTGCTGAAAAGACAACTACTGAGGAGCCTATAAAAACATAGCGCTACCTCCCATCACACCCCCAACATCAACACCAAACCGTCACCTTACAACAATCCATCCTACCTATGGTAAAGCCCTTCCAAGGGTAGGTACATAGCAAAACTCACTTAGGCTCACCACGAGCCTACCAGATTGAAGTCCAAGTTCACCTTTAATCGATAATGAACGTGGTTAGCTTAAATTGGCTGTTAGTGATGCACAATTGCTGCTGGCATTTGCGACGCCTTAGTATTTCGTGTCAGAATTTCATGACATAAGTAATAAGGCAAACAAAATGTTTAAAACATAATGATCCTCAAGCTGCGGAATATGTCGTATTGTGGCGTATGCACAGATAATAGGATACACGACTCTCTGGGCACCGAGATCCGAGACGGCAGTTTGTCTGGGAGTAGGGGTAAGTCAGGGGGAACTAAGTCTTAGGGGAAGGGATAGCGTCAGTGACGCTTGAGATTTAGCGTGGGTTTGAAAGGAGTCAGTAAGCAAGCCCCGAATAGGAAAGACGTACAACTGTTTTCTTCTTGCTAAAGCACGATGTCCTCGCCGACAGACATTGGGCTGATAATGTAAGTATCTGTCTTTATCTCATTAAACTGTTAGCCATCTATTTGCTTGTTTGGTCATTTATGGTAGTGTAGTGTCCTGCCTTTCCCTTAAGCCAGGTATTATTTTGGGATAGTAATTATTTGGTAGTTAACTTAGCTGCGTTCCCCGTCGTAGCCTCGCCATGTGCAGATGTTGTTTAATGTACCCGTACCTCTTGCAAGCGAGTGTTCCCCCGTCTGTTTCTGAGTAGTATATTGTAGAGAGGCTACGACAGTATTCGTATGCTGTATGGAACAGTTTCCTTTGCGAGTTCCTGTCATCCCTCCACGTGGTGCTACCATGCGTACGCGGAGTGATACATCTGAACAAAGTGAAAAGGTATAATCGAACAACCTGAAAAATATGAAGATGAAAAAGATAACATGAAATGATGGGGACAGAAAGTGATACACAGGAAATTTGCGGCAGAGGAGGAACCATCCGAGCATTCGCCTATTAACCTGGAAAAACCGTAAAAAACCCAAGATAACAGTGGCCAGCGCGACGAGAATCAAACCCGGGACCTCCCGAATGCGACACACATTACCGCGGAGCCATCTAGCTTGCTGACGAGAGTACAGTCTCGTGGCCTTCAAAATGTCATGAACTTGCTTCATTAGACTTCTTCCTGTTTGGATATCAGATAGGTCTGGTATGGACTCGGGTTACGTTTGCGGGCGGGATAGGGCTTAAATTGACAAATTCTTGCTGGAACTGAACTTGAAAAAGGAATCTGATGTGTTACACGCACATGACTTTCTCTACTCTTGTACAAAATATTTTTACGAACGCTTATTCTCTATATGCTTCATGTTAATCGAGATGTTAAATCTTATTGCTAATTTTCATGTAGATGCAAGGGGAATTGGTAGGCTTTAAGCGATAGTCAAATATTTTAAGAGCTGGTTGCTATGTGGAGTATTTCATTCTCTTTGCATTACCAGGACAAAAAAATGATTAACGAATTCCCATTTGAGAAAAAGTATAAGTATTGGAAAATTTAAGGGAATAACTAGCAATATCTCGAAAACGGTTCACCCCCCAAAAAATAATAAATTGTGTATTTTAACACGATCTACCTTTTTTGTGTAGTAAAATTTTGTCAATCTCTTATGGTTTACCAGTTATGCAAAAGTCGTTCACAATGAAGAATACTTTTGGAGACATTCCCAGAAATTTCGAGATATACAATTCATTTACCATGAAAAACTTATGGTATTTTATTAAAAATCGTTAGAACCATTTTTGAGAAAATTAAATTTTTCGAAAAATGTTCCATGTAAAGGGTAATCTGGGGTGGGGAGATTTTCTTGAAAACCTTCAAGTCGTATCTCTGGAAGATACTGAACCTTACCAAGTTTGGTGTTTATCCGACTTCGTTTCTGAGTTATGTTGTTCACAGACAGACACACACACACGGACACGTTTCCAAAAATGCTTTTTTTATTCAGGGGCCTCAAAACATGTATTTCCGGTGAAATCTCGGTATCGAATTTTTGGATGGAATACAATACTTCCTCTACTTACTATACGTAGTAGAGAAAGTAAAAAGGAATGTGATGTGTTGCATTCACACCACTTTCCCTACTCGCTCCTCCACAAACTATTGTCACAAAATCTTATTCTTCTATCTACTTCTCGTTAATGGAGATAAAATTTCATCACACATACACATTTCGTTGTAGGTATAAGAAAACTTCAGTAAGCTAAAGTGATAGTCAGATCTTTATGTGATGGCTCTGAAACTCCATTTTCTTTGCATGGCCACGAGAAAAAACAAAAAGAGACTCACCAATTAAAAAAAAGTATAAGTATTTGAAAATTCAAACAAAAAACAAAAAAATATCCCGCAAATGCTTATCGCCACGAAAACGTATGTGATATGAATTGTGTGCTTTAATAAGATCCACATTTTTTGTTTAATAAGATTTTGTACATTTCTTACAGTTTACAAATTACTATACCAAAGTCACAAATAATGAAAAGGACTTCACAGGTTTTTCCCAGGAAATTCAGGATATGTATTTTATTTGACATGTAAATATCTTAAATACGTATATGGTATTTTACTCAAAATTGTTAGCCATTTTTAAGAAAATAAAAAATAACGTAAATTATAAATGTAAATCGTAGTTTGGGTGAGGGATTTTCTTGAAAATCTTCGTATCGCGTATATTTAATCTACTTTTCGTTTTTGAGTTATGCTGTCCTCTCTCTCCCCCTCTCTTATACACACCACACGGAGTTTTTTCTAAAAATACTTTTGTTTTTGTATCCAGGGAACTTTAAAACGTTGTTGAAATCCCACCAGAACCGTCCTCCCTGACTATCGTTTCATCCAGGTTTTCCTTAGTTCTTTTCTTCTTTCTCTTTCTTGAAATACAGTTTTAGTTGTATCTTCCTCTGTTTTCATTTGAAATCTAGATTAGTAAACAATGGTATGCATAATGTAACCTTGATACGTCGTTCTTTCGTTTATCCCTCGATTTTTATTGACAATCCACTCATGAGAAGGCAGTGGTGAAGACGCCGCTCTGTATCCTGGTGAACTCGCCGAAGAATATCTGGTATCATTTCGACCAACAATATAATTCGTCTGCGGAGAACCACAATGAGGTATTATGACTACTACGCCCGCATGCAAAAAGACTCGCACAATTTTTAAGGAAAGTTACAACATCCTTATACTACGGTGTCATGTACTCTATATTCCTACAGCAGTCACTGAAAAAGGTTGAGTATATTTTAAAACATCTTATATGTTTTCATTTAAATGACTTTGGGAGAGGCAAAGTACGTTGCAATTCAGTGGCTAGAATTATGCTCGAAAAACAGAAGTGGTCACGCTGGCAGTGAGTGGGGCTAGATATTGTCAGTACCACCATAAACAGCTCAGTTCCATTAGGGGTCACATTTTATGCACGCCAGTATACGTGATAGAAAAAATCTGATGTGTTACACTCACATGACTTTCTCTACTCTTGTACAAACTATTTTTACAAACGCTTATTCTCCATCTACTTCATGTTAATCGAGATAAACATTTGCAGAGTCTATCTTATTGCTAATTTTCTTGTAGATGTAAGGGGAATATATATTTACAAGGGCAATATAAAAATACAGTAGCCTTTAAGCACATACATATCTCTTAATAGCTGGTTGCTAGGTGCAGCACCATTCCCTTTGCCACAGATTAATACTCTTTGCATATCCAAGACAAAAAAAATGAATAACGAATTCCCATTTGAGAAAATAAGTATTGAAACATTTAAGGGAATAACAAGCAATATCTCGAAAATGGTTCACTCAACAACAAAAATTATATGACATAAATTGTGTATTTTAACGCGATCTACATTTTTTGTGTAGTAAAATTTTGTCTATCTCTTATGGTTACCAGTTATGCAAAAGTCGTTCACAATGAAGAATACTTTTGGAGACATTCCCAGAAAATTCAATATATACATTTTATTTGTCATAAAAATATCTTAAATATATGATATTTTAATCAAAATCGTTAGAGCTATTTTTGAGAAAAATAAAATTTTCGAAAAATGTTCCATGTAAAGAGTAATCTGGGGTGGGGGGATTTTCTTGAAAACCTTCGTGTCGCATTTCTGGAAGATACTGAACCTAAATACCAAGTTTGGTGTTTATCCGACTGTTCGTTTGTGAGTTATGCTGTTCACAGACACACACACGGACATGTTTCGAAAAATGCTTTTTTTGGATTCAGGGGGTCTCAAAACATGTATTTCCGGTGAAATCTCGGTATCAAATTTTTGGGTGGAATTCAATACTTCCCCTACTTACTACACGTAGTATAGAAAGTAAAAAAGACTCAATAATGTGCTGTAGGAAAATGAGACTACCTTGAATGACAAAGGGTTATATGTATGTGTGTGCGTGCGTCCCCCCTCATAAACGTCGTCCTCCGTGGTGTAGTGCTTACCATGTTAGCCTCTAGTTCCTGAGGTCTCGGGTTCAAACCCGGCGGGGGAGGTAAAAATCCTTAGCATGTCTTCCTTCGGAAGGGAAGTACAGCCGGTGGTCCCGTGTCGTAGATTTACGGCACTTAAAAGATCGTCAAGCCTGATAAACAGGCCTCTGAGCAAAACTACCGATCTTTCTATAGAACGTGACGCTAAGGACCACAGCAGTTAAAGAGCGTCCATAAATAAAACCCAATTTATCCCCTCATAAACAAGTATATTAATTATTCATGGTGTGTATTATTTTATCAGTGAAACGAAAATGATGCCCAAGCATGACGTCACTACGTGCGAGAAATATAAAAAAATTCAATAGTTGATGGTGTAAATCACAAAACTATTGCGTGACAAAATCACTCAATAGACCTTAGTATGGCAGTGGCAGTCTATAGTTGTGCAATGTCGCTTGTATAGTGTCCCTGGAGCGCCGCCAGGCAATCCGGTCGCACTTGAATTCAGTTCTGGCAGTCTGCTTCACTCCTTTCCAAGTATCAAAGTCAATTCCGTCCAAGTATAAGTATTTGACAATTTAAACCAGCAATAAAAAGTATCTGGAAATGACTGACGCCACAAAAAGTCTTTATCCGATATAAATTGTGTTTTAAGAACACCTATGTTTTTTGTGGATTAAGTTTTTGTCTATCTCTTACGGTTTACAAGTTATAGTAAAGTCATTTCAAATGAAGAGGACTTCACAGGTTAGGAAAATTTAATATATTTTATTTGCCATGCAATTGTCTTAATCATATGGTGCTTTAATCAAAATCATTAGAGCCATTTTAAGAATGCTAAAGTCAACCAAACTTTTTCCATAGTTGTAGTGGGGGATTTTATGGAAAATCTTTGTGCCGCATCCTTGAAAAACGCAGAATTTAAATACCAAGTTTGTTATTTAACCGACTTTCGTTTTTGAGCTAAGCTTTTCACAGACAGACCGGTACGCGGTCTCGGTATCGAATTTTTGGGTGGAATTAACACCTCCGCTATTATTATAAGTAACCAAGCGGGATCGCTCAGGCAGCAACGTCTGTGATCCTCATTCGGAGGTCATGGGTTTGATTACCGCGGCCGACCTTCCTGACCCATAGTTTTTTCGAGGTTCCTCGGGTGCTAGGCGAATGCTGGAAAGGTTCATTACATCCCCCAAATTTACTGTCCTTCCAATTCACCTCCATTCTCATTTCACTTCACCTTTCATGCTTGGCTGTTTTAGGATTACAAGCGTCGGCGGGAGTCTCGGCAGGAGTCTCGGAGTTGCATGGTAGGGTAAAAGGGTGCTCTATGTAACACTTTCCCATGGAATGGGAGCGGTCTCCGACCCCCAGGCCCCCAGTGGTATGTGCAAGAAGGGAGTCGGCTGCATCAGATGCTATTCGGGGAATTTCAATCTGGAAACATGTAGGGACCCTGCCCTCGGTTTTGTCGTGCCTCATGCTCCGGTCGCCTTCTGTCTCCGCTCACCTCTTCCCTCCCTCCCGGGTTACCCCGTCAGGAGCTTAGGCACAAAACTCATAGGTCCCCCTTCATTCCTAGTCCTATTATAGATAAGTAGTAGAAAAATTAAAACGCATACGTATCTGAAAACTCACACCAATAACAAAGAAAATCTCGGAAATGTTTAACTTCACAAAAAATATTATTGGACAAAATAATGCTAATAGATGCTCGGTAGTTATGATCACCTAAAAACCATAAATTATTCTGGATTAATACGTTTGCTGAAAGCTCTCGCGATGGAGACCGACAAATTAATGTTTTTGTACAAATAAAAACAAAGAAGCAACATTTTAAGCTCTAAATATTTACGAAAATCTTGAGGGGGATCAATTTGTGAAATCTGTATATTCGTATTTTTAAGCAATTGGTTTGATTTTTACCACATATTTCTCGTATACTCTTTAACAAACTTTCTAATTTTCAGATTATTTCTTGAGTAGTTCCTGAGACAAAAAAGTTTTTGACGATCTGCAGGAAAGTCTCCTTGCAGTAAAGTTTTCAAAATGTTGGAACCAAATTTCAATTTTGTGCTCCAAACGTATCTGTCTCATAACTTACCAGTGACTTGCAAATAAGGTACCTTACACAAAAATTCACAAGTTTATGCTTCTTGCCTTTTACGCTTTTAATCAATAAACATTATTTATGCATATACTTAATCATTTTTACTTTCCTGAAACATATTAGTGATATACTTTATTTATTCTCATCGTAAGATTCCTTTAGGAAGTTGAGGCAGTATTTTATATCAGAACACTGTGAGTGTCAGAGTGATTGTAGTGTAAATTAACATTATTGTATGACAATGATTTGAGATGTTTGTTAATTATAAGCATTGTTAGGAAATAAGTTTACACGGCCTCACTGAAACTGACAATAGGAGCGGGTAATAATGAAGCGAGGGGGTGAGACGTTTATCAATTAGAAGAGACAATAAATGACGTCAGAGTAGCGTTCCTTTCTTTAGAAATGGAGGGAATATCTTCCCTAGAGCATATGTGTTTGTAATTTTGATTGGATGACGAAATAGACGCTAATGTTGGCGCGATTTATTAACCAATAGCAACTCTATTATAATGTTTAGGCATATCGGGGTGAGGGAGTATAAATTCTTAAGCCGGGGGCAGGTATCGCGCAGTTCTACAGAATCATTCACAAGGCAAACGTCACGCAGTTCTAAGAAATCTCTCTCGCGAGTTACACGTCAGGCAGTTCTAAGAAAGCATTCACGAAGTACACATTACGCAATTCTACAGAATCTCTCGCGTCGTAAAGTTGGTTACAAAATGTGAAATACGCGAATTAATAGTGCGCGGCAAATAAGTGATTGTAGTTACATTCGAAAATATAAAAGTTTCAGTCAGGCGTGTATCAACATTAAATATGTGTAATTAATTAAGTGTGACGGCAATAAAAGTGTAAAAACAAATTCTTTTATCAGTGTTATCTTTTAGTAACAACTCCTTTTCGTTTACACACCCTATTCAAGAGATATTTGCTCGACTGAGTAATAATAGCTAGCCGGAGGACAAAGAACCCAAAATTCAAAATAGTAAAACAATAACAGGCGCTCAGCAAATAAGGTAACACGAACAATACCGCGACAAAGTTTTCCATATAACTGTCAAAAGGTTGCCCCGCAAGGAGTAATTGGAGTGATAACGAGGTATGAAAAAAAATTCTTATGTGATACATTCGCATGACGTTCTCTACCCTCTATCGTTTATTAGTGGATATACAAATTATTCTTACGAAAGTTTATTTTCCTATCTACTCCATTTTAATCGAGATAAACATTTCCGAAAATAGCTGTGTTACACATTTCATAATAGATACAAGGGGAATAGCGATAGTCAGATGTTTTAAAACTATCTTAAAATGCCATACTCTTTCCATGGCATCGTGAGAAACAACTGAAAAATCGACAGACGTAAAAGAATGGCTAAGTATTAAGCAATTCCAACCATTACCATAATAACGGATATCTCGGAAATGGCCGATGCCACATAAAATGTTAATGGAAACAAATTGTGTATTTTAAAGAGATCTACATTTCTTGTGCAGCACATTTTCGTCTATCGCTTAACGTTTACCAACTATACAAGATTACACCGAATTGTTTTCGAATGAAGAGGCCTTCAAAGGCTATTCCTAGAAAATTTAATACATACAGGGTGGGCCATTTAAGTTGAGACTGTACAATATCTCCAAAACTAAGCGTTGTAGAAAGAAATGTCTTTAATAAAATGTGCTTGGTATTATGGGGGAAATTAAATTCCATTAGTCGTATTTTTGTGGAGGACGTTATGAAGGGACAATTTAAATTTTTAAACGGGAACCTACATTTTGTATGACCCTAAAATGACCAACACAACGTCCTCCAAATAGAACATGAGTAATATCATTTACTTTCCCCCATAATATCAAGCAACTTTTATTAAAGACATTTCTTTCTACAACGCTTAGTTTTGGAGATATTGTACAATCTCAACTTAAATGCTCCACTCTGTATATGCATTTTATTTCTCATATTAATAAATGTATTTTAATCAAAGTCTTTGAGCCATTTCATGTAACGGGTAGCTTGGGGTGGGGGGTTTCTTTAAAATCTTTGTGTCGCATCTCTGGAAGATATTTAACTTAAATACCAAAATTCGTATTTATCCTACTTTTCGTTTTTGAGTTGTGCTGTTCACAAACCCACACACACACACACACACACACACACACACACACACACACACACACACACACACACACGAGTCTTTTTTTAAAATAACTTTTTCATTCAAGGGGCCTAAAAACGTGTATTTCCGGCAAAGTATTGGTATAGAATTATTGGGTGGAATGCTATAGCTTCTCTGCCTACTTAGATACCTGGCTGAAAAAGTAATAATGAAGAAAATAATTAATTTTTGGGGCATATAGATGATTTTAGACTTTAAAGCTGAATACCTGTGTTACCGGTAGTATATGATTTTAATGTCTTTACCATTATACACCCATTCGTCTTAAAACCAAAAAAGGTAATACTTAAAATCTGTATTTTTCGGATTGTTTACAGTATTCCCAGGTTTGACTTCTTAAATCGTCCGGCTTGTTTACAGAAGAATATTCACTTGCCCTTATGAATAGGCAATAGAGACCTGCTTCTCGTTAGATCTCGGTGCATTCCAGAAGTAGGGAAACGTTAATGGCATTCGAAGACGTTCATTGGAATGCAATGGCAGTTTCTGTCAGTACATGGTTCCTGCACGTATCGCACTTTTTCAAATGCTGTGAACAGCCTATCAATTACAGAGAAACTCTCATTCAAGTGGAAATCTCTACTGATCGATAGCTATTAGGCGCATTAGATGTTAAGATTTCTTGGTCAGGGTGATATCACTAGACGTATTTAACCTAAGATTCTTTAAAACTGTTTGAAATGCGTACTGCAGCTCATTCTCGCTTCAAGTTAGTGGTCAAAGCCAAACTGATCAAAGTGTTTAAAGTTGTTTCTAAAATACAGAGCGCGTGGATTAAAAATTGGCGATAATTATTTAACTTATCGTAGTGTTTACACATATTACAAAAGGATTTAGTTTTTCATAAATAATGTCATGAGTGATTTTACAATTATGGATAATTTGCGAGCAATGAAATCCCGAATGAATTTATACAGGGTATAGGTAAATGTATTAGGTGATTCAAAAGAGGGGGAACCTCCCACACTGCGACCTACAGAGATTTATTGTGGTTACCATCCCCCAGGAGGAAGGGATGAGGTGAAGGCACCAAAGTAGGCTACAGGACGTAGGCAGACAAGTCACAGAGACGCGCGAAAGTCCTTAACATTTCCAAGCTCGCAGACTCATCCCATTGCTGGAGCCATGCGGAGAGAGCGATGAACGACCCACCAATCAAGCAGCCCTCTGTTGTCCCCGGAGAATATCCTTTCAATTGAGTATGCATCCGTGCGATCTTTCCGGCACTGTCATATGCCACGAAACCTATAAGCCTACCTGAAAGATCAAAAGGAAACAGAATGAAACGGAAATTATGGTAAAGAAGCAATCGTGGTAGGGAAGAAACCACCCCAGCATTCGCCTGCCAACCCAGATAAAATCACGAAAAACCCATGGATCAGAGTGAAAGGTCGCCGGGTGTTGAATCCGGGATTTCCCGAATGCGAGATTTATAGACTTAAAATTATAGGTATCTAGCATTTATTAAGGCTATTCCACAATTAAAATGTAACGCATATAAAAGTCATAATCATCATCATCATCATCAGATCATCGGAGGCTGAACCTTTTGTTCGTTCCGCTCACTCGGGAAGGTAAGTTCTGGGTCAGCCAACACCCTATTTCCGTTAGGTTTGTACAACATAGTTTCTCTGGCTAGTACTTCCGTTTCTTAGAGCATGTTCCTTTCAATTGTTTTCTTTAAGATTTATTTCTACATTTATATTAAAACTCTGCACTTCAATTCTTTTCTGAGTCGTATTTACGATTGCTATTTGTCTACAAAAAGATTGTTTTTACTTTCTCTACTACGTATAGTAAGTAGGGGAAGTATTGTATTCCACCCAAAAATTCCAAACCGAGACCGCCGGAAATATATGTTTTGAGACCCCCTTAATCCTAAAAAAGCATTTTTGGGAACATGTCCGTGTTGTGTTTGTGTGTGTGCTTGTGAACAGCTTAACTCAGAAACGAACAGTCGCATAGACACCAAACTTGGTATTTAGGTTCAGTATCTTCCAGAGATGCGACACGAAGGTTTTCAAGAAAATACCTCCACCCCAGATTACCCTTTACATGGAATATTTTTCGAAAATTTTAATTTCCTCAAAAATGGCTCTAACGATTTTGATTAAAGTATCATATGTTTAAGATATTTTCATGACAAATGAAATGTATATCTCGAATTTTCTGGGAATGTCTCCAAAAGTATTCTTCATTGTGAACGACTTTTGGTAAACTGGTAAACCATAAGAGATAGACAAAATTTTACTACACAAAAAATGTGGATCGCGTTAAAATACACAGTTTATGCCATATACATTTTTATTGTTGAGTGAATCATTTTCGAGATATTGCTTGTTATTCCATTAAATTTTCCAATACTTATACTTTTTTCAAATTCGTTATTCATTTTTTTTTGTCTTGGTAATACAAAGAGAATGGAATACTCCACATAGCAAAGAGCTCTTAAAATATTTGACTATCGCTTAAATCCTAGCAATTCCCTTGCATCTACAAGAAAATCTGCAATAAGATTAACATCTCGATATCTGGATTAACATGAAGCATGTGGAGAATAAGCGTTTGAAAAAATAGTTTGTGCAAGAGTAGAGAAAGTCATATGAGTGTAACACATCAGATTTTTTATGCTGTAATTGATCAGTGCTTGCAGGTATGAATGCAAAGTTTGATGTTATGTAGACAATATCGTTTTTCACTGACACTCTTCACTCTTTCACTGCTTTTACATATGTTACACTATCGGATTCAGATTATTCTTCAATATTGATGACCATTTGTTTAAAATATTTAGAATAATACACATCTGACTCAATCCATGTTCCCCATCGTGTAACAGGTCGATGTAGGAGTGGAATATCCGGGCATTTCTCTCAGAATATTTTAATCCTAGATGGAGATTTACAAAGTATTTTTTCATAATGGAATTTAAAAAATTGACAAGAGGGAATTTTTTCCGGATTGTTTCAGAAACGATGTGAAGGGCATGTGCTAGACAGATATATGCACGAGGTTAAGATAAAAGTTCTAAGAAGTGGAGCTACAGCAATCTGTATGAGGTTGCATCAGTAGAAAACAACAGAACTTAGAATCATCTATATTGCCAGAGTATACCGACTGAAAACCGGGTTCGATTCCCGATGCCTTCCCACTCTGAGCTGGATCTCAAGACGAATTCTGGAGTCGTGTATTCTACCACGGCTATGCTCTCCGCTCCATTTCCTCTCATTTCATTTCCCCTTTCATGTTTCAGGTTGACTCCGGAGCTGTGGCTAGGTCGGTGTCGGGCAGATGGCGCAGACTCTTGCGAATTGGAACTTTTTACCAGCCCTGTCCAGCTTCCCCTGCTGGGTTGTATTTCCTCGGTCGCGCTAATAGGTCGTCTCCGAGCGACCCTCCCGTGGCCGGGTGGTCAGACCTGGAACTATTAGGGAACTGTACGCGTCTCTGCCGATTTGCGCCGGCCTGCTCTGCAACCCATACCTCTCCTGTGGTTCCCTTACCTCATCCGTTCCTACCGGGGTTGTGAACAAATGATCCTTTGGGATCGAAGTGCTAAATGTCCCCTCTCAATTCGTCATTGTCATACCGACTGTAGGTATTTGTTTACAAAATAAGTGATGGTTTGGCTATTCACTTCCCACATACGAGATCCCAACACGGTCAAGTTTTCCTACTATCAAATCTGCTATATACCTATTCATAGATTCTGAGGTTCCATCTACAGATATATATATATATATATATATATATAAATCACGTACATCCTTCCGAATGGATGCTAAAGCTTCATTGTACATTCTGTCTAAATAATTATTTTTTAGAGTCGATTCGGGGGGGTATTTCGTTTGCAGTGTTTTTGTAAAAACATTCATAAAACCGGATTTTAAATTGCGTTCCATGGAATATTGGCAGCAACAAACGCTTTGTTTAACTCGGCATAGAAGTTTCTGCTGACATTGGGTGAAGTTGACTGTGACAGTAGTTTGTTACATTTGATTTTTCTACTGAGCTTTAATGTACATTACGTGATCAAAAGTATCCGGACACCTGGCTGAAAATGACATACAAGTTCGTGGCGCCCTCCAACGGTAATGCTGGAAGTCAATATGGTGTTGGCCCACCCTTAGCCTTGATGACAGCGTTCACTCTCGCAGGCATACTTTCAATCAGGTGCTGGAAGGTTTCTTGGGGAATGGCAGCCCATTCTTCACGGAGTGCAGAACTGAGGAGAGGTATCGATGTAGGTCGGTGAGGCCTGGCACGAAGTCGTCGTTCCAAAACGTCCCAAATGTGTTCTATAGGATTCAGGTCAAGACTTTGTGCAGGCCAGTCCTTTACAGGGATGTTATTGTCATATAACCACTCCGCCACAGCCCGTGCAGCATGAACAGGTGCTCGATCGTGTTGAAAGATGCAATCGCCATCCCCGAATTGCTCTTCAACTGTGGGAAGCAAGAAGGTGCTTAAAATATCAATGTAGGTCTGCGCTGTGATCGTGCCATGCAAAACAACAAGGGGTGCAAGCCCCCTCCAGGAAAAACACGACCACACCATACCACCACCACCTCCGAATTTCACTGTTGGCACTACACACGCTGGCGGATGACGTTCACCGGGCATTCGCCATACCCACACACTACCATCGGATCGCCACATTGTATACCGTGATTCGTCTCTCCACACAACGTTTTTCCACTGTTCAATCGTGTAATGTTGACGCTCCTTACACCAAGCGAGGATCGTTTGGCATTTTCCTGCGTGATATGTGGCTTATGAGCAGCCGCTCAACCAGGAATACGAAGTTTCTCACCTCACGCCTGTCATACTACTTGGAGTGGATCCTGATGTAGTTTGGAATTCCTGTGTGATGGTCTGGATAGATTTCTGCCTATTACTCTTTACGACCCTCTTCAAGTTCGGCGGTCTCTGTCAGTCAACAGGCGAGGTCGGTCTGTACGCTTTTGTGCTGTACATGTCCCTTCACGTTTCCACTTCACTATCACATCAGCAACAGTGGACCTAGGGATGTTTAGGAGTGTGGAAATCCCGCGTACAGACTTCTGACACAAGTGGCACCCAATCACCTGACCACGTTCGAAGTCCTTGTGTTCCACGGAGTGTCCCATTCTGCTGTTTCACGATGTCTAATGACTACTAAGGTCGCGGATAATGAGTACCAGGCAGTAGATGGCAGCACAATGCACCTAAGATAAAAAACATATGCTTGTGGGGATGTCCGGATACTTTTGATCACATAGTATATGTCCCGCTCTTTGTACACATCCCCACCAGAAGTAATCTACATCCAATTTCTGATCGTCTATAAGGGAGTGACAAGATATCCGCTAGCGCCTCCTTCACCCTTAGTGTGTTGAAGGAGGAAGGGGCTATAGCTTGCCTGTTTAAGAACATACAAATAGAGGAAACGCTTATTTATATGACGAACTATAACTGATGTTTGTGAACTAAACGCTACCTTCTCGAGAATTGACTTATATTCAAGAGCATTTCTAAACAGACATTTGCTGTATATTCGCAATTAACTTCGCAGATCAACAAACTCCGTCGCCATTCCTCACTATGCCTATTCGTAATTTGCCATTGAGTTGACAGAACTAGCATAGATGCTTATTGGTGCGATACACAGCGCAAGGCGTGATAGAACTTACAAGCTGACACCACCAGCCAATAAAATGAAGTCATGAAGTACCCTAGAAACTGTAACAAGGAAACCCTGTTGATTTCTTCCGGTCGTTTCGTTACATGCTACCTTAGGTGGCACTTCTTCTATTGGGAAATTTAAAAGTGTAAAGTTAACTTAATTAAAAAGCTCATTGTATTGCCGTATTTCTATCAGAGAGTGTGATTACTTGGTTCAAACAACCAAAATCTCAATCACCTGCAAATACTTTTAACTATCGGAATAATAAAATGTCTATGTTGCAATTATTTTTACATAGCTGTTTGCTACAAGTCTCGCAGAATATATTTTTGCATTATAATTAAATTCTGAATATTCTGTCAGCCATTACCGGATCGACACAGAGTTTGTACTTTTATCTTTTGGCATATTCTCGCATCAAACTGTACAGGGTAGCACGTCCTACCACTTAAAACTTCTCTTGTTGAAGTTCTACCTGACGGTGACGATAATAATATTGTTATTGTTATTAATCATAAACGCAAAAAATGTAACATCTTCCACCCGTATGTAATGCTTCATCAAATATTATAAACACCAAATTGGAACTGTTACCTGTTTCGACCGGGAGGCTTTGGGCTTATGTAATTAGGGACTGGAACAGCTACTTGCTTTGGGGAGGCTTGTGGGCTATATAATTAGGGACCTTTAAGGGTCCGGGAGGCTTCAGGGCTATTTTTCTGACCGCGGAAGGCTTCCCAACGTATCACCAATTCTTGCGGTCTTCTTCTGTAATTAATTAGACTATGAGACGCTACGGACTATAAGACACATTTTAATTTTTAAGTAATTTTTTTAAATAACATTTTTAACATTTATCATTAGATTGCAAAGCCAGACTAAAAGAATAATTTTCTATTAGTTTATAAAACCAGCTGATCTTTAAAATCTCAGAAAATCGTCATTTGAACTTTCTTCTTCTTCTACCTCTTATCGTCATCATTGTCCTTCTCTTCATATACAGGGTTGAGACTGTTGAGGCAGTATTTTTAACACTTAAATAATTTCAGTCTAATTATACGAGGTACGTCCAGAGAATAAGTTCCGTTTGGTAATAAAATTAAATTGTTTACAGATACAGAAAAATTATTTATTGCACAAAATTCTACAACTCTTAAACTACTTTTCCACATAACTGCCGAAATTTTGCAGGCATTTGTCATAGCGTGGCACAAGTTTTTGTATACCTTCTTCATAGAAGTTTGCCACCTGTGTCTTCAACCAGTTGGAAACATTTTCTTTCAGCTCTTCGTCATTGTTGAAGTTTTGACCGCCAAGGAAAGACTTGAGATGTAAGAACAGATGAAAGTCGCCAGGAGCGAGGTCAGGGCTGTACGGAAGATGGTCAAACACGTCCCAGCCAAATCCCTGTGTGAGGTTTTGCGTCACATTTGCAGTGTGTGGTCGTGCGTTGTCGTGAAGAAAAACAACACCTTTTGACAGCAATCCTCGGCGCTTATTCTGTATTGCGCGGCGCAATTTCCTAAGTGTCTCGCAATAAACATCTGCTTTGATTGTTTGACCACGCGGTAAGAAATCAATGAGTAAGATGCCTTTCCAGTCCCAGAACACTGTGCACATCATTTTTCGAGGTGTCAAGATTTGTTTCGGCTTAACCTTTGCCGGGGATGAAGTGTGCCTCCATTCCATTGATTGCCGCTTACTTTCAGGGGTGTCGTAAGAAACCCAAGTTTCATCTCCTGTGACTTTCTGTGTCAGAAATTCTTCGCCGCCTTCATCATAACGGGTCATAAACTGAAGTGCACTACCCATCCGATTTGTTTTGTGTTGCTCAGTAAGAATCTTTGGTACCCAACGAGAGCAAAGTTTACGAAATTTCAGTTTTTCGGTAACAATTTCATGAATTAGTGATCGAGAGATTTGGGGAAATTCCATAGCGAGAGCACTAATTGTAAACTTGCTGTTTTCCTGGATCTTGTCATCAATCGCGTGAACCAGTTCTTCTGTAACCAAAGATGGACGCCCACTTCGTTCTTCATCGTGCACTTCACTACGTCCTTCATTGAACTGTCGGACCCATCTTCTCACCATTGAATCACTCATCGCATTTTGTTCGTAAACTTCGCAAATTTGCCGATACATTTCAATTGGTTTCACTTTCCTAGCATTCAGAAAACGAATCACAGATGTGATTTCACAAGCGGCGGGATTTTCAATCAACACCGACATTGTAAACAAGCACAACAAAGCGTACGTGGCTGACAGCAATCTCAAAATGGCGCACGTTTCCTCTCCTTGATACAGAGCGTCTACCGCGCATGTGCGGAACTGCGATCGCAGCGCTGCAGCGGAGAGAAATTGAAACGGAGCTTACTTTCTGGACGCACCTCGTATAATATATATAATTCAATAACAGCCCGCCTTAAAGCAATATGTGTATATAAAAAGTGTATATTACAGTCATTGTATATGTTTATATTATTGTATACATGTGTAGTAATGTTATGTGAATGTATTACGTAATTTAATAATGTAGGAGCTGTGAAACTAATAGGTTAAAAGTTGCTAACAATGAGGTAACAGTGAGGTAACCTTGAGGCAATAATGAATTTGAAAGTTTAAATGCTACTAGTCATTATTGGAGCAACAATAATGTAGATTTTGAGACAGTTTAATAAATAGCCAATCAACAACCAGAAAAAGCTTTAGTTAAATGAAGGTATTCTATTGGACTAGGATTAGCCAATCAGAGACTTGAAATACAGAAATTTACAAATTTATGCGGTAGAAATCAAGTCAGTTGCTTGTAGACAGCGCTCATAACTGGACGCGTTGGTTGTAGACAGTGTTTCTAACCGGACGCGAGATGTGTCCTCGAGAAATTTAATACGTATCAATGTGAGATAAAAATAGTTTACGTGTTAAAAAGTGCAAGTAATTAATAAAAGAGTCTCGCAGCTCTCTATATCAGTGAAGTGTTATTTGAATCGTGTCAAGAATTAATAAAACGGAGTGAACTAAAAATTATAATCTGTGTAAGCCTACATTCTTCAGCCGCACTACGCCTTGCAAAGAAGTCCATGTCTCTAACAATAATACTGACGCAGCCGAGGCAAACATAAATATATAATATTTAAAGAAACAGTCAAAATTACAAAGTTAATATTTTTTAAACATTTGGGGCAAAGGCCACCGGAAAATACATTTGGGGCGAAGACTACCGGAAACTTTTTACTATATGTGCGGTTGCAATTACTTCAAGTTCGGCTCCCCAACAGTTGAACTACAATACAACTCCTACAGCAATAAAACTTTTTCACTGTACAATATGTACAAAACTAAGCGTTGTAGAAAGAAATATCTTCAATAAAAGTTGCTTGATATTATGGGGGAAAGTAAATAACATTAGTCGTGTTTTATTTGAGGACGTTATGAAGGTCATTTTAGGGTCATTTAATTTTTTAAAATGAGAACTTTCAATTAGGGTCATTTAAAATTAAGGTTAAAGCGACTATTAAGAAGGTAAAAAAGGGTGCTCAAAACCAGTAACAGAACTCAGTGCTGAAAACTAAATATTTGTTTCATTCTTGCACTCGTGTGTGTATTTCACTTTATCATTATTATTAGATACTATTATTATTTTTTCTAATAACACCTGACTACTATTTATTATATGTTACGGCAAGGCTTGTCCATTTTTTTATCTGTGCGTGCATTCCTTCTAGGGTTCACGAGACCAAAACATATACGTATTACCATCTGCCAGCAATATAAATAAATCTTCAACAGAGGAAGTGTTATGTTATGCTGGAGGTTATAGGGCTAGGCGGAGGAGGCGAGGGGTGTTGGGCAGTTGATTGGCTTTCATATAGACGTGCTATCACTGAGCTGTCTCAAGGGAGAAGTAAAGGGATTGTAGGTAGGAAAAGAAAGGAATTAAAATTACTGTTGTGATGTTCCAAGCTGTGTGGTTAAATTCATCTTAGTTTGCCTCATGCTTGGTTGCTATTCATTGCTTCAGTTGTGAAGTGGCACATTGCTTCAAGCTAATGACTTCCTTAAAAGACGAGAGGCTGACAGGGAGATTTATGTCTCTGATAGTAATGAACTTGCTTCTGAAAATGAAGACCACATTTCGGCTGACAGTTCGTTATCTTCTGAAGGAGAAAGAGATAACAGTAACATCTTTCTTTCAAAGAACAAATTAATTTGAGTGGAAAACACAACCCTCATTTCGCGAAGGACGGACGGCTTGCTGCGCATAATATCGTTCATCTTACACTCGAACCAACAAGGTATGCCACTTTCCGTATCACAAAAGGAATGTTCTGCTTTCAAGCTGTCTGTTCTTCAATTATATGCTGATTCTTTCTAATGTCGAAGGAAAATGTATGTAGAAGTCGCTGAAAACATGGATGCTGTGCACTTGGGCGCTTAAGTATGTTGCTGTTATTAGCAGGTGTATACAAATCAATAATTAGTGTACTGAGAGCGTATGTGATGAATGTAAAGAGCAGTAATGTCACTATGTAACAACAGCGGGAAGAGTTGTCTTCCTCTATCCCACCGCTGCCACCATGTAACGCGGTGGTTGTTAGTTGGCCGCTTCAACGTTACAGTTATTTCATTTGTTCTACTGTCGACAAATAATGCCGGTATTTACTTTGTTTTGTTTATTAAATTCAGCAACCATAAATATTGTAAAGTGAAGAGAAACCAAACGTTCCTGGTCCTTCTAAAATCTGCATAGCCTACTCCACTCTTGAGCTACACTGGCTAATATACAGAGATAATATACGTAAAGATAGTATTATAAAAATGTACTATATTATACTTCTAACTCTACTGATAGCCACGTATTGATTTGTAATGTTAAATCTTACAGCAGAGCACTGTTAGCAGTTTATAAGGTTCAACAAACATCCTTTCACTTCCCGAAATACTACCCTTTACATTCAGACAATTCGTGACTGGCTGCAGTTTTATAAAACAATTCATTCTCGCAAGCTTGGCCAAAGGCAGATCTGTGGACCTGTTTATGTATACGTTAACTTTATGGCTGTGCGGATCTCGTGACCGCCGGACGGGAAACGTGATTTGATGTGTTACCCTAGAATTCCTAGATGTTGAAGAAGAAGGAGGAGCAGAAGAAGAAACGAATTTGTCCATTCGGTTTCTGCCCTCAAGACTTTGTGTTTAAGGATGGCTTAACTTGTAATTTTACTTTCTCTGCCACCTACCTATAATAAATAGTATGTAAGAGGAAGTATTTTTTAAAATTTATTTAAATTCGCGCTAACTACAAGGTCAGATAGGATCATCAATTAATCACATTAGTTCATAATAAGACAAACAGTTACAATAGTACTTATAAAAATTAACAAAACAAATAAATTACAACATACTGTAACACAACAAACAACTGAATATAAAGAGAACTAAACTATAGAATGTAATTACAGCGTTAATTTTAACATCATCATATAAATAAGGAAGTATTATATTCCACCCAAACTTTTATGTTGAGATTTCACCAGGAACATTCGTTTGGAGGCCCCCTGAATTCAAAAAGATATTTTAGAAAAAACATATACACAGAGAGTATGTGTGTCTGTGAACAGCATAACTAAAAAAGGAAAATTTGGTTAAATAAAAAACTTGATATTTAAGTTCAGGACGGTCTAAGAATGCGATACGAAGAGTTTGAAGAAAATCTCCCAACGCAAACTACCGTTTGAATGGAAAATGTTTCGAAAAATTTGTTTTTCTCAAAAATGGCTGTTACGATTTTGATTAAAGTATCATATGTTTAAGCTATTTTCATGGGAAATAAAATATATATTTTGAATTTTCTGGGAATAGCCACTGAAGTCCTCTTCATTCTGAATCACTTTTGAATAATTGATAAACAAAGAGAGACAAAATCTTACTACACAAGAAATGTAGATCTGTTAAAGCTCACAATTTATATCAAATAGAATGTTTTTGTAGAATCAGGATTATGCAATGAGGGAACACCTAGCACCTCAACGCACACAGGGATGTTTTGTGCGTACACTCCCGGGAGGAACGGATGAGATGAAGGAGCCCCAGGAGACGTATGGGCTGTAGGACCGGCCGACAGAGACGCGCAGAGGTCCCTAACACTTACAAACTCGACAAAGCTACCTAGCAGCGGAGACTCGAGCGGTCTCCAGCGGACGGGGCCAAGAAGAGGTTCCAACACACTAGCCATCTGCGCCATCTGTCCGCAGTCGTCCGACACATAGCCCTGGAGCCAACCTGTAACGTAAAAGAGGAAAATGAAATGAAAGTAAATGAGGGAAGAGAAATTCGGAGGAGTCAATGAGCATTCCCACCATTCGACCAGTGATCCGGGGAAATCCCCGAAAGAACCCATGCGTCAGGAAGGTCGGCCGCGGGAATCGAACCGACGACCTCCCGAATACGGGCCACAGACGCAACCGGCTGAGCCATCTCGCTCGATGAAGTCGTCCTTCGTGGTGTAGTGCTTACCATGATAGTCTCTAGTTCCCGAGGTCGCGGGTTCAAACCCGGCGGAGGGCGTTGTATTTTTTCGGGCGTAAAAATCCTTAACATGGCTTCCTTCGGAGGGGAAGTAAAGCCGGTAGTCCCATGTCGTAGATTTACGGCACGTAAAAGAAGCTCAAGCCTGATAAAGAGGCCTCTGAGCTGAATTATCGGTCTTTCACACCCAATATAGAATGGGATGCTAAGGACCATAGTAGTTAAAGAGCGTCCATAAATTAAAAAAAAACCTCTCGGTGAATGTTTTTGTAGCGTTAACGATTTCTGATATATGGTTTTGACGCTGCCACTCTCCGTCCTCCAACAATGAAGCACTACTTTTGCCTCACGGTTGCTGGTTTTCTCCTCCTAGTTGGTTCTTTTTATACTGCCACGGCTGCTCGAGCATGAAACCTTAATTTTAGGGTCTGCGTGGGTGTGTACAGAGAAACACGAACGCTGTCTTGGAACACTTTTATTCACTATTTAAAAGAATACTGCGGCTTGCCGATCACTTGTAAATGCATACGATGATACTTTGTCTTTACCAAGACCGAAGAATATTAACTACAGCTAAGCGTTCTACCAGCATGTTGGCCACCCTTCTTCTCCACACGACGAGAATGTCATCCCGCTCTCACCAAGCACTCAGGACAGACTGCCTTTACCCACGCTGCACAAGGAAAAGCAAGCTACTCACTTCCCATACTCTCCCCTCAAACGCTCGTCACAACTCGGCGTCCTGAAGCCTAGAGTGACCTTCACCAGGCTAAGTGCAGCTGTCCTCGGCTGTTACAGGAAAAACTTGCTTCAATGGTATTTACCCTTTCTACCTGAGGCTGTTCCCTAATTAACAAAACTGTGCCTGTCTGGTCTTTCAGTCGCTTTTACAGTCAACAGTTTTCACAATGCTTCTCCTCTTTATACATACACTAATTTTAGATATATTATTACTTATTTTATATCGCTATCCTTCTCAGAATATTATGATAATTATTGCCTTTATAATTCCGGCTTCAGTTTGTTATCGGTTTTAATGTTTAAATACATTATACTTTTCTCAACTGCAAATCGCTATTCTTTCTTTCGTTATTTAAATGAATACATAAAAAATCCTTTCAAAGACACCAGCTCTGTAGCTATCGCTACAACAAAATGAGCAATGAAGGCTTATCTATATATATATATATATATATATATATATATATATATCTTTTAAGAAACAACTAGAAGTATTAACAAGAAATAGATAGAAGAATAAGCTTATCTAAGAATAATTTGTAGAAACGTGAGTAGAGAATGTCATGTGAATGCAACGCAGATTTTTTTCAAGCGAGTTTGCTACTGGAAAGTAGCTATTAATGGGGAATCTGCCTTCTTTCTGTCTATATCTCGAAGAACTCGTCAACTATTGCACCTATAGGTTTGAGTTTTGAAGAAAATTGTAATAAAACCTGGAAGGTTTCATGTTTGCTTGAAATGACTAGAATAGTGTATTAATAAACAAGACTATAACGGTATTAATTATGACGCGGTAGCGACTCAAGTTACCTACGACTGTTTTTTCTCGACCACACTATAACTTCAAAACTTTGAGTTTCTACAAAATATCTTACCTTATTAATTGTGTGTAATTAAATACTGACTGGACCTTGAGCGTGTTTGCGAGTAGTGCAACAGATGGCAGCACTATTGACTCCACGTCTTATTGATTGATTTGTTGCAGGTAGCATGAAAACAACACATATTAAAGCAAAGGAAATGAACTCAATTTATTAGAATATTAAAATTACAGCGACCAGTGTTTCTTTTATTTTAAATACAGGTTGTTTATCTGGGGAATGGATCCCAGTGCACTGCTGCTTTGAGGTGTTAAAGGTATAGGCTACGCGCGCAAAGTCGAGCAATATCACGAGCCCTGGAGTATTATGGATACTGTAACAGTTCAGTTACATCACATGTAATCAGTGCATTATAATGTGGTCGACCAAAAAATTGATTTCCCCCCAAATCCTCTATCCTTCCTCCAATCATTTAAATTTCTTCCCTGCACTGTCCTGGCTACCCACATCTCCAGGTGCTGCGAGCATTCTGCCTTTTCTTTCTCCCATTTAATGACCATGACAGGATCTTCTTGGGCCATCTATCCTCTGACATCATCTAGATTTTGGTCATACCATTGCAGCATCCCCCTTTCAAGCCTTTCCGCTAACGTTTCCTCTCGTTCCATTCTTCCCTTATTGTTTTATTTGGAACTCATCGTATTCTAGAAACGCGACAATTCTTACGCAGTGCTGCCAACTCTACTGTATCTAACATTTGTTTTTGTCTCTATGTCAAAGCTCATCCGACTCCTCCATAAGTGAGGATACTGTCACAATGCATTGTCTATTATTTTAGGTATTCGTAGAATTATTATAAGTTTCTGTAAGAAGTGGAATCAAAGGATTTCACATATTGTGTGTACCGCCATGCTATGGCCAGCATCATCTGTGGCTCAGGTAAGCTCTTTGACAGTTTAATTCTCTGTTCTCCAGCCTAGCACGGGAACCTAAATGTTATATTAAATCTTGTTAACCTACTCTGGTTTAGTAGGTTAGGGCGGTATTCATAGTCGATTTTGGTCCGGACCAACTTGCTACTTCCGGTGGATTTACAGAGGACTATCGATTTTCTTATTCATAGACCGGGACTCGCGGGATCATAGACCGGGATCAAACGCCTTGGTCGTGACCAAATTTGGGTCTACCTCAAGGGGTAGGTTAAAGGCAGACCATTTTACAAAATGGATGACTTTGGAATGATGGGTGTGGCTGCTTGCGTAGAATTCGCCAAATGAGACGGTGGGGTGAAACTATCTACCAAAATTAGACATAAAGTATGGCGACCTAAACTTCAAAACAAAGATAAAACGGATTTATCCTAACCTATATGGCAGAGACGATAACCGAGGCTTGATTATCTCAATTGATACGATGCTAATAGCACTTCCATACTATGCAACAGAAGGATATCAAGAAAACACTATTGATCTTAGCAAGGCGTCAGTAAGCCGCATTATAGCTAATGTCTCATGTGCCATTGCTAGATTTACCTTCATTAAACCGGGGTTATGATGCACTTTAGTAACATGACGGGATGTAACGCGAAGTTAAGAAATTCTGCTAAAGTAAAGGTCTAGTTATGATGCACTTAACCTAACGGGAATGAATCTTGATTAAATGTTCTTTTATTACTTCATGCTACTGCTTCACGCCGATTGGTGCTGATTGCCATGCCACATTAAACTTGTCGTAACGGGAAGGAAAAGTTTGACACTGCCAAATTCTTAAGTTACGTCGTTAAAATAAGCCACGTTAAGACAACCCTAAATAGCTCCATTTAATACAATGTATAAGACCTTCACGTTATGTCGCACTGAGTTAAGTCACTTGGGTTAAGTTCGAAGTAATTCAGGCTTTACTTATTTTTCCCGACTAGGAGAGGAGGATTACAACTCCCGGAAGGTTTATAATATATTAGAATTTCCTGAGGTAATTCTTTCTGTATAATTACTATCACACAGTATTCAATTATTTGTTTAAGATCTAGGGTGAAATTTTAATAACAGTAAATGTGCCTTCCTATTTAAATACGATTTCATTCTGTAATTTTAAAGTTAAAAGTTAATATTTCAGCAAGTTAAAATCTTACTGAAATGATTAACAATGTCATGAAACTGTGTATCTAGTGGATAAGAACGTTTCCAAAAAGGGAGGGGTGGCAATAGGCTAGAATCATGCACAAAGCTGCCTACATATGTATTATATTCCTCCATGCCTCCTCTTTTTTTGCGTATGCATTTGTAGAAACTGATTTGTTTTCAATAATATCCATCATTTTTTGTATTAAGGAAACCAGGCATTTTTCTCCTCCGACCGTTTTAATACACGCTTATTGGTTTTCTCCATTATTTACTGAGGGCGAGGAGTGAGCACTGAACCGTGAAACGACCATAGAAAGTTAAAAACTAGGGAGTAATAGTGATTTGTTTACTACTCTATGGAAGTCGTGCATGCGCAGAACTACCTTTCTTCGTCGTGTAACAATTTCCCCTTGCTGATTCACCGCCTTTCTTGGTCCGAGACTTTTTATCGTCTATGAATATCAAAAGCTTGGTCAGCCTTTGGTCCAGACCAAATGAGTCTGGAGATAGTCCAGACCAATGTGAAATCTATGAATACGGCCCTTAGTATTTAGGACCACCCTAATCATACCCGCCTTCCCTCTTGCGTAGTTTAACGCACCCGAGATCCTTGCCTCTCCTTATCCTCCTATGTCGGTAGAACACCCCCCTGTTAAAGGTAAATGCACGCTAAGCGAGTAGTTGTGACCAATGATTAAGTCACCCTTAGGGGGTGTCCGTGAAAAATACACGGAGGCCCAGGCGTCTGGAGCCGCCCCCGTGACAAGAAGAAGCGAGCCGGGACCCACCGTAACAAAACTTTCAACAATAACGTTTAAAATCTGTTTTTTCTATGATAGATTTCTCGACTCCAGAAAAGATCGTTTATTGCTTGAAGAGCGCCTCTTGCTGACATATACGATATACCACATCCTCCTTGCAAGTGTCAGATTTTCCGATAATGGAACCCAAATATTTAAAGCTATCTACTATGTTTATCTTCCCGAGACTAGGTACATGCATAATATCTTCTCCATCTCTCCAATAAAAAAGACATTCACTTTTCTTGACATTTATTTTCAGATCTCCTTGCTCTATACCTCTTCACATACAGTATGAAATATTATGCTTAGGAATTTGATGAAATATTGGTACACATTTCAAATTTGGTTGAAATCGAAAAAACATAGAGGATAGTTTATATGCAGAACCTCCAAAAACTGGAGTTATTTTTAGGTGAATAGACGCCAGTTTGGATTTCAAATTTTATATAGCGGAGACTGCGATAGCTTTGTTTTATGTAACGTGTACGAAGCATTTCTATAAAAATGTGCCTAAGAAGCTGGATGTGTTCCTGGAAAGCTTATTTTTACAGTAGCAGGTGTTTATGGTCAAAATAATTCATTTAGGACGATAAACGATGGCACTTTAAAAGTAATTACAGGATATCTCTCCTATTGGCTGATGTCCACGGGGTATGGGACCACACAATTTGTATTCGTATTCCTGATTTTTAAAATCACAGTAATCATTTTCTAGCTTCTTGCATACATAAATAAAAATACGACTCAACTGGGGAATTTAAGGGTAGTTGAAATGTCCTATCCTGCCAATGTTAAATGATGCCCCACGTAAGATAATTAGCTGCATTTTTGAGTAATTTTCAGTAATACTTTTACAGTTTATTATGATAAAAATAAAATTATCTTCATCATAAGTAAAGTTACGATATTTTCTAAAACAGTGCCTAAAACATTATTGAAAAATAATGATAAAAAAATCTGATGTGTTACACTCACATGCCTTTCTCTACTCTTGTACAAACTATTTTTACAAACGATTATTCTCCATATGCTTCATGTTAATCGAGATGTCAATCTTATTGCTAATTTTCTTGTAGATGCAAGGGGAATATGGTAGCTTTTAAGCGACAGCCAAATCTTTTAAGCGTTGGTTGCTATGTACGCATTCCATCCTCTTTGCATGTCCAGAACAAAAAAAAAAAAAAATGAATAACAAATTCGAGAAAAAGTATAAGTATTGGAAAATTTAAGGGAATAACAAGTAATATCTCGAAAATGGTTCACTCAACAACAAAAATGTATATGGCATAAATTGGTATTTTAACGCGATCTACATTTTTTGTGTAGTAATATTTTGTCTATCTCTTATGGTTTACCAGTAATGCAAAAGTCGTTCACAATGAAGAATACTTTTGGAGACATTCCCAGAAAATTCGAGATATACATTTCATTTGTCATGAAAATGTCTTAAACATATGATATTTTAATGAAAATCGTTAGAGCCATTTTTGAGAACATTAATATGTTCGACAAATGTTCCATGTAAAGGGTAGTCTGGGGTGGGGGGATTTTCTTGAAATCCTTCGTGTCGTATCTCTGGAAGATACTAGACCTAAATATCAGGTTTGGTGTTTATCCGACTGTTGGTTTCAGAGTTATGCTGTTCACAGACACACACACAGACACACACACGCACGCACACACACACATACGGACATGTTTCCAAAAATGCTTTTTTTTGGATTCAGGGGGTCTCAAAACATGTATTTCCGGTGAAATCTCGGTATCGAAATTTTGGGTGGAATACAATACTTCCCCTACTTACTATACGTAATAGAGAAAGTAAAAATGGTAAAACTTGGTAAAAATCTCAGCACTTTATAGCAATTAGTTTCAGGGATAATGGGACATTTGTGTAGAAAATTTTAGTTCTTCAGAAATTGCACTTAAATGAGAGTTTAAAATCTATACGCAGCTTTTTCAATTATTTACAAAATAGTTTAAAATAATAAAATAATTTAAAATAGTTTTATTTACATAAACTGTTTACCTCTATGAAAGTCTACCAAAATGAACGGGAGATTTGAAACATTCATGTGCAACTAAAGTCTGAATATGGAAAAAATCATGAAAATCACCATTTCAACTCCCCTTAATGTCACCGAACGGAATGGCTGAGGCAGTTACGTCTGTGGTCCGCATTCGGGAGGTCCCGGGATCGATTCCCGGCGATTGCCCACTCTTACCCATGGGTTTTTCATGGTTTCCCGGTTCGCCAGGCGAATGCTGGGGTGGTTCATCTTCTACCACAATTCTCCTTCCTTTTATTTACTGTACCCATCATCTTCCTTGTCATCTGTTTCAGGGTTGAAGGACCAGGCGATGGTGTTCGGCGCGTTGCGGCTGGGCGGTGCTTGCGTTCTGTGAAGGTTTCTTCCCCGGCGTCGCTGCAGTACCGCTCAGTTAGGTCTCTCCTCCTGTCCATGCTTGTGCACGTCGGCATTCGGATCTGGTCGCCCTTCGAGTCTCTCCTTTCATACCTCCCTCCCAGGGGCCCCGTTGGAAACATAAAGGGTCGACTGACCTGCTTGCAGCGCTCGGCCGCGGTTAAGGGGGCCCCTCCGTGATACGTACCATTACGTTTTACCCCTTAATATCTTACCGGTATTTTGCCGTGGTAGCCCAGTTGGTTAGAGCAACGGCGCGGAAAGCCGAAGATCCATGGTCCAAATCCCCGGTCTGGCATTGCATTTTTCGATCTCATTCTACCTTACTCTAGCACCTAGCAAGATGGCTCCGAGGTAACGTGTGAGGATCACATTCGGGAGACCCTGGATTCGACTCTCGTCGACCGCTCACTCTGACCTTGGTTTTTCATTGCTTTCTGGGGTGGTTTCCTCATCTATTTCCTTTCTATCATTTCCCTTTCATTCCGTTTCCTTCTCATCTTTTACGTGTGCTTGTAGGTTTCGTGGTGTATGGCGGTGCCGGATAGATTGTGTGAACGATTGCTCAAAAGAAAGAGTACTCTTGCCAGCTCCAGCAGTGGGATGGGTCTTCAGGCTGGAACTATTAGTGACTTCAGTGAGTCTCTATGGCCTGTAGCCTCCTGGGGGTGATAGCTACAATAGATCTATGTAGGTTGCAGTGGGCGAGGTGTCCCCCTCCGTTCTATAACCTATAACCATACTCCGGTTACACTGGAAGGTTTGTTTTTACAACAGCTTTCTTCTTTATCAATGTGTTTTTATCATTAGCTTTCATTTGTTTATTACTTAGAAGCACTACTCCTATACTCTCTGGAGAATAGGATATGATACTAATTACAGAAAAATTACCAGACCGGAGCCGAGAATCGACCCTCGGACTACTGGCGCCCTGACCACTCGATCGCACAAGCAGTCTGTAAGTGATTCTTAGTGTCATTCTGCTGAATGAGGAAAGACAAGTTTATACACTATTACCACATCAAGTTTTGGGAGTTGAAGCAAGTCTGCACAGACACACCCAGGCATCCGCAGCCAAACTTCTCCTTCCGGCCTTCCGTAACAGTGCATTACATATGGAGATCCGGATCTACCACTGCCTTGTATTTCATGATTTATCAACAGTTGGCTCTAGCGGCTTGTCAAGGAGGAAGTCACGCTTTCCGCATATAAATTACTATGAGGAAAGTTGTGAGAAAATTTAACCGTCATAGGTCGGCAATGTCCAGCACTCGCGTTATACCGACTCTCTCCTGTCGATATATAACTTTACTCCTTTAAGCTGACCAGCTGACATCTGTGGTATGTCATAATGTCTGCCTCACATTCAGGAGCTCCCGGGTTCGAATCCTCAGTGAGGATGGGTTAACCGGATAAGATTTTCTCCGACTTTTACTTTCTCTACCACGTACATACTAGGTAGAGAAGATATTGCATTCCACCCAAAAATTCCATACCGATATATCATCGGAAATACATCTTTTGAGGCCCCTTGAATAAAAGCAAAACTTTTTAGAAGAAGATCCGAGTGTTAACCAACTGAAAAATGAATACCCAACTTGGCATTTCGGTTCAGTACCTTTGAAAGATGCGACATGAAGCTTTTCAAGAAAATCCCTCCACCCCAAGCTATCCTTCACATGGAACAGTTTTCGAAAGTGTTTATTTTCTAAAAAACTGGTGCAACGATTTTGATTAAAATACCATATATTAAAGATATTTACATGACAAATAAAATGTATATCTTAAAATTTTCTGGGAATAGCCTGTGAAGTCCTCTTCATTAGGAAAGAATTTTGTATAATCTTGTATAACTGATAAGCGATAAACGAAAACGTACTACTCAAAGTTCTAGATCTCTTTAAAACACACAATTTATTTCAAATAAACTTTTTTGCTACCAATGGTTCGAGTGGTTCAAAACTTAGCCATTCTGTTGATTTTCAGTTGTTTCTCGCAATTGCATGGAAAGGGTAAGGAATTAAAAGGCCGCGTATAGCGTCCAGCTAAAAAAAAATTGACTATTGCTGTTCCCTTTGTACCCTAACGAAATGTGCACAACTATTTCTGCAAAGTTTTATCTGGAATAAAAGGAATTGAATAGAAAAATAAACTTTCGTAAGAATAATTTGTATACCCACTAATAAACAATAGAGGTTAGAGAAAGCTATTTGAATGTAGCACATCATATATTTATTCCTTACTCCCAAAATATGAATGTCGGGTAACTCTATTTCGTGTTCATTACACCCATTTCATTTATTCACCATCCCATATGAATTACACGGTTAAAGGTTGTAAAAAACGATGTATTACATTCACATGCTTTTCTCTACCATTGTCATTTATTTCTCTGTAGCTTCTACGAACTATTATTGCAAAACATAAAACTTATACTTCTGTCTGCTTAAGATTAATTTTTATAAACGTTTGCATAAATCATCTCATTGCACATTTCGTTATAGGTGCAATGGAAATAGCGGTGGTCAAACGTTTAAAAATGGGTCGCTCGTTATATAGTGGCCTTGAAATTCCATGCTCTTTCCGTGACATTGTGAAGAACAACTAAAGGCACTAGCTTAAAAATGAAATTATAGTGTTAAAAATTCAAAACAACAATGGATATCTCGAAAATGGCTGACGCTATCAAAAATGATTATTCAAAATATGCGGTATGTTTTAAAGAGATCTAATTTTATGCTGTACATTTTTGTCTATCTTTTCGGTTTATCCGTTATAAAAAATCTTTCTGAATGAACAGGACTTCATAAGCTATTTTCAGAAAATTCAAGATGTAAATGCTTAATTTATTGCTTTTTAACACCTAAGGTCACCAGCTACCACAATAATTTATACATCAATATTGAAGAATTGTACAAAAACTTGATTTACACAAATATATTAATAATGATTATACATAACTTGTTTGATAGGAGTACAAAACATGAAATGTAAAAAACACAGTAGATTTGAAATCTGTTAACAAACAATTAATTTAATTAGAATTATATAGCGATTTTAACTGTGATAATTCCAATAGGTTGATAATATTTCTATATTTTTACATTTTTTTCTCAAGTGGGAATTCGTTATTCGTTTTTTATGTCCTGGACATATAAAGAGAATGGAATGCTTCACATAGCAACCAGCTCTTAAAAGATTTGACTATCGCTTAAAGCCTACCATATTCCCTTTACACCTACAAGAAAATTAGCAATAAGATAGTTTCTGCAAATGTTTATCTCGATTAACATGAAGTAGTTGGAGAATAAGCGTTTGTAAAAGTAGTTTGTACAAGAGTAGAGAAGTAATGTGAGTGTAACACATCAATTATTACAGTTTTGTACTTCTTAAATTTCTAAAGGATTTTTTTCATATTTTTTATGACCGATATACATTCTTCATTCCAGCACGGAAGGGAATGTTTTAGTATAGTTCCAGTGGTTTTAGGAATTGCTAATTGAGCTGCAGATATAATTCATTGGTAAATAAGTAGACAGTGCTATTAACATGAAGTGTTTGCAGAGAAACTAGTTTAGGAAGTTTATTGATATTATAGTAGAGAAAATTTTGGAACAAAGACCAATAACCTTTTTGGCGTTATTAACGATCCATTTCTGATGAGTTTTGAATTCCATGAATTGTTGATTTGCAGAAACGCTAATAGCGAGCGAGTAGTGATCACTATCATAGAGATGATTAACTGAAGATCGAGATAATTTTAAGGCAACATCATTGGATGCAAAATTCAATTCTGTAGCACTTTCTGATGCATTATCGACATTAAGATGGGTCATTCCTGGTCATCGTGTTTTCACAGCCTTGTTTCAACAGTTCTTTCTCTTCTATCTGCATGTGAGGATATCCATAACTATTAAAGCCAACTAGAAGAATGAAAGCTTTGGGAAGCTGATTGAGAAAATTATCTAGTTCACAGATAATTAATGCTTGACTATTAGGAAGATAAACATTACAAAGAGTCATAGAAAAATATAATTTAATTCTCATTGCAGTAGCTTCTAAGGACATTTGTAGAGGAATACTTTGAAGAAACATTTCTGAAAGTAATTGCTACTCCACCACTAGTAATGTGCGTACTATTTCTATTAAAATAGGAAGATTTTTAAGCACACAAAAATGCACAATGTTGATTTTTAAGGTTGGTTTCTTAATTACATAATATGCTTGGTTTATATTCATTTATAAACAGTTTTAAATAGGCCCTTCTTGTATAGAACCGCCCAGAGTTCCACTGAATAAGATCCATTTTTAATTATGTTCCATCATTATTTATATTTTTGGTTCTATAGTTTTATATTGGAAACCTTTATTGCTTTTAGTTTTTTAATCAGTCGCGAGCACTTTTTTAGCAGATTTTCTAGGAAGTGTAGGGTAGATTTGTCTCAACATCTTTGCTATGGCAGGTGGGTCATCAGTGACATTTTTGTAATGTCAGTGATATTAGAGATGCCTTTGATGCTATCAAAAATGTAAAAGTTGGTTCATTGGGAGGGGAAACTGAGTGATTTGTTTCAGTCATTGATTTGGTATAATTCCATGGGATTTCTTCTACGTTCTGAGCTGGTTTTGATTTTCTCAGTTTGCTTGCTCGACTTCTTTTACGGCTCCCCTAGCTCTTCAAGGACCTTAGCTATTAGTACCTGAAAATTTTAAACTACACAGATGTCTCGTTTTTGCTGTTAAGGAACTGATTCATTTTTGAAGTTGGATTGCAAGTAGTCATTTATTGGAGAGCTGCAAAATCAGGGGACAGACGGATGGATTCAAGAACATTCTCCGTGTGGGGAAGTGAATGGGGGGGGGGGGGAATTGGCTGAGCCATTATTAAATTCTTGCATTTTTGGTGAAGCTGTTTGGATGTGACATATTAGATATCTATGCGGGTGGATGACCGTTTACAAAATCAATGTTAGCGGAACAGTCTTTTGTTAAATGACCTTGTTACTTGCATTGAAAGCAGTTGGGAACATCAGAGGACACATAAATCCATTGTGGAAGATATTACCGGTGTTTCACGCCCAATATAGAATGGGACGCTAAGAACCATAGTAATTAAAGAGCGTCCATAAATAAAAAAAAATTGTGGAAGATCATATAAAAGTAAACTACTGCTCATTATTTTCAATACATGCATTATAATCGCAATTAAAGTGGAAGGTCAATAAAACTGGTTGTCTTATTTCACATAAAGACGTTTATATTTTCTAATAAGTGTAACTGAAATCCAAAAAACTTACAATGTTGTATAATAATCTAAACTTTGGTCTCGTCAAAATACCCTTCCTGAGCTTTAATAGCAGCAGCACATATTCTAGGCATTCTATTTACTAAGTTATCTAGAATATCTGCATTGATTTGATTCCATTTTTCTTATAACACATTGAGCCCGCCTTGAAGCAATATGTGTATGTAATAATTTGTAAAATGTATGTAACAGTCATTGCATATGTTTATATTATTGTATACACGTTCAATAATGTTATGTGAACGTATTACGTAATTTAATAATGTAGGAGCTGTGAGAATAATAAGTTAAACGTTGCTAACAATGAGGTAACCTTGAGGCAATAATGAGTTTGAGAGTTTAAATGTTACTTGTGATTCTTGTAAGCAATAATGTGATTTTAGTGACCGTTTATGAAATAGCCAATCAACAACCCGAGGGGGTTTTAGTTAAATGAAGGTATTCTATTGGAGTAGGATTAGCCAATCAGAGACTTGAAGTACAGAAATTTACAAGTTTAGACGGTTGAAATCTATTCAGTCAAGGTAACTTGAGTATCTATTCAGTTGCCTGCAGAGTGTGCTCATAACTGGATGCGTTGCTTGTACTTCCTTTAGAGATTAATACGTATTCGTGTGAGACGAAAATAGTATACGTGTTAAAAAATGCAAGTATTAAATAAAAAGAATCTCACAGCTCTCGATATCAGTGAAGTGATATTTAATTTGTGTCAAGGATTAATAAAAAGAAGTGAAGTAAAATTATAATCTGTGTAAGGATACATTATTAGTCGTATAACAACCCTGCCTAAGAGAAACGTGTTTCTAACAAATACTGATGCAGCCGAGGCAAACATAAATATATAATACTTAAAGAAACAGTTAAATTACAAAGGCCAACTGAAACATTTGGGGCGAAGGCTACCGGAAACTGTTTACTATACGTGCTGTTGCAACTACAAGTTCGGCTCCCCAACAGTTGAAATATAATACAGCATCTACAAACTGACTTTCAATACGTAGAAGCAACTGACTACTTCAAATTGACGCCCAAAGCGTGATGCAAATAACGTAACAAACCACCTTCTTCAAATTGGCGTCCATACGTGGAGCTAAATAAATAAATAAAATTAAAATAATGCCATCTTCAACATCTCACAGATGAGATTTGCTTGTAATTGGCAGTTGACGAATACACGGTCTAGATGATTCCATAACAACTCAATGAGGTTGCAGTCTGCACTTTGAGGTGGCCAAATCATGTGTTTTATTAAAGAATTTCGCTGACCTTACATTCGACATACCTCTTGCAATACAGGGATGTGTGTTTGAGGTCGTTGCTCTGCTGTAAGACAAAACCACCGCCTATCAAACGAGTATCACTTGGTATGGCATGGTATTAGAGGATTCTACAGTACTGCTTTTGTGCTAATTTTTCTTCAATATTTACAAGATCTGCGACGGAGCCACCACCGAAACCATCAAGAAGTCTCCTCCGTGCTTAACAATTGGCTTGATGCACTGAGGAATCATACGCTCCGCTGCACAGCGACGAAAAATGTCCGAAGCTTTGGACTAAACTGCTAGAACTGGCTTTCAACTATAAACACGACTTTTTTCCATTCTTCAGACGTCCAATTCCTGTGTTGTTTTGCATAGGCTAGGCATTTCTTTTTGTTAATAGGACGTAACAGTGGTTTCTTAGATGTTACATGTCCATTTAGGCCCTAGTCGCTTAATGGTTAAAACTGATATTATATCGCTTGCTTCCATTAACTCAGACCGGGTGTCAGACGTTGTTTTGAATCAATCTCGTTTACTTATGAGTGTGATGTACTTATCTATTTGAACTGAGGTCTTTCTGCGATGCTCAGGCCTTGAATGATCCTTCAAAATCTGCATATCTGGAAATCAGTATGATTCACTAAGTGATACCTACTTTCTGCAGTTGAGACAATTCCGTCATGGTGTGCCCTGCATGTGATAGTGCTATAATTATAGAACGCTTTTTTGCTGATATTTCTTTCCTTGGAGTCATTCTACTGTAGTTGTTACTCACTGTCTACAATGCGCTTCAGGCAACCTCTGTGCGCGCATTACTGCCTGTTGTGACCTGGAACAGCCCACAAATGATTGTATTCGGATTGCGTGCACATGCAATTAACATCAGCTCACACCTATCGTCATCTAAACGGTCATACATTTATTAATTAGTGCAGTGACTGACAGCGAATATTTTGATTGTTTTACTCTTTGGTTTCGAAAATATGTGTTTTTTTATTTGTTTTTATTTTACAGTAAAATATTTTATGTAAAATAAAACAACGTATTTCATTCACTTCCCTTTAATTGCGATTATTATGCATTTATTGAAATTAATGAGTGGTAGTGTAGTTGAAAACATTTTGGAAGTTTCTCTTAATCTTCTGCTGCAATAAATGTTAATCGGCAAAAGCTCAATATATGAGATAATCCCGCAACAGAAGCCTGCACGTAGGAATGAAATAGATGTGACCCTCTTTATTCCAAAGGACAAAAATTTGTTTTCTATCACATAATAGGGGTATCAGGACACGCATTAAAGAGAATTATCCTTTTATTACGTAAAATTAAAGGTCTAATTGGAAATCCTTATCCCAACACAGTGATTGTCTTGTGTTTGTTCACAAGTTCGTCTGTTGTTTCTTTGTTAGCAAAATAAACGTACATTTTTTGTTTGAAATCTTAGATGCAAATGTTACGAGAGAGAAGTTAACTTTGATTGCTAATATTTGCACAAAAACACTGCTTGGAGCATAATCTGCTTAGTTAATTATAATAGCACTTTCTTCTTTGAGATTCTTGCGCGGAACAGATTGGAGGTTTACTGGTTGATGCATTAGTAGTTGGTCACGTTGAGTAGATTTCATGTTGAGGTCGGAAACCGAGTACAGCAACAATAGAACACAAATACTCACTTTTAGTAATGAGATAATGATATTCACAAACTGAAGAACTGAAGTTAATACCTATTAACTTCGACTTCCTTAACAAGACATTTTCTGGAGAGCAAAATTCTCGTATGACTTTGCCAGAAACAAAAGACGATCTGTGTGAAGATGCACATTTTATTTGTCATGTAGGCATCTTAAATGTACGGTATTTTATTCAAAATGTTTTGGCTTGGAGAGTTTTCTTGAAGATCTCCGTACCGCATTTCTGTAAGATACTGAACTTAAATGCCAAGTTCGGTATTTATCCGACATTTCGTTTTTGAGTTACCCTACACACACACACACACGCACACGCACACACACATGCGCATACCTCCAAAACATGTAGTTCCAATTTTTGGGTGGAATGCAATACTTCTTCTATGTACTAGCTACGTGGTATAAGAAGTAAAAAGGAGAAAGAAAGCCGACCATTTTGCAAAACCATAAATCATGCACCTCGAGGCTTTTTCCTGCACATTTAATATCAGTCGTAAGAATTCTTAAACATTTGGCTTAAAGTAATCTACGCTCAAACCATTATCACTAAAAATACAGCTGATAATTCCATTGGATGTAATAATCCCGTCGCGTGTAAACAACCCCACCATGATGATGTGCTGACATAGCCAGGGGGCTTTAGGTCTATATAAACAGATAACGACGATTGTTAGAACCACTGTGACCTTATTCACCCCACATTTAAATTTTAAAGGACTTCAAAAATAGCAAAGTGAGGATTTTTTTTTTAATTTAAGAAGAGGTGTGAGTCATCGATTTCTACACGCACAGCATTTATTAACACGAAATTATGTAAGGTGAGTGAGCTTTTACATAATATACAAATCAGTAGTGGCTTTTTACAATGCATTTAATTTTGTTTAAACCATGCAGTGCATGAAAGACAAATCGTTGCATGAGTATAATATTTTTTAATCTGAACTTTACACTCACATGGATTTCTCGGCGCACTCTTCTTACGTTCACAGAATTTTCTTTACTCATTCTTTGTTTCTCTACACATTCTTCTTCCATGAACATCCACATGATTTTCTCTACACATTCATCCTCCATGATCATTCATTCGATTTTCTTGACCCCTCATTGTTTCACCATCACATGGAGTTTTACACACACTCTTCTTCCATTCACACGATTCTCTCTACATGCTCTTTGTTTCACCATCACAAGAATTTCTACACGCACTCTTCTTCCATTCACCATCACACAGATTTCACCAACTACATGATTGTCACAAACTACCACTTCTACTAAGCACCCGAACCTGTACGAATACCTTAGTGTATACCCGAACACAAACATGCATAAGCATACTTACAAAAACTGTGGTCATGTAGTACAACACACACTTTAGTTCTAATATAAATAAATGCATAACTTGTCTTTCCACCTGATTAATGCATTGATAATAATAATAATTCATGATCAATGTCTATTACAGAGTGTTTAGCAGATTGACTTAACAAGATGGCTGAAGAGCGTAGTTTCCTACCAACCCGGGGAGTTCAAGATCTCGAAATAGGTCTGAAATATGAGATAAAGGCCTTAAAGAGATCTCAAACAAGATATGGTATAAGGATCGTATCTACGCTGGAGGATTTCCACGTGTTCTTGCCTGAACGCTATAATTCGTTAACCAACGAAAAGCTTGCAGAAATGCCTGGAAAAAATACATTTGATATATAAGGGCATGGTAGAGATGAAGAAATTTAAATTTCTTTCGTACACGCAGCGAAGGTATGTAGAAATATCACACTTAAGTATTCAAAGCTTTCCTATTTTACTATGAAAAAAATCCGTAAATAAAACAGCTGACTCATTGATATTACATATAAATATACAAAAGATACATGCTATAGAATTTATAAAATAAATTCATGAAATCGCAATTTCACATGTTTTGAATTCAGTTATATATATATATATATATATATATATATATATATATATATATCACATTGAAATAACGTCTGATATCCTAATGTTTATACAAATCTTTTGTGTTCCATTTTCCATGTAGCTTAGCATGTTTTCTAAGACTTTCATTGTGTACTGTTTCAGACGGAATAAGTGGAAGAAGAAGAACCGATTTACAGATCAGGAAAGGATGCTGACGCTCTTGGAGGATCCTCACTACATCACCGAAACATGTAATAAGCGTGCGCAGAGACGTTTACATTTCGAGAAGCCTCAATATTAAGATGGGATTCTTATACAACATTCCTGGGTATACGGAGTAAAATACGGATAATTTTGTATACAATCCAGGGTATAGCTGAGAGTTAGCTGGAGCCAGTCTCCCTATATTCGGTGAAAATAAGAATTGGGAGCAGTAATTTAAATGATTGTGAAAATACTATTTAAATGTTGATGAGACTTGTAATTTAAAAAGACTTGAATCCTATATATGTATTAACAGTATCACGACTAGTTGCTGAATCTGATTTCCTGGCGAATATATTTGTTGAGCATCATACGAATCGAGCACAGTATTACACCAGTCTCTTTCATCGACAGTAAAAGTGGACACTCGATCTATGAGTTTTCCCCTCTGTTGCGGTTGGATATCATATTTCACAAGAAACATCAATTCCAATGTACCTGCCGTTCATAAACACCCGCTTCACATAGCAAATATGCCTTCGTATAGGAGACCATAACAATAATATCATTGACTTTAGAAACAAGGATATAAGCATAAGGCCCATAGATTTTAGAAGAAGAAATCAGAGACTCGAGGATATAATAACGGATTGATTCGACGCCCACTCCATGCTCTGCCTTTGACAACCAGTGTGTTAACACCATTTAGTCGAAAGTTCCTCCAGGCATTGGGCTTTAGAATCCTATAATCGTGGATATCACCAGTGTTACCGAGACGCCGAGATTCGACGACGAGATTACTAAAGAAAAGGAACATGTGTTTTTGTCTTATAATGCATCGTCTCTGGACTCTAATCAAGAGATAAGAATTGCTTATCAAGCAGATGATTTATTTACTCTACCTAATTGAAGTTATCTATACATCAATGGAATTATTACTAAACCTAATGGAGCAGCTACTACTGCAAAGCTTACCAATAACTCTATTGCATGTATGTTTGAGGAGATTCGACTGGATATGAACGGGGCAACTATTGATTCGAACCAGAAACCCTACGGTCACATCAACTTTATGTAACTATGCTGCTCTCAACCCAATGGAATTTGATCGTCTGCCGAATGCTGGATGGTGCTATCCTTCAGAAGACATGGACATTGTACATGCAGCAAATGGATCTTTCAATGCCATAGTACTGATTTCGATACTTCTGTTATATTGCTTGCAATCACAAGGAGCTCATACTCAATAGCAAGTTTGAGTTTTCCGTGATTCGATCCCAGAACTCTAAAACTGTATTATAGTGCCTCAGGGTGAAGAGAATGCAGCTGTTAAACTTGTACGAATCGAGTGGAGAATGCCTGTGATTCGACTTTCTGATGCTAAAATGCTTGAAATCCTAAAGATTGCCAAGCCGAATAAGACTCTGTTTCACCCATTTAGGACCACGGATCTGCATACTCAGCCTGCTGTGCCACAAGCATTCACTTGGAATGTCTTCACCACATCAAAAATGGAGAAGTCGAGATTTGTCATTTCAGGTGCTCAGACTTCAAGATGGAGTAATGCATCTAAAGACTTTTTAATGTAGAGTCAACTGAAAAATTCAACGCCACGTTCCCCTTTTTGATCATTGTAACTAACTAATTTGAGACTTTATCTTAATAGTGAATGCTATCTCTATCACAAATACGAGCTTGGACTTTGGAAACTGTGCTGATTGTAACAGTGTTATGTAACAGTGATATTTGTACATCCAGTCACTTGCGTAGCGCCTTGATTTTCCGACCTAGGTGTCTTCTTACCCCTGTTAACTCTCGTCTGCCTGCCTCCTTGGATTTGGGCCGTGGTTCGCTCGGCGTTGTGTGGAGGTTCGATGCCGGGTCTCGGTGGTAGTCTGGGCACGGCAGTAAGACGAGCGAGACGAGAGGTTCTTTGCCTTCTCGGTGCGAGTGAGATGGCTGATTTATTCAAGGCTTTCCTTGTGTTTGTAATTTTGTGAAGCTTTATTCAAAATACCTTTGTATGGTTGATGCAAAGTAGCTAATGTGTTAACTACCGTTCAAAATTTTGGTCTCAATGATAAGATACTCTGCTGCAACGTATTGAAGGTAAGAAGCGTTGATCAGCTCATTTCTTTGTTAAATTCAATGCGAGTTACAGTATGTTTCCGATCAAGGCTATCGTAAGTGACTGTTTCGCTGGTTTAGCATATAGAATAGTTTTGGGGCCTATCTTGTTTGTGTTCACTTATTTTTAAAAGTTATGAAGATATATATATATATATAAATTCATAACTTCATATATATATAGTTAATGCTTTCAACTCATTACATCTTCAATGTTATTAAAGCTCTCGATGGACGGTTAAAAGTAATATGTTACGTTTTCAGACTTTAACAAGGTTTTGTTTCTATTATATATATATATATATATATATATATATATATATTTAATCTTCAAAAAGGTATTACTGAGAAAGTTCTAGTTCATATTTGTGGCCTAGAAGTTATATTTAATGATAGTGTGAGGCTTGGTAAATTAAAGTTATATGCGAATTTTGCTATTGATTTTGGATCAAATCACATTAATAGCCTGCATTTGGACAATGCGTAAAATTTGCCCCATTTGAAAGTGGCAATAATCTTTTGCGACATCAACGCTTGCACTGTAGAACAAATTTATTTTGCAAGGATACTTTTCCAAATTTCTTTTGTTGTGTCAACGCCATTTTCACGTTCGACTTAAAATTTTTGTCATTGACGATTTGTCTCTTTTGCCTGGTGTAATAGATTGTGAGCTGTTTATTTATGAGCGGTTATGTTAATGGGGCAGGTTTGATCCTGGAAAATAAAGTCAGTTAATAGCTAGTTTTGTTAGTTTGGTTTATGCTTAAATTTTGCCTTGGTCCAGTATAGCTTGTTTTTAAATAAATTATTCTTGAAATTATTGCACATTTGACCCTTGTGTTTGTTTCCTGAGTGAAATTTTGCCCAGATTTTACTCGGGGCCAGTAATGAATTAATTATTTCTGTAGTGCATGTATTGGTCATGCTTTAGGCTTGGCTTTAAGTGTTTCATTTCTTGTTGTTGGTTCATGTTATACCTGTCTTTTTCAGTTATAGTATTTCTTGATTAATTTCAGGGTCTGGGTTTATGAAAATGTTTCATCTCTTTTTGCTAGTTTTGTTTTCTTACCCGCCTTTGTATATTTCATTTATAATGTTCGCTTCATAATTGCAGATTTACCTTTTTCTAAGCTGTTAAAGCACTGTTGGTGACTAATGTCTTTCTTATTCATTCTGCAAAGTCATTTTTCCCGTATTATCTTTGTAAACAGGTTAAAAGAGCCCTGAAACGACTCTTAAATCTTTTGCATTTGTGTTTTTTGCTATTAAATTTTGTTTCAGAGAGCAACCTTTGTTATAAATTCACTTTACTTTTTGGTTTCATATTTTTTGTTGTGTTCTCAAGGTTAAATATTGGCTTCCTATTTAAACCATTATTGAGCTTTATAGGTAATACTCATTTAGTTAAATGTGTTGGTTTTCTTTAAAACCTTGACTCTTAGTGTATTATTTTGTTCAGCCTGGTGTAATAGATTGTGAGCTGTTTATTTATGAGCGGTTATGTTAATGCGGCAGGTTTGATCCTGGAAAATAAAGTCAGTTAATAGCTAGTTTTGTTAGTTTGGTTTATGCTTAAATTTTGCCTTGGTCCAGTATAGCTTGTTTTTAAATAGGTTATTTAAAATACGTGTTTTGTTTTCTTGAATTGTCCCATACGGCAGTCGTTAGGTCCGTCCTTTTCGACTTGTCGGGGATCCCAGCGCCTGACAAAATTCATAAGCGGCTGCGTCGGTCACGATGGGTTCCCCATGCGGAATTGCCTGGTGAATCCATCCTGAACAATCGCATGAGACTGGCAGCATAGCGTGGTTTAGTTAATTTTGTCGGGTTGGTCTTGGGTGGATTTCTTTGGGAATCGATTTTGAGTTTGTATCTTGGTTGCCCTTATTTTATTATTTGTACTTTTCAGCATCAGTAGTATAAAAATGTCGGTTCCCGTCAGTCATGTGGATAGGTTGAGGAAAGGTGAATTATGGGTGGAGATAGTTGTGCGTGGGGGTCGTTGTTCACCTTCTACTGATGTTGTCGCCATGTTGCACATTTTTCACCAGATTAAGGATGCACCCTAGTTACTGTAGCTACTGATCATTCCGTTGTTACCAAGTGTGAGTCTACTTGTTCGCTTGCGTTAACGGAAATAGAAGACAATTTGATTGATTTGGAGCGTGATGCCGTTCCGTCTAGAGCTCAATTGCTCCGTTTGCAAGTCAGTCTTCGACATTATCTATTTTATTTGGATTATGTAATTGAGAGATTCCCTGCTTTACCGTCGTTGTCAGGTTTGCACACGTTAAGGAAACAGTTTTCCACATTAGCCCGTAAAGTTGAAGATGATTCTGTCGCTAGTCAGGAGGCTGGTTTTGCTTCCCCTTTATATCCTCAGAACGTTGCATCTTCCGTTCAGGCTTTAGCTTCGGTTTCAGCATTTTGGCCTCTTAGACTTGTGCATCCACTGCAGCAATTTTTTGAGAGTACTCAGTTGGTTGAAATCGTTGATGTACAAAGAGCTTTGCAGTTTTTGTATTTTTTGGTTCGACTTACGTTAATGGCCAAACGCAATTCGGTATCTTCTAATCAGGTTTTAGAAATTTTGTCTGCCAAAGTATCTGGCGTAGTTTCGAATTTGTTAATGCGCTGTTCTGCTTTACCCGAACCGTTAACTAGTTTCCATTTAGCTTTATTAGATATGTTCATTCCGCGCAGAGAATGCGTGAGGATTGTTCTGGACATACATCTTCGACCTCAAGGTTTAACAGAGCCGTTTACTGAATATTTTACGCGTGTTATGGAAATTGCTCTGCTGTTGGTGCTTCCTGACAGTGAAGCCGAGATTTGTGACGTCATTCTGTCTGGATTTAATCCTGTGGTGAGATCGGCATTGGCCTTCGGTTCTCGTGCAACAAATTTTCTGGAGTTGGAGGCACTAATTCCAAAGCTTAATGAAACCATGTTAATCGACAGGCAAAGGCTGGCAGCAACTCAGGGTCAACCGTATAGTACTAATCTGTCTTTGCCAACGACTACATCGTCCGCTGCGGTTCCAGTTTCGGTAGCCGGTGCTCCGACTAGGTGTTTTAAGTGCGGCCAAGTGGGTCATATTAGACGTAATTGTACTGGTACTAGGGTATTAGATCGTGCATCATCTCGTTTTTATAACTATGTGCGACAGCCTAAACCATTATGACGCCGGAAGGTTCCGGCAACGATTTGTCTTTCTCGTCGTATTTGTGGTTTTCCATTTTCTGGTAAACCTTTAGCCCAGGTTACTCTTGAGGAATCTCCTCTGGTTGCCTTATTGGATTTGGATAGTTCAGTTTCTCTTGTCCAGCTTGAGTGGCTCCATTTAAATTTGCCCGGTATTATTTCTCGTGCGCAATCCTGTGAAGTTTTGTGTTTGATGGTAAATGGTCAACGTTTTCTAGTGTCTCAAATAGTAGAATGTGCTATTCGTTTTTCACGTTTCACGTGGAAACAGATTTTTTATTGTATCCAGTCTGCCCTATGTCTGTATTTTAGGTGCTGATTTTATGTTGAGAACCGGTATGATTATTGATTTTGGTAGTAAGTAGTTTTCTTTTCATTTTGCTCCACAGGCAAAGTTTACTTTTACTAGGGACTTAAAATCATTTAAGCCCCCGTTATCTTTGGGTGATATTAATCTGGTACAGCAAAATCTAGATTGTCTCTCTCTTTCGCATTTGTCTTGTGAGCAAGGAAAGCAGACTGAGGCTTTGGTAAGGGAGTTTCAGCCTCTATTTTACGACACATTGGACGTTACTCATCTAACTGAATATGACATTTAGTTGACCGATTCGACCCCAGTCAGATTATCCCCATCTAGACTTACTCCACCGAAGATGGCTACATTGAAAGAAAAAGTGAAGAATATGCTTGAACAGGGTGTTATTAGACCTTCCACGTCAAATTACAGCAGTCCTATTTTTTGGTACCTAAGGGGATCAGGACCTTAGACCGGTTGTTGATTATCGTCTTTTAAATAAACGAATGTACAGTGAGACCACCCCATTACCTGATTTACGTACTGCAGCACATCACTTTGGCAAGGCTTGTGTGTTTACGATATTGGACTTAAACCATGCATACCATCAGATACCGTTGTCTGAAGTCAAAGCATCTTACAGCTTTTGCTACCCCTTGTCGGCTTTACGAATTCAATCGGGTCCCTGTTGGTTTGACTACTGGTGCTCAGGTTCTTACTCGTCTTTTGGACAATTTGTTTTCTGATGTTAAATTTAGATATCTGTACCACTACCTAGATGATTTGGTAATATTTCTGAAGAGTTCGAATCGCACCTTCTCCATTTACGTGAGGTTTTCTCTCGCCAACAACGCGCTGGTTTGTCTGTGAAGCATTCGAAAAGTTCGTTTTGCTACGCCTCAGATTTCGTTTTTGGGCCACATAGTATCTCCATCGGGTATTATGATCGACCCAGATCGTACGAGAGTTATTAGAAATTTCCCTGCCCCCCGAAATAGACGTGAGATCGCTCGTTTTCTCGGTATGGTGAAATTCTTTTCAAAGTTCATTTCTAATATCTCAACTCGCGCCGAAACTCTTAATTGTTTACGTCGAAAGGGTGTTAGCTTTCAGTGGGGCCAAGAGCAGCAAAAGGCTTTTCTAGATTTAAAGGAGGCGATTTCTAACCCGCCTGTGTTAGCTTTTCCCGATTTTGCTGCACCTTTTATTTTGCAGACTGACGCTAGTTCTAGTTCTGTCACTACTGTTCTGTTACAGGAATTTCCTGAGGGCCGTCGTCCTATTTCTTTCAGTTCGCGTACCCTTTCTCCTGATGAACGCAAAATTTTCATCTATTACTTAGACTTTAGCGGTCCTTTTTGGTTTGGAGAAATACCGAATGTATTTGGAACATGTAACTTTTTTCTTGAATGTGACAACCAAGCTTTATCATGGGTTTTGGCTGTCCCTCGGGTTGTTCGAATAGGAGCTTTCAAGTTCACACCCTCCTTTATCAAAAGTGCAGATAATTACATTGCCGATGCGCTTACCCGTGTATTTGCTGAACCTACAGAGCAAAAACCCCAACCTGATATTGTTGATTGTTCTAAAACCGATATTGATACCGTCACATTTTCTTTTTCCGCGTTTCCGGAGATGTTTGTCAGTATTCCCGAGCTCCAACGTTCGGATCCGCAGTTGGCTCCTATCATTCAACAACTTCAAAAGGGAATTTGTATTCATGATAATAAGATTAGTGAAGGTGTTTTGATGGGAAGAGCCAGTTTTGACCGGTAATTTAAGGTTTTGGTTCCCAAGGCTGCAGTGTCTGTGCTACTGAGGTATTTTCACGATTCCCCTTTCGGAGGTCATTTGGGAATTGCAAAAACTAAACACAGGATTCCTCAGCAATTTATGTGGCGTGGTATGGAACTTGATATCAGAAGACACATTAAGGCTTGTCGTTTTTGTGCTTTGTCCAAGCCTGCGCAGGCTACTAACTGGGGTTATTTAGCGCCGGAAGTTCCTTCTATTTCCATGCAGAAGTTGTTTGTTGATTTTATTGGTCCTTTTCCGGGGTCTATGCAAGGCAATACTTTTGCTTTAGTCGTCACTGACGCGTTCTCTAAGTTTGTGTGATCTCTCTCCCCTGGTTGCCGCTACAGCTCGTTTGGCTATTCGTGAACTTGCGACAATTTTTGGCTCTTTTGGTGCTCCTTTATATTTAGTATCAGATAATGGTTCGCAATTTAAGTCGCACTTATTTAGGTCCTTTTGTTTTGACTGGGGGTTACGCATTTCACTACTACCCCGTATTATCCAAATCCTTCTTTAGCGGAGAGGGTTAACTGCAATCTCAAGTCAGCTTTAATCGCTTACCATCATCATCAGCATAAATGTTGGCATGTATATTTGAAACCGCTCCAGTTTGCTTTCAATCCGGCTAGGCATGAGGTTCACAAAACTACGCCTTTCTCTTTATTATTCACTTATCAACCATCGTCACCATTAGCGAATATGTGGGCCTTAAATGACTTGCTACCATTAGATAATTCCCCGGTACTATCCGTGCCAATTGGAAGACGGCGTTTAATAATTTACGCAGAGGGCATAACCTCAGAACACGTCGTTATGATCTTGGTCGGAAAGTTTCGCCATTTAATGTGGGTGATTTAGTTATGTGTCACAGTTTCACGCACTCTTCTAAAATGAATGCTTTCGCTGCTAAGTTGGCCCCTCGATATTTGGGTCCGTACAAAATACTTAAAGGTGTGTCTGTCTTATTGGAAGATATATCTTCTCTCCACATCTGACGTGCACATCTTTCACAACTTAAATTGTATCAACAAGGGTAGACAATATAATGGCTTTATTTTCTATAATGTGTAGGATTTTGTTGTGGGCCTGTTTTATTAATGTTCTAGCGGTTATGATAGTACCCTTATGCTCAGTTACTTACGATAGCCTTGAGGTTGTTTGTATACAGTATTACCTTTGATGGTATTGCGCAAGTACTATATTTTTGCCTCTTCTTGCGCTTTTATCTTAGATATCTCCCATTTGTTTTTACTGGCATTTATGAGCTGTTTGACGGTTCCTACCTTTACCAGGATCGGGTTGGTTTAAATTTGGTAGCCGCTTTTATTCTTGTCCTTATATTTCTCTTTGTCAATTTTGGGGATGTGCTGTTTATATTAAATTGTGTTTAAGCGACTACTTATAAACCTTTGCCATCCACTCCCATCGCTCTGTGCGTGCTGGTTCTGCCCACTTGCCATTCCCAGTTATTGTCATGTTTGGGGTATGGCAAGTGTTTATTATTTTAATCTGTTTCTAGTTATTTGTCACATTTTATATATTTTGTAATTATTATTCTTTCCCAACATATTTTTACTCAGTGTTGTTTATATGTGTAATTATATATGTGTATATATAGGTAGTTTTTTATTTCTAACGTTAGAAATCAATCAGAAATCAAATCAAGTTAAAAATCAAATTAGGAATCAAATCAAGTTACTAATGAAATCAAATAAGAAATCAGATTAGGAATCAAATCAAGTTGGAAATCAAGTTACTAATGAAATTAGATAAGAAATCAGATTAGAAATCAAACTTGATATAAAGTTTGTTCTCGTGTTTAATTCAGCTATTTATATTTACATTGTTAATATTTATGCGTTTGTTGTGCCCCCTCTGCTGGTCTGCTTGCTTTTGTTTCAGACTTGTATACTCCTTGCAACTTTCCTTCCTTCGCTTTCCACAGTATTCCTTTATGCCATTAATGCAGACCCCCTGGTTTCATCTGTGTGCGGGATCATTTGGTGGTGCTGCTCCCTGGATTCTCCTGCTGCTTTCATCTCTCCAGCCGGGTGGCCCTACGTGGGCTTTACTGATTGGATGCCGGTGTACTGCTGTGATGTGTCAGTGCCTCTGTTTCCGGAACCTTCCAGCTTATGTGCATGTTGGCCCGGCCTAGTCCATAGCGGCTGTGGTATTGGCTTCCACTTTTGGGCATACTGGTTTGTAGACAAAAGGCAACCATGCTTGCAGCTTCTTGGAATAGCAGGATCCGCCTACACAAAGACCTTTGTTAATTCAACCTGAACGTCTTGTTACCTGTTTATATTCAGCATTTGTGGGTTCTCCCTACTTGTTCCTGCCTGGCTGCCCAGTTGTTTCTTCGGATGCTGTTCATCGACTGCTACATCCTTCACTAGTATTCTTCGTTCAAGTGATTAGTGTTTACTTGTGTGTCCTGTGTGGACATTGTGCGGGGTTTCTGCATGGTAAACTATAGTATATCAAATCCTATCCAGTGTATTCCTTGTATTCTTTTGTCTTCCGATTTCCCTTTCCTTCCATCCTTTCTTTAGATATTTTTCCGCAAATGCCTGTATTATGGGGGCGCATTGTGCTGATTGTCTGTAACGGTGTTACGTAACAGTGATATTTTGTACATCCAGTCACTTGCGTAGCGTCTTGATTTTCCGAACTCGGTGTCTTCTTACCCCTGTTAACCCTCGTCTGCCTGCCTCCTTGGATTTTGGGCGTGGTTCGCTCGGCGTGGTGTGGAGGTTCGATGCCGGGTCTCGGTGGTAGTCTGGGCACGGCAGTAAGACGAGCGAGACGAGAGGTTCTTTGCCTTCTCGGTGCGAGTGAGATGGCTGATTTATTCAAGGCTTTCCTTGTGTTTGTAATTTTGCGAAGCTTTCATCAAAATACCTTTTTATGGTTGATGCAAAGTAGCTAATGTGGTAACTACCGTTCAAAATTTTGGTCTCAATGATAAGCTACTCTGCTGCAACGTATAAGAAGGTAAGAACCGTTGATCAGTTCATTTCTATGTTAAACTCAATGCGAGTTACAGTATGTTTCCGATCAAGGCTATCGTAAGTGACTGTTTCGCTGGTTTAGCATATAGAATGACTTGAATGAATGAATAGCTTGATGGAGCTTTGATAACATTGAAGATGTAATGACTTTTAAAAATAAGTGAACACAAACAAGATAGGCCCCAAAGTTATTCTATATATACATATATATATACATATCTATATCTTTAATCTTCAAAAAGGTATTACTGAGAAAATCCTAGTTCATATTTGTAACCTAGAAGTTATATTTAATGAAAGTGTGAGGCTTGGTAAATTAAAGCTATATGCGACTTTTGCTAATGATCTTTGGATCAAATTACATTAATAGCCTGCATTTCGACAATGCATAAAGTTTGCCCCATTTGAAAGTGGCAATAATCTTTTGTGCCATCATTGCTTGCATTATAGAACAAATTTATTTTGCAACGATACTTTTCCAAATTTCCTTTGTTGTTTGAACGCTATTTTCACGTTCGACTTAAGATTTTTGTCATTGACGATTTGTCCCTTTTTTGGGTTCTTGAAATTATTGCACATTTTACTCCCTTGTGTTTGTTCCTGAGTAAAATTTTGCCCGACTTTTACTTGGGTCCAGTAATTAATTAATTATTTCTGTAGTGCATCTGTTGGTCATGCTTTAGACCTGGTTTTAAGTGTTTCATTTCTTGTTGTTGGTTCATGTTATACTTGTCTTTTTCAGTTATAGTATTTCTTGAGTCATTTCAGGGTCTGGATTTATGAAAATTTTTCATCTCTTTTTTGCTAGTTTTGTTCTACTACCCGCCTTTGTATAATTCATTTATAATGCTCGCTTTATAATTGCAGATTTACCTTTTTCTAAACCTTTAAAGAACTGTTGCTGACTAATTTCTTTCTTATTCATTCTGCAAAGTTATTTTTCCCTTAGTATATATGTAAACACGTTAAAAGGGCCCTGAAACGACTATTAAACTTTTGCATTTGTGTTTTTTTGCTATTAAATTTTGTTTCAGAGAGCAACCTTTATTATAAGTTCACTTTATTTTTGGTTTCATATTTTTCGTTGTGTAATCAAGGTTAAATATTGGCTTCCTATTTAAACCATTATTGAGCTTTATAGGTAATACTTATTTATTTAAATTTGTTTGTTTCTTTAAAACCTTGTGCTCTTAGTGTATTATTTTGTTCAGCATGGTGTAATAGATAGCTGTTTATTCGTGAGCGGTTATGTTAATGGGGCAGGCTTGATCCTGGAAAATAAAGTCAGTTAATAGCTAGGTTTGTTTGTTTGGTTTATGCTTAAATTTTGCCTTGGTCCAGTATTGCTTTTGTTTTTAAATAGGTTATTCCAGATACGTGTTTCGTTTTCTTGAATTGTCTCATACGGCAGTCTTTAGGTCCGTCCTTTTCGACTTGTCGGGGATCCCAGCGCCTGACAAAATTCATCGTAAGCGGCTGCATCGGTCATGATGGGTTCCCCATGTGGAGTTGCCTGGTGAAGCCATCCTGAACCATCGCAAAACTCGTGATTTGCATCGTTCTATGACATGTACTCAAGCTCTTATTATAAAAAAGCGATTTACTCTTTATTGAAAAGAAAATATTTTCTTAAATATGCTCCTATATTTGTTATACATTGCTCGCATCGAACAGAGGAATATGTAAATGGAGCTGTCAACTTCAGAATAGAAATTCAAGCTAACGCAAATGTCCTTCTACAGATCACATTGTATTGTTTAATAATTCGTGATAAAGTATTCACATACATGCCTCTGACTCATGTGATGCAGCTTATATTTTAAACTAATCATTGTAATGTAAGAATTTCTCTTTCATTAGGAATGTAAGAATTTTTTAATGAATAAAACATTATGTAAAAGCTTATCTTAATTCTTTTTCTTATTTTTGTATCATACAATTCAAGTAATTTCCTACTGCAACTCCTCGTTCCTGCATATGGCATTACACTTGCAATGGTTAGGTTATGCAAGTTTTCCTTATTGTTTAAATGAAAGTCTCTTTATTTTCATCATTTTTCCCCACAGCAACTAGTCTTGATACTGTTAATACATACAGGTTTCAAATCTTTTTAAATTGCAGGTCTCGTCAACATTTAAAAAGTATTTTCATAATCATTTAAATTACTGCTCCCAATCCTTATTTTCACCGAATATAGGGAGACGCGCTCGAGCTAAATCTGAGCTATACCTTGGATTGTATGTAAAATTATCCGTGTTTTACAACGTATGCCCTGGAATTCTGTATAAGAATCTTATCTTAACATTGAGGCTTCTCGAAATGTAAACGTCTCTGCGCACGCTTATTGCATATTTGGGTGTTGCAGTGATGATGGTTATTCTATCCTCCAGGAGTGTCAGCATCCTTTCCTGATCTGCAAATCGGTTCTTCTTCCACTTATTCCGTCTGAAACAGTACACAATGAAAGTCTTAGAAAACATGCTTTTGGAAGTGAAGGTAACCTGAAAAGAATTACATTTTTTGTTAGGCTACAGGAAAATGTAATATATATATATCTGAAATCAAAACACGTTACATTGCGATTTCATGAATTTATTATATAGATTCTATAGCATGTATCTTTTGTATCTTTATATGTAATATCAATGAGTCATCTGTTTTATTTACGGATTTTTTCATAGTAAAATAGGAAGGCATTGAATACATAAGTTTGACATTTCTGCATACCTTCGCTGCGGCTACAAAAGACAATTTAAATGCCTTAGTTTCCCCATCTCTGCCATGCCCTTATATATAAGTATATTTTCCCAGGCATTTCTGCAAGCTCTTCATTGGTTAACGAATTATAGCGTTCAGGCAAGAACACTTGGCAATCCTCCAGCGTAGACCTGATCCTGATACCACATCTTGTTGGAGCTCTCTTTAAGGCCTTTGTCTCATATTTCGGACCTATTTCGAGATCTTGAACTGGCCGAGTCGGTAGGAAACTACGCCCTTCAGTCATGTTGTTAACTCTATCTGCTAAACACTCTGTAACAGACATTGATCATGAATTATTATTTTCAATGCGTTATTCAAGTAGAAGGACAAGTTATGTATTTCTTTATATTAGAACTAAAGTGTGTGTTGTGTTACATGACCAAAGTTATTTGTAAGTATGCTTATACATGTTTGTGTTCGGGTATACTAGTAGGTATTCGTACAGGTTCGGGTGCTTGTAGAAGTGGTAGTTTGTGACAACCATGTAGGTGGTGAAATCCATGTGATGGTGAATGGAAGAAGAGTGTATGTAGAAATTCTTGTGGTGGTGAAACAAAGAGCATGTAGAGAGAATCGTGTCGATGTGAATGGAAGAAGAGTGTGTGTAAAAATCTATGTGATGGTGAAACAATCAGGGGTAGAGAAAATCGAATGGATGCTCATGGAGAATGAATGTGTGGAGATGCAAAAAATGAGTAGAGAAAATCATGTGGATGTTCATGGAAGAAGAATGTGTAGAGAAAATAAGAATTAGTAGAGAAAATCGTATGAATGTGTAGAGAAACAAAGGATGAGTAGAGAGACTCGTATGAATGTTAGTGGAGGAAGAATGTGTAGAGAAACAAAGAATGAGTAGAGAAAATCGTATGAATGTTAATGGAGGATGAATGTTTAGAGAAACAAAGAATGAGTAGAGAAAATCCTGTGAACGGAAGAAGAGTGCGCCGATAAATCCATGTGAGTTAAAGTTCAGATTAAAAAATGATACTCGTGCAACGATTCGTCTTTCATGCAGTGCATGGTTTAAACAAAATTAAATGCATCGTAAAAAGCCACCACTGATTTGTATAGTTATGTAAAAGCTCACTCACCTTGCATAGTTTCGTGTTAATAAATGCTGTGCGTGTAGAAATCGATGACTCACACCTCTTCTTAAATTAAAAAAACTCCTCAGGTTGCTATTTTTGAAGTCCTTTAAAATTTAAATGTAGAGTGAATAAGGTCACAGTGGTTCTAACAATCGCCGTTAGCTGTTTATATAGGGACCTAAAGCCCCCTGGCTAAGTCAGCACATCATGGTGGGGATGTTTACACCTGACGAGATTATTGCAATGGAATTATCATCTGTTACGCATGCGCAGAGGCTTTCAGCACCTCTATCCCTACTTGCTTTAGTTCCCCCCTCTCTCATACTCAATCTCACTTACTCTCTCTCCCTCAGAGAGTACCTCCATAATGTCTTTACACGAGCTATAAAATGCGTGGGGAATGAAACTCGTGTGAATGTGGTAGTCTGAAAAGAATTACATTTTGCCAGATTACAGGGAAATGATAACAGGATTTTTAAATTCTGTAAAGACAATAATTTCCAATGCCATCGTATGTGTGGGTGTGTGCGTGTACTGGTGCATGTGTGTATGTTTGTAGGCGTATGTGTGTGTACGTGTGTAAGTTTACTGGTGTGTGTATACGTATGTATTGTATGTGTGTATGAGTGTGTAAGTGCACTGGAGTATATACGCGTATGCATGTGAATGTGTGTATATGTATGTGTAATGACTCTGTGTATGTGCTCGTTTATATATGAATGCTTGGATATATGTAAGTCAAGAAGAAAGAAAGAGATGGATTGAAAAAAGGGAAAAGGAGAAGGAAAATAAGGAATCGTGTCTAGGCATCGGGATAATCAAGTATACACCAGGGTTTAATATAAATAATTATATTTGTTAAATACATTTTTAACCTGACCGCCCATACCCCATATTTTAATATTTACTAAGCATTACATTTTCGCAGGGTAAGTTTCTAACTACAACCTCTGGGTACCTAAGAATATCCTACATTAAGTGTCGTAATGATATATAAAAAAATAACATGATTTGCCCGTACTCGTCTGTTACTTAATTTATTAGTTATTAAGCATTAATGCTTCACTCCACTACGAATCGAAGTCTGACCTCTGATACCCGAGGACGCCTTTCCTTAATCAGGGGAATGATATAGTAATGTTTTACCCTATCAAAGTATCAATTTGGGATATCTAGTTATCCACCAGGTTTAATATAAAGAATTATATTTGTTAAATATATTTAATCTGTCCGTCCATGCTTCCGTAATTTAATATTTATTAAGCATTATAGTTTCGCAGGGTAAGATTCGAACTAGGACCTCTGGGTACCCAAGAACGTCTTTCATTAATCAGGGTAGTGATATAATAATGTTTTACCCTATCAAAGTATCAATTTTCCTTATCAATTCAACATTAAACTTTGCCTGCAGTAAGACTCGAGCACAAGCCTAAAGGTATCTAAGTATACACTTTAATGCTGGTAATGATATATGTTAAATACATTTTGATATCACAGTATGAAAAAAGACAAAAACTGCAAAAACAGAGAGTTAGAATAGCTTGAACATTTATAACTATGCTCGGAGATTTTCGGTGGTTCTTTGTGAAGACTCAGCTGTTCTCAGAGAGAACTGCCCTCAGGCAGAGTTGGCGCCATGATGGCGATCTCGAGCGGTGTGGAATTTATTGTCTAGCAGGTAGATGAAACTTGCCTCTTGGGAACTGGTCTCTCTCTCTCTTCCCACCGTCAAAGACAGGGCCAGGTATAAACGCACGAAGAGTTCTTTCGTTATCGCTGCGCCAGACTGTCTCTTTGTTATATTCACCTAACATGCAGATGTACAGGAATTCAGTAGAGTGGGGACAATAGCGTCTCTTCTTTTGTTAGCACGGCTCCAGTCTGCTCTTTTGTTATATTGCAATGGAGAGGCTGCTACAAGGGTGGCTTTCCTAACGAACACTTGTGCGGGACAATGGAAGGGAGACAATAGCATCTTCTCCTATGTTATTCCCTCTTTTGTTAGCACAACACAAGACTCCTCTATTGTTATACTGCACGGGTTCGTCAAACAATGCTGATGGGGGTGGGGGTTGATGCAGGTCGGCTTCCTAACGACCACGTGTGCAGGGAATTGAATGGAGACAATAGCGTCTCCTCTTTTGTTAGAAAGCATAATTTACTATACCATTGTTCATTTTGACAGGCGATGGACAACCTTAATTGCATACCTGTCAAGCTTTCCATTTTACTGAACAAACTTTATGACCTCAGCTGCAAGTAAAAGGTACCAGGGTCGCGTGGCAGGGGGAGAGACAGACCTAATTAGCATATGAATACACATTCCTGCATATAAAGTGAGCTGGATCTATCATTTATCTACTACTCAAATGTATTCTCCCTCATACATTAGCACGTGCATGTTTAATACAAAGGTTTGACTTGCGTGTAAACGCAAACTAACAAATGGAAGGAAAGAACAAATAATATACCAATGCGTTGAATTTTCTCACGTCTTAACTTACGATTTGCTTCCGTTGGATTCACAGAAACGCAGTCAAGGTGTACCGAGAGCTATAGTCCAGCAACTCTTTGGGACATGTGCGAGGCAATAACACGAAGTTTCGACACCTTTCATTTGTTATCTAGCACAGAGTTAAACGTAACAACTTTCAGTAAGGTAGAACTTGAACATTTAACAATATCGAAAAAGTATCGAAGGTTTATTAGACATACTTCGATACCACCAAGTATCGAGGTCTCATCCTTACCTATAACCTAGCCACTCTTTTCATCTCGTATTTTCAAGCTTCTTCCTTGTTCTGCAAAAATGCACTTACCGCGCTTATCAATATTACTAATGCATCACTTGTAAGCATCATTTCATGCTGTCGAACCTACAGCTCGCTTAGTGTTTCTGAAAGTGATTTGCCGATATACGGAGCATTTTAAAGGTTACTGACTTCTCTTCTCTCTGTGCTCTCTTTGCGTCCTCCTGTAGGTCATGGCTTTACGGGAAATTCGTGCACACCAGCTTAAACACGGAGCTTGAAAGGAACCCTGACTCACAAAGTTGCGTAGCTTCAGGTCAGGGTTCGAGGTAAACCTCGAGATAATAGACTAGGGATCAAAGACCAGGAATCCCAAAATATATTTCCGGTAAAATCTGGATATCTATCAAATGTTTGGGTGGAATGCAATACTTCCCCTACTTGCTATAGGTACGTAAGGAAAAAGTAAGCATATGCAGTTATGCACTCATTTTTGAGATTCAGGGCATAGGCAACCGACTAAAATTGTCATACTATCTGCCAATAAATGTCGTTGACCAATCGATCGTCATCTGTACAATGGAAAAGCATGATTTGGATACATACAGAGTGAACCATTTAAGTTGAGACTGTACAATATCTCCAAAACTAAGCGTTGTAGAAAGAAATGTCTTGGATAAAAGTTGCTTGTATTATGGGGGAAAGTAAATGCCATTAGTTGTATTTTGTTTGGAGAACGTTGTGATAGTCATTTTAGGGTAAACTTATTTTTTTTTAAATTGGAACCTACAATTAGGGTGAAATTATATTGACCCTAAAATGACCATCTCTACTTCTCCAAATAAAACATGACTAATGGCGTTTACTTCCCCCCACAATATCAAACAACTTTTATCCAAGACATTTCTTTCTACAACGCTTAGTTTTGGAGATATTGTACAGTGCCAACTTAAATGGCCCACCGTATATAAGTTCAAAGCTGAATAATTATTTCAGTGCTAAAGGGCGGATCTCTTTTCGACACTTTCTGAAGTGAATTGCAGCAGTTATAATCTCTCTAGCTGGCTTACCCGAAATTGCGCGGTCAGCTTTTTAAACTTGAATGGCAAATTATTTCATTTACCTCCATCCGTTCTTTGTGGAATTATGGCTAACCTTAATCTATACCACGTAATTTTGTAGAGACCATAATATTCCTAATAACGGTTGAAAAATCCCTGATACGTAAAATAATCTGAAACATCAGCAGAACGTCGGCATCTTTAAACCTTCCTCTGATAGTCTTCCAAGTTCTCGAAATGCTACATTGCCTATAATTGCCCTCTGGTGGCGGAACAATAATCTATCAGAATGGTTGAGTAAGTTTTTAGATAATTAAAATAGATAGAATTTTAAACCCTTGTACCTTCTCTTTGGTCCCAAAGTTATTTAATATAATAGAAACACATAGTTTTTGCATAACAATGAAATAGAGGTGAAGCTGGTGAATACGCATATTCCGCACTACCAGGCCAGTTAACCTGTTTGGAAAAGAGACAGTCTGTGACCATCGAGAAAGATAATAGTCTCATTTGTTAATTATAATATATCGGTTGACTGATTTCTAATGTTAGCTGGACAACATTTTCTCTCTTTATACAATTATTTATTATGTCCTGCTAACGAACTTGATTACAACACAAGTACAAAGAAAATAAAGCAAAACTTTCCTAAATAAGGTTCATTTAAACGGATATATATGGAATTAAATTTCCACGCCATTTTTCTTATTTTACATTCATTTCCTGTGGAGTAACAACTATTTATAACTTCATTGCGTTCGTATTCTGGTACATAGACTTTGTAAATAGTTTTTAGCCTTTTAGTAACTTATGAATTAAAATTAGGTGTTTTATAGCCCGCTCATATCATCAGAAACAATAGGACTTTTCAATGATGAAACAGTTATCAAAATTCATTAACCGATTTGATATCACCTTACATATAAACACCCACATACAAATTTAGTACTTCCAAGTTCCAAAGAACTACTTCTAAAAAGGACTCGGACTGCGGAGTGGTAGAAACTAGAATTAGTTGCGATAAACGAAGGAGCCTAACCTGTCGCTTCTTATTACTCTACGTTTATTATATAACCACGACCTTACTAGTGATGGTTCGAAGGACTCGGAGTCGTTTCAAAGGAACGCTTCCTCCTTCGAAAGTGTGAAGTAACCATTCCACTATTCGAAACTGGCAGTTCCTTACTTCAGCTCCTTACTCCACCGGAGTACTTCCACAACAGGTTTACTTCCACTCCCAACACTTCCAATTGCATCATTCCATCAATTACATCGTCATTCCAATACCTAATCAGCAATGCGTTATACGTATTATTTAGAAGTCGTCATAACGTTGGATATAATTTCCTTTATGGCAAATGAGATGAAATCAATGCAGCCTGCGTGACGCAATTTGGGAAAAAATGTTTATGTAAATGAAGTCAAAATTCTGACTCAACTACTGATGAATTTGCATTTTTGGCATTTATGCAAATTTGAGGTTAAACGTCCTATTGAATACGACAAATGCAATGAACACTTCTGTTGTACGTTAACATAGACTTCCAAAAATACGCATAAGCTTCCTTTTTTCTGATGTATGGTTCAATGGCAATTATGCTTCCATGAGAAAAGCAAATTTGTTTAGTTATTCAACTACTGGTACTTCCCCCATCATGTGATAGTGGTTTTAATAAGGGAATATTGCAGTAAGTTAAACGTTATGTACAGAATTCCAAAAGTACGCAGAAGCTTGGTTCTTTTCTGATGCAATAATCTAATGCCCATTTTGCTTCTATGAGAAAATTCCAATTTCTAGTTACATGTCCATCTACTACTTCCCACGCCATGTAGCAGTTATAATAATATAATATTGCAGTATGTTTGTAGGCAAATATCGCATTTTAACTCCCTAAAGCAACATTTGATGTCGACTGGGAGTTTTAGTCTTAAATTTAGTAGATGAGTCTACGTGAACAGCACTACTTATACATAATTACCCATTTAAAATATATTTTTTCATTTGTTATATTGTCACAAAATAACTCTTAAAGCACCATAATGAACGATACAAAGCTACAATAGTATTAAATTATGAATTGCCATACCTCACATAACCTCATTTTAAATTAGCTGAAACTGATAAATGTAACCTCCAGTTTCGCCAATCTCATTTCTATTGAAAATGTTGGTACCTTACATTGCGCATTTTGCTTATTCGCTTCGTTGTTGGCTATCTGCCATGACATAGATTAGTAGTCATCAACAGCAAAACAGCTCATAATTCTGCATATACAGCTGTAGCTAAGACGAACAATTTGTAATTTGCACTATTCTGTTTGACTAATACCTTAAGAATTTAAGCTATTTAAGTGCCTAAAGGCAGTAAATTTTGTCCCGTAGACTTACGGTTCAGAAGGGTATATAAAATAATTGTAAATTGGAGCATACCACTTTTTATTAAATTCTCAAAATGTTCCGCTTCACAATAACAAACAAAATCAGCTACTAGAAATTATAAGTGTATTTAAATTCATTTCGCAAAATAATGTTTTATATTTGCTGAAATCACATTTATTGCAAAAGAATTTACCTCCACACTGTTGATAATCTAAACGCTTAACACGCAATAAAGCAATATTTTACGAAGTATCTAGGCATAAGTTTGTCTTAAATCCAGTGTTGCGTTCCGTTGGTTATATTTGCTTTAGAGCAAATCGAATTACAAATTGTTCATGTACGTAGGGTCTACGTTACTACATATGATATTACCATTACTTTGTAGTCTATTATAAAACGGGGATAAAATCACAACACAGTAGCGCAGAACTGCAAGCCATTAAATCACAAACACTTGTTTATCTGGCAGGGGACATTAATTGTTAACACGTGTGTGACATCCCGATGGGTATCATAGAGTAGGGGAAGTCATTCTTGCAGCACTTCAGAGTAAAACAGTTTAAGCATTTTCGCCAACACTCCGGAATGAAGAAGTGGGATTTGGGGTGGGGACGTTACGAGTAAAATCGATGAGTAAAACCGGTTCTTCTGGTTCTGGCGCCTCTATACGGTATACCGAGTAAAACCGCGTTTGTACCCAAACGAAGGTTGAATTAGATGGCGCTGCCGAATATAAGCGCTGCTTTTGAATACTTTTTCTTCGTTTTCTGGATCTTCTACAAGTACCTATGTGACCGCATTCAATATTATGTTGTAAAGCACTTCTGTGGAGTCTTCTTTAGATAAAAAGTTCACGTAATATGCAAAAGCATACCTATTCAATCAATACTGATACGTCCGTTTCAGCTGAGGAAGTCTTTTCTGCTGCAGGGCAGATAATCTCTGAGAGATCATCTCTAGCCCAAGTCGGGCAGAAATGCTTATATTTTACATACAAATTCTTTTTGTTTGTTTTTAATTTTGCTTTGTATAAAGAAATTTGAGTTTGAATAAGATTATATTTTCATATACCTATATATTTTGTGCATGATAATGTTTTTTTTGAGAAATAAATTTGTTTTTGGAAGAATTAAATTTGCTTTTAACTTCATGTAAGACATCACACCAACAACCTTTCCAAACCTGCCGCCAAATAAGAGCAGCTTACAGCAGAAAACAGCGGTGTGGCCAGAAACATTCTTTCGAGGTGACAATGGTTTAATTCAATATTACTGTTTTTATTATTATTGTTACTATTTGCTGATATAGTGGTTCCTAACGCACCATTTAACTTTTATGTTAGTTTATTAATTATGAAATCCACACACACATGCTGGGGTTTTGCTAATAATTTAAACTCCAAAATTTTACTATTGTGTAATAATTAACCCCTAAACGAGAGTGAACTGGTCTGATATTCTAGAGAATAGCAGAAACTCTGATAGGAAAACCTTTTCATGCAACATTAAAAAGAAATACACGTAACGTAAATACTAGAACACATTCTATTCTTTTTGAGTGTGAAATAACTTGATATGTTTTGCTTGGCAGACAGCGAAATCTAGAATACCTCAAAAGTGGATAACTTGATTCTTCCTTCCGTTGTAGCGTGAAATAGTCATAGTCCTGATTTTACGGTATCCTGCCTTATGCTTAGTGTGCAATACAGCCAGTTTTGCAATACAAATAGGAAAAGCTTGCTAACTTCAATGCGTCTCATCCAACGTTTTGCATTACAAAGAAAACAAATTGTTGAGCACGTTGATTATCTTAGTAGTATGAAAATAAGGGACATTTAGAAACTTTTATACAATCATTGACGGTAATATATGTATCTAAAGCCATAAACCAATTTCAAAACAATATGCTATGTTCTGTACGATGCTTCCTACGTTCAAGTTCAAACCTGCCGCCAAAAAGAACCGGGTTGTATACTCGGTGTACCGAGTCGTATGACGTCACAGAACCGAAACGTCCCCAGCCGGAAATTGAAGTTCTTAGAATGGAACTACTTCCTCGGAGTGGAACAGAAACTCCTTCCTTGAAACAGCTCGGACTACGGCGTTGTTGTTTAGAGAGTAGTTACCGCAAGTAGTCACTTACGCTCGGACCATAACTAATAAGATTAAAACCATACTCTGGGGGATGACACTAGTAAAGAACTATGTTTGGTTTCGATTAGGTGGGCCGATCCTGGCGGTACTGCAATGCCAGGCCAACCCGTGACAGAGGTGGAGCAAGCCCCTAGCACTCCGTCATATTCCAAAAATCAGTTTAATATTCTGGTCCCCCAATGGAGGACGTATCAGATATTAAGCTGATAAGAACAGAGTTGTTTATTTAGTCATAGTTGCGTACATATCAAGCGAATACATATCAGTAGTAAATTGATTACAATATTTGGGTAAGTCAATACATAGTATTTCATGTTGCTATACACTTGCTTTTCAGTTCTGTGAATGTTTTTGCTGTCTTTTTCAAGCGTCTTATTGTTTCTACTCTCACCACTAATACACTTACATAAATTGTTTTTATCCTTATTGTCTGTAGGATTTGGTTCATGTTTTGGAATTTCACTTCACTCACTTGAACTCACTTCACTGTCAGTTTACACTTGTCGATGTCCAGTTATGTGCTCCACGTATATATCTCTGGACCACCGGATGCAGTCTGAAACGCAGAGTTTTTTGAGCAGGCCCAGGTATTTACGGGAGCACATTTTCTTCAGCAGCTTCTCGTTGCGCGGGTCCCAGGAGCCCAGGGCCCCGACAACAATCGCTTCCACGCTGACCTTTGGGTGGTTGGCTGCCATTTCCTCCGCCAAGGCTCGGTATTTCTCCTCCTTTCTTTGTCGAGCTTGATCGAGAGCCTCCGGGGAGCTCTCGAACGGGACGGTGATGTCTACAATGATGGTCTCGTCGTTGTTCTGGAGTACCAGGTCCGGCCTCAGTCCGGGGTGTCCGGGCGCCTGGTTTTCGAACAGTAGTCGAAATTTCCTCTCTGCTGCCTTTTTGACTCTGTCCACGATTGCATTGTGGCGCCTCTGATAAAGGGATGAGTAGGTACCTCATACAGTGGCATACCACATGTGGCAGAGTCTCGTTGGCATACCCGCACCTTCTGCAGGCCTTGCTCTCGTTGGCGTTCCGCTTCCTTCCGTTCAGGGGGAGCAGGTCAAGGCGCGCTTTGTGTATAAAGCGCCAATCGGCGAATCGTGTGTAAGCGCCATTATAGTAGAAGTGCGCCGAGCTCTTGTCCAGGGAGACGCACTGCAGGACCTTCCCTTGCCGCACCAGTCCTTCGAGCCGATTGTCGTGTGTGGTTTGGAAGTCGGCTCTTAGATTGCGCAGCACCTTCCTGCGATCGTTCTGATGGGTGCTAATGTCCCCCTTCTTTAGGCTCGGTACACCGTTGTCGTCCATTGTCCATTTGACTGCTATCCTCCTGGACGCTGCCCTCGCCCTCGTCCAGGTGTTCTGATTGGTAGATGCCGGGTTCGCAAACTCAGCATCCATATCGCCCGATAGGTACTTTGCGTTGTCCTGGATGGTGGGCTCTCTTCTAATTTTGTCCTTTACAGCCGCGGTAAGTTGTTGGTGGCTGGACTCGGCTATCCGCTGGTCCGATGACGTGAGCAGTTTGAATGGTGTGTCTACCAGATGGAAGTCCGAGTCAGCCGCTGCCGAGGGAAGACTGAGACCCCCTCTTCTCCGACTGCCATATATGTAGTCTGCCGATGAGTTATTGGGCAGGTATAGGACTTTTCTCACTCCTGCTAGCACCGCTCTATCCACTTCTGCCCATTGTGTTTTACTGAGCTGCCCCATCCTCATGGGGAAGTTCAGTACCGGGAAGAAGAACGCCTTCAGGGCATCCAACTTCTGCCAGGGGGCTAGCTTTGAATCCAGGATTTTTAGCCCCCTGCGCTGAATTTCATCCAGGTCCTGTTGGTTGTTCAGTATGTTGAAGCCCGTGGGCTTCCCCAAGAAGTGCACGACCTCTCCATTTCCCAGGGCTCGAATGTTGCGGTCGTACACCTGGAATACCGTGGGACGGCAGCCCCTCGGCGTTCGTCCGCTCTACTACACTTTGATCTTAGCCAAAAGGCCGAGAAGCGATGATGTTTGAAGCAAATTCACTGCATTTATTTACATATCATAGCTCTCTGTTCGTATAGAAAATTATTCGCATCATTTGCAATATCCGTATATCGTTATTCTGATATATTTGCTAACGCAGACTAAATAAGCAGCTAATTCCCCGCATAACACATATACTTTTGAAGGTGTTTACTCATAAATACTATAATGTAATGTTATTTCTAATTACAAAGCATAAATATTAACTCAACGCTATCTCTTGCAGCCAGATAGAACCACTTGTGGAATTTATCCCCCCCCCCCCAACAGTGTTCGATCGAGGCTTGGTAGTATAGCAGCGCTCCCAGCGGAATCACACAGAATAACACGTAACCGGCAAAACAGGTTTACTTCCTCTCAAGTTTCACTTCACCAACGCTGGATCGACCGCGCGGTTCAAATCCCCGAAACAGGTTTCTTAGGAAAGAGATAATCTACATCTGTAATAGCACGGTCAAATGCCCATTGCATGTGCTCATGGCAAACAACAAAGCAGTCTCTGTAAAACCGCCTCTAAAACCAGCTTACCTCAATCGGAATATCACATTTCCAGGGCTTTGAAGATTCACCTACCACGACTTAATTTGTTCGAGTTTGATGGGAAGCGCAGAACCTACCATCGACAGTTGATAAGGCAGACATTTGAAAGATGCATCGCCATCTCGAGGATCATGCGATCTGCCACAATTTGTCACAAGACAAACAGTTCGAAGACCAATTGGTTTTGATCTAATAAAAGCGTCCTTTCCATCGCCGTTTGAGACAGAGTTGCATGTATTAGCTCTAGAACTAATACAGTGAACCGAAAAATGTGTGCCATCTGAGACACCATTGGCAAGATCAACCAGGGAGCTGCATCGCTCCAAATCTGGGACCATGGTCCCGGAACTTTCTAAATATTCTAAGTCCGTGCAAGAGAAACTTTTTCCAGCTCAAGCACACCTGCAATTCAGAATGCCGAGGATTTTACAAGAGTGGTGAAGTCATACGCATCACAGTCCTCGTCCTGTAGCCCAAAGAGGATGTTGAAGAATTTCGCCAGCAGAAAATTTAGGTAGAAGAATGCTCCAAACAAACTATCCCGGTGAAAGGAACTCAGAGGATACATGTCTGGACCCACAGGGTGAAATATTATTACACAAATATATTTTGCAGCAGCATATTTTTCTGTATGGTGCGTATGAGAAATATCCTTTCGCAGGTGTGTCGGACTAAATCCTATCGCAAGCTTCCGGATGTTATAATTCCTAGTAGGGCAGCTATCCATAATCTTGAGAATATCGTGAAGCATACACGGGTCTTATATGAACAGAGGAAGTAGCATGCTGACTCGTCATTTTCAACACTTATTGGAATACAGATAAGACGATCATGCACATTTATGTAGCTTTTTGTGTGAACTTCAATTACGTTACCCGTGGGTATTGATGCATAATTCGGATGGTACTGAAACTGTTACCAAGACCACTGCTCAGTCGGTTCAATATTGACTCTAGAATCACTGTATAATGTGTGGGATTAAAAGTCCTATCTCATAGTGTTATTCGTTCATGATCAGAGAAAACATTCTTAGTAAATGCTTTCGCTTCAGTCCGTTTGGCGACGATCCAAGAATTTCACTCTACGGTCGCAATAGGAATGCTCCTGTCTGTCTCTATCGATCATTACCTCAGGGATTCCGAGAACCAACAAAATAGAACCGAGGTCCTATTCCATTAATTCATGCACACTGTGTTTACCCGGATGCTGATTACTTTAAGCACTAATTTGTTCAACGTAAACGTGCCGGCTCATCGAGAAACTCGGTTATGAGTGCCACGATGGTATAATAGGCCTTCCCTGGACGACAGGTGCAAGACCGCACGTTGGACCACCGGCAGGATGTTCACTGGTGCATGCCAGTTAAACTCCGATGGGAGGTGAACCAGCAATGTGGTACTAAGTCTGACTGTGAGCCTTTTAACCTCAAAAACTTTAATATACACTATTGGAACTGGAATAACCACGGCTGCTGGTACCATACTTGCCCTCAAAGGGTTTTAAGTGTACTCATTCGGATTACGGATTCTCGGAGGAGTCTCGTATTTTTCTTCACAACCTCCCCGGGCCAGGAGTGGATAATTTGCACACAAGCTGCCTTCCGTAGACGTGGTAGTCGTTTCTCAGGTTCGCTCTCCACCCATGGCAGGTGCAGCATCGACATTTAATAACGCAGACATTTGAAAGATGCGTCGCCGGCTCGGTGGCTGTGCGATCTGCCATAATTTATTCCATCACCGAGGCAAACGATCCGAAGATGATTGTTTTCTTCTTCGTCTTCTTTCAGCTACGGTTTAGGTCGAAATCTGTTCCGTTCTCACATTTCCCTTCGTTTCCTGGGCCGTCAGATTGATCGTCGTCCTGTAGGTTTGTAGTTGAAGGCTTGTCTAACAGTTCGTTCTTTTGGCATTCTTTATAAGTGCTTTATCCATTTCTGTTTGTCAATGAAGTCTAAGATGGAATCTACACCAAATTATTTTTAATGTCCTCATTCCGTAGGTGTTCTTATCTTGTGCAGTCTTTGACTAAGTATAGGAATTTCATTGCAGCTGCTTGAAGTTTACTTTTATATTTCTCTTTAATTGTCGATGTCTCACTTACATATAGAATAGCAAAATGTTCAACTTGAATAAATTCTTAGCTTGGTCTCGTTTCTGACTTTTTAAATGTGTGATTAATAAGTCCACAAACTTCTGAAAACATTTTAATTTGTTGTTTATATCATTATTTTCGCCTGTGTTAAGTTACACCCTAAATACTGGAATTGAGACACTTGTTCTATTATACTACTTTCAGTCATAATCTTTGAGCTTACAGGATAACAGCCATAGAATCCAATTATCATTGTTTTCCTGTAGATATACTCAGGTAAAATGTTTTACGTATAATTTAAATTTTGTTTTCTGCGGCACGGGGTTAAACAGGTCTCTAAACTTAATTTTGGTATGCTGAATTCAAATCTGCTTTCCATTTTTTTCGTATCACATACTGTTTTTTTGTCATGCATAAAGTAAATATTTAATACATAATATGTGATATTTTATTTATTGCTAGTTTTTAAGTACACTTAAAAATGTGTGAAATCATGCAAACAAGAAACCATCTCAATTCTATAGACGCAACAGTTTACATTGAACTAGGAAATTTCAAACATACCTTCTATTTTCCCCTCCGCTTTGTTGAAAACGAACGCTGAGTTGCCTTGTGTTTGTGGTCCTGACCAGGGTTGTCTCTAATTAAACACCAACAGTAGTCGACCATCATGGAGGCGTCCCATTGACCCTGGTACCTTGTTTCCATCTCCTTTATGTCCTGGTGGAATCCCTTTCCCTGTTCTTTACTTAGTGCACCCAAGTTTTCCGGAAACAAATCAATATGTGATTGCAGAAAATGCAATTTTAAGCTCATATTGCACTCGAGTGCCTTTAACTTTTCGAATATGGTTTTAACAATATGCTCATATTGGTCATCTTTAACATTAAACAAAGACTTGTTCATAACTTTATTGAATGAGTCCCAAGCTTGAAGCCCTATGCCTGTCATGATATTTCTAAAATGAACGTAATTTATGAGTTCGCGAATCTGTGGGCCAACAAAAATGCGTTCTTTCACTTTTTGATTCAGACAACATTGGAAATTTCTGAATAAGATACTGGAAACACGGTCTACGTTTGTCCAAAGCTTTGACAAATTGCTTCATTACTCTTAATTTGATATGTAACGGGCTTAGCAAAACAGTTTGTGAGTCAATCAGCGGGCGGTTGATTACATTTTTTGTCCCTGGCACTAAATCTTTGCCAATCAGGTTCACCCCAGTGTCTTTCTTTGGCTTTAGAGACCCATTCACACAAAAAGCACGGGAATTTCGTGTACACTGCTTATTGGCCCAATAAAATACCGCACACGTAGCGCCTGTGTTCATTATATTTAATTTTTTTCTAGGACAGTATACAAATTTTGGCACGTTTCTTTAAGGGATGTAGGATGGGCTATTGGAATTGAAAGAAACATATTGCCAATGTGCAGCAGAACACCTTTCAAACTTCTCTTGCTTGATTCAATAAAGAGACGCCAATATTTTGCTTCGTAAGATGTTCCAAGACGATCTTCAAGTTAGGGATATCATAACAATAAACTAGTTTCCCTTCCTTTACAAAATATTTCTGGAATTCTTCTTCTCGATGTCTGTACCAGTAGAAAGTTGTTCCAGGTCCTAAAAGATTGTTTTTTTTCAACCTTGAAACTAAAACTTCACTTTTTTCTTTTGTAAGACCCAAATCACGTACCAAGTCATTTAATTTTGATTGACTCAATGGATTTGAAATGTCATCTTCTAACTCTGGTGACCAATTTAAATCATCTTCTACACTCGAAGTATCAGCGCTACTCTCTGGTAATACCGTAGGTGGTGATGGGACAGGAACATCGGGTCCTTGAGGCATAGGCCTAATTGCTGATGGCAAGTTTGGATATATAATGCCCACCTTGTTTTTTCTATTGAATCCAGATATGTCACACAGACAAAAATAACAGTAATTAAAATAATTTTGTTGTTTGCGCCATTTCATGGGAACACCAAATGACATAGATGCACGAACTCACTTGTACCACTGTCTTAGATTTTCTACACAACGTTTACACACAATATGAGGAGAAAAATTCTTGTCTTGATCTCTAATTTAATTTTAAAATAGGCCAGATACAAACTCTTGATAAATGCGATAACGTTTCTTTTCTGCCTCTTTGTCACATAACACCCACAGACCTAACAGAAATTGTTAGGATTGTTCACACAGCCTCTCCTGGATATAGTACCACGCATACCACTCGAACTTCCCATTTTTTCCACAAATAAAATTCACAACACAATACGGCTTCAAAAGAGACCAGATGAGAATAAGCTTAAAACTGTTCTGAGGAGTCTAAGATAGGTTACTGTTGATATCTTAAGGAGTATATGTTTATGAGATGGTTCAACATTACCTGTAAACAGAGATAGACTGAGATAGACAACGTGACGTCATATGATTTAGCATGTTTACATATTCTAATCAACCATGCTGTAAATAGGATATGCAGTGATGCTAATACTAGCGTACTGAACTTTCAACTTTATGTTGAAACAGAATTTTTCAAAATCTGTACGTTATACGCAAAGCTATTATTACTTTCGAAATCAGATTTTGATCATTATGATGCAAAATATTCCGTGCCGAAGTCTTCGCAGCCTGAATCTGTATAAAATATTAAAACCACATCGTCTGCAAATAGTAAAACATTCAATGTGCTTTGTCCAAAATGTGTTCCCTTATAAATTAAAGTTTTCCATTCTTTAAGAATTTTGTCAATGATTTCATTAAAAAAGGAATCGAGACAGATTACAAAGTTGCTTAATACCACAGTTTGTTTTTATTTTTTCCCTTAGTTTGTCATTAACCTCAATGAAGTTACTATGTTTGCGTTTACATATAAGCTTTGGATAACTTATTGAGTGCATCGGATAGCTTCTCTTCTGTAATATGCTCCACATTACAGGTATTTTCCCTTATCGAAAGTTTTCACTCGGTCAATGAATCTTATGTAGGTTTTAAGGTTGTATTCCCTGCGTTTCTCTATACTTTGTTTTAGTGTAAAGACATTATTTTAGGAAGTCCTGTCAACTCTACATCCACTTTGCTCCTCAATGATATTTACTTCATTTAATATTTTCAATATTGTGGCTATAATTCTAGAACATATTTTCTACATTTTATTAACAGACGTATACCTCGATAATTTTTGCAATCATTTCTGTTTCCTATTTTGAAAATCGACGTGACTTTAACCACTTACCTTAGGTATCTTTTGATTCCATCATATATTTAATGGATGGAATGGTCGAAATTGTAGCACATTCCTATTTGAATATTTCAACCGGTATATTGTATGTTCCAGAAGCTTACTTATTTTCATGTTTCTGATGCCTTCTCACATTTCATTTAGGACTATTAAGTTCAATGTTCTTTAATTTGGCTCTTCAATTTGTAGTTTCCCAATATTTAAATAAAACAATAGAGTTGTATAGTGTCTAGCCCATTCATATTCTCAGATGCAAGTCAGTATTGCTGTATCTTTTTCTGTTGACGCCAGAGGTCTCATTTTGTTCCATACTAAATCTTGTCTTCCATAAAACACATGCTCTATTGTTGCTATGAATTTATTCCAGAATTGCATATTACTTTCTTTGACTTTTGCTTTGGCTATACTCCTTTTCGTATTATTTCTTCATTAAGATTTGTAAATATTTTATGTAGAACACCTTTTTATCCTCGATTGCTAATTCTTCATTCCAATATTTGATTCCTTAATATTTTTTGAAATTACTTTTGACTCCAAGCTCTTGTTTGGAAGTCTTAAGAATGACCTGTTTAATTGCATCGTATTCGTTATCTAAGTTATTTTCTATCTTAACTTCCATTAAATATTGTGTTATCCTTACTTGAAAGAGGTCTCTAATACTTTATTCTTGCAGTAAATCTATTTTATTTTGAATTTTGTTTAATTTACTGCCTCTATTGTATAGTTTGGTATGTTTCTATTTTGTTAAACTATAAATTCTTTATAACACTAGAAAGTTATTTGTGTATGATTCTGCTCCTCTTTGTATGTTTGACAAGATTCTTTAATTTTCCATCCACAATTATGTAGTTAATCAAGGATCTAGAGCCTCTTGCTGCCCATATATATTTATGGATATCTTTTTTCTTAAAAAAGGTGTTGAGTTTTAACCCAAGAAATGTTGTTAATCCCTTAATAGTGATCCATTCTTATTTATATAGTCTTTACCATAATTTCGCAAACATTTGGTATTGGGGACTTTACCACTCTTACGTTTAGAACTCCAATAAGCATAATATAGACTGTATTATGAAACTTATCAATTATTCTTTGAAGCGAACCGTAAAATTCTTTACTCTCAGTTGTCTTCTCTCCTTCCGGGGCATACACGCCTATCACTAATAACTTTCTCCTTTCTGTGTTGAATCTTACATTAACATTACTCTCATTTATAAATTCATAGCACAACACTTTGTTTCTCCATTTTATATCCACCGAAACAGCTACTACTCTGGCTGGTCTGATGTTTTGTTCAGCGCCGGAATATATCATTATATAGTCATTAATCTCTTTTATGTCTTACAGCCTTTTGTTTCTGTAGTTAAGGCTATATTAATATTCCTTGGATTTATTCTGTGGTCTGGTTATTTATCTCGCTGACATTCCAAGTCTCAATTCTCAAATGTATATTGTTTCTCCCAAGTTGTGTGATCTTTTTAGTTAGCGAGTATATCGTCTAGTTGATCCGTTCTTCCTATCCAGGTGAGACTGCTGAGATGAAGTTTTTTACATGGAGTTAGATACCCCATGATGCCCAGTGCAAAACCTTCAACCTGAAGGTCCAGACCACTGCCTCATCAGCCGGTTTTCAAAGTTCCTAAGAGGCCTCTCGGTTACCGTAGCGCTCTCAGGGTACATGTCTCTATCGTTCCTCAAGACATTTTCCTACTTCCCGGTGCTCATCCCTAGAGTTGTGAACCATTGAGGTTGAATATAGTGTATTATACAGAGTGGTCCAAATGTATGCAGTGCAGACTGAATGATATTTCATCATAGACATTAGGAATGTTAGATTTATGGAGTTGGGAATTTGTATAATGGCTACTATGGAAACTGATTTAAGAGAATGCAAATGCAATATGTGTGGGAAGTGGCAATGAATGTGAATAGTGGTAAAAGCAAATGTATTATAAAGCAGTACTGGAAAACTGAAAATGTAGCGTATCAAGAAGAATTTCACACATCCTCGCTAGCACGTTTGAAAATTTAAAAGTATTATAGACAAATTTGAAGCAATTGTTCAGTGAAAAATGCACCCAAGGTATCCTTGTCAGAGGAGAATGAGATGAGATTCGTGAATAGTCCTGAAAAGTTCCGCGCGTCTGGTGTCTCGGTAGCCATGCATACCAAGAGCGTCCTTGCAAGGCTTAATGTGTATATTGGAACTGAAGCCTTAAAAACCATGACTTCCACATGATATTCTGGAGGATGACACAGACTGTCGGCTGCAATTTGGGGAAATAATGCGAAATCAAGTTTATTACCAACCAGCCTTTCTTAATGAAACCATCCGGCCTGATGAAGCCTGTTTCAAGGTGTCTGTCCATATGAGCAGACATATTTGTGTATATTGGGTAGATACAAATCCTCAGGTAATTATTACATCTCAACTGAACCAGCCAGGCGTCGCTGTTTGGGGTGCAATATCCAGTGAAGGAGTTATAGGTCGATTTTCTTCGATACGACTGTGGATGCTAAGAAACATGTTGCAAAACGTAGTGTTGCCACAACTCATAAACAGAGATGATTTCCCTAAACTGTGATTCCAACAAGATTCCTTGTCGCTCTGCTGTGCTTGTAAGGAACTGCCTTGACAACACTTTCCCATGCACTGGATAGGACGGCGCAGTAGCATTGACTGGCCGCCACGTTTACTTGATTTGACGTCTTTGGCCCCCCTTTCTGGAACTGTATTGAATAATAAATTATTTGAGAAGATACCTCACACAAAATGTGATTTAAAGAAGTTCATTACATATGCATATCATTCTGGCTGCAAATTTTGTATTTCTGTGTGTCAAGTGTTCTGCGCAGTTTCGAATAGTGCTGTAACGCAAATGGAGGACATTTTGATTACTTACGACATTAAACATTCAACATTCACTGTAAACATCTGCGCCAATATACATGAAAAAAATCTGATGTGATTGCCTTCTTAGCAAATGTTTTCTTTTATAACTCTATGGTGTTCGTATCCTAGTACATAGGCTTTGTAAATTAAATTATTTTTAGACGTTTAGTTAAACTTATGAATTAAAATTCGAAGGTTTATTATAGCCCATGTCAGTCAGAAAGGATAGGAGCTTTCAATGGTGAAGCAGTTATCAAAATCGGTTGTGTGTTTTTTTCAGACGATCTTCTACACATTTTCTCTCTTTACAATATTTGTATAGATTACTGCCAGTTATTATTGTTCTGGATATCAGAAGATACACTTTCTTTATTTACGAGGCATCAAAGGTGTGAAGGAATTTAGCAGAGGTAAGTATACTTTACATATTTTCCCTAAGTTTCACTCTCGTTGTGTTGCGGAATGAAGATCGTATTACTGCCGCAGGGTACGGTCATCTGATGCTACACAACGCTCTCTCCAGTTCTTTACTGTTTCGGATTACGCTGAAACTTGTTTAGGGAAACGGGTCTCTTCTTGTGAAAAAATTATGTTGCTCTTGTGATGCGCAGAGATCTTCTCTTTTCTCTGCCTTGGTCAGACACTTCTACTTCCTGTTTCATCTTCAGAAACCACGCCTTTATCCTCAATAACTCGCCAAACCGGAATAAAAAACATATATTCTATCAAGATTCCATTCTAGTGCTCATTATTGCACGACTGTACAGATGGAAAAGTAACGCTTCAGCTAAATACATTGTAATTTTATTCACCTTTCGGTGAAAGGATGAATACCCGAAACTGCGAAGCCATTTCAAGAGGGACAGCTTGGAAACTAAACAAATACGTATTTGTGTAAATTTAATGAATGTCCATTTGTGAACAAACAGTCAAAGCTTGCCAAAATTTATAAATATGGATTCTAGCGTTATTAAACACTGCAAATCTTCTGATTTAGTTTATGTAGGTTGTAGTAGTAGTATTTATTTCATCACCTCAATTACAAATATCACATATTAGTTACTTTTCTCTCGTAGGAGTTGCTTAGGTTTCGGATCGTATACACTTAACACCCTAGTCGTTTGTGTATATTTATCTTTCATTTTAACTGTACACTTATCACACAATTTCCAACTTGGTTGATTTCCTCTTCTATATTACCTATCTCGTCAATTCTGTTATTAAGATTCTCTTTTTCTTTAATGAGTTTCCTGCACCATTTCTCTCTTACCTTTCCTGTATATTACCTAGTTGTTTTAGAAATTCTTTTCTGTTGTTTCCAAAAAGTTTTAAGAACAGTATCTTTATCTGTAATTTATTCCATTTCCTATTCCATATTTCCTCTCTCCAGATCTTGGTTTCTGTATATTCCGTTATACAATGCAAATTTTTATTTGGATCACCACATAGTGGGCAAAATCTTTGACAGGTTTTAAACCTCTCAACAACATTGTTCCTATTCTTGCCCATGCCAGGCCCTCCCCTTCCATTTTATCACAGATATCAATGTATTTTTTCCCTTTCCCAATCTTTCTTAAAGCTCTTGTAGTATATGAGAACCCTTAGTCCTTAAAATACCATATATTTCCTGTTTCTCTATGTCGTCTACCCTAAAATTTCACCTAATTCCAGAAACTTGGTCCACTTGTCTGCAAATTAACTAACTCATCCATTCCAGTTTCCCTTACTGTCTCTCTTAAACAGAATAACCAGCTTCTTTCCCTTTTTGCTTTTTCTTGCGCCCTTAAACAGGTTTTTGACAATATTTCCTTCCTCCAGTGCTTGGATCCTACTCAAATATTTCATTATACGTTTTATCACTAATCCTTTTCTGCCAACTCTTCGTAATTCAACTAGGGCAACCCCTTTTGGAGGTGCTCTCGGTAACCCCAATATAATTTTACAAAAGGTTCTGTGAATCTGAACTATACATTCCCACACCTTTTTCTCTCCCCCAAATCTCTATCCGTGCATCATTCTTGATTCCACGTAGCCGTATATATTATCTCTAGCCAGTTTACTCTCATATTTGGCGTTTTCTTCAAGCACGTTCTTATGCTGTTGATAGCTAACTCATCCTTACCTAGTGCATTTTTTCTTTGCTCTGTTCACTTACCATTACTACTTAACTTATCCCCAAGTAATCAAATTTGTTTACCACTTCATTTTTGCTCCCCTCTAACCTCCACTTCTCATCTATGCTGAGTTTATTCCCGTTTTTAATCCAAAAAAAGCATTTTTGGAAACATGTCCGTGTGTGTGTGTGTGTCTGTCTGTCTGTGAACAGCATAACTCAAAAAACGAACAGTCGGATAAACACCAAACTTGATATTTAGGTTCAGTATTTTCCAGAGATGCGACACGAAGGTTTTCAAGAAAATTCCCTCACCTCCTTTACATGGAACATTTTTCGAAAATTTTAATTTTATCAAAAATGGTTCTAACAATTTTGAATAAAATACCATAAGTTTAAGACATTTTCATAGCAACTGAATTTTATATCTCGAATTTTCTGGGACTGTCTCCAAAAGTATTCTTCATTGTGAACGAATTTTGCATAACTGGTAAACCATAAGAGATAGACAAAATTTTACTACACAAAAAATGTAGATCGCGTTAAAGTACACAATTTATGTCATATACATTTTGTTGTTGTTGAGTGAACCATTTTCGAGATATTGCTTGTTATTCCCTTAAATTTTCCAATACTTATACTTTTTCTCAAATGGGAATTCGTTATTCACTTTTTTGTCCTGGACATGCAAAGAGAATGGAATGCTCCACATAGCAATCAGCTCTTAAAAGATTTGACTATCGCTTAAAGCCTACCACATTCCCCTTACACCTACAAGAAAATTAGCAATAAGATTAACATCTCGATTAACACGAAGTAAATGGAGATCAAGCGTTTGTAAAAAATAGTTTCTACAAGAGTAGAGAAAGTCATGTGACTGTAACATATCAGCTTTTTGTTATTTATTTTTATCTTTAAATTCCATTCTTTACAGTATTTTTCTGTTGCTTCTATTGTTTTCTTTAATCCTACACTTGTAATTGTGTAGCTTCTGCAGCTATACGACCTTTTAAAGCATGTGTCACAGCGATTTAAGTGTTTCCCTTTAAGTTTAGCTTTCTATAAAATTGTAGTAAAAGCGATAAGTTTTGATAACATTAAAGTGGACAGAGGGGAGAAAAAGACAAAGTACGGCCTGTATACGAGGGTGACACTGAGCATTTTTAGAAAATTAAAAAAGGATTAGTTTTAAAAAAAATGTTTATTGTTTTTCAAAATATTCCATTTTAATATAAATACATTTTTGCATTCGATGAAACCAGTCCTTAAAGCAATGATGCCATTCTTCTTCAGACACTTAAGAAACCATAACGTTCCGCTGCTTCACGTGATGACATAAAAGTTATTCCACGCATTTTACCTTTAATTTTTGGAAACAAAAAGAAATCACAAGGTGCGTCAGGGCTATATGGTGGAGGGTCTATGGTGCTGGCCTTTGGGGCATCCAGATACTCAGTTGTTAGTTTTGCTGTATGCGACGATGCGTTGCCGTGATGTAACACTGTTTTTCCTTTTGGGAGTTTTTCATGAACTTTTTCAAAAATTTTAAGTAAACATACATTTGTGTACCAATTGGCAGTAACGGTACGTCTATCGTCTAATTTTATAGTAGCAATATGGCCCGTTTTAGAACAAAACATTAGCAACCATCTTCTTATCAGCACTGCGAATTATTTGGACTTTTGTAGACTTAGGTTTTGTTCGAAAGACCTATGAACCGATTGACTTTTCTTTTCAGGATTATAACAATATATCCAAGATTCATCAGCAGTAACGATATTCCAAACCAATTTTAAAGTGCCGCCTTGAAAATTTTCCAGAGTTTATCTGCACCAATCAATACGTTATTGTTTTTTATCCGGAGTCAGTTTATGTGGAATTCATCGACAACAAAGTTTTCTCACGTCTAAATATTGATGTAAAATGTTTTGAATTTGACTCATACCAATGCCCATTGTCGCCCGAATAAATTCATAAGATGTCCGTCGATCTTCTTCAAACATTGCTCGAAGAGTGACAATATTTTCATCAGTAACGGCAGTCTTGGGCGTCTTTCGAAAAATTCATCACTAAGAAAAAACCGATCACTTTTGAATTTGCTGTACCAATTATAAATTGTTGCCTTAGATGGGGCTTCTTTGCCAAATGCATATCTATGCCGATCTTTGCGTTGTTTAGGCGTTAATGACGATTCAAAATTGTAAAACATCATACCCCAGAAATGTTCTTTAGTCAATTCATTTTTGGGTGAACACAAAATAATTAACAAACTATTAGAGCAAATCGAACAAACTACATGCAATCAAATCCCAGAACATTGGAAAGTAGCTATCAAATGTAAACAAATTTAACTTGTTTTTGGAAACATGGCATTCTAAAAGTTTTAATATCGCTCTCATATGCACTAAATGCTTTTTAAACAGTATGCAATCAGAGTGCTTTTTCTCGTGTTTTCATTTGTCGACACATTATCCTTTATTGTTCCATACGGCGTACTTTTCAGTAAATAAATGAAATGTTTTATACCTCTTTATAATAACAGGATAATAATGACACGATTTTTTGTTAACATGCTTAGTGTGATGTTACTAAACAATAATATTTACACTCTATACATTTTAAGCAAAAAATTAAGTCTCATGTTTAATATTTATTTTCTCCCAAACTAGTAGGATAATTAAACCTGCGCCTTTACATCTTGATATACTATTAAAAGGTTTAAATATAAAATATACGTTTTTGAAAAGTAATTGCATCGTGTGGAACAGTTTTTTTAAAACAGTAAAGCAGAATTAAAATATTAATATCTCTGGAATTAATTTAAAAATATGTAAGACATTTGATGCATACGCTATAGACACATTAAACTAGGGATGGGACCTCGATACCGCCGATACCTCGATATTCTCGATACTCCATGGTATCGAAGTATGTCTAATACTATGAGATAAACCTTCGTTACCTTTAAATGTTTAAGATTTGCATTATTCAAAGTCTTTGCATTTAACTTTAACTTTGCTAGATAAGGAATAAAAGGAGACGAGACTTCACGTTACTCTCTCACATGTGTCCCCAAAGAGCTGGACTATAGTTCTTGATACACCTTGACTGTGTTTCCTGTGGAAGAATCAATACAACATTCTATAGATTTTTGACGCTAAATTAAAACATGCAAAACAATGGGGGAAGGAGTAGAAGTACTCATGTAACATGCAGCGTTAACTGAGTTGTGAAAGAAGTTGATTTAGCTGACGCACTAAATCACGTTTCTGCAATAGTCTGGCTTGGTGACTCACTCTCAGCCTATTTCGTGAGAAAGGATGGTTTGTTGTATTGTTATTTGTACCACCCTTTGGGCGTTAATTTGAAGTAGGTTGTATTGAAGGAGTTGTATTATATTTCAACTGTTGGGGAGCCGAAGTTGTAGTAGTTGCAACCGCAAGTATAGTAAACAGTTTCCGGTAGCCTTCGCGCCAAATGTAATTTCAGGTGGCCTTTGCCCCAAGTTTAAAAAAGGGGTTGTGGTACGACTAAGAATGTAGGCTTACACAGATTATAATTTTACTTCACTCCTTTTATTAATGCTTGACACGATTTAAATAACACTTCACTGATACAGAGCTGTGAGATTCTTTTATTAATTATTTGTACTTTTTAACACGTAAACTTATTTTTCGTCTCACACGAATACGTATAAAATCTCTCGAGGACGCATCTCGCATCCGGTTACAAACACTGTCTGCAGGCAACTGAATTGATTTCAACCGCCTAAACTTGTAAATTACTGTATTTCAAGTCTCTATTCCTAATCCAATAGAGTACCTTCATTTAACTAAAGCTTTTTCTGTTTGTTGATTGGCTATTTTTATAAACTGTCACTAAAATTACATTATTTCTTCCAAGAATCGCAAGTAGTATTATTAAACTTTCAAATTCATTATTGCCTCAAAGCTACCTCATTGTTACCTCATTGTTAGCAGCTTTTAACCTATTTCTCACAGCTCCTACATTATTAAATTACGTAACATATTCACATAACATTATTACACATGGATACAATAATATGAGCATATGCAATGACTGTTACATACATTTTACAAATTATTACATACAGATATTGCTTTAAGGCGGGCTATTGTTGAATTTATATATCATATAATTAGACTGAAATCATTTAAGTGTTAAAAGTACTGTCTCATTTGACCAAAATCTGTGAATCCAACAAATTCAGAACTTAAGACGTGAGATAATGCAGTGCATGAAAATATTTGTTTTTTCCTACCATCTGTTAGTTTGTGTTTACGCAAGTTAAGCTCGGGTCACGAGCGTAGCTCACAGATATCCGTACAACTAATTGCCATAATAAGGATAGAAAATCCTTTAAAAGAAAGTTTTCAGCGCAAATATAGTTACATAAAAAGGGAATAAAATATATTATTATTATTAGCCTTGAATAACAGTAGGGGATACATAACCTGTGGCATTATAAACATAAAAAATTGCTACCGATTGGAGAAGGTCAAACAGGAAGAATTTCGGAATTAGCATAGAATACAAAATTAGTTACATGAGTTTATGCACAGAAAACTACTAATAAAAACACAATACAGTGAACAAGCTATCGCTGTACAGATTTTTATAAAGTGAGTATCGAGAAATATGGTATTGTCCGATCACTACATTAAACCCTGATTGCTTTATAAAATTTCAAATGAATCGGACTGAAATTATGGATTTCAGAAAATTCACAAATGGATATCCTTAAGTATTACATACGAGGGTAATCCAGAAAGTTCCAGACTTTTTGAAATAAACAATTAACAAAATGCAAATATCAGCGTTTATTATCCACATTTGAAAGGTACACTCTTAAGCTATTTTTCTACATAATCGCCATTCAAATTGAGGCAGTTACCATACCGTGGCACAAGTTTTTCAATACCCTCTCTGTAGAATCTGCCGTCTGCGACTTCAACCACTGGTTTACACCGGCAGGCAGTTCAGCGTCAGTATCAAAGCATCAATTTGATGCACCAAACTCCGTGAAAATTGGGGAAAATGTTCCGAAAGTTCTGTAATCGTGAAACGACGATTTTCACGAATTTTGCCATTGATTTGCATTGACAGTTCATCAGTCATAAGGCTAGGCCTACCACTGCGATCCTCGTCGTGATCATTGGTACGGCCATTTGTAAAATCAATGCACCATTGCCTGACTCGGCTTTCACTCATTATTCCCTGCCCGTAAACATCATAAAGTTGACGATAAATTTCAATTGGTTTGTTCTTTTTAGCCAACCGCACTTCACAAGTGGCGGGATTTTCTATTGCAACGCACATTTTAACAACTCACAGAGAGTTGTCCTCACGCTACCACAGCTGGGTGCGTACTGAATGTAGGAACGTTCTGACACCATGATGGCGGCTCTAACCCTCATCGCCACGATAGGCCAAAACGTCTGGGACTTTCTGGACTGCCCTCGTATATTATCTTATATTAAAAAAAATCGTACCTTAAACTCTACGAAATCATGGTCGTCATGGTTTTTAAAACAGAAAGATAAATCATATTCAGGCAGAAATGAGATTTTTGAGATCTGTCAAGGGTGTAACAAGGTGGAATAGATTAACCATTGAAGAAATAAGAGAAGGCCTACAGATTGGTCCAATAGGAGAAATTATAGAACATAAACAAACTGGAAAGATCATATGGATGCAAGCAGGCTAACAAGAAAGATGCTAGGATAATCGGGTTTATCTCCTTTTACGGGTCGAAATCGAAGTTTTAAACTAAGAAAACAGAATTGCACGACAAAGAATAATGAATCTGGTATTGATGAGCGAGAATATGAAAGCAGCGATGATGAATGGATGCAGTATGAGAAAAACATAAGTTAAGCGAACGAATCAAATAGTTTTATGAATGTAATAAAGTATTTTATTGCACGGTTTGGTCTCTCTTTTTGAAATAGAAACACAATAATTGGAATTTCCATCCAGTATTTAAACTGTTAATACATAAGGAACAAGGATTTATGTACAGAAACATCGTCCTAATCCCGCTTCACCACACTTGTCACTTGTTATGCATGAGAATTCTAGTTGTTCTTTTCCTGGGGGATACTTAGGAGTTTTTCAAAACTTTTTTCTTATACGATCAAATTTAATGAAACGCTTAGGATATATTTAGACAAAGTTCTTAATGGACACTGTAAAGTGTGGGCTCTAAAATGAGTTGCTGTAGATATAAAATTCTTTGCCTTTTTTTTTTTTTTTTTTTTTTTTTATAAAGTTCCCTTGTTGTACCCAGTTAATGCTACTGTGTTTTACTGTTTTCATACCGCTTATTTCCGCAACACACATACACACACAAACACCCATGCCCGTGGCGGGACTCGAACCCGCGACCCTCAGCTTGGCGGAGCGCCGGAGCGACCACTCCAGCGACCACGGCTACGAGGGCCGGCTTGCCTTGAAAATGGGGTCCAAATAAATATAAATTCATCTGCTTTGGATGTATTTTACTTAAACGTAATGGAAATACCTTCAAGCATTGTTTTTCAAAATTAGAGTCAAATAATTTAAACTTTATTTTTATAAATTTCTGTTAGTTAAAATATCATATTTAAAATTATGTAATTCTGTTTCTAATTAGTTCCTTAAAAAGTGATACTTGGAGTTACTCACACAAGTACCGAGCGGGAATGGCTCAGGTTGCCCGCATTCGGGAGGTCTTGGGTTCGATTTCCATGTATGACTTTTCTGACCCATGGTTTTTTTCGGGGGTTTCCCCGGTCGCCAGACGAATGCTGGGAAGGATCATTACATCCCTCCATTCTCATTTCACTTCACCTTTCATTTGCTTGGCCTCTTTCAGGGTTGCAAGTGTCGGCGGGAGGTCTTGTGTGTGCATGGCAGGGGAAAATGAAGCTCTGAGTAAATCTTCGTCCCCCGGAATGGGGTGGTCTCTGGGTTCCGGGCGCCCCAGGGGATGTGTAAGTCCACAAGGGGAAGGGGCGCCGGCTGCACCACTTAGCACCCATGTTCCGGGGCCCACAGGGGATGTGTAAGCCCACAGAGGTGAGGGGCGCCGGTTGCATCACCTAGCACCCGGGTCCCGGGGCCCCCAGGGGATGTGTAAGCACACAGGGAAAAGGGGGGCCGGCTGCACCAGTTAGCACCCAAGTCCCGGGGCCCACAGGGGGAGGGGCGTCGGTTGCACCAGTTAGCACCCAAGTCCCGGGGCCCACAGGGGGAGGAGCGCCGGCTGCACCAGTTAGCACCTAGGTCCCGGGGCCCACAGGCGGGAGGGGCGCCGGCTGCACCAGTTAGCACCCAGGTCCCGGGGCCCACAGGGGAAGGGGCGCCGGCTGCACCAGTTAGCACCCGGGTCCCGGGGTCCCCAGGGGATGTGTAAGCCCACAGGGGAAAGGGGACTGGCTGCACCAGTTAGCACCCGGGTCCCGGAGCCCACAGGGGATGTGTAAGCCCACAGGGGAAAGGGGGGCCGGCTGCACCAATTAGCACTCAGGGAGTTCAAATCTGTAAATGGTAGGTACTCTAGTCTCCTGGTCCAGTCGCCCTCTGTCTCCTCTCACCTCATCCCACCCTCCCGGGAGCGCCCCGTCAGGGGCCTAGACACAAAAGATCTGCTTAGGTCGAGGTGCTAAGTCCCCCTCCGCCCTGTCGTCCTCCGTGGACTAGTGGTGCCGTGCTAGCCTCTAGTTCCCAAGGTCGCGGGTTCAAACCCGACCTAAGACGATGGTTTTTTTCGGGCGTAAAGATCCTTAGCATGACTTCCTTCGGAAGGGAAGTAAAGCCGATGCTCCCGTGTCGTAGATTTTCGATACGTAAAAGAACCTCAAGCATGATGAGGCCTCTGAGCAAAATTTCGGTCTTTCAGCCCTATACAGAATGGGACGCTAAGGACCACAGTAGTTAAAGAGCGTCCTTAAATAAAACTCATTTTAATTTAACTTCCCCTCCGCACCTAGTCCTGAGAGCTAAATATACTGCACAAATGTATGGCACATTGGATAATATTTGCTATAAAAAGTAGGGGGGAACTGCAGAAAAGAAAAGCTTCGGGGGTTTGCGTTCACGTTCACTCAAACATGTTCCCCTCCTGGCTTACCAGGCATTTAAATACACCGAGTTTTATCAACTTAAAAGCAGAACTTAGTTAAATTCCTTAGCCTATTAATTAAAGGTATACCAAGGTAACCAAATCTAAACTTAAAAAATCCGATGTGTTACACTCACATGACTCTCTCTACTCTTGAACAAACTAGTTTTACAAACGTTTATTCTCTACCTACTTCATGTTAATCGAGATAAACGTTTGCAGAAACTATCTTATTGCTAATTTTCTTGTAAGTGCAAGGGGAATATGGTAGGCTTTAAGTGATAGTCAAAGGGTTGCTATGTGGAACATTCCATTCTGTTTGCATGACCAGGCTATTAATATATGTGTGTGTGTGTGTGTGTGTGTTTGTGGAAAAATTTTGTCTATCTCTTAGGGTTTACCAGTTATACAAAAGCCATTCAGAAAGAAGAGGACTTTTGGGGACATTCCCAGAAAATTCAAGATACACATTTTATTTGCCATGAAGACATCTTAATATGTGATATTTTAATCAAAATCGTTAGAGCCATTTTTGAGAAAATCAAAAGTATCGAAAAATGTTCCATGTAAGGAGTAACCTGTGGTTGCGGGTTTTTCTTGAAATCTTCGTAATGCTGAACCTAATTAACAAATTCGGTATTTATCCGACTTTTGTTTTTGAGTTATGCTATTCACAGACACACGCAGGGACCTTTTTCTAAAAATGCATTTTTTTGGATTCAGAGGGCCTCACTTACTATCCGTAATAGAGAAAGTAAAAAATCTGATGAATTACATTTACATGGCTTTTTCTACCTGCAATCGTTTATATTTACATAGTTTCTAAAAGCTATTCTGACGAAGTCTTACTTTTCTATCTATTTCATTGCACATTTTATTGAATGTACATACAATAGGAATAGAGGGAATGGAATCGATAGCGAGACGTTTAAATACCGGGTCTATACTCGTACATACTGCCTAGAAATATCATACTCTTTCCATGACATCGCGAGAAAGAACTGAATATCGACAATTTGTTAAAAAATTAATATATATTGAAAATGCAATAACTGCGGATATCTTGGAAATGTCTAATGATATAAAACGTTTATTTGAAATAAATTGTGTGTTTTAAAGTGTATTTTCTTGTGAAGTAACTTTTTTGTCTATTTTTTATGCTTTACTAGCTATACAAAATTATACAAAATTCCTTCCAAATGAATAGGGCTTCACAGGCGCTTATTAGAAAATTAAAGAAATGCATTTTATTTCTTATTTAAATATATTAAACATGCGGTATTTTAATCAAAATTGTTAGAGCAGTTGTAGAGAAAATCGAAGATTTTGAAAAATATTCCATGTAAACGGTAGTATGAGGTGGGAGAATATTCTTTAAAATCTTCGTGTCACATCCTTGGAGGATGCTGAATTGAAATACCAAGTTTTTGTATTTGACGGCGAAAAAAATTTTGATTTAGGAATCTTCAAAGCATGCATTTTCGGTGAAATCTAGCATCGAGTTTTTGGGCGGAATGCAATACTTCCTCTACTTATTATAGATATAGAGTGGAGAAAGTAAAAACGTGGAAGCTTAGTGAACAGGAATAACAGAGACGCTGAGAGAGGTGGCTCCTCAGATGATGTCATCTGTAGCTCGTTTGAGCAGCTCCCGGTTCAGATCCCGTGTATCAGCCGGTCTGAAATTGTGCTTTTATATGGCTTTAAAAGATAAAGTTACGGACAAACGGAGGAGCCTCTTCAACCGGGGCAGAGCACGTAAGTGGCCTCAACGGCCCTTTTTGCTTCTACCGTGAGCACTGGGAGGGAGGAATGAGGAGAGAAACCCGAGGATCGATCAGATCCGGATGACGGATGAGTCCACGGAGGACGACAGGTGCGGAGAGGGTCCCTGACGTTTCCAGATGGAATGCCGCCCGGACTCGCCCACAAGCCTCCAGACCTCGGCTGTTCTCCCTGGTAGGGCCCACTCGGAGGCGGGACCTAACTGTGCAGTCCCACAACGACACCAGGGAAGAAACTTCTACACAGCTCATATTCATCACCCAGCCGCAACCCGCCGAACACCGTTGTCTGGTCCTACAACCCTGAAACAGATGATGGATTATGGCCACGGAAGTCGTGATAGAAGAGCAACAACGCCAGCCTTCGCTGCCGACCCAGGGGAAACCATGAAAAACCCATGGGTCAGAAATCGAACCCGGGACCACCGAATGCGAGTCGCACACGTTACCGCTGCGTCACCTCACTCGGTGTTACCTACTTTCCTCATAGGTCACTTCCTCTTTCAGCTATTCCTATTTCGCCTATAGCAATTTGTTTACAAACATCATTCCTGTTTATTCTACTGCCTCCCCTGTCTCTTACTCTTATTCCGACTTGGAACAATTTTACTAGTCTTTCTAAAGTCGCTCTGACGTAGATTACGTCAAGGGGACCAATTTCTTAAGGAATTAATTTGACTTATTTTAACAGTAATTGTGATGCATTCTATAACAAACTCACAAATTTTCAGATGAGTAGTAATGAACCATTACTGACTGATATCTCAGAAAAATTATTTGAAATAAACTGTGTGCTTTAAAGAGATCTATTTCTTTTGTGTAGCACGTTTTCGTCTATCGCTTAACGTTTACCAGTTATACAAGATTATAAAAATTGCTTCTGAATCAAGTGGACTTCGCAGGCTATTCTCAGAAAATTCAAGATATACGTTTTATTTGTCCGTAAATACCTTTATTATACAGTATTTAAATGGAAATCGTTGCAGCCATATTTTAGGAAATAAAAATTTTTGAAAAATGTTCTGTGTAAAGGGTAGTTTGGTTTAGTAAGATTTTCTTGAAAACCTTCGTGTCACATCTTTGAAAGGTACTGAATCTAAATATTAAATTTGGTATTTATCCGCCTTTTCGTGTTTTAGTTATGTTGTTCAGAGACACACACATACACACACACAAAGATGATTTTCTAAAATGCTTTTTTTGGATTCAGGGGGTCTCAATACATGTATTTCCGGCGACATCTCGGTATCGAATTTTTAGGTGGAATGCAACCCCTACTATGTACATTGGTAGAGGAAGTAAAAAAAAAATATTTTTTATTACCTACAGGAAAATCTCTTAACTGTCCATTTTTTTATTCTAAACATACTTAACAGAGGTTTGTAAATAAAACATGAATTACTTTAGAAAAGCAGCTTTTTTACGCTTCTTAAATACTAAAAATGATTTATAAGGACAATTCTTTCGACAGTTCCACTTTCCTAAACTTGGCAATAACAAGCACTGGGCGGGGAGGAAACTTTCGTTTAATTAGGATTATCCCTTACCCTTTGGAAGTGTGGAGTGAATGTGCGTGTTAAAATAAGTTTAAAAAGCGACGAAAACCTATAGTAACCTAATCTAAAAGCTCAAAGATTAAAAACACCAAATGTTTCAGACAAAGCCCACGATATAACCATAACATCTAATGGGGGCTATAGAAACGAACCCCATAAAAATTAGGTTTTGAACATTTTGTTTTTCAGAGTTTTCGACAATTTCCAGTTGGTCCTTCTTAGGTCATGAATGAGTATGCTGTAGGAATAACCGAATTTAGTGATTATTTTATGAACAACGGCTGGAACATTCATTAACAGGCAATGGTTAACTTCACAAAAAATTTTGTTTTCATAAATTGTGTGCTTCAAGAATATCTACATCTTTTGTGTAGTAAGATTCTGTCTATCTCTCATGGTTTACCAATTATGCAAAGGTATTCAAAATTAAGAGGACTTCATAGGCTATATCCAGAAAATTAAACATATGCATTTCATTTGCCATAAAATATCTTAAAAACGCGGTAGAGCCATTTTTAGTTTCTCTACTACGTATAGTAAGTAGGGGAAATATTGCAATCCACCCAAAAATTTTATACTGAGATTTCACTGGAAATACATGTTTTGAGACCTCCTGAATAAAAACAAAACTTTTTAGAAAAAGATCCGTTTGTGTGTGTGTCTGTAAACAGCAGAATTCAAAAACGAAAAGTCGGATAAATACCAAACTTGGAATTTAGGTTCAGTATCTTATTAAATGGGCCATGGAGATTTTCAAGGAAATCCCCCACCCTAGACTATCCTTTACATGGAATATTATCCGGAAATTTTTATTTTCTCAAAAATGGCTCAAACGATTTTCATTAAAATATCATATATTTAAGATATTTTCATGACAAATAAAATGTATATCTTGAATCTTCTGGGAATGTCCCCAAAAGCCCTCTTCATTCTGAATGGTTTTTGCATAACTGGTAAACCGTAAGAGATAGACAAAACTTTACTAAACAAAAATGTAGATCTCGTTTAAAACACACAGTTTGTCATATACATTTTTACTTTCTCTACTACGTATAGTAAGTAGGGGAAGTATTGCATTCCATCCAAAAATTCGATACCGAGATTTCACCGATATATATGTTTTGAGGCCCCCTGAATCCAAAAAAATCATTTTTGCAAACATGTCCGCGTGTGTGTCTGTCTGTCTGTGAACAGCATATCTCAGAAACGAACAGTCGGATAAACACCAAACTTGATATTTAGGTTTAGTATCTTCCAGAGATGCGACACAAAGGTTTTCAAGAAAATCCCCCACCCCAGATTACCCTTTACATGGGAAATTTTTCGAAAATTTTAATTTTCTCAAAAATGGCTCTAACGATTTTGATTAAAATATCATATGTTTAAGATATTTTCATGACAAATAAAATGTATATATTGAATTTTCTGGGAATGTCTCCAAAAGTGTTCTTCATTGTGAACGACTTTTGTATAACTGGTAAACCATAAGAGATAGACAAAATTTTACTGCACAAAAATGTAGATCGCGTTAAAATACACAATTTATGTCGTATACATTTTTTGTAGAGTGAACCATTTTCGAGATATTGCTTGTTATTCCCTTAAGTTTTCCAATTCTTATACTTTTTCTCAAATGGGAATTCGTTATTAATTTTTTTTGTCCTGGTAATGCAAAAAGAATGGAATACTCGACATAGCAACCAGCTCTTAAAATATTTGACTATCGCTTAAAGCCTACCAATTCCCCTTGCATCTACAAGAAAATTAGCAATAAGATTAACATCTCGATATCTCGATTAACATGAAGCATTTGGAGAATAAGCGTTTGTAAAAATAGTTTGTACAAGAGCAGAGAAAGTCATGTGAGTGTAACACATCAGATTTTTTGTCCAGTGAACAATTTCTGAGATATTCCTTGCTTGTTTAAACTTTCCAATACTTAAACTTTTTCTCAAATGGGAATTTGTTATTCGTTTTTCTTTGTCCTGGACATGCAAAAAGAATGGAATGCTTCACATAGCAACCAGCTCTTAAAAGATTTGACTATCGCTTAAAGCGATTGACTATCTCGATTAACATGAGGTAGATGGAGAAAAAGTGTTTGTAAAAATAGTTTGTACAAGAGTAGAGAAAGTCATGTGAGTCCAACACATCAGATTTTTCCTATGTAAAAGGTAGTTTGAGGTGGGGGCAATTTTCTTGAAAGTTTGGTATTTAACTGACTTCTCGTTTTTGATTATGCTATTCACAGCATAAGAATTCCCCCATTGTAAGAGGGGGTTCGAACCTGGGACCGAGGGGTTTGAAAGCAAGTACAGAGTCCATAATACATTGTAAATAAGGGACTATGTGTGAATGGAGAGCAAGTACTGATGAGATCATTGCAAACTTTGTACTGACTGGTTCCGACCCGACTTAACAATAATTTGATGCATTTCTCGAGCAGTGAATAACAATGCCAAAAGTGCTTCGAGGCCTTCAATCTGGGGTCTTCTTCGACTTAAACTCCCTACTGCATACTTCATGAATAAACAAGGCTGCCAAAACTCGTTCTTGTTCTAGAAACTTGTTTTACGTAGGACGGCAAATCAAAGATGCCACTCGCCAGGTGAAACCGAACATGACCGGCAACCTGATGGCATTGATTAAAGAAAGTGACTGCTCCATGGCAGTTTATTGTGTTCTGTGCGTTAAGCGCACGCAACTTGAACACCTGACATTTTGCCAGCAGGGATTAACGTGCTCTGGAACATGCGTGACTTGCATTTATCTGCCTTTTGTTTTTTGTCTCAATATTTTACTGCTATGCTTGTCGTCACGTGGCAGTTCGACTCTCACCATGAGGATTATGGTTCGATAGCGCTGGCTGTCATGCTAACTTCGGAAGCGAAAAATAGTGGGCCTATCTATCCTATTCTTCTTCTTCTTTCTCTGTTTAACCTCCTCTTATGTAGGACTTACACCCCAGGACTTACAGGCGGGTGCCTGGGGTCAGAGGCCCGTCGAGGAGCAGACACTTATGGATCAGACAGAATATCCAGGATGGGTGATCAGCTTGATGCCTGGTATGGGAGGAAGGAAGTAGATGAAATGAAATGATGGTGAAATGGATGAAAGGAAAGGTGATGATGGAGCATTTGGTGGAGTGAATGGCGGGGGAAACCGGAGAACCTGGAGAAAACCCGCTCAGACGCCGCTTTGTCCACCACAAATCCCACATGCGTGTCACTGGGATTGAATCCGGGCCGCCTCGGTGAGAGGCGAGCGGTCTAACCACTCGGCCACGGCGCTGCCTATCCTATTATTCATTCTGCAAATTTCCATAGAGTATTCATGGTGAGTACACAATTCTCGATCTAAACACCACTATCTTGTAACATGAGTAATAGAGTTCGGCATTTGCCTACTTGCCTATTTCGTTCTTCGTTCCTTTGTTTATTTTCCTCGTAGGTTTTGTATATCGTCGACTTACTTCTAAAACCTCGTAAGTCTGATTTTGGGCCATTTTGAGATTTTATGTGTTTTAATGAGAATTTTTTATGCTCTATCGCCGCTTAAAACCTCGTAAGTCTGAACGCTATATTAAGGCTGATATTTAATAAAACGTAAACCTCGTATTTTTCTAAGCTTTAAGTGTTACCTTAAAAACTCGTAAGTCTCCATTTTATTCTGGATGAAGAACTTACGAGAATTTGTGAATGAACAGTGTTACCTTAAAAACTGTTAAGTCTTAACTTCTTCCTGAATTCAGACATACAAGGTTTTATTAAGAAAATTGTTGCTTTTAACCCCGTAAATCCAGTACATATAAGAATGGCAATTCTGTTTTCTTTCTTATAACCCAAATTCAATATCAGAGAGATGATTGTGGCCTATAAATAAACCGATAATAATAATAAATGATGCATTTCGTCGGCTTACTTTTAAAACCTCGTATATCTCTTCCAGACAGTTTTACAGGAGGCTAAAAAAAAACTATTTTACATCTCTGTAAAACCGCTTTTGTTAGTCAAATTCTTGTGAAACACCTAACAGTACAATTTACTAATTTTATGCATAATTCCGAATGTTTAAACATTATTGACATTTTTACGTGACTTACAAGGTTTTATTAATCAAATATTGGAATGACTTTATTGACTTACGGGGTTTTATGAGATTTTATTAGACTTCTAAGGTTTTATTAATAAATTTCCCTTATATATACCTCATTGACTTACAAGCTTTCAGAGGTTTTATGAGATTTGCATTGTTTTATTAATGAATGGAAGTAATTATTAACTTACAAGTTTTGAGTCTGATATTTAAACAACTCAGGCTTGATTTGATATTAACATCAGAAAAAGGATACAAATAATTATATTTTAACAATGTTTTGTTGTAACTTTTCTCTAATAAATTTGCAAAAGTCTATTATGAAATTGGTGCTATGTAATGTATCCTATTCATAAGGCCAATTGTTATAAAATGAATGGAAGTCTTTTGGAACCAATGACTCAATACCTGCAAGTCAATGAATTTGTCTTTCTTAGGGGAGCACTGTACAGACCAGCAACTATCGTCTCAGAAGATTTTTCACCAGCACTTTTTCTTCTGTTATACAGGTCCTTGCACTCATCTGAGAGGAATGATATAATTATAAGTGTTTATTAAAAATTTACGTTTTTTCGAGATTTATACATTATTTAGGTTATTTACCTATGAAATCAACTTTTAACAGCGCTGTCATGTAGGGGTAGTACTTCAGGCAACACATGTCATTGACCTCTGGTATGTTTCCAGAGGCGTAGCTGCAGCAAAGATCATATCTATCTTTCTTGGGATTAAAGAGGCTTAGATTTATATATTAAAATACCTCATGAAACGATTTAATAGACAATGCCTTACCTTTCTTTCTCTCAGAATATTTTTATATTCCCTATGTAATGCTGATTTTGAATTCCATAATGGCTCTAGATACTTTTTGAAGACGTAGCTCTGCAATAATAAGATTCCATCTTTGGGAGCTCTTCAAAGAATGATACAAGTACTTTATTTTTCCTTTGCTCACCTCCTCGTGTTTTCTATCCTTTTCATAACACACATGTCCATTCTGTTTACTTGTTGCATTCGAGGTTCCCGCTTTATTCACGTATTATCACTTTTATACCCACTTTCTTTAATCCAGTTTAGGACTGTCCATTCCCCAATAGATAGTGTATTGCGGAATATTTTCTTGCAGACCCTTACTCTTTTTTGTTTTTGTGTAAGTGAAAACTAAAACTGTTTGTTCTTCCGGAAACTTAATTTTTCTTATTTTTCTTGTCCTTTGCATTTTGTTTATATATGAGATATTAAGACTGATTTTTTTCATCCCATTACTTCCTTCAGAAAGCTTCAAAGTTCTCTTTCCTGTCACTATCTGTTAAAGTTTTGCAATACATCCTCTTGGACTTAGTGCTCATTTTGCGGTTGCATGTAGTTCCCATTATCCTACTTGTTCTTTAATATCATACTCCCATTTACTTCCAGAACTTCTGGTCCTCTTATATGCTTTACCATGCATTCTCTTCTTTTTATTTTCCTTTGAAGTCCATGCAGGTTCTCGTACTAAATTTCTGTGCGCTTTCTTTCTCTAGTATGGATGTCATTGTTCAGGTTTTCCGTGACATCACTTATATCAAAGTAGTATCACTTTGTATAAAATGACAATTGTTCTCCTCGGAATCCGGTTCAGGTTCACCCCAGTTAATGGAACTAATCTGCCCAATTCATTAACAAAAATTTCCATTGAGGGATATCATCTGAATTTACCTTTAGTTAATTTAAATTTATTTTATTTCCTCCTAAAGGTAACAGTTCTAAAATGGCATAATGCTCGTCTTCATTTACATCTAACTCAACAACACCACTCCTTTTCTCTATCAGAGTTTCTCCAGTATTAAGTCATCTGGAGATGACATTGCATACCTAGAAAGGTATGTTTTTCACTTACATTTTTATTTGAATCTAAACCAGAAGCTCCTTTTCAGTGTTTTCAGTATCTAAATCATTAATAATAAATTCAATTTTATTTGCTAGCACAACTTCTGAGGAAAATTGCGATTCATTCTCTTTATCTTCATTTCTCTCAATAGTTTTGTAGTTAAACTCGTCTATGTTCTCTACACAACAGTACGTGTATTTGCACAATGTTCAACAGTTTCTGAACTCTGGAACTCATTTTCTGTTAAAAATGAACAAGGGAGAACGCAATGGTAATAGGTTATAAACTTTTGCTTTAAGTAACTACATTAATGGTATTCCTATTTGAAGATTACTTTCTACCATTTAAAACCAGGGATCAAAACGGAAACCTTTACCAAAGAGAACGCTAATCTAGCCAACTGAACGAAAATTTTTACAAAACGGAAAGCTAATAAAACCTCAAATTTAACCAATCGAACCTACCATATTAGTTCCCACTCATTATTTTCATATATTAGTTTAAATCCTGTCAAAATGTTTACCTATTAAAATTTAAAATTCAGACTTATTTAAAATTGCAGTAAACATACCTGGAGAGTTTGTGAGAGCATAGTATAAAACTACATTTCTTCATTCTTTCTTTTTGTTAACATTATTATGTAGGTACCTACTCCCTGTAGGCGCTTCAGCAGTGGAAGGGGTCTTCGAGTCTGGAAATGTTAGGGACTTCCGTGACCGTGCGTCTCCGTGACATGTCTACCTGCGACCTGTAGCCTCCTGTGTGGTTCCTTCACTTCATCTTTTCCTCCTGGGAGTGGTAGCCACAATACTTCTATGTAGGTCGCAGTACACGAGGTACCCCCCTCCTCTGTTTAACCTATACCTATACTGCGTAACAGCCTTCTGGTTGGCAGTCACTGCACCCATTGTTGCAAAAAAAAAGTATATAAACATACATGACTGGCCCCCTCAGGGGCTCACCTTATGTGAGTACGGGTTTTTGGCGCACCCGGGGGTTCCCGAGCCAATCATCGCCACATTCATCCCCTCACCACCATCCGGTCGAGGTGGGTTCTTCAAGTGACCGGTGGACCCAAGGTAGGCTCTCGTGCGTTCTTTGCATTCCATTCATACCGCACCTCACCATCGTTTCTTTCTTCCCTTATCACTTTCCGGCCATTTCGCACCACGACATTCGCATATCTCTCTTTTTCTTCCCCGCCGGCCTACCTTGCGTGCGAAACGCCCACACAGTTTTAGTTTATTTTATCTTTTTATTTAAATCCTCCGTGGACACAGCCTGACGGATACCCGCGCACCGCGTGCGCAGCTGGGTGAGTGGGTAATGGCGTCATCCCCACCACCCGGGGTCGTCATGTAGGGTTTGTGTTCGTATCCGCTGTTCAACTGCAGTCCCGCGGGGGGGGGCCATTGCATGAGCTGCTGACTTCTGACGGCGATTGGGTCCCTCTGTCTATGTTCTGGGAGGTGTGACCCTGGGGTGAGTCTGGTATAGATAGGCCACTCACCCAAGCCGGGGTAACGCCCGAGAAGTCAGAGCCCGAGGTCGGAGACGGTTGCAATGGTGGAGGATTTATTTCGCTATGGAGCACCCTTCCTCCATTACTACTAACAAGCGCCGAAAAGTTTATGTAACAGAAGTGACACCACAGACAACCGGTTGTTACTTGGTCATTTCACGAACCGAAGAAGGACAAAGCTTTGAGAAGGTGAACCCTTTCATTATTCAAAAGGGCATTGATGCAATTGCTGGTGCGGTTCAGTCCTGCACTCGTCTACGGAATGGTTCCTTATTAGCCCAAACGAAATCCGATCAGCAAAGTAAGACCTTGTTGCGCGCTACGCTTCTCCACGGCTATCCCATCCGTGTGGAGAAGCACCGCACATTGAATTCCTGTCGAGGCGTTATTACCACCCATAGCCTCGATGGTATATCGGACGAGGACCTGGTAGAATATCTTGCAGACCAGAAGGTGACAGCGGTCCATCGAGTGCAGGCCAAACGCGACGGCGTATTGGTACCCACTCGTACCCTGTTTATTACATTTGATGGCGTCGATCTGCCCACGAGCATTTCCGCAGGGTACGAACGGATTTCTGTGAGGCCTTATATTCCTAGACCTCTGCGTTGTTTTAAATGCCAACGTTTTGGGCATACGCAAGTCTCATGTAAGAGTGCCGTTAACATCTGTGCAACATGTAGCCAGCCCTCACACGAAGGTACCTGTTCAACAGCCCCCGTCTGCGTTAATTGTAAAGGGTCTCATTCTGCTTCGTTTGCCGACTGTCCGCGGTACTTGGACGAGAAGGCGATCCAGGAGATCCGGGTAAAGGAAAAACTCTCCTTCGCCGAAGCCCGGAGGCGTTTCCATGCGCGCCAACCTTCACTCCTGCGATCTGGTACATTTAGTTCTGTTGTTGCCTCGCCAGTACCACGAGTAGATGCCGAAACTCAGACCTGGACCTTGACTGGATTAACCGCCACTACCATCCGGCCGTCTATTAAGGCTACAGTTACCAAGCCGTATAAACCTGGTCCGAAGTCAATGAAGTCGCAAGCCGTTGAAAAGAAGCCCAAGCAGAAACTTCGTAGGGAAGATTTTTTGAAAGACCCTCCGCGTGCGCGCGGTACCAAAAGTTCACCTTCTCCTCCTCGGAGGTCGCTGTCCCAGGATGGTCCTGGGACAAGCCGCGCTCAGCGGCACCCTTCACCCATCGCCACCCAGAACCGATTCACGGCGCTTGAATCGGTTTCTGGCACTGAGCGCGTGGGCCCTCCCTCCGAGGAAGCTATGGAGTCTGACCAACTCCATACAAAAAGCCTGAGCCCAAAGGTTAAACAAAAGGTAATTTTAAGCCGCCCTTCTAAATAGACAGTTTATCCCCTTATTCTTAATGGCTATCCTGACCTGGAATGTACGTGGTGTACGATCGCATAGGGCGGAACTGCAACTTTTATTGCGTTCCCATTCGCCTATGGTCGTATGTTTGCAGGAGACTAAACTTCGCCCTCACGATCCTTTTGATCTCCGAGGATATACTCCGGTTCGCTACGACCTTGAACCGGAGGAGGGTACTCCTGCTCATGGTGGTGTCATGATTGTGGTGCGTAATGACGTTCATTTTCAAACTATCACACTTACGTCCGACTTGCAAGCTGTTGCCATTAGACTGCAGTTACCCGGTTTTTTCTTTTCTGTTTGTTCTGTGTATACACCTCCATCGTCTCCCCTCGCTCCCGCGGACATTCGATCTCTCCTGTCCGCTCTCCCAACACCATTTCTTCTGTTGGGAGATTTTAATGCCCATCACCCACTATGGGGTTCGCCAAGGGCTTGTGCGAGGGGAACTCTTCTTTCCGACATTTTTTATCAGTTCAATCTTTCCATCCTCAATACAGGTGCACCTACTTTTATTTCTGATTCTTCTGGTACATTTTCTCACCTGGACCTTGCCATTTGCTCACTCCAGCTTGCACGTCGTCTTCAGTGGAACGTCGTCGCTGACACCTACTCCAGCGACCATTACCCATGCATCGTTTCTCTTCTGTCGCACCACGTACAGCATTCCAGAGTACCTACCTGGATATTCGCAAAAGCCGACTGGAGCTTGTATTCCAGCCTCGTGCATTTTGACGACCAGCCCTTCTCCGACATTAATCAACTGGTGCAGCACCTTACGTCTATTATTTTCTCAGCCGCCGAACGTGCAATACCCCGTTCATCCTCCCAACCTCGGCGGCCACCTGTTCCGTGGTGGAACGAGGATTGTCGGGACGCCGTTCGTGCCCGTAGGACTGCACTTAGGGTGTTTCGGCGCCACCCTACACTTGATAATTTGGTGACTTTTAAACAATCGCGCGCCAGGGCTCGTCGCATTATTCAGGATAGCAAGAAGGCATCTTGGGCTCGTTTTGTCGAGTCTTTTAATCGTTTTACGCCTTCATCCGTTGTTTGGGATAAACTTCGTCGCTTCTCAGGTAAAGTGTCACATTGTACTGTTTCTGGCCTTCAGGTTTCTAATGCCACCATAGTGGATCCGGCTGCCATCGCTAACACTCTGGGTGCTGCCTTTGAGGCGGTATCCCATTCAGACCATTATTCCGCCGGCTTTCGCTCTATCAAAGACCGGCTGGATTCCGACACCTTTAATTTTCGATCTGCTAATATTGAGTCTTATAATGAACTTTTCACACTGAGGGAGCTGGAGCACGCTCTTAATTGCTCTAGGCACTCCGCTCCTGGGCCGGACGGCATTCATGTCCTGATGTTAAAGAACCTTTCAGCCGACAGTAAACTCTTTCTCTTACAGGTCTATAACCGTATTTGGCAAGACGGCATTTTTCCTTCCGTTTGGCGCGAAGCCACCATTGTCCCTATACTTAAGCCTGGGAAGGATCGCCAACTACCTTCCAGCTACCGCCCTATCTCCCTCACCAGTTGCATTTGCAAGGTGATGGAGCGCATGATCAACGGGCGGTTGACATGGTGGCTTGAGTCTCAGAAACTTCTAGCGAACGCTCAGTGCGGGTTTCGTCGCTATCGCTCTACCGTCGACCATCTGGTGTCCTTGTCGACACATATTATGAATGGATTTCTGAGAAAGTGTCAAACCGTGGCTGTATTTTTTGACCTGGAGAAAGCTTATGACACTTGTTGGAGGGGCGGCATTTTACGTACACTTCACGATTGGAATATCCGCGGTCGTCTTCCCATATTTCTTCGGGAGTTTATGACGGACCGCGTCTTTCGTGTACGTGTGGGCTCGGTTTTATCTCGTCGTTTTATTCAAGAGACCGGAGTACCGCAGGGCTCTGTACTCAGTGTCACACTTTTTGCGATTGCTATCAACCCCATTGTTGATTGTATTCCACCTGGCATTTCATCGTCCCTTTTTGTTGACGATTTCGCTATTTATTGTAGTTCACGGCGGACCTGTCTACTCGAACGCCGTCTCCAGAGCTGTATCGACCGTCTCTACGCCTGGAGTAACGCCAACGGCTTTAATTTCTCCGCCGAGAAATCCGTCTGCATCAACTTTTGGCGCCGGAAGTATTTCCCTCCGCCCTCACTCCATCTTGGGCCTGGGATACTTCCGTTTGCAGACGAGGCGAAATTTTTGGGGTTGATTTTTGACAGGAAGTTGTGTTGGACCTCGCACGTTTCCTTTTTAAAAGCAAAGTGTGACCGTTCTCTTAATATTTTACGTGTTTTAAGTGGCACATCCTGGGGAGCTGATCGGACCGTCCTTCTTCGCCTTTATCGCTCTTTGGTCCGATCCAAGCTTGATTACGGGTGTATTGTTTATTCGTCGGCACGTCCATCTGTGTTACGTCGATTGAATGCCATTCACCATCGTGGCATAAGAGTCGCTACAGGGGCCTTTCCAACCAGCCCTGTTTTTAGCCTGTATGCTGAAGCTGCAGAGCCTCCGCTGTCCTTCAGGCGTGAGATGCTCTTGTGCAGCTATGCTTGTCGACTCTCAAGCTTGCCTGACCACCCGTCCTTCGAGTTATTTTTCGAGGAGTCACTTGATCGTCACTATTTTATTAGCTCCTCTGCTTTGCTCCCACCAGGGGTTCGCTTTCGACAGCTCCTTCGGCATTTAGACGTTCCGCCAGCGCCGGCCCTTCCACGGGGGGAAACGCGTTTTCCTCCATGGTCCCGCGCTGAGGCCCACTGTCACCTTGGGCTAACGTCAATGCCGAAGACTGAGACCCCTGCTTCAGTCTTTAGGTCGGCTTTTTTAGAAGTACGGGCTCAATTCGGGGACTTCCATTTTATCTTTACCGATGGATCTAAGACTGAAGCTGGAGTTGGATGTGCCTTTGTTTCTGGTCACTGTAGTTTTAAGTTTCGTTTACCTGCACAATGTTCAATTTTTACCGCCGAACTTTTTAGCATTTATCAATCTATTTTATACATTCAGCGGCACGCCTTACAGCACTGTTTTATTTGTACGGACTCTCTGAGTGCCCTTCAGACTATTACTGCGCTGTACCATTACCACCCGCTTGTACAGCGCATACATGACCTGCTCCACTCGCTTGGTGTCTCTGGCATCAGCGTGTCCTTCATGTGGATTCCGGGTCATGTGGGCATCTCAGGGAATGAGTCTGCCGACGCCGCTGCGAAGTCGGCGATTTTATTACCCAGATTTTTTACCTCTGTTGTTCCCTCGTCAGATTCGTGTGCTATTTTACGTCGCCGCATCCTCTCGCGCTGGCGCGATGAGTGGACGGCCCTCCGGGGGAACAAGTTGCGGGAGGTTAAGCCTCTCCCGTTAATCTGGGGTACCTCTTCTCGTTCTTGTCGTCGGGAAGAGGTAATTTTAGCTCGTCTACGGATTGGACATTGTGTTTTTAGTCATAGGTATTTGCTCAGTGGTGACCCCGCACCACTCTGTGGGCAGTGTGACGTGCCCTTAACGGTGCGTCACATTTTAACAGAGTGTCAGGTTTTAGCTGCATTGCGTGCTCGTGTGGGTCTGCCTGTTGGCCTAGCCAACGTTTTGGCAGACGACACGCGTGCTGTAGAATGTGTTTTACGTTTTATTCATGACAGTGATTTTAATCTGCGCATTTAATGCGTTGGGCGTCTGTTGGCTTAGTACTTTTATTCTGTATGTTTTATGGGAACTCTTATCCCCAGTGGACATATGACGCTCATGTCCCTCGCATTCTACAGTTCCTGACACGTTTTAATCTTTTATAGCCCTTGCTTTTAGTGTGTTGGTTTTTCAGACCTTTGTATTGTTGTTATTGTTATTCTTGTTGTTCTTTTTATTATTGTTCTTGTTATTGTTATTATTGTTATTGTTATTATTGTTCTTGTTATTTTGTTATTGTTCTGTTGTTGGTTTTAGCTATTTGAACATCGCGGGTTTGTGTCCCGTTTTTAACTATGCGGTTCTTTTACCTGTTTTATATTTTGACATTATCTTTTATACATTGTAAGGGCGCTGATGACCGTAGCAGTTTAGCGCCCTTAAACCGCATATCATCATCATCATCATCATCATCATACATGACTGGCGATTTTCTCTTGATAAAATCACCTCATCATAAAAGGGATGGGTATACTTAAATTACATTTTTTTTTAACTATCAAAGCTAGAAGTATAATTTGCAGGTTTGTTGAAATGTTTTAAGTGTTTAATTCCAATTCAGTTTCATGGCTGAACCTCTTACAATTGAAAGGTGTGCCACTTTTTACTTTCTCTACTATTTAACTATACTAAGTGGAGGAAGTGCTCCACGCAAAAGTCCAATACTGACATTTCACATTTTTAGACTGCCTGAATCAACAAAGGAAAAAAAAAATAGAAAAAGTTTTGTAGGTGTGTTCTATCTGTAAACAGTATAAATCGGTTAAATACCTAACGTGGTATTTAAGTTCAGAGTCTTCAAAGGATGCAACAAGTATTTTCAAGAAAATCTCCCTACTCTAAACTACCCTTTATGTGGAAAATTTTTTTTTATTTTCTTTAAAATGCCTGTAATGATTTTGATTAAAATACCATAAATTTCAGATTTTTGTATAAAAATTAAATGCACATATCGAATTTTCTATAAATAACCTGTGAAGTCCTCTTCATTCTAACTGACTTTTGTATAATTGCCAAAACGGATTTACAAAGCCGTTGTAATGAAATACAAACATATTGCCGTGATAAAAGCACATGCTTGCTTAGAAAGCGTTGACTTTTGGTTGAGAATGCATGGAGTAGAAAATAGTTGTAACTGCACATAATATGCAAGTAAAATAAGACAACGCCGCGGATATTTCATTCCAAGTGGATGGTTACGATTTAGTAAATAAGATACAACAAAACAGAAGGGTATCGAATGTCCTTATAGCGATACTGTACGCATGCGATGGCAAAGCCAAAATATTCTAATAACCCTCCGAGGTTTTAAAAGTAAGCCGACGATATATATGTTTCATGCTTACTGGAGTAAAATATATTAATTGTATAATGTGGGGCAACGATACACCTAATTTCATTTCATAAACTACTAACAGGTTAAACCGAGCTAGGTGGCGCCGCGGTAGTGTGTGCGATTCGCATTCCGGGGGTCCCGGGTTCCATCCCCGGCGACCAGCCACTCTGACCGATAGTTTTTCGCGGTTTCCCCGGCTCGGCAGGCGAATGCTGGGGTGGTTCATCTTCTACCATGACTCTCCTGCCCCTCATTTCCTGTATCCATCATCTCCTTCATTGTCATCTGTTTCAGGGTTGCGGACCAGGCGACGGTGTTCGGTTGGTTGCGGCTGCACGGTAGTTGGAGGTTTCTTCCCTGGCGTCGTGCGGGGAGTGCTCAGTTAGGTCTCTCCTCCTAGGGGTCTGCCCCGGGGGGACCGCTGTGGGTTCGGTGGCTCGTGAGTGGGCCGGCGGTGTCGGATGCTTTCTATCTGTAAACAGTGGACCGCGCCAATCATACTTCCGCCAGTCATCATCCGGATCTGGTCGCCCTTAGGGTCTCTCCTCTCATCCTTCCCTCTCGGGGGGTCCTTGTAGAAGCACAAGGGGCCGGCTGGCCTGCGTGCAGTGCTCTACTCCGGTTTTTGGGGCCTTCTCCATTCGTGCGTACCTTCACCTTTTACTAAAAGAAGGAACGTCTTGCTCTATTTCCCTTTTATGTTTATTTACTTATTTATTGTTCTGAACATAACAGGCATAAGGCCAATTACAATGTTCATTACAAAAATATAGTAACATAAATCATTTATAAATCTAACTTATACAGAAGAAACAAACAAACATCATAAATAACAATAAAAGTTCCGGAGAAGAGGAACGAAATAAGAACAGATAACAAGGAATAAAAACAACTAGAGAAGAAAAGAAAAGAGAATGTGGCATGGTAAATATACAATTACTTCTAATTTAAATAATTGTATTGATCTACGAAAAAATAATTATTGACTATTGCATTTTTGAACTCAGTATCATACTTGTTGAAAATATCTATATGGAAATAATGAAGTTTGTTGTATAAATATACAAATCTGTTTAATGGTGAATTTTTATGGATTGCTGTGTTTGCTCTTGGGGTGAATAAATGCTTCTTAATTCTACTTATTTTATTTGGCACATAAAATAATACATTTGTGATAATATTAATATAATCAATAATAGAATGCCATACTTTATACAGAAATACCGTAAGAGATATACAAATCTTATTACACAAAAAATGTAGATCTCGTTAAGGGACATAATTTATGTCAAATTGTTCTTTGTGACATTAATCATTTCCAAGATAGTTTTTGATACTGGTTTGAATTTTCAGATACCTTTTTAAAGTGGTAATTCGCTATTTTTTTTCGTCATGTTGGTAATGTAGAAAGTAAAACAAACAAAAAAGATAGAGAGAGAGAGAGAGAGAGACATAGACAAATTTAATTGTTGTTTGACTTACCACTATTATATTTTAGTTTTATAAAAGTTATTTTATAAAAATAAAATTTTCAAGATAGCTTTCACTTAACTGAGTTAGCTTTTAGAAGAAATTAAGGCTTTCCGAATTACTTTGGTCTTCACTGAAAACGTTAACAAAAGTAACGGTTAAGCGACCCTTCTTATATAGTCGTTTTTTGGCGACTTTTGGAAGGAATTGCTACCTACGTGATTCATTCGAATTTTAGACGCGCAGATCCCCCGTCTATGCTCTGTCGTCGCTTCGCAGTTACGGCCTTCGGTCCTTCTAAAAAGCATACTTCGGCTACGCTTTGAGGATGAAGGCTCTCATCCATTTTTCAGTTATGTTGGGATTTCAAATGTTGGCTTTGAAGACCAACGTAATGCAGTTTACCGACGTTTTCATGAAGACCAAACTAATGCAGTTTGTCCGTAATTAATCCACAAAAATGTTTTAACTTAATATTTGTAAAAATTGAAACTTTGTTGTGATACAAAATATGAAAATAATTTCTGAGGGCAAGAACTCTAAAGTAGATGTAACTTTTAAATATTTTTAAAACAAACACTGGAGTTGAATGTGCACACAAAAGCTTCACAAAAACTGAAACTTAAGTGGAGCTAGTATTGCAGGAGCTTTCCTGCATCATCAGCTGCTCACAACTACCAGATGTAGATGGAGGATCTTGATGGACGACTGCGTTCTCTATGGTATGGTAATGATGAACTGCATAAGTGCGATTTCTTCAAAAGGATGATCAAAATTCATAAGTCATTTTGAAGTTTTCCAAGGGGGCACTGTATCCAAATCATTAACTTCCATGACTATAAAGCTACAATATCACATTTGGACCATTTATTTATCTATTAATAGCATCTTTGAAAATTTTCAGCTTTATATAATGAGTGGTTTACAGTGTATTAATATTTTAGTTTAAAAGTTTAGGTTTTATATAAAAAGTTCCTTTTACCAGAATTTTTAAAATTTGTGTCTAGAATTTGATAATATGTAGGATGATAGATGTACAATCAAAAGTTACTATTTGGTTTACTCTTAAATCCATACTTCTTCATTTAAAAATTTGTAAACTATATGTTGTTCTTCAATTTTTCAAAAAATGCAATTTTTTTGGGCTTTGTTAGCTCTGTTTCACTACTGAGATAAGATACATAAAAATCGAATAGTAATATTTAATCAATAGGCATTCAGCAACTTCACTAGGAAATTTTAAGCTGTTCTGATAAAATTGGGTGTGAGGAAGTTTTCTTGGTTGTAAGGTGCTAATAGGAAAAATCTTAAAAAGAAAAGTTGATAGTTGCACTAATTGTAAAACTGGCCAGTACCATAGGTATCACCTTCTGCTCTTTTCTTCCTCTCTTCTGAAGACAAGCTCAAAATCTTTGTTCTTACTAAGTGATATGTCATTATTACTTCATTTTTAGTGTGAGCCAGTCGTGTTCAATCTCGTTGCTCACTCACAAGCAGGGAAATTAGTGGTTCAACTTCTCCTTTTATGCCATACTCCATTTCAAGTGGGTTTTTTCAGTCCATATTGAACTCAGATACTGATTTTATTATATCAATTTCAAGTTTATGTTTGGAAATGAATACTTATTTGGGACATTTGCTCCAGAGGACACTATGTAAAGTTTCATTTGGATTCTGTGTATTGCCTCCAACACATCTCTGTGGTAGAACATCTGATGTCAGCTTTTGGTAAATAGACATTATTTTACTAACTACCTCAGTTGAAAGTTTACTACAGCAACAGATAAGCTGGTGCAACGGTAGTAGGTAAGGACTCTCTACTGAGATAGCCTTACTCAGGGAGTAGCAACCCTGCCCATGTGAGCTCCAGGGCCTTCTGACCCGGAAGGTAGTACCCGGTAAGGGTCCCATCTACAGGGTAATGTGGGGAATGGCTGAGTTCCTAAGCCATAGTGAAGGCAATCATCCTAGGAGAAGATGACTCCAAAATCAAACTCCTGGTTCCTCAGGTTGGGGTTGTGCAGTAGGCCAGTACCCTACTCATATAAAAAAATAATACTCATAAACTCCAAATTAATAGCCAGATGAATCCAATTAAAAATAAACAGACCTTGGCTGTGAATAAGGACAAACGATTTGGAATTGTTGAAGGACTGTATCAGAAACCAAGAAGAAACTTAAAGGATCAAAATAATTAAATCATTACATGATGTATTATAGTAGTGTACTGCAAGAAAAAAGAGCCGCAGCAGGAGTAGCCATATTTATAAAGAAGAAGTGGAAGAGTAAGATCCACAGCTATAGCTTCATTAATGAAAAAATTTTAACGTTAAGAATAAGAGTGTAGAGGTTATATGCCCCAGAAGAAGGGAGAGAAAATGACTCATGATTATTTTATCAGAACTTACAGGAAGTTATGCTGCATAGCATAAATAAAAATCTGATGTGTTACTCTCACATGACTTTCTCTACTCTTGTACAAACTATTTTTACAAATGCTTATTCTCCATATGCTTCATGTTAATTGAGATATCAAGATGTCAATCTTATTGCTAATTTTCTTGTAGATGCAAGGGGAATATGGTAGGTTATAAGTGATAGTCAAATCTTTTAAGTGTTGGTTGCTATGTGGCACATTCCATTCTCTTTGCATGTCCAGGACATAAAAAAAATGAATAATGAATTTGAGAAAAAGCATAAGTATTGGAAAATTTAAGGGAATAACAAGCAATATCTCAAATGATTCACTCAACAAAAAAGATGTATATGACATAAATTGTGTATTTTAACGTGATCTACATTTTTGGTGCAGTAAAATTTTGTCTATCTCTTATGGTTTACCAGTTATGTAAAAGTCATTCACAGTGAAGAATACTTTTGGAGACATTCCCAGAAAATTTGAGATATACATTTCATTTGTCATGAAAATATCTTAAACATATGACATTTTAATCAAAATCGTTTGAGCTATTTTTGAGAAAATTAAAATTTTCGAAAAATGTTCCATGTAAAGGGTAATCTGGGGTGAGGGGATTTTCTTGAAAACCTCCGTGTTGCATTTCTGGAAGATACTGAACATAAATACCAAGTTTGGTGTTTATCCGACTGTTCGTTTCTGAGTTATGCTGTTCACAGACACACAGACACACACACACACACACACACACCGACAGACAGACACACACACGGACGTGTTTCTAAAAATGCTTTTTTTGGATTCAGGGGGTCTCAAAACATGTATTCCCGGTGAAATCTCAGTATCGAATTTTTGGGTGGAATACAATACTTCCCCTACTTACTATATGTAGTAGAGAAAGTAAAAATGATATTATAGCTTAGCTGGGGACTCAATGGAAAGGCTGGCAATATTCCTATCCAGAACACAATTGGCTCTAATGGAAAAAGTGTTAAAATAGAAATGAAAATTGTTTAATAGATTTTGCCTCTTACAATGAATTAAAAGTTTTAAACACATTTTATAAACACAAACATATTCACAAGTACACCTGGTGTGAAAGAGGGTCACAATCGATATTGGATTATGTAGTAGGAAATAAGAAATTCTCAAATTTAACCTGGGATGTAAGGGTATTTAGAGGTAGTGATATAGATTCAGATCACTTACTGGTTGTTGCAAAAATGGTATTTTATATACATGATGGAAAACATATAAAAGAAAAGAAAAAGTAGATGATGAGAGTTTCAAGCTCACTTGCTGAGAGAAGACAGTATAAGTAATCTGTATCAGATGAAAATAAATCAGCATACAACTGAACTACCGAGCAGTAATAATATTAATATTGAATGGGTGAATATAAGAGGGATTTTACTTAAGGCTGCAAATGAAGCTTTAGATAAGCGAAAAGTAAGTTGCAAGAAGAGAGGTTTAAGTTTCTGTATAGAAGAGTTGGTGATATTAATTAAAAAAAATCTGATGTGTTACACTCACATGACTTTCTCTACTCTTGTACAAACTATTTTTACAAACGCTTATTCTCCATCTACTTCATGTTAATCGAGATAAACATTTGCAGACTCCATCTTATTGCTAATTTTCTTGTAGATGTAAGGGGAATATATATTTACAAGGGGAATATAGAAATACAGTAGCCTTTAAGCACATACATATCTCTTAATAGCTGGTTGCTAGGTGCAGCACCATTCCCTTTCCCACAGATTAATACTCTTTGCATATCCAAGACAAAAAAAATGAATTGTGAATCCCCATTTGAGAAAATAAGTATTGAAAAATTTAAGGGAATAACAAGCAATATCTCGAAAATGGTTCACTCAACAAAAAAAATGTATATGACATAAATTGTGTATTTGCGATCTACATATTTTGTGTAGTAAAATTTTGTCTATCTGTTATGGTTTACCAGTTACGCAAAAGTCGTTCACAATGAAGAATGCTTTTGGAAACATTCCCAGGAAATTCAAGATATACATTTTATTTGTCATGAAAATATATTAAACATATGATATTTTAATCAAAATTGTTAGAGCCATTTTTGAGAGAATTAAAATTTTCGAAAAATGTTCCATGTAAAGGGTAATCTGGGGTGGGAGGATTTTCTTGAAAACCTTCGTGTCGCATCTCTGGAAGATACTGAACCTAAATACCAAGTTTGGTGTTTATCAGACTGTTTGTTTCTGAGTTATGCCTTTCACAAACACACAGACAGACACACACACACACACAGACAGACAGACACACACACGGACATGTTTCCAAAAATACCTTTTTGGATTCAGGGGGTTTCAAAACATGTATTTCCGGTGAAATCTTTGTATCGAATTTTTGGTTGGAATACAGTACTTCCCCTACTTACTATACTTAGTAGAGAAACTAAAAAAAGGAAGCATATTTAAGGAGAAAATAGAATAGAGTACAATATCAATATCAATATCAATTTATTGTCATTAAACAGTTATACAACTGCAATAGACATTGTCAGTATATACAAAAATACAAATTAATAATACAACATAAACCACACCTTGTGCAACTTTTACAGCAAAAAAGTAACAAATAAATATTAATATCAGATGCATTAAAAACAATAAATTCATTAATAGAATAAAATGGATTATCCACAAGCCAACAATGCAATCGCTTACAAAATATTTTATAAGGCAAATCTTTTACAGCTTGAGGTAGCTTGTTAAAAAGTTTAATGCCAATATAGTAGTAACTTTGAGAAGTTTTCTTAAGTCTATGCTGAGGAATATCGATCATTTGACCATTACGGATATTATAATTATGAATATTGGATCTCGTGTCATACAAATGTTGATTCTGTTTCATAAAACCCAATACAGTATAAATATACAAATTTATAACAGTCAAAATATTATATCTTTTAAAATAGGGTTTACAGTGTGTTCTAGTAGTTATCTTAGCCATAATTCTTATAGCTTTCTTTTGCACAAGTAATACATCTTGGATATATGAGCTATTACCCCAAAGTAAAATACCATAATTAATAATACTGTGAAAGTATGCAAAATATGAGACACGTATATACTCAAAGGGTACACAATTGACTAAGTTTCTCATCAGGAATAAAACCCTTGACAACTTTCTGCATAAAAATGTAATGTGTGACTCCCAGGTTAAAAATCTATCAATAAAAATGCCTAAAAACTTTACATTAGTACAAAGATTTGGGACAACAACATTATTTAAAGTAAAAATTATATTTTTAGTTTTAGAATCATTAAGTAAAAACTTATTTGCTTGAAACCATTGTGATATATACATTATATTATTTTGAACCTCAGTTTCAAGATACTGTATATTTGCATTGTTGTGAATAAAAGTTGTGTCATCAGCAAATAATATGGTTTTAGATTCAGTATTGAATGGTAAATCATTAATCATGATTAGGAATAGCAGAGGACCTAGGATAGAGCCCTGAGGAACACCGCACATTACTGAAGCCACATCCGAGACCTTATCATTAATCTGAACAACTTGTTTGCGGTTAGAGAGATAAGAAGAGAGCAATTTATTAGGCGTACCACAAATACCATAATGTGCTAATTTATCTAACAGTATACAGTGATCCACACAATCAAAGGCCTTGCTTAAGTCACAGCATGTGACCCAAGCAAAGCTCTTTGATTCAAAAGTATTCGTTATATTATCAATAAGTAATCGAACTGCATCAATAGTAGATTTACCAGCCCTAAATCCAAATTGATCGATAGAAAAGACCTTGTTTTGTTGAAAATAGGAATACATCTGGTTGTGGATTAATACCTCAAATATTTTAGAAAACACTGGCACCAGAGATATCGGTCGATAATTTTCCAATAATGATTTATTACCTTTCTTATGAACTGGTATTATTTTTGCTAATTTGAGTTTACTTGGAAATATGCCCTCAGTGAAGCATTTATTTATACAGATAGTTAATGGCAACACAATATAACCAATTATTTTCTTTAAAAAATTATTTGAAATATCATAGATATCTCTGGAATCAGAGTTATGCATTTTAGCAACGGCGTTCAACACATCATCACATGACACTTCCTTAAGTTGAAAAGAAACTACAGGCACCTCACAATTTGACAAGTAATCAAGCGCCAGTTTATTAGGCTTTGAAATATTTCTCTTTACCTCTTGTACAGATTCTATAAAAAACCCATTAACCTGATTAGGAGAAAAATGAATAGAGACAGACTTTTCACCTTTGACCGTTTTATTTATAACATTCCATGCAGCTTTAACTTTGTTATTAGAGATTTCAATAAATTTAGCATTTGCAAGTTTCTTGGCTTGTGACATTAATATTCTATATTCGTTTCTAATCCGCTTAAAAGCATTTTTAGCATCTTCAGTGTGTGTACATTTATATATATTGTAACAGAATAGCAAATATTTCCTCATCTGTTTAAGGTCAGAAGTAAACCAAAATTTGTTTGTAGTTTTACCACGAGCTTCACCATTAAAATATCTAACATTCCTTTTAGGAAAACACAAATTGAATAGCATTAAAAACATAGTTAAAAATTCATCAAAAGTACGCTCAGCATTCAAATTATTACCGAGTCGAATCGTCCTCCATTCAGTTTGAGATAGACAATCGATAAAATAAATAAATTTATCTTCACTGTATGGTCTAATAAAACGAGTTATATATTTGAGTTTAGTCACAGGCTGTAAAAATGATAAAACTAGAGCAGAATGGTCAGATAGCATAGTGTCAATAACCTCAATATTATACCGCTGCGTATCTAAATTGGTTACAATGTTGTCTAAACATGAGTTGATTCTTGTAGGTTCAGAATTGGTACAGAAATGCCCAACAGATCTAAGCAAATTTTTAAACTGATAGTTTAATGAACATTCATCAATCATATTAATATTGAAATCCCCACATAGGACTACATTAAATTTTTCTCTATTGAAATGTATAAGCATTTCCTCAAGATTATTCATAAATATTTCGGGATCACCACTGGGTGAGCGATAAAGACTAATTATAACTATTTTGAGGTGAGTTACATAAATCGCCACTACTTCAATATGTTTTTCAATACAAAATTTAGTTACATCAATTTCAGAGAAGCTGATTTCTTTAGACACAAAAATACATACCCCACCATTTTTAATTGCCTTGCGACAAAAAATAGCTGCCATTGTATAACCTTCAATGTGATACACATTACTTTCACCATCACTTAACCAATGTTCTGCAAAACATAAAACTTTATAGTCTTTTTCACTACATAATATTTCAAGTTCATTAATTTTGTTCCTAATACACTGTATATTAATGAAAAATACATCATGGGTCATGTGAGCTGCTACAGAATTAGTTGCATCTATGTTTTGTCTGGGTTTATTGGCCGAGGAGGATGAAAAAAACGCCTCACACGAGCGTTACTGGGCCACACATTAGGATTTAAAGCAGCTGCTAAGTGCTCTTCATGTATGTCAATTTTAAATGATGAGTATAAATCAGGATTCCGAGATGGTAATGGATGCACACAAACTTCCGGAAAACTTGGTTTTAAAAAATCACTTACATTCTCAGGTTTCGTATCAGGCGTAAGTCTATAAACATGTAGAGATACACATTTAGGTACCCCTTTAAGTTTATTATTTCCTGCATCCACAGTAACACTATTGCCAATTACAGTAGGTGTTTTGCGTTTATTACGCTTACGGACAACATCGCTCCACAATTCAGAAGGTGAATTTTGTGGTTGTATCATCACATTTGACCCATTTTCACTGATGGCCACATTAGACTCACATACTAATTTAGCGTTTGTATTGTCGTTACCTTCCATTGGCAAAGCACTGTTATCAATTTTATTTACCGCGTCATTATTGGAACACGGCATTTTATTTACTTGACTGTCCACTTCACTCACTTGCATATCAGTGTTTAATAACGGTCTTGCTGGTGATACCACTTGCTGCATAAGAATGTTTACTTTTTCACGCAATTCACTTATAATGCAGTCCTTCTGATGAACCACGTATCTAAAAATACGTATGTCAATTTTGTCCGATGCACAGACTTCACTTAAAGCATCAAAAAAAGCCACGTCCACGTCCATGTCCTTGTCCTTATCCTTATTATTTAGTTCATTCGCGACATCACAACATCTTATTGTATTGTCATCAATAAATTTTATACTGGTTATTAATTTAGCACAACTCAGATGATATTGATTGTCACACTCACTACACTTTAAACCGTTTACCAATTTAGATTTACATCGTTTACAGCAATTCAAAACTCCACTATAAAACACTATAGATTAGGGCTATAGTAAAGAAAGAAACTAGGAAAATCAACAGACAGAAATGGGACAGATATGTTTCAAACCTGGAGCACGATGCATATGGAAAACAGGAAAAAGCATTCAGGGTATTGAAAGACCTGAATAAAGTAGAGAAGGATAAAGTTCAAATAAACCCCGTAATAATTAGCGAATGGGAAACATTCTATAGAGAATTATGGACTACACCTAATGAAGAACCATTCATACTAATGGAAAATGATTCTAACATTGATCTTATAGCTAAAGAGGAATTAGAAATTGCACTGAATAGTTTTAAGAATAGAAAATCACCTGGTTTAGACCAAATAAACATGGAATTAATTAGATACAGTCCTAACTGTTTTCATGATAGAATTTTACATCTTTTAAATGAATGTTGGAGGTCAGGGAGTATAGCTGATAATTGGAAAGAAGCCGTGATAATTCCAATATTTAAAAGAGGAAAATAATGACTGTTGGATATATAGGGGTATCGTCTATTAAATACAGGTTATAAGATTTATACCAAGATTGTGGCAAATAGAATAAAGAATATAATAGAAGCAATTCTACTGCAAAACCAACATGGTTTTAGAATAGGTAGATCTTGCTTACTGATCTGCACTTTTACAATGGCACAACTGCTTGAAAAAAGAAAGGAGTACAATCTTCCACTTTTTATAGCTTTTATAGATTATGTCAAAGCATTTGACAAAGTAAATAGAAATAAAATGTGGGAAATAATGAAAGATAGAGGATTTCCTAACCATATAATACGTGCTATACAAAGGTTATATTTGGGAACAAAGATAAGAATTAAAAAGGAGGAAAACTCTTATAAAATTACATTGAAATAAATCAAGGTGTCCGACAATGGTGTCCGCTTTCACCCATTTTATTCAATATTTATTTAGATGACGTCATTCATAAATGGCAAAATATTTCAACTACTAATTTTATGGACCCTAATTTGCAGATGACCAAGCAGTTATAGCATCTACTGAAGAATAATTTAAAAGAGTGATTTATGAATTAAGTGTAGTGGCTATTGAACATAATCTGGAAATTTCAGCTGAGAAAACAAAAATAATCGCATTTTATGGAAAAGATCCTGTCAAAGCCCAATATTGCGATTGATAACACCCTGTTGAACAAGTTATGGACTTTAACTATTTAGGAGTTTTTATTGGTAAAGATAGAACAAAAGATGTAAATAGAAAACTAAATTTATTCCAACATATATGTGGAACAATCAGAAGAATTTTATCAAAGAAAGTTTGCAAAAAAACTGTATTGTAATTTTATAAAGTTTTAGCAGTTCCTGCACCAATATATGGGTCTGAATGTTGGACTGTAAATAAAGATCCTTGAGACAGATAGAAGTTGCGGAAATGAAATTATTAATGTTTGTAGTAGGTTGTACTCTAATGGACAAACAGAGAAGTGAAGATATCAGAGAACAACTGGGAATATTTAAGCTAACAGACAAGATAGCAGAATACAGCAAAAACTGATACAACCATGTCTTTCCCCAAAGAGCACTAAATTATAAACCAAGAGGACAACGTAGCCTGGGAAGACTTGCTAGAAGATGGATGGAGCAGCTTTAGTTTGGAGTCAGAACAGATCACCAGTGGTCTAATCCCTGTATGGATGATGATGATGAACAGAATAGCCAACCTTTCTTGCACACTGAATTTGAACATACTGAAACTGTATGCCAAAATTTATAAATGTGTGCATTGCAAGAAAGAAGAGGGTAGTTAAATGGCCTCTATGTCCTTTTAAAATGCTAGGTATTGAAAATGTTTTTCAAAACCGGAAATATCAAAGTATTTTTAATGCAAAAAACTAAAAGCAACTTTTTTATCAAGGAGAGAGGAGTCTGGACCATAGTCTAGAAAATCGAGACACACTATCTTATCTGTTTATCTTGATTAACATGAAGCAGATAGAAGAATAAAGCTTTTGTGATAACAGTTTGTTTGAAGAATGGATAGAGAAAGTAATTTGAATACAACACATCAGCTTTTTTTTCCAAGTATCAATTCATCTGCCCATTGTATGGCTTTTAACTGGAAGATGTTGCGTTTATTTTGTTGTTGTTCATTCCAGAAGCGGGCTGATACTGCAGATTTTTCAATATGTTTGTGTGCTAAATGACTGAAATATTCTTTATAGTGGGTACGTATATTTTCTTTTTGTTCCATTGGTGTAGTTTTTGTCAAAACATTGCAGTTTATTTTGTAGATTCCTGATTTTTGGTTAGTTATGATTTTTCCAATTTACTGAACAGGATGAGATTTTTTGCATTGAATTTGTTCTTTTATGTCAAAACTATATGATAATTATTAAATACTCTGGAATTTTGGAGTTCCCATTGGTGATAAGTGAATATTTTAAATTTCTTAACTTTTTCTGATTTTAAATAAGCTTTTTCCAATTTTGTTTTTCCTTTAGAAACACTGTAGTTTTTTTGTATACAAGTTCTCTGCTACAATTTTATTCTCTGCTATTTGTTAGATATCTTGAGTTCTTTTGAATATTCAGTTTTCTCCAAAGACATTTTTGTCTTTATAGTAGTCATGTAGATATGGTTTTGGATTACAACTATTTGACTTTATGTAGCTCACCATATGCATTTCTTTTCTTTTGATTCTGAATTTCAATTTATGATTGCTGTTGATAACTTTGATAACTTTGATATCCAAAAATGCCAGTGTGTCAGTTTGTACTTACTCTGCAGTAATTTTCAGTTTAGGTTCTTTTAAATTAAGCAACTTAAGAGCATTATCAATCAATTTACAATGGCAAAAAAACATCCACATTTAAAAAATGTAAACATTCTGTAATCATCCCCTTGGTCTATTTGATAAATGAATTGCTAAGACAAGGCATATTTCCAGACTGCTTAAAAATCAGCATTGTTACTCCGATACTCAAAAAAAGAGACATAAAAGAATTATGCAAAACTATAAAACAATCTCTCTCACTCCTGTAATTGCAAAATTGTTTGAAAAAATACTAATGAAAAGAATCATTGCTGTTTTGGAAAAACATAATGCTTTCAGTGACTTTCAACATGGTTTTCGAGCTAAAAGATCAACTATCATTGCACTGGTAGATTTTGTCCACAATATCTTAAGCAATTTTGATGAGAAAAACAAAGTTGCTAATAAATTTCTAGACTTATCTAAGGCGTTCGATTTGTCCAACATGATATATTGCTATTAATATTAGAAAAGTATGGAATTAAAGGGTTGCTAACAGATTAATCTCATCATATTTGAAAGGGCGAATACAATATACAGAAATAAGTTTCAAACAAGGAATTAACATAGCAAAAGTTAAATCTGCCACAGAAATTGTCAAACATGGTATACCAGAGGGCTCAGTGCTTGGCCCTTTACTTTTTATACTTTACATAAATGATATGTATGCTTCAGAAAATTGTAAAATTATAAGTTATGCTGATATGACACCACTATTATCTGTAAAGCAAATAATGATTGTGACCTTCAGTCACTAGCTACCAAAGAAGAGCTTAGGATAGATAACTTTTTCAGAACCTTAAGCCTCATGAACAACTCTGAAAAGACTAATATAATTAAATTTGAACTAAAAAAACAGAAAACAGATGCTATGCTTCATATTAACCTTGCAGGTACAGTGATAAAGAAAACCCCCTCACACAAATTCTTAGGCATGCAGGTTGATAAATACATATCATGGACTAATCACATTGACAACCTATGTAAAAAAATTAGTTGAGAGAGTTTGCAAAAATATGTAACATAAAGATTCTCAAAACTATATATCATGGCTTAATTTATTCGCACATTCAATATGGCATAGAAGTATGGGTTGGCTGTAGTAATATCCTCATCCAGAGGGTTCTAATACTCCAAAAGAAATGTATCAGAACAATGTTCAAAATGGGAAAACATGAATCCTGTAAGGAAGTCTTCTAAAGAGAAAAACTATTTACCTTAGTGTCTTTGTACATATATAAAATAATCTGTCTGACTGAACTGCACAAACCTAAAATAAGTAGTGAAATACATGGTCACAACACAAGGTATAAATTGGACTTGCACCAAAATAGCTATAATTTAAAATCTATAAACAAAGATACCTTTATATTTGTTTATATATGCACAACCGACTACCAACTGAAGTAAAATGTGAAAGCAACAGCTTTAGATTCAAACAGAGTGTAAAAAAATATCTTTTAAACAATCCTGTATATAATATTAATGATTTTCTTCTTTGTACTTAACAATGCTTGAAAGAGCCTGTATGCAATATTCATACTTTCAACAAAGTGTAAACAAACACATATATTTTCTAAACTGTAATTTAAGTTTTTATTTTTGTACTTACAATGTTCGAAACTTGTAATTGAGTCTATACGCAATAAACTTATCAAATTATCAACATACTATACTTTGAAGATGTTAAGAAATGAACTTTAATGCACATACAAAAGTAAAACATGCAGAAACATATTAAAGGTTAACTAGGAATGGTAATAACTGATAATGGATTTTCCATAAGCAGACTTGCTTCCTGTTTATAAGTCTATTTTGGAACTTGAAACATGACTGAACAATTCCAGTGACATATATGCATATATAGATTTTGATCAATCTATGATATGCAGAATGAATTTCTGTATTAGTATAATTCAGATTCAGATTTTATTCACCATTTGCAAAAGTTTACAAGGCTTCGTCAGAACAAAATATAAAAACTGTTGATGTATACATTTTCAGTGCATTAATACAAATGGTTATATATCTATGTATACAGATATTTTATATTATATGGATTAGTTACTATTAACATTTGCTACTTTAGCTGTATACATTTTACAAGCATTAATACTTACAGTTATATATACAGATACTTTACATTATTTGACTAGATACTATTGAAGTTAGCTGTTTTGTATTCACCAATTGAGTAGAAAGCATTGTTAATTGGGTAAGTTTTTATTGCTTCAATTTTCTTCATTTCTACATTTATTTCTTTAATCTAGTGAGGTAAATTATTGTATAAATCTTTTGCATTGCTTTCAATACATTTTGTACTTAGCAAGCCTCTTAGTCTGTTCCTAAAATATTTCAGTTTTGTTCTTGTGTTATGTTTGTGTACATTTATATTTTTTCTTCCCTATGCATTCTTACTATATGCTTAAGGCATTCATATATATATATATATATATATATAAATAAGGCACTATGAGAATTCCGAGTTTTTTGAAACTACTTTTGCAAGAATATCTTATTGGAATTTTTAAAATTATTCTTATTGCTCATCTCTGTAACCTAAGTATTCTTAACCTTTGTTTCTTTCCTGCTGCTCCCCATAGGATGATCCCATAATTTAGATGTGAGTGTACAAAGGTGTAATATACTTTTAGAGCACTCTTCATCCATGACTTGTATTACCTGTTTAAGCACATATATACCCTAATTTATTTTATTACTTATCTTTTCTACATGTTTATTCCATTTTAAATTATTATCTATAACTAATCCTAAACAATTTGTCTGTGTTACTTCGGCGAGTTTGTTCATTTTGGATTGCTAGTGTTATGTTTGTCTGCATTTTATTATTTATTCAAATTTGCATCCATTCCATTTTATTTGTCTTTAGTGACATTCCTAGCTCTGATAGGTATGCTCTAACTACCTCTAGTATTTTATTTGCTTTATTTTGTACCTCTGTCGTGTTTTACCTGTTACCACTATAGTGGTATCGTCCGCATATCCAATGGCTAATCCTCCTGCATCCTGAATTTTTTTATACAAATAATTTATGTATAGTAAAAATAGATGCGGTCCCAATTTTGACCCCTGTGGTACTCCATGTTTTATATGTTTAAAGCGAGATTTAATTTTTCTCAGATTTCCTTCTATATTATGCATTATCTCTACACATTGCTCTCTATTTAACAGGTATGAACCCAACCATTCTAGTGGAGTACCTCTTATCCCATAATTTTCTAATTTCTCTAATAGATTTTTAATGTCCATATAGTCGAAAGCTTTGGAGAGATGTAGAAAAATTGCTACCACTGTCTCCTTTCTGTCTATTGCTTGAACATATATATCATTTCCTTTGCTAATTGCATGCATTGTATATTTCTTTTTTTGAAGCCACACTGATTTTCCGAAATTATATTAAATTTATTACAAGAACTCTGCAGCTGTTATAAGAAAAGGCCCTCCATAATTTTTTAAAATACTGAGCAGAGTGATATAGGGCGATACTTTTCCACTACTTCTTTGGAGCTTTTCCTTTTATAATTTGTCTATTACTTGTTTAAGTTTACTTGGGAAAGTTCCTGAGTTAAAGCTCTCATTTATTAGGTGAGTAGTATCTCATCTTTACAATATTTTATCATCTGATTTGAATATTCATCCAACCTACTAGTTTTTTACATTTTAGCGTGTTTATCTGTTTAATGACCTGTTCATTTGTAATTTCTCTCACTACCATGGAGTTACATACTTTTTTCATTGTTTTTTTGGCCATTGATTTTCTTTATACCCATATTTGATATAAAATTTATATAATAATCATTGAATGCGTTACTTATATTTGTTGGGTCTAGGATTTGACAGCTATTTCTTACAATTTAAATTTTCTACCCATTTTGATGTGTTTTCTTTGTGTACAGTTTCAATAATATTCCACGTCTTTTTTATTTTATTTTCAGCATTTTGTAATAGTCTTTTGTTGTGAAGATTTTTTGCATCATTGATCACTGTATTTAGAATACTCTTATAGTTTTCTATACACATGTAAGACTCTTCATTTAGTTTGTAAGCTTTTAAACTATTTAAGAATTTCATTCTTTTTATGGATTTGTTTATCCCTTCTGTAGACCAATTTATTTGTTTACGCTTGTCACCAACTACTTTATGCAATGGTGCTGACTGCTCTAGGCACATAGTTAAGGTATTCATAAAGAATTCAAATTTATCGTCTATTTTTTTAGCTTCATGCACATTTCTGAATACTGTCTGTTTAAGGTTGTCTTTTAATGATTCTAGTAGCTTTATTTGCTATTCTTTTTACTTCTGTTACCAGTCTTAATTTTATTGTCAGTGTGTTTAATGTTTAACTCTCTAGTAATTGCCCAAAATGGTCACTAAGCCCTCCCTTTGTTAATGAGATGTTGATATCTTTTCTCTTTAAGTGGTATAGACATGATCGATGTAGGTTGATGTGTGTTGTGTTACTCTGGTTGGCCCTGTTTCTATTAGCTTCAAATTACATCTTTCCATTAATTCTAACAATAACGTTTTGTTTTTACTTTCTGTTAACATATCTATATTTAGCTCTCCTATTGCAATGATTTTGTTATTTTTTAATGTCGCTTATGCATGTTTCAAGTTTTTGAAAGAAATTGTTTTTGTTAGCTGTCGGTGGATGGTAAATACCTAGTATAATAAGCTTTGTTTTTTTTTTAAAGTGATTTCAATTGCAGACAGCTCACAAGACATTTCCTCACAGTACTGCTTGCAGTCAATTTGATTAAATTTTGTATCCCTCTGCATGTGTATTGCCACCCCTCCCCCACTTTTATAAGCTTCTCTTCAGTAACTAGAGGCTAGAGCATAATTTTCATAGCAATTTGAATTAATTTAATTATCTTTTAACCCATGTTCTGAAAATACTATGATGCTCGGTTGTACATCAAGAATTGTTTGCTTGATTGTTTTTACCCTGACCCTTGCCTGCTCTCAGTTTGCTGGCTGTGCACACATTTATACAATCATTTACCTTACCTGTATGTATTGGTATCCCCTGTGTTGAAGAAGTTATTATTTATTATGTTAATTTTTAGCATCACGCTTTGGGAGCCAATTTGAAGAAGATGGTTGCTTCGTTTTGTTATTTGCCCCATGTTTTGGGAGACAATTTGAAGAAGGTTTGTTTCTGCTACGTATGGAAAGTCAGTTTGAAGAAGATGTACTATATTTCAACTTTTGGGGAGCCGAACTTGAGGTATTTGCAACCGCACGTATGGTAAAAAGTTTCCGGTAGCCTTTGCCCCAAATGTACTTTCCGGTGGCATTTGCCCCAAGTTTAAAAAATATAGAAGTGATGCAACTGAAGAATGTAGGCTTACACAGATTATAGTTTTACTTCACTCCTTTTATTAATGCTTGACACTATTTAAATAACACTTCACTGATATAGAGAGAGAGCTGTGAGATTCTTTTGTTAATTACTTGCACTTTTTAAGACGTAAACTATTTTTGTCTCACATGAATAAGTATTAAATTTCTCAAAGACACATCTCGCGTCCAGTTAGGAACACTGTCTACAACCAATATGTCCAGTTATGAGCGCTGTCTACAAGCAACTGACTTGATTTCTAACGCCTAAATTTGTAAATTTCTGTATTTCAAGTCTCTGATTGGCTATTCCTAATCCAATAGAATACTTTTATTTAACTTAAGCTTTTTTCTGGTTGTTGATTGACTATTTTATAAACTGTCACAAAAGTTACATTACTGTTGCTCCAAGAATGACTAGTAGCATTATTACACTTTCTTACTCATTATTGCCTCAAGATTACCTCATTGTTAGCAATTTTTAACCTATTATTCTCACAGCTCCTACATTATTAAGTTATGTAATACATTCACATAACATTATTGAACATGTATACAATAATATAAACATATAAAATCACTGTAATATACACTTTTTATATATTGTTACATGCACATATTGGTTTAAGGCAGGCTGTTATTATATTTTTTTATTATATAATTTGACTGAAATCATTTAAGTGTTAAAAATACTGCCTCAGTGTGTTTTCTGCCTCTCCCCTCGATGTTAGTTTTTCTGTATTTGTTAAAATTTCACTGTGTTCAGGACTTTTCACTGGTTCATCATCCACCATTTGTTTTACAGGTTTCCCTGGCATTTCTTGATGGCATCACAGAGTAGCGCTCTGAATTTTGCAGCTCCTCTTCTGTTTAGGTGTATGCCATCCCTGGCTTTATCCTTGTCCCTTATCCACAATTTCCATCCAGCAACATACACTTTCGTTTTAAACATGGCAAGTCCAACTCTTTGTTTATTCTTCTCACTTTTTGTTTTGTTACATCCCTTCTGCATAATATTCCACTTATCACAATTTTTGTTTCCGGGGTTTTGGACTTTATTTGATGTACTAGGTCCATGGCATCTCCCATAATTTCTTCTGCCATTACCCCTCTCCGTATGTTATTAGTCCCCACGTGTATGGCTACAACATGTGGTTTTATTTCATTTAGTTTTGCTTTTCTCAGTTCATGGCCTAGCTCTTTTGCTCAAATTCCTGGATAGCACCCCACTTCAAAACTGGCTTGTCTACACGTCCCCCTGGCAAATTTTAGAATTGAGTCCCCAAATACCATTACCTTGTTTCCGTTTTCCTCAATCCTTTTCTGCTGTTCTTACTGCGACCGATTTCTTTTTTCCTCATGGCTTCCATCATTTTGATCACCCAGAATGCTGAAACTATTTGTTGTTTCTATTTTGTACCCACGTGGTTCCGTTTTTCTTGCAGATTTGTTTGGTTCGCTTCACGTAACATATGCGTATGATTCTTTCTTCTGTTGATGCTTTATTGCTTCCTTTCTCAATTTTTCATTTTCTTGTTTTAATGATGTAATTTCTTCCTGAGCTTGTTTTAAATACTTGTTGAGCACGTTGACAATGCTAGGAAAGAGGGAACCTGGATCAAATAAGACAAATTAATCTGAAGATGATACATCATAGCTTTTAATATTTTGTGTCATTTTCAAGGAATTGCTTAAATTAAGGTTCCTAAATTTCAGTAGACTGCTGAGTCTCTTTACAAGCCATTTAATCAGGTAATAGGTATGAATATTGATGTTACTGTTAATAGACTGCATGGTGTTAACCAGTTTATGGGTTTTGGGAAGTCCATATACTGTAGCTTTGATTGAATTGTCTGATTTAATTTTTGGGCACCCACTTTGCAGCTTTTCATAATATCATTTACTTGCCTTATGCACCTATTTAAAGGATGTGATTTAATTGCTCTGAATTCCTGGTTGTTTAACATCCCTGCCATGTGGGGATCACATTTAAATGTGATCATTTTTATTTAGAATTACAATTTTATTACCCTTATATGCTTGTGGGATCTTTGCTATTTAGGGATCTGATACTTTTACTGTAATAGTTGTTGCAAAATTTCCTAATTTTCATACCTTCTAAAATTTCCCCATATTTTTTCTGTAAAATGTATTTGTTCATCTGATTTAATAATCTGTTATTGCTTCTTCTACATCAACAGTGTACTCAGTGTATACAGGTTTTAAGTCATTTATTTAAAAACTCTTATTTTTTCCTCTGTAAAGTTTTCATCAGATTGATTTTCTACATTGGGGGCTATGTTTACTGTGAACTTTCTTTTTTCAAGACTGGTGGGCAAATCTCTCATATTTTCTGTGTCATATTTTCATAGTGAAGAAGTTATTGCCAAAGCTTTGCATCCAGAAACCTTTAATTTGGATAAATTATTGTGGTCATACCAAATCGTAGCAGTGGTATTCTTTTATTTGAACTTGCTGATTACTTAGTTTGTATGCTGAACACAGAAGAGCTTTGCTCCACATTTTTTTGGGCAATCCTGTTTCTATAAGTTTTGCTTGGATTTTGCCTATCAGGGTCCTATTCATCCTCTCTGAAATTCCATTTTGTTTTGGGCTGTATAGTATAGTGTACCGAATTGAAATAGCTACCTTTTGATCTACAAAAAGCTTTACATAATCCTGAGGAGAGTTCTCCATTATCACAACTTAAGTTAGTCTATGATATTCTGAGCTGCTTCACTTTTTGACTCTGCTGTACTAGTATGAAATGTGAAGTTATCTACAATTACTTGATAATGTCCATAACTCCAAAAACTCATAGTATGGATAAATTATTGTGGCCATATCAAATCCTAGCAGATGGTATTCCATTATTTGAACTTTGTGGTTATTTAATTTGCTTATTTCTGCTCTAGGTTGATTCACTGATCCAGAGATGTCTCAGTTTACTAAATATCCTATGTTTATTGACTTCTTTACTATGTATTTGAATGACTGTCTTGTACCTTTGCTTTATTACACTGAGAAAAAACGTCCTTATTGGCTTGTAATCCTAATATCTTCATTCCATTTACTTCAACTAAGGTGTCAAAGTATTCTGTGCAACAGATTTGTCTTGAACTTCTGTTTTGTAATGGGATTCTTTATTATTTCTAACTATATCCATTGCTAACATAAATAAGTTGTTGTGATGTTTACCTTCCAATTCAAAATTATTTCCATTTATGTATTTTTTCCTTTTTTGTTTTCTTTCTTTTCTTTCAAATATCGTCCTGTATCACGTTTTTATAAGTTTTGATATTGAAATCAAAGTGCTTCATTTTCTCTATCATTAGTGGATTTATAGTTATAATTCTTCCTTGGTATGTGCCATGAAGCTTTCCTGTTTTCTTTGCTATCATTACTTCACTGTTGGCGACACAGTTTTTCACTTTAGCTTCCAATTCCATTTAATAGAATCAAAGTTATGTGTTCTTATATTTGATGTGTCCTTTCTGCTCCATTATAACATCTTCCTCTACCAAATCCTTATATGTTAGTATACTCTCCCTTCTTCAAATTCTTTATGCTCCAATATTTTATCTTTAACACATCTATAACAGATAAAATGTGTTGCTTTAAACTTCACTTCATTTTTTGAATTTGGACTGTTAATGCTTGTATTACTATCTTTGGTTTTTATTTTCAGTTTCTCATCTAACAACCATTATTTTACACATGCTTTTTAAATAAATTGTAACTTACAGTTTCAATTGCTGTAATCATTGCGCTAAGGGTTTCAATTAAGGGCAATAGAAAATTACACATTTTCTCTCCCTCCTACATTGTCTTCTTGCTGCACATTCTGCACCTTCCAATTCCCTGATAATTGTGATAAAATTCACAAAATGATCCTCTAATTTTTTTATTTCTTTCGATTTTTAAGGTAAACAACTTTTTCTTTAAAATCAATTTTGTAAAAACACTCCTTTGTTTGAATACATCTTCCAGAGATTTTATAATTTGCTTTGGAGTTTTTGCATCCGTTACTAAATGCAGATGTCTGTCTGTAAGACATTGCACAATGGTTGACTTAGTTTAGCATTCTTCTCTTGTTATATTGTGATTCTTCTTTTTCAAAAGTTTTCTTTATCTGCTTTTCTTCTAATAAGATAATTATCTCTGAATTTCCAATTATTAAAATTTCCTGAAGTCAACTGAGGTAAATTAATGATGGCTGAGTTCATTTTTATATTCTTCAATACAGAGGAATCTTGCATATCGGACAAACTTGGCAGAGGGCGATGGATTTTTTCAGGCATAAAAATCCTTAGCATGGCTTCCTTCAGAAGGGAAGTAAAGCTGGTGGTCCTGTGTTGTAGATTTATGGCACGTAAAAGAACCTCAAGCCTGATAAAGACGTCTCTGAGCAAAATTACCGGTTTTTCACGCCCAATATAGAATGGGACACTAAGGACCACAGCAGTTAAAAGAGTGTCCATAAATAAAACTCAATTTAATTTAATTTGCTTATTGGATATAAATGGGCCAGCAGAACATTGGATAAGCAAAAATGTTGGGTAATAGGGAGGTGTTAAGAAGAAGCCTATTAAACATCAAACTTTGCTATAATTTTAAACTATGTTATAATTTTATACATTATGAACCTAATAATCATGTTTCACAACAAAACAACAGAAAACTTAACTGAGAAACTTAACTCACAGTCACAGAATTGACTGAAGTTAAATACTTACACTTTAAAAGTTTAGTCCTCTGATGATTTAAAGAAAATTTTGTTTGCAGTCTGCTTTCCTGATGAGTGCCATTTCTTCTTCCCATCTTTGCAGCATAATTATGTCGATTCCTGTAGCTTCTTGTTATTGTTCTATGTATTTAATTGCAGTTGCTAGAGCTTTAATTCTACCATTATATGAAATTCTGCAAGGCTCAACAGTTGGTGATTGATCTTGATCTTTAATGTTTTGTTGTTATCATAATTGACAAGAGTGACAATTTCTTCATCAGCTGTTTCATACTGATCATCATCCTTCATCCAGTTTTTGATTTCTTGCAAAGATGCAGATTCACACCCAGGGATATGTTGTACTAAAGGTAGAACTGTTTCTTCAGTTTCATCTGTGCTTTCAATTTCCATACTTTCATCATTGCCTAGCAGCTTCTCCCATAATTTAGTAATTAATTTTTTGTTGTTGTGGGACATCAGATAATACAGAATATTGGACAATCAAAGGTCAGATAAATGAAATTTTACTGTTTATTGATTTAAATAACTTACTGAAATTTCTTCCATGTTTTAATTTCACCTGCAGAAACCTTTTTTGATATTTTTGGAATTTCTGGGACTTCTGGGCCCATAATCTGCTGAAATGAGTCATTTTAAACACTTTGGTATTTAAAGTTTTTAATTTAACTGAAAATGAATACATTTTACTGCTTTCCTTCTTCTTTCTCTCTGTTTGATTAACAAAAAGCTGACACATCTAAGCAAATTAACATCTTAATGACATATAGTAGGTCAATCATCATTCTTTAACAAATGTAAACTTACAATAATATCACCTATGGAACGTCCATATATTTAACTTCTGTACCTAGATTTTTTACACATTGCTTTACAATATACTACTACATTCCACCACTTTCGAATAATTTCTAGGAACATGACAGTTTCTTCAACCTGATTCTAACTTCAGAAACATAGCCAATTAATAATGTAAAATGTTCTTCAAACAGCTTATTTTGCCTTGGGCAAAGAGACTTTTCATTTAATTTGTAAATTTTTGTAATACATAATTTTATTTTATTTTTGCAACAGATCTCAGGTTTTCAAATCTTGCAGATCTCTCAATACTACATTCAAAACCAGGGCAAATAAATGTTTTAAAAGATCTGTTCTCCTGAGCATGAATTTTTGATGTTCTAGAAAATTCTGTGTTATGCACCAAATATATAAAATCATTTTCAAAATGAGGATTTTCTCTCTCTAAAACATATTCTGTTTTACACAGTTGTTGGATATTGCAGAAGTAATCTGAAATCCCAAACTCTGAACTAATCTGATAGCTTCAAGTTTACATTTTTCAGTTTCCTACGAGGAATTGCCTTGGCTGGTTATTGTCTAACCACTTGCTTAAAACATATAAATCCTGATTCTGTCATAAAGATTACAATAATTTTAGCCAGTCTACATATGAACCACTTATATTTTTGGCAGCTGCAACAATACTATGTGACTTAAACCTTAAAGAGCTACTGATATGGATCTCACCAACCCAGGTAATATAAAAATATTTGACTAATTTTCAAGATTTAGAAGCTAATAACAGTGATGTTCATAATTTAAAATAAGGAGAGTTGAAGGTTGTTACACTACATCACTACATCATCAGTTGAGGACATGCTGACGATGGGATCAAACCATCTCCCGAAACGCGTTCAAGTAAGAATATTTTAGTGATGTAGTGTAACAACCTTCAACTCTTTTTATTTTAAAATAAAGATATTTATTACAATTTTGAATTGAGTACCTGTAATTGTTAACTCAGTTTCTCTTTAGGTTTGTGAATCCAAATATGCTGTATTCCTCTCCAAAAGTAATGCTAGGTACAATTCATACTGTATAGTATAAATAATGTGGCATGTCAAATGATAACTTTTGGAAATGTATAGAAACAACTATAACATGATAGGTAGGTATGTAGTTGTTCAAAACATATAGCATTACCACACTTATTACATTGATCTATTTATATAGATACAATAGGATACATTGAAATACCAAGCAATAAAATACACAGCCTGCCAAATATTTTTGTTTGTGATGCTTTGCTGCAAATAGTACCATTTCTTTTTTGTTGATTTTAACTTTCCAATTATTTATTTAAACTTTTATTATGTACCGGTTTCACAATAGCTACTATAGTACTTATAGGATAGCCCCTTTGTGAAGCTTTCCAATGGCATCAAAAAGGAACTAAATACTTGAAATTGAGCTCTCAGAAAAATTGGGGGGATGGGTACCCCTGTATCAATCAGTACATTAACAAGGTAATCTTTGTTGCTAAGAACTTTGGCTACATGCTGCACATAATGTGTTGCCATACCATCATCAGCATCAGGTGCTACATGAAAAAGTAAGATGACAAAATAGAAAACATACAAAATGGACACTTCAGTGTAATCCATGCAACAGTGTTTACTGTACATGACCAGTTTCCACCATACTAAAAGAAAGTAAACGCTTTCAGCTTAAGCAACTTTATGTGGAGTGAAGGACCTTTTGCTTTTTTTATGAATTGCATCTGAAAGTTAAAAACACTCAACTTCTTATTGTATAATGAGCGAATTTTAAATTTTTTAATGTTCACATTGTGCATGTTTCATTATGAGTGCCAAAAGTAGAAAAGGAGACTGATGGCACTCAGCATCCAACTGCAAAATTAATTTGAATACAAATGACATTAGCTTTTACAGTTTTCCAAAAGACGAATAACATTAAGCAACATATATATAATTGGTAATATACAATTAAGAATATCAGAATATTAATTCCAGAACAGACTAATGTACTCAAATCATAGGGTTAACTGAATCACTTTTTTCAGATACCCCATAAGCCAAAAGTTGTAAATTTTACAATAGAGTAGAAAAACAAAATTTAAGGTTAATATAATGCACAAAACAATTATCTTTTTATAAAGTTCTTAATGATCCTTTTGAATATTTAGGGACTTGGAACTGCTGTGAAGCTATTGTATGACCACTTTTTTATTTAAAAATATGACTTATGAGGATTTTGGCAAAACAAGAAGTGTGAAACCAGAAGTTTTGACAAGAAACAAATAACAAAAACACTGTGTATCACATACCTTTGGTTTTTTAATAAGTCTGTATGATTTCTAATGGTGAATAAATCTGAATCTGAATCTAATGTTTTAAATGAGTAAATACATAGGCACGAACATTATGCTATGCTCTTAGCTAATTTCTCAATTTTACATGAAATTATGAAATTCTTCCCCTCTTAGTTCTCCCCTCATTTGTACACAAACGTTACATATTTAAGTATTTTCTCATCATCCTTCTAAACTTAACAGCAAAATCAGAACAAAGAAAAAAAGGAAAGCAAGAAGGAAAGAAGAAGAAAGGAAGGGAAGGAGGGAGGGAAGGAAGGAAAATACTGAGAAGTTTAGCAGTAGAAAATACAAATCCTCTATTTGTTCATCTGCACTTTGTCATCGTCAGTTATTAGCGAAGCAAGCAGATGTGAATAAAATTCATTAATGTTCTCATTGTTGGTAGGTAGTGTTTGAGCATTTTAATATTATCAATATTTTTCTTTTAGATTAATTTGCATTCTAATGGCTAGGTCTTTCTTTTTTTCCTGATAATATGAGTCATATTAGTCCTCTCTAGTGGATTGTCCTCTAGGCAAAGTTTTGTGCATAAATCCCACAAGTCACTGACTTATAGGCTTTATGAACAAAACTCAATTCAGCAGATCTCTTTTCCATGTAACGGTAATGTTTCTTACGTAATATTTGTGTTTTGTATTTGTTAGCCCCACGTTGTGGAGCCAATATGCAACGGTATTAATGTTGTTTTTACTTCATGCATTGCCATCTTGTGACGTCACTCCTTGTTTGGTTCGTAGCTCCATCTGGCGTAGCAATTTGCATCAGTTTTGAAATAATACACTTTAAATATCCTCCAGCTAGCTCTTTGGGTCGAACATTTATCTCTTACAGGTTGTGAATCGGAAAGGAATCTTTTATCCAGAAATTATACTTAATGAAGAAATTGGTTTTATAACTTTTATTGCCGAACACGTTCACAAACACTTTTACATATTGATCTGGATACTCGCCAAACTGAAACTGTTTGTAATAACTTCTTACTTATCACTTTTAACTCGCATACTTCAACTTTGTGTATATTTAACTGTATAATACTTTAGATTCTCGTAATTCTGCTGCGCGTAACTTATGACGAACTGAAGACAGCGTGCTAGAAATTTTGATGAACTGGGCGACCAACGTGTAAGGTATTGAGAATTTTGTTGAACTGAGGCGATCTACCACAGACTCGACTTTATATACACTCACTCCTCGACATGCCTAAAGATTATAAATGAACTACTATTGGCTAATAAAACGCGCCAACATTAGCGTCTATTTTAACATCCAATGAAAACCACGAATACCTATTGCTTTTAGGGAAACATTCTAGAAGCTTCTACCGAAACCGCGCGAAACATTACGTAACTTCCTTGTTCCCAGTAATGATAAACAACTCACCCCATCGCTACATTATTGCGTTATTATTGACAGTTTCAATAAAGCCGTATATTATTATTTACCAATAATAATTACAATTAATAAACATCTGAAATCAATGTCACATAAAAATACATATTCATATTACAATCATTATTTACATTTAAGTAATTTGTGATACAAATTACCGTATCATCCATTGTGATTATACTCTGACTTATGGGATATTTACACACAATATAGAGCTATCTCAGCACAACCAACAAGCATTAAACTCATTTTTGGAAAAAAAACTTGACTTATGGTATTTCTAAAAAAAACTGATTTAATTATAAATCATGTATGTTTTCAATCCAAAGGAATGAATTGTGAGCTGTAGAAGAGAGGACTTGCTAAGGAAGGATGCTGCACATTTAAGGAGAAACTACAAGATATGTAGAGTACATTATGAAGATATGATGTTCCTACAACACCGGCTAAATCTGATTCTGTTTGTACATTATTTACTGCTGCAAATTTACCAGCCCAAATACTGAATGTATGAAAACCACCTAAGGAGAGAAAACCAAACATGTCAAATGATTAAGTAAACCAGAAATGATGTGTGGGTAAAAACCTTAACTTATGGTGTTATGTAGCTAAACTCAACATAAAAATCCTGAACATACTATCAATAAATTACTGTTACCTAACTTAAGTGCAGATTTACTTATTAAGTAGTAGCAGTAACAGGAAGAATTATACAAACATGTGTGTTATAAGTTAAGGGGACTAAAGATTACATAGTCACACAACCCAATACACGAAAAAAATAAAAACTTTGAAAAATTGTGAAAGAACAGCATTATAAAGGATACTGAAAACAGACTTTATTAGGATACAAAGTGAATTGCAAATGCTCTTGACTTTTAATATTAAAAACCATACCTAACCTAACCTAACTCTTCGTTCCAAATAACAAGTTGTGTAGTTTAACCTATTGCCCCGTAAATTTACATAATATGGGGTTACAATTTAACATCCACATATTACGGTGTGTGTTTTTGCTAGTTTGATTGGTAGTGCCATTTTATTCCTTTTACAGCTGAGCATGATAAAGGTAACCATATTATGTATTAGCATATACATGAAAAATGAGTAAATATTCCCATGGATATTTTGCAGAGTGGTAATAAATATACATTAATCTATTTTGCAGAGCAATTTGTTGAAATCTCAATTTTAAGAAACGTTTGTGTGACACACTCTTGCCAGATTCAAATTAAAGCTTCAAAAAGCTCAAACGTACACTTCTTTTTGGTCATTTGAGTCTAATTTTTGAGCAATTAATGGTTACATTGACTGGTTTAATACTAACCTGTATTGTCAACATTTTATTAAAATGCGGTTGAGTTTTGTTTACTGTTTTGATTTAACTGAGATGCTTAGTTTAGGTATTGGCGGGTTCAAATTTTATAAACTAATGCGAAAATATGTTCACCTAAATTAACTGTGAGACACATTTTATTTTGTTCGTTCTTAGTGTGGCAATCAACTGAACAGTGGGAAGAGTTAGTTGCTATACAGATGATAAACAGAATTACGGTTTGGCAGGTGGAAAGAGGCACTTTCCTGTCAGCCAAGTCTGCAAAACTGGCCCTACGATTCCTGTACCTATAAAGATTCTGTAGCCTCACTGCAACAATATCACAGAAAAGGTTTAACCGAAAAGGTAAAATACAGGAGGAAATGTTGCATTTAAATTTTGCATGGATTAAAACAGATCCAGGCCTACTCCCTATCCTCTCAAATAATATTTAAGCAGCCAAACATCCTCCAAGATAAAACAAAATTAACCTACAGATTAAATTGTAGCCCCTAGGTTTAGGTTTACTTTGAAAAAGTAGTAATACCAATGGAGGTATTATTTGTAGCTGATAGATTTAGATATTAATGAGCAGCATAAGTAGTATTTAAGCAGTCCTAGGATTATGAAAAGTTTCTGTTTATAATCACTTCTAATAACTTTGTGTGATTATATGAGCTTGTTATGATGCTGCATAAATGGCTCTCTATTGTATGTATGCCATATAAGTAGTGCAGAAACAATGGTATAATAAATCTGTTGAAACTAACATTTCATTTGAATTCTTCTGTTTTGGAATACACAGCAAAGTTTTTTGATACTTTATTATCATTAATCAGCTTTTTAAAGTATTTACAACCTCTGACAGCCAATACATCCTTTTGTATTGACAAAACCGTTTTGTCCTATCTATCCATTGTTGCTCTTTTAATTGTCTCTCCTTCATGGTTTCCAGAACTACATTCTTCCATGTTCTGGAGATTGCACTCTTTTTGTCTCCTTGATGGCATCCTTTCAAAAGCAATCTTCAGTAACCTATCCTGATCCATACACATCACATGTCCACACTATATTAATTGTTTCGTTGAAATATCACATAATATATTTTTTTAATGTCCATCTCCTGTTTTATTTTCTCATTCCTGATTTTATCTCTTCTAGATATTCAAGTTGAGCAGTGCCAATAATCCATTTCCAATGCCAAAAAGTTTTGTTGGTAGATGTTTTTGAATTACCATGTTTCTGAACCATATAAAGTTGTACTTTTAACAGTAGTGTTGTTTTTTGTTAGTACTTAATTACACAAGTTTACACTTCAATTACTCTAGCTTTACTTTCTATACCAAAACTTACTGGAATATGTTTCAGAGACTGTTGTCCACATAGTTAGCTTATACTCACTGCTGTACTCATTGCAGAGTACCTTCAGCCAAGAAATGAGGAGCAGTTTTGTAAAAGTCAATAGATGTAAACATTTCTGAGAATGTGTTATATATGGCATCTATATATCGTTTAGCTCTGAATCAATCTATGAAATCAGATTTAGTGAAACTCGATTCATGCCATAATTAGAGACAACCAAACATTCCAGGTTTTTTCAAAACTCAATACATGCAGCCACTTAATTAAAACAAAACTCAATACATGCTGGGTTCCTTATTTGTAATATACACAAGGCTAAGTAAAACGTTTTTCACCATAGTATAAGGTTTTAAGTAAGGGGATTTCCAATGTTGTAATATTCCAACTAATGCTTTCCAATTGAAGATTCCGGCAGTAGGGAGCGAAATATGAATCTTTGCATCCTTGGACATACATTGGCTGCTTAAATAGTCACATTTAAAGCTTTCAATGTAAGCATGAGCTAAGTTTTCCACTTAACTTGTGCTGTGCGGACATAATGTTCATATCTGAAACCATGCAGGTGCAAAGCTAGCAGATTCCATACTACAGAAGTTAATTCCAGAAGCTGACATGGTGTCTAAAGAAAAATAGAATAACATTAAAAAACTTATGCAGCATTTCAAAATAATGGATGAGGCAAAGGACTTCTACACAACTGTTGTAGAGGAGGTGTCCCATTTAGAATGTGGTGATAATTATAGTTTTGAGCTAAGATTATTAATTTTGTTCAGTTTTATTAGTGCTCTAATGAAGCTCATATGAAAAAAGACTGCATCTATTGAGTTTTGAAAAATACCTCAGTTTTTGGGAGTAAAACAGATCAATATTTAAAATGTGCACATTTTTCTGTTAGCCCATTTTCAATGCCTCAAACAAAGAATGTTTAATGCCAAAAACTTTTGTGACAAAATATATGCGTGTGTGTTTAAAATAAAAAAATGATTCTTGTAAAATTTTGATTTCTGCATCTATCGACTTTTGCAAAAATGCTCCTCAATTGCTATCTGCAAGCTACAGGAGGAACTGCAGCAGTGAGAATATGCTGAAGATGGAGACAACACTCTCTGAAACATGTTTCAGTAATGTTTCAGTAACATGTTTCAGTAGCTACAGAAAATGGATTCAGGCCAGAAGCAGTGCATAAGAAAATAAACAGAGCTGTGAGCAAAAAGGGAATATTGTTATATACAGTTCTCCACTTATTATTATTATTATTATTATTATTATTATTATTATTATTATTATTATTATTATTATTATTATTATTATTATTATTATTATTATTATTATTAAATACAAATATAAAATAATAAATAATACCACACTCATCCCTGCTGAAAAATAAATGAAGATCTTCAAAAAATTCATATACCACCCAACAGTTTTCTATAAATTTCAGAAAATCTTCAAGCAGCATAACATCTCTTTGGGCCCAAAAAACAATTACACCATCAAGAACTTATTAAACTCCAAATTAAAAGATGATATCTCACAGGAGAACAAACCAGGAATATACCAGATCAGCTGCAATGACTGCGAAAAAATCTACATTGGAAAAACCAAAAGAAGCATAAAAACAAGAACAAAAGAACATTTCAGTTGCATAAAGCAAAAACAGGAAGAAAAATCAGCAGTAGCTTGGCAGGTTTGTAGAGACAAACACCCCATAAAGAGAAACCCTAGAATACTAAAAAGAATTTCAGGGATAGCAGAACTTATAATTTGGGAAAACATTTATATTTGGAAAAACAGAAACTGCATTTATAATTTTGGAATCCCACCAGGAGGCTTACTTTTGAAGAAGTTCTTCCAACTGCCACCAGAGATCAAGCTAATAGCTAGGACAAATAATGCAGGAACTGGAACAAGGAACTGAGGATGGGAGCAATTAGCTCCTGAAACATGTCTTTGCTTTTCTACAAGTAAGTGATGTAGTGTTACAGTCAACTCAATGATTATTAAGTGATTCAGTGATTATTAAGTTTAGTGTAGGGAGTGAAGATAGAGTAATTAAAGATCCAATTTGTGGTTTTAATAATTCATTGTAATGAATAATTGTATATGTAATCATTCTAATTTTGTTTAAATTCAGTGCATTCTGTAATAGTTCTATCACCTTCAGATTTAGTTGGTAATGGAAAAGATGAGTAATCCCAATGATGAAAAATTTGCATTATATATGGTAGGATTGAGATTTTTATTCATCTTGACATGTCAACATTATACTTAGTATAACTATAACACCCATTCTAACCTATTAATTTAGGCTAGTTGTAGCTTTCTGCTATGGAAATCCAAGATTTTTTATGCAGATGAGCAGAAATCTGCAATCTTGCAAGGATGAAAATATTTCATTTTTTCCTCAGGAAATGCTTTGAAGCTATTTTAATGAAGATGTTTTCTCTTCCAAAGCACAAAGTAGGAATGGTAATAGTGATGGCATAAGTGACAATGCCTTGGACAAAAAAGCAGGTAACAGAGCCAGGTATAACAGGTATATTGCTACAAACAGTATAATATGGATTAAAATCCTCTATTGTAAAATAAAACTATTGCTCATAACGTGGTAACATTTTTACCGAGATCTGCAAAAGGCACAATGACAAGTACTCCCAAGATGCATGGGATTTATTTATTCTCCCAACAATTGTGGATAAAGTTGTGAAGCACATAAACCTAGAGGCAAGAAGAGTTTGTATATAAAGAAAGGTAAACTGGTAGGATGTAGCAAGAGATGAGATGTGATAATACACTGATTCGAGTTTAAATACACATACTTCACTAAAACTACATGTTTACCTGTGAAGTTTGAGTATTTAAACCTGAGCATGAGTTTGGAAATTTCTCCTGCTTTCTACACAATTTTTTAATTTACAGATTATTTAATTCTTGCCCTAAAATGCTGTTCTTAATTATGTATACAACAGCAAACATCCACAAAAACAACCCTTTCTTTTGTCAGACAAGTTATGCATAATAATAATGTGGTGTTTTTTTTTTTTTTTTATTTTTGGACGCTCTTTAACTGCTGTGGTCCTTAGCATCCTATTCTATATTGGGCGTGAAAGACCGGTAATTTTGCTCAGAGGCCTCTTTATCAGGCATGAGGTTCTTTTACGTGCCGTAAATCTACGACATGGGACCACCAGCTTTACTTCCCTTCCAAAGGAAGCCATGCTAAGGATTTTTATGCTAGAAAATCATGGGTTTGCTTTTAAGTGATTTAATCACGTTTTTGTGGGTGTTAGCTTTCTTTTCATTTCCTATTTTTTCAATTATTTTGCAACATTCACTTTGTATTATGGTTTTCTCTAATTTCTTTAGGTTATGGGTTGCAATTTGGACCTCTGCGATGTAATCTTCTACCTTGTTGGAGAAATATTTAAATAAATCAATTTTATATCTGCAGATTAAGGTGCAGCAATTGGAATTAAAATTAGGATAGGATGTTTTGTGTATTCTAAAGAGGCAAATGTGCTATGACACGATAATTAATGGCCAATGTGAAGTATTTTATATTATAACTGTAGGCCATTTTATTTAAAAAATAGAGTTTCTAGTTATGTTCTACTGGGAGATATTGCACTCATTTGGAAGCCGCTCAAATTTAACACCAGAATAGGAACATGCCCCCAATATCTTAACATGGTTGTACCCACACCATCTAAAGTGCAATTTTTCTTGATGAACCCTTTGACGATATTGTCTAAGAATACGCATAAATATAATGGTACCAGTGATACAATTAGAAACTATCTCATTCCTGCCAACCTACAAGGATGCTACTACTTTAATGAAGTCACTTTTGTTATTAATTTTTATATTTTTTAGCCAGAGCGGGATGTTCCAACCTCCAAACCCCTCCCTGTCTATGCCTCTGAAGATAACTTGAGTATGTTATTGCAATACAAAAAAGAATCTGACAGTAGTGAAAGAAACGGATATTTTTGTACATAACATGGTGTTACTATATGGCATTCCAAATTTCATACTAGCAGATTAAAGTGCGAATTTTATGCCACATGTTCAAAAGGATTTGTAAATTATTTACAACTGAGAAAATCAATATTACATTTTATCACTGCAGTGTCGTGCTGTAGAGAAAACTCATAGTACATTGGTAGCATATTTACATGTCTTTGTGATTCAAAAACATTAGATTGGTATAAATGAAGTTATCTTTTGCAAGTTTTACTTACAACCTGACAACACACACAATCACAAAACTTTCACCTTATGATTAATTGATTGACAGTTACAAGACAGTTACCCCCATGACAGTTACAGGATTTTTACCAGGAGCAGTGCATTAGTCTTAAGAGACTCAATATTTCTTATTTGTATTTATTTTCATATTTGACAAGGAATATATTATGGTTCATATAAATTTTATTCACTAGCCATCACAAATAATCTCCCAGAATTATGACTTGGTGATGTACTAATACGCAGATGGAAGGATGATGGATAAACAGGGAGAAGTCCACCATTTGACCACCACCAGGGGAAGGGCAGTGAAGTTGCTGAGTGCCTCCTCTTCTTGGGTTGAGTTGAGCAGCTACACTGATGATCTAGAGAAGACAAGGAGAGTTAGTGAGACCCAGTTGTCGACAGACGTTTTTTGCATGAGGCTCACAAGCAGCAAATTACGGTGTATGCCAATTCCTTTGGGTTATTCTAAATTCAACTTCTACACCATTTGTAAGTAATAATTTTCTAAATTTAGTTTCAAGGCATATGTATGTATATTTTCAGAAGTTCGTCTTGTAATAATTTTGTGAAACGGTCATATGGAACATTTGAAACTCGATTACTTTTTCTTTACAGTTGTAATTTTTTATACACATTTTTTGAGCAGCTTTGTAAGCTGTTAGCAGGCTGAATGGAACAGAGAGGGAACGAGTAAAATATTTTCTTATGCACATTTGTCAATAATTCTGTAACATTTAAAGAACTCGAGATGCTAAGAATGTTTTATTGTAGAATTGTGTTTTATTAAATGTATTGAGAGTTCATCAACTATTAAAGATTTAATTCTGTTAATGTTTGTAAGATGAAAGCAATATTTAAGATGAACTTGGTTAATGTTATGCAGTTGAAAGAATTGAACTTGAATTGTTATATGAAAGCAGTAAATTTAGTTGAAGCTTTCTTTGCACAGCCATTTGCAATAAAAGATTTTCCTTGTATCACCCCATTCCACATCCTTGACATTCTAGGCCTATAAGGTAATCAGTTGGTAGTGATACACCCTTGGTGTTAGTGATATGAGTTTGCGATAGATACTAAATGTGCCACATCACTAAGATACTAGGTAACAATTCACAATAAGAATACATGTATTCATGGTGTCATCAACTTAACTCTAAATATACGTACAATATATAAGAAATATTACAAAAGTTTGACATATTGCTAATGTTAATGCTATCTTTAATTTTATTTACACAAATCTAAATTTAGTTATCTAGCTGTTGTACACAATTGGTTAATGAATATGCCAATACCTTAGAAAACAATCCTATAACATATTGAAATTTAATTCTAAATATTGATTTATTGTTAAGTGGCATTATTTTGAATGCAGAATTTTTTAAAATTTTGTTAAAATTCTTGGTATTTAAATCTTTAACTTGGTTTGGTAATTTGTGTAAGTTTATATCTTAATGAGAGACAATGTCAATGTTTTTGGCTGATCAGTGATATGGTAAGCATAAGTTTTTATAGTTTTTTATGATATATATAATCTGAGTAGATTGAGAATAAAAATTTACTTTGACATTTAAAACAATTTACTTCATATTTGAATATGCAATGTGCATGTAAGATACCTACCAAGCTTTTTAAAAATTGGTTCATATGGGCATTTTTGATAATCTTTACTATTCTTTTTAATATTTTGTAGACTTCTACAGCTTTTAATGACAAACCCCAGATAATAATGCCAAAGGGTAAGAGTCACATAGCTATCTAAAACAAACAGTCTTTAATACATCAATGGTTATAGTATCACTGAAAATTTGGAAAGCATAACAGAGTCCATTTAATTTTCTAACTAGATGCTTTTTATGATTTTTCCCATGTAAGATGGGAAATCCAGATGTCAAGAAATTTTGCCAGGAAACTTATTCTGTCACTGTATTATTGAACAAAATCTGATGGGATGAAGCAGTGTTTTTTGTCTAAAGTTTACAACAACAATTTTACTCGTATTAATATTCAATTCATTATTTGAAAGTCAATCTTGAATTTTAATCATTGTTTCAATTAACAAGATCTGTAGGAATTATTGTATGAGAAAAATTGTAATAATTGCAGTATTGCAAGCTAGAACACAACTTTTGTAGAATTATAATAATGTTGTACAGAATATCAGTTGATAGATATAGATAGCTAGACAGAAATTAGTTGAATACAAGAAAAATCTGATGTGTTACATTCACTTGACTTTCTCTACCCTTATTTTGTTATCTACTTCATTTTAATCGAGATAAACCATTGTAGAAATAGCTGCATTACACATTCTGTTATAGATTCAAAGGGAAAAGCGATAGTCAAATATCTAAAAACTGGACGCTATATGCTGGGGTTAAAATTCCATATTATTTCTATGCAATCATGAGAAACAATGAAAATCGACAGGACTACAAAAGAAAGACAAAGTATTGAACAATTCAAACCATTAATAACAAATATCTTGGAAATGGCTTATGTCACAAACAAATTTATTTGGAATAAATTGTGTGTTTTAAGAGGAGTCAGAATGGCATTCTGGAATGGAGTTTCACAAAAATGAGTTATTGTCAAATTAATGTCTTCTAATGTTTGTAAAATTGAATAATAGTATTTATTTTGCTGTACTGGTGTTTTAAAGGCCTTTAAAGAATATGGAGCTGGGAAGTTCTAAGGTAAGGTTTCAACATTGTAAATATTTAATGCTGCTTTTCTTGATTTTAATTTTTGAAACATTGGGTGCACTAATATAAAAAACTATTGTAACCTACAAGACCATTTTTTTTATTGTGGAATTAAAACAGTACTGAAACTATTTTTTAATGTTACTTCCAGCAAATTATGTGAAAACTTGAATTTTTTTAAAAATAAATGCTGAATATTTTTGTGAAGTAAGTTCAAGACATATATTTAAAAAGTCATATATGCTTGTTGTTAACTCCATAATAAAGACATTTTATATTTAATGCATTATAAAAGTGTAGTGGAATGACAAGTAACATTTTCAACTTGTTGTGTGCAGTGGTTCTTGAGCTAAGTCTAATGGAAAAACATCAGTTTAACATTGGCCAGATAGATTGTTCCAACTCCTGTTAAAGAGATTTATAGTTTTTGTGTAGTAAATTTTCGTCTATTACTTAATGTTTACCAGTTAAACACGATTCAATTGAATGAAGAGGACTTCACAGTTATTCCCAGAAAATTATAATAAACATTTCGTTTGTCATGTAATTATCTTTAACATGTGGTATTTTAATCAAAATTGTTAGAGCCATTTTTGTAAAAATAAAAAATTTTGAAAAATGTTCCATGTAGAGCATAGTTGGAAGGAGGGGGGATTTTCTTGAAAATCTTTGTGTCACACTTTGGAAGACAATGAACTTAAACACTAAGTTTGGTATTTATGTGACTTTTTGTTCTTGAGTTATGATGTTCACAGTCTCTCTCTCTCTCACGCATGCACACACACGCACAAGCACACACACACACACACACGCACACGCACACGCATACACACACACACACACACACACAAAAGTAATGAGCAAGAGGAGAAAACTAAATGTTGAATTCAAGTTAAATGATTTAGTATTATTGCAAGTAGAAACCAGGAAGTAAGCTAGAACCAATATGGAAAGATCTAATGAAATTAAGGAGATGAAAGGACCAAATTCCTTCAGAGTTAGGTAAACACAAAACTCAGTAAGTACATAGTGTTAGGCTAAAATGGTATTTCACTTTTTTACAAGAAAAAGAAGTATGAAAGTAATTATAGTTTGGGCAATGGTACTAACAACAGCATGGTGGAAAGGATATAAGGGCACAAGAAGTACAATAGTTGTAGTCAGAGACAAGGTAGGATCAATTCTATTCTATCTAATGAAATGCAGAGTAGTAAGTTATACAGATTTACAATAACACAAGCAGAAATAAAGAATCATCAAAAAAACATTGCTGAAAAAAACAGAATGTATCGTGCAACTGATTGTGATGTAAGGTACAACAGTACATAAGGTCAAAAACTATTAACATTGATAACTTGAAAAATGTTGTTGTTGAATATTTAAATGGCTTACAAGACATAAACTCTTTTAGGAGAAAAAAAAAATCAAAAAGAGACTTTTTGAATTTTGTGGGAAGTATGCCAAAATACGGGGCTATTCAAATAGAAGGAACAGACTTTAAATATTTATTTCTAATGAACGACAATAGATAGCAACACATATGACACATCATTGAACAGAGGAAAGCTCAAAGTTTTAAGCACCACCTATTAGTTCCATTCAGTACCTACAATGGCGCTGGGTTTGTTTACGAGAAAATGGCAACGCCACAGAAAAAGTCATTTTGTGTGTTGCAGTATGCAAAGAGTGAGTCCATTCTTTCATTACAGTGTGCATTTCATTGTAAGTTCAACAAAGAGCCACCTTGTCATTAAAAATTTAGAATTGATACAATAAATATGTAGAAAATTGCTGCATATGCAAATGGAAAAGCTCTGGTCTTCCTTGCATAACAAATGGTGTTCATTTGGAACACATAAAATAAAATTTTGAACTTAAAAAATACTCTATTCAGTAATATATTGCATGTGTCGACATCTATTGTCATTCATTAGAAATAAATATTTAAAATCTGTTCCTTCTTTTTGAATAACCCTGTATTGTTTGGAACTTTGACACAGTCCAATGCAGAAGAATATAACAAACACATTTCACAGTTAGAGAAAAAGCAGGTAGAATTTTTGTATAGTTTAAGAACAAATAACAATTATAAAATCCAGCATTAGTTGTTGAAAGACCAATTATAAAAATCTGATGTGTTATACATTCTCTGTCCACTTGTCATTTTTTTTATATAGTTTTCTGTAAACAGCTGTTATGAAAGCTTATTTTTCTATCTAATTCATGTTAATCAAAATAAACCTTTGCAGAAGTAGTTTAATTACACATTTCGTTGTAGTTAAAAGGAGAATAGAGGAAACAGAATTGATATCAGTAGTTTAAACACAACTGGCTATATGCTGGCCTTTAAATACCATACTCTTTCCATGATATAGCAAGAAACAACAAAAGAGCGATAGTACATTAAAAATATTACAAAATTAAAATTATTAAAAATTCAACCTAATAGTAAATGGATATCTCAGAAATGGCTGATGCCACAAGAAAGTTTATTTAAAATAAATTGTGTGTTTTAGAGAGATTTAGATTTTTTGTATCACTTCATGCTTACCAGTTATATAAAATTATACAAAATTCCTTCCAAATAAAGACTTCACAGACTATACTCAGAAAGCTCAATTTTTTTTTTGTTTTTTTTTGTATTTTTTAAGTTTTATTTATGGATGCTCTTTAACTGCTGTATTCCTTAGCATCCCATTCTATATTGGGTGTGAAAGAGCAGTAATTTTGCTCAGAGGCCTCTTTATCAGGCTTGAGGTTCTTTTATGTGCCATAAATCTACAACACAGGACCACCGGCTTTACTTCCCTTCCGAAGGAAACCATGCTAAGTATTTTTATGTCTGAAAAAAATCCATGGTCCACTGCTGCGTTTGAACCCATGACCTCGGGAACTAGAGGGTAGCATGGTAACCACTATACAACAGAGGATGACATTTTGTTTGTTATGTAAATATCTTAAATATATGGCATTTTAGTCAAAATTGTTAGAAGCAACTTCTGCTGTCTCCAAAGTTCAAATTCCATACTCTTTCTATGATATCGTGAGAAATTACTGAATAGTGATAACACTTTAAAAAAATGACAATTAAAAATTCAAACTAATAATAATAATAGATATCTTGGAAATGCCTCTGATGCCACAAAGAAAGATTATTTAAAATAAATTGTGTTTTAAAGAGATCTACATTTTTTTGTGTAGCACGTTTTTGTCTGTCTCTTAACACTTACCAGTTAATTTCTTCAAAATGAAGAGGACTTCACAGGCTATTCCTAGAAAGTTCAAGATATACAGTTTATTTTTCATGTAAATATCTTAAATATATGGTATTCTAGTCAAAACCATTAGAGCCAGCTTTGAGAAAATAAAAAATTTTGAAAACTTTTCCAAGTAAAGAATAGTTTGGATGGAGGATTTTCTTTAAAATCTTCATGTCACATTTTTGGAAGATACTGAGCTTAAATGTCAAGCTTGGTATTTATTAAACTTCCCAGCAGGAAAAGGTGATTCAATTCTTTATCAACTTTTATTTTGATTCCTTTTTGAGTATGCTATTATTACACTCTCACTCTCTTGCACTCACACACACATGTGCATACACAACATTTTCTAAAAATGCTTTTTTGGAGTTCAAAGGGCCTTAAAATATGTCATGAGTGTAGCTTTGTAAATGGCAATAATTGGATAGGAGAGCAGGACCTAGAATGAGATGGGATCCACCTAAACAAGAGAGGTATAAAATAGTTTGAAAGCCTGCTGGACAGGGTTATATCATGGCTAAACCTAAAATGCAAAACTCAGGAAGAGGAAGGACCTGAAAACAGTACACCTGCAAAACTGAACAACATTGAAGAAAATGAGAGGCCAAGAAGCCCATGGACACAGGAAGAAAAGGGAAGCTCACACCAGAGCAAAGCTCCAGAAGACCAGTTAGCAAGGGAAGAAGAATGAGGAATAAGACCAGGGACTTCCTTGATTCAGAATGAAGAAAGAAGCCCATGGCATAGTAAGGTTCCAAAAGTTCTCCACCTAGCAAGGGAAGCAGAACGAAGAACACCAAAACCAAGAACTTCATTAATACAGTGAGAAGAAAGAAGCCCACAGCAAAGCGAGGCTCAAGAAAGCCATCAATCATCAAGGTAACCGGAACCGGAACCACAACAAGGAACAGTAAACCAACAGCAAGGAGTGAGGATTTTTGGTGGATAGGCCCAAGAACAAAGCAGTAGCAGGGGTAAAGGTATGTAGTAGCAGAAAGGATCTATATGCAAATAAATTGCATGTTCTGCATCGAAACATACAAAGTCTAAACAATAAATTAACTGAACTGGAGATATTGTTAAACACTGATTTTAAATTCATTGATGTCCTAAGCTTTACAGAGCATTGGTTAAAGCCTGCACAAATTTAGGTAAACTTTATTGGAAGTTTTACTTTAGCAGATTAATATTGCAGGAAAAGCTCTGAACATGGCGGCTCATGTATATATGTCAGGAAAGAGTTAAAAATAAAACCATTAACAAAATTTTAAGATGTAAAAGAGGAGAAAAACTTTGAACTGTCTGTAGTCGAAATTTATAAACGTAATATAATCATTGCTTGTATATATAAATCTCCAGATGGGGACTCAATCACATTTTTAAATGAATTAGAACTCTTAATAAGAAGAATAACACAGAAGGGAAAGGAAATAATTTTATGCGGGGATTGGAATATAGATTTTGCACAAGAGCACACAACACTTAGAAAACTAAAGAATATTTTAATCAGACATAACCTTATAAATATGGTTAATACAGACACTAGAATTATAAAATCAAGAGAATCCACATTGGATGTCATGGTAATACATAGAACAAGAGGTGATACACCAGCATTAGTTACAGAATACAGGTTATTCAGATCATTTAGCACAAATTTTAGGAATAAAGCTAAACAAAAAATTAGCAAGTAAAAGCCATGTTAGGATATGGAAAAGAAGGTTCAACGAATCAAACGTGCATCTATTTAAGTATCTTCTAGAGACAGAAGATTGGACAGGGGTCTATTAAAAAATGACGTAAATGAAAAGTGTGAAGAGTTTTTAAATATTTTTTGCATTGGTTCAATATTGCATTTCCATTAAAAATAACACAGATAAAAACAACAGCAAAACCAAGTTGGGTTACGGAGGGCATAATACTGTCTGGAAAAAGATTACAGTTCCTTTATGTCCTGGAGAGACAGGGTCTGGTAGTCGAGGACACAAAATGCCACATTTGTAAGTACAAAAGTATTTATAAACAGGTAATACAGGAAGCAAAAAAGAGAGAAAATGAAAGAACCATTGCTGAAGCAGGAAATAAAACAAAAAAATCATGGCAGATAATCAAACAAGAAACCCCAAGACGCCCTTCACAAAATGATATAAAGCAGCTGATTAATGAAAATAGCATTGTAACTGGACCTGAGAGATTAGCACAAACCTTTAACAAACATTTTTCAGAGATTGCAGATAAGTTGGTGGAGGAAAATATCACAAAATACAGTTATCAGAGCAAAGTACCATATATAATGTATATATAATGCTTCATTAGAAGAAGGAGTTTTTCCTGAGAGACTAAAGATGTCAAGTAAAGCCATATTTCAAGAAAGGAGAGAAAGGGAAAGTAGAGAATTACAGACTGTTTTATTAATATCAATCTTTTCGAAAATTTTTGAGAAAACAATGTATCATAGAATAATGAATTTTATTAAGAAACATAACATATTTTCAGATGCACAGAATTGATTTAGAGCAGACAGATCAACACAGTCAGCAATAAGTAAACTATTAAATAACATGCAAATAGCAATAGACAATAAGATAAACATGATAGGTATTTTCTTAGACCTAACTAAAGCATATGATGTTCTAGGCTTAACAAATATGGTATCCGAGTAATAGTGAATGAATGATTTAAGTCCTACTTAACAGACAGGCAACAGGTAGTAGAAATTAGTATGAAAAATGAAACAAAAATAACTAAGCATGTATCTTTGACAAAGAAATTAAAATGAGGAGTACCGCAAGGTTCAGTGCTAGGCCCATTATTATTTTTACTGTATATAAACGATTTACCCTTGTATATTCAGGATGCTGATGACACTAATGTTTTAGTACAAGGTTTGGATCAAAGTAGCTTACAGGAAAAAATCAATACAGTTGTGCATGATTTGTACATGTGGTTTAAAGCTGACAAGCTGATCATTAATAAAGAAAAACTATAGCCATATCATTTCACACATGGAAAAATAGAGATGTAGACAAACCTATGATAGAATATAATGACAAAACTATAATGTATGCTAAAGAAACAAAATTTTTGGAGGTGTACATAAATGAGAACGTGAAATGGGATACCCAAGAGAAATTATTAGCTTCTAAACTTAGTTCTGCCTATTATGTGTTAAAATGCTGGAAGAATAAAATAAATTTGCATGCTCTAAAAGGAGTATACTTTTCATACTTTCAAAGCTTGCTAAGCTATGGTGTACCTAATGTTTTGGGGGGAAGGTCCAAAAAAACAAGAAAATATTTAAGATACAGAAAATAACTATAACATTAATGTATGGGGCAAATAGAAGAACATCATGCAGACATTTATTTAAAGAGTTAAACATCCTTCCATTAGCCTGCATATTTATAATAGAAATAGCTTGTTACCTATATTAAACATTCTCAGCAATACTTGGAAGTAAATGCAAATGTGCATCAATATAACACACACCAAAAAAACAAGCTACACATGTCATTTTGCAGAACAAATATCCTAATAACCAATGTTGTTCATAGGGTATTAAAATATTCAATAAATTACCACCTGACATAAAAAATGTGTAAAGTTTACCATTGTTTAAGAAAAAGATTAAATACTTTCTGCTAAGACATGCCTTTTACTTAGTAGCTGAGTAGCTAGACCATAAATCATAATGTACTGTAATGTACTTAGACCATAAATCCTAATATACTGTAATGTATTGCAGTTTAGGTAAAACATTGTTGTGTATGTATGCTTTAATAATATGTTGTATGTATATTGTATTTGATGAAACCATAATTTCTGTAAAGAATTACTGCGGTGAATAAAGAATTGAATTGAATTTGCTGTAAACTCTTGACATCAAATTTTTGGCTGGAATGCAATAGTTTCTCTGTTTACTGGAAGTAAGGAGTAGACAAAGTAAAAATTGGTAAATTTCATATAGTTGAATGAATTAAAAGATGAAATTAGAAGTGTTAGTATAATTAATGAGCAATTTAGGGTCAAACAAAGAGTAGTAAATGAATGCCAGCATTCATTTGAAATTTTGTTAGATCCTTCATCCACACAGAGCAGAGAACTCTGCTGTCACAGTTTATTACAACTGAAGAGGTGAAACAGTTTATGATAACACAACCTCTCCCATGGGGACTGGATTTCCCCTATTTACCTTATCCTAAACTTCAAAATGGGGGCTGGGGCTGGGTGGACTAATGGCTTACCTGCAAATCTATAAGTTCCACTGAGATGGAATTGCAAGTTTGCCATTATCATTTTTCGTCCATCCAATGGAATGAAATTTTTTATTTTGTATTTTATTGTGTCAGCACTATTTTCTTTGATATATGTATTACTGACGTTAGTAATTTATATTTATATGTAATACAAACAAATACCAATTATTCTTATATTTTCCTCTTAAGTCATTTAGTCAATAGAACGTAAATCTGCGATGTTCCTATGCAAAATATTAATGAATGACACCAAAAACTATTATGTTATGTTTAGTTTACTGCCTTGTAAAATAGTACTATAATACAGAAAACATATTGAAATAAGAAGCTAATGTAAATTAATCATCTGTAATTGCAGAAAAATAGCATTTTCATCCAAAGTAACTTTAACATGGATGTGAACATCTGCATTATATTTTTCTTTTTTTAAATCCTTGTGAGATGAATTTTACTAAATGAAAGCTACACTTTTATGAAGTTAAAAAATTAACTTATGCATAAAAAGTAGAAACTGAACTTTGAAGCAACTTAGGGTGAATTAGTACTGAACTACACCTTACTTTCAAATAAGAGACAAACTCTTTTCTGTATGGAATACTCATTGATCTGTATCACATATGGCATCACAATCTTCATTGAGCATAACTGAAACATGGTTGTTTGCTGCTCTATGGACTAACAGCTTATATGACATGGCTTGTCCTGACCTCTAGGAGCACAATACAGAAACAAAACTTTGTTGTATTATAAAGTATCAGATGGAGAAATAGAAACAGCAATTGCTGGACTAATAGCTTAATTTACTTGATGTTGTTAGTCTACCCAGCCACTCAATTATATTCTATACCTATTCACATAAAAATGTTTGGTATTTGTTTTAGAAATTTCTCTCTTGTCTCCAACTCTCTTATTGCCTGCATAAAATCCTTTCCTTGCCAATTAAAGAAAAATATCAACAGACATGTTTTTGTTAATCCAAACAAAAAATACATAGTGATGCAGTCAGACAGTATTATGGTAAAATGTCAACGAGGTTGCGGGTTCAAACCTAGTGGAGGGCGTTGGCTTTTTTTCGGGTGTAAAAGTCCATAGCATGGCTTACTTCAGAAGGGAAATAAAGCTAGTGGTTCTGTGTTGTAGATTTACAGCGCGTAAAAGACCCTTAAATCTGATAAAGAGGCCTCTGAGCAAAATTTCCGGTCTTTCATGCCCAATATAGAATGGGACACTAAGGACCACAGCAATTAAAGAGCATCCATAAATAAAAAACTCAATTTAATTTTGCATGCCATCACTACCATCAATAGTACTCTGTCAAACAATTTCATGCCCATAGCTCCTATAAATTTTGATTGTTGTTTCAGTTTAAGGACAATTTTGATTATAATAGATTGCAATTTGATGTGCCTTTGGTAAATGCAATATCCTCATCAGATGATTTGAGATTAGCAAGCATTAAAATAGATCAAATGAATAAGTTAATAGGATAAGATGCTTTATTGCCATCATATGCTTACAATGTGGTGAGTAAAAACTCCGTAAACAGGTGACTCACAAGAATTATAGACTAAAATTAACAGTAATAATTACAATAAATATAAAAATACAATATACAGCATATTATATGCAAGTAATATAATAGTAATAGTACTAACCTAGAAACAATGTTATCTGGATTTATTACAGCATGTATATAATTCACAGAATGACAAAACATTGAAATTCCAGTTCTAAGTCAGCTTTATGTATTCTGTGGCTGAGCAGTGGGCTTTTTCTATTGATAGGTTTTTTTATTGCTTTGTTGAATTTTTCAAGTTTTTGATTTCTCTGTTTTAATAGGTAGTTTGTTATAGTTTGTTATAGTTTGTTATTCTGGTGTACAGTGGACTTTTCTCATATAATACTAATCTGTGCATGGATTAGGTTATTATTAGTTCTTGTTCCATGGCTATGTTGTGTTTGCAAGTTATACAGGTCTTCAAAATTTGTATGTGTGTATTTATTTTGTATAGGAATTGGGATGGTAAAGAGAATATTTAAGTTTTTGTACAGATTTCTGCATGATTCTTTTGGTCTCATTTGTGTCATTATTTGGATTCTTGTTCTTTTTTATTTTTAAAGGTAGTTTCCCATCCAGTAGAGTTTCCCCAATATATAATTCCATACATCAGTATAGGATGAAAGCAACTGAAGTAGAAATTTTTCTTGTTTCCAGGTTTGTTACTCTTGCAATGCAGTTCATATTAAAGCATACGCTATTCAATTTTTTAGACAGGCAGTTGATGTGATCATCCCATTTTAATTGCTTATTTAAAAAGATACCCAGAATTTTTTGAAATTTCGTTATGATTTATTGGGTCAGTTGTGATATTCATCAAGCAATTCTTTTATCGATTGCTGAGCAGCATAATGGGTGTTATGGAGGCGTTTAGTTTTAAGCCATTGCTGGTAAACCATTTCTTTAACTGAGTAATAGCTTCTTTTACTATCTAAATAAATATGTTGTAATTCCTGGAAGTTACACCCATATAGCAAGATGGACGTGTCGTCTCCATACATAACTGTTTTCTCCCTTTAAGCAATTTGGAAGATCATTAGTGTTTATTATACACAGTAGGGGCCCCAAATACTTCCTTGTGGGACACCTGTTTTTATATCTTTCCAGTTTGATTGGACAGTTATTGTTTGGTTATTTGGGATTGTATTTTGTCTTTAATCTTTAAGATAATTTTCAAACCACTTTAGTGCAGATTACCTATGCCATAGAATTCTAATTTTGGAGTAATATTATATCATGACAGACACAGTCAAAAACTTTAGAGTTATTGCATAAGGAATGGCTGTCTGTTGTTTTTCATCTATCATTTTAGAAGCATCATTTACCAAATTTATTAGAGCAGATATTGTTGAGCACTTTTCTCAGGATCCATGTTGGGAGCTGTTTAACTTAGGAAATATTCAAGATAAGGGATGAGTTGTGAATGTACAATTAATTGAGGCATAGAAAAGTAAAATTATTACCAGTGGTATGTTCATGTAACTACATAGGGAACTATAGTTGGTACTTAAATATATCACTATCAGAAGTGTTAATGTTATTACTGTAAAAGATGTAGCAATTGTACATTTTGATTATGGAATAAATATATTCCAAAGCATTGCTGAAAATAAGCCACAGATCACCCTGTAAACATTCACATTTATGACTCTAATAACAAAGTATTGCACTCTCAAGGAAATCAATTCAACTTTCACTCCCCATAGTGGAACAATGGTAATCAATTAAATTGCTCCTCTCAGAGGAAGATATTTATTTATTTACCTGGTAAGAGTAAAGGACATAAAGTCTTCTATTCTACTCCTCCAGCAACAAAATACAATGCAACATAATAAAAACATTAACATACGGAGGTCTAACAAGGATAGATACATATAAAAATGAAATAAACTGATGTGTTTCACTCACATGACTTTCTCTACTCTTGTACAAACTATTTTCACAAAAGCTTATTGTGCATATATTTCATGTTGATCGAGATATCGAGATGTTAATCTTATTGCTAATTTTCTTGTAGATGCAAGGGGAATTGGTAGGCTTTAAGCGATAGTCAAATATTTTAAGAGCTGGTTGCTATGTGGAGCATTCCATTCTCTTTGCATGTCCAGGACATAAAAAAACAAATAATGAATTTGAGAAAAAGCATAAGTATTGGAAAATTCAAAAAAATAACAAGGAATATCTGGGGAATGGTTCACTCAACAAAAAATAGTATAGGACTTAAATTGTGTGTTTTAACTTTGTCTATCGCTTACGGTTTACCATTTATGCAAAAGTCATACAGAATGAAGAGGAATTTTGGAGTCATTCCCAGAAAATTCAAGATATACATTTCATTTTCCATAAAAATATCTTAAACATCTAATGATTTTGATTAAAAATATCTTAAAAATATGATATTTTAATCAAAATCATTAGAGCCATTTTTGAGAAAATCAAAACTTTTGAAAAATGTTCCATGTAAAGGGTAGTCTGGGGTGGGGGGATTTTATTGAAAATCTTTGTGTTGCACCCTTGGAATGGAAGATGTAATGTTAGATACTAAACTCAAATATCAAGTTTAGCATTTATCCAACTTTTCTTTTTGAGTTATGCTATTCACAGACAGACACACTGAGACACACACACGGACATGTTTCCAAAAATGCTTTATTTGATTTCAGGGTGCCTCAAAACATGTATTTTCTGTGAAATCTCAATATTAAATTTTGCATGGAATGCAATATTTCCTCCACTTAGAGAGAAAGTAAAAAATAATGCCAAAATAGTTTTAAGCAGAATGTAGATAAAGGTAAAAACGAATATTCTAAGTGGTTTAATACATACATTTGAAATATTGGTTGCAAGTACATAAAATAATAGTAATAATAAATGAATGTTGCAAGGTATTTATCATTATAATATAGCAGCAGATTAGTTTGGATTATAAATGTATGTTTTAATTTTCCTCTTGAACTGCATGATGTTCTGGCAATCCCTTATATCTTCCAGAGGGAATTTCAAAGATGAGCTAATGCTATAGCAAATGATGATGAACAGTAGGTTGTATGAGCAGGTATAGCTAGAATGAAGGAGTTTCGTGAGCGAGTTACTCAATTATGACAGTTAAAAAAGGTACTTAAAGCAAACATTTTTATAGTTTGTGATGCAAGAATGAAGGAGTTGGTAGAGAAGTGATAAAGAATGCAAAGTTTCTTTGTTCCCTAAGCTGGAGCAGCACAGTGATTTAAATGATAGTATAACATGATTAAACTGATGCAGATTGTATACAAAGCATACACAGGTTTTTGAGCTTGTTGAAGTCTTTTAGTCAAAGTAAAACTGGGGCATCACAAGCATTTGTATTACTGTTTTCTTAATTGAAGTTGGTAGAAAGGCATTCTTACATTTTAAAGGATAGGCTATTGAGAACACTTTTTTTACATACAGTTTAAATTTTGAGCCATATAGACTCCAAGATTTTTATCTGAGAGAGTTAAAGTGTCTATAGAAAATAGGACTAGAAGCAACAACAAAGCTGAATTTTTCAGCAGTAGGTAAAGACTTTCTTTCAGAAGGGAGGTGTAACATGTATGTGTGGTTCATATATGATTACCATGTAATATCTTATATATATATATATATATATATATATATATATATATATATATACTTATTTTTGTCTTGTCTTATGCGATACAGATTTCCGTCATTGCTCCAGATGCATATATAAGAAGGCATATGGTACAAATTTGCAATAAGAGGTATTGTGTGTTTCTGTATAAACAAAAGTATATTAAAAATATCACTTCAAATCGCAAATAGTCTTTTAAGTAAAGAATAATTGCTTACCACAGGACTATGCTGTCAAACTGCTGAATCAAGAGGTTGAATATCCTGCTGGGGGTTTGGGGTTTATAAGTGCAGTGTAGTGTGGTGAGAATATTACCTAACATTGTTCTAGTACAGCCTCAAATATTCTAATGTGTTTATTTATGTCTGTTTATTTGGATAAAGTCTTCATCCTCATTACTTGCCTTCAAGATTCTATAAATAACCCTAATAGTGGCAAGTGGAGGGTAACTCGCACCAAGAGAGATCTGCAGGATAATACACCACTACACCTTTTCTTTCTTTACTGGACCGGTCTCTGAAAGCACCCAAGAATCTTCCACTCTTATTGAGTGCAACTTAGCCTGAATTCCTAACCAAATATTATCCTCAAATATCAAGACCTTAAATATGAATCCAGGTAGCTGAGAGCATTTCACTATAAAATCAGATACAGTCCGCTCCATTGTTATGTTTCAGTACTTAAACTTATGTTCTTTTAATGAACATTTTCTGCATAGGCTTTGAAATCAGCTATTATATCTGATTTTGGACATTTTTTATATTTTTGTTGTTTGCACATAACAGTTACTCGTCACTATTCTGGGTCTTTTCTTTGTGGTTTTTACTTCTTTGGAGAAGTATGGTGGCAAGCCAATGAAAATTCTAGGAATAGCACCACCTTTTTAATTTGGGATGAACCAAACAATATCTATCATCACTTTCCTTCCCATTTATTCAGGCCTAGGACTGACAGTATTTTATATGAAAGCTGGCATAGTTAAAAAATTTGCTCATGTGTTGGGTTGACATAATCTGATAATCCAAAACTTGGACCTTTTTACCATTAATTTAACTGATTTAAGGAAACAACATTTTGAAGTATAATGAACTCTAGAGTAAGGGAAATATGCATTTAATTAATAATTCAAAGTTTTAGAAGGGCTGCTTTGTTGTATTTCACCCTATGTAAGCACATATTATCAAACATGTTAAATGTATTCAGTATCAACATTTAAGTTTTTTTATACCAATTGTATTTCTCAGAACCTGGAATAGAAGAAAGGTACTTGGCATTGCTCACAATAACTTAATGTAACTTACTACAGCTTATATTCTTTGTTTTATTATAGTTGCAGAATTGCATTAACTGATTTTACTGTTAATCTGTTCCTTTCTTCTGTCCACTGAGCACTCAAGAGGGAAAACCGTGACCAAGCCTAGGCCTACTGTGCCTACTAAACCTCGGGGAGGAGGATTGAGGCGAGAGTGCACGAAGAGAGACCAGATCTGATAACGGCAGCCGTAGATCACCGGGATCCCTAACGTTTCAGATTAAGAGTCCCCTGGGCGCCCTTCTGTACTTCCCTGTTCTGGCTGGGAAATGAAGGACAGGAAAATTTGTTGTAATATACAATCCCTCAAAGGGAATCCCGAATTCGAGCCTCAAGTGCTAATGTCTGAGCCATTCTGCTCGATAAGAATGAAGAGCACAGGTTAAAAAATTTTTTTTCTTATGTGTTACATTCACATCACTTTCTCTATCATTTATTAATGGGTATACAAACTATTTTTACGAAAGCTGGTTTTTCGATTTACTTCATTTTAATCGAGATAAACCCTTGCAGAAGTTTACACTTTCATTATCACTGTAAAGGGAATAGAGACGGTCAAATGTTTAAGAACTAGGCGCTATATATTGGCCTTAAAATACCATACGTTTTCTATGCAACCGCGAGAAACAACTGAATGTCGACAGCACTTTTAAAGAACGACACCTGAATTTAACTATCTAAACCTTAATAACGGATATCTCGGAAATGACTGATGCCAAAACAGTCACTGAAAATAAATTGTGTGTTTTAAAGAGATCTACATTTTCTGTTTAGTGCGTTTTGGTCTATCACTTAATGTTTACCAGTTATACAAGATTATACAAAATTCCTTTCAAATGAAAACTTTACAGGCTATTCCCAGAAAAATTCAGGATGTACATTTTATTTGTCATGTAAATATCTTTAATATATGGTAGTTTAATCAAAATCGTTAGAGCCATTTTTTAGTAAATAGAAGATTTCGAAATATGTTCCATTTAAAAGATAGTTAGAGGTAGGTATTTTTATATTTATCTGAATTTTCGTTTTTGAGTTATGCTGTTCGCAGACACACACGCGGACCTTTTTCTAAAAATGTGTGTGTTATTTTTTTGGATTCAGGGGGTCTTAAAACATATATTTACGGTGAAATATCAACATCAAATTTGTGAGTGGAATACAATACTTAAAACTACTTACTATATCTATGTAGCACAGAAAGTAAACAGAATTTTTGAATTCAGGTACCTCAAAATATGTATTTCCGATGAAATATGGATATAGAATTTTTGGGTGGAATGCAATACCTTCTCTACCTGGTAGTACGTGTTAAAGAAAGTAATAAACAAGATTCATATTTTATCTGCTATACCAACATCTCATACATGAGATATTTTAATCAAAATCGCTAAAACTATCTTTAGATGTAAAGGATTGTCGGCCTTTTGGGCTTTCTCAAAAGTGTTGCTTGACATACGTTCATTCAGGTATGAAATTTGGTAATTATTCGACTTATTTTTTGGGGGTTATGGTATATCCAGCATAAGCATGCTCTCATATCTTAAATTTAAGGAACTTTTTGTTTCTTCGGAGGCTTCTGAGATCCTAAGAAAACGTGTAATTTTTTGTGAAAAAATCGACATAGGAGTTTTGGTGGGAACGCAATACTTTCTTCATCTCTATTGGCAAGCGGTAGAAATTAGAAAGTGAGGAAATAGGTATATTTCAACGGAGAAAATAACGTCACATCACAGGATAAAGTATCTGAAGTCATTTTATTGAATGCAGTCATATCACTATAAGTTCATACAGCCAACACAATAATCGATTGGAGCAAATAACAGGACAATAAACAAATGAATGCATCATGATCTCCCTAGGAAACTCCAGATACCTTCTTCCTTTAAAAGCTACGTGTTTTATGATAACAATGGATATATAGTTATGAAGACTTGGAAAATTTACGTCGTGTTTTTTGGCCCCTAGTGTCATTTCTAAGCCGCAATTCTTCGAAGCAATCCCGAAGAACCTGAAAATATCAAAATTAGTTATTGTACACACCTCATGCCAAATAATGATATTTTAAGATTTACAGCTTTATTCTTTTAACAGTTGATTATTGGATTAAAAAGAACACGTACTTCGTGCATGTAACTGTATAGGAAAGTGAGTTTTTTTTGGGGATGAGTTAGTTGAGGTCAAAATATCGAAACTAGTCCTGAAAAAAGCACTTTCCTGTAGTTACGTACAATATTTTATTTCATACTGTGCCGACATATCTTATGTTTTGGTTAAATATTGTACTGCATATTATAATGACCGTGGACGCAGTCATATGTTTCATATGCTTCTTGCAGGGCCAGTGTATTCAAATGTTGGTGTTGGAGTACAGAAAGTAACTGAACGGAAAAGTTCAATTTGACATTGGTTTGGAGACGGAAAAACATGAAATTGAAGATAGTATGAAACAAAATAAATATGCCAAGGCCACTTATAGTATAGAACTCCGTATAGAAAAGTGTGAGAAGCGCTTAGCTCTTGGGAAATGTTAATGACAGTACTAAGCAGTCTCTAGAAAGCTTGATATTTTTCCTCGACTACCTTAACCAAAGTCTAAGGACTTAAATGTTTAATATTGCATCAATTTTAGAGAAAAAACCGAGTTAAATCACTGCCATAATATAATTAACCAATAATTATATGCAGATGTTCAAATTTTATTAATACCACATACTTTTAATCTTATTCATTTTCCAACCATTATTTTTTATGGTGTCTTGAAGATAAAATTGAGAATGTACGAGACAATGACCACTTAAATTGTCTTGCTCTGTCATAAATACTTCAGAGATGTTTTTTAAGTAAAGAGATGCCCTAAAGCTGAATGAATACAGAACAAAATGCCTACGATATACAAAACAATTGAAATAATTTATGTACGTTAAAGTGTATACGCCCGCAATACAAGCAGAGTATCCTGCGAGTCGGAAGGTTTGCTATTGTATTTTACAGACGAGACGCAATCCAATTGGGCACATCTTGCACATGCCAACTCATCAGTCGAGTTTACTGGGCTACGAAGCGCCGCCCTGCCAAAGACTTTACCAGTATAAATTTAGAATCTTATGACTGTCCGAATTCATTTGGAGATAACACATCCCAATGACAACTTATTTTTCAAGAATGCTCGAAAACATGTGAGTCATTTGGGGAATTTAATATCGTGCCGGCATGTTGCCATGATAGCTCACCTTGTTAGATCAACGGCACGGAAATCCGAAGTTGCATGGTACAGATCCCGGCTATGGCATTGGATTTTAAGTCTGAGTCTATCTTTCTAAAGCTACCTATGTTTATAGCTGAAATTATGCATTAGGATGCATGCATTAAACGATTCAGAGAAAGATGATAATTATTTACGAGTATATTAGTTTCCAGATAAAATTGCAGCCCCTCTGTGCATAGTACTAAAGCTAGAAAAACATTATTTACAGCTGAACTTACTGGGATATGTAGACTGAGATGCCCTAACCCCAAGGTCCATACTCGACGGCCTTTTTAGCAGCCAGGTATGCTCCGCTAGAAGGGTGTCCATGTGTGGGTGCTGCAGCTGCTGCTGCCTTTGCTGCCGCAGCAGAGGCAGCTGCTGCTTTGGCGGCGAGGGCGGACTGTTGGATGGCGGCAGATGCTGCAGCTGCTGCCTCGGATTTCTCGATAGCCTGAGCAGCATTGACTGCAGCTTCCGAACGCTGGATAGCTGCTGCAGCAGCGGCCTCCTTGGCGGCAGCTATGCGCTGATGAGCAGCAACGGCTTCCTTGGCGGCCTGGACGCGTTCTCGAGCTGCAGCGGCTGCTGCGGTTGCTTCTTTAGCGGCAGCTACAGCCGCAGCGACCTCGGCAGCGTTGGCAGCTGCTCGATGGGCCAGCGTCTGAGCTTGCTGCTTGGCGATGTAAGTCTTGGCAGCAAGTGCTGCGCTGATGGCTGCCGGGTTGGGAAGTGGAGGAGGATGGGGGGCCAGGAACACGGGCTCTTCTGCAAAGCCTTGGAAAGGAGAAGGATGAGCGCCGAATGCAGGGGCGCCGAAACTGAAAGATGGAGCAGGTGCGCTGAATCCTCCGCCGTAACCGAAACCAACAAGACCACGTTTAGCTGTCTTCTTTTCCTCTTTGGTCTCCAAGAGTTTGCTGTCGTACTCGTTGTCGCTGGCGGTCTTTGAGGCCACAAGGACAAACAGGCAAGAAAGAAGAGCTGCTACCTGCAAGTAAAATAAAAAAGTGCTATTAGCAGGACCTTCGATTAAAAAAGCACACCTGAATTCCTCGCGATGGACATGATATTGTGCAAACACCGTGCTTTGCAAATCGGATTATTTCATATCACAATTTAATTTCCTGTTGTGATTTGAAGTTTCTTCGCATTGAAGATTTAGGACTTTGTATATAAAAAATAATGTGTGCATAATGTGTTCCAGTTCGCATACAAAAAAATCTCGTGTTGCACTCAATAATGACTTTCTCTACTCTTATACAAACCTTTTACAAACGCTTATTCTCCACTTCAGTTAATCCTTATAAACATTTATTGCTAATTTTCTTGTAGGTACAAGAGGAATATGATAGACTTTAAGCTTTTAAGAGCTGGTTGCTATGTGGCGTATTTCATTCTCTTTGTATATCCAGGATATAATAAAACAACAACAACAAAAAACAAACGAATAACGAATTCCCATTTGAGAAAAAGTATAAGTACCTATTGGAAAATTAAAACAAATAACAAGAATATATCGAAATGGTTCACTAAATTGTGTGTTTTAACAAGATCTCCATTTTTTGTGTAGTAAAATTTTGTCTATCTTTTACGGTTTACCAGTTATGCAAAAGTCATTCAGAATGATGAGGTCCTTTGGGGACATTCTCATAAAATTGAAGATATATATTTCATTTGCCATGAAAATATCTTAAAAATATGATATTTTAATCAAAATCGTTAGACCTGTTTTTGAGAAAATCAAAATTTTCGAAAAATGTTCCATGTAAAGGGTAGTTTGGGTTGGGGTTTTCTTGAAAATCTTCGTGTCGCATCCTTGGAAGATACTAAACTCAAATACCAAGTTTGGTATTTATTCGACTTTTCGTTTTTGAGTAATGCTGTTTACAGACAGACACACGGTCATGTTTCTTATTTGGATTCAGGGACCTCAAAACATGTATTTCCGGTGAAATCTCGATATCGAATCTTTTAGTAGAATGCAATACTTCAGCTAGTTACTATACGTAGTAGAGAAAGTAATAAAACGAACATATGCTCCTGAAAATAAAATACTTGTTTGGAGATGTTTATATCATAGTTTCTTTTTGTAAGAATTAAATACTTAGAATACTGACAGATTTTCCATTATAGTTACTCAGCTACTGCCCTTTCATTTTTATGTGTCTTCTTGCCTACCTTTAAAACCTCATTGAGCTGAAAGTATTTGGGTGAGGATGGCTATTTGCTGTTTGGATACTAACGAATAAACGGACACCCATGCATTTATTTAGCGTATAAGAAACTGTTATCAAAACAACTCAAATAAAGCAACGGTGTACAGCTGGCTTGTGTTTAATGTTTAATAATGAAAGAAGCTTGCATATAAGAATTCCAAGGAATTCGGTTGTATAATGGGTTGAGCCGGGAAGAATATCCAGTTCTTCCAATAAGCTACATATATCTTATCTTCTTTAACGGAAGGGACTTGGCACCGATCCAGAGGGGATATTGTACCTACAACCCACGAGGGGGTGTCCCCGGGAGGGAGGATGAGGCGATAGGGGACACCCGGCGGTCAGACCCAGGAACGGCGGTTAAGCAATGAGAGGGTTCCTAAGTTTCCAGGAGTAGACACCCCGGCAGACGGACAGACAGACTGGAGATTCCACCCCACACAGAGGGGGTTCAAGGGAGTTCGGATACCCCGGCAGTCAGCCGAAAGCCGAGGGACGGAGAGAGTTACAGAGAGCATCCTTTTCCCCTGCCAGGCTGCACCGAAAAACCGTCGCTGACACTTCCGACCCTGAAAGAGACCAACGGGATGAAGGATGAATGAAATGATGAATGGAATGAAATAGAGAGACAGGACATTCGGGGACTGAAAGAAACACTTCAACATTCGCCTGACGAGCCGAAAAACCACTGAAAAAATCCATGGGTCAGAGGAGCAGTCGCCGAGGACCGAACCTGGGACCTCCCGAATGCGGGACATAGACGTTGCCGCCTGACTCATCCTGGGTAAGTTAGATATAACTTGCTTCTACAAATATTAAATAGCTTTTAATAGAACACTTCATTCTATAAGAAAATATAATATTAGTATTTCAGTTTTAAGATTTCTATGGGAGTATCTAATAAGACTTTTTTTAATGTAATGAATAGAATCGAAGCTGGAGCTTTTGCACCTCAAGTTTGCAATTTCGGCTCTACTATCTAACAGTTTGGACTATGTCATAAAAACAAATGTTACAACACATTTTCATTTAGTACCTACTATTTGGTAAAACGATATCCAGTAATCGACAAATGAAATGATCCAGTACTGTAAGTGTAGACACTTCATGGAAGTTTAAAAACAACTTCAAGCAAAACGTAAACAAGCTCCCATAGAGTAAACCAGTCCTGTAAGTGCAAGAATTGCTATTATAGTAAACGTAACCCTGTTGCAGCGTTCAAGGTTATGAATATTCTGTGTGCTTGACTTCATTTCTATCGATCTAATGCATGTGGACACCTTTGATTGACAAGACTCGAAAGCGCTGATCAACTGGTAAATAGCACTGTTGCTTTTAATTTTAACCAAATTCATATATGTTCTGTGAACTTATTCCTACGTAGACGAGCAGATTAATGAATTCATAATAAACAGGCGGAGTAAAATCAGTGGAGAACAGTACAAAGGAGCTATTGGAGAAATCTGCTTTCCTGCGTGTACATTCTTCAGAAACATTAAATTTTATTCTGATTTTATATTTAATAAATGCGTGTTAAGTAATTTTTAGTGGATCCTATTTTGAAAGATTTAAGTTTCACAACGGGAAAGGCAATGTAAATATATGCCACAAAAACAACAAACAAACGTTATTTTCCTGTTATCCTTTAGAGAAGAAGTCGCCATTGACTGGATCCTTATGGTACAACTTTTAGAAGTTGTTATTTAGTTTGCAAAGGACATAGCTGCAATAATATTATATTTGTTATATGTTTAGGAATTTGTGATTAATTTATTAAAAAGTTATGGTATATTCAAATTAAATGCTAGATACGTAAATGTCGTGTTCGGCTCATCACAAAATTATAAATATTTATATATAGCTCGTTTTGTTGTGTCTCATACTGCTATATTTTAAAAATCTAATGCAATCATTCACATGACCTTTTCTACCTCTATAATTTGTTAGTGGGTATACAAACTATTCTTATTAAGGCTTATTTTTCTATCTACTACATTTAAATCCAAATAAGTCTTTGCAGAAGTAGCTGCGTTACACATTTCGCTATAAATACAAAGGGAATAACAATAGTCAAATGTTTTAGAAATGGACGCTATGTGCTGGACTTAAAATTCCATACTTCTTCCATGACATCACGAGAAATAACTGAAAATCAATAGGACTCTAAGAAAATGAATATTGAACAATGCAAACCATTTATAACGCATACTTCGGAAATGGTTGATTCCAAGAATAAAGTTATTTGAAAGAAATTGTGTGTTTTATAGAGATCTACATCTATTGTGTAGTACACTTTCGTCTATAACGTTTACCAGTTATACAAGATTATACAAAATTCCTTCCAAATGAACAGGATTTCACAGGCTATTCCCAAAAAATTCAGATATATATTTTATTTGTTATGTAAATATCTTCAATATATGCTATTTTAGCCAAAACCGTTAGTCATTTTTAGAAAATAAACAATTTTGAAAAATTTTGCATGTAAGGGGTAGTTGGGGTGGGGGATTTTATTTAAAATATTTGTGTCTCATCTTTGGAAGGTACTGAACTTAAATACCAAATTTGGTGTTTATACTACTTTTCGTTTTTGAGTTATCCTGTTCACAGACACACATACACAGAAATTTTTCTAAAAATATTTGTGTATCAAGATTATGATGCAGATAGAAATATTATATATTTGGGTAAACTAGGTTAAAGAAATTGCAAATTATATACATACATGTGTGTGTGTTTACATTTTCCAAGCCTGAAGATGGACTTTGAAATCAGATATATAGCGTTTGTGTCGTGTCAGAATTTTGATTTATGTCAGCTAGTTATGGATCTATATATGTTATATATATATATATATATATATATATATATATAATTTGAACACATTATACACAAGCGAGCTTACCATTTGGGTCTTCATGGCTGAATGAGTGGCGGCGGATTCTTCCCCTTGATAAAGCTAAAGTCTTGGTTAGGTGACTGATATTTCTTCACCACTGCTCATCGGTTTATATACAAAATCCTCTTCCTTCTGTTCCATTCTGCGGAAGGACTATAGCGCCCTTTCCCCCATCATGCTCATGGATACTTCCACGAAAATCTCATTATTTCCATCCCCGTGTTTGACTTTCACGCGCCAGAAGACGACTGCGCTAAACGTAATTACTCCTGGTTTTCCTTTGATTACACCGAATTATTTCGAAGTAGTTCGAAAGAATCACGACAGTATTTCTTAATAAGGGGAACCAAGGGAGGTCGTTAGTTCCTTTCGCCGCGAATCGACCCCTTGTTCATTGTTCGATGCTGATCCGATTTCTTTTTGTTCCTTACGACAAATTACATCATTATTGAACTCGGGGAAAAATCTGACACCGATCTGTAGATTGTTCAAGCTTATAACCGATTAATTATATAGGCTTGGATCAGAAAGCAGCGCGGCCCCATGAAATAGAACGTGTAGCGATATGCTTCAAGCTGAAGATAAGCGCGCGAAACTATCACCTGATTACGGGCGTCCAGACCTGCTTAACACAATTCTGAAGTAACAATCGGTTTCAGTGAAGGAAAGGTGAATCTCGAAGCTTCTGGTGAATGTACCAAATTGTGCAAAATTGCTCAAACCTCTCCAATCAAGTGTTTATTCGAAAACACGACTTGTGTTAGCCACTAGTTCCGTATACGAAATACTGAGCAATTATTAGCAAAATGACTTTTTTCTTCCTTTACTAGATCACTTCAGAATGACAGCAATTGTGGTTATCTTCGCCTTGTTAACATTTAAATTAACATGTTCATTATTTTGATTGGATATTTTCTTCCATGCAATTAAGTACTTCCAATCCTGAGCTTTTGAGACGCTCATTTTTAAAGCCACGAGAAGTCCTTAGGGATCACTTCTTTTTGCTCTTAATAACATTCACATGATTTGATCGATTACGGATTCATAGGTATACATTCTTTCCACTTTAAATAATACGAAAAATGATTACTTAGAAAAGATTTCAGACCTGATTGCATTCGAGCATCTAGCTTTTGATATGTTTGTGACCTAAGTTGACATTTGTTAGTAATAAGTTTATGAGAAAATCAAGAATAATAATCATTAGGGATGGTAATAAAGAAGTCACCACCTGTAAAACACTTTTTAATGTGCTTTGAAAATACAATAAAATCGAAATCAGCTCAAAATGCGAAAATTATACTAAAATGCGAAATTCACAATTTTTACTTTGTCTAGTAGTATAGGAAAGTATTGTATTCCACCCAAAAATTCGATGTCGAATTTGGGGGCCTCCTGAAGGCCCCCCAAAAAGAATTTTTAGAAAAAAGTCCGTGTGTGTATGTGAACAGCATAACTCAAAAACGAAAACTTCGTATTTAGGTTCAGTACCTTCCAAAGATGCGACACGAATATTTTCAAGAGAATTCCCCTTCCTAAAACCATACTTCATATAAAACACTTTTCGAAAGTTTTGATTTTCTAAAAATGGTTGTAATGATTTTGATTAAAATACTATATATTTATAAAGACATTTACATGGCATATAAAGTGCAGAATGTCTGAGAAGTCTACTACATTCGAAGAAATTTTATACAAATATTATATAACTGGTAAACGTTAAGCGATAGACGAACACGTACTAAAAAAAAAGTTAAAAAAAATGTAGATCTCTTTAACACATACAATTTATTTCAAGCAACCTTTTAGTGGCATCAGACAATTTCGAGATATCCTTTATTTCAAATTGTTCAATATTTTTTCATGCTTTTAAAGTAGTGTCTTCATTCAGTTGTATCTGTTATTACTGTTCCCATGCGATTGCATTGAAACTGTATGGAATTTTAAGGTCAGCATGTAGCGTCCAGTTCTTAAACATTTGACTATCGCTGTTCTCTTTGTGTCTCTAACAAAACGTGCAATATAGCTATTTCTGCAGTGGTTTATCTCGATTAAAATTAAGTAGACATATAAGCTTTCGTAACAATAATTAGTTTGCCTACTAATATACGATAGGGAGAGGAAGTCATGTGAATGTAACACATCAGATTTTTTCAAATAGAACCGTTTCTTCTTTCTTTCGTAATTTCTTTCTCCTGGAAACTTCAACTACGGAATTTGTATACTCTTGGAATGTTTATTATGCACTTTATCGCCGTTCTGGAAGGCGGAATGGTAATGTGAAAAACGAGCACTTTGCTTTATTCCGTGAAATTAACATAATAAATGTTAGTTATTCCATTATGACATTAAAGTAAATTAAGTCCGTTTAAAATCTGAGTTTTGGGGTGTAGGGAAATGATCACAGCTGTGACTCTAATGACAACGTAATTGTTTTTACTTTCTTTATCACGTACATAGTAGGTAGAGAAGGTATTGCATTCCATTCAAAAATTCGATACCGATATTTCACCGGACATACATGTTTTGAGGCCCCCTGAATAAAAAAAACGTTTTTTTTAGAAAAAGGTTCATGTGTATGTGTCTGTGAACAGCATAACTCAAAAACGAAAAGTCGGATAAGTACCAAACTTGGTATTTGAATTCGTATCTTCCAAGGCTGCAACACGAAGATTTTCAACAAAATCCCTCACCCCAAACTACCCTTTACATGGAACGTTTTTCGAAAATTTTGATTCTTTAAAAAGCAACTCTAACGACTTTGATTAAAATACCACATAAAAGATATTTATATGACAAATAAAATGTATATCTTGAAATTTCTGAGAATAACCTAGGAAGTCCTCTTCATTCGGGAGGAATTTTGTATAACTAGAAACTTTAAACATAGACGAAAACGTACCACACAAAAATGTAGATCTCTTTAAAACACACAATTTACTTACAATAAGTTTTTTGTGGCATAAACAGTTTCTGAGATCCGTTATTAAGGGTTCAAATTGTTCAGCACTTGTCATTCCTTAAGTCCCATCGATTTTCAGTTGCTTCCGCGATTGCACGGGAACACGGAATTTTAAGGCCAGCGTATAGCGTCCAGTTCTTAAACATTTGACTATCGCTGTTCCCTTTGTATTTATAACGAAATGTGTAATGTAGCTATTTCTGTAAAGGTTTATTTGGATTAAAATGTAGTGGACAGAAAAATAAGCTTTAGTAAGAATAGTTTGTATACCCACTAATAAAGATAGAGGGTAGAGAAGGTCATGTGAATGTATCACATCAGATTTTTAAGTATAGTGTGAGGTTAAATTTGTGACTCATGTCTCAGTCACAGTACATTGATTATCCATTTGGGGAATTCGTTCTATCCTTTTGCACATAAGTTGCTGGATGAGCTGCTAACTTTAGCTAAAAGGTGTGCTTGAAGATGGCTACCTATGTATATGTTGCAATTCATGGACTCTTTCAAATGAAAATGTAAAACGCAAAACGAAAAAAAAAAAAAAACTGTTTCTGCAGTCACAAGGAGGAAAATTCGAAAAAGTTTGCTAAGCGTTTTAATTCTGACACAGTCTGAAAGATTTAAGTGTAAGTAGGATGTAAGGTATGTTTATCGGAGAGGGATATCTCGCGCACTGCGACCGTCTTGATCTATCGTGGCTACACCCTCGAGAGGCAGGGGTGAGGTGAAAGAACCGTAGGAGGTCAGAGGTCCGCAGGCAGACAGACCCACGGGGAAGCGCAGAAGTCCCTAATATTTCCAGTTTAAACATCCGTGCACCATTAGAGGCGGAGAATCCTAAGAGGGTCACGAAGCGATCCTAACTGGCGGGACAACGCACCCTGGCGTTCACGGGGAGAAATCGTTCCAATGTGCAAGCATCCAGCCATCTGCCCGGCACCGCCAGCACCACAGGATATGAAACGTGAAATGGATAGACGAAATGAGAGGAATTGGGGAAAGGGGAAATCGTGGTAGAATACACCACCTCGGCATTCGCCTACGAGACCAGAGGTAAACTACGAAAAACCCCATGGTCAAAGTGTGCGGCCACCGGGAATCGAACCCGGAGGCTCTCGAATGTAAGCCACAGACGCAAGTGTAAGAAATATAGAATTTTTCGGGTTGTTAAAATGGGTAGTTTTGTTTAGGGATATGAATATCTTCTTTCTCAGCTGATACAAGTTATACAGACTCCCGCTAAGCTCAAATACACAGCTTTCCCAAGCAGGTCTGCTTAAATGCCGAAATATATTTAATTATAAGCAACATGAGAACACGAATGACAGAACAAAACGTTGAGGTATGTTCTATGATTGCGTTCAACAGTGCTACTGATTCTTGAACTTGCATGACTTAAGTTAATTTTGTGTAATTACTTTCTCTACTACGTATAGTAAGTAGGGGAAGATACCGAGATTTCACCGGAAATATATGTTTTGAGGCCCCCTGAATCCAAAAAAGCATAAAAAACACAAAACTTGGTATTTAGGTTTAGTATCTTCCAGAGATGCGACACGAAGCTTTTCAAGAAAATCCCCCCACCCCAGACTACCCCTTACATGGAACATTTTTCGAAAATTTTAATTTTCTCAAAAATGGCTCTAACGATTTTGATTAAAATATCACATGTTCAAGATATTTTTATGTCAAATGAAATGTATATCTGGAATTTTCTGGGAATGTCTCCAAAAGTATTCTTCATTGTGAACGACTTTTGCATAACTGGTAAACCATAAGAGATAGACAGAATTTTACTACACAAAAATGCAGATCGCGTTAAAATACACAATTTATGTCATATACATTTTTTTTGTTGAGTGAACCATTTTCGAGTAATTGCTTGTTATTCTCTTAAAATTTTCAATACTTATTTTCTCAAATGGGAATTCGTTATTCGTTTTGTTTTTCTTTCGTTTCTTTTCGTATGTTCTGGGCATGCATAGAGAATGGAATGCGCCACATAGCAACCAGCTCTTAAAATATTTGACTATCACTTAAAACCTACCGTATTCCCCTTGCACCTACAAGAAAATTAGTAATAAGATCGTTTCTGCAAATGTTTATCTCGATTAATATGAAATAGATGGAGAATAAGAGTTTGTAAAAAATAGTTTGTACAAGAGTAGAGAAAGTCATGTGATTGTAACACATAAGATTTTTCATATTATTATTATTATTATTATTATTATTATAAAACGTTTAGTAGTAAGCAGAAATAAATTATTATGTGTTATTCACGCGACTTTCTCTGACTTTTTGTTTATATCTATACTTTTCTGCAAACTATTCTTACAAGAGGTTATACTTCAATCATTGGGTTTACTAACGTGACTATAGATTCCGCCTCGTTCTGAAGTCCCCTAGTCCTCGAAAAAGAGGTTGTAGAAGTAACTGCGTTGGCATGTATAAAATCATAGCGCAGCGACCTGCGATTTCGAGTTTATTTATCATTTATTGTAAACATTTGAAATATTATATTATTTTGTGAATTTTATTAGTTCATTTATTCCTGAAGTTGTCCTAACAAATGCAACTCTTGATTTCAAATTTCTAGATAATTGATCGATAGTTTTCAAATCGCTCATCGATTATATGCAACAATATTTTTTTTTCTAATGTTTAACGCCCATTCTTACTACATAAGGCACCACAGGCTGTGGGGACTGATGAAACATTAGATGAAATGATAATTGGGAAAGGAAATTTGGAAAGGAAGCGTTCCAGTTCTGAGTTTTGGGGTACTTTTCCCGGCATTTTCCAGTTATGAGGGCTGAGGGAAACTTGTATAAACCTCAGTCAGGTGGAACGGTTCTGACGGGATTTGAATCACGTACTTTAACGAGCTCGGCCACCTGCTTCGGTCAGTGATCTTGATGGTGTTATAGGGATGCTTATTTTTCTGAAGAAAATCACAATAAAACTCGTCTTTTAAATATGTAATTTGCTTGAAGTTTTCTATTATATTAATTAATTGCAAAGAGCCACACAAATCTTTACGGATATTATTTTCCAAATCTAGTACTCAAATTGACTATATCAAAGCGAAATCAGTTTAATTTCCTCAGTCAGAGGCATATTTGAGAACCTGAATTCGAATAACTCACTGTCTTAGCAATAAAGACTAAGAAAGGAAATATCAAATCATGGTCAATTTTAATGTAAAAGTTTAATAACCTGTCCCATTTTGTAATGGAGTCCCTCAAATATTTGATAGTCCAACTAACAACAGGGAATTTCACGGAAATGCTTAATGCCACAGGCAGTTTTATTTGACATGAGTTACAATTTTCACCATATTTGTAGTAAGGTTTTGTGTATCTATCTGGTTTGATATTTACACAAACTTATACAGAATGCAAAAACAATGAAGACTGTAGCCTATTTACAAAACCTTCAAGACTATATACAGGGTGGACCATCCAAATTGAGACTGATCTGCAAAACTAAGCGCTATAGAAAGACATGTATTTAATAAAAGTTGCTTGATATTAGGGGGGGGAAGTAAATTCCGTTAGTCGTGTTTTGTTTGAAGGACGTTATGACAGTCATTTTAGGGTCAATTTAATTTTTTAAATGGGAACCTGCAATTAGGGTCAAATTAAATAGACCTTAAAATGACCATCACAACATCCTCCAAACAAAACACGGCAATATGGCATTTACTTCCCCCATAATATCAAGCAACTTTAATTCAAGGCATTTCTTACTATAACGCTTAGTTTTGGAGATCAGTCTCAATTTGGATGGTCTACCCTGTATATTGTTGGAGCCATTTTTGAGAAAATAAAAAGAATAACGTAATTTTTTCACTTAAGGGGCAGTTTAGGGTTGGGAAATTTTGCGAAAATATTCATGCTGCATCCTTTAAAGATGCCAGGCTTAAATACGAAGTTCACTCTCTCTCTCTCTCTCTCTCTCTCTCTCTCTTACACACACGAGTCATTTTTTTAATTGGAGAAGGAAATATCGAAACTGTATTTGCGGTTAATCGTCATGTTATAATCTTTAGATGAAATACAATTTTTTTGCTCTAACTACTAAAATTGAGTGGTAAAAAAAGAAAAAATATTTATATAAACATTCACATATTCATGATTAATTGTTAACATGCATTTCTACATATGATGGTGCGCATATTTACTTTTTTAAGTTCCTGAGTATTATTTGTATAACATCGCTGACTAACATTTTATTAAATATTCGGAAATCTGTTAATACGAATGATACAACTAAGACCTTAAACTGTTTTAATGACATTATGTAACAGTAAAGAAAAAACTAATAAAAAACAAATAATAATTAAAAAGCTAGGTTTATTCATTCAATTACAATGATGAAGGAAAGCATTCATTTAAGTTCCGGGCTAAAGGTTACCTACGTGATACACGACTCAGGTTGAATGACATATATGGCCGGTCAGAACGATTCTTTTCCATTCAGGCGTGATCCTTGCCTGGCTTATTTGGCTTCTTGAATAAAAGAAAATTACCAGTTGAGATACTAGTGAAAGATGATTTCAATTATTTTGTGACTGCATAGCGATCTGTAAACAGATGCCGCGAGAAAGTTGGAGACATGGTGGTCACGATTTTATGACATTGCCATTCACATCATATACGCAGGTAGGAATGATCATCTCAGCTGATCTAGCTATCTAGAGAACGAGTTTTACTGAAAGACAATGGAGTTTGTTGTTGTTCACCAATGGCACTGGGGATTAATTGATCTGCATCATTTCCCCTCTGACTTCATAATATAAAGTTTGTAAGTTATCACTTTTAAGGCCTTTGCATTTGGCGAGATGCTGTTTGTTCAGGATGACATCTTCTTCACAGAGAGTGCACTTCGGTGTAGATAGGCATCGTAGCTTGTAGAGGCAGTCCTGGCCAGTTGCCATCCTAAATAAAGCCACTGCAGTTTTCTTTGGCATTTTTTGTGTATCAACTCTATCTTTAATATTCTTATAATCTTTATCTTTTAGTTTATCTTCTTCATCAAGTCTCTGCTGTCTTTTAAAATATTGTTTAATGTTATTTAATTGTTTATTTATTTATATTTGTCCTACAGGTTTTATGTGTTGTATTGCACCTTTCTTTGCTAATTGATTCGCATGTTCATTGTCCAGATATGAGCTGGGATCCATTGTAGAGTGACATGATTTCTAGTTTCAACTGCTTTAATTAGGCTTCTTATTTCTTTAATATTTCTTGTTGTTTTGTTATTGTGATATACTATCCCATTATGGCTGATTTTGAGTCTGATAAGATGACCATTTTTTGTTTTATGTATGGTTATATAAAATGTTCTGTAATGCTGCTTTTACAGCTGTTAATTCTCCATTATAGTGGTTTGACGTTTCATCTAATGTTAGACACTGTGCAAAATGTTTACAATATACTCCTGCACCGGCATTTTTTTTATGGATGAGGGATCCATCTGTCTATATTCTGAGCCATTCTTTTTCTGGGTATCTTTCATTTTCCATAGCTATTGCTATGGCTCACATTTCATCTGGTATATTGTTTTGATTGTGTATTGTATATATCAGGTCATTCTTATATTGTATATCAATATATTCTATTGGACTCGTTACCTCTGTTGCTTTTATATTTATTGTAATTATATTCTTGTATTTGAGGTTATTGATATATGTTCTGAAGCTTATTTGAGTTTTTAAATTACTTATAGTGTCTGCTGTGTCATACCACTTGTATCTGTTTCAAGACAATGGAGTTTAGTCATACACATTCGGTATACAAACCTTTTAACTGCATTAAAGTACAATTTCGTCTTAGCATCAAAATGATGGGCATAAATGTAATGTAGTATGAAATGTGTTGCATTCACATAACTTTTTCTAACCTCTAGCGCTTATTAGTGAATATACCAATTACTGTTATGAAAGTTTATTTTCCTATTTACTTCATTTTAATCGAGATAAACCTTTCCGGAAATAGCTGTATTTTTAAATGTATTTATTTATAGTCTATAAACATCTTAAGTGTCGTAGCAACTTTTACAAGGTAATACATAAGTCAGTAAGTATCATGCTGTAGAGTTCTCATTAATTATGTTTTAGATATATTAAGAATAACATTGAGTGAAGTACATAGTAACACTGTGGTGAGTGACAATGTAATTATATCAAGTGATATTTAATGGTTAGTATTGCATGTGATAAGAGTGATTTACAATTTATTTAGTATTCCAATGTCAGTGAGAAAAATTTTCAACATAAAATAAGCTGTCGAGTTTTCAATTGCTCTATTGAGTTCAATGGGGTTCTATATCTTTTCCTCTTGAGGTCGATTTACTGGCATTTTGTGACTATGTGTTTGTAAAGGTAGCAGAACAGAAGGGACATTTCGGTGTTTCATATTTATAATGAGACGAATACGAGTAAGTCTTGAGTGGCCTTGCGAATCCTTGTTGCTATGATTTGGTCTTAGCGTTTCAGGGCATTGTAAGGAAAAGGCCTAATTTTGTTGTTCCTAGCTGTGAAGTTTGCTATCGGAAGAAGAAAGCCATTGAAATTTCCATTTGTTGCATAGAGTTTCCTTGAGGCATGATATATCCAGGTGAGGAATTTTGGTGGAGTAATCAACGGAGTTGATTTAGCCATGGGATCCGCTACTTCATTACTGATGCCAACATGTGATGGGATCTAGACGATAACTACATGGTAGACCTTAGGGAAAATAGACTGGAACAGGTAGTGCCACAAACAGGGATGCTTAACCTTACAGAGAGAGGGGATGAAGGGAGTTTCCCTTCCCACTCATTTTCACTCGTGCTGCCAATGACTGAAACTTGATTGAGTTAGCTTGTCAATCTCTTCAAATATAGTAGGTGGGATGAACTATGGACTTTGAATCTTAGCTCTTAAGAGAATAGATTGGGCTTCACTAGTCATGAATCAGGGTGGTGCGTGAATCGATTTGTTATTGCTTTAAGGGAGCTTTTAGAATCAGTAAAAGTTAGAGAGAATTTGTTATCGGATGTCATAATATGTGATAGCGCTTTGCTGAGAGACAGTAGTTCGCAGAAGACTTGCCAGAGGCGCAATGGAGAGCAATACAGTTGGTGCCTGTGGTCACTACATATCCACATCCGTGATCCGCATTTGAACCGCCTGTATACAAGTGCTTGCATTGCGCATATTGAGATGTCAAAGTTCAGAAAAGTTTAATGTAGACATTATAGCTAGTGATGGATTTTTATTTTTTGCTGAGTTCCATACGGTGGTTTATTGGTTTCAGTTTGGAGATTTGCTGTTGGGTTGCATCTGAATGCTCCGAAGGCTATGCGTAATGTGTGTGCTTGGGTGGAGTCTACCTATTGCAATATAGACTGTTTAGTAAATGCGTAGTTGATGGATTCGTAATCTAACTTTGAGAGTATGTTGGCTCTATGGGAAGAGAGCAAGACTTGGTAGTCTGCCCCAATTTTGAGCCGCTAAACATATCAGGATGTTAAGTCTTCTAAGGCAAGTTTTACGTACAGTTCGGATATACTGACACCATGTGAGCTTTTCGTCAAAGATCATTTCAAGCAATTTTTGAGTACTGGTGTTTGGGATTGTTTGGTTCATTTATATTTACTATTAGAAGAGAAACTAGAGGACATTGTCCCTGAAGAAGGCAATAGATAACGGATTTGGTTACAGAGAATCTGAAACCCGTAGTGTCAGTCCATTCCTGCAATGCCTTAATTGCGCTTTGTAATAGTTCTTGAGTCGCTCCTGGATTTTTTCCTGAACAACATAAAGTTAAATCGTCTGCAAAGAGATTCACACTAACTGCTGGGTTTATTATATTTGGTATGTCATTGACACACCAAAGTGTTACCTAAGAACAAGGTAACACTTAAAACAGATTCTTGAGGAACTCATTTTCAACATGGAAAATACTGAACATGATACCATTCATCCGTACTTGAATTTGTCTATTCTGTAAAAATCTGTGTATAAAGTGTATCATATTTCCTTAAATTCCATGACCAGTTAAAGTTTTAAAATATGTGTATTTTATGTCATATTGCAAGCCTTTTCTGCATCAAGGCTTGCAAGTCTGAAATGATTTCTGTCTCTGAAGGCGTCTAGTATATTATATTCCAATATGATCAGAGTGACTAGAGTGGAATGATGGTATCTAAAACCAAACTGAAAGGGACTAAAGAACTGCTGGGTTTCCAATGTCCATTGTAGATGTTTGTTAATAATGCTCCACCAGTTTACACAGTGTGGAGGTTAGTGCTGATGGTCGATAATTTTCAGGTAGAGTTCTTATTAGGTTTGGGTATCGGTATTATAGTGGCCTGGTGCCATTGATCAGGAAATACTCTGGTTGTCCATATGTAGTTGTAGACGGCTAATAGATACGTTTTACCTTCAGGTAGCAGATGGAGCAATTCATAGGGTATACCATCAGGGTCAGGACTGGAATTCTTGCACGACTGAAGTGCTTAGGTCTTATCTTCAAAGGATAGCTGGTCATTATATGGAGCATCATGATTAGAATACGTGGTATTTGTCATTTGCAGTGAAGAAATTTAAGGCCATTATTAGAATCACTGGAGTAATTAGCGAAGGTTTCGTCAAGAACTTGTACTATCTCTTCGATATCTGTGACAGGATGAACTGAATTGGCGGGTTACAGATAAGTTGAAGTTACACACTTCATACCTCTAATTCTTTTAATTTTGTTCCATATTTCTTTTGAATTGACTTTATTATTCATAGAAAAAACAAAATTTATCCATGATGATTTTTTTCTACTTTTTATAGTTCTACGGGCATATGCTCTACACTTGAGGTAAAAGATATTATTTTCCACAGTGAGAGAGTATTGTATTTACAAAAAGCTTTATTTTTAGTTCTAACAGCCCAATGACATTCTTCATTCCACCAGGAAACGTTTCCTTCTGACGGTTTGTATTAGTTTTAGGAATGCTAACTTCGGTTGTTTCCGTTAGCATTAACATTTCTTACTGGAATTCCTACTGGTGTGTTGGAGAAAAATCTAGGTAGAGGCAGATGTTTTATGTTTTGTTTAATTATAGTGTCATATTTTTGTCAATCAGCTTTGTTGGTATTCCATTTCCAGGTGTAAGATTGGACATAGTTATTCTTAGACATTTTGGTGATATTAATCTTGATTGAAAAGTGGTCGTTGCCATGCAAATGCTCGGCAATTGTCCAAATCTAGTAAATCAACCATATAAGATGTGCACATCCTAAATCTATCGAGCTAAGTGTTCCACCTACAATATTAGAGTAGACGTTGTAGAGTTAAGAAGATCTAAGTTGTAGGAGTCTAGTAAACTTTCTATAATTCTTCCTCTATTATTAATCTGCTTACATCCCAATAACTTACCGTGGCTTGAAGTCGCCCAACAGTATAAAAGGTTTCGGTAATTGTTGTAAGAGTCCTGTTAATTTTGATAAATTGTTCCAATTCTGGGCTGTTAGGTAAATAAACATTACAGATACATATGGCATGAAGAATGCTTCTAATAGCAACAGCTTCTAGATCGGATGTAATTGGGATTTATTTGTGAAGTAGATTGTTCTTAACGAATGTTGCTACGCCTCCACTAGCATGTGGGTAATTTAATCTATTTCTGTTGTAACCAGTATAGTGTTTAAGTGTAGCAACATATGAATTGATAAATTGGATTCTTGTATACCTGTGATTTCTGGTGAGTTATTATTGATTAGTAATTGTAATCCTTCAAATTGGGTTCGAAAACATCTAAGTTTCATTGTGATATGTTTATTACTTTTAAGTATTGTTTATTTTTAATGGAATGAGAAGTTAACTCTTAACCTACAGGTTCTGTTGTGATTGGTGCTAGAAGTTTCTTTTTTTATGCTGCGCTCTGTGAAGTTAGGATATAACTTCCTATGTATAACAATTAGTGCATTGATGACTTTTGGGTATTTAAGTGCTAATCGTGGACATTAGAACATCCAACTGAGTTCTCAAAGAATTAAGCCTGAATAAACCTGAGTGCATATGCTTTGAGAGATTCTTCTATTAATTTTCTAGCAGGATCAAGATCATCCAGATTAGGTGCTGTTGTCTTCATTTTCCTCGACTTATTAATAGTATGAGCCACAATACTCTCTTTTTGCTCACTATCGGAGAGTTGATCTAAGATATTAAGAGAGAAGTCTAAGAAACTCTCTTCCTCTTCAAAATGTTTTTCGTTGGAAGAGCTGCTTGTTAGTGAAAGTGGCCTTTTAATTCTTGATATTTGGGTTTCGTTGTTACTCTGAATTGGTGTGTGTATTGAGTTTCCCATTGTTATACTGCAGGAATTTACATTTGCTGATTCTAAAACTCCTGTGAGATTGTTTTCTAGGTGAGATTTGTTGTTTGCAACAGATGCAGGATCTGTTTCTGAAGGTTCTGCGATTTTGTTTTTAGGGCAATGTCTGCTATTATCAGGGTCAGGTCTTTAGGGTTTATTTTTTATAAATTTCATGAAAAATATATAAAATTTCATATTTATAGTTTAAAATACGATAGAAATTTCATGGCAATTTTTAATGTCATAGGCAATAGCTCCCACTGCCGAAGCTGCAGCGTGAAGTTTTGTAAATTCGACTGGAGACAAGCTTGCCATCTTTGTTAGCGATTGTTGATCACGGCACTGAATTTCCGTCAGTTTATTTCTGTTATTTCAAAGCGGTCAATTATTTTCCCGCTATAGCAATTACTTCAAGAACTTCAAAACGACAGCGTATCTAACAGAATGTTCCAAAAGCACAGAAAAACCCTGTCAGCTGTCATGGATGGTCCTGCATATCATAAAATAAAATAACAACATAGTCTAAATTTTCTGGTTAATGTACGTTTCCAAATGAATTGTCTTCCTTTACAGCCAGCAGCTTCAAAAAGAATACATTTTTGAAAACTGCAATTTTTAAAATGTTTATCGTAAAAACAAAGATTTGCGCAACAACGATCAATTTTCGCGAAAATTCGATAGAAAGTTATAGGTATAAATCGGTCACATTTGTCATAAATCGTGCATGTACTTCCTGCTGCATCTCTACCTTAGATTTCGCGTTACATTTCGTTACTAGCACAAAAAGAAAACCCGGTCCTGGCTATTATGCTTATTACCCAGTTCTGGAAAATCCTGTAAGGAATCAGGTTTATGTACCTCCTCTAGAGGTGCGGCGGTTTCTTTTGTAGGACAGTGTTTAGCTAAATGATCTTCGGCTTTGCACTGGAAACAGACCGGAGTGTCAGTTGAAAAGTAAATCCAGTATTTGGTATCGTCATAGTCCTTTGGTGACTTTTCTAGGTCATCAGGGTAAATGTACATTTGCCTCCTGAAATTCATGATGTGGGTACATTCGGGTTCAGATATTCCTGTTCTAAGGTTTATTGATGATTCAGGTGAGCTACGAGGGCAGTCCCAGAAGTACCAGACCTGACGTATATATAGCAGTTGTTTCAAACAAATGACTATGATAGAAAGTATAAAGTGTATAAAGCTTAAGTTTGAAGTTTAACGATGCTACGTTGTTTAGTAATTGTTTGGCAGCCATTAATAGTGAATTCTTACAACGCATTTGTAAACATGGATAAAACTGGCCATCGTTATGTGATACAATACTTTCATTTGAAAGGTCTTAGTCCAACTAGTATTAAAGCTGAGCTAGATTCTGCTCTGAGGGAGTCTGCTCCTTCGTTTACAAAGTAAAATATTGGGTGGCAGAGTTTAAGCGAGGCCGTACGAGCTGCCAAGACGAACATCGCAGTGGTCGACCAAATGAGGTGACCACGCCAGAAATTGTGAAGAATATCCGCAAAATGGTTTTGGATGACAGTCGACCGAAAGTGCTAGCAGACATCATAGGCATTTAAAAAGGTGCTGTACATCGCATACTAACTGAAAATTTAGACACGAGAAAGCTGTGAGCAATATGGGTGCCGCGTTTACTCACAATGGAACAAAATCAGCGTCGTGAGGATGTTTCAGTCGAGTGTTGGCGATGTTTCGCTGGCGTAAAGCCGAGTTTTTGCGTCGATTCACAGCCATGGATGGAACATGGGTCCATCACTTCACACCTGAGACGAAGGAACAGTCAAAACAGTGGATTGAAAGGGGAGAATCGGCTCCAAAGAAGGCGAAGACAGTTCTATCTGCAACAAAGTCATGGCGTCAGCTTTTTGGGATGGGGGTGGAATAATTTGCATTGATTATTATCTTCAAAAGTAAAAGAAATCAATGGGGAGTATTATGCAAACTTATTGCAGCGTTTGAATGACGAAATGAAGCAAAACGGCCGCATTTAGCGAAAAAGAAAATTTTGTTTCATTAAGACAATGCACCTGTTCACACATCCATTATTGCCATGGCCAAAATCTATGAGTTAAAGTTCGAGTTGCTTCCTCATGCACCCTATTCGCCAGACTTAGCCCCCTCTGATTATTTTCTGTTTTTCCAAAGCTGAAGAAATGGCTTGGTGGTAACAAATTTGCTAAGAATGAAGAGGTGGAGTTTGTAGTTGATGGATATTTTGTAGAACTCGACGGTTCACACTATAAACAGGGTATCAAAGCTATTGAACATCGCTGGGAAAAGTGTATCGAGCGGAAAGGAGACTATGTAGAGAAATAAAGATGTTTTTTCCCAAATATTTTGTGTTTTCTTTGTTAGGTCGGGTACTTCTGGAACAGCCCTCGTACCTATCTTTGCCAAGTGTTCTTCAACTTGGAATGTTTTGGCTAACATTAGAGATAATGTTCTTGGGCAGTAGAGGTCTGACGTCAAGGCGAATGTTGTTTGTGTTTATCTTTGGGTATGAAGTTTTCTACTATATTCTTGCTTGTCAAATACACACAGATTCTTCCATTTAATATTCTGAATACGAGCCTAATGTCTGAGGTATCATTGAATTTGCCTATGGCAAGAACGTATTCTCTTGTGGTTATGTTGTATTAGCTTCTATATGTATTACCTGTTCCCTGCTAAATGTTTTTGAGCTGCGGATGTATAGCTGGTATTTTCTTTAATTTTGATGTTTTTTGGGATACTTGAAATTAGAGCACCTCTGCAGTCAGAGGTCTTCATTATTTGGCTTAAAAACTAAATCAATAAGCAGCTTGGTTAACGAGGCTTTCTGCAGAATTTATGGAAGACGAAAAATGAAAAACAAAAACATGGATAGTGATTTCTCCCAATTTCTTGTCTTAATCCAACGCTGTTGGATTCTTTTGAAGAAATGCCAGTAATTCACAGCAACTGAACGGATGGTAACTTAGGTATATAACACGAAATAATGCTTAGTGTCAACTTATGCATCTTTGTTACACAGAAGCACAAAACAAAAGCCCATAGCTATACTACACATTTCGTTATAGATACCAGGATTAGCGATAGTCAAATGTTTTAGAACTGGACGCTAATCACTGGCCTTAAAATTCCATACTCTTTCCGTGACATCGCGGGAAACAACTGAAAATCTAGCGGACCTTAAAAGAATGGCTAAGTATTGAATAATTCGAACCATTAATAGCGGATATCTCGGAAATGGTGATGTTACTAAAAGGTTATTTAAAATAAATTGCGTGTTTTAAAGACATCTAATTTTTTGTGTAGTACGCTTTCGTCTATCGCTTAACGTATACCAGTTGTACAAGATTGCGTAAAATTCCTTCCGAATGAAGAGGACTTCACAGGCTATTCCCAGAAAATTCAAGATATACATTTTATTTGTCGTGTAAATATCTTTAATAAACAGTATTTTAATAAAACCCATTAGAGGCACATTTTGGAAAATCAAACATTTCAAAAAATGTTCCATGTAAAGGGTAGTTGGAACGTGACCACCTCTGTTTTTCGAGTATAATTCTAGCTCCTGGATTGGCAAAGTACTTTTCTTCTCTTCTACTAAATACATTTTGTATTTCAACATCTTCAAATCCTTTTCTTGCTTCTCTTCAGAAAGCTTTCATATTACTTTTCCTCATTCTCCACTTATAACCTAACCCATTACATTATAAATTACTTGCAGGAAATGTACGCACCCACTCTTATTTAGCACAATCTCCTAATATTTAAAACATTATTTTAAGATATTACCTTCCTTTAAATGCAGTATCCTATACCAATATTTTAAGGCTCTTTCTATAATCAAACCCTCCCTCTTCACGCTCCCCATTATCAAATGTGCAACTTTCTCTGATGTTCTTCTCAGCAAACAATCACTTCTCTGCTAAATTATCTATTAAAATTTGAATGGGTTTCCATCCTACACTTTCATCCTTCCATTCAACTCGTTACAATACAGGGTAAACAGAGCATAAAAGAACTACGGGGTTTTAAAGACTATAGCGAGCAAGCGGCATTAGTTAAATCAGATTAGATCAAAACAATTAAATCCGCATCTCAAAAAGTTTTGTCTGACAATGACGTGTCATTGGTCCTTTTATTTTTGCTGAAAATAACATCAATAATCATGTCCACCATGACTTGTTACAGCTATAGATGTTCCCCCAATTGAATGATATTGAGGTTGAGAAGAGACCGGCATACTTTCAGCAAGATGGAGCTCCACCCCACGATAGATTGCATGTGCGGGAAACACTCAATAACCGATTCGGCAACCAATGGATTGGAAGGGTAGGTCCTTCCTCTTGGCCTCTTAGAAGTCCGGATCTCATTCCCTTAGACCTCTTCATTTGGGAGGATGTAATAAAGCATGTTTATGCGGAGATCAAGAAGTAAATTTTCTAAAAGAATACTCGCTTCTGTGGCGACCATCATCCCAGACATACTGACCCGGACGTGGTAAGAGCTCGGCTATCGTTTGGATGTATGCCATGTCACAAGTGGGGCAAACATTGAAGTGCACTAAAAATTGTAAAAAAAAAAAGGAAACACCTAACAAAATTACCTTTCAAACCATGCATAAAACATTATCCTTATTTTTTATTTCATTAAAGCATTTAACTTTAAAACCCCATAGTTCCTTTATGGATACCCTGTATTTTTGCTTCAACTACAATATTATATACCCTCTGCAACATTTAACTTCCATTTCTGTAGAAACATCCTCCGACTGCTAAAAACTGTTTTTGCATTTCCCAATGCTAATGTTTACTACTTTTCACATTTTCCTCCTCCATCAATTCTGATCCCTAAATATATACATCTTAGTGCTACTCTATATTTCTTTCCTGCCTTAAAACATTTATCGTATTTACTTAATTTGGCACTTTCTTGCAAATAGTAGTTCGCATTTAAATTTCGCTGTCACACTATTTACCAATTTTCTCTATTTTTAAACTCTTACTGCGAATGAATCAACTGCCAAAGCATTTGCAAACAGCAACCTGGCTTCATGATTATTTATAGTTGGCATATGTACATTCTTCTTATACCCACTAATATATCGTCAATGGATAAATCGAACAAAACTGGGCTTAACTTACATCCTGGCCTTAAATCTCTGTTTGATCTACATCATCCGTCAGTTTCCCTTCTCCAGTTCTTAAATAAACACACTTTCCCTGTACAAAGCTTTTAGGGTGTAAATTATTGGTTTGATAACTCCCTGTATATACAATTTATACCACACCATTTCTATTGCAAAATTATCATATGTAGACCAACAAAGTCCACATAAAGCTTACATGTTTTATCCTTTATTTATTTATTTATTTATTTATTTTTGCTGTGGTGTTCATAACGAATGTATTGTGAACAGTCCTCCTTCCTTTATGAAAACTCATATGGAGCTCAGAAATAATGTAATACTCCTTGATCCGCTTCTACAGCATGCTAGCCACGAACCTTGTGAATTAGGGATGGATAGAAAATAACGTAACGGTTACCTTAATATAAGGCTTACAGAAGTAATGGAGACAGACAGTAACGGTTACAAAATTAGTGAATACAAAGTAACTATTTACCCAATAACGGCTACCAAAGTAACAAAGACAGTAACTAGTTACCCTGTTAACATTACTGAGTCTAGGTGACATCATTCACCGCATGTGCACTGGTATCACTTATCGGGAACTAGTTATCACAACTCATTACGCAGAAGATCATGAGTGGCAGTGTCGATTTTATACAGGGTGGACCATTTAAGTTGAGACTGTACAGTATCTCCAAAACTAAGCGTTGTAGAAAGAAATGTCTTGAATAAAAGTTACTTGATATTAAGGGGGAAAGTAAATGCCATTAGCCATGTTTTATTTGGAGGACGCTGTAATGGTCATTTTAGGGTCAGTTTAATTTTTACTTTCTCTACTACGTATAGTAAGTAGGGGAAGTATTGTATTCCACCCAAAAATTCGATACCGAGATTTCACCGGAAATACATGTTTTGAGACCCCCTGAATCCAAAAAAAGCATTTTTGGAAACATGTCCGTGTGTGTGTCTCTGTGTCTGTGAACAGCATAACTCAGAAACGAACAGTCGGATAAACACCGAACTTGATATTTAGGTTCCGTATCTTCCAGAGATGCGACACGAAGGTTTTCAAGAAAATCCCCCCACCCCAGACTACCCTTTACATGGAACATTTTTCGAAAATTTTAATTTTCTCAAAAATGGCTCTAACGATTTTGATTAAAATATCATATGTTTAAGATATTGTCATGAGAAATGAAATGTATATCTCGAATTTTCTGGGAATGCCTCCAAAAGTATTCTTCATTGTGAACGACTTTTGCATAACTGGTAAACCATAAGAGATAGACAAAATGTTACTACACAAAAAAATGTAGATCGCGTTAAAATACACAATTTATGTTATATACATTTTTTGTTGTTGAGTGCATCATTTTCGAGATATTGCTTGTTAATTCCTTAAATTTTCCAATATTTATACTTTTTCTCAAATCGAAATTCGTTATTAATTTTTTTTTGTCCTGGTAATGCAAAGTGAATGGAATCTGCCGCATAGCAACCAGCTCTTAAAATATTTGACTATCGCTTAAAGCCAACCAATTCCCCTTGCATCTACAAGAAAATTAGCAATAAGATTAACATGAAGCATATGGAGAATAAGCGTTTGTAAAATTAGTTTGTACAAGAGTAGAGGAAGTTATGTGAGTGTAACACATCAGATATTTTATTTTGTTTCCTTATTATTCATCACAAAATAAACAGCTTTTTATGAACCATTCTCTAATGAGAAAAATGGTACACCCTGTATACTATCTGGCGAGAAAAATGCCTACTAATTGTTCGCTTTACTGCATATACTAGCATGTAACCAACTGAGATTATCTGCATGTTTTGTAATGCTATGTAATAAGTGTTTTTGGGCGTTAATGTTTCTCTTCTATAGCAACATCGCCTTTCAAAATGTCATTACCATGTTTTATTTAACATCTTACGAGAATTTTTAAGTTAGTATATGATTAATTTCAACCATGCTATGTAGGCAATAGTGGTGTATTTTCCTTTGCTATGTTTACCTCACGTGATGCAGATATTTAGGATTACATATAATTAAGGGGACAAGGTAGTCTGAACACATGAAAATTACACCTTAAGTGTGTTAAATTGCCACTGCTCTTTAAGTTCTCAATGGTTTTCCAAGAAATTTTTATTAGTTATTCTATAAATCATGATAATTATTTCAAGTGGTTGTTTGCATTGGTAGCTTATGTAGTTGAGTCCATAAATATTATTATTAATTCAGTATAAAAATAATAAAATTTACTCTTAAAACATGCGAATTCATATACTTTTTTCTCTGGTACTACTTGCAATACAGAATCACACTTTTGCATGCTTGTTCTTAGTATGATCAGCTATCTTCTGAACCTCAATTATTTAGTTATGTATATCAGTTCACTAGAAATTGAAATAAAATTATTTGCAAAGTCAAAGATGCAAAAATGTGGAAAATTTGCAATGTCGTTGCCTTCTTAATATTACTAATATACATTTTAAAATTATGATTATGGTTTAAAAAGTTCAACTATGTGTTGTATACATGAACTGAAAGTTTCAGCTCTCTACCGCTCATGCTTTCTTAGAAAAAGGTACATAAGTATCCAAAAATGTTGTTTTGGGAAAACTGAGTTTAAAGTTTGAACATTAAAATTCTGACACACTTCAGTACATTCTAGGGTCATAATAATCTGCTCCTTCATTCCTGGATTGCTTCAGCTTTTTCGATTGCCTTCTCTTGGTCCTGGCCTCTTTTGTTAATTGCTGAAGTGCTCGCTGGGCATGGTATAGTCGTTTGTTGTTGAAAGATACAAAAATGTTCTAAAAAGCGGCGTTGCATGACAGCTTTAAAGACTGACATGTCTTAAAAACCTCTTAACCCCCCAAAAAGTACAAATTTCCTGAAACTGGAAGTAAGAGAGATTATATTAGTGTTTAAAACAAAAAATGTGATTTACGACCATTTCAGAATACCTTTTCCCCTTAAATTCACCAGTCCAAACTGTGTATATGTGCAGGAATGTAAAAGCAAGTGCGAATGCTTCTAAACACCGCAGAAATCAAAGTGCTGACACAACTAGAGAAACTTCTTTTTAGACAGCATCAAATAACAAAGTAAGTCTGTATAGACATCGTATTTAAATGAGTTACAGCTAATTGTTACTGGTAACGATTAATAATGTAATTGCAAACGCGATTAATCGTTATTGGTAATCGTTACATACAACTGTGACCATTATAACCGTTACCCGAAAATAACTGTTTATCACATCCCTACTGTGAGTATTTATCATACATTTAATAATTACGCTATACCACGTGGCTGTTAGGTTTGTCAATATTTCACTTAACTTTATAAATGGGGTATATAATTGCTTTTATTCAGATCTCTTGGATATGCTCTTTTTTCTTAAACAGAACTCAGCATGCCTGTTAACTCTTTACTCTACTCATACGATTAATTATACTATTATCTATGAGTGTGTTGCTGGTAAGATTAATAAATCGATTAAATAGAAATTCTGTTGACTTAAAATCTCCTTTATTGGTGTATTGTAGATATGTACATTGCAATATCGGTTATGACATATTGTTATGTGGAGGTCACTGTATACAAAAAGATCACTCTTTATTAAACTTTGTATTTTAACTTTACCAGAAATTTTTATCGTCTCAGGTGTTATGTTTATTAAAACAGTATTGATAGACACACTGATTCTCTAATATTCACTCGTTAGACTCTTAATAAGTCTAAATTATATATTAATAAATTTAAATATTCTAAAACTCAAAATAGCTTAAAATATATGGCATTAATTTTATTTAATCACTTACCTGAAGCAATTAGACATTTAAATTCTATTTCTTTTAAATAACACATTGAATATATTCTCTATGCTACCCTTCGTTTTAGTTTCCACTAATTTTAAGATTTGCAATTTTAGTGTGTGTCTTATGTGTGGCGTTGCTATTTATGTCCTTGAACAGTATATTCTGTCCTATTCTACGTCATTCTTTAAGAACTTCTGATGATATACCTTCAATTCATGCAGCTTTATTACACTTCACTGTTTTCATTTAATCTACATATCCTTCCTCTGGTTACCCACCACACAAATTATCACGGTATATTCCTGATTTTCAGTACTGTAATATCTACTTTATTTTGACATCTCCTACATTGCTTATGGAGAGTTCCATCCAAAGACAGAAGTGCAGCCTCTGTAAGTATTGGGATTAATATTTCCTTAGATGTTAATACGTTAAAATGACGTTTTCATTCTTCAGTATATTTTATTCTCTTTAGTGATTCATGCAGCTTTTGAATAATATACCACAACCCTAAGAGTACAAAATTTTCGGAAAGCTAGTGTGTACTGCACAGAACTATTGTAAGTGGAAAGAAACACTTGCGAAAAACACTGAAAAGCTATGACCATTGAAATATGAATGGCTAACAAAATACGGAATATTATAATGCACAGTTCTTACAAATAATGGACCCGATTTTATAAATTCACCGTAACTACATTATTTGACATATTGTCACAAAACGCAACATTCATACAGAAAAACTCGCAACCTTTTGTTTTGTTGTAGTCGCGCTTCATATTTCTACCACAAGAGCGCAGCAGTGAGCAGTTAGTAAAAATGGCGACAGTCGCGGAGAAAGCTTATGTTGTGCTCGAATTTCATTCACATAAGTCTGGCGTAACAGCGCAACGACACTTCACAACGAAGTTCAACAAAGATCCACCATCTGCCAAATCCATTCGGCGATGGTATGTGCAGTTTACAGCTTCAGGATAACTCTGTAAGGGGAAATCAACGGGTCGGCCTACAGTGACTGAAGAAGCAGTTGAGCGCGTGCGGGCCAGTTACGAACAGAGCAAGCAGAGAGCTAAACATTCCACAACCGACCGTTTGGAAGATTGTACGGAAACGCTTGAAGCAGAAGCTTGCCGCTTGCAATACCGTCCTGACGCCTGCTGACAAAGTCAGACGCTTTGAATTTTCGCCACAGATGCAACAGCTTATGGAGGACGATAAGTTTTGTGAGAAACTCATCTTCAGTGTGCAACATTTTTTATGAATGGCACAGTGAACAGGCACAATGTGCAAATCTGGGGGACAGAGAGTCCCCACATTATCGTGTAGCACATTCGAGACTCACCAAAAGTTAATGTGCTCTGTACAGTCTCACGTTTAAAGTTTACGGCCCCTTCTTGTGCGAAAAGATCATTACAGGACACGTGTATCTGGACATGCTGAAAAATTGGCTCATGCCGCAGCTGGAGACCGGCAGTGTGGACTTCATCTACCAACAGGATGATGCTCCATCCTACTTCCATTACGATGTTCGTGAATTCCTAAACAGATTGCCCACCCTGGGTCCTGGTAGGGATGATGATCAGCAATTGCTATCATGGCCTCCACGCTCTTCCGACCTAACCCCATGCGATTTTTTTTGTGTGGGGTTGCGTGAAAGATTCAGTGTTTTAGCCTCCTATACCAGCAAACCTACCTGAATTGCGAGCACGCACCAACAGTGCTTTTGAACAGATTGACAGGGACATACTGCACCGAGTATGGGAAGAGCTTGATTATCGACTTGGTGTCTGCAGAATCAGTACAGGGCACATATGGAGCACTTGTAATGTGCTAAAAAAACTTGTTGATTTTTTCTGTATGTCTGCAAAGTTTTGTGACAATATGTGAAATAATATAGCTACAGCAAATCTGTGAAATGGGTCCATCATTTGTAACAATCCTGTACTTAACAGAACTGGAAAATTATTTTGTGCGAAAATATTTATAAACGACTTAAACATTTGAAAAAAAACTACCGTCCGCGGTATTAAAAGGTGTTGCTGTTCAGACAGTCTGAATGAGAGCTTTATTCGGGATTTTCGCTTAGAATGTCAAGTATCGCTTTAGGTTCCTGAGCTGATTGCGCATCATTTCTTCGTTTTAACAATGTATTCATGTCTAACAGTTAAAATAGCTTAAAATAGAAAACATGCGAATTTATTACTGTGGGCAATGATTTACGTGGTATCTTGTATAAAATACGAACTTTTAAATTACCTGTTTATGAAATTAAGCTGGATAACAAAGATAGATCTACATACTAACCATTTTTTTTTCGCTAAGGAAAGTTAAATTAAAACACAAGTACTTCACTGTTTGCTTAGAAATCCGGTCATATTTTCACTTTGTAACCACAAAACTCGGAGGTAAATTCTGTTTGTGGATTAGGTGCTTCTTCAGCAGAGAGGTCTAAGTCATTGGTTCTTTCCGCACCTCAAAAATTAGTAAAACTACAAAGTTTAACAACTTCTAGTTGTTCTAAAGTTCTTCAAGTTCTAAAAGCTTCTGCAAAAACTTCTTATCTTTGGATGAAGCACTGAAGAAATCCAATAGCTATTATAGTTCCATCACTGTCTGTTTCAGAGCATTGAAAACAGAGCGTATTACATTATGCATTTAAAGAAAAGTGACTTATTCCTGATTTGATTCTCTTAATTTCAGTTTATTTGGGATTAATTAATGACTGAAGGACATTGGTAATATCTTAACAGACAAGGGATGCCAAACGACCACACAGGAATGATGAAAGTAGGTAGAACCAACCAAAAACTTGATTTATTACAGCTGCATGCAATATATAGTAACTCTTGAAGGGAAAATCATTTATTACAAAAATACAAAATACATTTGTTATCAAAGTAGAATATCACACAACAGTTTGAGTAAAAATTAATAATAAACCTATAGGCTGTGAAAACAGTTACTGTGGACGTTTATAAAGTAAATATTTAACCATTTGAAGACTTCCGCTGAGTGCTGTACAAGTAAAATCCATTAAATACTCACGGGCTTTCTCATATGTAATATAAATGTGTGTCTCTGTTACGTGGTTAACACGTAAGATTTTCAGTCTTGTATACCTGCTGAATTCTCATAAGAGAATTGAATTAAAACACCAGTGATAGGTGAATGGTACCTGATTAAGTTTTCTTAGTACATCTTCTTTACCATATAGACAGATTTCGAAGAAGGATGATGACCAGCAGATTCCTTGCGGGTTTTGGGGGCCCTTTTGTGTGGAGCAGCATTATGTTCCAACTTCGGTTTTTTGAAAGGATTGTTGGGAAAATAATCAGCAGGTTTACCGTGACGAATGTATTTCGGAGGCTTGTAGTTATAGTAATGTAGAGTGGAAGGAATTCGCTGCCCTTTTGAAGAATCCGAATCATCAGCGTCAGAATCCTCCTCTTCCTCTTCGATCGCTCTAGCAGTAGTAACTTCTTTTACATTGGATGCTTCTACTGTGAAGTCGGGGTCCCTGAAATTAGTATTCGTCGGAAAAGATTTAAACTGTTCCTCAAAATTGGAAGTGCTAAAACCGGCATTATCTTCGGGGTTTTCGCAGTTTTTTGCGTTAACACTGGTGGATTCCTCATACTGATCGTCTGGTGTTTCTTCTTCCTCTTCTTCAGAAGAGCGGCCTGGCTTATAGTATTGGCTTGATCTGTAAGAAGGACCATTATCCTCTTCTTCAGCTTCCTCTTCTTCTTCATCCTCCTCATAGCTGGGCTTGCTTCTGTAAGTTTCGGGTTCCCTCGAGTCCTCATCAATTTCGTGGACGTGTGGGATGTTCCTAGGCCTGTCTCCACGGTGACTAGGTCGAGAGTGCTTTGCGGGTGCTTGTTGCGCTTGTTTGTTCTCAGTCACTGGTTTTGGTTGCTGCGCGGTTTGGGCAGGTGCTCCAAGGGGATTTGTACCTTGACCGAATGTAAGAGGATAACCAAACTGTCCTTGTCCATAGGGAAACGTAAACTGCGAAAGGTAATTAGTGTTCAGAAATGCGTTACCGCTTTGGGCTGCGTTTGGTGCAGGCTGAAAATTTGCAGTCCTAGTAGCAGGTTGAAAAGCTTGTGGAGTCAGAGCTGACCATGTTGAGGGCAGTGTCAGCGGTGACTGGAGAAAGTTTTGCTGTACCCCAGGGAAGGCACTGACAGCCTGTAAAGGCGCCTGACTGGCAGAGGCTGTAACGTTATTGTAAGGATTTCCCGGTCCAAAAGGGTTAAACACGTCTGAACTGATGGCCTGGAGATAAGAGGGATATGTGAGGTAGTTGTTGAAGAGCGGATTTTGTCTCTGACCTTGCGCTTGAGCGGCTTGTGGTTGAGGTTGTGATCCCTGCTGGAGTTGAGAAATCTCCATAGTTGATTTTGGCATCACTGGGTGCAGCTGAGGAGATACAGATGTGGGTTCTCCGGATAAGAACTGCGTGCCAAAATAATTCGTGTTTCCTGGTAAGTTAAGATTGGTAGTAGTTTGACTGGAGCCATACTGTGGGTTCAACAGGCTTGACCATGATGCCGATAAACCAAAATCTGCTCCACGTTGCTGTGTTTTCAAAGATGGCAACGACATAGACATCTGCCCAGAAGCCAACGTCGTCACTTTGGTTGACACCATCACCCAAACCTGAAATAACAAACAAATAACACTTTGACTTTCTTTTGCAAATGTATTGGAAACAGGATGGTATACACGGAGTAAGGAAGCTGAGCAGGTTTATCTCTCAGTCTGATATGCCCATGTATACACCTATCTGATCAATCAACAAATAACAAACCTAGTTATCTATTATTTGCAGAAATATGAGAGTTTCATTATTCTTCCATTGAATTGCCATAACCATGCAATAAGAAATTAAGAACTGCATGTTTCTCTTTCTTGTTCAGGTTTTTTAAAGAAATTCTCACATAAAATACATAAATAGATGACAGGAATACCATTGAAGATAAAGTTTCATTTTATAACCAAAACTTTCACTGTTACTGTAATTATATTTGTAAGGAAAATGAAGTAACACAATCAATATTATTTGACTATATTACAGTAAAACGAGTTGTAAAAAATAAAAGATAAAAGTTCACTACGGAGAATCCAACTCGTGCTAGTTAAATAGAAGCTTAACCACTGCTCCCCACCAAGCACGGTGTGGGGGAAACCCTGATCATTGCCTTGTGGTTTGTATTATAGAGTTAGCCAAAGCGGCGCTCAAAAGTTGACGGTTGTGAACCGCGCACTCGCTCGAAGGTACTGCTCAACAGACCGGCCACCTTGGTTTGATCGAGTGTACGAGACATGGCAACCAACAGGGGTTTTCAAAGTTTAACAAGTAAAACATGCGCTCAAATATAAACTTGAGAATAATAGTCATTGGCTGTACTAAATTATTTTTAATTATTTAGTTTATGATTAACTGAAAATGCAGAGCATATTAATTATAACATTTCAACGATAAATTCCAGAAAATGAAATTATGAATGCATTTATAGCAAGGGAGGTATCTAGAAAACTGAAACTATTTGCGTTAAAAATGTTCTACACGTTAACAGTAACTGGATTGGATTGGCTACGGAGGGGACTCGGCACTGATCCACATATGGGATATTGTACCTGCGACCCACAAGGGGTGTCCCGGGAGTAAGGATGAGGCAAGAGCAGACACCGGGTGGCTGGAACCAGAAGTGACGGCACAGGAATGGCAGTGTCCCTACGTTCCCAGATAGAGACTTCCCAGCAAACGGACAAGCAGACGGGGGACTCCGTGCACAGAGGGGGTCCAACCTCCCTCAAGGGGGTTCGGATACCACCGACAGCCAGCCGAAAGCCGAGGGACGGAGGGGGTCACAATGAGCATCCTTTTTCCCTGCCACACTGCACCGAAACACCATCGCCGACACTTCCAACCCGGATGAAGGTTAAAGTGAAATGAGAATGGAGATGAAATGGAGCGACAGGAAATTTGGGGGATATGAGAATCCTTCCCAGTATTCGCCTGAAAAAATACCGGGAAAATAAAAAAGCACCTATGGGTCAGGAATGTCCGCAACGGGAATCGAACCCACAACCTCCCGAATACGGGCCACAGACGTAACCACCTGAGTCATCCCGCTCAGTAGCTTCTTTATTCTTTTAAGATAATAAAACTAAGAATCTGCTATTACTACATTCCAGCAGATTAACCCCTCTGTTTAGTGATCTCTTTGTTCTTTTCTTGAACAGCCTTATAGTCGCTGTACTCAATAATTTGGTATGCACATTATTAGTTGGACGATTTAGGTTTAGATTCATATTTCACTTCTTTTTATAGTAGCCTGAAAAACATTACAGGATAAGTTTGTGTAAACGTGAATAAATAGAGAAAAAACCTCTGATGTACCACATTCACATGCCTTTTTCTATCCCCTATCGTTTGTTTATTACTGGGCATACAAATTATTCTTATGAAAGTTTACTTTCCTATCTACTACATTTTAATCAAAATAAAACTGCAGAAATAACTGCATTACACATTTTGCTATAAACACAAAGAGAACCGCGATAGTCAAATGTTTAAGAATTGGACGCTATAGGCTGGCCTTAAAATTCCATACTGTTTCCATACAATCTCAAGAAACAGCTGAAAATCGACAGGACTTAAAAGAATGACAAAGAATTGAACAAAATATCCAATAATTAATAACGACTGTATCGGAAACAGCTTAAGTCACAAATGCCATAAAAATTCATTCATTCATTCATTATCTGTTTACCCTCCTCTTATGTAGGACTTACACCCCCCAGGACTTACAGGCGGGTGCCTGGGGTCAGAGGCCCGTCGAGGAGCAGACACTCATGGATCAGACAGAACAGCCAGGATGGGGGATCAGCCCGATGCCTGGAATTGGATGAAGGAAGTAGATGAAACGAAATGTTGGTGAAATGGATGAAAGGAAAGGTGATGATGGAGCAGTTGGTGGAATGAATGGCGGGGGAAACCGGAGAACCCGGAGAAAACCCGCCCAGACGCCGCTTCGTCCACCACAAATCCCACATGCAGGTCCCTGGGATTGAACCCGGGCCGCCTCGGTGGAAGGCGAGCGGTGCCATAAAAAGATATTTGAAATAAATGGTGTGTTTTAAAGAGATCTATATTTTTGTACGTTTTCGTCTATCGCTTAAAGCTTACCAATTATACAAGATTACACAAAATCCCTTCCAAATGAAGAGGCTACTCACAGGCCACTGCCAGAAAATTCAAGATATGCATTTTATTATTCATGTAAATATTTCAATATATGGCACTCTAATCAAAATCGTTAGAGCCATTTTTAAGAAAATAAAAAATTTCAAAAAAATGTTCCAATTAAGGATAGTTTGGCATTGGGGATTTTCTTGAAAATCTTTGTGTGGTATCCTTGGAAGATGCCGAACTTAAATACTAAATTTGGTTTTTAACCAATTTTTCCTTTTTGAGTTATGTTGTTCACACACAGCACATACGCACGGAAAGGGTGGAAAGCAATTCTTCTCTTCCTAAATACTATGCACATGGTGGAAAAAGTAATATAATATTTCTATATGTTATGTTTTTTATCCTGATTATTTTATGGACTCTTTTAACACTAATAACAGCAAGCAGACTACACATTTAAAGATTTTTCCACTAGCCCGGATATTTAAGCTGTTCCAAAGAGAATAAAGGCGTGAAGTTTCTCAAGGTTGTCTAAAATACGAAGTTATTTTAGAGAAAGAATTTAAAAAACGAGTTTTTTTTTACTGAAAAGTTCCACATTTAAGTTATGCGCAATTGAATTTGCTACATTTTAAATTAATACTAAATTCTGATTTCACCGAATGTAATTTTATGTTGGATTTAGCGTAATTCATATGTACCTTTTATTACGTGTATTTATTTGTGTATAGTACATATCACTACTGCATGAAAGGGTTACATATATGTATTCTATTTACTGGTTTGTTGTGTTCATTGGCATACTCCTTTATAACATTTCAGCTGCAGTGTTTGACTGATTGTTAAATATTTCGAACTCTATGTGGTATTAGATTTTGTATTTCTGTTGTGGGCTCTTCTTTGTCTCCTTGTCACCGGCACGATCCAGCGCGCGGCCTGACGTCACCCAATGTTTACATTCAGTTATCGAGGAATCCGTCCTTTCGAAGTGTTTTTATATTTTTTAGATATCTTGGTTTATCCCGGTTTATTACCATGTTTTCTCTGTTTTATTATTACCGCGGTAAAAAGAGTTACGAGGGCTGGCTTTTCGTAACTGGAGCAGCGATGCCGCTTTTATGACTAAACCTAACGTTTATGAGGAGATAGCCAATACGGTATATGATCTTCAGCTTGCTGCTTTCGTATTGTTACAAGCAGATTTTGCTTCTTCCCTTCTAAATTTTATGTTTCAAACTCATCCAGATTTTAAATAGTAAGTTTCGATAGTAAAGGTTTTGAGATTGGGCAGTTATGGATTATCAACTGTCGTGTGCTATCTCTTTATACTTTCCATGTTTCAGCTTAAAGAAAATGCAATTAGTTTAGCCATTTTTTCAAAATATTCAACAATTTCTAGCCATTTTCAGTTATCATTGTCTAATTAATTAAAATCACTAAAACACCAAAAGAGAAGTTGATTGTATGTAATAATTATATGACAAATTAATCGAGCGGATGAAAAATGTAAGTGACAAATCTCTTACTTCCAATGTTCCACACTTTGGTACCTGGGTAGAGGAGAGATGACTTGGAGGTTTTAAGTAAAGAATTTTTATTGTAATGAAGCCTAGATACAGATATTTGCAAGCTCTGAGTTAGAATTTGTATGAATAAGTGTTTATACTTGGCATGTCACATTAAATTTGCAGGGCTGGTGAGCACTGAATCCCAAGGCTTCTTTAATCTTAATTTTTTTCTAGTGAAGCACACTAATCATGAGCATTTTATGAGTAAAAGGCAGAAAATTATTCCTGAATAATACATTCCTTTGTTAAACCTCAAAAAATATTTTACAAGTTTGGGATATCCCTGATATCTCTCTCATTAATGTTAACCCTGATTTGCGTCGATATAACTATTTATAAGCTGCTTCACACTTTGCAACACTGAACAGGAGTTGGTAACACTGTTTTGCAGAGACGGAGTTAGTTGAAGCTTAGCTTTGGTCGCGTTCGTCCGTGTTGAGTTACTTTTTAATTGTGTTGTGCGGTTGCTTTTGACTGTGGGTAAGTATTCTTTGCTTGACGGCAACATCTTGTTGCGAAATTAACTTATTCTTAGTTTGCTTCGCTTCTTTTAATTCCGTGGTGGTCGTAATTTATTTGAGATTTATATAGTTATGTTCGTTGAGTTTCTCTGACATTCAAGGGTTAATTTCCTCAATAGTTACAGCTTTATAGTCCTTAGTATACTATGGAACCTTTTAGTGTGGACAACTTGATGATTTAATGATCCCTGTTTATTTAACTCCTTAATGCCTAACGCTGCGAATTCCATCATGCTAATTTAATATATTTATGGAAGCGTATGCATCGATAAACGCTTTGTACAGACAAGAAGTGATTCCAACTCTGAATTTTAGAGGGTCCCGGTGGGAAAGAAACAAATAGAAAAGAAGAGTGAGGAACAGACTGTATGCAAGTAACATGACATAGGAATTAATTGGTTATGGAGGTCCAACAAAACCTGTAGCCACACATGTGGAATGTGTAATTCACGTTCAATAACTGCATTTTAAATTCTGGAGAAAACCACCAGCTTACTGTGTGTAGTACACACAATTCCATCACTCAGAAATGACACTTCTTACTTGTGATACTATGTATGGCCAAACTTCCCAACATTAACTTATATTTGTATTTCAGTTTGTTCTCTTAAGAAGAATATAATTCGGGCATTGAGGGGTTAATATAAGTTTTGTCTGAGGTTAATCTTAAGAGAATATCTACATTTTAATTGTAAATATCGGGATAGTTTATTCAACTGTATCAGTTGTGTATGCCATTGCAGGCACTGTGCTTTAAGAAGGTTAATTGGGAATGTTTGGCCCGGGTAAAATTGGGCTTCCTGTGTGATTGCTACCCCTTTCTCGGGTGGAATTATTGTTATATTTGTGTGTTTCACTGGTTTTGTTTTATATCGTCATTGTTTGCCTGGACTTTTAAATATTTTAAGGCTACATTCAAATTTATGCTGCACTCCTGTAGATCAAGTGTTTTGTTTCTGAGCTTATCAGTGGGAGCATGTGATTGTTTCTTTGGGTAATGCTCCTTATGGTTTGGTTTAAATGTGCACGAGTGAGATTTTACATTTGTTCTGGAGAGCATTGTAACTAGGAGGGCATACACCCCGCCAAGAAAGTATACGTCTGCATTTTAAAAAATTCTAACAGTCAAATTAATGGAGGAAAAAATATTATTTTTTTTGCACGTAAAGATAAAATAGTAATACAGTTTCCATGTTTTGGCGATTTTCCAGATGGTTCATTTTATCAGTTTTATTAATTTTTGAAAAAATATGCCAAAATTGTAACTTTTTGGGGGTAAGGTGCTTTTAGTTGCTCTTCAACAGCGATGGAACTGATGCCTTATATGCCCTACAGATGTCACTCTGTTATTCTCTAGCTCTAACGCAATGCTGACAACGTATGAATAAGTAATACCACCAAAGCCGGTAAGATACTCAGCCTCAAGGCGTAGCCGAGGGATTGAGGGCCCTCAGCCTCAAAGCGTAGCCGAGGGATGTTTTATAGAAGGAGAGGAGTGTAGTAGTTATCGACGACAGGGCGTAGTCGAGGGATCTACGCGTCTAAAACTCGAATGATTCACGTTTGCATAAATTACTTATTTCGCTGATTTCACTTCTTATTTAGGTTGGCGCTTCCCATTGAGCGTCTGTATTAGCGGGAAGATGGCTATGTTTGTTGTGTTCATATCGCAATTTTCCTATACAAGTAAAACGCCTAAAAGGGACAGGTAGGTGAACACCAGCTATTGACGAGATCACATCTACTTATAAATTCACTCTTAAGGTAATTTACTCCATTCCTTCTTGCTTTTTTCAGCGATTTCAATGAAGACCAACTAAAAGCACAATAGTAATTTTTTGTAAGAGGTGTTTTCAAAATTATCTTACATCCATTGAGTAGAGAATTTTGTGTGTGTGTTGATTTTGTGGTGAAAACGGGACTTTATTTTATGGAGGAATAAAATGCCAAAGTTGGGAATTTTCAACGTTTTTGCCTCAATTCCTCATATTCGGTTCACTTTTTACTACTTCACGAATTTATTTCTCCACCAGTTTGCCACATGTCGATGAAAATATGTGGATGTATGCACAAAAAATGCATTTTGAAGACACCACGTATAAAAACGTTGCAATTTTGGCATATTATTCAAAAATTTATAGAACCAATAAACTGAACGATATGAAAAACCGCCAAAACAGTAAACTGTATTACTATTTGATATTTATGTCCAAACAAATTACATTTTTCCCTCCATTAATTTGGCTACTAGAAATTTTTAAAGTGCAGACAAATACGGATGTACATTAAAATTGATTATACAGAATCTTGGCTTTCCCTAAATTTACCTTACGCTCGAAACAACTGGTATTTTTCCAGATGGGCCTCTTCCTTAAGGGGCAATTAGGTGCTTTATGGTCCCCCTTAACTTAATTTAAACGTTTGAGGTTAAATTTTATGTTGTTTTATTGATTTCCCACTTCTCTGGGGAAGGCGGTCAGTGCCTCAGTGGTTACATAAGACTAATTCAGATTTTAGGTATAGAAAACTGGACATTGAAAGACCTTACAAGAAAGTAGGAAGCATTAACCAACGAATAGTTTATTTTATTAATAATCAGCAGTAAACACGTTACGTTGGGTTACATACAAATTTCTCGTAAATAAGTTTTGTAAAGTTTTAAACAAGTATAAAGGAATTGTTAGGATAAATTAGGTTTTATGACTTAGGAATGCTTTATGTAGACTTTAACTACCAATAAAAGCAGATACCCTTTCTATTTTTTAGACAAAATAAACGCGTACAAGCTTTTGATCCCTGTAATAAACGCGTACAAGCTTTTAATGTTTAGATCCCTGTAAAATACCAGGTGTGATTTTACTTAAAGTTAATACAGAAAATAGCGATGAACATAATGTCCAAGATGTTGAAACTTAAGCTTACCAGATAGATATAAATATCAGGTGACTTTATATAAAAAATTGTTAAAAGTTATCATTCAAACTCTTAGTGTATGTATTTATATTTAGGATATAAATTATATGTGAGGAAAATGGAAAAAAAAAGAAAACGTAAATTGCATGTGATTACTGAACAAATTTGATCTGGCTTGGCGCACTTTAGCAAGATGGCTTTGCCAGCAGGCACACACCATGCCATTGTCATTCTTGCTGAACTGGAAATTCTCTGTAAATTTAAATTTAATTGCATCAATTTTTCAAAAACAATCATAATTGGGCTTAAGGGGTTTTTAAACTTAACTAGAGTTGGAAAGATAGAATCAGACGACTGAAAAATTCAATGCCATAGCCGGGATTTGAACCACTGATCTCCCGGTCTCCGTCCGGTTGCTCTAACCACTAAGCTACCATGGCAACATGCCGACACAGCATTAAATTCTCCAACCGATTCACATTTTTTCCGGTAAACCACAAGGAGATCTCAAATTATATTGGGATGACAAACCCCAATGGCGACCTATAAGGTCGTAAGTACTTTTAAGTCCGGGCTTCATAGTATCGACCACTTAATTGTTCAGTCGTCTGATACTATCTTTCTAGCCTCGTCCAACACACGGCTTGTGTGGAAGAACAACTATTAGTTCCCTTAATTAGATTTGTAAATACTGAGTAAATATGCATATGGTTTTGAGTTTTGGTATTAAAAAGACTAAATATGTTGTGTAATATGTATTACTAAGGTCCGCCAAAGTGATGGCGTTCCTAACCTTAGGTATCTGATCGTTAATGAGGACACTAAATCGCAAGGCGTATCCCAACTTTGAGGCCCTAAGCCCAAAGCGTGGCCGAGAGATACTTTTTAGAATTAGAGGAGCATAGCAATTGAGGTCGAAGGCGATGACCGTAGGATCTGTGCGTCTAAAACTCTAATGATTTGCCAATTATTTATGGAAGCGTTACTGTAACAGTCCACATCTATTCCAAAACACACTAATAAGGTAATTTAACCAGTCTCCTTTAAGTTTTAATTACAGTTTCAAACGGACCCTAATAGTGTAAGAAAGCCAACATTTGTTTTGAATTAGTCGTTTTTACTATTATCGAAAATATTATATTTTAAGGACCTAAATGTCAGCGCGCAACACTTTCACACGTCATCCTTCCGTTTCATAGGATTCTTTTTGCAGTATTTATATGCAGGGTAGTTCAGAGTTTAAAACGTCCCTAGAACTGCAGTTTTAAATACAATGACTCAAAAATTTTAAAAATAAATTAAAAACCTTATTTTGTAATGTGTGCCTTAGATGTCTGCAGCTGTTTAACTCTAAGAACTATCTTAAATTGTCCATGGACTGAGTTAAACTTTATTTAACTAATGTATGGAGTATACCAGATATAACTATATAATTTTGGAACTATAAAGGCTTGTGAGATATGTCGTTTACCACAAGGAGGCAGTATTTGAAGGCTTCAAATTGCCTGTGATATTTTTGTATCGTGTTCGTAATAATATATTACAACATGCAGTTATGAAGGACTCCTCGTTACTTTGAACACAAAAGCCACAAATTTATTCGTGTTTAGCAGATGAGTCATTTGACAGAAAAATTATATACCAATTGTTAATAAACATACAATTAAAATTCATATTAGAGATATCGAGACAAAACAATGAAAGTATGATACCGGAACATGTTTTGCTGTACACAAACCAATAACTAACGAACTATATTGTTCTTAAAATTTGAACCATTAATTACAGTGTTTCATGGCTGTTTTTATGCTTAGTGTATTTTTATGCAGTTGTGAAATACGAAGCTTAATGCAATAAGAAAGAATATAAAATATATGCAAACAGAAGCAAATTTTTACTTTCTCTACTACTTATAGTAAGTAGGGGAAGTACTGCATTCCACAAAATATTCGATAGCGTGATTTCACCGGAAATACAGGTTTTGAGGCCCCCTGAATCCAAAAAGAGCCCCTATAGTAAAAGGTCCCCCTTGTGTGGCTGTGAACAGCATAACCCAAAAACGAAAAGTCGGATGTCGGATGTATATCAAACTTGGTATTTAGGTTCAGTATCTTTCAAAGATGCGACACGAAGATATTAAAAAAATCCCACCACCCCAGACTACCCTTTATATAAAACATTTTTTGAAAATTTTGATTTTCTCAAAAATTGCTAATGACTTTTATTAAAATATCGTATATTTAAGATATTTTCATGAGAAATAAAATGCATATCTTGAATTTTCTGGGAATGTCCCCAAATGTCCCCTTCACTGTGAATGACTTTTGCATAACTGGTAAACCGTGAGAGATAGATAACATTTTTCTACACAAAAAATGTAGATCTCGTTAAAACACACAATTTATGTCCGATACATTTTTTTGTGGAGTGAACCATTTCCGAGATATTCCTAGTTATTTGCTTGAATTTTCCAATACTTATACTTTCTCTCAAATGGGAATTCGTTATTCGTTTTTTAATGTCCTGGACATGCAAAGAGAATTAAGTGCTCCACATAGCAATCAGCTCTTAAACGATTCTATCGTTTAAAGCCTACCATATTCCCATTCCACCTACAAAAAAGTTAGCAACAAGATAATTTCTGCAAATGTTTATCTCGATTAACATGAAGTAGATGGAGAATAAGCGTTTGTAAAAATAGTTTGTACAAGAGTAGAGAAAGTCATGTGAGTGTAACACCAGAGTTTTAAAACCATATTTAAAATATAAGTATTGTCTACAATAAACAGCTGTATATCAAATTAAAGAACAAATTACAATTAATAAGTCTGAACAAAAACTAAGCGTTAAACTTTATTCAATTTTCGCTATTTAGTCTCCACTTAAATGCCCATATTAAGATAATCACTAAAGTTTCAATCACTTGCAATAAAATCACTTACCAGCAAATACCACATCCTGTTACTTATACACATTTAAAAGATGTTTAACTGTGCTGAAAGAACTTGAAAGTGGGAGTAAACGCCGTCTGCAGCATTTATATAGCAGTACTCTCGCTTGTGGTTGGTACAAATAGAGAATTTTCCCATTTCACGCTCTGATATGCCACACTAGCCGCGACATTGCCCCGTACAATCGGAGTCAGTCACATCGATAGCCATCGAGATATCGGTGAGAGTGTTTATGTCAGGGGTGTCCAAATCTGCGTCCGTCTAAGTGAAACAATAGAGTTCAGATGTTTGCCAGGTCATTTAGTGAGCAAACTAACAAACATGAAGATGTAATTTTGTTTTCTAAGTCCAATTCTTTCTTAAAAACGAGAAAATGGATAATTTAAACCTTCGTTTTTTTCTTTTAAATAGTGTTTAACGTCTACTCTTACTTCTTACGGCAACGCAGACGGTGACATTGGTGATACATGAAATAAAATAATGCTAATTGGGACAGGAAATTTAGAAAGAGAGCGTTCCAGGTCTAAGTTTAGGGAACCTCCCCGGCATGAGGACTGGGAATAGTTCATTATTTGTATTATTGCGGCATACTTTCTATAAATCATGGAAATGTTATATTATTACAGCATAGTGAAGAGTAATGGATATAAGAAGAATTACTGAGGAAAGTGTTTACTAGCGTGATTAAAAGGTCATTTTAGGCCAATTTCTAACGATTACGGTTATAATTGTAAGTCTATTATTTGCGAATTTAATCATGTGTCTAAGAATTATCTAAAATCTTCGTATCGCACACACATATAATATATTATGTACTTTCTCCACTACGTACAAAGTAGGTAGACAAGATATTGTAATCCATCCAAAAATTCGTTACCGAGATTTCAACGAAAATACCAGTTTTGAGGCCCAACTGGAACCAAACAAGAGTATTTTAAGAAAAAGTTCTGTGTATGTGCACTGCATAACTCAAAACCAAAAAAATAGTATAAATACCAAAGTTGGTATTTGGGTTCATATCTTCCAAAGATGCGACACGAAGATTTTCAAGAAAATTCCCCCACACCAAACTATTCTCTACATGGAAGATTTTTCGGAACTTCTTATTTTAGAAAATGGCTCTAACAATTTTGATTAAAATACTATATCTAGAAAATATTTACATTAAAATAATAAGAAAGATATTTACATCTGTGAATAGCCTGTTCAAGTCCACTTCATTCGGAAGAAATTTTGCATAATCTTGTATAACTGGTAAACGTTAAGTGATAGACGAAAACGCACTACACAAAAAATGTAGACCTCTTTAAAACATACAATTGATTTCAAATAACTTTTATTGTGTCATCAGCCACTTTCGAGATATCCATTATTAATGGTTCGAATTGTTCAATACTTTCGTCATTTTTTTAAGTCCTTTCGATATTCAGTCGTTTCTCACGGTTGCATGCAGAGCATGGAATTTTAGGGCAGTACATAGAGTCCACTTCTTAAACATTTGACTATCGCTATTTCCTTTATATTTATAACAAATGTGTAGTTAAGCTATTTCCGGAAAGTTTTATCTCGATTAAAATGGAGTAGATAGGAAAATAAAGGTTCGTAAGAATAATTTGTGTACCCAATAATAAGCGATAGAGGGTGGAGAAAGTAATGTGAATGTAACACATAATATTTTTAAAATTTGATTTAGTAGACGAAAATCTCACACACATATATATGTGTGTATCTTTGTATTTGTTATTTTAATACCTACTTTGCAGTTTAATACGGTTTTGTAGCAGCAGCCTTAATTTGAAGTAGTCAGAGTTTTACAATAAATTATTTCATCTTAGTGACAGTAAAGGCAATTTCAAGCAATATTCTTACAGGCACAAAATTCTGTCGACACCTGAATGCTAATAAAATATTAAGAAAGACGCATAGGTAATGTGTATTTCTGAAAGCACCTATTCATACGCAGTTACAGAATCAAAGGTAGAATCAAGTAAACCAACGTACAGGACCTACATTGGTACTACGCCTTCATTAATACGAGTATAATGTACTAGGGTACTGAGTTCACGCTAATTCAATACGGAAACCAATTAATATCACTGTTAAATTACACATTATACTTTTATAGTTGTGGTATACACTCATCTCGCATGAAACGTATTTATAAACGGTTTAAACTGGCAAACATTAGGCTCACAGGGTATGACAATTTTTCCACAAAATGATTAATCCTTTCCTTAAGGGTATATCTTTAATGTTTTCAGGACTTACGACTGAAATATATTTCTAATTACCGTGCATGGTAATTATAAACACAGTGACGCCATCCGCAGTAGTTAAATAGTATTTAATTTGTAATGTAGCATTTGAGCCCCTGCCTTTGATTCGTCTTCGCTGTTCAAAACCAGTTTCAGTGGATCACGTGCTGCTTGAGTCTACAGGTAAATGTGCGGTCAACTTCAACTTTAGGTATCTCAAATACTCTATAGTAAAATAATATGAGCGCGCGCGCGCACACACACACACACACACACACACACACACACACACTCGCACGCACGCACGCACACACACACACATATATATATATATATAATTTAAAGCTGTATATTAATTTACGCATTAATTCTGAAAGTAGGACAAGTAGTAGCATACCAAATGAAACTGTTCAGACTCTTCAATGTCGCAATAATATAAAAATCCAAAATTACTTTGTGAATTGCCAAAATATTTGCAAAATATGCACCGATTTCGCAAAAATCTGATGTGACATACTCTCACGACTTTTTCTATCCTCTATCTTTATTAGTGGGTATGCAAACTATTCTTACTCAAGCTTATCTTTCTACTTACTTCATTTTAATCCAAATAAACCTTTACATTACACATTTCGTTACAGATACAAAGAGAACAGCGATAGTCAAATGTTTAAGAACCGGACGCTATATGCTGTCCTTAAAATTCAATACTGTTTCCGTGCAATCGCGAGAAACGCTGAACATAGATGGGGCATAAAAAGAATGAAAAGTAATGAACAATTAGAACCTTTAATTAGGGATATCTCAGAAAACTTATTTTAAATAAATTGTGTGTTTTAAAGGGATCTACATTATTTGTGTAGTACGTTTTGGTCTATCATTTAACGTTTACCAGTTATACAAGATTATACAAAGTTTCTCCCGAATGAAGAGGACTTCGTAGGTTATTCCCAGAAAATTCAAGATATATTTTTTATTTGTCATGTAAATATCGTTAATTATAATATTTTAATCAAAATCTTTAGAGCCATTTTTAAAAAATAAAAAATTTCGGAAAAGCTTCCATATAAACGGTAGTTTGGGGTGGGGGGATTTTTTTGAAAATCTTTGTGTCGCATCTTTGGAAGGCGCTGAACCTAAGTACAAAGTTTGGTGTTTATCGGACTTTTCGTTTTTGAGCTATGTTGTTCAAAGACACACCGCACACACACATGGATTTTTTCTAAAATGCTTTTTTTATTCAGGGGATCTCAAAACATTATTTTCAGTGAAATCTCCGTATCGAATTGTTGGGTGGAATACAATAGATAATTCCCCTGCTTACGTAATGGAGAAAGTAAAAATTGGCAGTTTTTAAGTTTATAGCTACCTATATTTGTTTCAATCAAATAGAAGAATACATTGATCAGCATTACTAACCATGTCCGTTAAAAAGAAGAAGGTGCCACAAACTTAAAACTAAGTTATTTTGTTCTGACGTTTTGTTATATTCGTTTACATGCTTTATTACTTTCTCTACTACGTATAGTAAGTAGGGGAAGTATTGTATTCCACCCAAGAATTCGATACCGAAATTTCACCGAAAATACATGTTTTGAGACCCCCTGACTCCAAAAAAATCATTTTTGGAAACATGTCCGTGTGTGTGTGTCGTGTGTCTGTGAACAGCATACCTCAGAAACGAACAGTCGGATGAACACCAAACTTGGTATTTAGGTTCAGTATCTTCCAGAGATATGACACGAAGGTTTTCAAGAAAATCCCCCCACCCCAGATTACCCTTTTATTTGGAACATTTTTCGAAAAGTTTAATTTTTTCAAAAATGGCTCTAACGATTTTGATTAAAATATCATATGTTTAAGATATTTTCATGACAAATGAAATGTATATCTCGAATTTTCTGAGAATGTCTCCAAAAGTATTCTACATTGTGAACGACTTTTGCATAACTGGTAAACCATAAAAGATAGACAAAAGTTTACTACACAAAAATGTAGATTGCGTTAAAATACACAATTTATGTCATATACATTTTTGTTGTTGAGTGAACCATTTTTGAGATATTGCTTGTTATTCCCTTAAATTTCCCAATACTTATACTTCTTCTCAAATTCGTTATTCATTTTTTTTGTCCTGGTAATGGAATGAGGATGGAATACTCCACATAGCAACCAGCTCTTAAAAGATTTGACTATAGCTTAAAGCCTACCAATTCCCCTTGCATCTACAAGAAAATTAGCAACAAGATTAACATCTCGATATCTCGATTAACATGTAGTATATGGAGAATAAGCGTTTGTAAAAATCGTTTGTACAAGAGTAGAGAAAGTCATGTGAGTGTAACATATCAGATTGTTTTTAATTATGACTATTTCATTTTTATTCAGGACTATTTACTGTCTGCTTTAAACTTTTCATATAATTTATACAATGTATACAATGGAGTTATTATTTCTCTTCCTCTTATTTGTATGTATAATGAGGAAGTGTAATGTATCCACTATTTATTTTTTTGCCTTGTTACCCCTTTTCCGTATTTTCCCCAATTTGCTTCACGTTTCTTTTAACTGTTTTAACCTAAATATTTTACTGGTTTCTCCATATATTTATTTGACCTTATTTAAAAATCCTCCTAACTTTAAGCTCTATTGGTAAGTTTTACCATTTCTCTAGTATTAAATTCTCTCTTCCTTTATCCGTATCATCGCATTTCAGAATAAAATGCCAATTGTCATGTAATCCATCGCATATAGTACATCTCTCCCACCTTCTTCTTTCTGTTAGACCACTTAAATTCATAACACCAGTCCTTGCCCATGCATACCCCGTTCTGGCCTTTTTGTTGCATACCTTATATGTCTTTCTTTTCCCCATTCGTATTTAAAATATTTATAATCTATTAATGATCTTTTTTCCTTTAAAGTACATATAATTTCTTGCTTTTCAATATCCTCCACTCTAATTTCTTTCCAGAAACCCTTACTTTTGTTGTTTCTTTCAGCCCATGTTTCTCCCATTCCTATTTCTTCCAATGCTGTCTTATCTTGCGCATCCAAGTTTCCTTTTTCTCCTTTTCAACCAAGCATTGCTTTAGTGTATACTTTTCCTCTAATAGCTCTATTCTGAACCAGTATTTGATTACCCTTTCTACCATTTTACTTTTTGCTCCCACCTTCTAAGTAAAATACTGATCAAAGCTCCTGAATCTCTCTAGTGTCACACGAATGTGAAATTCAAACTAATATGTTGATCACAGCGTTGGCAACCATGTCACTAAATGTGTATCACTAAAAAGCAGACGGTACCACAAGTATAAAGGTGACGTTATATTATTTTGTTCTGTTCGTTGTATTATATCCGTTTAATAATGTGTCATCGTTTAAGAGGACGTCCAAGGCGGCGTGGTATGGTGTTAAGGGAGTCTTCAACAGCAAGACCCAGAAATCGAATGTGGGTACTAAATATTCGTGAAAGATATGCAAGTCATCAGGCCGTAATACTATTGAAAATGAAAACTCTATTACACAGTATGCTAAATAAAATATGAAATATTGTGAAGCAAGGTAAAGTTAGCCAAACAGAAGAAAGTGTTTATTTACCGTTGGTACGTTTACAACAGTGTTGGTAATCACGCCACCAAATATTTACACGCTAAAAAATTCTGATGTGTTACACCCACATGACTTTCTTTACTCTTGTATAAACTATTTTTACAAACGCTTATTCTCCATATGCTTCATGTTAATCGAGATGTTAATCTTATTGCTAATTTTCTTGTAGGTGCAAGGGGAATATGGTAGGCTTTAAGCGATAGTCAAATCTTTTAAGAGCTGGTTGCTATGTGGAGTATTCCATTCTTTCTGCATTACCAGGGGAAAAAATGAATAACGTATTCCCATTTGAGAAAAAGTATACGTATTGGAAAATTTAAGGAAATAACAAGCAATATCTCAAAAATGGCTCACTCCAAAAAATGTATATGACATAAATTGTGTATTTTAACGCGATCTACATTTTTTGTGTAGTAAAATTTTGTTTATCTCTTATGGTTGACCAGTTATGCAAAAGTCGTTCACAATGAAAAATACTTTTCGAGACACTCCCAGAAAATTCAAGATATACATTTTATTTGTCATGAAAGTATCTTAAAGTGTATGATATTTTAATTTAAATCGTTAGAGCCATTTTTGAGAAAATTAAAACTTTCGAGAAATTTTCCATGTAAATGGTAAACTGGGGTGGGAGATTTTCTTGAAAACCTTCATGTCGCATCTCTGGAAGAAACTGAACCTAAATACCAAGTTTGGTGTTTATCCGACTGTTGGTTTCTGAGTTATGCTGTTTACAGACAGACACACACATAGACACACACACACACACACACACACATACGGACATGCTTCCAAAAATGCTTTTTTGGATGATTTTTGGGCCTCAAAACATGTATTTCCGGTGAAATCTAGGTATCGAATTTTGGGTGGAATACAATACTTGCCCTACTTACTATCGTAGTAGAGAAAGTAAAAACACGAACCACACGCTTTAAGTTATTACCATAATTTTGCATATCTAATACGCACCTCTTTTGTCCAAATGCAGTATTCAAAACTGCGGTGTGCTCGGCTTCGTTACATTTATCTTTAGTCTATTATTGCAATAATGATCCAAATGTAAATATTGAATTAGTAGGTAGTCAGGAAATGGAAGGCAAACAAAGGAACATCTTATGACGCTACTTTCAAGCGTTAGTGATTCTTTATGCCGAAAAAATGGTAACAAAAGGCAGGAAGAGAGTTCAGTGTAGCGGAGTGCAACATTCTCTCGGCAACAGAAAGTGGCATTTATAAAGCTAGCAGAAAGGTACTTAATAATACTGACAGCAGTAACTGTTCATTTCAAATGTTTATGTAGCAATGTATTTCATGTTCAGTTTAGTAGGTTAGTGTTAATTTCTTTAATAGAGATTGTCACATAATAGGCACGTTCTGAAAAATTTACTGTTGTAAAAAAAAATTTATCCTATAAAATTTGATGCTCAGTGCATTCGCCAATCAACACTATTTTATTATTTTAAGTTTCAAATTTGGGGTGTGCTTTATATTCAATGCCACATTAGATTCGCTAAACACGGCATTATTTTGTTCTGTTCAGTGCCTTATATTGGATTATGTGGTTTATATTGTGTATAGGAACTGTGTTTAATAATGAGTCAGCGTTTAAGAGTGACCACGACGGCGTGGCGCATTGCTAAGGGATTCTTCAACAGCTAGGTCCAGAATACGAATGATGACTAAAATATTCGTGAAAGAGATACAAGTTCTTTAGGCCGAAACACAATTCAAACTGAAAACTCTATTGCAGAGTGCAAATTTACTCACATTGTGTTTTAAGTTTGTGCAGTTAACTATACTTATAAATAGGGCTAGGATATTTATGACCTAAAAATCACCCTAACATGCACACAAAAATATGCTGTTATGACCAAACATTTACCAAAATATACACAATAACATAATAAATATGACCTAACAATATTAAAATGAGGTAAAATTTCTATTGTAAAATAAATTAATAAGTCAAAGTTTTGATAATGAACTATTTATTTGAGAATAAAATACACCTGAGAAACAAGCTAAACTATGCAATTTGACATTCCAGTATGAGTTTTATTAACATTATAGGAATATAGTTAACCTATGTACTTTTTACATCCTCATTCTACTTCATATAAGCTCTGAGTTGCAATACACAATAAATACCTTGTGCAAATTTTCAAATGAAAAAGATTTCCTATTTCAGCCAACAAAGCCTTGTACTTCGAAAAGCTCCTTTCTACTTCAGCTGACACAAGAGGAGCATATTTAAAATGAACAATATCATTTGAATCCAAATCTGAATGATTAAGAGAGAACTTTTCACCCAACAAAATCATTGAAATGGAACACAGTGTATGATACCCGACGTTTTTTTCTAACATCTTTTCCATTTTCTTTCACACTTCTTTTCCCACTTTACCACAAACACCCTCTAGTTTATTCACAACGTTTTTCACTTGTTCTATCTGCTTCACTAGTGGCACTTCTGATTCCTCCAAAGCAGTTATGACAGCAGGAATAAATCCAAAATTTTATTTTATGTTTGAAAGTTTGCCTGAAATTTCACCATTAGACATTAATTCTTGAGCTAGTCCAATTGAGGTAGCTTCAATGCTATCGAAAGAATCGATGCTTTTCACAACGTTGAAGCTCTGGCAGTAATAGTTGCATTCATCAATACAGGACCCCCATCTTGTCAAAATGGGAGATGGTGGCAAGGGAATGTCTGGAGCTAACAAATTAAATGCTGCAACACGTGAAGGGGCTTTCAAAAATACCTTTTTACACACCCAATAAACTTGTCAACGTCACTGAATTTACTACGAATCTCCTCTGCAACTCGGTACAAGGCGTGAGCTAAACAAGTCACATGCACCATTTTACTGTACAATGCTTTTAGAGAATCGGCAGCTTTCATCATATAAGGTGCAGCATCCGATACGAAGAGAAGTACATTGTCATGCTTAACACCTTCGGGCCATGTGGCACCCATAGATCTGTCAAACAACTTAGATATGGTGGAAAATTTTACTTTTTCTAAATGTTCACAGTCTATTATTAACTTTTCGCCTGAACCATCTTCTTCCAAAGTTCCCACAATGACATTTGCAATATAACTTCCCATAGAGTCTGTAGTTTCATCAATTGATACCCATTTTTTTATTATTTACAAGCTGTTGTCTGATTTGTTGCATTGTTTTTTCGTAGCTGCGGCTGACAAAGTTCTTTCTTAATGTGGAAGAATCAGGATGAGATTTGCCTGTGTATGTTTCTAAGAATTCACGAAATTTTGGATGGTTTAGTTTACTTAAGGGAATATCAGCACAAAGGAAAGCTGTACAAAGTTCTTCACAGAATGGTGAATAAGACTGGCGGGATTCCCCTATGAGCATTTACTGTAGTGTTTTTTCATTTTCAATCCATTGTACTCCACGTTTGTGTTTATCTGTTGCCACATGCTGCTGAACGTTAAATGACTTCTCCGCAGTTACTCTTACGTCGCACAGTTTACAATACAGTATTTTACCAACACTTGAAAATACTTGCTCACCATATTGAGGTCGTCCTCCGTGGTGTAGTGGTTACCATGCTAGCCTCTAGTTCCCAAGGTCGCGGGTTCAAACCCGGCGGAGGGCGATGGATTTTTTTGGGCGTAAAAATCCTTAGCATGGCTTCCTTCGGAAGGTAAGTGAACCTGGTGGTCCCGTGTCGTTGATTTACGGCACGTAAAAACACCTCAAGCCTGATAAAGAGGCCTCTGAGCAAAATTACCGGTCTTTCACGCCCAACCATAGCAGTTAAAGAGCGTCCATAAATAAAACTCAATTTCAATTTACCATATTGAGACAAACTTTTTTAGTTTTACTTGAACATTTTGCTTCACTTTAGGCATTTTTTCTGAACTGTACTGCACACGCTTACGACTTCAATAAGACTGAATAACACAATGAGTGAATTAGACACTTGTCTGCAGTCCAGGGTCCAGAATGACTTAATCAGCTACCTGCTCATAGAGTAACAATAGCTTACACAAACTCACTGATGCGTAAGGGTGAAGTCCATATTGTGAATTCAAAGGAAACAAGGAAGGAAGGTAGATACTTGCCATTTTCCAGGAAACAAAATGAGGTGCGCAATTCTGAGAAATGTAAACAGAAGAAATAAATGCATGAGAAAGTTCTTTTCTTCTTGAAAGAGTGAAAATATGACAAATATGACCATTTACTTACTAAAATATGCTCTATCAGAGAGAAATAGCCATATATGCAAAAATATGACTTAACAAATTAGGTTAATTCATTTCGCTGTTTCATAAGAAGCATTTATATATATTTAAGGAGCATGTCAGTCCTACCAAAAAATATATGCCCTATCATAAAAATCCTAGCCCTACTTATGAACATTCTTGATAAGGAATAATCTAAAGATAATAAATATATGCATGTAATATATGTATGTATGTATGTATGTATGTATATATATATATATGTATAGGGTAGAAGGGGTATAGATGCCAATAGCTTAAGGGGAGATTCTAAATGGTATACTGAACGAAATATTATTGTACTTTTTTCCCTTAGAGTGATGGATTCCTCGTAAAAATTTTGTTTATAGGGGATATGTATCACATCTTCTTATCTTATTTTACTGAACGGAGGGAACTCGGCACCGATCCAGAGGGGATATTGTACCTACACCCCACGAGGGGGCGTCCCCGGGAGGAAGGATGGGGCGAGAGGAGACACCGGGCGGTCGGATCCAGGAGCGACGGTACAGCGATGAGGGTCCCTAAGTTTCCAGAAGTAGAAACCCCGCAGACGGACAGGCAGACCGGGGACCCCGCCCCACACAGAGAGGGTTCAACGCTCAAGTAAATACCCCGGCAGCCGGTCGAAGGCCAAGGGACGGAGAGAGTTCGCAGAATCCCTTTCCCCTGCCACGCTGCACCGAAAAACCATTACGGACACTTGAGACCCTGAAAAATACCAACAGATGAAGGATAAATGAAATAAATGGAACAAAATGGAGGGACAGGAAATTCGGAGGCTGAAAGAAACCATTCCAGCATTAGCTGACGATCCGGGAAAAAAACTCAAAAATCCATGGGACACAAGGATGGTCGTCGGGGATCAACCTGGGACCTCCCGAATGCGGGTCACAGACATTGCCGGCTGAGCCACCCTGCTAGGTAATCACATCAGGTTTACGCGTCTCATGCTGTTGCTAACATTTCGCTAAAATTTAGCTTTACGTCAAATTTCGATATTTGAATAAACTTTTAGAGTTATGATAAAAATATATTAAAAAATATATTTTTCCGAATATGTATGCGTTTAGTTGGTGCAGTAGTCAACACTTTGTATCGTTAAAAGTCTAGATCACGCATAATAACTGAAACAAATAACCTTTTGGAGCAAAGGGGTGTAGTCTGAGCCACTCATCATCGACAATTGAATTGAAAATGCTCGTTACATTCATAAGGAGGGGTGAGATGCTTGAACGGGAAGAATAGAAAGTTAATTGCTAATTTTGCATCTAAAGAGAGCAATAATATAAGGTTATGCCCGGAAGACGAATCCGATCACTATGTGCGAAGTGGAACAGCTGATGGAAGTTGAAAAGTAGAATGTTTCTCTGCAGAGGATCAGTGGTTCAAATAGCGGCGCTGCCATTGCATTTTTAAAATTTAATTCTGCCTTGCAACCATGACCTACACGTGACATGTGAAAGAAGAATATAATTGATAGCGGATGGAATTGTCTTGTGCTACGTTGAACAGTTCCATCCGCCAAAAGCACGTTCCTTTCACATAGATGCATCAAATTCTGGGTTGTTGAAAACATTAGCAGTCCCTATCATTGACAGCACTTCTTCTTCTAGAAATAAGTCATGTTGTTCTATTGCTGTCTTACTAACGTCATTCTCCTTATGTCTTCGTTAGTTAGATTCCTAGGTATTTACACTACGTGATCAAAAGTATCCGCACACCTGGCTAAAAATGACGTACAAGTTCGTGGCGCCCTCCATCGGTAATGCTGGAAGTCAATATAGTGTTGCCCCACCCTTTGCCTTGATGACAACGTTCACTCTCGCAGGGATACTTTCAATCAGATACTGGAAGGTTTCTTGGGGAATAGCAGCCCATTCTTCACGAAGTGCGGAACCAAGGAGAGGTATCGATGTAGGTCGGCGAGGCCTGGCACGAAGTCGGCGTTCCAAAACTTCCCAAAGCTGTTCTATAGGATTCAAGTCAGGACTCTGTGCAGGCCAGTCCATTACAGGGATGTTATTGTCGTGTAACCACTCCGCCACAGCCCGTGCAGTATGAACAGGTGCTCGATTGTGTTGAAAGATGCAATCCCATCCCCGAATTCCTCTTCAACAGTGGGAAACAAGAAGGTGCTTAAAATATCAATGTAGGTCTTCACTGTGATTGTGCCACTCAAAACTACAAGGGCTGCAAGCCCCCTCCAGGAAAAACACGACCACACCATAACACCACCACCTCCGAATTTCACTGTTGGCACTACATACGCTGACAGATGACGTTCACCGGGCATTCGCCATACCCACACCCTGCTATCGGATCGCCACATTGTATACCGCGATTCGTCACTCCACACAACGTTTTGCCACTCTTCATTCGTGTAATGTTGACGCTCCTTACACCAAGCGAGGCGTCGTTTGGCATTTTCCTGCGTGATGTGTGGCTTATGAGCAGCCGCTCGACCATGCAATCCAAGGTATCTCACCTCACGTCTAACTGTCATAGTACTTGGAGTGGATCCTGATGCAGTTTGGAATTCCTGTGTGATAGTCTGGATAGATGTCTGCCTATTACTCTTTACGACCCTCTTCAAATGTCGGCGGTCTTTGTCAGTCAACAGACGAGATCGGCCTGTACGCTTTTGTGTTGTGCATGTCCCTTCACGTTTCCACTTTACTATCACATCAGAAACAGTGGATCTAGGGATGTTTAGGAGTGTGGAAATCTCGCGTACAGACTTATGACACAAGTGACACCCAATCATCTGACCACGTTCGAAGTCCGTGAGTTCCATGGAGCGTCCCATTCTGCTGTTTCACGATGTCTAATGACTACTGAGGTCGCGGATAATGAGACCATGCAGTAGATGGCGGCACAATGCACCTAAGATGAAAAACGTATGTTTGTGGGGGTTTCCGGATACTTTTGATCACTTAGTGTATGTCTATAAACCTTTTATGGCGTCATTTATCTGTTTAGCCGTTTTCTTATTCATGCCTTTTGGAAACATGTCCGTGTGTGTGTGTGTGTGTGTGTGTGTGTGTGTGCGTGCGTGAACAGAATAACTCAGAAACGAACAATCGGATAAACACCAAACTTGGTATTTAGCTTCAGTATCTTCCAGAGATGCAACACGAAGATTTTTAAGAAAATCTCCCCACCCCAGATTACCCTTTACTGGAACATGTTTCGAAAATTTTAATTTTCTCAAAAATGGCTCTAACGATTTTGATTAAAATATCATATGTTTTAAGATATTTTTATGACAAATGAAATGTATATCTCGAATTTTCTGGGAATGTCTCCAAAAGCATTCTTCATTGTGAACGACTTTTGCATAACTGGTAAACCATAAGAGATAGACAAAATTTTACTACACAAAAAATGTAGATCGCGTTAAAATACACAAATTATGTCATATGCATTTTTTGTTGTTGAGTGAACCATTTTCAAGATATTGCTTGTTATTCCCTTAAATTTTCCAATACTTTTACTTTTTCTCAAATGGGAATTCGGTATTCATTTTTATGTCCTGTACATACAAAGATAATGGAATGTTCCACATAGCAACCAGTTTTAAAACATTTGACTATCGCTTAAAATCTACCATATTCTCCTTGCACCTACAAGAAAATTAGCAATAAGATTAACATCTCGATTAACATGAAGCATATGCAGAATACGCATTTGTAAAAATAGTTTGTAAAAGAGTAGAGAAAGTCATGTGAGTGTAACACATCAGATTTTTTTGAGTTGAAATCGCCTGCTCATGTACAGAAAGATTTAGAAATGAATTTAATGCTGCCCGGAATGAAAGAATTTTGTCTCGAAACATAATGCTAAAGTGGGTGAGTAAATTTAACAATTCTGGCAATGTTTTTGATAAATTTGTTGTTGGTGCAAAAACAGTCCCCACGCCTGAACATTGCGAGAGTTAGAGAAGCTGTGTAATAAAGTCCAACTCACTCTGCAAGGTGCCAGTCAGTGGCTTTGAATCTATCGGATAGAAGTTTTTGCCGCATTCTGCATTGTTACCTCAAATTTCATCAGTACAAATTTCAATCTGTGCATTGAGTTAAACCAATACTTTACTTGAATACAATAAACTTCCTCGAATGCAGCTTTGTAGAGAGTTTACTGACATTTTGGGTTCTAATCCAGATATCCTGAACAGATTGATTATGTCAGATGAGGCACATTTCCAACCTTTTTGGTTATGTAAATAAACAGAATTTTTGCTGCTGGAGCGATGAACAATCCTTACACGTGTGGGAAGCACTGCGCAGTCCAAAAGTAACGGTCTGGTGTGGTGTCTGCCTTTGGAATTAATCGGCCCGTACTTTTTCGAAGAAGCTGGTCGTACTGTGACCATCAACTCAGAACGACACCAAAAAATGCTTAGTGTTGGAAATTCCTAATTTTTATGATAAATAGATTATGGTCTCGGCCAGATGGAGCCACAGCGCACGCTGCTCGTGATTCAATGAATTATCTGCGAACCATGTTTCCAGGACGCATCGATTAGGAGACATAGCCTGGCCGCCAAGATCTCCTGATTTTACTGCAGCTGATTACTTCTTATGGGGTCATTTGAAAAGTAAGGTGTACCGAAACTAGCCTCAAACCATCTTCCAGCTGAAGGAGAACATAAGGAACGAAATTAGTGCCATCAATGCTGTTTTGCTGGTGGAGTCATACATAACTTACAAAGCAGATTGCAGGAGTCCATTCATTGACATGGAGGATACTTAAAATGTACTTTTTAAAAAGTAATGAGACATTAATAAACTGCATTATTCTAGCTTACTTTTAGTACATGTGTTTTCTTTTAATTTGTTCTGAGTGTCCCACAACAGGTCTGTAAAAACCGTCATATCTCACTGCACACCATATGCTATGTTAGGCTATAGCAAAAAATGACATGTTTGCATATGAACTCCGACCTTATGTAATGTTGTACATAATCAACTTCACCTAAAGAAAAACTTTTAACTAGCAACACAAGAGGGAGAAACCTCAGGGAGCAAACGACCATGGATGCAATACGCTATTATCAGGCAGACATGCTAACCCCACATCGTGGACATGCGATTCTGTTAATGCTACTTATACTAATACCAAATACAGAAGATTCATTAACAATAAATATACAGGACTAATAAAACATTTTATACTCGAACACAGTTTAACAAGTACTATCTGGGTACTGTTTTAAGAGTTGTATTGAGTTTTATTATCTGTGGAATATGTAGTATGGTGTTCTTTCTACTGGTGTCGATACCGTGTGGTGTTTATCGTGGCGTTCGAGATTATCCCGGATACCACGCATATCACCTACCTGGTATTGTGTTAGACGCTGCAATAAATGTATATGCAAGTTTCTCACCAGAAAAATGAAGGTCGTATTTCTCATGAATCAGAATTTTGAATTCGTAACAGAAAAGTGAAATGCGTAATGCACATTAACAAAAATGTGTTGTGATACATTTACATGACTTTCTCTACCCTCTATCTTTATTAGTGGGTATACAAAGTATTCGTACTAAAGCTTATTTATCTGCTACACTTTAATCCAAATAAAACTTTGCAAAAATAGCTACATTACACATTTAGATACAAAGAACAGTGATAGTCAAACGTTTAAGAACTGGACACTATAGGTCGGCTTTAAATTCCATACTGTTTCCATGCAATCGCGAGAAACAACTGCAAATCCATGAGACGAAAAGAATGACAAGTATTGAAGAATTCAAACCTTTAATAACGGATATCTCAGAAAGGGCTTATGCCACAGAAAAACTTATTTTAATAAATTATGTGCTTTAAATGTATCTATTTTTTGTATGGCACGTTAACGTCTATCGCTTATTGTTTACCAGTTATACAAGATTATACAAAATTATTTCCGAATAATGAAAAGGATTTCACAGGCTATTCCGGGATAATTCAAGATATACATTTTATTTGTAATGTAAATATCTTTATTATATGATATGTTGTCAAAATCGTTACAGCCATATTTTAGAAAATAAAAATGTTCGAAAAATGTTCCATGTAAAGAGAGTTGAGGGTGGGGGATTTTTCTTGAAAAGCTTTGTGTCGCATCTTTGGAAGGTACTGAACTTAAATATCAAGTTTGGTTTTTATCAGACTTTTCAGTTTTGAGTTATACTGTTCACACACATTCACACACGGACCTTTTACTCAAAGTGCTTTTTTGAATTCAGGGGGCCTCAAAACATATATTTACGGTGCAAGCCCGGTATCGATATTTTGGGTGAAATGCAATACTTCTCTACTACTATGTACGCGGTAGAATGTATGCTTATGTATGCTTAAACATTTTTCATATGAGAACGTAGGCAAAATTTGAAGATAAGAGACATTATTACACATACTTTTCATATTCCTCCAAACTTTTAACATTTTGTTATTTCAAATCAAATATGGTTTATATAGACACGCCTGTATAATATGTCCTAATAAAGAAATAGAACATTATTGAATTGACGTAAAACATACATACACATTCAAATGTTCCAGCAGTTGAATCATTCATAATTAATACATATATTCCCCAATTAATGTTTAGGGAGAATTAACACACACCATGCTGCTTGGAGACGTAGAACTAGTGGGAAGGAAATACTATACTCCGTCAATATATCAACACAATCACGGAGAGGCGGGATAATAAACTTTGTCCCGCACTGAGGCTACAAGTATCTGTGCGCAAGACCGCACTAAAGGTAAGTTATAATCAAGTTGTAGTACAACAAAGAGAAAATCGACCACACTTACGTTTCATTGTTTTTCCAATGATGGGTGCCTCCAAGAAGAAACTGAGGGGATAAAAATAGAAGTTTTTGAAGTTTACCTCGTTTAATACTTTAAAAACATCTATATATGCAAAGAATGATGTATTATTAGTAAATCATACTAATTTGTAAACAGTGTTTTTTCTTGTGGAACCTATGGGGGACAAAGCCGAGACACGGGTATTTTTATTTTCGATCTACTTTCACTAAACAGACCCCAGCTTGATCTGTAACATACTGGTGGCAATGGCCCCTTGTAAGTGTAAAGTGCACATACGAGGATTATTGCATGTATTAACGAGGACGAGCCTAATCTTCGAAATTCAGTTTTGTGAATTGTTTCGACATATCGTGAGGATGAACTGTGATGAATATGCTGTGTGATGAGACCAAATTAAAAATTAGGCTCTATGAATCGTCATAGCTGTGTTTAATAGGCACCAGAAAATCCACACTTCCATGTCGACAAGTCACTCAATCTACGGGGGTGAATGTAAGCTGTGAACTGCCATCTAGGGGCTTAACAGGATAATTGTTCTTTTTATTTGAAGGTACGATTACTGGCGCCGAGTATTTGGAATCGCTAAACACACCAATTTTGTCAGCCATGCATACAATTTACGGAAACAGTGAGTTTTTCTACCCACAAGAAGGGGCACCCCTACACTACCACCGAGGCATGGTGTAGCGCTTTCCTGGACGAGAATCTGCAAGGACACTGGATAGGATTAAGAGATACTTTTGAGTTGCCAGTACGCTCACCAGATTTAACCCCTTTGGGTGACTTGAACTACGCTGTATATCGCAGGAAATCGCCTACACTGGAGCCACTTGGCCAAGAAGTTACAGTAGCAGCTGCAGACATCATAGATTTCAATAATGTTCATGCAACGCTAACCTAATTCATGCTCATAACCTCAAAATGCATAGTTTGGTACTGCTTTTCTACTCTAGAATTTCCTGCACCCTGTATACTCTCCATTATTCTCACAGATGTATTATACTGCCGATACATTTATACATTACTGAAACACCAACAAATTGAGAACTGATAAAGCAGTTGTTTTATGGCAGAGTGACAAGCGTCATGTTACCGCTAGAAGTGATGCCACTAATAAAGATTCTTTCCAAGTTATTTAAATATGATATCCTGCGATTGTACAAATGAATATGGATATTTAGAAATACACCATTCCAATATGTTTTTGAAGCAATTTGTTTTATGTTCCTTTTTCCAACGCATTGATATAGTAAACAACTTCTTAATTAACATTACGTATACATGGAATTACCTACCACTTCTGCTTGTAAGTATGATAAGAAATGTGTGTACATTAAGTTCTTGGAATGCGATGCAGTGTAGAACACATTTGAACTCGGGATCTTTTTGCCATTTGTATGGCAAAATGGATTTTAAATTCAGGCAGGGTCTGTGCGTTCTCAAATTAGTTTTTAGCAAAAGGTCTAGTTGTCAATAACAGTCGGAGTTATGTGATATCAGCAAAAATGGTCGTTCCAGGAGGAAAGAAGAATACACATTTGTTCAGAAACACGCCAAAGTCCCATTCACAATGAAAAGTGAGCGCAGACACAGAATAAACGCAAGAATTCGCACCTATGTTTATTTAATGGAAGCATTCAATCACATAACGCGCTACGTAACGAAAGAGATACAAACTCCATAGAATTCTGTATTTCTTTCTCCATGCATTGCCGGCTTCTGAACAGCACATGACCACGATACGAGATTATCCGCCATCTCTGTATAATCATGCTGCTCTCCCATTAGACCGTGTCACACCTTCTTAAATGCTCCAGACGCTTGTCTGTTAATTATCTAAATGGTGATACAGTTTACCATTTACATTTTGTTCATCCCTGAAGGAATGTTGAACACTAGACAAGGTTAGCTGTTTCTTTCTCTCCTTTTTTGTGAATTGTGGGAGGAAGGCAGTCAGCTAGAAACAACGTGGCATGCGGTCGCGTGAAATCTGATTTACTTCGATTCATATCGTGCTTCCTTTTAATTCGTGTTAATAGCTTTCTTCATTTAAAATCTTTTTATACATCCTGCTAGTTATATCGTCATCCGTCCAAGCTTTCGATCATTCGCTTTTCCTTCTCCTCAGAGATGCGTTGTCATTGCCTCGTCTGTTTCAATTAGGTATAAATTATTCTCGTTGATCAAACCTGATTGCGGCCCATAGTTGAAACAAATTATAGAGTACATTAAAAATCTGATGTGTTACACTCACATGACTTTCTCTACTCTTGTACAAACTATTTTTATAAACGCTTATTCTCCATCTACTCCATCTACATATCTCTTAATAGCTGGTTGCTAGGTGCAGCACCATTCCCTTTGCCACAGATCAATACTCTTTGCATGTCCAAGACAAAAAAAATGAATAACGAATTCCCATTTGAGAAAATAAGTATTGAAAAATTTAAGGGAATAACAAGTAATATCTCGAAAATGGTTCACTCAACAAAAAAATGTATATGACATAAATTGTGTATTTTAACGCGATGTACATTTTTTGTGTAGTAAAATTTTGTCTATCTCTTATGGTTTACCAGTTATGCAAAAGTCGTTCACAATGAAGAATACTTTTGGAGACATTCCCAGGAAATTCAAGATATACATTTTATTTGTCATGAAAATATCTTAAACATATGATATTTTAATCAAAATCGTTAGCCATTTTTGAGAAAATTAAAATTTTCGAAAAATCTTCCATGTAAAGGGTAATCTAGGGTGGGGGGATTTTCATGAAAACCTTTGTGTCGCATCTCCGGAAGATACTGAACCTAAATACCAAGTTTGGTGTTTATCCGACTGTTCGTTTCTGCGTTATGCTGTTCAGACACACACACAGACACACATACACACAGGCAGACACACAGACACACACGGACATGTTTCCAAAAATGCTTTTTTTGGATTCAGGGGGTCTCAAAACATGTATTTCCGATGAAATCTTGCTATCGAATTTTTGGGTGGAATACAGTACTTCCCCTACTTACTATACGTAGTAGAGAAAGTAATATGCAAGTATATGTCGCTACCTGTACCTTATTGTACACATTATGTGAATCTTGGAGACGAATTTGGGAAGGGAACGCTACGTAATTTGTAAGAATTTACATGAATTGCCTAGCTTAGCCAGAAATTGTAACAGGCCTTAAGACACAAGAGTTAGCATCCTTTATTCCGTATAACAGGTCTTCAGATTTATTCGGCCTTCACCGCTAGTAGGTTTAAATGAATGACGTCATTATTAGTTCAACGAGCCTCAAAAGGGAGATGCAGAGTTGAACCTGGGAATGCATGCGTTTCAGACTTCGTAAACAGGTTAATGTACTGCAGAAGTGTTTTTCACTAGGACATTTTGTGCACTCTTTGCACGCGAGATGGAAGTGACTACCGATCACAGAATTTGCATGGTTGAGTGCTACTTCTGAACTGGAAATAGAATACGAGGGGGTTCTATCGTTACGATTTTGGCCGCTATGTGAATGATTTTCTCCGCTCTTGCCCAGAATTTCATTAAGTCCCGAGACAAAACATGATAAAATTTCATTTACTGTTGTAAAGAGTATGAGAAAACTCTTTTGTAATGTCCAATTATTTGAGTTACTTATCAGCATACATGCTGAGATTGCAAGTTTAAGATACGCAACCGAAAGAAGTTCCAATTGTAAGTGCTGGAAAGGTACGATACAAGCCCCATTTAACTAAGGTGACCTCGAAACTGTTGACATCCACCACTTCCAATCATCTTTATCTAGTCCTCTTCCAGAGGCACTGGTGATAAACTCACTCCAGAATATTGACGTTATGCGCAGACCACGACTGGCGGCAAAGGCAGAATAAATCTGAAGATCCTATATTATATATGAAAATTTAATTAAATTGTATTTTATTTATGGGCGCTCTTTAACTGTTGAGGTCTTTAGCGTCCCATTCTATATTGGGCGGAAATTTTGCTTACTTCCCTTCGAAGGAAGCCATGCTAAGGATTTTTACTCCTGAAAAAATCCATCGCGCTCTGCCGGGTTTGAACCCGCGACCTCGGGAACTAGAGGCTAGCATGGTAACCACTACACCACGGAGGATGACATCATATGTAAAGAGTGGAAATTCCAAATGTTCTAAGTGACAAAGATAATTTTGTTCACTGATTATTACAGGAAATATTTGACTAATATCAGTGCGTTTATTATACCATATCTGACTTAGGGTAGTCAACCAACATTCTTTCCAACATTCTTTGAGATTTCCTTGTGGTTTACTGGGAAAAATTCAAGTAAACTGGAGTATTTAATGGCGTGCCGGCATGTTGCCATGGTAGCTCAGTGCTTAGAGCAACCAGACGGAGACCGGGAAATCCGTGGTTCAAATCTCGGCTATGGCATTGAATTTTTAAGTCATCTGATTCTACCTTTCCAACCCTGTCCAACACACGGCTTGTGTGAAAGAACAATTAATTCTTTCCAAAGTTTTTACAGTTCTGTTTTTTTTTACTTTCTCTACTACGTATAGTAAGTTGGGAAGTATTGTATTCCACCCAAAAATTCGATACCAAGATTTCATCAGAAATATATATTTTGAAGTGCCCTGAAAAATAATTTTTTTAAATATGTCTGTGTTCGTATGCCTGATGCATGATTAAAAACGAAAAGTCGGATCAATAACAAACTTCGTATTTAGTTTAGTATCTTCCAAGGATGCGACACGAAGATTTTAAAGAAAATTTCCCACCCCAGACTAACCTTTACATGGAATATTTTTCGAAAATTTTCTTATTTTCTCAAAAATAGCGCTTAACGATTTTGATTAAAGTAGAGAAAGACTTTTACTGCACAAAATTATAGATCTCGTTAAAACAACAATATGTCATATACATTATTTTTTGGAGTGAACCATTTCTGAGATATTTATGGTTACTTGTTTGAATTTTCCAATACTTATAGTTTTTCTCAAATGCCAATACTTATAGTTTTTCTCAAATGGGAATTCGTTATTCGTTTTTTATGTCCTGGACATCTGCAAAGAGAATGGAATGCTCCACATAGCAACTGGCTCTTAAAACATTTGACTATCGCTTAAAGTCTACCATATTCCCCTTGTACCTACAAGAACATTAACAATAAAACAGTTTCTGCAAATGTTTATCTCGATTAACATGAAGTAGATGGAGAAGCGTTTGTAAAAATGGTTTGCACAAGAGTAGAGAAAGCCATGTGAGTGCAACCCATCAGATTTTTAAAACTATTTTAATGTAGGAGCGTTCTAGTGACACAACATAACTTTAGAAATGGTCTAAGAACAGAACTTGAATTAGTACAATAATTAAGTCATATTACTGCTAAATTACAACTGAACATTAAAACAAACATTTTAAGTATCGCTACTGCGCAGTGCAGTATAAAATGTTTGAGCATATTCTGGAAGGTAATCTAACGTTTTCAGCAAATATTTTTTCTTATCAGCAGACAAAAGAAGTGTTTGTTTCAGATTACGCTCTATTTTCTTTATGCCCTGTTCTGTCACGTTCTCTTTGAAAACACTGCAGTATGTCTAACATCACTGAATGCAATTTTTTAGGCAACTTTCGATGGATCTGTTGCATTCACCTTCAAAACAGACAGTGTTGATAAAGGAATGTTTTTGGCTGTAAGAAGAGCGTCACGGCTTTTATTAAGTCAAAAAAGCTGTATTCCATCATTTCAGTGGGTATCAGAGGGTGTGCCTGTTTAGCCTCACTTATCAATTCGTGTAGGTCTTTTGGGACAAGAACCTTGCAAACTCTCTTTCGCTTCTCAATCGTTGTAAAATCACGGAAGTTAGAAAAGAGTGACCTTTAAGAGAAAATTTCTGCCACACTTCAGTAAAACATCTCATGCCAACAAGCCACGCGATTAAGAATATCATTGTGAGAGCTTTTATTTTGACCTCAACAATTATCTGACCGAATCGCGAGTTTTTCGCGATGCAAGTAGTTATTATAAACCAGCTTAAGTAGACAAAAACCAATTTCACTGCTCCTATGAGATGCTGTTGCATAATAAATAAATAAATGCAGGCTCATCAGCCAAATGAAGCTACATCAGTCATTGTAGCAGCTGAGTTGTCTGCTGTAATACATGCTTGAGTAGATAATGATCTGCTGGGGATCAATGGCGACCACATTATAATTGCAGTTCGGGAGTTTAGCTTCAAGCTGGTCTATTTTTATTTAAGCCATTACTTTGTTATACGCCTATGGTGTAACTTGTTCAACTAGCGTCTTTCTATAACCTGAGTTTGAAGCTAAAATTGGGTGATTCAGTTGATCATAATAATGCTGCTATCAAGTGACAATAATTGCGAATAAACCTTTACTAACATAGAACGTTTCCAAGGTTATTGCACCATGTGCTATAAGTTGGTAGCCATGAAAATCATTACTATGATGCTTTGATACTTGGAACGTTTCAGAGGGATAGGCCTCAATACTTAGAAAGATTTTACAGAACTAACAAGCCTCTGTAAAGTCACATGACTTTCTCTACTCTTGTACAAACTATTTTTACAAACGCTTATTCTCCATATGCTTTATGTTAATCGAGATATCCAAATGTCAATCTTATTGGTAATTTTCTTGTAGATTCAAGGGGAATATGGTAGGTTTTAAGCGATAGTAAAATATTTTAACGCTGGTTGCTATGTGGCGCATTCCATTCTCTTTGCATGTCCAGGACATAAAAAAATGAATAACGAATTTGAGAAAAAGTATAAGTATTGGAAAATTTAAGGGAATAACAAGCAATATCTCGAAAACGGCTCACTCACCAAAAGAAATGTGTATGACATAAATTGTGTATTTTAACGCGATCTACATTTTTCGTGTAGTAAAATTTTGTCTACCTCTTATGGTTTACCAGTTATGCAAAAGTCGTTCACAATGAAGAATACTTTTGGAGACATTCCCAGAAAATTCGAGATATACATTTTATTTCTCATAATAATATCTTAAACATATGATATTTTAATCAAAATCGTTAGAGCCATTTTTGGGAAAATTAAAATTTTCGAAAAATGTTCCATGTAAAGGGTAATCTGGAGTGGGGGATTTTCTTGAAAACCTTCGTGTCGCATCTCTGGAAGATACTGAACCTAAATACCAAGTTTGGTATTTATCTGACTGTTCGTTTCTGAGTTATGCTGTACACAGACACACACACACACGGACATGTTTCCAAAAATGATTTTTTTGCATTCAGGGGGTCCAAAACATGTATTTCCGGTGAAATCTCGGTATCGAATTTTTGGGTGGAAAATAATACTTTCCGTACTTTCTCTACGTAGTAGAGAAAGTAAAAAACGAATTCCCATATTTGAGAAAAAGTATAAGCGTTGGAAAATTCAAGCTAGTAACAATGAATATCTCGGAAGTGGTTAACTTGACAAAAAAAAAATGCATATGACATAAATTGCGTGTTTTAGCGAGATCTACATTTTTAGTGTAGTAAAATTTTATCGATCTCTTACGGTTTACCAGTTATGCGAAAGTCATTCAGACTGTTGAGGACTTTTGGGAAAATCCCAGAAAATTCAAGATATTCATTTCATTTGTCATGAAAATATCTTAAACACATACTTTAATCCAAATCGTTAGAGCCATTTTATAGAAAACAAAAGTTTTCGAAAAATGTTTCATGTAAATGGTAGTCTGGGGTGGAGGATTTTCTTAATAATTTTCATGTTGCATCCATGGAAGATACTAAACTCAAATACCAATTTTGATATTTATCCGAATTTTCGTTTTTGAGTTATGCTGTTCACAGACAGACGGCAGATACACACACGGACGTGTTTCCAAAAAGGCTTTATTTGGATTCAAGGGACCTCAAAACATGTATTTCAGGTGAAATCTCGGTATCGAATTTTTGGGTGAAATACAATAGTTCCCCCACTTACTATAGTACGTAGTAGAGGTAGTAAAAAGAAACGCTTCTAACTTTTGTTATCTAAAATGTATTTGTTATTTGCAGTCTTTTGTAGACTATTCTTTATTTTACCATTTTCACTTTCTTCTGTTAAATGCATTTATATCGAGCGAGATGGCTCAGCCGGCCCACTCTTACCTTGGGTTTTTCTGGTTTTCCCTGGTCGGTAGGCAAATGCTGGGGTGATATCTCATGTACCAAAATTTGCTTTCCACCATTTCGCTTTCATTCCGTTTCTCTCGCATCTTTCAAGTGTGTTTCTAGGTTTCATGGCGTATGGCGGTGTCGGGCAGATAGCGCGGATGTTTGCACAAGTATAAGTGTACTCCCCGTGGATATTAGAGGGTTGCTTGGTTGACGGTCGTCCATCTTCCTCTCTAGTCAGCTTCAGAGTGGGACGGATATTCGAGCCTGGAATTGTTAAGGACTTCCACACCTCTTTGCCTGAGGCCTGTAGCCTCCGGTGGTTCCTTCACTGCGTTGTATAACTTGTACCTATACTTCCAAAGCATTTATCATTCTTACTATTTCTTGTTTGTACCGACTCTGCCCTTTCCTGAACTGTTCTCTTTTTCATTTACTTAATTGCCTCTAATGTTCGTCCTCTCAGCTCTTTTCCTTCACAGTTCCCAGAGCATAATTGCTAACTTTCAATTCTGCGTTAGTTTCACTTGTTATGTTTTGTTTTGCGGTTAAATGAACCAGTATTGGATGAGAGAGGAGCCAGGCTTCTGCGGTCTGTCCAACAACATCGTTATTGCGGACCATTGATCAGAGCAATTGTTATTTGCATGTTGTATCGAGAGGTACTTTTTACGCTTGCTTTCTCAATAAGCGGACATCTACAGAGGAGAACAATATCACGATGATTTCACTGCATGTCTAAGGTAGGAGGGAACGGGCAAATCTCATACTCCATTTTGGAACCTAGCATCATATAATATGAATGATTTTCCCTAAGTTGATTAGTGATTCAATTTGACTGAAATATCATAATTAAAATCTTATGTGTTGCATTCACATGACTTTCTTTACTCGCTCTTCTACAAATTATTGCTACAAAGGCTTATTCTGTCTACTTCTTTTTGTGTTGCATTTATATGCCGCCCTTTAACATCTACGCCGGCGGTTTTGCCTTTGGAACAATTTATCATGGCAATGCTGTTCACTCATTTCCTGTTGGTGCTAATCTTTGGATAGGGAATAACCTTATTGTTAGCTAAATAAAAATTCCCCTCTCCAACCGAGAGCGACTAGCTACCTCCGTGTTACATTATAAAATATATAACACTTCAATTTTTACTTTCTCTACTACGTCTAGTAAGTAGGGGAAGTACTCTATTCCACCCAAAATTTCGATACCGAGATTTCATCGGAAATACATGTTTTGAGACCCCCTGAATCCAAAAAAAGCATTTTTGGAAACATGTCCGTGTGTATCTGTGAACAGCATAACTCAGAAACCAACAGTCGGATAAACACCAAACTTGGTATTTGGGTTCAGTATCTTCCAGGGATGCAACACGAAAGTTTTCAAGAAAATCCCCCCACCCCATAGTACCCTTACATGGAAGATTTTTCGAAAAATTTAATTTTCTCAAAAATAGCTCTAACGATTTTGATTAAAATATCATATGTTTAAGATATTTTTATGACAAATAAAATGTATATCTTGAATTTCCTGGGAATGTCTCCAAAATATTCTTTATTGTTAACGACTTTTGCATAACTGGTAAACCATAAGAGATAGACAAAATTTTACTACACAAAAAATGTAGATCGCGTTAAAATACACAACTTATGTCATGTACATTTTTTTTGTTGAGTGAACCATTTTCGAGATATTACTTGTTATTCCCTTAAAATTTTCAATACTTATTTTCTCAAATGGGAATTCGTTATTCATTTTAACTTTCTCTACTACGTATAGTAATTAGGGGAAGTATTGTATTCCACCCAGAAATTCGATACCGAGATTTCACCGGAAATACATATTTTGAGACCCCCTGAATCCAAAAAAACATTTTTGGAAACATGTCCGTGTGTGTGTCTGTCTGTGCGTCTATGTGTGTGTCTGTGAACAGCATAACTCAGAAACGAACAGTCCAATAAACACCAAACTTCGTATTCAGGTTCAGTATCTTCCAGGGATGCGACACGAAAGTTTTCAACAAAATCCCCCCACCCCAGGATACCCTTTACATGGAAGATTTTTCGAAAATTTTAATTTTCTCAAAAATGGCTCTAACGATTTTGATTAAAATATCACAGGTTTAATATATTGTCATGACAAATAAAACGTATATCTTGAATTTTCTGGGAATGTCTCCAAAAGTGTTCTTCATTGTGAACGCATTTGCATAACCGGTAAACCATAAGAGATAGAGAAAATTTTACTACACAAAAAATATAGATCGCGTTAAAATACACAATTCATGTCATATACATTTTTTTTGTTGAGTGAACCATTTTCGAGATATTGCTTGTTATTCTCTTATATTTTTCAATACTTATTTTCTTAAATGGGAATTCGTTATTCATTTTTTTGTCTTTGATATGCAAAGAGTATTAATCTATGGCAAAGGGAGTGGTGCTGCACCTAGCAATCAGCTATTAAGAGATATGTATGTGCTTAAAGGCTACTGTATTTCCAAATTGCCCTTTAAATATATTATCCCCTTACATCTACAAGAAAATTAGCAATAAGATAGAGTCTGCAAATGTTTATCTCAGTTAACATGAAGTAGATAGAGAATAAGCGTTTGTAAAAATAGTTTGTACAAGAGTAGAGAAAGTCATGTGAGTGTAACACATCAGATTTTTTTGTCTTGGATATGCAAAGAGTATTAATCTGTGGGAAAGGGAATGGTGCTGCACCTAGCAACCACTTATTAAGAGATATGTATGTGCTTAAAGGCTACTGTTTTTCTATATTGCCCTTGTCAATATATATTCCCCTTACATCTACAAGAAAATTGGGAATAAGATAGACTCTGCAAATGTTTATCTCGATTAACATGAAGCATATGGAGAATAAGCGTTTGTAAAAATAGTTTGTACAAGAGTAGAGAAAGGCATGTGAGTGTAACACATCAGATTTTTTTTACTTTCTCTACTACGTATAGTAAGTAGGGTAAGTATTGTATTCCACCCAAAAATTCGATACCGAGATTTCACCGGAAATGCATGTTTTGAGATCCCCTGAATCCAAAAAAAGAATTTTTAGAAACATGTCCGTGTGTGTGTCTGTCTGTGCGTCTATGTGTGTGTCTGTGAACAGCATAACTCAGAAACGAACAGTCCAATAAACACCAAACTTCGTATTTAGGTTCAGTATCTTCCAGGGATGCGACACGAAAGTTTTCAAGAAAATCCCCCCACCCCAGGATATCCTTTACATGGAAGATTTTTCGAAAATTTTAATTTTCTGAAAAACGCCTCTATCGATTTTGATTAAAATATCATATGTTTAAGATATTTTAATGACAAATAAATCGTATATCTTGAATTTTCTGGGAATGTTTCCAAAAGTGTTCTTCGTTGTGAACGACTTTTGCATAATCGGTAAACCATAAGAGATAGAGAAAATTTTACTTTACAAAAAATGTAGATCGCGTTAAAATACACAATTTATGTCATACACATTTTTTTTGTTGAGTGAATCATTTTCGAGATATTACTTGTTATTCCCATAAATTATTCAATACTTACTTTCTCAAATGGGAATTCGTTATTCATTTTTTGTCTTGTATATGCAAAAAGTATTAATGTGTGGGAAAGGGAATGGTGCTGCACCTAGCAACAGCTATTAAGAGATATGTATGTGCTTAAATGCTACTGTATTTCTATATTGCCCTTGTAAATATATATTCCCCTTTGCATCTACAAGAAATTTAGCAATAAGATGGAGTCTGCAAATGTTTATCTCGATTAACATGAAGCATATGGAGAATAAGCGTTTGTAAAAATAGTTTGTACAAGAGTAGAGAAAGTCATGTGAGTGCAACACATCAGATTTTTTCAAAATATAAAGTCGTCCTTCACTTCTCTGTCTTACTTTCGTCTTTTCCTCTGAGTTACCTGACTGTAGTAGAAGCAAACGTAATTTAATGGGGGGGGGACACCTCGACACTGCGACCAACTAGATCTATTGTGACTACACCCCCCGGGGGGCAGGGATGAAGTGAAGTAGGCATAGAAAGTCCAGGTCCATAGAAACGCACGGAGAGCACTAATATTTACAGTTTGAAAGACACGCAAGAGGGCCAACACACCTTGGCGTTTTACGGGGAGAAATTCTTTACAAGCGCAGCAACCATGCCATCTGTCCGACACTAACCACACCACGAAACCGAAGATGCTTCCTGAAAGATGAAAGGGAGAGAGTTGAAATGACAGGAAATGAGGGAAAGGAGAAATAGTGGTAGAATACATCACTCCAGTATTCGCCTAGACGACCAGAGGAAACCACGAAAAACTCCATTGTCTGAGTGGGCGGCCACCGGCAACGGAACGCTGGACCTCCGAATGCGGCCTACAGATGTTATCGCCGGAGCCATTCTGCTCGCCACCTGACTGTAGTATTTATGGTCAAAGTTTTGAAAACATTGTGTCATTTTAAGAAAAAAATTTACTTTAAGGGGATGCACCACTGAAAATCCTATTTTATAAACTTTTTGGGTAAATTTTTCTGAAATTTAACCTGAATTTAATTGCCAAGTTAATGAGTTTCAAAAAGGAATTTTTTTACCCTGTATTTCTCACGATGAAGCGTTGATAATATTTATTTTAGATAAGTATGCTTTTTGTCTCTTCATACTGCACAAAAGTGTCGTATGATTTTTTTATTCGTACTTTCAGTTAATAAAAATAGTTTTCTCATTGTAAATTTATATTTTGGTATCACCTTTTTGCTTTAAAATTAATTATTTAAATCCCATTAGACAATTAAACATATTTTTATGATGGTATCAATTATTTAAATTTTCCGAAACTTCATGGAAATTTTCAGAAGAATCGGATGAAAACTGCATCGTATGGAACATCCCTACTGAACAAGAACACTGAGGAAAGAATCAAAAACTTTAATGGAAGCAATTTGAATTTCAGATTATTGGATTGTTAACAACCACAACAATAATTTTGAAACTATAGGTTCTGAATATGTTTTGCACGCGCTTTCCTAATGTTAATTTTTTTTAGATTTTCAAGACATTTTGGTGGCATATCCGCTTAAAATATGGTGTTCTGTTCAACAATAGATAGTATCTAAACGCTTAAATCTACAAAATGTTGTACAATGCATCTTAGAAAGAATGCAGCTTAAATAACAATAAAAATGCGTTTGGTTCCTTCCGAATGCAATAGAGTATCAGTTTCCAGATGAGTTTTAGACGGTTACAAACAGTTCATGATATTTTGTAATGTTTGTACTAACCTGTTGGAGTAGTTGCAGGTGCAGCCAAGGAAATCATTTTTGAAGAAAATTGTCTAACAGATTAATAATTTTTGTTAAAACTAAAAATGTTCCGAAACTGCTAATTGTAACATAAATATATGACAAACACTATTGTAATAATGTCGTCCTCCGTGGTGTAGTGGTTACCGTGCTAGACTCTAGTTTCCGAGGTCGCGGGAGGGAATGGATTTTTTCGGATGTAAAAATCTTTAGCATGGCTTCCTTAGGAAGGGAAGTAAAGCCGGTGGTCCCGTAGATTTACGGCACGTAAAAGAGCCTCAAGCCTGATAGAAGGGCCTCTGAGCAAAATTACCGCTCTTTCTCGCCTAATACAGAATGGGCGCTAAGGACCACGGCAGTCAAATAAAAAACGATGTAATACACGGATTACTACAACCCCAGGTTCTATTTAGAAATAAAGAAAAAAAAATACTTCAGAATGTTTTATTTTGCTTTAGGTTGTATTCAATTTAGCTGACGTGCCATAACTACAGCGGCACCATAGGTTTAGGCCGCCGCCTTATCCTTGCATTCAAACCAGACAATTAAGAAATGTTATCAGCTTTCTTCACCCGGATCTGAAGTGACGTTACTATATACCAAAAACTGTTCAACAAGAACATCGCTTTTTATCTGATGCAGCATTGAAGTCGACTGTGACAACTTTGTGATGTCTGACATCTAGTTGTTTTAATTTGCAGTTTTATCTCCACACAACAGGACCAATTCTTTGATTAGATTAGATTAGATTGTATTCTGTGAGTTCACTAGCAGCCATAAAGGCTTGTGAACATAGAACATGTCAAGGAAATGTAAAAAAATTACATATAAACATAAATATTACATAGAATATGGAACATTTGAAATAAAACAGACACATACTATATGCGTGTCAAGGAAATGTACAATAAAGTTACATATATACATAAATATTACATAGTATACAGAACATTTAAAATAAAATAAACATATATTATATACAAATTGAAACAAATCAAGTGTAAATTTGTACAGAGTTGAATACCTCCTTACTGTTATAAGGTTAACATACGTATAGGCAAGAACAGTTATTTTAACATTCACTAGGATTTTACATTTGTTCGTCTGATCATTTTGTTCTATTTGATTTGTAATGCATAGCATTTACTGTCAGTTCTTAATATACATACATTTAAATAGCTTCATTAATTCTAGAGCATGCATCAAATGTGACTGCCAATTGTCATTAATATTTACTAATACTACTTACAGAGCTATATAAGTATTATCATCAAGATAATTTGTCATTCAGATAATCTTGTACAGAAAAATATGCTTTTGAGCATAGGTACTCTTTAACAACAGTTTTATAGACATTGAAATTGTCAACTTTTCTCTTAAGATCATTAGGGAGAGTATTAAATATTTTTATAGTCTCGTAATATACACCTTTCTGGAAGCAAGAAAGCTTTGCACTGGGATGATGGATGTTACCCTTTTGTCTAGTGTTTATCTCATGAATTTCCATGTTTGTAATAAATGTGGCTCGATTGCATACATAGAATTTTAAGATTGAAAATATATACATGCAAGGTAGGGTTAATATCTTCAGTTTTCTAAAAAGATGTTTGCAAGAGTGTCTGCTATGAGTGCTGGAAATGATTCTTATAACCTTCTTTTGCATGAGGAATATTCGTTTACTTTCTACCGAATTTCCCCAAAATAATATTCCATATTCAATGATAGAGTTAAAATATGCATAGTATACTAATTTAAGTGTATCTATAGAACTGACATTTACCAATGCTCGGATAGCATAACATGCAGAACTGAGTTTGGGTATGATATACGCAATGTGAACTTTCCAATCTAAATATCGGTCTACTTGGAGGCCCAGAAATTCAATGTTGTCTATTTGTTCTAGTGACATGTCATTAATCCCAATTTCTATTGGAGTGTGTAGTGATCGATGGGTTATAAATTTAACAACTTTTGTTTTGTCTAGATTTACAGATAATTTGTTAGCTTTAAACCAGTGTGACATACAGTTCAAAACACAATTCAATTTAATTACACACTCATTCAAGTTTTTACTTGTCACCAGAACACTCGTGTCATCAGCAAACAGAATTATACTTGCAATATCCTTTATATAAAATGATGGGTCATTTATATAGATCAAGAATAATAAAGGTCCTAGGACTGAACCTTGGGGCACTCCATGTGTTACCGCTTTCCATTTTGATGTATGTTTTCCAAATTCAATATCATTGACAACTTCAACACTTTTTCTTTCATTTAGATATGATACGAACCAACTTAGAGTTTCATTTTTTAGTCCATAGAATTTCAATTTTGCTATCAGAATATCATGATTAACACAGTCAAATGCCTTTGCTAAGTCAGAAAAAACCCCACCTACATCCATTTTTTGTTTAATGCAGTTAACACTTCATGAGTAAGTTTATAAGTTGCATAATTGGTCGACATTCCTTTTCTGAACCCGAACTGATCCCTGACAAGTATGTTGTTACATTCAAGGTATTTATAAAGTCTATTAAACATCACCTTTTCAAGAACTTTTGAGAAAATTGGCAAGAGAGATATTGGTCTATAATTTGAAACATTATTGCGTTCGCCTTTTTTGAAAAGTGGTTTAACAATGGAAAATTTCATTCTGTCAGGGAAAATTCCTGACCTTAGTGACTCATTGCACAAATAACTAAGGGGAGTGGAAATTTGAGACGAGCACGATTTTAAGACTTTTATTGCTATTTCATCATAACCAGAGAGTTTTTTGTTTCGAAGGAGTTAATAATTTTGTTTATTTCAGAAGGCGTTGTCAGGTTAACTTTAAATTCAGGCACTTCATTAGTGAAATTTGATCTTAGAAATTCCAAAGCTGCCTCTTTACTTCCAAAATTAATACTCATTTTGTTTGTTACATCCAAAAAGAATTTGTTAAATATTTCTGCAACTTCATGAGGTTTACTAATTTCTTGATTATCAATGTTTAGTGTTATTAAGTCATTTTGTAATGAGGATTTACCCGCTTCTCTTTTTATTATATTCCAAGTAGTTTTTATTTTATTGTCAGAGAGTTGAATCTGTTTATTGTAATGCAATATTCTAGCAATATTTGTATTAAATAGTTTTGCGTTAAAAATAGTTTAAATGGAGATTTTCTTCTGTAACCGGTTACCCTTCTCTTTATAGTATTTACACCCTCAAGGACTTACAGGCGTATGTCTAGGGTGAATAGCCTGTAGAGAGCAAGTAAATGGATCGTAGCATTACCGGAATTGGTGATAGTCCAAAGCTGGTATGGCTGTGAAGAAGAAATAAATAAAACTTTGCGATAAAAGGGATGATTCGCGGAGCAAGTGATCCAACTGGGCATTCGCCTAGCGATAGAGGAAACCCGCAAAACCTGGGAACTCCCGAATGCGGGCCACATACGTTACTGCCTGAGCCACCCCGCTTGGCCCAGTGATTTATTGTTTTATTTTTTCCATTTTCAAGTCTTGATTGCATGCGCATATTTCAAATATTAGGCTCATTTAGATGTAACCTTTATAACTAACTTTAAATGGCTTAAAATATTATGGAAAATAATGCTGCGATGCAGCTTTCTTTTAGAATTTTTAGGCTCACTCAGATTATTTCAATAGCTTGGTAAAATCATTTTCGTTTTGTTTTCTATCTTCTTTTCATTTTGGATCAAGAAGTCTTACTGCAGTAATTGAAAAAAAAGACAAGAAGAGTATGAACCTAGAATCTTATGTTGCTGCATAACTGTGAATTTTCTTTAAATTTTGCATTTAATGCACACTCTAAAGAAATAGAATTTTCTATTTAGATACACCATTATCTACTAAACTAATTAATACAAAATGCTGAAATGTTTACCACCTCTTTGTAGCTGAATACATTTTATTTTAATGAAAAAATTTATGTATAATGCGTAGTTATTTCTTAAAATTCAACTTTTTCCAATAAAAGTTTAGGTATTATATTTAAAAATTATAAGTTTTCTTCTGTTATACAAAATGTATTATGTTTCATCAATCAGCAGTAAAATTATGGTAGAACATGCCTGAAAAGTTCAACTAATTATCTTAGATAGTTTTTTAGGTAATGGGTCTTCAATTGGTTAAATGTAACATCAGGAAGTCAGGGCATTTAGATTCCTCAAAAGAGAAATGGTTGATGTTTCAACTTTCGTTTTCGGAAAGCAAGTGCTTTCAACATACCGCAAGTGTTAGAACTGTCGCTCTCATTCTGTCTATGGAAAGCGAAATCTTGCTTTGCTTATAAAAAATCACTGAAATTCACTTTTTAGGATGCCTCTGTTCCTTTTCACTGCATACCAATCTTCTGTCGTTTTTGTTTGAGAAGGTGAAGATCTATTCTGGTTTTTCCGAATGTTCCCAACACAAGAATTTAGAATTTCGATTTTTCTTATCTAGAAATAGCTACTTGTACATTGTTGAGATTAAACATTACTGGTCCATAATGAATTTTCTGTTCCCAAGAACAAATAGGAGGAACAGTAGTTATTTACAAACGCAACAAAAATTCACAATATAGTTATGTAAAATCCAAAATGAAATTTGTGTTGTATGTCTTAAGGGGGCTGGTAAACCTATAAAATCTTCAAATTCTATGTTTCTTAAGGAAGAAACTTCATGTTGTACCACTTACTCCCACCATTAAATGAAACTAATTCCCAAATGTTTGACAAATGCATGAAGCAGTTTTGTGGAAAAAAAGCTCTTTGCGGTATAGTTTTCAAAATTTCTAAAATACTTCAGATTTACATCCCAGAGATACCATTTCAAAAAGATTTTTGGATTTTTAAATACAAAAAGGACACTAGAAAAAATCTGAGGTGTTACACTCAGATGACTTTCTCTACTCTTGTAAAACTATTTTTACAAACTCTTATTCTCCATTTATTTCATATTAATCAAGATAAACGTTTGCAGAAACGATCTTTTGACATGCAAAGAGAATTACATTTTACACATAGCAACCAGTTTTAAAATATTTGACTATCGCTTAAGGCGTACTATGTTCCCCTTGTTTTGTATTTGCAAGGGCAATATAGAAATACAGTAGCCTTTACGCATAGACATATCTCTTAATAGCTGGTTGCTAGGTGCAGTACCATTCTCTTTGCCACAGATTAATACTCTTTGCATATCCAATATAAAAAAAATGAATAACGAATTCCCATTTGAGAAAATAAGTATTGAAAAAATCTGATGTGCTACACTCACATGACTTTCTCTACTCTTGTACAAACTATGTTTACAAACGTTTATTCTCCATATGCTTCATGTTAATCGAGATATCGAGATGTCAATCTTATTGCTAATTTTCTTGTAGATGCAAGGGGAATATAGTAGGTTATAAGCGATAGTCAAATCTTATAAGCGTTGGTTGCTATGTGGCGCATTCCAATCTCTCTGCATGTCCAGGACATAAAAAAAATGAATAACGAATTTGAGAAAAAGTATAAGTATTGGAAAATTTAAGGGAATAACAAGCAATATCTCGAAAATGGTTCACTCTACAAAAAAATGTATACGACATAAATTGTGTATTTTAACGCGATCTACATTTTTGTGCAATAACATTTTGTCTATCTCTTATGGTTTACCAGTTATGCAAAAGTCGTTCACAATGAACACTTTTGGAGAAATTCCCAGAAAATTCAAGATATACATTTCATTTGTCATGAAAATATCTTAAACAGATGATATTTTAATCAAAATCGTTACAGCCATTTTTGAGAAAATTAAAATTTTCGAAAAATGTTCCATGTAAAGGGTAATATGGGGTGGGGGGATTTTCTTGAAAACCTTCGTGTCGCATCTCTGGAAGATACTGAACCTAAATACCAAGTTTGGTGTTTATCCGACTCATCGTTTCTGAGTTATGCTGTTCACACACACACACACACACACACACACGGACATGTTTCCAAAAATGCTTTTTTTGGATTCAGGGGGTTTCAAAGCATATACTTCCGGTGAAATCTCGGTATCGAATTTTTGGGTGGAATACAATATTTCCCCTACTTACTATACGCAGTAGGGAAAGCAAAAATTATAAATTTATTTCATACATTTATTTTGTACATGCACTGCATTTATGCTGCATCTGTGCTTAGGGCTTTAGCGCACAAATGGTATATGTCTAAGGAATGGAAGTCAAATACCCACCTAGAAGGAATAATTTAGTTTTTGGCTCTCTGCGGCATGTCGGCAGAGAACATTTAGATGCTTATTACAACAGATCGTTCATTGTAGCATGCAGCTTCAGAATTTGATGAGAATGACGTTTCCATTCTACAGTAATTATCAGTAACGGCCAACAGTAGCCTTTGTAAGATTAGGTAACCTTTGAAATGCGATGCGTGTAGCGATTTCATCCTTAGGTGTCGCATGTACCTATTCGTTCCATAAATGTCGTGCCCTGGAAGTGAAACGTACGAGGGGTGTCCAATAGGTAAGTTTCCCTTATTTTATAAAAAAAACATTACACACAATTGATCATATTGAATTAATTTTATTAACATTGTACCATCCTTCTGTTACTGTTCTACACAGTCAACATGTTTTTCCAAGCATTTTTGGGTAGTGACACGAGTTTTTCCAAACCGTGTTGTACCAGGTCGGGTCCTGTGCTCGCAACCAGCTTGGACGCCCCTTGTAAATCAGTGTGCCTGATTTTTATCCCGAAGGACCTGATTTTAAATCTTGGTTGCGACGAGATGCCTAGATAATATTTTTATCACAGCCCTCATCATAAGACAAAGTTTAGGTAACCTTCGGCTCATTGGAACATTGGCTCGTTTATCTTGGTTTCACCGTTTCTGCAGATCTAAGACGTTCAAAGGAAATTAACGCCTTAATATACATTTAAAAATATACGTAAAAGCTTTTCACTCGACCTTCTATCCCGCATTAGTATCTGGTAGTTAAAAACAAGAAAAATGCTAAAGAAAGAAAAAATATATTGAAGGTTGAAGACATAATGATAGTTATTATATTGTGACGTAGTGGCTAATGCAAGGTTATCGAGAGTCGGAGCTGGCCGTTTGAGATAAAGACAAGTAGCGCTCTCACCAGCGTAAACGCCGGAAGCACTATCGTCAAATTTTCTGGATGTTTCCCTCTTATCGATCGTTCTGAAATTCTGAACATTTAAACTGATATGTAAGCGAGCGCTCTCGCAAGTAAGTCAGCGAGTGCGTTTCTGTTGCGACGAAAAGCGCTGTTCTCCTAGTAATTGTTGACGACTGCCGTGACGTACAGTGAGTGCTACTTCCGCGAGATATTGGAGAAGTCTTGTGTTCGACTCCACAGCGAGAGAACCGTCCGGAAGAGGAGGCTACATCGTGCGTACTTCATTATGCCGTTATGTCGCGAAGAACGTGAAGTGACAATGTATAGCTGAACTACATCACATTAAAGAAGTGACAGTGAAATCTGAACAGTCACAATATTGTGGTAAAATATCTGGGTAGTTCTAATTAAATGATGTATAGGTAATGCATCCAAATGAATAGAAAAAATGAAAAACAAAACATTTATTTCCACCAGAAATATATACACAGCCACTAAAAATATAATATTGCAAATACAACTGTGATATTATAATCAGTTCTTTGGTATTACACATCCGTACATTCTAGGACCTTTGGTAACTTAACAAATATGAACTAAAGTTACATTTAACACCATGACTTATACCAGAATTTTGGGTATTGTTAATTAACATAATTGTGAACCAAATTTGTCTACATCTTGTAACAAAATAAAAACCCTTACGCCTACACAACTTTTACATCAAGAAAATCAGCTTTCTTAAACCCTAAACGAATTTAAAATCCCGTACTCAGAATGAACATATGCTATGAAAATAAAGCTAGCCCTATGAAATGCCCTTGGGCTACATTTACATTCATTATTAAGACACAGGAATAACAATAACATTACACGAAAACGGACACACGTGCTCAGATAAATTTATGAATTTTAGCGCTTTCAAGGAAGATATATCTGAACTAAACATTAATAACAATTCTACTTCAATTCCCAATATTCCACATGCTTATGGAAGAAAGCTAGATGACAACTTGTCCGCATTAGACGGCTCGTGGGCATGGTTTTCCTATAGCATTATGTATATTTCAAATGTTTCCAGATTGAATGCAGCCAACGCCGTCCGGGTTCACCCATAGGCCCCGAGCTTCCGGGGGGTTCCCAAAGGAAGGCCTGCTCGAAAGCAACCGGAGGCGGGTACTAACCTAGCTGTACCTGGAGCGTCAGGAATAAACCTCCATAGAGCGCACAGCCACCGCCCAGCCGCAACCCACCGAACACCGTCGCCTGGTCCTACGACCCTAAAACAGATGACAAGGATGATAATGGGTATGGGAAATGAGGGATAGGAGAGTCATGGTAGAATATGAACCACCCCAGCCTGCCGACGCGGGGAAACCAAGGTAACTCCACGAGTCAGAGGGGCGTTCGCCGGGGATCGAACCCGGGACCTCCCGAATGGAGGTCACACATGACATCAATGCTCGGAATCTTTACTTTTCAGCACATTTTGGAAAAATTCAAGAAGTATGAGGCGTTTGTGGATGCTCCGTAGAATAGGAAAGGGAACACACGGCGAAGAGATTTCGTATACAGGCCTAGTAGTTACTACACCTACCAGAATCCAAATACTCTTACAGGTTGTCACTGGAGGGGACACGAGGTTTAATCCACTTCCCCGTTGTATTTTTCGGTCCAGTGAATTATTAGTCCGATCATTTCCAAGTGATAGTAATGACCCAGAGTGTCACAAAATGATATGCGTGGGAGTCTAGCAGAATGTGTCTTGCGGAATGATAAAATATAGTAGAATTTTAGGATTTGGAATGACACTCTTTCATGTTTAAAAAAAGGTGGCCTAACCTCCAGTTTTTTCTACTTTTTATTAGTTCTCAGTTTCAGACAATGGCTGTAAGTCCACCTCTACGACTCTTCGAGCATTTCTGTCGCAACAAAGAAAAACAAGCAATTCGACCCGATAGGTGGAAGGGAATGAGACAAGGTCGTCCATTAGTAACGTAACAATTGAAAACAAGGGTGTCATAGACCTTTTGACAGCTGATAGACCGACAAAATGCACTCACCAGCAAATTATGTATTCGGCGGAGAGACAATGACATTTTATGACATCTTAGTTATACCTTTCAAGAGAAATAACTATTTACCAACCTCGAAAGAAAATAAGCCTATGGGTCAATTATTAGGCATTATTTTTATTTTAATGGTATTTTGTAGGGAGTATGATATGAATGTATGACTAAAGCATCATTTATTATTTCCGCGGCCGAAACTACAGTAATCATATTGGGTTTCATTGTAAGTCGCTATGATTAAATAATGTGTCAGAATGACCACTCTAATAGAATTTGGAGGTTGTGGTAGTAATTCACACTATCAAGGCTGGCAACCCTGACCATTTATTCCTATTGTGTAACTTCGGGAGAAAGAGATTTGAATTAAGTTATACCGAATGCCTATATTCATTAGATAGATGCAGATAGAGGGGACAAGACGCCAACGGCCTCGAACAGTAGCACTCAGAAGTCAAGACAAACAAACCTGCTCTGACGGGACAGCGAGTCCCACCAAAGCGCGCCTATTTCGCAGCCTGAAAGGTTCTTGCCCAACCTACTAGAGCCGGGAGCGCACACGAAGACGGGTGGGGAAGGTTACTGCCTCTTTTTTCACTCCGCTCGCTATGCACTGGCAGGTAATATGACTCAGAGCAATGCTACTGCGCAACCTGCACTCACCCGCCTTTGTGAGTGTTCCCGACTATGACACCCAGGTAGAAATCTATACTTAGAACAAGCTATCAGCCATCCCCAAACTCAGCCCTTGATAAGGAGAATGAGGGACGGAGAATTCATAATGTGAAAGAAGTCAACCCAGTATCCGCCTAGCGACCAGGGAAAACCATGAAAATATCTTGATCGGGATGACCGACAGGAGGAATGAAATTGAGATCTCCCAAATGCGAGCCAGTAGTTTCCTCTTGAGCTGGGTTCTCGCTGGGTTCGAGTCACCGCTAGTCCAATGTAAATAAATGGATGATATGAAATTAAATAATGTTTATTTCTGAAGTGTCTGAGCCACTATATGCATATTGTACAAGTGGACAGAACAGGCAAATTTGTTCGATTTAATATCGATCAGTAGGCTGATGAGTATAGCACAAACTAAATAATGACCCATCGTTATCTCAGCTTACACTCTGCTACAGTTATGTTCTATGCTATGCAGATATTCTTCACTTACAGGGGTTGTGTTGCATCCTCCTATCTCGTTTTGCCATCCGCGAAAGTTAAACTCGCGCTCTCCTTATAGGATTACGTACGACCCTAAAGGATATTTTAAACCACCGATTGCGTTAAAAATTCTGCATGGCAGAGTAGAGTGTAGTGCAGTATAAGGCGAAGCCTGTACACTTTATTAGACATTTTAATGTATGCCATTGTTGCCAAAACGTTGATTTTGTTTTGCAATCCTTGCTTCTGTAATTTACTGCGACCCTATAACCTCATGCTCATAATCTCGAAATACGTGGTCAAAGTGGCGATAAGACAGTGATGGATTATAATTCTAAGGATAGATGTGGAACCTATTGCTAGTACGCCATAACAGTAGCATTCTGAACTGTAGCGATGGAGGGATACCTATGATATGATGATGATGATGATGATGATGATGATGAAGATGTAGCAGTTGTATGCGTGCTCTATCTCTCAGAGATTTTTAATCACTTAATTATGAACATGCTATAACTTCCTATGACTACTAATAGAAGCAACAACTGGCAGCTGCTACTCTCAGAACCAAACCTGATGTAAACACTTGACCGTATTAACTAGTCCGCGATGCGCGAGAAACCAAAGCACACCATAATATATAGTACCTTAAATATGTGCGATTATCTGTGGTTTTTCAAGAACTATACTAAACATAGTGCGAAAGTTTTGATTAATATGAAGCAGTAAATGATATGAATAGTAAAACTAACGAAGGTTGCGTTTAATCACTCCTCTTCTCCATTCATACGATAAGAACGAGCAGTCAATGAGGCGATAAACATGGCTGCTTCTAAAAGTGCTGCTTGCTTGGTAAATGACAATAAAGTTGAAATAGTGAAGCATTCTAAAGGTAAGCCGTTAAAAGCTGCGAGAAACGAATTCTGAGTGTTTTAAACAAATCCATGCAGGAGAATGCAACTGAATAACATTGCATACACCAAGGAGGAAAAGAAACAGGCGCAAGCCAAAATTAAAACAAGCAAATGACTTTACCGGAGATGCTATTCGTAGGAAAGTGCACGAGTTTTTCTTCAAGAACCAGCAATGTTAGACAAAGTCTTAAATTCTGTCAGCAATGATCCTACCTTGCCTTCTTTTAAACAATCCAACTTTCATAAATTATTACTAGGTATTAGAATTAGGTTTTTTTAGAGAAACAAAGGGAATATAATTATTGACAGAGAATGTCGTGTGATAGAGATTCAAATATTACACCTCTCACGATAGTGATGCGCTGCAAAGTAATTTTTATTTTAACTATCCTGTATTTAATTTCAACTCGGCTTTTATTTCCGCGTTTTATTATTATTATTGTTATAGTACACAGTTCTATTACATTATAAACAGAAGACATAGGTCTACGTAGCTTTTTCTTGTTCCTCGCAGCTGATACGAGCACAAGTTTGACGCGGAGGGATACAAAATGATTTGTGTATATCAAGTCTAGTTCTAAAGCTGGATCAACTACAGTCACGATGACCTGAAAGGTGAAGGTTTTCGCCTCTGAAGTTGCAAACTGCAATTCTGTTTTAGAGTAAAAATACCATAATAGGTTATCTGAAAATGAGCAATCTAACTTTACTAAGTAAAGACTTTTCAAACAATAAACTATAATGAATGTTAAAAAAGTGCTATATAATGTATACAACCATAGAATTAATACTACACTGTCAACAAAACACTTTTTATTGACATTACTATGCTTGTGTGTGATGGTATGTGCATTGTAGTATTACTGAGAAGAAATCATGGTAATTTCAGGGAGCATTATTGCTATTTGTTAATTGTTTATATAAACACAGCTTCTTGTATATACAGGCTCCCACTATGGACAAAGCATACTTGATAATAACAATTTAAAACTGAATTGAGAAAAACAAGGAAAATATAAATGGTAGCAAATAAGTATGAATTGCGGAGTACAGGTCAAAGTTATTAAAAAGAGAAGTAATAATAATGATAATTATGATGATGAGAGATAATAATAAGAAAAAGAATAATAGAAAGAAATACCTTGTAATCAAAGCGTTTTCCAGCAACGACTACTACATTTAACGGTCCGCTATATTTAGTTTCACGCTACGGAAGTAGGCATCCTAAGTGACCATTAACACAGATTACAGGGTTATTAAAAATGTTCCAGTGAATGCCGTAATAGCATAGCGGCTTGGTTTTAAATGTAACCACCAAAAATGATGATGATGATGATGATGATAGCAGCAGATAACATTTGTGCTTTGGAACCGTTACATACAGCTCAGGTTCTATTTATTATCTTCAGGAATTGTCCTAATGAATGACATTAAACACAAAAATGAAAAAAGAACGTTTCCAAAAATATAACCAACTTAAGTGAATGATACACATTATAAAGAAATGTAAGTTTTTCCTGTTACCAAAATAGATAATACTTTCATTGATATTTTGCGTAGGTATACTTATATCTGCAAAAGTACTTTTCATGTATAAAATTATTACTTGATATAGTTAGACTAAAGTTTAATCTAACAATCTGTGAGTACATTATGTACAGTTGCAAGGCATTCAATTTCTTTAAAAAAGTTTTAAGTACAGTGTTTTTTCCTGATGTTTTTAACAGTGTCTCAGCTACAGATGATAATGATATGCTATTATGTGTATTTACAGTGTTTATATAGGGTGGACCATTTAAGTTGAGACTGTACAATATCTCCAAAACTAAGGTTGTGGAAAGAAATGTGTTTAATAAAAGTTGCTTGATATTATAGGGGAAAGTAAATGTCATTAATCGTGTTTTGTTTGAAGGACGTCATGATGGTCATCTTAGGGTCAATTTAATTTTTTTTAATTTGAAGCTGTAATTAGGTTTCCATTTAATTTGACCCTAAAATTACCACCTGGCGTCCTCCAAACAAAACACGACTAATGGCATTTACTTTACTTCATAATATCAAGCAACTTTTAATAAAGACATTTCTTTCTACAACGCTTAGTTTTGAAGATATTGTACAGTTTCAACTGAAATGGTCCATCCTGTATAAGTGATTCGTGGAATTCATTTAGTTTTCTGGGCGGTTGAAAATGTAAGGAATTTTTCAAAATTAATTCTAGCAAAGTGATACGTTATTGTTTTGCCATGTCCAGGATAATTTTCAAATCGTTCTTATTCTCGACATTAGTATAAACAGTGTCGAATATAATTGTATAAGTATGATGCCTTTTTATTTTTAATGTTTTGAAAATATACAAATTAGTTTATGCTGTGGAATCTTAAAGGACGCAGAATTATATATTATATGCAGGGAATTAAAATTATGCAAAAGAGTATGTGAACAAGGAAGTACGAAATTTGCAAAAAATGCCTACTATGCAGTTTTCATTATGAGGGAAAAGCATGCACATTTAGTACGTGTATTCTGGCTGAGGAATTTGGAGCAAATTCCGTAGATAACAGCTCTGTATCTTTTTAATCTCTCACACCTTTCCATAGAAGTTAATGCATAGCAATTTGGCGAAACTCTCGAGTTCATATTACTAATAAATTACACATACCATGCTCAGCAGAACAGAAATAATGAAATTATTCTTTGTTCCGTTTACAAGTGAAATTTCTCGAGTGCACGAGAGGATGATATTTTAATGAGGAAAGAGAAGCTAATTAACTTAAGGCCTACTCGTTTGCACGGTATCCCGGAAATGGGTCAGTGCTGTACTTTCGTTAGCAACCTTAATCATTTATTAGCTGGCAAGACACAGCAGTGCACATATGGAACGCTATTGTTTCTACTGGCCCTCACACGGAAGGCACCATCGACAGTAAAATATGGGTACATCCTTCAACCATTCCACAGATCCGCTTTCAATGCTTGGATGCATTTTCATTCTTCCTGAACTCGTGATGCAAGACGCGAACTACTTAAATTTTCAACCCGATTCTGTAATTGAGGCATTGGCATGGAAGAAGTAGTAACTGCCAAAAGCTTGAATTTTAGATTTTTAATTGAGAAGGTAGTAATTACCATCAGAGCTGCTAGTATCCGAATGGAACATGTCTAGAAGTGTTGCTAATAAGTAGTAATGATTGTTGTGATACAGATCTGCGTTTACAGTCAATAGGACTCCAAAAATCTTCCATTTAGAATGGCAAGTTACATTATTGATTCTTGCTTCACTACTTCTTGAGTGTTTAACCTAACAAAATCTTTCCCATGCAACATTACGTGTCATTAAAAATGTCGTGAATTTGCTGAAGAGGCTATAAGAATACTTCACATAGAGTTTTGCAAACACACAGCTGATGTGCAAGATACGTTTCTGACAGGCATCATTAGCGTTGCTTTTGAACGCAACTCCTATCAAAATCACACCTTCAGGTGGATTAGATTCTCAAGAGCTAATTTTCATGAAGTATAAAAATGAGACAGTCATTTAATGGCATTGAAATGTGGAATGATTTTTAAGAAACGACAGTTCAATAACGTCAATCACTAACTTACAGTGCTTGAAACATCTTTAAAGAAGACCAATCATCCCTGATGCCAAAAAAGAGACTTGTTATCTATGTTGAACTTCCTGGTTGCAAAGTATCATGCATTTTATCAGGAAATTTGGGCATAATGCACAAATAACATTAATTGCGAGTGGCTAAGCAGTGATTTCTATGTTATGTTTTCAGAAAATATTGTTTCATAGACAAACGTTTGTCAGACCTTTCAATTTTCATATGTAACACAAACTATAATATATAGCTTCTATTCCAAGGAGTTTCTGTATTAATGTTGATGGGAAAATGTTCATAAATTTATTTTTTACTTCCCGTGAAAAAGTTTGCATATGACAGTTACCACCTTTCCCATGTCAATGCCTCAATTATACTTATGTGTTGCAGCTTAATTGAATACTTTTAGAAAACATATGAAAAGCAGTGTTCTCTATAGCCCATGCTTTTGATAAAATAACTAAAAATTGTATACGTGTAGAAAACGGGGAAGGCAGTGATAAGTTTAGCTATTTATGGTTGAAACAGAATGAATACAGTGTTTATGTGAAACTTTATAATATTTAACATGATGTACCGAATTTACTAGTTTTACTTTCACACCAGGTGTGCGATTCTACAGGCTATTCAAACATACAACTTCTAATGTTTTTATGAGTTATTACTTCAGCTTTGGGTGAAAATACAAAATGGAAACAGTGGTTATTACAGTTTTCAATTTCAACAAAATATATTTTTGTCTCTAAGTTTAGGATACCCATGTGTGAAAAAAGGCTAAACATTTCCAAAATTTATAAATATGATTTTAGTTATTAAACCATATAAACCTTCTACTCAAGTTTTATGTAGCTTTTATAGCTACATGACCCTTTAAAGCATGTCATATAGCTATTTAAATGTATACCTGTATGCCTAGCTTCCTAAAACTGTAGTAAAAACGATAGATTTTGTCTATATACTGCGATCATTAAGGCTTGTTCACAACACCCGAGAACGGTAATCAGAACGAGAACGACAAAGTAGAAATACGTGTATTTTTATGGGAGCATTCACAATTGATGGGAAACTTTCCCGATCCCCGGGAACGAGAAGGAAAGCTTGGTCAAGTTTTAACTTTCTCGTTCCCGGGCACGGCATATTAGATCCATATTGCGCATATTAGAGTCTTCACTGTATATATTATTCTAAGCGACCGTGACATGAAGCAACGCTAGTGCTGTCTCTAGTCGCAAGCCCGAAGCATGAAACTGGAAGAAATTCTAGTACATGTGCGTCCTAAGCTCAGATCCTGATACCCGCAAGTCCATTAAACATTGGTTCCTTTAGTGAAAGGGTTGTCTCTAGTTTGTTTAAATGCAACCCAAAATGCTATTGCCTCAAAAACTACAAACAATAGCAAAAACCTATAGAAATGAACAAGAACAATAAACAACTTTGATTTACGCCATTAAATAAAGGAATGAAAACGTGGTACAACTAGAGGAATCGGAAATGCAATGGATCTACATTTACATAATGTTTACTCTATCGAATTTTGACATTGGCCAATCCACATTATGTTGTCGAATTGGAGGCAGGTGAAAAAAAAATGTAATTGGTCAGTTAAAAACAAATGAAATCCCTATGTACAAAATCAAATTTCCATTTTGTGATCGATATGGTCATCGATATGCGTTTCCGTTTACGTTACCGGGCTGATGTGAACCAAAATCTCGTACGCTGTATTGCTTCCTGTTCTCATTTCCGTTTTGGTTACCGTTCTCGGGCTATTGTGAATCGGCCTTTATGCTTTCACAAAGCCTAAGACTATGACAAGGCAATGGGGACACCTCGCTCACCTCGACTCACCCCAGTAGGAACGGATGAAGTGAAAGAACCGCAGAAGGCTATAGGTCGCAGGCAGATCAGTCACAAAGACGCGCAGAAGTCCCCAACAATTCCAAGCTTGAAGACCTAATCGCACCGTCGGGTTGCTCAGAGAAGGCTTCCCTCTGGTGGAGTCGGGAAGCAAATAACGCTATTTGGCAGGGCCGAACTTTGCAATGAGCAAGCATTTGCACCATCTGTCCGACACCAACTGACACTGCACAGCCTCAAACCCTCCTGAAACATGAAAGAGGAAGTGAACTGAGAAGAAATGAGCGGACAGGAAATTCGTGCTAGAAGAGGAACCATCCCAGCATTCGCCTACCAACGCGGGGAAGCCATGAAAAAACATATGGTCAGATTGGCTGGTCCGACGGGAATCGAACCCGGCACCTCACGTTCCGTGGAGCCATCTCGTTCGGTTCAGCCTATTCATGTTCCTACTTTTTCACACCTCTTCCCTAGAGGCCTTTCTTTTGTTATGTTTTGCTTGTTCCTGAGCTGTATTATACAGAGCATACACATGTTCCCGGAATGGAATGGTTTACAGGGGCATTTGAACAAATAGGTGACAAAAATGTGAAAAAAATTATTTTTAATAAGGGCATCAATTTTAATGTTATAGATATAAAAGGTTAACGAATCAGAACGCTTGAAGTTGTCGCGTTGTCCCACCTGCGGTCTTTCTGTTTACACTTACGCCAGCGAATCGACTGAAAGTTCACTCCCATTACGCTCGATGAGCGATAGGAAACGCTGACAAGATGGTCTTCAGTCTAGTTTGCTGGGGCGGGGCGTAAATATCAATTAGTGGTTTACGAAGTTACTGTGTGACAATGCGATGGAATTCTTGCCTTGATTGTTTAAACTTTTACAGCTATGACAGCTATAAAGCTAAGCCTGGTAATGCACAACAGTATGCCACTGCAATAACCCAAGTTTGTTTAATAAATCTTCTTCATGTGTTGTCTTCCAGATTTGTCTGTATACTGCAAAAGCTTCAGCTAACGGATAATAAAATTTCACTTAAACTTTTTAAAATTGTCTTACAATAATTTTTAACAGCACATTTTTCGAGAAAAGGCTATATTGTAAATTCTGATATATTCAAATGAATCAATGAATTTCAAATATGCACATTATTTTGCAGGAGAAAGAATGGACTTCAAAGAACAAGGAGATCTTATTCATTATATTAGCTATTCCGTTTTAATAAAATTAACCTACTAATTTGAAATATGCTTCTTACATTCAACTTATCTCAAGTGTTTTTAGATGACCATGTGTCGCTTTATGATAATCCTGGATAATGGTTTTGTAGTTTAAGCTTTGAAGAAGTTAGACCAGAAAAAGGAAAAGCAGATTTATCCTGTGAGGCAGAATTTAACTTATCGTGTTTAAGAGTTTCATGTTAAACGAATGTGTCCTTATTGCGCTTATTTTCCGATATATTTCCTGGGATCTACTATAAGTTTGAAAAACATTTTAATCTTCGTAAACAAATGGGCAATTAACTAGAATTTTACTCCTAATGATAGACCTGCATCTTCCACTTCAGCGATGGAGACATTTCTTTGAAAAGCCATTCTTCTCACCTTCTGTTCATACATTTGAGGCTTGTTGCTTTTGCGAGGAACTCGACGTTGTCCCATGTTGTGGATTTGGGTGCTGCTGATGCGTGAGCTTGGTACCAAAAGTATTAGCATGTGTATCACCAACATTCTGAGTTTGTACGTTATTTACCCGAGCAGGAAATGTACTGGAATGTTGCGATATTCCTACTGGCGAAGCTTGCTGAAGATGTCCTTGCTGGCTGTAGTCGTGTAGTGGCGCTTGTGAAAGCACATACGTTGTCCCTGCTCCGCCATTGTATGGAAAATGTACATTCTGGGGATATGCTCCTCCAATGCCTGGAAACACTGCAGCCTGTGTATGAGGAAAAGTGGATCCACTGACTTCTATATTACCTTGTGGTGCTGCATTTATTACCTGCCCTCTGAGGTATGTTAATGGAGTCCCGCTAAAAACTGATGGTGTTGCGTGTCCGTGATTAACGAGTGTCTCTGCTGAAGGCTGAATATTTGCAACTAATGTCGGCATTCCAATAGATTGTCCACCAACTCCCAGTAAGCTATTTGTATACACCGCGTGTGGTGTACCAGCTCCTGGTACATAAAAAGTTTGCACATGAGTTCCAGGATGCTGCTGTTGTGGATACAGGAACGGTCCTCCTGGATGACCAAGATGTACAGCGCCATTGTTTAAGTTCAGATAGCCTGGAATATTCTGTGGCACATTCTTATCGAACTGTAGAAAGTTCTGTCCAACAGCACCAGAATTTCCATGGTTACTTCCTGTTTGGACATGATGCGTATGACTCAAAGGGTTACGAATATCTTGTCCTGCAAAAGAGTAGCCAATATGTCCGCCAAATCCGCCCTGGAACTGTCCGTTTTTGAAACCAGCAAATACATTTTCCACACTTTTTTGTGGTTCATGTTGATCGATATTGCTGCTCGGGTTACTACTTTGAGGCGGATGGTCTGAAATGAACGTATTCTTGATGCCTTGAGCACTTGCTGCAACTTTAGTGTGAGAAGCACTGTGTTTCGTTGCATCTAATAGCTGCTGGGTATGAGGCTCAGCTTGGAGCTTTGTTGGGATAAGATGGGCATGTCCTTGAGAACTAGAATAAAGGGGTACGCTTTTGGAAAAACCACGAAAATCTGATGAGCCTCCGGAGTTGGCAGGGGGACGATGGGCATTATTTTGGTTCACAGAAACACTACTACTTACAGCATTTCCTGTAGTAGCACTACCTTGATTGCCTTTCTCGTTCCCAGAGTCGTATATTCCTCCTACAGCGTAATGTGGCTGTAAGAGGGAAGGATAACTTTGATGCACTACATTTCGAGAATCAGAAATGTAATGAAGATTATTTGGTTCATTGAAAGCATTATTTATAGCACCACCAGAGACAAACTTGATTTTATTGGGCGTGAGAATAGTGCTTGAGTGACCAACTCTCGGAGGCGAAAACCCTAAAGGTGGAGATCCTTGCGATTTACCTTCAGGATTGGTATGCGTTCTTGCTGGTGGAGGCACTAAATCCCTAGTGAGAAGTTTCTGATAATGTAAAGCACCAATAGGAACTTGTCGAGCTTCCTCGAATGTTATGTGGGGCGATGAATGTTGTCCACTTGGGGGTTGATGAAATCTTACAGATGAAGAATGTACTCCAGATGACACGGGATTTATCAATAGAGGTTGATTATTAATCACTGAAGTGAAGCCATCAGAAGCAATTCCTAACTGATGTCGTCCCCCATCTATAAAGTCATAGTTATCATTTTTCAGCACTTCGGAACTGATGCTATATACCGGTGTTTGAAGAGGAGGCGCTTTCTTGCTATATACTATAGACTCGTTATTTATTTCTAGAGCATTAGGTGCCTTTTGTCTATGCAGCGTTTTTCCATGACGAATTTGTCCCTTGTTTTCAACATTCTCTTTGATTATAAAGTTCTGTAATTGGTTGCTGTTCTTGAAGGCGTCGGTTGGTGTAGTAAACCCAACACTATAACTGGCTCCCAGTGTAGTGTGGGGATGTCTCATTCTTACAACTTTTGCGCTATCTCTTGGGAACTTTTCTTCACTGGCTCCAGGAGTAAGATATGCAGTTTTTGCTTTATTATTATTGTTATTCAAGATTTGGTGTCTTGTATCTGTAGCTTTGGTTGATCCAGAAAATGGCTTTTTTGTCACTGGAGAAAATGCATCACCATGTGTGCCATGATACTGAACAGGTGTAAGCATAGCCTCATTATTCAAACTGTCGGATATCTGAACTGATGGGTGAAATGGTTTCTCTTGAGTAGTTGAAGATAATGGAAGTTGTTGAGGAAATGATTGATCCTGAACATAGAGTGGACGAAGAAGACGAGTTGTTTGCTGCTCTGGCAATTTTATTATCACTTGCGGATGTATCTCCACTTCGGTTTTCTCGTGATTTTGACGCAGACTCTCTTGCTGTCGCTGTTGATACACATTTTGTTGTTGTATTTCTTGTTGTTGGTACAACTGATGGTGAGGTACTTGCGGATGTCGCTGTTGGTGAACTTTAAGTTGATCTGGTTGGCGTTTGGTTAGATGAGTATGTTGCTGTTTATGGAAGTGGGATTCTTGTAGTGGTTTATTGAAAGGCTGTTCTACTTGATTGATGTGTTGTCTTTGCTGAATCTGTGTATGTTCTTTATGCGTTGCAGAGGCTTTTATTTCGTTAGACTTCTTCAAGTCCTCATCATTGCCATGGGAGTCAAAGCTTATATGCATTTCGCTAAGTGGCCATCCCTTTGGTGGGTCCTTAACTGTAAGACCACCGCCAGAGTGATCCTCGGATTGGTGAGCATTTGGTGGGCGATGAACAACAACGCTACTAAACCCACTTATAGTTCCGTCGGAAGGCAAAACTTGTTGCTGTGACACTTGAGATGGTTCTGCGTGCTGTATGCCAAATCTTCTGCTACCTTGGTCCTTAAGCGATTCTTTTGTCCCATCAAACACAATGATGCCAAATATTCCTAGGATTTCGCTTGCGAAGATGACGACCAGCACCTGGAATTCAGGGATTATACAAATTAGGATAAACGTATGGAAAAACATTGCTATATTCAATAATTAATACATTTAAAACAGCAGTTTATCATAAAAGGGAGTAACATATTGTTTACCATCACCATCAAATTCTAACAGGCACTTCTGGACTTTGCCCAGATGGCGATATGATTACAATTTTCAGACGGGGACCCTCTAAGGATGTAATTTATTATACCAAGGGAGGATGAGTATGAAAATAATTTGGAAATATGTTAAAACCTCAAGAAATTATTCGTATTTTCATATAAATACATTCGAAACTACATTCCTTCCTCGAACAAAATGTATATAAAAATCCACTTAAATGGTGAAAAAAGCTAAAGTGAAGCTTTTCTTCGAGGATTTTAGGAACAGTATTTCTAAACTTGTTAATAAAGTCAAAATTACACAATACCCAGTAATTTATTTTATTTGAGTGTAGGGCATCGTACTATAAGGTTAAGATCATTGCCATTTTGGAGACAAGCACTTTAGAAGCCAGATATATTGCATTATGCGATTAAAACATTTAACGTAATTTACTTTGGTTCCTGAAATAATTATGATTTGCAGAAGACATAGCTTATCAATGCATAATTAGTGAATTCCTAAAAGGTAGAAAACAAGGTGGTTTGTAAAACAGAAAGATAACCAACAAAGAACAAAAGATACAAATATGTGCAACATATAAGTGAAATGAGTCTACTGCAGAAATAAGTATTAGGAATACTTGTATGTTTTTCTAGCATTAATATTACCAATGAAAGTAGTGAGAGGACGTGTATTTGCGTAAGAAAATGTCCGAATACACAATTTTTTTATTATTACGTAGTTAATTCAACTAACATTAGAATTTTTATTTTCACTTTAAACATTTTCATTCAGTCCAAAAATTGTTTTACCAATTTACCAATGCATGAAAAATGATTTCATAGGTTCGGTAAAAGGAAAAATTCGAAGGATTTTTTGACAATTAGTGGCTTAAGATCGTCACAAATGTTCAGTCACAGCAATAACTTCAGTTGTACTATCCTATGTTTAAGGCAAGAGGGAACTTTTTCTTTTGCTCCACTTATTTGCCACCTTTAAGTACTCAGGTCATATCGATGTCTTTTTACCTTGAGAACAATTGCTCATCGGTAACGATGTTCACTCGTTTACATTGTAAACGTAATCTTTGAATTGGTATTACTTTTATTTTATGAACATTAAATTCACACGGACATCCACACTCTCATTCATGCTTCCATACTCTAGGGAGGTTAAGGAATAATCCACACTAAAGAAAACTTCCCATCCTCCAGCTGGGAATCGAACTCGGGACCATTGATTTGCAGGCTAGCGTGCTAACCACCAGACTACAGGGATAGTCGAAGTGTATGTTGTGTCCAAATTGTAACGACAGATGTTCCTGCGTGTACAGATAACGCTGACCGTGAGGGCTTGGACTAAAAACGAGAATCTCGAGTATTATCCATATAGTTTTAGAGAGTATATTAGTTTATACCAAAACGGTTTGACTTGGGAAAATTAAAGCAAAGATTATTCTGATAAGCACAAAATGTCTATAAGAAATTAGGTAAACAAATTGGAAGAAAATGACTAAAACCAAACAAAGATAGTGTAAATACAAGGACTATTTCTTAAAGATAATGCTATCCGAAGACATATTTGTATCATATAACCGTATGAGGTATCAAAAATGGAATTCTTCAGGCATACCCAAAGAATGAACTAATTTTCAGGTTTAAGTCAAATTAATTCAACGTTAATTCAATAAAACCGAGCAAGATGGCACAGGCGATCTATGGCCCGTATTCGGTTGGTCCCGGATTCAAAACTCCCGTGGGCCAACCAATCTGAGGTTTTTTCGTGTTTCCCTCAGTCGCCAAGGTAAATTTCGGATTGGATATTTAATATCACGGCCCAAAGCTACACCTTAAGTAAAAACTAATAGTAAAAATGAAAAAAAAATTGGTAATAGTGAATATTGTGCCTTCTACCCACAGACAATTAAAGAGGTAGACTGACCAGCACCCTTCTGCCACGAAGTAGAAGACACAATTGCTATGCACTAAGGTCACTGCGGACATGTGGCAAAGCAAGATAGTATGACTACAGGGATGAGACGTAGAAGGCTAACTGTCCGCCGCACATCGATCCACGAGCTATATACTAACAGATCCGTCGAGATATGGCCATGTAGTTAAAGCGACGTAAAATAAATAAATTAATAATAATAATTAATAATAATTAATGCATGGAAACATTGCCTATTGGCAAACCACGCAACGACCGTTTAGACGTTATTTGGGCATTTGTTTTTATTTTGGACCGAATAACCAGAACATTTTCCCATCCATCTTGGAATGTCAATAAAAATGGGGAAACAAGTCCTTTATTACGTTTTCTGCTCCGTCCTGCATAAGGATTTGTTTCTGTAAAGTAAAAAGTCAATATGTGCCCATGGCTGCCACAATTGTCTTCCAGGGTTTGTAGTTACTATGTGTTGTAATTAATATTTTTGCTAGTCGTACACATTTGTGTTTTTAATACTCCTCAACCTAAGTTAGTGGACATTTTGTATTCGGTCCATACACATGATTCGTGATTGTATGCTTAAGGCCCCATAAAACCGAGCGAGGTGGCGCCATGGTAACGCATGCAACTCGAATTCGGAAGGGTTTCGATTCCCGGCGATCGCCCACTGTGCCCCATGGGTTTTTTGGTATTTCCCGGGTTGTCAGCAAATGCTAGAGTGGTTTCTTTCCCCCATTTCGTTCCATTCATCATTTCATTCATCCTTCACACCGTTAGGTTGCTAGGGTAAACGGACCACTTCTTCGGAGAGGAGTGTTGGACCCTCTGTGTCTGTCTGTCGGAGAATTTCAATCTGGAGACAATTGCTGTGCCACCATTCCTGGTTCTGGTTGCCCAGTGTCTCCTCTCACCTCCTCCTTCCCGAGGGCGCCCCCTTGTGGTGGCACAATATCCTCACTAGAGCAGTGCCGAGTCCCCTCCGGTCATCAGAAAAAGTAAAGTTCCCACAAAATGCTCCCAAAAGGAGTTTTATAAAAAATATCCGCGGGCGTGGGTATATGTGCACGTGCCTGTTTGTGAACAGCATAACTAAAATACGCAAAGTCAAATAGCCCACTTCGTATTTAAGTCTCGTGTATTTTAGGAATTACAGGTAAATACTTTTATGGAGTTCCCTATTTAAAATTTATATGTAAAGGCCTCGTCCTCCGTGGTGTAGTGGTTACCATGCTAACCTCTAATTCCCGAGGTCGCGGGTTCAAACCTGGCGGAGGGCGATGGATTTTTCAGGCGTAGAAACCCTTAGCATGGCTTCCTTCGTAAGAGAAATAAAGCCGGTGGTCCAGTGTCGTAGATTTACTTGTTTAGATAGACAAAGGTTCCACGTTCAGTGCTAAAGTGGTTTAAGGGACATTGAGTACTTAGGATTGGAATCTAATTCAGAAATATTAGACGCTTCTATTAGACATTTTCTTAATTAGAAATAAACCAATTTTCTAGCCAAATTTATAAACATTTATTACGCAGTATACTTTGTTTCCTCGTGATGAGTGAAACAGCTACCACATTTTCAAAATTAGCCCCCCACCCAGAACAAAATCGGCGGATCTTAGTATGTAGAGAAATGATACGCTAAAACGGATAAATACATGCGCTTATACCCCATACATCGTGTCACAGACAGAAAATTAATGTATCAATTCTGCATGAATTTTGTCTAGTACATTTTCATACCATACATAAGGTCTTGTACAAATTTATTAGTACAATTGAAACGTCTGAATGAGACTTAAAGGCGGCTATGAAGCCTAAAGTATACAGCACAGTTTTGAAGTGGAAACAGAGTTGATATGGCATAACGCTAGATCAGAGTGATTTAAAATGCACTGGTTGCAAGTATATGTAGCTGAGTGGTACTATGACCTTACATTCGGTACTTTTGATGTGGCAGCGTGGGTTGAAATCTTACATAAGTAGGCTATTCACATTTTATTTATTGACTTGGATTTAGGGTTCGATATGTCGACATAAACTGTTGTATGAAAGTTATAAATGAGTAACACCGGTTAAGACTTAAGTTAGGTAAGAAATGTATTTTGGATGGTCTCTTGGGTGCATTTTCCTATTGTCGAATACAACACTACATGAATTATTATAAATAATATACTATATCCAATAATACTAATAGGTCAAAATATCTTTTATTTATGCGTGATAAAAAACTGAAGCTAATAAACAATAAAAACAAGCGATATTTGACTGAAAGATGCTTTGGCCAACAAACTTGCAGCTCAACACACTAGTTTTAGAAGACGAATAACATTCATTTATACATTTATTGCAAATGATGACATTAAGTTATAACTTTCCCCAAAACTTCCTATTACTTTGTATTTCCTAATGTTTATAAGTATTTTGGCAAATAAAAATAAAATATTTTCAGCATTCATGTTTGAAGATAATTTAACTGTAGCATATTTAAGCCAAATATTAATTCACGAATCATTTAAAACAATATATACGCATACATAAATGAAAATAAGTATTTATTTTCTTAAACGTACAGTATAATAGGAATACTTCAATTATTTTTAAGTCTAATATAAAAATCATATCTGAACACTTGCAAGCATTAAGTGATGGGACATAGGTAGTAAGGAAGTAATGAATTTGGTCTTTCTATGAATTATGAAATACCCAAATCTTAGAATTCTAAGGTTTAGCTTCCAATTAAACCGTTCTTTTTATACGGGTGCTAAATATACTGATCTCGCATTATTAAAAATTACTATTCTATGTGATTTCATAGCTCGGTTCGAAGTATAATATACGAAACATATTTTACATTTATCATAATTAGTTATTGGTGTATGTTGTATAAAAGGATAATGTCTTTCTTATTAATTGTATTTACTCTGTGGTTTATATTTGGCATGTTAGGACTTCACTGACTAACCATTAGCAATGATGGGTCAAACAAAGAGAATACATAAAATATTACGGAACATGCGTTAGCTATGCATCTTAAAATGAATATCTCGGATTTTATTCTAAAAATGACTGAAGTTGTGAAAAGATACGAGAACATAAATTACAAAATATGTATGTTCCAAATGCATGTCTTTTGGTTCATGAAATATCTGACACTTTGGAGGTACTGATTGTTTAAGACTTTTAGGATTCTGTTTGATTTTTTGAAACGCAGGCGTTTATTCGCACTATCAGTTCTCCCTTAATGTCAACTGGAATTAACTACAACGTGTCGATGATCCAGCTGGCCAGACAACAGGACCCTCTCTACCAATCCCATATTCACCAGATAAATGAAGTGTACTGTACAGCAAGCGATCGATGAGTTTCTAAGTATTTTCTGCAGGAACTGTGGTTAGAATGAGAGGAGCAGAATCACAGGTAAACGACTACACATATAATATCCCTAGATAGTATAATTTAATGTGTTACACTCACATGACTTTCTCTACTCTTATACAAACGATTTTTACAAATGCTTATTCTCCATATGCTTCATGGTAATCGATATGTTAATCTTATTACTAATTTTCTTGTAGATGCAAGGAGAATATGGTAGGCTTTAAGCGATAGTCAAATATTTTAAGAGCTGTTTGCTATGTGGAGTATTTCATTCTCTTTGTATTACCAGGACAAAAAAAATGATTAACGAATTCCCATATGAGAAAAAATATAACTATTGGAAAATTTATGCGAATAACCAGCAATATCTCGAAAATGGTTCACTCAACAAAAGAAATGTATGTGATATAAATTGTGTATTTTAACCCTATCTACATTTTTGGTGTAGTAAAATTTTGTCTATCTCTTATGGTTTACCAGCTATGCAAAAGTCGTTCACAATGAAGAATACTTTTGGAGACATTCCCAGAAAATTCGAGATATACATTTCATTTGTCATGAAAATATCTTAAACATATGATATTTTTTTCAAAATCGTTAGAGCCATTTTTGAGAGAATTAAAATTTTCGAAAAATGTTCCATGTAAAGGGTAATCTGGGGTGGGGGGATTTTCTTGAAAACCTTCGTGTCGCATCTCTGGAAGATACTGAACCTAAATACCAAGTTTGGTTTTAATCCGACTGTTCGTTATGCGGTTCACAGACACACACACACACGGACATGTTTCCAAAAATGCTTTTGTTTGGATTCTGGGGACCTTAAAACATGTATTTCCGGTGAAATCTCGGTATCGAATTTTCGAGTGGAATGCAATACTTCCCCTACTTACTATACGTAGTAGAGAAAGTAATAATTACCGGTAATATGGCTTAGAATGCACATCTGTTTAAGACATTTTGCACTTATAAAATATAAAAGATCCATACGCTACATTCACATAACTTTCTCTATCCACATTCGTTTATTTTTATATAGCTTTTACAAACAATTCTTACAAAAGCTTATGTTTCTATTTGCTGCATCTTAATTAGATAAACCTTCGCAGAAATGGTTTCATTGCACATTTCACTGTAGATATAAGGGAACACAGACAAGAGAACCGATGGTTAGGTGTTTAAAAGCGGTTCGCTATATGCAGGCCTTGAAATTTCATACTTTTACCACGTCATCGTGAGAAATAATCTACAAACTTCAACAATTTGAAATAAATTTTGTTTTACAAAGTTCATTTTTGTGCATTAAGTTTTTGTCTATCCTCTTTTATGGTGTACCCGTTATACAAAATTTCTACAACTGATGACATTTCAGAGATTTTTCCATAAAGTTCAAGATATACGTTTTTTTTGTCGTGTAAATACCTTTACAGCAACAAGAATTGCGGTAATCTTATTTTTGAGATACAGAGAACAAAAGTGTTCCGTCTACATTATCATTCCTCAAGCTTAAAGAATGGGGGCCTTGTTGCTTTGGATTCGGTTATTACTATAATATTATTCTTCATTTAAGCATTTTATGTTGGAAGTATTTGCCTTGACTATCTCGGAAACAATTCACATACAATTTATAATATTTCTAATATATTTTCCATTTCTATTATTATTTACAAAACAGGAATTCAACATGGAAGATCAAAATTATACATCTATGTTTCAAGTAGAAAACATTTCTTTTAGAATAGAATTTTTGCTTTAATGAAAATATTCTTCATTTATGCATGGGTAAATTGAATTAGCCTTTCGATTCCAAATTTCTAAGCTATAAGAATAATTGATCGTTATAAAAGTTAAACCTTCGATGCCGTCGATCCTCGATCCTCTCGATATTCGGTAGTGTCGAACTATCTCTAATACTTTAAGATAAATCTTCGATAGTTTTAAATTTTTTATGTTTGCATTATTGAAAGTTGTTGCGTTTAACATCATGCTAGATACGGAATGAAAGGAGTCGAGACTTCACGATATTGTCTCGCACGTGTCCCCAAAGAGTTACTGGACTATTGTTCTTGATAGACCTTGACTGCGGCGAAATGCAACATTACACAGACTCTTGTGTGTAAACGAAAACATGAAAAATAATGATGCCGACGTTTCTGCAATAGCCTGGCTTGGTGACTCACTCTGAGCCATTACATTTACCTAGTCCGATGAACAAAATCTGTGAATCCTGCAGAAAGAACTTGATTAACAATAAGGGATATATAACCTGTGGCATTGTCAAGGAAAACTGCCTACTAATTGGAGAACGTCAAACGGGAACAATTTCGCATGTAAGAAATACAATTGATTACATGTGTTTATACACAGAAAACTACTAATAAGAACATAATTCAGTGAACAAGTCATCGCCTTTATAGTTTTTTATTAAGTGGGTATCGAGTATCGAATATCGAATATCAGTGCTCAAAAACAGTATGGTCATCAAGTATCCAGAAATAGTGGTATCGTCACATCACTGTTAAACGTGTATACCTAAAACAGGAGTTGGATTAATAACATTGTTTTTTCAAAGATAAATTCTTGGTTTCTGTGAACCTAGGTATAATATGATGAAAAATATTTGTTTGCATTAAAGAAGGATTTATTTTAAAAATACCTGATAACATTCACTAATTTTTGTTTATTTTACTTTCCCAATGAAAGCGTTGTTTAATAACTACAAATGTGTTTGAACAAAATGAAATAATAATAATAATAATAATAATAATAATGTAATAAGATAGTAATATTAAATATATGTAATAATAATAGTAAATAAAAGCATCTAAATTAAATTCATTGGAGAAATTTCTGAATCCACTCAAAGGAGTAAGATAAAGAAATGGACTTTCTCCTCTACTTTTTAATTGTGCTCTTCAAAAAGTATTAAAAGAATGACGTAAAAAGAAAACAATTCTCAAAATTAATCAACTGATTACATTAGGCAGAGGAAAATTAAAGACCGACTGTCTAGCATATGATGATTTAGTAATCCTCCCTCGTGACATTATAACAGCTCAAAAACAGATGAACTATCAAAAGAAATTGCAGAGTAAATCGGTCTGCAGATAGCTTTTGAAAAAAACTGAATACATTTCATGCAATAAAGAAGCAGCGAAATACATGGGAACCAAATATGGAAATGTAAACGAGTTTTACAATTTAAATGCCTTGGAGGAATAATTGAGGAAAATCAAATCGAAATTAAAGCTAATAAAAGTAGAAGCCAAAACATGGAAACAGCACGTCGGCTTACTCAAAGCATCTATAATAAAAAGTGCATGTCTAAGCATACAAAATTAAGACATTGTGCTGTATTTTGAACAGAAAATGCAAATATCGAAAAAATTGTGAAAAAAAGAATGCAAAGTTACAAGGAAAAATTTGGATGTATAAGTCAAAGGAGAACAACACAGACACAAGTAAAAATGAAATAAAAATATAGACATTTACAGTGGCATTAGAAAATGTTAAAATTTCATAGACACACAGGCTTACAAAACAAATAATGGATTCTATGAAAATAGAGATAAAGGACAAGTAAATACTAGAAGTGGATTGGTCAAACAAAAAGTTGGCCGGAATTACGCAAGAAAACTCCCAAATATCCTAAAATATCTTTAGAATCAAAGTACGCAAGTGGGAAGTTGACCAAGAGGACAAACCGAAGAAAAAACTTGAACAACACGGACAGACGAGAGAAAGAAAGCCCGCAGCGAAAGAATGCGAGAACTATGGATTCAAAGGAAAACAAAGAAATGTCTCTAAATACTTTACATAGTGTACATGGACTCATTAGCAATAATAATAATAATAATAATAATAATAATAATAATAATAATAATAATAATAATAATAATAATAATAATAATAATAATAATAATAATAGGACAAAATGGAACAATACAACAAACTGTCAATTTAAGTTAGGTACGTAAATGATTTCTCAAAATATAAATTGAATATTTAAGTTTATCCAATTTTATAGCACGAACATAATAAACGGGAAGGCTTAATGGGATTTCATTAATTCTGAAATTGAAGAATGTATTCAGCAAATTGATGCATTTTAAAAAAAATAACCTATATCACAAGTATATGCATGATACACTGAGTATTTGAAATGCTTTTTTCCCTTGTCACTATTTAAGTAAGCTTAGGAAGAAGCGGAAATAGTACTGCAATTACATATGTATATTTGTACTTACAGTAAACTTCATGTCGCCCTGCGCCAGATGTCACTTTCACAGAAATATCCAGTATGATGCTCTCAGCACAGAAACAAACTTCACAATGACTCTCGATATACTTCACAGTTTCTTTATATACGGCACCCTCATTGTTAACACAGGTGCATGCCTAAAAGTTTACTTTCTCGTGCAAAAAATCACGCTCCACAAATTCCACACCTCGTACTACGCATCTTGCACATACTCCTTTCCTAGATCTCTCTAATTGTTGCTTCCCCATTAGCACAGCCATACCGCTTACTTCTTCACTCGGGCGGCCAAAAGCACTTTTACTATTTCTGTCTATTGTCATTACTTAACCCAAATGTTCTTAGAATAGCAAATCAAAGATAAAAGCTTAGATATTCATAAACTCCTTAAATAATTAATTGTAATTGTTCTAAGATCACCGGAGATGTAAATCACAAAATATATAAACAACTAGGTATAATGGTTATTATTCTTTCACACAAGCCGTGTGTAGGACAAGTTTGGAGAAGTAGAATCAGACTGAAAAATTCAATGCCATAGCCGGGATAGGAACCACGGCTCTTCTGGTTTCCATTCGATAACTCTAAATTAAATTGCCCAACTGACTCACGTTTTTTCCGGTAAACCACAAGGAAATCTCAAATTCATTTTGAAATTAAATTGAGTTTTATTTACGGACGCTCTTTATCTGCGTTGGTCCTTAGCGTCGCATTCTATATTTGGCGTGAAAGACCGTACATTTTGCTCAGAGGCCTTTTTATCCGGCTTAAAGTTCTTTAATGTGCCGTAAATCTACGACACGGGCCCACCGGCTTTACTTCCCTTCCAAAGGAAGCCATGCTAAGAATTTTTACGCCCGAAAAAATCCATCTCCCTCCGCCGGTTTGAATCCGCGACCTCGGGGAAAAAGAGGCTAGCATGGTAACCACTACACCACGGAGAACAATTCATTTTGAATGACATGCCCCCAATGCTGACTTACGGTAACCAACGATTATGTCAATCAGTGTTAATTAATTGTTTTTTTACACAAGCCGTTGTGTATGACAAGCTTGGAAAGGTAGAATCAGATTGAAAAATTGAATGCCGTAGCCGGGATTTAAACCATAGATCTTCCGGTTTCCGTCCGTTGTTCTAACCAATTGAGCTGCCATGGCAACATACCAGCACGACATTAAATTCCCAACCTGAGTCGTATTTTTCCGGTGAAGCACATTGTAAGTCGCTATTGGAGTATGTCATCTCAAAATGAATTTGAGATCTCCTTGTGAATCAGTTGGGGCATTTAATGTCGTGCCTGCATGTTGCCATGGTGGCTCAGTTCGAGTAACCGGACGGAAACTGAAAGATCCGTGGTTTAAATTTCGGCTGTGGCATTGAATTTTTCAGTCTGATTCTATCTTTCCAACTAGGCATAACTTTACCGACATTTAGGGAACATTAAGAGCATGCAGTATTTTTTATTTCATATTACATAAACAATTTAACATTTAAACGCTCTACCTGTTTCTATTTCCCAAATATTCGTATAAAAGGTTACTTTTCTATCAACTTCAGGATAAATATACTCTTAGAAGTGGTTACAATGCCAATGATAATACTCCGGCAATAAAATAGTGTTTAAATTCACGTGGTTTTACCCACTAAACATTTACCCTTGCAGGTGTTTCATGTTAATCGAGATACGCATTTTCAGAAATCATTTTAATACAATTATCCTTGTGGATACAAGAGGAATATAGTAGGCTTAAGCGATAGTCATATCCTTTAAAAGCGCTATTTTATGGATTTTAAATACTGATCTCTATGCATAACCACGAGGAAAGTACGATTAGTAACTTAGCAATTGAAAAATGTATAAAGTATTTGACAATTAAAACTAGTAATAAAAATATTAATGCCACAAAAGTTATGTTGAATATAAATTGCGTGTTTTAACCAGAGCTATATAGTTTGTGTATGTCTTACGGTTTACCAATTAATGGAAAGGTCATTCCATAAGAAGTCTTCACTGACATTTCACAGAAACCTCAAGAAGTAATTTTGTCATGTAAATATCTTAAACATATAGGTATCTATTTACCACAATCCTTAGAAGCATTTTTGAGAAAATAAAAAATATCCAATAGTTTTCTATGTAAAGGATAGTTTAGGTTGGGAGATTTTCTTGTAAATCTCTGTGTCGCATCTTTGAATGATACTGAACTTAAATGCCAAGTTTGGCGTGTATTCAACTTTTCATTTTTAAGTTATGCTGTTCAAACACACTTTCTCTAATAATACTCTGTTCTTTTATAATCAGGGAGCCTAAAAACGTGTATTTTCGGTGAAATCTCAATTTCGAGTTTTTGAGTAGAACGTAATACTTCCTTTGCCTCTGTAACAAAATAGAGCGAAGTAGTAGAGAAGGTAAAAATTATTATAGGAGACCTTACACGACCATCAACAATTGGTAACGCAATTCTATGTAAATATAAATTATTTTTTATACTCATGAAAAACAATAATCTAAAATTAAGTCTCAGAGTTTACTTCTTGAACCTGGAAAATAGTAAACCTACAACTGAAATATTCCGTAAATGATTAACGCAATAAAAATGAATTGTTTGACAAAAATTGAGTTTTGACGACAGCTAAATGTTTCAGATTTAGTGTGACTTTTGTAGTTTTCCAGTTATACTATATTTTATAGGAATGAAAGGGCATACGGAATTTCAGACCTAAGCTATTCACTTCGCTTTCTCTACCACGTACATAGTAGGTAGAGGAAGTATTCAATTCACCCAAAAATTCGATGTCGAGATTCCACCGGAAACACATGTTTTCAGGCCTGTGAATAAAAAAAGTTAGAAAAGTTCCGTGTTTGTGTGTGATTGTGTGTCTGTGAACATTATAACGCAAAAACGAAATATTCTATTTGAAACTATTTCTGCAAAAGTTTATCTAATGCACCTGAAGTAGATAGAATAATGAGCTTTTGCAAGAATAGCTTGTGGGCGCTGTATAAAAATAAACAGTAGTGTGTAGAGAAAATCGTGTGGATGTAACCGATCGGATTTTTCTAGATATGATGTTCACAGACAATACCACTTAGGATATTTCAAGATAACTTGATTCTGATTGTGTGTGTTATTAGTGCCCTCAGAAAGTATATGGCACCCACCCAGCCAGGAACATCTTTTTTCACGTCATTGTCCAATTTATCTTAAGACATCAAAGAAACGTAGTGCGCGGGAGCAGCACTGCGAGTAATGCAAAGTTTGCAAACGAAACGCGCGCCGTTTATGTGAACAAAAACAAAACAGAAATTCAAAATTTCACCTTGCGTAATAATCTCTGGAGGGATTTTTCAGAAAACAAAATGTAACTAAATATTTTCGATGTAAAGGGTAGTTTGGGGGCGGGGATTTTCTTAAATGTTCGCGTCGCGTTCTTGAAAGATGTTGAACATGAATACCATGTTTGGTAAGTAACCAACTTTTCGTTTAAAATATGTTAGCATATTTTAACTTCCTCTACTACGTATAGTAAGTAGGGGAAGTATTGTATTCCACCCAAAAATTCGATACCCAGATTTCAACGGAAATATATGTTTTGAGACCCCCAGAATCCAAAAAAAGCATTTTTGAAAACATGTCCGTGTGTGTGTGAACAGCATAACTCAAAAACGAGCAGTCGGATAAACACCAAACTTGGTATTTAGGTTCAGTATCTTCCAGAGATGCGAAACGAAGGTTTTCAAGAAAATTCCCCACCCCAGATTACCCATTAAATGGAACATTTTTCGAAAATTTAAATTTTCTCAAAAATGGCTCTGACAATTTTGATTTAAATATCATATGTTTAAGATATTTTCATGACAAATGAATGTATATCTCAAATTTTCTGGGAATGTCTCCAAAAGTATTCTTCATTCTGAACGACTTTTGCATAACTGGTAAACCATAAGAGATAGACAAAATTTTACTACAGAAAAACGTAGATCGCGTTAAAGTACACAATTTATGTCATATACATTTTTTTGGTTGAGTAAAGTATTTTCGAGATATTGCTTGTTATTCCCTTAAATTTTCCAATACTTATACTTTTTCTCAAATGGGAATTCGTTATTCATTTTTTTGTCCTGGTAATGCAAAGAGAATGCTATGCTCTACATAGCAACCAGCTCTTAAAATATTTGACTATCGCTTAAAGCCTACCAATTCCCCTTGCATCTACAAGAAAATTAGCAATAAGATTAACATCTCGATATCTCGATTAACATGGAGCATATGGAGAATAAGCGTTTGTAAAAATAGTTTGCACAAGAGTAGAGAAAGTTATGTGAGTGTAACACATCAGATTTTTTTAAAATGCTTTTTTTTCATTCAGGATGCCTCAAAACCTGTATTTCCGGCGAAATATCGATATCAATTTTTGGATGGAATACAATACGTACTATAGGTAAATATTAGAGAAAATCAAAAGGGAAAAACAAGAAGTATACGGTGAGCTGGTATGGAAAGGTAACTGTATGGATTATTCTAGAGATCTTCAGAGTTACACAGACGAAGATGACTAGTTGTCCTAAAATCTATTTCCAGAGTGAGAGAAGCGTTTTAAATGTGTGCATGACGTTAAATTACAAGTCCATATGCTATGTACCGTGCGAGATGCTCCGCGGTAACGTATAAAGCTCGCATTCGGGAGGTCCTGGGTTCGAATCCTGGGAGAAGCCACTTTTAACATGGGCTGTTGTGGTTTTCCCTGATTGGGAAGGTGAATGCCACGGCAATTTCTCTTTTAATACGAATTTTCTTTCGTCCGTAGTGTCGATCCGCGTCGTAAAATTCTTACTCGTTGAAAATTCTTCTCGGCCCTGTGTCGAGTTCTCCTCTGTTCCGCCAGAGGAAAGCCTTTTCTGCGCAGCGGGTGACCGGGCATCAAGATTTGAATCCTTAGGGACCTCTGCCCGTCTCTGTCGGCCAGCCCGTCTGCGGCCTATAACATCCTGTGGTTCCTTAATCTTATCCGTTCTTCCTGGGAGTGATAAGTACAAAAGATCCGATTTAGGCCTAGGTGCGAGGTATCCCCTCCGCACCTAGTCATACGTCATGCGTCTTAAATTGTGTGGCGAAGATTATACGAAACTAGCTTACATTCAATCTTACGAATATTTAGGTAAATAACCCAAAAGTCGTAAATTTTAAAGAGACACTTCATGTAAAAGCCCTTAAATCTGTACCGAATTTAACTTCATTTAAATATTTCAGAAACTGATTCTCTTCCAAGTCTCATATACAACCAACTCCGCACGTGCGGTGGTTGGTTTAAAATTGTACGCCTTTAAAAAGTGCATATAAACGAAGTTTTAATTTTTACTATCTACCACGTACATAGTAGGTAAAGAAGATAATGCATTTCACCCAAAAATTCGATACCAAGATTTCACCGGAAATACATGTTTTGATTCCCATTAAATCCAAAACAGCATTTTTAGAAAAAGGTCCTTGTCCGTGTGTGTCTATGAATAGCGTAACTCAAAAAGGAAAAGTCAGATAAATAGCAAACTTAGTATTTATTCCAACGATGCGACAAAGAGATTTTCAAGAAAATTCCCCACCCTGAACGATACCTACATCGAACGTTTTTCGAAATTTTCAATTTTCTCAACAGTTGCTAAATATTTTCATTATGTTACCATATATTAAATATATTTACATGACAAATAAAATATATATCTGAATTTTCTACGACTAACCTTTGAAGTCCTCTTTATTCTGAAGGAATTTTGTATAATCTTGTATAACTGGTAAACGTTAAGCGATAAACGAAAACGTACTACCCAAATAGTGTAGATCTCTTTAAAACACAATTTATTACAAATAACGTTTTTGTATTATCAGCCCTTTCTGAGATATCCGTTATTAATGGTTCCATTTTTTCAATGCTTAGCTATTCGTTTCAAGTTCTGCAGATTTTCAGTTGTTTCTCGCAATGTCATGGAAAGAGTATGCAATTTTAAAGACAGCGTATTGCGTCCAGCTCTAAAACATTTGACTATCGCTATTCCTTGGGTCTGTAATGAAATGTGTAATGCAGCTATTTCCAGAGAGGTTTATCTCGATTAAAATGAAGTAGATAGCAAAATAAACTTTCGTATGAATAATTTGCATATCCACTTATAAGCGATAGCAGGTAGAGAAAGTCGTGTGAGTGTAACATATCAGATTTTGTATAGAGTTGATTCAAATCTGAAACGTAACAAAATGTGATCTACAATACCATGTTTAGAATGTTAACTCCGTACATGCATTTATTCACCTAAAAATCAAATTGTTTATAAACTTCCCCTTACAAACTACTTTTAACCTTGTAAGAATTTCTATCAAGTTTTGAATAAGTATTTTACCACACTCTTCAAACAAATGGAAAAAATTACTATCTAGATTCCCTCATATTGTGAAATAGTAGGCAATGAAAAGGCCAACCATGCAGACAAGAGAAGTAATACATGTGGAACTAACGCTAGCCAAATTCCAGTGCCCCATCGAGATCTTATTCCAGTGATAAACAAGAGAATAAAATAACAATGCATCAATAATTAATTGGACCGAGAACCTGCTTAGTCAATTTCACACTAACATAGCAGAATCAAACTACACGATACTCGCATTGGAAAGAAGAGATCAGGTTAAAATTACTCCTCTAAGAATTGATTATACAAAATTAACACATTGCTACATGCTCTCCTACATTAAGTGTCTTCTAACAGTTAAATACATACTGGTAGATTGCCCACAACATAATTCAGTTAGAAAGAAAAATTGCATACCAAATGACCTAACCAGACAACTAAATGAAAAATAGTATATTTTGGCAGTGAAGAACTACCTCAAAAACATTTCTGTATATAATTTATTGTAATTCCCAATTTGTATAAACTTCTAATTATTATACAGGGTGGGCCATTTAAGTTGAGACTGTACAATATCTCCAAAACTAAGCGTTGTATAAAGAAGTATCTTGGATAAAAGTTGCTTGATATTATGGGGGAAAGTACATGCCATTGGTATTGTTTTGTTTGGAGAACGTTATGATAGTCATTTTAGGATAAATTTAATTTGACCCTAATTGTAAGTTCCCATTTAAAAAAAAATCTGATGTGTTACACTCACATGACTTTCTCTACTCTTGTACAAACTATTTTTACAAACGCTTATTCTCCATATGCTTCATGTTAATGGAGATATCGAGATGTCAATCTTATTGATAATTTTCTTGTAGATGCAAGGGGAATATGGTAGGTTTTAAGCGATAGTCAAATATTTTAACGCTGGTTGCTATGTGGCGCATTCCATTCTCTTTGCATGTCCAGGACATAAAAAAAATGAATAACGAATTTGAGAAAAAGTATAAGTATTGGAAAATTTAAGGGAATAACAAGCAATATCTCGCAAACGGTTCACTCAACAAAAGAAATGTATATGACATAAATTGTGTATTTTAACGCGATCTACATTTTTCGTGTAGTAAAATTTTGTCTATCTCTTATGGTTTACCAGTTATGAAAAAGTCGTTCATAACGAAGAATACTTTTGGAGACATTCCCAGAAAATTCGAGATATACATTTTATTTGTCATGACAATATCTTAAGCATATGATATTTTAATCAAAATCGTTAGAGCCGTTTTTGAGAAAATTAAAATTCTCGAAAAATGTTCCATGTAAAGGGTAGTATGGGGTGGGGGGATTTTCTTGAAAACCTTCGTGTCGCATCTCTGAAAGATACTGCACCTAAATACCAAGTTTGGTGTTTATCCGACTCTTCGTTTTTGAGTTATGCTGTTCACAGACACACAGACACACAGACAGACACACACACGGACATGTTTCCAAAAATGCTTTTTTTGGATTCAGTGAGTCTCAAAACATGTATTTCCGGTGAAATCTCGGTATCGAAATTTTGGGTGGAATACAATACTTCCCCTACTTACTATACGTAGTAGAGAAAGTAAAAAATGAATAACAAATTTGAGAAAAAGTATAAGTATTGGAAAATTTAAGGGAATAACAAGCAATATCTCGCAAATGGTTCACTCAAAAAAAGAAATGTATATGACATAAATTGTGTATTTTAACGCGATCTACATTTTTCGTGTAGTAAAATTTTGTCTATCTCTTATGGTTTACCAGTTATGAAAAAGTCGTTCATAACGAAGAGTACTTTTGGAGACATTCCCAGAAAATTCGAGATATACATTTTATTTGTCATGACAATATCTTAAGCATATGATATTTTAATCAAAATCGTTAGAGCCGTTTTTGAGAAAATTAAAATTTTCGAAAAATGTTCCATGTAAAGGGTAGTCTGGGGTGGGGGGATTTTCTTGAAAACCTTCGTGTCGCATGTCTGAAAGATACTGAACCTAAATACCAAGTTTGGTGTTTATCCGACTCTTTGTTTTTGAGTTATGCTGTTCACAGACACACAGACAGACACACACACGGACATGTTTCCGAAAATGCTTTTTTTGGATTCAGTGAGTCTCAAAACATGTATTTCCGGTGAAATCTCGGTATCGAAATTTTGGGTGGAATACAATACTTCCCCTACTTACTATACGTAGTAGAGAAAGTAAAAATTAAATTGATCCTAAAATGACTATCATAACGTCCTACAAACAAAACACGATTAATGGTATTTACTTTCATCCCTTGATATCAAGCAACTTTTATTAAAGACATTTCTTTCTACAACGCTTAGTTTTGGAGATATTGTACAGTCTCAACTTAAACGGTCCACCCTGTATGTATTAATTGTGTCTAACGTTACAACCCTCAACTAATGTATTCCAAAATGGTAAAATGAAAGACTGTTTGGTGCTGTATTATAGACTTGTGTGTTTGAAGTGGTCGCAATATAACCACGAAGTTATGTAAGCTTAAGTAAGGAAAATTTTAAAAAAAAGTTTTAAATTTTGTCCGCTACTGCCATATGATATATCGTCTGTTTCTTCATTTTTAGCAACCTAATTGTCTTCCGTAGCAATGTACTTACAGCGAAATACGAAAAAACTTCATTGCCGAAGTAGTACTCAGTTGTCAGTCTCTAGCCTATAAAAGGTGTGAAGACAAACTGGATAATAAAAGCCTGTTTAACAAGACTTTTTCTCCCACAAAATTTCATTTCCCCTTCCAAAATATTTTCCACAATCTTGCCTAACTGAAATCTATTAATTATCAGAGTATTGTAGCGCAGCAGAACCCCAAGTATCAGAGGCAACACTCGAGAAAGTGTGGAAATTAAATTACCTGGTGAATTTAGATTAACAGAACGCTGATGCCTCGCAGCGTAAAATATTTAAGAAACTGGGACTGGGCTTTTAGGTAAAAATGATAAAATTGTCGATTTCTTTAATTGTACTATATATTCTAAGACCTCCATGAATAATTTTGGTTAAACATTTTTAACAATCCGCCATTTTTAAAAGCCCAGCGACATGTTTAAACCGCCCGTACGCTCAAAACTTTAACCCCCATGGACCCGCCCACTTCCTTTTTCTCTATACATTTTTCTCAGTTTCGGTGCATGGAATTTATTCCTTACATTTCAGTCTTTCTCTGATTAGTAACTAAATTTCTGTAACCTGAACTTTACTATCTAAAGTTTCTAGCATGGATTTTATAATTGCTTCATTCATTGGCTCACAAAAAATTAATTTATAGCGAAAAAGAAAGAAAATTTTAACACCAACAACTTCATAAAAACAAAATTGCATTTCTTTGCAACTAATAACATAAGCTTTAATCAAATACATACTTTTATTTTCACTGTACTAAAGTATCAGAAAATATCATTACACACTTCTCTGACAATGTGAATCAGCAAGACACTTTTAAAAGTTTGCATTTTTTGGTCAACAAAATATGTAATATTATCTCGGAAACTTTTTGAGCTAAAGCTTTGAACTTTTGCATTGCATTTCTTTATTTACTCACATTAAGTGTACCAACTTTCAGGTAAATAGCTTTAAAATTAAAAAAGCTAGAAAATCAGTCTTACTGTCTCTTAAGCTTACCGAATTGAGGCCACCGGGGTCAGACCACCACCACCATACTCATTATAGAACGTCTCCACGCCGGTCGTGGTCACAACGAGTGTGACTTGTGAATAAGAAGAAACTTCATCGCCAGCCAGGTATGTAATAAGCTGAGGTACTTAGACTGGGCCCGTGAATGGGGCTCAAGACATGGCCAGTAACTTTACCTGAATTTTTCATTGTCACTGGAACCCTGCCCCCTAGACGAATGCTGTACCTCTAAGATACATCCCCAAAATAGATCCGGTATTTCCCGGGACGTTGCAGTATTTCGCTGCACAGTTTCATCCACAGTTGTCCAATTAATGCTGTCATACCTTTGCTATTGTTGGGCGAAGATCACAATGACCCACAAACGAGTACATATATGGCATTGACATTCAAGAATCTTTTCTTTGCAAATGAATTCACTCCTTTGTAGCAATGACATTTACAATTAAATGGCCGTAGAAAGTCCTCCAAGAGATTCAAATGGAATATTGCACTCATCAACAATTATGTGCCTCGTGTGCACGAACAAACCTTTGTTATCTTTGTAGGAAGTGCATCGCTTTCGTGACCAGATATAATCCTACAAATTCTCAGGCCAACGTGCGTGTTATTCCTGTTCTTGGAAAGGCCGTCTATAGCGAAGAATACAATAAGTTAGAAATCCCTTTCCCCTCATCTGTCGCTTATTATTAATTGTTTATGGAAACACAGCTTCCTGTATATACAGGCTGCCACTATGGACAAAGCATACTTGACAATTTTAAATTGAAATAAGAACAAGCGATGTATAAATTGGTAACAAATAAGCGTGAATTGCTAAGTACAGATGGAAGTTATCAAAGAGAGAAAAAATTATTGAAGTAGTATTGTGTATTGTTGAATTGTTGTTTCTTTATTTCCACACTTGGGAAACCAATTTAAATTTGTTGTTTACGTAATTTAGCACCATGCTTTGGGCGTTCATTTTGAAGTAAAATAAATAAATTGAGTTTTTATTTATGGACGCTCTTTAACTACTATGGGTTTGTTTGTTACGTAATATGCTGCTAAGTATGAGAAGCCGATTTTTGAAGATGTATTTTTGTTGTCACGCTCCAAGTTTAAAAATATTTATTAACTTTATTATTAAACTGCTTCTATAGGTAGTATTTATGTTTATGTTTGCCTCGGCTGCTTCAGTATTGTTTTAGAGCCACGTATCTCTTAGACAGGGCGTGGTGCGACAAGAATTTTAAGTTTTAAATTCACTTATTTTTATTAATCCTTGGCACAAATTAAATAACACTACACTGATATTAAGAACTGTGAGATTCTTTAATTTAAAACTTACACTTTGTTATCACGTATACTTAATTTTCGTTACTCACGAATACGTAATATTTCTTTAGAGAACACATCTTCCATCCGGTCACCACCAAGGTCTGCCAGCAACTGAACATTTTTCAACCGTCAAAACCCGTAAGCTTCTGTATTTCTAAACCTAGTCCAATAGAATACCTGCATTTAATTAAAGCTTTTCTAGCTGTTTATTGGCTAATTTTAAAATGTCACAAAATTTACATTATCGTTGCTCTAATCATGACTAGTAACATTTAAACTTTCAAACTCATTATTGCCTCAAGGTTACCTGATTGTTAGAAACGTTAAACTTATTATTCTCACAGCTCTTACATTATTAAACTACACAATGCATTCACATAACATTATTAAACATGTTTACAATAATATAAGCATTTGCAATGACTTACATACATTTTTACAAATTATTACATACATATTGCTTCAAGGCGGGCTGTTATGAATTTATAGATACATATTATATAATACAATTGAATTTATTCAAGTGTTAAAATACTGCCTCATTATGAAGAGAAAAAATAATAACAAATAAGTTTATTATGAATCAGATGATAAATTAGTGTAGAAATGATTACGAAGCAAAGTTATTGATCCTCCAAGGGCGGTCAAATTGTGCGAAACCTGTTGTTTTATAAAAAAACATGTGCAGAAAAAATCTATTCAGTTTCTTTTAGATTGCCCACATCTTAAGAATTGCAGTTTCACCGCAGGATGACGTAATAAAGTTTCCGTATGGGGAAATTTACAGAGAAAAAACACTAATAGAACATAAAGAAGTAAGTATGACTATGACCAGTTGACCACAATGGGTCTTTTGTGCATAAATCCCCGGGAGGAAAACTGATGAGGTAAGGGAACTGCAGGAGACGTATAGGCTGCAGAGCAGCTGCAGGAGACAAGCAAAATCTCGAAAATGGTTCACTCAACAAAAAAATGTATGACATAAATTGTGTATTTTAATGCGATCTACATTTTTGTATAGTAAAATTTTGTCTATCTCTTATGGTTTACCAGTTATGCAAAATTCGTTCACAATGAAGAATACTTTTGGAGACATTCCCAGAAAATTTAAGATATACATTTTATTTGTCATGAAAGTATCTTAAACATATGATATTTTAATCAAAATCGTTAGAGCCATTTTTGAGAAAATGAAAATTTTCGAAAAATGTTCCATGTAAAGAGTAGTCTGGGGTGGGGGGATTTTCTTGAAAACCTTTGTGTCCCATTTGTGGAAGATACTGAACCTAAATATCCAGTTTGGTGTTTATCTGACTGTTCGTTTCTGAGTTATGCTGTTCACAGACACACACACACACACACACACACACACTGACATGTTTCCAAAAATGTTTTTTACTTTCTTTACTACGTATAGTAAGTAGGGGAAGTATTGCATTCCACCCAAAAATTCGATACCGAGATTTCACCGGAAATACATGTTTTGAGACTCACTGAATCCAAAAAAAAGCATTTTTGGAAACATATCCGAGTGTGTGTCTGTCTGTGTGTCTGTGTGTCTGTGTGTCTGTGTCTGTCTGTGTGTCTGTGAACAGCATAACTCAGAAACGAACAGTCGTATAAACACCAAACTTGGTATTTAGGTTCAGTATCTTCCAGAGATGCGACACGAAGGTTTTCAAGAAAATCCCCCCACCCCAGACTACCCTTTACATCGAACATTTTCGAAAATTTTAATTTTCTCAAAAATGGCTCTAACGATTTTGATGAAAATATCATATGTTTAAGATAAAGTCATGAGAAATGAAATGTATATCTCGAATTTTCTGGGAATGTCTCCAAAAGTATTCTTCATTGTGAACGACTTTTGCATAACTGGTAAACCATAAGAGATAGACAAAATTTTACTACACAACAAATGTAGATCGCGTTAAAATACACAACTTATGTCACATACATTTCTTTTGTTGAGTGAACCGTTTTCGAGATATTGCTTGTTTTCCTTAAATTTTCCAATACTTATACTTTTTCTCAAACTCGTTATTCATTTTTTTATGTCCTGGACATGCAAAGAGAATGGAATGCGCCACATAGCAACCAGCGCTAAAATATTTGACTATCGCTTAAAAGCTACCCTATTTCCCTTGCATCTACAAGAAAATTACCAATAAGATTGACATCTCGATATCTCGATTAAGAGGAAGCATATGGAGAATAGGCGTTTGTAAAATTAGATTGTACAAGAGTAGAGAAAGTCATGTGAGTGTAACACATCAGATTTTTTTTTGGATTCAGGGGGTCTCAAAACATACATTTCCGGTGAAATCTCGGTATCGAATTTTTGGGTGGAACACAATACTTCCCCTACTTACTATACGTAGTAGAGAAAGTAAAAAGAACTAAGTCATTCTTCTATTGAACATCTAAATTTATTTTCTATAAGCGCTGTACTAGATGTAGTTGTGCCGATTTTGTCCTTTAACAGCAAAATAAACTGAGCTGTTGGGTTGCGAGATTGCTTCTATACTGGTATTTATTTCTAAACATTTCCATGCAAAAATCATAATACATACTACACTGGGGTGCAAAACCTAAGGACGAGATGGGTAAACAAATGAACTACTTGGTGGAAGCAGATGAATGTACGAGAGAATGTTGCCAGAGTTCTCTCACACGTACACAGAAAGCTGGACGTCACATGGCGTGAGTGTAGCGAGCCTATAGTGCCAAATGAGTCTGGTCCCACAACACGGGGCATTTGACGAAACAGGACAAGACGGTGTGTGGCAATTAACGAGCTGTGCATTGTAGTGGTGTTCATTTCAACATGGCCCTTAGACAGCATTTGGATTACTTCACGCGGGCAAGAGTAATCGGGAAACTGAAAGAAGGGCGAAGTGTGAGGAGCGTATTGTCTGCAGTATACAAAAATTACCCCTTAAGGTATGGAGATCTGTGTCTCTTCCTTCTGTATCGTATAAGCCCATTAATTCTTAAAGAAAATAAGGCACACCATACACTTTTCTTTCTGGGTGATGCTGGGTTTGGTATGTTACGTTTAGGTAGTTATGTGAATGAATGAGCTTTATTTGTACATCTTTTATACACAATCCTTTTTTACAATATTTCACTTGTAAACTAACTTAACCTATGTACACATTTTCTGGTCAACTATGTTCTGCCTGTACTCATTTTGCCTGGCCCCCTGGTCTTATGGCTCAACTGAGCAGCGCTTTGCTACCCTTAATCACCTACGATCCACCCTCTCCCTCCTTTGTATGCCATTCTACCTTTATCTACCTTAATTTTCTAATGCATTTCTCCTTTACTTTCTTTAAAAACTCCCCCATATTCTTATTTTTCTTTTCTACTTTTTTGTCAACATTTTAATTTCTAGTAGTTTTTCATCTATTTTACCTATTTTTCCTCCCATACTTTTTGTCTCCATTCCGCTAATCCTTTGAATTCTAATCATATAATTCTCTATGCTTTCACTGCCCCCGCATAGTTCACAAATTCCGCTTTTCTGCCTCTTAGCCCTCTCAGGTATACTGAACCTGTTCTCATCCATGCAAATGTTTCTTTCTCCGTCTATTACAATAATCCACATACCCTTCTCTTCCCCAGTTCCCTTTTACTAACCTATAGAACCTTAGTGATTTTTTATTCTCTAAGCTTCCCTAGATCTCTTGTCTTTCTAAGCTAATAGTAAACAAACGCCGCGAATTCTGAGGCTTGAAATATCGCAATAGAAGGGGTAAGCTCCACGGGTGATGCGAAAGTGGCGCTTTACCTAATAGAATTAATATTTTCATAACTTGTATATGTTACCATGTTAAGGTTGGTTCACAACAACCCAAGAACGGTAACCAAAACGGAAACGAGAACGGAAAGCAATGCATCGTACAAGATTTTGGGACATATAGCTCAGTAGCGAGAACAGGTATGCATATCGATGCTCATATCGATCGCAAACTGGAAGGTCGATTTTGTGCATTGAGATTTCATTTGTTTTTAATTTACCAATGATATTTTTTCACCTGCTTCTAATTCAACAATATAATGCTAATGTCAAAATTCGATAGAGTAAACATTATCTAAATGCAGATCCATTACATTTCCGATTCCCATAGTCATACCAAACTTTCATTCCTTTATTCAATGGCGTACATTAAATTTGTTTGTTAATTTCTACCGGTTTTGGCTATTGTTTTTTAGGCTGTTGACCCTTTCACTAAAGCAACCAACGCTGAATGGAACTGTGGATGTCAAGATCTGTGATTACGACGCACATATGCTAGAATTTCTTCCAGTTTCGTGTTTCCAGCTTATGAATGTAGAGAACACTAGCGGCAGTTTCATATTACGGTCGCCTAGAATAATCTCTACAGAGCAAATCTAGTATGTGCAATATGGATCTTATATACTGTGCCCGGGAACGAGAACGAGAAAATAAAATTTGGCCAAGTCATCTTTCACGTTCCCCGGACCCGGGAAAGCTTCCCGTCAATTGTGAACGCCTGCATTAAAACACATCTACTTCAACTTTGTCGTTCTCGTTCTGGTACCATTCTCGTTTGTTGTGAACCAGCCTTTATACTATGGCTATTGTAGGCCTAATTTTGATTCCAGTGTATCTATTGTACAAATATACTAGTGTGCAAAACCTATGGACGAAAGTAATCTTCGCATGCTGTGACACTGCCAAGTAACATAGCTCGATGAAACTTGAATCATACACAGAGAAAACTGCTAAGGTATGCTACAGTGGGCAACTAATCGAAATATGCAATGAGACGAACAGAAATGCCACTTTTATTCATAGACCATAAGCTACACTAAAGTCAGTACGACATCTGATGGCTCTCTAGATTTACAGAAACATATGCATGGTACTTAAAAGGGTGTATGATCACCACGGACAGCAATGCATTCTCTGCATCGTGCTCCCATGCTGGCCACAAGGTTGGTAAGCAGTTCTTGTGGTAGGGCGTACCATTCCTCCACCAGCGCTGTTTGACAAAAGTTGGATGGTCGTTGGTGCATGTGGATGTGCTGCAATGCGTCTCCCCAAAGCATCCCACACGTGTTCGATGGGATTTAAATCGGGGGAACGGATACGCCAGTCAATTCGCCGAATATCCTCTCGTTCCAAGAGATCCTCCACCTGCGCTGTTCGATGCGGTCGCGCATTGTCATCCATAAAAATGAAGCCAGGGCCGACTGCACCCCTGAAAAGACGCACATACGGAAGTACAGTATCACAATAACTTGACCAGTGAGCCTAGTGTTCAAAGATTTGGAGGTCGGTGCGCCCATGTAACATTATGCCTCCCCAAATCATAGCACCCGGTCCACCAAAACGATCATGTTCAAGGATGTTCCTGGGTTCATTACGTGTTACCACCTCTCGCCAGATGAGGGTACGTCGAGAATCACTACTTAAATTCGCGTGCTCATCCGAGAAGAGCACGCGACCCCATTCCTCGTTGGTCCAATTTCGATGCTCTTGGGATCATTGCAAACGGTGCCGCCGATGTGCGGATGTCAATGGAACATAACGTACTGGCCGTCGGGCAAAGAGACCACCTCTGTGTAGTCACCGTGCCACTGTGCAACGTGAGATTGCGTGCCTAGCTGTCCTGTTAAATGTGGTTGCAATTGCACCCGCTGTTTGGCGTAGATCCCTTCTTGCCTGTTTCTTAATGTAGCGGTCATCTGCTGCTGTAGTTGAGCGTGGTCGACCACCACCTCTCCTTGGGACAGCAGTGCCTGTGGTTTGGAAAGTTCCCCATGCACGTGAAACAATTATGTGAGCAATTCCAAACTCCTGAGCAACAATCGTCACACTTCGCCCTTATTCCAGTTTCCCGATTACTCTTGCCCGTGTGAAGTCATCTAAATGGTATCTAAGGGCCATGTTGAAATGAAGAACACCACTACAATGCACCGTAACAGCTCGTTAATTGCCACACACCGTCTTGTCCTGTTTCGTCAACTGCCCCGTGTTGTGGGACCAGACTCATTTGGCACTATAGGCTCGCTACACTCACACCATGTGACGTCCAGCTTTCTGTGTACGTGTGAGAGAACTCTGGCAACATTCTCTCGTACATTCATCTGCTTCCACCAAGTAGTTCATTTGTTTACCCATCTCGTCCTTAGGTTTTGCACCCCAGTGTAGTATGTATTATGATTTTTGCATGTAAATGTTTAGAAATAAATACCAGTATAGAAGCAATCTGATATGTGGCCGAGCACTCGCAAACCAACAGCTCAGTTGATTTTGCTGTTAGAGAACAAAATCGGCACTACATCTAGTACAGCGCTTATAGAAAATAAATTTAGATGTTCAATAGAAGAATGACTTAGTTCTTTTTACTTTCTCTACTACGTATAATAAGTAGGGGAAGTATTGTATTCCACCCAAAAATTCGATACCGAGATTTCACCGGAAATGTATGTTTTGAGACCCTCTGAATCCAAAAAATCATTTTTGGAAACATGTCCGTGTGTGTGTGTGTCTGTGAACAGCATAACTCAGAAACTAACAGTCAGATAAACACCAAATTGGTATTTAGGTTCAGTATCTTCCAGAGATGGGACACAAAGGTTTTCAAGAAAATCCCTCCACCCCAGACTACTCTTTACATGGAACATTTTTCGAAAATTTTAATTTTCTCAAAAATGGCTCTAACGATTTTGATTAAAATATCATATGTTTAAGATACTTTCATGACAAATAAACTGTATATCTTGAATTTTCTGGTAATGTCTCCAAAAGTATTCTTCATTGTGAACGACTTTTGCATAACTGGTAAACCATAAGAGATAGACAAAGTTTTACTACACAAAAAATGTAGATCGCATTAAAATACACAATTTATGTCATATGCATTTTTTGTTGAGTGAACCATTTTCGAGATACTGCTTGTTATTCCCTTAAATTTTTCAATACTTATTTTCTCAAATGGGAATTCGTTATTCATTTTTTGTCTTGGATATGCAAAGAGTATTAATCTGTGGCAAAGAGAATGGTGTTGCACCTAGCAACCAGCTATACAAAACAAGGGGAACATAGTACACCTTAAGCGATAGTCAAATATTTTTAGAACTGGTCGCTATGTATAAAATGTAATACTCTTTGCATGTCAAAAGATCGTTTCTGCAAATGTTTATCTCGATTAATATGAAGTAGATGGAGAATAAGAGTTTGTAAAAATAGTTTGTACAAGAGTAGAGAAAGGCATGTGAGTGTAACACATAATATTTTTTAGTTCAATACCGTTTGAAAAGAAATTAAAAGTGATTCAGAAAGTTTCATCATAGTCGATACTGTTGCAAAACTAAAACTAGATCATTTATTCCGAATTTCAGTGAACACATTCATGATTCAATTCCCTGGCTCTGTGAATATTGAATTTTGAAGTGCACTCCTAACAGCTATGGCGATTTGAGTAATATTTGTAAAGCAGGGAGGCGTTTAGGAAACTCATTTTGTTACATCTTTTGTGAAAAATTCTAACTGTTTGGAAATAAAATGCAAATTGAATTTTCCTTATAAAAGAAATAAATATAAAATTGAGATACAGAAATACTCATAGGCAACTCTTATTTGACAACTGTTTGCTTTTTGGACTCTTAGCGTCCTTCACAGGCGTTCGCTTCAAATAGGAGAAGAGTTTATTAATGCACCGGAGCATTTTAATGTTCAGCTAATTCCAAACTTTAAAAAGAAAGGAAAAACAAATAAAAAATCTGTGTTGCATTCACTCTTCTTGCAAAAGCTTATTCTTGAATCTAATCTTGTTGAAATAAGTTAATTTTCATTAAACATTTACACACTTCGTTATAGGTATAAGAAAAATACAATAGGGTAAAGCGATAGCCAGATTTTTAAAAATTAGATCACTGTGTAATAGCTTTTAAATTGAATGCTCCTTGCATGACTAGGAGAAAATAAACCTTATGTTACATTTATCTATAACGAATCGTGTAGTGCACCTGTTTATGAAAAGGTTTATCTGGATTAAAATGAAGTAGGTAGAAAAATAAGCTTTAGTAAGAATGAGTTTATATGTCCACTAATACAAACAGAGGGTAGAGAAAGTCACGTGGACGTATAACATCAGCTTTTTTCTCTTTTGCTAATTAATATTGATAAAATTTATTCCAAATAATATTGGGAGTAATGTCATTGACATTTTTTTCAGTCGAGGAATGGAGGATTTGATCTTGATTATATTTAAGTTAACCATTTTAGTAATTTCTTACGGATTATTATGATATGTAATGTCACATTAATGAGCGTTAAACCAAAACTTTTTTAACAGAGATAGCTTCCCCTAGGTACAACACCAGGCTACGCCACTAGATAGAACCATGCCTCAGCTCTTAAGGCAATGTCCAACAATCCTGGGATATTCTTAAAGATCTACTAAAATCTTTGACAAAAGGAGTCCTCTTCACTTCATCAGACTCCAGGGGCTGTTGCACTGCCGTAATTTTATACGGTATGGAACTGCTTTCATGTCTGACCTTTGACATGTGAGTAATTGTATTCTGGGACAATCGGAGCAAGAATTCTTACAATAGTTTTGCAGTCTTGTCACGCAGATTATTTACTGTATTCTGTGACATAGAGAGTTAATGATTCTCACGTTCATTCAGAAGAAATGCTGTCCTTTCCAGTTGCTTTTAACGCCAGAATATATTAGCAAAGGCTTGTTATGCCACAATATGGGATAACCTACCTGATTCTTCTTAGGTATAGGTTATTCAACGGAGGGAGACATCTCGTGCACTGCGACCTACAGAGACACTGGCTATCACTCCAGGAGGAAGGGATGAGGTGAACGAACTATAGGAGGCTATAGGCCGTAGGCAGACAGGCCACAGAGACGCACGGAAGTCCCTGATATTTCCAAACTCGCAGACGCGTCCGATTGTTGGAGCCGCCGAGAGGGCGACAAATCACCTACCAATCTAGTAGCCCTCCTTTGTCTATGGGGAATACTCTTTCCGTAGAGCATGCATCTGTGCCATCTGTCCGGCACTGCCACACACCACGAAACCTAGAATCACACCTGAAAGATGAGAAGGAAATGGAATCAAAGCCATCGGTCAGAGGGGGCGGTCGCTGGGGATCGAACCTGTGACGACCTGAATGCAGTCGCACATGTTACCGACGCGGTCGGTCCGATTCTTCTCACTTGCTTGTTGTTGACTTTAGTGTGATTACTCGTCCACTAAAGTTACTGAGCTGTCCTTGGGTTCTAAAGAAAGATCCTATAAACTGTGTGAACGGATTCTTCCTATAAGAATATAAGCCATTCTTGTGGTTTCTAATTTTATTCGATAATCTTGGTAAATTCCATTGGCAACTGTTGATATTCTTAGAGCCTTTAGTTACCTAATAGAGTTTTGAATTGTTGTTCTACTTTTTACCTTCTATACTATGTACAGTAAGTAAGTAAGTAGGGGAAGTATTGCATTCCACCCAAAAATTCGATACCGAGATTTAACCGGAAATACGTGTTTTGAGGTGCTCTGAATTCAAAAAAGCGCTTTTAGAAAAAGATCCGTGTGTGTGTCTGTGAACAGCATTGTTCATAAACGAGATGTCGGATAAATACCATACTTGGTATTTCAGTTTAGTATCTTCCAAAGATGTGACAAAAGAATTTTCAAGGAATCCCTCCCACTTCAGACTGCCCTTTAATGAAACATTTTTCAAAAACATTCATTTTCAACAAAAATGGTTCTGATGGTTTTCATTAAAATTTCATATGTTTAAGACATTTTTATGACAAATAAAATGTATATCTTGAATTTTCTGGGAATATCCTCAAAAGTCCCCTTCTTTCTGAATGGTCTTTCCATAACTGGTAAACCGTAAGGAATAGACAAACCTCATACTACACAAAAAATCTCGTTAAAGCACACAATTTATGTCGTATACACTTTTTTTGTCGAGTGAGCCATATTGGAGATATTCCTTGTTATTTGTTTAAATATTCCAATACTTATACTTTTTCTCAAATGGGAATTCCTTATTCGTTTTTTTTATGTCCTGGACATGCAAAGAGGATGGAATGCTCCACATAACAACCAGCTCTTAAAAGATTTGACTATCGCTTAAAGTCTACCATATTCCCCTTTCACCTACAATAAGATTCTCGATTAACATGAAGTAGCTGGAGTTTGTATAAGAGTAGAGAAAATCATGTGTGTGCTAACACATCGGATTTTAACAGTAGTCGATTTTTTTTCTCGATATAGTCGAAACTGAACCTCTTAACCTAAATAATATGTTAATTCCTCTTAAAGAGTATTTGTGTAAATAGGTGCATGTATATCCCTCTGAAATCAGTAGGTACCACACCTATAAACTTTAATGTTCCTTGGGACGTCAGTAAGTAGTTCAGGAGAGGATGATAATCAGGAAAACTGGTGAAACGGCATTCACTGCATCTTACCCAAACGCAGAAAATGTGACTTATATGGCTCATGCATGGATTCAAAACTGGAACTAGAACAGGTACAAATAGGTGTAGCAAGAAGCTTTCTTTAGTATTAGCCAATTTGCGACCCTGTTTTGGCGTTGTAATATTTGCCCGATCAAAAATAAAAAAAGTGATCAGAATGAAAAGGGAAGCGAAGCCTAAATAAGAATAAGATACGAAAGAAACAAAGCAAGCTAAGGGAAGTGCAATATAAGGGGTATTTATTAATTAAAGAGAAGAAGTATTAAATTCTATAAGTAGCAAGTATTGCGAAAGGAAAGTAACATTTATAAGTGAAGCAACATTCAGTTGGGGACCGCAGGTATCCAGTTAGGGTATGGTTTACAGGTACGAGGGCAGTCCCAGAAGTACCAGACCTGACATATATAACAGTTGTTTCAAACAAATGACTATGGTAGAAAGTACCACCCTTATGAAACATAAGTTTGACTATGTTACATCATTTAGTTATTGTTTGGCAGCCTTTAATACTGAACGCTCTCAGCAAATCTGTAAACATGAATAAAACTGGTCATCGTTGTGTGATACAATACTTTCATTTGAAAGGTCTTAGTCCAACTAATATTAAAGCTGAGCTAGATTATACTCTGGGAGGTCTGTTCCTTCGTTTACAACAGTAAAATATTGGGTGGCAGAGTTTAAATGAGGCCGTACGAGCTGCCAAGATGAACATCGCCACACGACCAAATGAGGTGACCACGCCAGAAATTGTGAAGAAAATCCACAAAATGGTATTGGATGACTGTCGACTGAAAGTGCGCGAGCTAGCGACATCGTAGGCATATCAGAAAGTGCTGTACATCGCATACTGACTGAAACTTTACACATGAGAAAGCTGTGCGTGTTTACACACAGTGGAACAAAAGCAGCGTGGTGAGAATGTTTCATTAGAGTGTTTGGCGATGTTTTGCTGCAATAAAGCCGAGTTTTTGTATCGATTCATAACCATGGATGAAACATGGGTAGATGAAAGAACAGTCAAAACAATGGATTGAAACGGGAGAATCGGCTCCATAGAAGGTGAAGACAGTTCCATCTGCAAGCAAGGTCATGGCGTCAGCTTTTTTGGAATGCGCGTGGGATAATTTTCATTGATTGTCTTCAAAAAGGAAAAGCAATCAATGGCGAGTATTATGCAAACTTATTGCAGCGTTTGAATGACGAAATCAAGCAAAATCGGCCGCATTTAGCGAAAAAGAAAGTTCTGTTTCATCAAGACAATGCACCAGTTCACACATCCATTATCGCCATGTTCAAAATCGATGAGTTAAAGTTGGAATTCCTTCCTCATGCACCCTATTCGCCAGACTTAGCCCCCTCTAATTATTTTCTGTTTCTAAAGTTCAAGAAATGGTTTGGTGGTAAACGATTTGCCAAAAATGAAGAGGTAGAGTTTGCAGTTGATGCTATTTTGCAGAACTCGACGGTTCTCACTATAAACATGGTATCGAAGCTATTGAACATCGCTGGGAAAAGCGTATCGAGCTGAAAGCAGACTATGTAGAGAAATAAATGTGTTTTTTTCCCAAAATTTTTGTGTTTTCTTTGTTAGGTTGGGTACTTCTCATAGCAAGACCAGAGAATGAGAGCCAAGAAAGATGTAAGGTTTGGACGTAGGAAACAATAAAGGGGGAAAAACCAGACGTTTAGAAATCAGCCAGGAGCACAGAAAGTATAATCAGCCGAGAATAATACGATATTTTCAGATGAAAGAAGCTTCAAAATATAATAACAAATAAACGTGTGTTCAAATTTGTCATGTGAGCCAATGAAATCAATAAGAAAACACACGACTAGAAAGGAAACTCGAGGAAATGGAAAATGGGCGACTAGAGACTGACCAGGAGCTCAGTTTTGAACGAGAGTAACATCGGTACTTCGTGTTATATCGTTGTCATAACTGGTCATAACTCCCTGTGCTAGCGTCTTTGGAAAACATAGGCTGGCGTATTGATTTGTAAAATGTAAGTGACGGACTTCATCGCTCATAAAATTTGAATATATGGAAAACTGTTAGGATATGGGGATTAAAGTTGAACGAGTTTGAGGCTAGGAAATAGAAATAGCTTTACCGAATTTTGTTTGATCGTGGTACATAATCAAAAGATATGAACAAGGAAAATAAATTGTTTTTCAGTATGGAGCAACATAAAGAGGATGGAGTAAGCCAGCAGTTCTCATTTATCTCCTCTCCAAACCTCCTCTCCTTTCCTAAAAGATCACCTGCCCTGTCGAGGTTACCCAACAATTATGTACCAGCTTTTCCTGTTATATCCCTCACATAGCAGGATCCAGCCAAGAGTCCCACATCAGTTTCAAGTTGAGGTGTTTTTCATTTTGGCCAGGACATTGGAAAGTAAAAGTGAGGTATATAACTGGAATATTACTCCAAATTACTCAAAAAATGTTAAAGCTTAAGCATATGAAGTGAAACGCAAGAAACACCCTGAATTTCTTATAGGAGTGTCCAAACAAAAATCATGAATTGATGTGGTTGTCAGCACATATGGATATTCACAGCAATGAAAGAGCAATTTTCTGGGATAATCCACTACTCTATTCATTGCACCTGAATCTAAATTCAAATATCTTTTGGATAACTATATCTGAAATTTGTTAGAGAGTGAAGCTGTAGGACACGACCACTCAAAATCACATCTCCGTCTAATCCAGAGGACCCAAGTTCTAATAACTGTTGGGTTAGTTACCTGCATAATACTTAACCTAAGAAAATATCATGTATAGCTTGCCTGGACTACGGGGCTTATGAGTATTCAACAGCCATCAATTAATTCATCTTTTCTGTAGACCTTAGCAGCTACAAGAGTGTGAAACACCTTCTCTCAGAGATTAATTCTAAATTAACCACTAAAGACATTAACAAACTCAGAACTTCAGGAATGCTTGCTGTTGCATCTAATGAAGACACCGCCGACTGAAAGAATACTTGCACATTCTCGATGCTCCAAAATGTGGAAAATGCCAGAATGCTGAACAAATGGTGGGTCATCTACTGCCTGGCACGGACACTCTTGCAGTACAACATTTATGTTTGGGGGAAGCAGAATATTAAAATCGGTCGAACCACATAATGTGAGTTAATGGCCACCTTTGCACCTACATATCTTTTCTGATATTGACAATCTTAACTCATCTTCGCTATAGATCCTCTTTAGGAGTAAAATTTGAATGATTGTTGTACAACCTATGAAATTGCAGAGCAAACTTTTAAGTCTATTTACTTTCTAACCAGATGTCTGGAAAAACTGTTCCAGTATAGGTAATATGCAACAAAAGAAGAAAATACTTCCTATAAGCATTGGTCGTAAACCTAATATATTCTGAGTTATGGTCTTATTTTGTGCGAGGAGCATATCTTGCATTAAGAGCGCTTTGGCGCGAAACGAATGAGAACACATTGTAGTAGAAGTTTGTTACTATGCAGCACATCGTGTTTACACATGGCGTATCAAGCAAGAAGAGAATACAAGAATAGTCAACCTACAGTATTCCACTGCGTGCTTCATACATATTGCTCTATCTGTTAGGTATGTTATTTATGTCTGGTGTTCAATTGATGCATGTTTGTTGTGACACTGCAGAGCTTTAATTTTTTACTTTCTCTACTACGTATAGTAAGTAGGGGAAGTATTGTATTCCACCCAAAAATTCGATACCTAGACTTCACCGGAAATACATGTTTTGAGATCCCCTGAATCCAAAAAAAAGCATTTTTGGAAACATGTCTGTGTGTGTGTGTGTGTGTGTCTGTCTGTAAACAGCATAACTCAGAAACGAACAGTCGGATAAACACCAAGCTTGGTATTTAGGTTCAGTATCTTCCAGAGATGCGACACGAAGGTTTTCAAGAAAATCCCCCACCCCAGATTACCCTTTACATGGACGATTTTTCGAAACTTTTAATTTTCTCAAAAATGGCTCTAACGATTTTGATTAAAATATCATGTTTAAGATATTTTCATGACAAATAAAATGTATATTTTGAATTTTCTGGGAATGTCTCCAAAAGTATTCTTCATTGTGAACGACTTTTGCATAACTGGTAAACCATAAGAGATAGACAAAATTTTACTACTCAAATAATGTAGATTGCGTTAAAATACACAATTTATGTCATATACATTTTTTTTGTTGAGTGAACCATTTTCGAGATATTGCTTGTTATTCCCTTAAATTTTTCAATACTTATTTTCTTAAATGGGAATTCCTTATTCACTTTTTTTTGTCTTGGATATGCAAAGAGTATTAATCTGTGGCAAAGGGAATGGTGCTGCACCTAGCAACCAGCTATTAAGAGATATGTATGTGCTTAAAGGCTACTGTATTTCTATATTGCCCTTGTAAACATATATTCCCCTTACGTTTACAAGAAAATTAGCAATAAGATAGAGTCTGCAAATGTTTATTCGATTAACATGAAGTGGATGGAGAATAAGCGTTTGTAAAAATAGTTTGTACAAGAGTAGAGAAAGTCATGTGAGTGTAACACATCAGATTTTTTTGGTCTTTCTCTGGACCGGGACATCGGCCCTTATCATAGGGTTAAGCGATAGCTACCACGAGCTTTTCATGAACGATGGATTGCTCGCAGAGGACTTGGCCTTCCCAAAATTAAATTGAGTTTTATTTATGGACGCTCTTTAACTGCTGTGGTCCTTAGCGTCCCAGTCTATGTTGGGCGTGAAAGATCGGTAACTTTGCTCAGAGGCCTCTTGATCCTGAGGTTCTTTTTCGTGCCGTAAATCTACGACACGGACCACCGGCTTTACTTCTCTTCTAAAGGAATCCGAAAAAAAATCCATTGCCCTCCGCCGGGTTTGAACCCGCGACCTGGGGAACTAGTGGCTATTATGGTAACCACTACACCACGGAGACAACCTTCCTGTTCTCTCTCTTTCTTTCTTTCTCTCTCATTCTCTAGATTTCTGGCTTTTGGGACATTTAGAGACATTGGATATGCAGTCCCCTAAATGATGTGCTTATAATATCAGAACGCGTGTTCAATACCTGTGATGCAATCCGGCAACGACCAGAGGTCTTCCAAACAATGCGTGATTCCATGAGATGCAGGATGGAAGGCTGCATTGCATTGCAATGGATGGCGGCAACATCGAGGCACCTATTGTGAAGAGTAGATCAAATACATGGTAATCAATTATGGTAGTGTAGTAGACCATAACTCAGGAGATATTAAGTTTACGACCAATGTTTATAGGAAGTGTTTTTCTTCTTTTGTTGCATCCTATCTCCGCTGTAGATATTGGAATATCCTAAGCTACATTGATGAACCCACCAATTTAAAGTTTTATTTTATAAATATCTTAATGTAATGTATACTAAAATGTGTATTTAAAATGTTCATATCTCAACATTATATTTACTTCTATTAATCACTAAAGGAAGTCATTGTATAGTTCATTGATAAAATTACCTCTAAGCCTTTGTGTTTAAAATAGTACTATATATGTTTTACTTTACAGCTATCTTTAAAGAATATTTATCCTTCTATAAAGATTTATTTCATTCCTGCCATAAACATGTGCATCAAAGGATTGACTGAAATACTGATTCATATCAACATATACCTTGAATTTGGGTGCCGGTTTTAAAAATGAATGTTACCCTTATCTTAGTACTCAAGTAAGAGTAACATAAGTTTGCGATATTTCTTTTGATTGTCATTTTCTTAGCATTCTTGAAATGCAATATATAACAACATAGGATGCTTTGGTTACATACAGAGTGAGTCACCTAAAACTTGCACCGCAATTATTTCGGAAATGGAAAGCGCTATTGATGTGCAGTTTTCACAGCATTGATTGGTAGTCAGGGGCTCGTACATTTAGCCTATAAACAGATTTTAATAATACTGAGAAAGTGTATTTTTCGAGCAAACATACAACTTTTTAAATGGAACAATGCCTAGTTACATAAAAAGAATAAAGTTTGGGTAAACTAGAATGTCAAGGGTCTCTGTTGTAGGATTCTAGTGCAAGTGGCTTACGAGAAATCGTATTTTGAAAAGTTTACACCCCGACAACTGTTTGTCCCATTCAACCTGCTTAGTTGTTAGGAATGATGTTGTTATGTTTGCATTGTGTTTTCTGTTCATTGATTGCATTGCGACTTTCTGGTCGTTAGTTTGTGGCAGTTTAAGCAGTAAGTCGTGAGTGGAAGATGGGGTTTACTAATGCAGAAAAAGCCCACATGCTCATGGTGTATGGAGAGTGTAGGAAGAATGCAGTTCGTTCCTGTACGGTGTATGCAGAAACGTATCCCAATAGACGTCAACCATCTGGATAATTATTTATCAACCTCTTCAACCAATTATGTGAAAGTGGTACTGTAACACCTAGAAAACGTAACAAAAACAAACAAGTGACTGGAGAAGAGGCAGAAATTAATGTTTTGGCTGCCGTTGCAGTAGATCCGCAAATTAGTTCCCGCACAATAGCACGTGGAAGTGGCATAAGTCAGGCAAGTGTACTGCGCATTCTCCAACGACATAGGTTCCATCCCTATCACATCTCTCTCCATCAAGAGCTGCATGGAAACGATTTTGAGAATCGTGTTAACTTTAGTATAAGTCATTAAGACATGATACTCCAGATTCATCATGTATCTTGTTTAGTGATGAGGCAACATTTACTAATCATGGCCAGGTAAACCGCAGAAACATGTACTATTGCTCGTTGACAATCCCTGTTGGCTTCGTCAGGTGGAACATCAGCGTCCATGGAGTTTAAACGTGTGGTGTGGGATAGTGAACCATCATAGGCCCTTTGTTCATAAAGGAACAATGAACTCGCACAAGTATCGCAGCCTCCTGACAGACCATCAGCCACAGATGCTAAAAGACGTTCCTTTGCAGACTAGGAGGAACCTGTGGTACCAACATGATGGCTGTCCAGCCCATAGTGCACGAAGTACTACAGCTTGTCTTAAGGGATTGTTTCCAAATCGTTGGAATGGACGAAGAGGAACTGTACCTTGGCCTGGCCGTTCACCGGATCTGACCCCCTTAGATTTTTTTCTGTGGGGAAGGCTGAAAGACACTGTCTACAAGGGTGTAGCAACTACACCAGACGATATGAAACGACCTATTACTGCTGCCTGCTCTGAAATTTCCGCTGAAATGCTAGAAAGTGTGCAGAAGTCTTTCCATAGCAGACTGGAAGCGTGTATTGAAGCTGCCGATGATCATTTTGAACAAAACCTTTGAAGGGCTATGTTCTCTTTACTTGTTAGAGTCCACAGAAGTATTGTAATTCCCTTTTGTTTTTCTTTAGTTTGTGCTACCACAGTTTGTACAAGCGTCAGTGCATAAAAGTTTAAAAATTATATTTCTGTAAACCACTTGCACTAGAATCTTACAACAAACGCCACTAAGATTCTAATTTACTCTACCTTTATTCTGTTGATGTAACTAGGCATTGTTTCATTTAAAAATTGTATGTTTGCTAAAAAATTCAGTTTCTCAATATTATTAAAATCTGTTTACAGGCTAAATGTACGGGCCCCTGGCTACCAATCAATGCTATGAAAACTGCACATCAATAGCACTTTCTATTTCAGAAATATTTGCGGTACAAGGTTTAGGTGATTTACCCTGTATACATTTTCGTTTGATTTCTGAAGAACTATAGCGACAGTTTTAGGAAAGTATCTTCGATTTGCAGGGATTTTCTTCTTTCTATTGCTCTAGCTTTTATTTCCTTACACCAGAGGTGGCGAAAACGTGACTCGCGAGGCATTTTGACTCGCAGGCGCACGTTCCCTCTCTGCAACCTTCCGTTTGATTTTCACATGCTGCTGAGTGACGCAGTGCGTGTTGCATATTTGGTGACTCGCGGAAAGAAGTCATTTTCGCCACCCTTGCCTTACACTATCATTGAATCATGACAGTTTTTACGTGTTTACCTTAAGTAACACGTTTCATGTCCTATATGTTGATCCAATATTTCTTCAGAGCCTTCTGTAAATAAAAACATTTCAGTAAAGTTAGTATATATATAAAATGCAGTTATCTGGTTTGCTGCTTAAAATAAAGGATAGATAATAAGCAGCTTTTTTTAATGGAAACACAGATCGTGAAACAGACCTGTAAGAAATAAACTATAAGATTATTTCTTGTTTTTCTTCTAAGAGTGTTCATCCCAATAGAAATTTTACATGAACAAAATAGTAACATTTATAGAAACATTGGTAACATTTATCTATATTTTAATAATTTTAATTAATACATTTAAAATATCACTATTTAGAAAAAAACATAGTACCTCTTTTATACAATATTGTTTCAATCTGATTCTAATATCTTTGGTGTTTTATGAGTATCATTTTTATAAAATTACTGGATTTTGATATAGTTTTTACCAAAAGTATTCCAATGTTGATATGTAGAGTTTAGCTTTTTTTGATGTAGTAACGTTCCAATCAGATTGAAAAGCAATATTATATCCGAGTATCAAGTGCTCCTCTATAGCATGCATCAGCATATAAAAGGATGTTCTCGTTCCTACTTTCACATTATTGTAAACAGTCAAAAGAGTCATTGACAATTTCAGTGCAGCATCATTATTGTAAACTATTTTAATATGCCTATGAGCATTACATAATGGAAAACAGAGAAACTCATTGCGTTCAACTTAATGATTTTGCCACTCTTCATTTTCAAATACACGTCAAAGTAAAATTCCCTGAACTTAAATCACTGCATGAATAATATGATAGATGACTTTATGAAATTGTCTCAATGGAGTCTTCTTCAGCACAGTTATTTATTAGAGAAGCTCAGGCTTTTTCTTTGTATGAGGTGTATTTATATTGTGTGTAGGGCAATTCGGAGTGAGATTCTGGCTGTTCATTCACTACGATTATATTCTTTCTGGGTTTTTGTGTAACTGTTGATGGTGGCTGCGTAGGTGCCACTGGCTTTTTATATACAGTCTTCTGAGATGTATAGATATGGTGTGTCTTGGGGTTGCCTTGATATGTTATATGATGCTGCTGATTTTGATTTGATGACTGCTGCGGATGTTCCAGTACCCTCTGTGGCTGCTGGTAGAGCAGATTCAAACCAGCAGGACTCTGCAAGAAGGCGGCTGAGTGTTGCTGATGCTGCAAGGCAGGGTGCTCCACTCCTGGAGCAACTCGTAAGATGATAATGGGTATTATCTGTGCCCCATAAGGATTAGAAGGATTCTGTAAAAGAGCAAGTCCTGTGTTTCCAGAATGGGGCAAGAGAAAGTTATGACCGTGAGCTAGAGCGAGAAAGGGGTTCGCATTGGAGAAGAGTTGAGGTGAAGCTAAAGCTGGGAGAGTATAAAATGCTCCTGTCGTGTGAGGAGCATGTGCAAATACCGGCGCCGTTTGAGGCAAACCTGGTGTTAGAAGTGGTGTACTTCCCGGCGCCGTCTGGTATGAGAGCTGCTGCTGCTGTTGCTGCTGATATGCTGCCTTCGTTAAGTATTCTTGAGGAACTCCGAGATCGACATTGTTGGTGGTGGGTAGAGGAATGGTGGTGTAAGGCCGATATTGTTGTGCCTCGGCCTGTATGGGCTGACTTCGAGCACTGTAGTCCTCTTGGGGAACAGCACCACCAAGAAGATGTCCAGAGTAGTACCTGTAAGCATGCTGCGGCGGTGGTTGGGTGAAATAAGCTCTCAGTTTACTATGTCCAGAGAGCTGACGGTTGAACCGGATACCATTTGCGCTACCTGAAATGTCATTATATCCGTAACCAAGTAAACCTTCAAGTGTACGTTTATTTTTTGTTGAGTCCTGCCCTTCCATTTGTTGATCCTTTTCCTCGGTGCTGGTATCACCAGGAGGTATATCTGCGTCGTCCAGCTTATCTTCCTCCTCCATGATCAGCAGCTCTACTGGAGGCTCAGTCGTTGTCATTGCTGATGTTGTGGTGCTATCTGATATCGTCAAGCAGTCGCTCAGTGCGAGCACAGACAGAAAACACAACATCTGAAAAGTAAGGATTGGTGTTAAAAATTTGAGACCATTCTGTAAATATTCCATGTATTAGATATTAACCAATCCAATCTAAGGGCTAGGTAAGTTATATACTAGTTAAGCTTTCTATTCAGTTGCATAATCTGAACTGTAATTATTTATGGATAGCAGACATAATAATATGAAGGAAAAATAGAGAGCTTTCCCTTCACACTGCGGCCACCGAACGGCTGTTTGCGCGCCGGCTGACCCAGCTCGGGATCCCGCCGAAACAGTTATAAATATTATTTCCTCAACCGCCTCACAATCTCATATTTAGTTACAAACTTAACCTGACTTTAATTATCCCATAAAAATGTGTATGCGATAATCCCCCATAAATGTAAAAACTAAAAGAAAATATCAGGTGAGAAATTCACTCAGTTTTGGATATTGAGCTCTGGAGTGTTAATTAACATTTTCTGAGAAGATGCCTCAGATATGTAAATAGAGGACAACGCTTATAACATCTCATATATATATCGGGGTGAGGCCAAAAGGTTTGCAGCTAGATATTAAATTTTAGGTACCCCGGTATATACATTAGGAGGCATAGCTGCAGAGGAAACAAGAGGACCAAATCTTAAACTACACGTTCCAGAGCAGACGTGGGATAGTTATAACAAATACACAGAATTTTCACACTACCTGTGGTTTATTCAGTATAAGCTTTGTGCCCCTACATCATACACAAAAATTAAAACGGAAGGAATTTGAGGGGAGATGCTATACATATGCGGTTACATTTACACGATTCACATAAACCTTCTACATCAGACACTCGACCTAAAAACGACGCTAACCACACAACACAAAGAAAGTAATGCTCACTTCTCCCACTCTCCACCGCTAACTAGGATCACCAGCTAGACGGTGACGAGTCGCCACGCCAGGCGAAATTCAGAACCCCAGCCGAAATAATTACCCCAACAATGCTGTCGCCAATGACGCAATATGTCTGGCGTGACAATACACACACATACACGCCACATCATGACAAGGGTTGTGCTTATTATCATTGTAATTGTAACTGTAAATATGGTAACATGCGAGGATAACATAATTGATTTGGTGGGAGTCAAGCTGCGGTGGCCGCAATGTAAAGCAAAAGGGCTGTAGCTCTCGTATTTGAAATATGTGTGCGTGGCAAGAGGGAGAAAATTATTTTATTCAGGGGACCCCAGAACTCTCTTATATTTGGTGAATTTACTTATGGAATTTTTGTCGAATGTAATACCAATACTAGCAATCAAATTTGTAGGAATAGACTTTTCAGAATCTTAAAGGGAGATTAAATGGCGAAAATTGCCAAATAAAAGAGAGAGAGAGGGAGGGAGCGAGAGAGAGAGAGAGAGAGAGAGAAAGAGAAAGAAAGAAAGAGAAAAAAGTCACTTTTGGTTTGAATTTTAAATTTGATATATATTTCATCATTGTAGGCATGATTCTTAGTTTTAAAAACGGTATTGATTCTGCCTTTTTATTGTGAATTCTACACCACTCCACAGAAAAAAATCATAACTCTACATAACTTGGAGTAGGAGTAAACTTGTCTCATCGTTTAGAAAAAGTTTTGCTTTTCAAGTTAATGCTACTGTTAAGCGTGGAAGCTTCCGCATTCTAAATTTTTATGTTTTCTTGCTTTGCAAATACATCTGATTGACTTTTTCTCCATTTTTGATTTGAAAAGCTTTTTCAGTGAATGTCATTTTCTGATATAAATGATTCAATTTCTCAAACTATTAAAGATAACTAAATTAAATTTTAGGGTGATAAAAAAACCTATAAGTGCTTTCTGGATCTACTTTTGTGTTTGTAACATTGTTGGTTATTTCTAATAATTTTCAAATTAATTTTAATGAAAAGAGGATATATGTAAGAAAATAATCCTGTCATGTTTAAGGGGAGATATCAATTAAAATATAAGATATATAAAACAAATTCATAAAATTCTTTCTTTTTGTTACAGCTTTAAGAAATTCGGATATGTTTTACACTCGTATATGATACATATGTGAGCTCAATTTCAATAAAAGTGAACACATATTTTTCGGAAACTTAAGTATTTTTTCAAAATTAGAATTTTCTTTACGTACCATTTTAAAATAAATCAGAGATAATTAATTGAAATCTTCGTACTGTTTACTTGATTATAGTAAAATAATGCCTTGTCAGGAATTTTTTCACTGACACTTTATTTGATATGATTTTTTAAAAATATTGATATTTCATGTCAATTGTGTGCATTGCTATCACTTATGAAATACAAAACCTATCAAATTTACTTACATGGAATTGAAGCTTATGTATAATTATATACATTTGTAAAGTGTCTTAAAAGTCTATCACACTGTTTGTGAAATACGAGTACATACGTTTCAAAAAATAAAACTTTCGTATAACAAAGAACAAAGTTTAGGTTCATATGACAAAAAACCTGGTTGTTTCTGACTTTAGAAAGCTCCATATGAATACATGGCCTTTGTACAAAACGTTGGTTCTAAGTACAAGATGATGAGCACCACTGGCACACCATTTAGCCATAAAGAAAATTCGTTGTAGCAAGAAATCACTGCAAATAGTATAATAATATCTTGGCCAAAGGGGCGGGGCAGCTTGAACATTTTATAAAATCTAAACATTTTAAAAATTTTATGGTCATGTTATTTAAACATCAGAGAGCGAAAGAAACGAAAATATAAAAGTAAACCTTTTCACCATTTTAATTAACGTCTTACCTTAATAAACAAACTTAAAAAGCAGATCAGTTAACTTAGAATATATGCATCTACAATGTTAGTATGATGTCTCAAATAGCTTATGAGATAATAGGTCATCAATTTAGCAGACTTAACATTGATGAGATGGAGCTTATAATCTCCCTTAAACACACATGCAAAAATAAAAACCTAAAGCATATTCGCCTGCCGCCAGCAGTGTCATCTTTTGCACGATTCTCACACTAATTTACGAGATATCCTTGTTAACATGTACCATTCCATTATAACTGGGGTTTTGTATGTAGTTGAAACTCATTGTGTATTTGAAGACTGAAAGGTTTCTTGATAAAAGAATAAAGAACTCCTATTTCTCAAAACAAATACGTGCTTTGTAATCTTTGCTAAACTGGGGCATATACTTGCCAAATAGGACATTGAACTAGAGGAGACAACTCAATGCACGAGTGTTTAACATGAGAATGAATGTCCAAATACTTGGACTAGAATGTCACAAACAACTTCAGTCATACTCTAATGTTTTCTAGTTAATTTTCTCGAAGTCAATAAGCAATTGTTTCATTTCAGGCACTTAGTCGAATGTATGGGTTTTCCTACACGTACATAGGTATTTGATAAAGTATTGCATTCCACCCAAAAATTCTATACCTAGATTTTACCGGATAGCGTTTCAAGGCCCCTTAAATCCAAGAAAGAACTTTTAGAAAAAAGGTCCGGTCTATGTGTGTGTGCACAGCATAACTCAAACACAAAACTCAGATAAACAACAAACCTGATATTTAGGTTCAGTACCTTCCAAAGACGCGACATGATTTTTCAAGAAATTCCCCCATCCCAAACTACATTTTTCGATTTTTACTTTCTCTACTACGTATAGTAAGTAGGGGAAGTATTTTATTACACCCAAAAATTCGATACCGAGATTTCACCGGAAATACATGTTTTGAGACCCACTGAATCCAAAAAAAGCATTTTTAGAAACATGTCCGTGTGTGTGTCTGTGTGTCTGTCCGTGTCTGTGTCTGTGAACAGCATAACTCAGAAACGAACAGTCGGATAAACACCAAACTTGGTATTTAGGTTCAGTATCTTTCAGAGATGCGACATCAAGGTTTTCAAGAAAATACCCCCACCCCAGATTACCCTTTACATGGAACATTTTTCGAAAATTTTAATTTTCTCAAAAATGGCTCTAACGATTTTGAATAAAATATCATATGTTTAAGATATTTTCATGACAAATGAAATGTATATCTCGAATGTCTCCAAAAGTTTTGTTCATTGTGAACGACTTTTGCATAACTGGTAAACCCTAAGAGATAGACAAAATGTTACTATACAAAAATGTAGATCGCATTAAAACACACAATTTATGTCGTATACATTTTTTTATTGAGTGAACCATTTTCGAGATATTGCTTGTTATTCCCTTAAATTTTCCAAAGCTTATACTTTTTCTCAAATTCGTTATTCATTTTTTATGTCCTGGACATGCAAAGAGAATGGAATCCGCCACATAGCAACCAGCTCTTAAAATATTTGACTATCGTTTATAACCTACCATATTTCCCTTGTATCTATAAGAAAATTAGCAATAAGATGGACATCTCGATATCTCAATTAACATGAAGCATATGAAGAATAAGCGTTTGTAAAAATAGTTTGTACGAGAGTAGAGAAAGTCATGTGAGTGTAACATATCAGATTTTTTTATTTATAAAAATGTTTTTAACGAGTTTGATTAAAATTCCATATTTTAAAGATATTTACACGACAACTAAAATGCATATCTTTTTTGGGAATAGGCTGTGAAGTCCTCTTCATTCGAAGGAAATTTATATAATTTTGCTTACTAGTAAACGTTAAGCGATAGACGAATACATACTACACAATAAATGTAGATCTCTTTAGAAACACAATTTATTTCAAATAACTTTTTGTGGCATTAGCCATTTCTGAGATATTCGTTAATAATGGTTCGAATTGTTCTATACCTAGCCATTCTTTTACATTCCTGGCGATTTTCATCTGTTTCTCGCTATTGCCTTCGTATCTATAACGAAATATGTATGTAGTTATTTCCGGAAAGGTTTATCGGGATGAAAATAAAGTACAGGTAAATAAAATGTCATAAGAATAATTTTAATACCCACTAATAAGCGATAGATGATACATAAAGTCATGTGAATGTAACACATCAGATATTTTTAAGATCCTTTATGTAATAACGGCCGTGAGTTTCGTGTAGATGTTTTCATAGCTGTTGCAGACTGGCGTATACCATACTTCATGACTACAACATGACAACTAAAATAAAACATATGAATGGTTCTCATTATACAGGTTAAGTGTTTCACTTTCACATTAGAAAAGCAAGTACTTTCATTGTGCACAGGAAAGGATGTAGTACTTGTTACAGCTATTAACGTTTCTAAGCCGCTGGCATATGTTTTTTTTTTTTTTTTTTTTTTTTTTTTTTGAAAAGTTCCCTTGTCGTTCCCAGATTATACTACTGTGTTTTTCTGTTTTTTTTTTTTTTATAGCGCTTATTTCCACAACACACACACACACAAACACCCATGCCCGAGGCGGGACTCGAACCCGCGACCCTCAGCTTGGCGGAGCGCCGGAGCGACCACTCCAGCGACCACGGCTACGAGGGCCGGCTTATGTTAAGGTGATGAAGATCTCACTTTCTTTAAAAGGCTTACCCCGGGGGCAAACACTCGCAGAATCCGACACAAGGCTGCCTCAGAGAGAAAAGCATTCAAGATTAAACGTATCAAATCGCCTTCCACTGCGAAACGGTTGCTTTCATCTGTAATACTCGAAGACCTCACGCAATTAGATACTAATTTGATCCGTTTCTTTTAGAGGCATTTATAGCTTCGATTAAGGCATTGAACAGTGCTTAACTTACATTAGAAAACCAATTTTATTTTTTCTGTTACCTATTAATAAAAATCTGATGAGTTACACTCACATGACTTTCTCTACTCTTGTACAAACTATTTTTACAAACGCTTATTCTCCATCTACTTCATGTTAATCGAGATAAACAATTGCAGACTCTATCTTATTGCTAATTTTCTTGTAGATGTAAGGGAAATATATATTTACAAAGGTAATATAGAAATACAGTAGCCTTTAAGGACATACATATCTCTTAATAGCTGATTACTAGGTGCAGCACCATTCCCTTTCCCACAGATTAATACTCTTTGCATATCCAATATAAAAAATCTGATGTGTTACACTCATATGACTTTCTCTTCTCTTGTAAAAACTATTTTTACAAACGCTTAATCTCCATATGCTTCATGTTAATCGAGATATCGAGATGTCAATCTTATTGATAATTTTCTTGTAGATACAAGGGTAATATGGTAAGTTTTAAGCGATAGTCAAATATTTTAACGCTGGTTGCTATGTGGCGCATTCCATTCTCTTTGCATGTCCAGGACATAAAAAAATGAATAACGAATTTGAGAAAACGTATAAGTATTGGAAAATTTAAGGTAATAACAAGCAATATCTCGCAAACGGTTCACTCAACAAAAGAAATGTATATGACATAAATTGTGTATTTTAACGCGATCTACATTTTTCGTGTAGTAAACGTTTGTCTATCTCTTATGGTTTACCAGTTATAAAAAAGTCGTTGATAATGAAGAACACTTTTGGAGACATTGCCAGAAAATTCGAGATATACATTTTATTTTTCATAACAATATCTTAAACACATGATAGTTTAATCAAAATCGTTAGAGTCGTTTTTGAGAAAATTAAAATTTTCGAAAAATGTTCCATGTAAAGGGTAGTCTGGGGTGGGGGGATTTTCTTGAAAACCTTCGTGTCGCATCTATGGAAGATACTGAACCTAAATACCAAGTTTCGTGTTTATCCCACTGTTCGTTTCTGAGTTATGCTGTTCACAGACACACAGACAGACACACAGACAGACACACACACGGACATGTTTCCAAAAATGCTCTTTTTGGATTCAGGGGGTCTCAAAACATATATTTCCGGTGAAATCTCGGTATCGAATTTTTGGGTGGAATACAATACTTCCCCTACTTACTATACGTAGTAGAGAAAGTAAAAAAATCTGATGTGTTACACTCACATGACTTTCTCTACTCTTGTACAATCTAACTTTACAAACGCCTATTCTCCATATGCTTCTTGTTAATCGAGATGTCAATCTTATTGGTAATTTTCTTGTAGATGCAAGGGAAATATGGTAGCTTTTAAGCGATAGTCAAATATTTTAACGCTGGTTGCTATGTGGCGCATTCCATTCTCTTTGCGTGTCCAGGACATAAAAAAATCTGATGTGTTACACTCACATGACTTTCTCTACTCTTGGACAAACTATTTTTACAAACGCTTATTCTCCATATGCTTCATGTTAATGGAGATATCGAGATGTCAATCTTATTGATAAGTTTCTTGTAGATGCAAGGGGAATATGGTAGGTTTTAAGCGATAGTCAAATATTTTAACACTGTTTGCTATGTGGCGCATTCCATTCTCTTTGCATGTCCAGGACATAAAAAAATCTGATGTGTTACACTCACATGACTTTCTCTACTCTTGTACAAACTATTTTTACAAACGCTTATTCTCCATATGCTTCATGTTAATCGAGATATCGAGATGTCAATCTTATTTGTAATTTCCTTGTAGATGCAAGGGAAATATGGTAGCTTTTAAGCGATAGTCAAATATTTTAACGCTGGTTGCTATGTGGCGCATTCCATTCTCTTTGCATGTCCAGGACATAAAAAAAATGAATAACGAATTTGAGAAAAAGTATAAGTATTGGAAAATTTAAGGGAATAACAAGCAATATCTCGCAAACGATTCACTCAACAAAAGAAATGTATATAACATAAATTGTGTATTTTAACGCGATCTACATTTTTTGTGTAGTAAAATTTTGTCTATCTCTTATGGTTTACCAGTTATGCAAAAGTCTTTCGCAATGAAGAATACTTTTGGAGACATTCCCAGAAAATTCGAGATATACATTTCATTTCTCATGACATTATGTTAAACATGATATTTTCATCAAAATCGTTAGCCATTTTTTATAAAATTAAAACTTTCGAAAAATGTTCCATGTAAAGGGTAGTCTGGAGTGGGGGGAATTTCTTGAAAACCTTCCTGTCGCATCTCTGAAAGATACTGAACCTAAATACTAAGTTTGGTGTTTATCCGACACTTCGTTTTTGAGTTATGCTGTTCACAGACACACAGACAGACACACAGACACACAGACAGACACACACACGGACATGTTTCCAAAAATGCTTTTTTTGGATTCAGTGAGTCTCAAAACATAAATTTCCGGTGAAATCTCGGTATCGAAATTTTGGGTGGAATACAATACTTCCCCTACTTACTATACGTAGTAGAGAAAGTAAAAATGAATAACGAATTTGAGAAAAAGTATAAGTATTGGAAAATTTAAGGGAATAACAAGCAATATCTCGCAAACGGTTCACTCAACAAAAGAAATGTATATGACATAAATTGTGTATTTTAACGCGATCTACATTTTTTGTATAGTAAAATTTTGTCTATCTCTTATGGTTTACCAGTTATGAAAAAGTCGTTCATAAGGAAGAATACTTTTGGAGACATTGCCAGAAAATTCGAGATATACATTTTAATTATCATGACAATATCTTAAACATATGATATTTTAATCAAAATCGTTAGAGCCGTTTTTGAGAAAATTAAAATTTTCGAAAAATCTTTCATGTAACGGGTATCCTGGGGTGGGGGAATTTTCTTGAAAACCTTCATGTTGCATCTCTGGAAGATACTGAACCTAAATGCCAAGTTTGGTGTTTATCCGACTGTTCGTTTGTGAGTTATGCTGTTCACAGACAGACACTCACACTCACAGACAGACACACAGACATACACAAGGACATGTTTTCAAAAATTCTTTTATGGATTCAGGGGGTCTCAAAACATGTATTTCTGGTGAAATCTCGGTATCGAATTTTTGGGTGGAATACAATACTTCCCCTACTTACTATACATAGTAGAGAAAGTAATAATGAAGAATTCCCAATTGAGAAAAAGTATAAATATTGGAAAATTCAAACGAATAACAAGCAATATGGTTCACTCAACAAAATGACATAAATGGTGCGTTTTAATGAGATCTACGTTTTTTGTGTAGTAAAATTTTGTCTATTTCTTACGGTTTACCAGTTATGCAAAAGTCTTTCAGAAAGAAGAGGACTTTTGGGGACATTCCAGAAAATTCAAGATATACATTTTATTTGTCATGAAAATATCTTAAACATATGATATTTTAATCAAAATCATTAGAGCCATTTTTGAGAAAAAATTTTTCATATAAACGGTAGTCTGGGTGGGGGGTATTTTCTTTAAAATCTTAGTGTCACATCTCTGAAAGATGCTGAACCTAAATATCCAGTTTGGTATTTATACGACTTTTCGTTTTTGAGTTATGCTGTTCCAGACACTCATACGGACCTTTCTCTAAAAGTGCTTTTTTTGGATTCAGGGAGCCTCAAAACATGTATTTTCGGTGAAATCTCGGAATCGAATTTTTGGATGGAATGTAATACTTCCCCTACTTACTATACGTAGTAAAGAAAGTAAAAATCAATGGTTCCATAGCAGTTGTGCAGAAGTATTTCTTAACATGCCAATGAGTAATGCGTGTAGATATTTGGTTAATTTAATTGAATTAACTACTATTTAAGAGAAAAATGGGAATGCTATGCTGTTTTATATCTTTAATAATTAAATCAATAAGCTTTAACCTCTAGTAAATATGTGATTTCTTTTGAGACTAATGCATTTTTGTGACCCTTTTGAAGCTCTTTTTAATTCCATAAAACATAACCGCAGTTAAATCTTATGGTTCATATTGTAACTATGGATGTGCATAATTAACAGTAGTGCAAAAATATATACGCTATTATGGGGACATAGTTGAAATGTCATGTTTTAATCAGCAATTTTAGTCATTCAGTTTCCTGTCTAAAATATATAATTTTCATGTGGTGTGACTGTTTCACTCTATGGATTGGCTACGGAGGGGACGCGGCACTTATCCTCATAGTGGATGTTGTACCTACGCCCTGCAAGTGGGTTTTCTCGGGAGGAAGGATGAGGCGAGAGGAGACACCGGGCGGCGGGAACCAGGAGTGACGGCACAGGAATAGCAGAGTCTCTAAGTTTCCAGATAGAGACTCCTCGGCAGACGGACAAACAGATCGGGGACCCCACTCCATACAGATGGGGTCCAAAGCCCCTAAAGGGGGTTCGGATATCCCCGGCAGTCCGCCGAAAGCCGAGGGACGGAGAGAGTCACAAAGAGCATCCTTTTCCTCTGCCACACTGCGCCGGAACACTAATCCCGAAACTTCCAACCCTGAGAGAGACCAACGGATGAAAGATGAAGTGAAATGAGAAGGGAGATGGAGGGTTAGGTAATTCAGGGGATGTGAGAATCCTTCCCAGCATTCTCCTGGCGATCCGAGAAAACCCCGAAAAAACCTATGGGAATGGAACCCACGGCCTCCCAAATTCGGGCCACAGACACAACCGTCTGAGCCACGCCCTATAACCATTCTAAACCCAAAGTGAAAATTTTTTAAATGATATGAGAGAACTTGGAATGAAAAGCACAGAACTCTTTCATTCAACCTCATACTCACTCCCAGTCGTTTTCAGAGTGAAAGAAAGAACAAAAACTAAAGCACAACAAATAAACGAAAAGTCCTAACAATAGCGGGGAAGAGATGGATAGTGTCTGGAGGCGTAAACCAGTTTCAAGGTCTGTTCTGAGAACACTGTGTGTTACATTTTTAAATGCTGGTTTTCCCCTTTCCTTTTTCTAAGATTTACATGCTTTCAGTATGTAAATTGGCGTCGAAATGAAAGTAGGACTGTGCAGAAATGTCTCATTTTTAGAAAACTTCAGTAGCGGTGCCTAATAGTCGAATGGATTGACACTCAGCAGCTTCTATAGAATGTTGTGTGATCGGGAGCTCAAACTCCGGTTTTTTAATTCAATTGTGTTCATTATCACCTGAACCAAACCGTTTAACACAAATACTAATTATTACAATGTAATCAATATAGTTTTTCGTATTTGGTGTTGTTGTAGAACCTTTATTTATTTTGTTGATTCTTTCCCAAATATATCAAGGAGGGCACCACAGATGTATTTTAATGTTTTCAGACCTAACTTAAAGGTCCAAACCGGCATAAACTATTTCTAACTAATCATAATATATTTTATGTCAAAATATCCTATCCGATGTACAAAACAGGTAAAGAAAATTGGGTCTACATTTAGTAATGCTGAACGAATTGAGTTGAAACCACTCAACTATTTGTTATCTTGATACGCACAGTCTTTTAAATACTCCTTGTGCAACTTTATTTAAGACCACTTCTCTGTTGCCACTTCGTTGCCTTGATTGTACTAAATAAAAGACTTTTAACACGATTTTGTCTATATTAGACTGGGTTATTGTATGTGACACATCAAATGAAAGAGGCGCGATCAACATCAGGATTGAAATATAAGATAGTAAGCTTCTATCTGTCATCACTGTATAGCATCGTTTTTTACTTTCTTTACCACATACTCAGCAGGTAGATAAGGTATTCATTCTACCCAAACATTCGATAAACCAAAACCATACTAGAAGTTTTGCCTGGCAGAATTCAAAATGAAACTGTCATCTTAAAGATTCCATTAGGTAAAGTATTATATCTAATAATCTACCATGCCAGATAGACTAAATATGGTTTCATAGAAAGGCAGACTTAGTGTTTCAGGCAACAAGTGATTGCGATTATCATAAAGAGATGAGTAATGTATTGGTTGGGATTGGTTTGCCGATCTCCTTCAGAGACTGGAAGGGTGTGCGGTAGTAATGGATAAGGCGAGCAAGATCACTCTTTGCTTAAAGAAAAAAATCTCCAATATAGATTCCAGGAAAGCTGAAATATTATCATGGCTTCAAAACAAGAATATACCTCATAATCTACATACACAATAGCCGAATAATAAGCTAATTGTAAAGCAGCCGACAAAGCTTATTTTTGTTAGTAATTCATTGTTAGTGCATACATTGCGCTTGCATTTCACTTGTATCATTCAACTCCATTATCACGCGAGCTTGAGCCACAATAAGGAAGGCAACAACGCTAGTAAAGCAAATAGATGGAGCCGTCCCCTTGGTTCTGGTCACTCTGGGCGTTCGAACAGAAAATGAGACATACTTATACTCGTTTGGTATACCAAAAGGAATGGCCTGAGAGAGGGATTCCACTCGGAATACAGTAACCGAACTTGCCCGTATGCAGCTCATTTGTGACCAAAGTGGTACAAAATAGTGACCAAAACTCCTTCGAAAGAGATAAAGCTACAGTGGCTTGAAACACTCCTGTTTATAAACGTGATGCTTACTGTTGAACACCTACTGCGTACGGGATATTTTGATGACAATCATGAATGCAGGTAACATCCAAAGTGACCAACTCTGGCGCTTCATTTGTTACCAACTTCATAACAAAAAATCCTCTAAGAAGTTGCTAGAATTTAAGCACGATTTATAATTCCGTCTTATTTTCACATATATTATGCAGGTTTTAAGATTTTCCTGCCCCTAAAACCCGCCGCCCTGAGTTATCTGACCTCGCCCAGAGTTTATTAATATCTGATTGCTGTTACACCAGCCTTGTATCTTACATGCCCGCTGTATTGTCAGTCACAGTAATCTCTAGTTTTCAATGTTATCTTGCACTGAGATGCTCGGGTTATTCCTGATTGTGGTATTCTTCTCATCTTACAGCAGTCCATGTAGGTGTGAAAGATGTAGTCTTTATCTACTTTTAATTATTAAACCATATAAACTGATCTTTTACTGTGAGAATGTTAATCCAATTTAATATCAATGCGTGTATCATTCTTCCCGAAGCCGTGATAATTGGGTAGGTACATTCATGTTCCTTGGTTGATCGTTTAGCATGTGGAAATAGCAAATGTAACACTGGTATGCGTTTTCTCTCCATAAAACCATGTCCGAGAAATCTTGCGTGTATTATAGTTTTACATTCTTTACCTACCCATCGTCCGGTATTGAGGAAGTCAACACTGCAACGGAACAATAGGTTCATATTAAAATTTCACCAGAAATATGTATTTCCAAATTACGTAAAGTTAATAGGAAAAAGTGCTTCCGTGTGTGCATGCCTGTAAAAGGTGCAGTTACAAATGATTAACGGGTGATACGTCATAGACATTTCGTCAATGAAAACGTTTCACATTTTTGTGAAATCGTCACGATGATGCCTTTGATAGCTGAGAAACTGGACAAGAGGAATATCGATAACAAATATTTTCTCAACGAAATCCGTCTACGCTATAGGTGCCATTCATATACAAACGTAAACTATTCCAGTGAATCCAGTAATACTTTTTGTTTTAATTGTCTTCAAATAGATCGACGTGAGTAAATTATCATATTATTTCTGACCTTGTCAATCTTTTAGGCTTGACCACCGCTACATACAGCTAAGGCTGGTTACTTAAGGACACTGAAGTATTAGAGTGAATTTTCTTTAATTTACAAACGATCTCTCTTTGCAAAAAGTTAACTTTATTAGTATGCATTTTTACATGCTGTACTACGTATAGTAAGTAGGAGAAATATTGTATTCCACCCAAAAATATTATATCGAGATTTCACCAGAAATACATGTTTTGAAATGCCTGAATCCAAAATAAAGCACTTTTGCAAACATGCCTATGTGTGTGTGAGGTCTGTGAACTCAAAAACGAAAATTCGGATAATACCAAACTTGGTATTTGAGTTTAGTATCTTTCAAGAATGCGACACGAAGATTTTTAAAACACCCCACCCCAGAATAACCTTTACATGGAACATTTTTCGAAAACATTGATTTTGTCAAAAACAGTTCTTACGATTTTGATTAAAATATCATATGTTTGAGATATATTATGGCAAATGAAAAGTTTATTCTGAATTTTATGGGGATTTCCCAAAATTCCTCTTCATTCTGCTGACTTTCACATAAACCGTAAGAGATAGACAAAGCTTTACTACACAAAAAATGTGGATCTTGTTAAAATATACAATTTATGTCATATGCATTTTTTTTGTCGAGTGAACCATTTCCGAGATATTCCTTATTATTTATTTGAATTCTCCAATACTTATACTTTTTCTCAAATGGGAATTCGTTATTCATTTTTTATGTCCTGGACATGTAAAGAGAATGAATTGCTCCACATAGCAACCAGCTCTTAAAAGATTTGACTATTGCTTAAAGCCTACCATATTCCCCTTGCACTTACAAGAAAATTAGCAATAAGATTAACATATCGATATCTCGATTAACATGAAGTAGATGGAGAATAAGCGTTTGTAAAAACAGTTTTTATAAGAGTTGAGAAAGTCATGAGAGTGCAACACACCATACTTTTTAATCCTCCATTCTTAGTTCAGGTTAAAGAACAGACGTGTAGTTCGTAGACAGTATTGTTAGAAACCTGATAAAGATTTCCGGTATTTTGCGAAATTCTGATACTGTGCATCAATCAAACTAGACCTCTACGTGTTTCTATATTTTTCACATAGAATGCTTTCTTATTAAAGTAAGGTTATAGTGTCCTATTCATATTTTGAAAGCCGCGATCAAGAAATAAACATAATGCTAATTTAAAGTTGACTTCATAATGTGTTGAATACTGGCATTTTTGACCATTGATAATGCCAGCTAGGACTGAAGTATCTTAATAATACTCATTTCTGTCAGAAGAATGCTAGGATACCAGAAACGTATTCACGACTAAGATATAAATCTGAGTATTCTTATTGCGTATAATTTATACTAGCAGCTAACGTTCAGTTGTTATGTTGCATTGCATTGTATACAATATGACTGTCGAAATATTAAAAAAATGGATTACTTAACTGTAAAATTAAAACATCTTGAGATTAAGGGCTTAAGTTTCTTACGCAGGGATATTTAGGCAGCGTTTATGTCAGATGAACACTCAATAATTGCGATGGTATTAAACTTTTTATGGATTGTTCACTGTAATTTCTTGCTACCAAATTCCTACCAATTGAATTTAACGCAACCATGATGTAAGCCATTTCTGCAAATCAGTTGTATGTTATAGATACGAACCTGGCTAAATAGTGGAATAAGATCAAGAAGATGCTAGAGTGCAATTAAAATCAGAATATACGGTATAAATGGAAAACGTATGTATAACAAGTAAAAGATAACATTAAATACCTAAATAATTAATCATCTTGAATACAAAACTTTTTATTAGATGACGTTTACATCCATATTTTTCCTGAAAATCATGCATTCAGAGATGCTGGTAAGATCATATATGATTATTGTCAATATTGTAATGAAAACTCCAGGGTTTCGAAGCAGTAATTAATTTTTCTGATAAATGCTTTGATCAAAATAAGAACATATCTATAGTAGCAATTTCATTGTATATTAGATACAATAGGTAATTAAATCTGTAGATGTAGCCATTTTCCCTACGATAAAAATTTAAGGCTCATTGAAAAAGGAAAAAAATGGTGTGTTGAATTCACATGACTTTTTCTACTCCCTCTTCTATAAACGATTCTTACAATTTTTTTTCTTCTTCTATCTGCTTCTTCTTATTTAAGATAAACCTTCATTACACATTTCGTTTTAGGTATAGGAATACAGTAGGTAAAGCAATATTCAAATGTTTTAGGAAGCGGATCGCTGTATGTTGGCTTTGATATTCCATTTCTCTTGCATGATCACGATAAAAAAAACGAATAGCGACTTGCCACTTCAAAAATTATAAGCATTCGAAAATACAAACAAATAAACAATTTCTTATTTGACATAAAGTGTGTGCTTTAACGAGATCTACATTTTTGTGTAGTAAGATTTTGCCTATTGCTTACAGTTTACCAGTAATACAAAAGTCATTCAGAATGAAAAGGACTTTATAAGTTGTTCGTATAAAATTCAGGACATGTACATTTAATTTTTCATGCAAATAGGTATCTTAAACTAATGGTATTTTAATTAAAATCGTTAAAACCACTTTTTAAGAGAACAAATAATGAATTAATTTCCATGTAAAGGGTAATTGTTTTTCTTTCTTTCTTAAAGCTCTTTAGTGTTTAACCGAGTTTTCACCAAACATCCACTCACACACACACACACACACACACACACCCACACACACACACACACACGGGTAACTGAAATCCTTAAGACATAGACTTCTGAACAGGAGGTCTGCGGTCAGATCTTGTCAAGACCTTCCTTCATGACTGAGTTTTATTGTTTTCTGCCCTCGTAACTGGTAAATGTCGGGGACGTTTAGGCCTGGAACGTTTCCTTTCCAAATTTTCTTTCCAAATTATTTAATTTCGTTTGTTACTGGGTACACAAATTATTCTTACGAAAGTTCATTCTTCTATCTACTTCATTTTAATCGAGATAAACCTTTGTAGGAATACCTGCATTACACTTTCGTTATAGATACAAAGAGAACAGCGACAGTTAAATGTTTAAGAACTGGACGCTATATGCTGGCCTTAAAATTCCATGCCATTTACATGACATCGCGAGAAATAGCTCAAAATCGATAGGAATTTAAAAGAATTCCTAAGCATTGAAAAATTCGAACCATTAATGATGGATATCTCGGAGATTACTTATGCCACAAAAAATTATTTGAAATAAATTATGTGTTTTACAGATATATACATTTTTTGTGTGTGAGATAAGTTTTCGTCTATCGTTTAACGTTTACCAGTTATACAAGATTATACAAAATTCCTTCTGAATGAAGAGGGCTTCCTAGGCTATTCCCAGAAAATTCAAGATATACATTTTATTTGTAATGTAAATATCTTTAATATATGGTATTTTAAGCAGTTATATTTGAGAAATTTTTTAGGAAATAAAAACATTCGAAAAATCTTCCTTATAAAGGATAGTTTGGGGTAGGGTGATTTTTTTGAAAATCTTTTTGTCGCATCTTTGGAAGGCACTGAACTTAAACACCAAGTTTGGTGTTTATCCGAGTTGAGCTATGCTGTTCACACACACACACACACACACACACACACAAAGGATCTTTTTCTACATTTTTATTTATTCAGAGCGTATCAAATCATGTATTTCAGGTGAAATCTCGGTATAGAATTTTTGGGTGGAATGCAATATCTTCTCTACCTACTAGGTGTGCAATAAAGTAAAACATGCTCGAAATATATGTACATCGTAGAATGTTAAATATTATATTTCAGCCAAGAGGAACTAAGTTCTTCAAAGTAAATAAACGAAATAATATAAATCACCAGATAACATATCTAACTCATCCATCGCTAGATAGCATATTATGTAGTAGAAAGCTCATTGAGTGGGATAAACCTCATTAAATTTGGTGAAACGTTATGTTTGAAAGTTTTTAGGGGACACACATGGAAATAATGTTTTGAATATTGTAAGAGACATGTACAGTTGCAGTAGATAATGCAAAGGGAGAGTACTTCGAGAAAAATACAGGCTTGATCTTGCGAACATTCCCCTTTCTCATGAGCACCTACACATGAACAACAGCGATGATGCTTTTAAGCTAAAGAACATCAAAAGACTTCTGAAATATATATACCAATACACTATGCTACTTTTAATAACCTTATTCTGCTGCTGACTAGGAGATAAATGATAGCAATACAGCTTTGATGTAACTGATAATGATTAATCATGGGATTGTTTATACTAATCCAATTTGTGATAATTAACTTTATAGGCGTTGAGGCATTAAGAGGAAGTGGAATTTTATGTATTTGGTTAATATTTAACAAATAATATATTTAAGTGTTTTATTTTGCTCTGGAAGAGAAGTGTCGTTATTTCAAAAATAAGACGAGTGAAATTACCTAAATGATAAAATGAATACTGGAAAAATGCTGTTTACAGGATATAAATTAATTTTCTCCGCACAATCAATTAACACGTGAGTAAATGTCAAGTGTTTTTAATACTAAAAGTTGCTTGATGTTATGCGGGAAAGTAAATACCATTAGTCCTGTTTTATTTGGAGGACGTTGTGATGGTCATTTTAGGTCAATTTAATTTTTTTAAATGGTAACCCACCGTTTTGTGTTGTTTTCTCACGCCTCATAAACAAACACTAAACATTTGTATAAAGCACTTTGCAATTGTTCTTACACCAACGTAAATAACAACGAAAATTCTAAATGTCTGTGTACGAAGAGCGCAATGAGTGGTTGGACCATCCATGGATGGTCATTTGAAGATCAAGTTACGTTTTGTAATTGGGAACCAACATTTTTATTTTGTTTCTTATTCCTCCTCATCCCAAAATAAATAACTTGTTATAAAATATTTTCTAATGAGAAAACAACATACAAAATGTAGGTTCCCATTAAAAAAATTAAATTGACCCTAAAATGGCCATCATAACGTCCTCCAAAGAAAAAAACGACTAATGGCATTTACTTTCCCCCACAATATCAAACAACTTTTATTAAAGACATTTCTTTCTACAGTGCTTAGTTTGGGAGATATTGTACAGTCTCAAATTAAATGGTCCACCCTGTATAAGACTATGTTAAAATACCAATACAGAAAATCATTTTGTTTGAAAATCAATCTGATGAAACATATTCTGGATTTAAACTCCATGAATAATTAGGGAAGAGTACGATCCTTTCTAGTATACCAAGGCCACCTAATGTATTAATGTCCTACTTATTGAAATATAAATTTCTTTAAAAACCTGATGTGTTATATTTACATGACTTTGTTTACCTTTGCTTATTATATAAATTATTCTTATGAAAGTTTATTTTCCTATCAAGATAAACCTTTATGTAAATAGCTGCATTACACATTTCTTATACCTATAGATACAAAGACAATAGCGAGAGTGAAATGTTTTAGAATCGAACGCTTCCATACTCTTTCCATAACATCGCGAGAAACAACTGAAAATCGACAGGACCTTAAAGGAATGGCTAAATATTACAAATTCTAACCATTAATAACGGATATTTTGAAAATGGCTGATGACACAAAAAAGTTGCTCGAAATAAATTGTGTGTTTTAAAGAGATCTACATTTTTTGTGTAGTACGTTTTCGTCTGTCGCTTAACGTTTACCAGTTATACAAGATTATACAAAACTCCTTCCGAATGAGGCCGACTTCACAGGCTATTCCCAGGAGATTCAAGATATACATTTTATTTGGCATGTAAATATCCCTAATATACAGTATTTTAATCAAAATCGTTAGAGCCATTTTTGAAGAAATGAAAAATTTGGAAGAATGCTCTATGTAAAGGATAGTTGGGGATGGAGGGATTTTCTTGAAATCTTCGTGCCGCATCTTTGGAAGGTACTGAACTCGAGTACTAAGTTTCGTTTTATCGACGTTTAGTTTTTGAGTTATGCTGTTCACATGCACACACACACGGAGCTTTTTCTAAAAAATCATTTTTGGATTCAAGGACCTCAAAACATATATTTACATTAAAATCTCAGTATCACATTTTTGGGTGGAATACAATACTTCCCCTACTTTATCACAATACTTAGTAGAGAAAGTAAACAATATATATAAATATAGTATAACCATAAATATAACTTAAGATTGGCTTTAAGATAGAATACCAATGGGACTGCAAACCTGAATTTTAGTACACATGTTGGTAATAGATCTATAAGCAGTGGCATAGAATCTGTTTACATCAGAGAAATTCCTCGTCAAATCTTAGAAAGCAAGTTATGCTTATAATTTCAAAAATAAACCGCTTTACGTTACGGAATCTTTTAATCTATGCTTTTATTTGAGCTGTTAATGAAACTCATTCTAGGTGACATTTCGTCACTTGATAAACCTTTGTCTTAAAACTCCCCTTAAGAGGTGGTTCCGTTATGAATTCTCGTTCTTTGCTCATATGTGCGTGACGTAACACATTCTACAACATGGTGAGTTGTGGCATGTTTTCAAACTAATAAATTGAGTTTTGGTCTATAATATAAAATAGAGTTAGCGAGTAGGTTTAAATTATTATACACTTCGCTTATGTTCGATTCACTTGTTCTGTAGTCACTATTGTCACCGCTGTACTCACCAGATTCGTCATGTTTCAACAACAAAAAATAACAAAACACTTCCTACTTTGCACCGTTAACAATCGGGAAGATGCAGATGACGCGAAAGACTTAAGAGGACTGGTCTTTACCATAGGTAAGAGCCATGTTTTATACCCATACTCTCACACACCTCTCGTTTTTTATTTCTCCCTATTTTCTCTCTTCATTTATCTCGACGGACGAACAGTATGGTCATGACATGACATGCGCATCCTGTATTTGGGAGGCTGTGAATCTCGCGTAGCTTTCTATCGTGATTGCCTGCTGGCTGAGGTGTAATTTGCTTCGTTGTGATTGATGTGTAGTACCCAATCAGGATAAGAGTGGAAATGACCTTGAGCGTCATTTCTTCCGTGTCACTGTCCTCTGGAATAGAACATAAAGGCATAACTGAAAGGAGCTAAATCCCTGTAGTCATAGAGTAAATAGCAATTTCATTAGTTCCGGAAAACTTTTATCGTTTATCGTGTAAATATGTCTTATCAAGCAATTATGCATGTAAGATTCTTTATTCTTGGTACATTTTAAGATATTTGGACTATTTCATTCATGTCTCCAAATGGGGGATAACGACCAATCAATCATGTTTGAAAGAAACTTGTTTTTCAACCACTTACGTTCCTGATTCACTCAAGCTTTATCAACATCTCTTTACCACCTCCTCCTTACATAGATCTTTCTTTTATAATATTCTAAACAGGTCAGACTATGATCTTGCACTGCAACTAAATGAACACTATTCCGACATTGTACACAAATTAAGAAACAATATCGTCCATATTGACAATTGGGTCATAAGCTATTTGTCTGGTCCTTATCCATCTCTATAGTATAGTTAACAAAAGGTTTGTCTCTACATATATGATGAGAGTTAGGTAGCTGACACTTAACCTTTTTTGGCACTAATAAAATCTCTATTATTTCCACTTTCAGAAAATATATACTTTTGGGGGGTTAAGAGGTTTTTAAGACATTTAAATACCATTTAAATGCTAGTCTGCATTCCTTTAAAGCTGTCATGCAACACCCCTTTTTAGAACATTTTTGTATTTTTAACAGCGAACACTATAGTGAGCAGTTCAGCAATTAACAAAAGAGGCCAGGACCAAGAGAAGGCAATCAGAAAAGCTGAAGCAATCCAGGAATGAAGGCGCAGATGATTATGATTCTGGAATGTACTGAAGTGTGTCAGAATTTTAATGTTCAAACTTTAAATTCAGTTTTCTCAAAACAACATTTTTGGATACTATTTAACTTTTTCTCAGAAAGTATGACATTTAGAGAGCTGCAATTTTCAGTACGTATATGCAATACATAATTAAACTTTCTGAACCAAAATTATCTTTTATAATGTATATTAGTGATATTAAGAAAGCAACAACATTGCAAATTTTCCACATTTTTGACTTTACAAATACTTTTGTTTTTCAATTTCTAGTGAACTGATATAATAACTAAATAATTGAGGTTCAGAACATGTATGATTATACTAAGAACAAGCATGCACAAGTGTTATTCTATATTGCGAGTAGTATCAGAGAAAAAAGTACATGAATTCACATGTTTTAAGAGTAAATTTTATTATTTTTCTGCTGAATGAAATAATTTTTACAGACTCAACTAGATAAGCTATCAATGCAAACAACCCGTTCAAATAACTGTCATGATTTATAGAATAATTCATAAAAAGTTCAGGAACAACCATTGCGAACTTTAAGAGCAGTGATAATTTGACACACTTAAGGTGTAATTTCCATGTGTTCAGACTATCTTGTCCCTTTAAATAAGAGAAAAAGGTTTTCTTTAAGGGAAAAAATGATAGGATTACAAAATTAGAAATGTAGTTTGAAATTACATGTGTTTCTTTAATTATGAGCAGTAATGAAAAAATACCTAATTATTTACTATGAAATCTTCACTTTGTATGTCGTAAACAACTGTTGTTTATGAAAGTAGTTGGTAGCACCGCACAAGTAATATTCACTACACAGATTCACTACAAACATAAGAAAAGTATCTTCGATGTGTTTCTATAGTGAACACTATGGTAGAAACCATCAAAGGAAACGCTGTTGGCGCTACAGTCCTTGCGTTGGATCCAATCTTCGTCAAAGCTTTCTTTAAAAAGAATACAAGTGGTAGTTTCTTCATCTGTAGATTTTTGGATATGCTACAGCTGAATCTATACCTGCATCTTTCTTGGCACCGTTCTTCTTTGAAGCGTTTGGAGGAAGTCTCCTCTTACACTTTGGCCTACGCCCATCGTTCGTTGATTTGGATACTGTTTTTTCCTCGAGACTTCCTTGAGACAAATATATATATATATATTTTAGGGACATTAGTTGGTTATCCAAATTTTTAACATATTGCCAGGATGCGTGGATTTAATTTATTAATTTTGTAGCATTGGAAATTATTGCTCCATAAGAGTTCAAAAGGCTGACACGCAGAATATATTTCAAGCACTCCGTCGTTGCTGGGCACAGCGTCAGGTTTCATTCAGCTTAGAAACGTTGCACGAATTCTGCTGATTCGGGTTAGGGCATTCGCCCAAGAGGTGAAGGACTACTGAAGTAGCAGGAGTGCACCTTTAAAAACCCTGACTTTTGGGACAAGAAGGGACTGCTACACGAACCTGTGTCAGTTTTGATTATTAAAAATCATTACGTTAAGTAAATCATAAATCGACTAAACAACACCATGCACCGGGCAGCACCAGCTTTGTCTCAGGTAAGCATGCCGTCTGACTAAACTAATTGTAACCCTTCCCCGGCCACGAGCCAAACTATAGATTTGTTAAATTAATACTCTGAGTTAGTTTCTGTGAGTCACACAGTATGTGACCCCTTTATCTGGCCTTGCTATATCCTCACCTACCTCTTATTGTTAGAAACTCAGAAGTTATCTCGGGGTCCTATGCCTTTCCCCAATTTCCCTTCAGTAACTCACCCCACTGCTGAGTAGCCTTCGGTAGACCATTGCTCTACAGTCTGTAATATCCCGGTCCCATGAGTCTCCCTCTCAGGGTACTCATGGCATGTGTGTGGTGGCCATTCGAGTTCCAGAGCCACCCCCAGCAGCCAGTTCCAGTTCTGTGGAACACTTGAAGAAACACTCCTTAGGCCGTCGCCACAATAGCTCTTCTTGCTCGACAGACAATGTTGTGTTAATTCAGATTGATTTATAAGCCAGACTTTATACCCTATTTCTGTCATGTAGTGTACTTTTCAGCACACCATAACGGATTGCTGCCTCTCTGACAGTTATTTCTCAAGTCACTAACATATCCAAGGCTATCTTCGTACTATTTTCAACTCAAGGATCTCTATATGTATTTTACCTTTGAACAACCTTGTTTCAGAACTTGTCCGAGGCTACCCGTAATATTTTGTCCGGGTCTAACTTCAACTGAGGAGTTTTTCTGATCGATTCTGTGTTAATATTACGAAGTTGGTATTATGCTATTTTCCTTTGAATACTATGCTTGCCATACTAGAACTAAATATTCATACTAGACGCTAACCTTACTATCTTGTACGAATCAAAGAAAGTTACACAGGTAAAAGAAAACAAACTTACATCGAACGGTCTCGGCTACAATGGCAGTTATTTCAACTAGATCTACAGAGGCAGGTAACACAAGGACATGTGATTTATGTTCCCATCTATCAAACCGCGGTAGAAGTATTGTGTTCCTCTCACGAGAATGTGTTGACATCAACAGTTCTATCGCTATCTGAAAAAGAATACGGCTCTACTTTCAACATATCAACAAGATTTAAGGCCTCTTAAAAAACATACGCTCTTTTGCCAGTAATACTGAATGGCCAGTTGCTTTTGTTTGCTTTCTCGTCGTAAATTTTAAATAGGTTAGCAACTATTTCTCTGACTTGACTCGGGTTAGAAAACATTTACACGCTGCTCCAAGTGAAACACGATGGAATATTAACGTTGCGCGATGTTTTTAATGTAGATAGTAGATATATTTAAGATACCGTTGTGAGTTGCCACGTGGTATTATCCCCCGCTCACTCCTCCGGAGAGTAGAACACCCTGCAAACGTTTTCTCGTCCGAGGCCTACAGTTGGTCTCGTCCGGGGATACCCGCTCCGCGACTACTTTTCTGTCTCTTACTTCGTGATTAACTTTAGCTTCAAGCTTCAAGATTTTTTAAACGTATTTTTTCCCGAAAACACTCTTATATGACTTAAGGTATCTTCGTTGTTTTTTATTTTCTCAAAAATGGCTATAGTCATTTTATTTGAACGTTTTCATGTTTACTAGTATGACAAATAAAATTATATGTTCGAATTTTCTCTAAATCTATGAAGTTCTTTATATCGTCATTAAATTTTATGTAAGTAGGAAACTATGATATATAAACAAAAGGAAAAGAAAGCATCCGAATGTTGCTCTCGTTAAAATACACAATTTCTACCAGGTAAGAATGTTTGCCCCATATACTTACTGTACATGTTTTCCAATATTTCAAGCAGTACACTCTGAAATGTTAATTGGTCGTTCTTTTGTTTCTCATTAGCTCATCCAAAAAGTATGTAATACCAACGCTGCATAATATATAGACTTGGTTTTTGACAATTATATATTGCCCAAACTCTCCTGTATATGTCGGAGTACAGTACTATAGAATATCTATCTACATTAACAGAAAGCAGATGATAAATTAAACAATATGCAAAGTAGTTATAAAAATAAATGATAATGAATAGAGAAATCACAGAGCGATGTGGCGGCGCGGTAACGTGTGCAACCCGCATCCGGAGGTTCCGGTTCAAACCCCGGGGCCATTCAATCTGACCGAGATTTTTTTTCACGTTTTTCCTCAGTCGCTAGGCGAATGCTGGGTTGAATAATTTGATCTTCGAATTTTCCTATCATCCTTTTTAGCACTACATTTAATTTCCTCCTCCTTCACCGCCACACCAGGCGTGGGGTTGATCACCCATCCTGGATATGCTATGCTTCAGAGTTTGCTTTCTCCTAGACCGGTTACTGACCCAAGGCATTGGCTAGTAAGTCCTTGGGGATGTAAGTGCTACAACGAGGAGGGTATCCGTTGAAGAGGAGGAAGAATAATAGAGAAAACAGCGCGCCTGTTACACATCAAGATTCCCTTCTTGTTTCGAAGCGATGAACTTGCCCCCATGGTCTATTCCAGAATTCTTTTACATACGAGAGTAATTAAAAGTTAGATCTCAAAAGATAGTTCAGAAGTGTGGTGGTATAGTCAAACGATACAATTTAATTTGCTTTACACATCCATCTTTGAACACTTCTTTGCAAACTCCAATTGAAACCATATGAATTTCAGCTGGGTGTATGGTGAAATACAACAAGTAATCTTTGACTTTTTCTTGGAAATATACGAAGTGTTACCTCTCTTTCACGAGTCAGGATAAACTTTGTCAAACAGCACTATTTGCATATTACGTAGAGTTTTGAAATTTAATTCTTCTCATATATAGTGTTCTCGATTATTGTTTTGAGCTGTTCAAATCGATTCTAAGAGGGAATTTCGTGATATCTGTTGTTATAAAAGGGTTCTTAATAATCTTTTCGCTCTTTTGGAAGAAAAAACGTGATCTGAGGGCTATAACGCTGATGCTGATTTTTACAACACTTTTCTCTGTTTTCTAATTATCATGTATAAAGAAGTGTTGTGAATCGTGATGATGAACTTTCGAAAAAGTACTCGCTTTCTACCTTCATGCCAAAGCCATAAATAAATATTTTTGGTGTGTAAGGTCCAAGGTCAGCGAATAGTAATATGTCCAGTGGTTCTGCGGTAGGGGGTCGCGGGATCAACGAAAGTTGTCGCTTGTTCTACTTCCGAGCCTGTCCAAAGATTACTTGATACTATGGATTTAAACATCCGCCAATAAGGCGGTGGGGGGGGGGGTTGTTTAAACTCCTAACAATCAAACCGAAAGAATACTCAAAAGAAGTTAACACGAACTATTAAAACATAAAAATGAACTTGAAAAAAAGTTTGATGTGTTGCATTCAAAGACTTTATCCACTCACTCTTTTAAAAAGTATTCTTACAAAACCCTATTGTTTTATCTACTTCTTGAAAATCGACATAAAATTTCATTACACATTTCGTTGTAGGTATAAGAAGAATAGCTGACTAAACAACAGTCAGATTTTTAAAAAGTGGGTTGCTATATGATGTATGACACGAGAAAAAGTGAATAGCAACTTTCAACTTGAAAAAAGATTTAAATATTTGCAGTTCATATTTGCAGTTCAAACCAACAACAAAGAATGTATCGAAAATGGTTAATGCCACAAAGAAGTTATTCGACGCAAATTGTATGGTTTAATGGGATCTACCACATTTTTGTGTAGTCAGGTTCTGTTTATCTATTATGGTTTTATCAATTGTACAAAAGTTGTTCAGAATAAAGACGACTTTACAGGCTATTTGCAGAAAATTTAAGATATACATGTTATTTGTCGTGCATATATTTTAAATGTATGGTATTTTAGTCAAAATCGCTATAGAGATTTATAAAAAATAAAAAAAATTACAAAAGTTTTCCATGTAAAAGATAGTTTGGGTAGGAGAGTTGCTTGAAGATTTGTTTGGATTCGATTCTCGCAGCCGACCTTCCTGACCCATGCTGTTTTTTCGGAGGTTTCCCCGGTTTGCTAGGCGAATCTGGGAAGGTTCATTACATTCCCCGAGTTTTCTGTCCCTCCATTTAACGTGCATTCTCATTTCACTTCATCTTGGTTTGTTTTAGGGTTGAAAGTGTCGGCGGGAATCTCGGCGTTGCACGGCAGGGGAAAAGGATGCTCTGTGACACTTTGTCCCCCGGAATGGGGCGGTCTTCGAGTCCCGGCCTGTCTAGGGCATGGGGCATGGCAGTCGGCTGCACCAACTGCAATCCGGGGATTTTCAATCTGTAAAAGGTAGGGACCCTGACTTCTGCTCTGTCGCGCCTCCTGGTCCGACCGTCCCCTGTCTCCTTTCACTTCGCCCTCTGCAATTAATCCTAGTTCAAAATACCAAGTTCGTATTTAATCGACTTTTCGTTTACATTTTCAAACCATTTTCTAAAAGTGATGTTTTTTTAATTCATGGAATCTCATAATGTATATTTCTGGTGAAATCACTGCATCGAAGTTTAGGGTGGAATTTACTTACTCTACATAAGTAATAGGGAAACTAAAACCAAAACAAATATGCAGAATATTTGAGGATCTCTAAAAAAAATATTTTTTCTGTTTCAAATGAAATTTTCGAAGGAATGTGACTAGATTTTCAAACAGAACTCCGACAGTTATTATCCTGAAGAAGATCGATTGAAAACAGCGATTATATAATAATTAGCTAAGAAAGTCTTTCCATCATCCTGAAGAGGCAGTTTGCCTTCTCTCTCTCTCGTCGAAAAAAATTATGAGATTTAATGTCTGGGGGCCCGAGCTTTATTCGGATATTGGTTTCGTAGACATTTAATAATTTAAGATTTAGAATATATTTCTTGTATATTTTTGCTCTGTTAGTTAAGCCAAATTAATTATGTGTTTTCAAGAATGTCAAGAAAGAAATATATATTTTACAACACGAACAGTCGAGTTCATTAGGGTACAGACTCGTGAACGGGAGGTCTGCATTTCAAATCCCGCCAGACCTATCTGAGGCTTTTCCAGGTGTTTCTCAGTACCCTAATATATATGAGTATATAAATAGAATAACATTATTCCTAAATAAATACGGATAAGACACCTGAGCAGCCTTCTTACTTTCAGAGTCACAGCTAGATGGCTCCGTGGTAACGTGTGAGGCTCACATTCGGGAGGGCCTGGCTTTGATTCCCGTCGACCGCCCGCTCTGACCTTGGGGATTTCTTGGTATTCCCTGGTCAGTAGACGAATACTGGGGTCGTTTCTCATCTACCATACTATGATTTCCCTTTCGTTTCATTTCCTTCTTATCTTTCAGGTGTGATTCTAGGTTTCGTGGCGTATGGCGGTGGCGGAGAGATTGTTTGCTCAAAGGAAAGAGTATTCCCGTAGACACTAGAGGACTGCTTGATTGACGGGTCGTTCATCGTCCTCTTTAGGCAGTTTCAGCGTGGGACGGGTTTTCGAGCCTGGAACCATTACGGACTTCTGCGCGTCTTTGTAGCCTTTCTGCCTGCCACCTATAGCCTCCTGTTTTTTCTTCACTTCATATTTCTTCTGTGGGCGATAGCTACAATAGATCTATGTGGGTTACAGTGCGCGAGGTGACCCCTCCGTTGTATAACGTATACCGATACGTTCAGGGTGCATAAAAGCTCGACTTTTTGTCGGTATAGTGGTTGCAATACTTACTTGGATAAAGGATAGTGTACATTAAAAAAAACCGCAAAGCGAAGGAAGCAATGCGATATGGTTCAGATTTATGTTGTTTATGCACCTTATGCTTCCATCAATTCCAAACGCGAAATAGTAAATTAACTTGAGTTTTATTTATAGACGCTCTTTAACTGCTGCGGTCCTTAGCGTCCCATTTTATATTGGGGTGAAAGACCGGAAATTTTACTCTGAGGCCTCATCAGGCTTGAGGTTCTTTTACGCGTCGTAAATCTACGACACGGGACCACCGGCTTTACATCCCTTCCGAAGGAAGTCATGCTATGGATTTTTACGTCCGAAAAAATCCATCGCTCTCCGCCGGGTTTAAACCCGCCACCTCGGGAACTAGAGGCTAGCATAGTAACCACTATACACCACGGAGCACGACACGCGAAATAGTGCATGGTTCAGTGGGAAAAATGTTTTTCTATTCCTTTGCTAGATGTTAAAACCGAAACCCAAGTGGGCATATCTATGTGTTTCGACGCGCAAAGCGTTTTCGTGTAGAAGAATGGAGATGTGCCGGAAATTTTGCCGACTATTGATGCGCAATGAGCTTACCCCATTATCTCAGAGATATCGCGTGCAACAAGACAATCGTTTCAGAAAGTTCAATTCTTCCAGTTATATAACATGTCACTGTGCAGAACAGACAGCAGAGTGGAATTGGATGGATATCTCTCTTTCTGTAGCTGTAGCGTGGGAAAAACATCCTATTTTGTGATGGCATGGGCTTACATAATTACAAATACTAGAGGTGGCGTCGCGGTAACCTTTGCGACTCGCTTTCGGGAGAACCTAATTTTGATCCCCGGCGACGGACTACTCTGACCTATCATTTTTCATGGTTTTCCCGGGGTCGATAGGTAAATGCTGAGTGTTTTTTTCTCAACCACGACTTCTTTTCAATCATTTAGTTTCTTTCTGATCTTTTAGGTGTACTTCGAGGTATTGAGATGAATAATAATAAAATGGAAGTTGTGTTGTGTTGATTGAAGAGGTATTTTGTTAATTGTGAACGTATTTTAAATTTATTCATGCAATTTGTACGGTTTTTGTTTATTTGTATCTAAGTTTAATGATTAAGGTTTTAATAATTAATGTAGTGTTAACTATGGGTTATGTATTTTGAATGAAATTTATTATGTTTTATTTTATATATTTTTATTAATATTGTATTTATTATTTTTATTTTATATTATTTTTTATTTATTTTATACATTATATATATATTTTTTGCTTATTTACTTTAGCCACTTAATTTGTCATAGCTTATTAGTTTTATATACGTACATTTATATGTATAAATATTGTGTCGTAAAATTATTTAGAAAAAGTGAATAAATCATAAAGAACTGGAATATAGCCTCTGGTTTAAGGAATAGGAACCAGGGTTAAATATTACAGACTTTTATTTATTTACTTCTAGGTTTCGTGACCTATGGTGGTGGGGTTGCGTGCTCAAAGGAAAGTACACTCCCCGTGGACACAAAGGCACTTGATTGGTGGGTCGTTCATTGCCCTCTCTCGCTAGCTCCAACAGTGGGACGTATCTGTGAGTTTGGAAATGTTAGGGGCTGGTAGCCACAATAGATCTATGCAGGTTGCAGCGCGCGAGATGTACCCCTCCGTTGAATCACGTATACTACCTATTACAAATAATGATGATCCATTAATACATAACCATGTGTTTTTTACCATAGCAGAGACAGCAACACAGTTTTCAGATGTAAATTATCAATGTGAGAAAGGTGTTTTTTTAAGTTGTTTATTTATTTAGCTCCACATATGGATGTAAATTTGAAGTACAATTGATCTTTACGTTGTTTGCTGCTACGTATGAAAAGTCGATTTGAAGTAGGAGTTGTATTATGTTTCAATTGTTGGGGAAGCCGAACTTGTAGTAGTTGCAACTGCGCGTGTAGTAAACAGTTTCCTGTAGCCTTCGCCCCAAATGTACTTTCAGGTGGCCTTTGTCCCAAGTTTAAAAATATTAACTTTGCAATTTGACTGTTTCTTTAGATATTATGTATTTATGTTTGCCTAGGCTGCGTCAGGATTATTGTTAGACATGGAAGTCTTGGCAGGGTTGTGGTGCAACAAGAATGTAGGCTTACAAAGATTATAATTTTACTTCACTCCTTTTTATTAATGCTTGATACGATTAAAATAACACTTCACTGATATAGAGAGCTGTGAGATTCTTTTTATTAATTAATTACACTTTTTAACACTTAAACTTATTTTTTGTCTCACAAGAATACGTATTAAATTTCTTGAGGACACATCTCGCGTCTGGTTATGAGCACTGTCTAGAAGCAACGCGTCCAATTATGAACACTGTTTGGAGGCAACTGAACTGATTTCAATCGACTAAACTTGTAATTTCTGTACTTCAGGTCTCTGATTGGCTATTCCTACTCCAATAGAATACCTTCATTTAACTAAAGCTTTTTCTGGTTGTTGATTGGCTATTTTAAAAACTGTCTCAAAATTTACATTACTGTTACTTCAAGAATCACAGATAGTACTGTTAAACTTTCTTACTCATTATTGACTCAAGGTTACCTCATTGTTAGCAACTTTTGACCTATTTCTCACAGCTCCTACATTATTAAATTACTTAATACATTCACATAACATTATTGAACATGTTTACAATAATATAAGCATATGCAATGACTGTTACATACATCTTACAAATTATTACATATTACATATACACATTGCTTCAAGGCGGGCTGTTATTGAATTTACATATTATATAATTTGACTAAAATCATTTAAGTGTTAAAAACCTGCCTCAATAGTTTTACTATTTTTCGGTAATATAATTTTTCTTATAGCTCCTTGGAATTAGAACGAAATATATCGCTCATTATAATGAAAAGGCTAATGTGTTATACTCACACGAGTTTCACTACCCCTATTCTTTGGTTTTATATAGCTTCTGCAAACTATTCTTACGAAAGCCTATTCTTCTATCTACCTCAAGTTAACTAGATAAACCTTTACATAAATAGTTTCATTACGCATTTCGTTGGAGTTAGAAATGGAATAGCGATACTCAAACGTTTAAAAAGTGGTCGTTATATACAGACCTTGAAATTCCATTCTCCTTCCATGGAGAAACAGCTGAATAGGACAGCACTTTAAAAACTGCCTAAGTATTGATAAATTCAAAACAATAATAATACATTTTGGTCTATCTCTTGAAATTTACCCGTTTACGTATAAAATTTCTTCCAAACGAAGATGGCTTCTTAGGCTATTCCCAGACGTTTCCAGAAATACTTTTATATACATGCATATATATATTAACTATTTGACATTTTAATAAAAATTGTTAGCTTTTTATGACAAAGTAAAAATATCTAAAATTTTTCCATGTATAGAGTAGTTTACCGTGGAGGATTTTCTTGAAAACCTCAGGTCGCATCTTACTAAAATGCTGAACTTAAGCACCAGGTTTGGTACTTTTTCGACTTTTCGTTTTTGATTTATGCTGTTCACACGCGAGATGGGTCCGCTTAAAGTGCGAGGCTCTCACTCGGGAGGTTCCGGGTTCTATTCCCGGTGGTCGCCCACTGTGACCATGGGTATTTCGTGGTTTTCCCTGGTTGACATAGGCGAAAGCCGGAGAATGTATTCTACTACGGATTTCCTATATACCCCACTTCCTCTCATTTCATTTCATGTTTCAGGTTGACTTCGGGGTTGTGGTTCAGTCGCTTCGTGCAGAGGCTTGCGCTTTCGAACTTCTTCTCGGCCCTGCTAGAGGGAGGCCTGTCAAGCCTCCAATGCTGGGTCGTATTTCCCCGGTTCCACTAGAGGGACGTCTCCGAGCGACCCTCCCGTGGTCGGGTGGTCAAACCTGGAACTATTAGGGAACGCTACGCATCTCTGACGACTTGCACCGGCCTCGCTCTGCAAGCCACCCATCACCTGCAGTTCCCTTGCCTCACCCGTTCCTCCCGGGGTGACTACCCTGTTAACCAGTCCTATCCGTCTGCCAAGCTGTTCACACATACACACGGACGTTTTCTTAAAAGTGATTTATTACTCAGGAAGACTGAAAACAGTATTTCTGGTGAAATATCGGCATAGAATTTATGGGTGCAATACTTCTCTACCTAGTAGGCACTTGGTACAGAAATTAAAAAAGCCACACTTACAATTAAACGCCAAATTCACTAAACTTCCCTATAAATGCAATAAATTTGGGTTAAATTATACACTCCTAATACAAAAAATTGATGTTCAAGCGCACATTATAAATCCACATACACCCCGCATTATAGTGTGGTCATTTTGAGGCCACGAATCGCGCGTATGCGTGTGTGGTGTCCATCTGCGCGAAGACATTCCTGGCGTACGCATAAGTTGAAGTATTTTAGGTTGAACCCCACGTATGGAACAAAGTTTCCGGTGACCTTCGCCCCAAGTTTAAAAAATTAACTTTGTAATTTGAATGTTTCTTTAAATATTATATATTTATGTTTGCCTCGGCTGCGTCCGTATTAATTTGTAGAAACATGTATTTCTTAACAGTGTGTGTGATGCAGTTAAAGAATGTAGGCTTACAAAAATTATAATTTTTACTTCACTCCATTTATTAATCCTTCACACGATTAAATAACATTTCACTTATATAGAGAGCTGTGAGATTATTTATTAATTACTTGCACCTTTTTTAACCCGTAAACTTTATAATATTTTCGCCGTAATGAATTTTCGTCTCACACTGAATACACTACAATACTACAATATTACACTTCTCGAGGACGCGTCTCTCGTCCAGTTAGGAACGCTGTCTACCAGCAACTGACTTCTACCGCCTGAATTTGCAAATTTCATCTATTTCACGTCTCTGATTGGCTAATCCTACTCCAATAGAATACTTTTATTTAACTTTCAGGTTTTCTGGTTGTTGATTGTCTATTTATAAACTGTCTAAAAATTACGTTATTGTTGCTCCAAGAATTACTAGTAGCATTATTAAACTTTCCAATTTATTATTGCCTCAAGTTTACCTCATTGTTACCTCATTTTTAGCAAATTTTGACCTATATTATAACAGCTCCAATATTATTAAATTACGTAATACATTCACATAACATTGTTAAACATGTACATAATAATATAAACATAATACAGTGACTGTTACAGACATTTTATATGTTACTTATATACATATTGCTTTAAGGCGGGCTGCTATTTTTTATATTATATAATTAGACTGAAACGATTTAAATGTTAAAAATACTGCCTCAAAGCTATTCTTGGTAAGGTTCCTAATTTCTGTTTTTATAATGGTCTTAAGTCTATGGTGTGCGGATTGTTCCTATAAACTTTATTTTTTAGGGGTCTGCACTAATTTCGTCAATTTTTCCTCCCGTAGAACATCTCCTTTTCGCTTCTTAGGTTTAGCGTTTAGCAATCCCGTTGTCCTAAACTTTCTAATCAAGCATCTAACAGTTTCTCTACCTAGAACTGTATTGCCAGAAAATTTGTCTTGAAATTCTCTACGCACCTGTATATATAATTCGTTTCTATGCATGTATCGTACATAAAATTCGGTTTTGAAGCGTAAATTTGTGGGCAGGCGTTGCAGTGGAGAAATAAGACATTAACGCTCTTAAGCAAATCACACACAATACAGATGTATTGAATAAACTTTCACCTTTGAGATGCACAACTCTCTTTACAGCACGAATACAAAGCAGCGACGGATGCACCACTGATAAAGATAACCTTCAACGTGTCAAGCGCCACCCGTTACACAGCCGAAACGTACCAAGGTCACTGCAGTACAGCGCGCTACGGATGTAGCCGGTATGTGGCCTCACCTTAAAACGACCGCGCTGTGTTTTGTTATAGACAAATTTTTCACCACAATTTTTTTCCCCAGAAATTGCTTCAAATCCGGCACTTCTGGCTTCTTAATGCAAGACAAGGGGTCAGCTGTTTTATCACAATCGGTTTTTTGTTAGTAACGAATTCATGCAAAGTAAAGGAAACAAAGAAAAAGGAGAGAAAACTAAGTTTTCGGAATAATACTATACAACAAGAGGCATTATTAACAAATCATCTTCTTCTTTGGAATTATTCCCTTTATTCATATTATTTAATGTGAATTAATACAGTGCTTTTCCATTACACTGTGGCCAGCGCACGGCGGCTCGCGCGCCGGCCGCCGCAGCAGCAGCTCGGACTCCCACCGAAACAGCTGTAATATCCCCGCAACCGCCCCACGTTCTCATATTTACAATTAAAATTACAATAACAGTAAGCACATACCTTATCATAAGAGATGCTGGAAATGCTGCCGTTCTCTATCCGCATATTTCTACTATTTTTCTGTAAATTTTCATTCACACTGGAGAACTCAATATCCGAAATTCGGTGAATTTCTCGCATTTTTTAAGTCGCACCACACAGGGCCCAACGCCCCTACCGCAAGTGGCGGTCCTTATACCCCAGAAAACAGCCGAAGGCCGAGGGACGGAGAAAGTTCACAGAAAGCATCCTTTTTTCCTTCTACACTGCACCGAAATACCAACCGCCGACACTTCCAACCCTGAAACAGATCAAACGGGCTGAAGGATGAATAAAGGATTAATGGAACGAAATGGAGGGACAGGAAATTCGGGAATGAAAGAAACCACTCCAGCATTCGCCTTACAACCCATAGGTCAGAGTGGGTCGTCACCGGGGATCGATACCGGGAACTCCCAATTGCGGGCCGAAGCGTTACCGTATGAGCCACCTCGCTCGGTTCCCCCAGAGATACTATTACATACAGTTAAATCAAGGGATCGTGAGGGCCATTATTCTTTACTAATAACCCTATCTTCAAAAACTTCCGCAATTAAACTTAATGTCTCATCAGCTGTACGAATGGTAGCAAATCATGTTGGAAAAATCCAGACGATACTGAACGTCGGTCAGCTGTCGGTTAGTCATTCCTGTACCTCTCTACACTTACTGTTTTTACTTTCTCTACTACGTATAGTAAGTAGGGGAAGTATTGCATTCCACCCAAAAATTCGATACCGAGATTTCGCCGGAAATACATGTTTTGAGACCACCTGAAACCAAAAAAAGCATTTTTGGAAACATGTCCGTGTGTGTGTCTGTGTGTGTGTGTGTGTGTGTCTGTGTGTGTGTGTGTGTCTGTCTGTGTGTGTGTGTGTGTGTGTGTGTCTGTGAACAGCATAACTCAAAAACGAACAGTCGGATAAGCACCAAACTTGGTATTTAGGTTCAGTATCTTCCAGAGATGCGACACGAAGGTTTTCAAGAAAATCCCCCCACCCCAGACTACCCTTTACATGGAAGATTTTTCGAAAATTTTAATTTTCTCAAAAATGGCTCTAACGATTTTGATGAAAATATCATATGTTTAACATAATGTCATGCGAAATGAAATGTATATCTCGAATTTTCTGGGAATGTCTCCAAAAGTATTCTTCATTGTGAACGACTTTTGCATAACTGGTAAACCATAAGAGATAGACAAAATTTTACTACACAAATAATGTAGATCGCGTTAAAATACACAACTTATGTCATATACATTTCTTTTGTTGAGTGAACCGTTTTCGAGATATTGCTTGTTATTTCCTTAAATTTTCCAATACTTATACTTTTTCTCAAATGCGTTATTCATTTTTTTTATGTCCTGGACATGCAAAGAGAATGGAATGCACCACATAGCAACCAGCGTTAAAATATTTGACTATCGCTTAAAAGCTACCACATTTCCCTTGCATCTACAAGAAAATTACCAATAAGATTGACATCTCGATATCTCGATTAACATGAAGCATATGGAGAATAGGCGTTTGTAAAATTAAATTGTACAAGAGTAGAGAAAGTCATGTGAGTGTATCACATCAGATTTTTTTTATAAGATCCCATTATTTGTATGCATTTACTGCACACAAATTCTTGCGTCATGCAAGGGAGTCTCGTGTATAAAATCAGTTTTCTCTGTACTCTAATATATGTTACTTTACGACGAAACGAGGCTATATATGTAAATGAACCATGCTTCGTTAGAGAAGAATATTAAGCATGTCAGTTACTCCACCATTTCGCAAAATTCAATTGCAGAAATTTACTCCACACTAATGAAAAGTAAGGTGTGTGCAACAAATCCCATACACTGTGTGAAATAAAATTCACTCAATTTCGGATATAGAACTCTCCCGTGTGATTGAAAATTTCCTGAAGAGACACCAGAAGTATGAGGATAGAAGATATTTCAAACTTCTATTATGATTAGGTTATGTGCTTATTATCATTGTAATAACTATGAGAACGGTTGCGGAGATGTAATAACGGTTCGGCTGGAGCCAGTGCTTCGGTGTCTGGTGCGCGAGCAGCCGTGCGTCGGCCACAGTATGAAGGAAAAGCACTGTATTAGCTCCTACATGAATTTATAATATATATGCCGATATGTTTATGTAATGCCTTATTATGGTCCTAATTCTAGGTAGGATAAATAAAAATGAATAGAATGAAAACCATATATTCAATAGTAAATTTATGTCTATTGTTATGGTTATCAAATTATACACAGAACCTTACAGACACTTCCGCAAAAAAGGGGTACTATTTTATTTGTCATAACAGGATTTTAAGCCTAATATTAAATAAAAACCGTTAAGAGCTTGTTCAGTAAAAATAAAAAATAACAAACATTTCTCCACATAAGGTACTTTTTGAGAAGGTGAGAATTACATGAAAAGCTGAGCCTTGCATCCTTGAAAAACGTTGGCTTAAACACGAAGTTTGATGTTCATCCGACGCGGAGATTCAGCACGCAAACCTTTCATTAACAGAGGTGTTTTCGTTCTTAAAACAAATTAAGGGACCTCAAACAGTAGAATTTTGGTAGCATTTTGTCGAATGTTACGGTGAAATTCAGGACCTCCTCTTTCTGCCACGGTTAAGCTACAGAAAAAATAAATATTGATTTCTTTTTGTGAAATTTCCAAGGGGTTGAAGAAAGCTTCAGAGTGATAGATATTTAAATTTGTTGTCCTCAGTGTATGGTTAAATGTCATCAAAATTTGTAAATTATTCATTTATTTTTTATTAAGTCCTTTGACAACGATTACATCGCGATTACACAAACAATTCAGTGCATTATATTATATGCGGAGTTTTACTTACACAGAATTAAACAAAAGATTGTTATCAAGTACATTAAAGCTTCAATTCAAGTTTTATACTTCTGAGGAAGAGCAGAACTTACTTGGATTTTGATAAAGTATTCAGTATTGCGGCTAGATCTTCAGTGGTGCAGCAGAGCTGTCGGTTTTAGAATATACCGTCTGCAATCTGTGAAAAGATGTTTAATCGTAAGGTGTAAGGTGACTTTGGTGAAAATATACGAGTGGGTTAGTCCAGTGTGTCCAGTTCGTAGTCTTGTGGCAATTACTTGTTCTGTTCTCTTTAGGGAGCGTATGGAATAAGGGCTATTGGTGTCATCTTTCCTTACCATGTGTGACTTTGAGGCAGTATTATTAACACTTAAATGATTTCAGTCAAATTATATAATATGTAAATTCAGTAACAGCCCGCCTTGAAGCAATATGTGTATGTAATAATTTGTAAAATGTATATAACAGTCATTGCATATGCTTATATTATTGTATACATGTTCAATAATGTTATGTGAATATATTACTTAATTTAATAATGTAGGAGCTGTGAGAATAATAAGTTTAAAGTTGCTAACAATGAGGAAACAATGAGGTAACCTTGAGCCAATCAACAGCCAGAAAAAGCTTTAGTTAAATGAAGGTATTCTATTGGAGTAGGATTAGCCAATCAGAGATTTGAAATACAGAAATTTACAAGTTTAGACGGTTGAAATCTATTCAGTTGCCTGAGGATAGTGCTCATAACTGGATGCGTTGCTTGTGCGTCCTTGAGAGATTTAACACGTATTCGTGCGAGACGGAAAATAAGTTTACGTGTTAAAAAGTACAAGTAATTAATTAAAGAATCTCACAGCTCTCTATATCAGTGAAGTGCTATTTAATTTGTGTCAAGGATTAATAAAAAGGAGTGATTTAAAACTTAAAATCTGTGTAAGCCTACATTCTTAGTCGTACCAAAGCCCTGCCTAAGAGAAACGTGTGTCTACCAATAATACTGACGCGCCGTGGCAAACATAAATATTTAAAGAAGCAGTTTAATAACAAAGTTAATATTTTTTAAACATTTAGGGCGAATGCTACCGGAAACTGTTTACTATACGTGCGGTTGCAACTACTACAAGTGTTCGGCTCCCCAACAGTTGAACTATAATACGACTCGTACTTCAAATCGGCTCTTCATACGTAGCAGCAAACGACGTAAAGAACAAAATAATTCAAATTGGCGTCCATAAGTAGAGCTAACAATCATTTCTCAATTTTTATCATGTATAATTTTTAATTCTTTCCCCTTTGAATAGGTGCTTCGTTCTGGATCACTTCGTGACTTTTAACACCATATTTATATTGATTCTTCAAATTTTTATAAACTTTTGTTAAGTTATTTTATACTTGTTATTAATTATCTTTGAATTGGGAAGCCATTTAATATAGATATTGAACACATTTTTATAAAAACACTGGGAAGCATAAATTTTGTATTTTAGGTTGAGCAGAATTCAGTAAACAGTTCGTTATTTTCCAAAGATCATAGCATTTCGGGCATGAACATATCATGGTATATTGGATTTAGTTTAATTCCCAGTTTTGTTAAACCTTTCCTGATATCTCGTTTACATAATTGCTTATTTCGATTTTCAAAGATTTAGACTCTACAAGACTAAGTTACTTGAAGAGGTTCAACATTGGTAGACATATTGTCACTACCTTCGCGAGTGTGGTACCACCCGTGCCATGGGTAGGTGTTTGAGGGACATTGGGGCTGAGTGTTTAGGTGAAAATGACAAAATGTTCTGTTTTTCAATTATACGTATAAATATTCTATAGACACCTGTGAATCATTTTGGCAAACGTTTTTCACAATACACAATTTTTAAAACCCAGTGGCAGGTTTAATTCACCCGTGTGCTACCTTTAGCCCTACTGGACCCTTTCTGTGTGTGTTTTTTCTCAGCTTTACACTTTTTGAGCATGACATTGATTTATTGCGTTTCAGTTTTTCTCTGATTTGCATTCAAATTTGCATGCATAATCTAAAACATTCTATCTAAAGATTCGGGCATGCATTTTATCATTTATTTGTTCAGTGGTACATAAACAATTAATTTATACTGAAAAACAAGGACATTTTATATGCCAACTTCATAAAAACAAAATTTTATTTATTTACAACTAATAATATCAACTTCAATCAAATACTTGCATTTGTTTCTACTGTATGTAATAAAGTATTAGAAGATGTTACTATTTACTCCTTTATAAATTTCAACGCGCAAGGCAGTTTTAGAAAATTTGCATTTCTTTGCTAATTAGAACTATTTTAATGGTAGTATATGAGAAATTATTTGAGCTAGAACTTTTGCACAAGCATTTATTTATTTACTTGTATTAAGTTTGCTAATCTTCAACTGGATAACTTTAAAATTTAAAAACTATAAGTGCCAGTATCACTTAACATTGGGTACGTAAATAATTCGTGAAAATATTTTACCCTGTTGCACCTTAAACCTTTAGTTTGATTAAGAGTAGTATGTTGTTGCGATGATTACATTAAATTTATTGTCGTTGATTTTAAAATAAATATTCTTTTGCAAAATGAACTTAAATATGTGTTACAAGGAATTTCTGTTTTACTTTAAAATGTAAGGTTTTGGGTTTTTAATAAATAATGATTGTTTATTGTGACTCTTGTTTATAGTTTATCCTTCGGTACTTCAAGTCGCAGAAGAAAATCTACTGCACCGTCTCTTAGGGAGCGTTCATTTATTTTGTCATCCTAGTTTTTCATTTTCTAAACCCCCTCCCTCATATCCTGATCACCCAAATTTCCCCTCCCTTATGTTACACATTACGTTAGCCATGCTTTTTGTTTCCTCGATTACTTCTCGATTAATGAAGCAACATTTTTGGCAAGGTGTTCTATATACTTTGTTTTTACAAACACAAATTCTATACTTTTATTAAAAATGCTTAATTGAACTAATAACTTAAACTTATAATATAACACAGTAACTGAATTCTGGCACTTTGCATTGATGTCATTGATTTTCTTTTATTTTGCTGTGTTATATATTCTTTGTTAGATCCGGGAGGGGATAGGCCACTGCGCAGCAGCTTTAGACAACTTAAATTTTCTGTGTAAATGTTTCGTTTAAGTTTTCGTGGGATGCACATAATATCATAAATTATTAATACAGAAAGAGGAAGAATGAAGCTGTTATCTAATGGTTTTATTTATTATAAAACCACATTTAGCAAGCGGGATAAAATTTACTGGGAGTATAAGAGACTAAGGTTAAAAGAATGTTCCGCAAGAGCCATCACACTCGGCTGTGGTGACGAACTGAGCATAGTAAAGGGTGATAAAGAATCTGCCCAACAGCGTTCATCTTTTCTCTGCAGATTTATGGAGGGCCTCCCGCAACATGGCAGAGCCTGCATGTAGGCCATGGGGCCCTTTGTGTTTCTAACCTGACCCCTCGGAGGGAGGAATGGCGGGAGAAACCTGCAGGGCGATCAGATTCGAATGACGATGGGCGCAAGCATGGGCGGTGTACCTAAGATTTCCGGATCGAACATATCCGACGACGCCCGACTCCACTCATGAGCCCAATAACCCCAGCATGGAATCCCCCTCCCCGCTGCAGAGGAAGTAAAAGCTAAGCATAGCTAAGATCATCCAGAATTGCACTCAGCTCCGATTTCGCTCACTGAATTAAATCGAGTTTTCCTTCCGAAGTTTTAGCGTTTTTACCGTAATGGGAAATTTTAAACATTTATTCCTAGAGAGGGGAGGCGTAATTAGCTAGCAAACTCCACCTATCTAGTAGAATTTAGAGAAGTTCTCGAAAGAAACAAGAGAGCCCTGCAAGGCAAATGATTTTTGTTATATGACTCCTATTGTGTGTAAAAAGACAATGAAATTAGATTGTTAATATTTGGAACTAAATGTGTAAATGTTAATTAAAATCTCAGTGATATATTAATGGTACGTAGAATGCCAGGCATTCTATCTTCAACAATAACTTACGGTACGCGCCTAATTAGAAGCCCCGGAGTACATACCGAAGACGACGAAATGAGCGTGCCGCTGATATTTGCTTCATTGTCTAATAAAGAACAAATTTCCCTACACAAGAGCGCTGGAGGAAATTTTAAACCCAGTGTGTAATTTATCTATAAATATGCCACTACGATTTAGAGTAATTGGTGATTTTGAAATCGTATAATTGCTTCTACCAACACTTTTTGCTCCTACTTTTGGCACAGTTGTTATTTAGACGAATACGGAGTAAAGGACCACAAGCAGAGTACAATAATCCAAGTTACAAAATCACATGATGTTACCATTTTCATTATTACCTGAAGAAGATGAAGTTGACGCTCCGAGGTATTGAGAAATGAGGTCTGTAATGAATTACTGATTACAAATTACTTCAATGTTTCGTGTTTCGGGACACAAGGCACAAGAAAGAAGAAGTGCAGTTCCTCCTCGCTACTCTATTAATATAGAATCATATTGTGACGCAGCGGCTATGGCCCAAGGTTATCGGGAGTAAACAACGATAAGTAGCGTTCGCCAGCGTAAACACCGGGAGCGCTATCGGCAGAAGTGAATCGTCCGGAAGAAGGGGCTGCGCCACGAAGAAAGCTTAAGTGTCGGGGATATTGAAGTAGTTCACATGAGGGAACTTCCAGTGAAGTTGGACTAGATCAAAACAATGAAGTGACATTGAGAGCTTAGATAAGTGACAGTCGAAAAACTGAACAAAGTCACAGTATAATGCTAGAATAATCTCGCTGAGGTATACATAATCGTCTATAACTTCTTATCGTCTTCCGTGGTCTAGGGGTGCCATGCTATCATCCAGTTCTCGAAGTCGTGGGTTCAAACCCGGAAGAAGGCGATGGATTTTTTTCGGGCGTAAAAATCCTTAGCATGTCTTCCTTAGGAAGGGTGGTCCCATGTCGTAGATTTACGGGCACGTAAAAGAACCTCAAGCCTGATAAAGAGGCCTCTGAGCAAAATTACCAGTCTTTCACGCTCAATATAGAATGGGACGCTAAGGACCACAGCAGTTAAAGAGCGTCCATAAATAAAGCTGAATTTAATTTGTCTGCAACTTGTGTTTGGGAAGATTATCGCAACTTATAATTAGCCCCCTCAGAACCACGAAAAGAGCAGGCGTACTCTGGATGTATGATACGGGAATTCACAATGTACGGAGCAGTAAAATTACTACCCAAGAAGAAGTGATATACAATACAAAAACGCATTCAATCCATTATTTTGAATTATGAAACTTATAAACAACAGATTCAACAAATAGAATACCTGCGTGTCAAGGGTTACAACCTGTCAGTGTAAATTATTAATATTAAATGTAAATTATTTCCCCTAAATTTGATTCAAAATATCGTTTGTATAAACAATTATTGCTTTCGGAAAAAATGTACAGGAATTCATGTGACTTAGAGCAATGCTAATGCGCAACCTGCACTCAACCGCCTTCGTGTGTGCTCCCGACAATAGCGTTTTACATAGAGTTTTATCATAGGTAATCTCGCAAAAGATTAGCAGCACATCGATGAATCTAATTTATGAGATGAAACTCGTAACCTTGAATGGGGTTTATTAATACTATTACATGCTTGTGTTGTTTAAAACTAAACCACCATCGTGACAGCTCTCAGATCACGGTATACTAAATGAATGAACAATCGAATGTGTTACAGAGTAGTAATCGGTACTACCAGCAGCGGAAAGTCTTCCAAAAAATCTATAAAGCAGTCATATTACTTTTAAACAAACATACAAATACGCTTTTTAAAATACGTACTTACGGAAAAACCGTAGGATATATCGTTCTGTTTTCTTTTATATTTTATCTTTCAGTACATTTTATTAACGTGCCAACCCTATATTTAGTTGTATTTATTTACTTTTGACATAGTGTATTTAAGCTTCCACAGTGCAGACGACCTTGTAAGACGTCACTAAATTGTTAGATTATACAGCTGTTATAATCTGCTGTATATTAATAGAATAGCAAAACTACCTTCTTGAAAAGTAACCTAAAAAAGCTGTTTAACCTCGACTTTAGTATAAAAGTGGAAAAAAAATGTACATACGCATATACAACCCTCTCTCATAGCGACATTTGTTCAACTAGTTTCTGAAATAACAGGAGAAAAAAATAACTGTGTCATTAGCTCTGCTATGAGGAAGCAAGCTAACACAAAAACCACTTGTTACGATGGAAGTTCCGGCCACAGATTGTGTGTTGTTATCCCAGATGTGTAATTGCATTGATGCTAAAGAAATATGTGGCTGCAGTTGTGGGTTACTAGAATGAGCTGCGGCAGCATACCAACTGGCGTCCTGCTTTCCCAAAGTGTCTCATCATCTTTTAGCTATGTTCGTTTTTTCATATTAGGTTCCAACTCTTTGGCGAGTACTCAGCATCAACATATTTAAGTAGAAAAAAATCTAATATATTTATTGCATTTCACGCAAAAATTCGATACCGAAACTTTTGTTTACACGTTTTGAGGGGCCCTGAAACAAAATATGTATTACACTCACATGACTTTCTGTACTCTTGTACAAACTATTTTTACAAACTCTTATTTACATCTATTTCATATTAATCGAGATAAACATTTGCAGAATCGATCTTTTGACATGCAAAGAGAATTACATTTTACACACAGCGATCAGTTCTAAAAATATTTGACTATCGCTTAAGGCGTACTATGTTCCCCTTGTTTTGTATTTGCAAGGGCAATATAGAAATACAGCAGCCTTTAAGCATAGACATATCTCTTAATAGCTGGTTGCTATGTGCAGCACCATTCTTTTGCCACAGATTAATACCCTTTGCATACCCAAGACAAAGAAATGAATAACGAATTCCCATTTGAGAAAATAAGTATTGAAACATTTAAGGAAATAACAAGCAATATCTCGAAAATGGTTCACTCAACAAAAAAAAATGTGTATGACATAAATTGTGTATTCTAACGCGATATACATTTGTTGTGTAGTAACATTTTGTCTATTCCTTATGGTTTACCAGTTATGCAAAAGTCGTTCACAATGAAGAATACTTTTGGAGACATTCCCAGAAAATTCAAGATATACATTTTATTTATCATGAAAATATCTTAAACATATGATATTTTAATCAAAATCGTTAGACATTTTTGAGAAAATTAAAATTTTCGAAAAATGTTCCATGTAAAGGGTAATCTGGGGTAGGGGGATTTTCTTGAAAACCTTCGTGTCGCATCTCTGGAAGATACTGAACCTAAATACCAAGTTTGGTGTTTATGCGACTGTTCGCTTCTGAGTTATGGTGTTCACAGACACACAGACACCACGGACATGTTTCTAAAAATGTTTTTTTTTATTCCGGGGTTCTCAAAACATATATTTCCGGTGAAATATCGGTATCGAATTTTTGGGTGGAATACAATACTTCCCCTTCTTACTATGCGTAGTAGAGAAATTAAAAATCTAGAAAAAGGTTATTGTGTGTGAATCAACATCATAATTCAAGCGAAAAGTCCGACAAATACCAAACTTGGTATTTAGGTTCATTATCTTCCATGCCACACAAAGACTTTAAAGAAAATCCCCCAACCCTTAACTAACGATTACATGGAATTTTTTTCGAAACCTTTTATTTTCTAAAAGATGGCTCTAATGTGTGTTGTCACTGTAGTGCCTTAACTATTTTGATAAGCTATTGAGCAAGATGCCATAGATCAAATTCATGGCAGCTTTCTTACTTAAAGTTCCTATCTGTACAACTATTAAGTGTAATATTTTATTTGTTACCCAAATTCACAGAATGCGTCACATATTCAGAAGAAAATCCTGGGGAGTTGTACTGTCCATTCCCACATAAACATAAATTTGAATCATTCGTGGCAATTGAAAAATTGCTTCCTTTTTTATTTAACTAGCCTTTGTGTACAGAAGGGAAAGCAAAATTTGAACGCCTATAAAAAATAGAATTAGTTGCACTCACATGGCTTTTGCTACTCTTGAACAAATTATTTTTACAAACGCTTATTCTTCTACTTCTTGTTAATCGAGATGTTAATATTATTGCTAATTTTCGTGTAGGTCTTCATTTTCTTTGCATGTCCAATATATATATATATATATATATATATATATATATATATATATTCAAACAAATAACAAGGAATATCTCGGAAATGGTTCACTTGGCATCAAAAATGTGATATAAATTGACGAGATCTACGTTTTTGTGTGCAAATTTTTTTCTATATCTAGCGGTTTACCAGTTATGCAAAGACCAGTCTCAATGAAGAGAACTTTTGGGGACATTCCAAGAAAATTCAAGATATATATTTCATTTGTCATGAAAATGTCTTAAACATAACATTTTAATCAAAGTCCTTAGAGCCTTTTTTGAGAAAATCAAAATTTTCGAAAAATGTTACATGTTAAGGGTAGTCTGGGGTGGGGGATCTTTGTGTCGCATCCTTGAAAGATACTAAACCTAAATATCAAGTTTGGTATTTATCAGACTTCTCGTTTTTGAGTTATGCGTACACAGAAACTTAAGCGGACCTTTTGCTGAGAGTGCTTTTTTAGCATTCAAAGAGCTTCAAAACATGTATTTTCGGTGAAATCTCGGTATCGAATATTTGGCTGGAATGCAATACCTCCCCTACTTATTACACGTAGAGAAGGCAATATGATTTGGAAGAAAATAATAGTTTTATTGCTTTCGAGAATGCCAAGAAAGAGTTAAATGTAATTTCGCAGAGACACATGCCTGAAGCTATGCACACATTACTTTCCAGACTTCACTGTCGCCTCCAGAGCACCACTCATAAGTCTAGCTTTCACACAATGAGTTATAATTCGCATTAATGCCTCTCTGTGTTAGATTTTCTTTCCGTGACAGACACACCACATGTATGACAAATACAGAATAACGTAAAGAGAGCATTTACATATACGAACACAAAGCAATATTTTCTGCAGATACCTATATTATCTTCTCCTTCTTCAATGGATCCCCTCAAATATTCATTTGGTTTTTAATCTTCATCATTTGCAGCTGAGGATTCGCCTTCCTCGTCAGTCAAACTTTGGTTCACACTAGCGCCGTTTATGGCACCAAAAGTTTGTTCCAACTCCCATTGTATTCACCATCAACTTCAACACACCGTAAATACTCGGAAACCAGTGTAGCTTCACTTTCTTGTTGATAATTGCTTACTGAATTATCGACTAGAGCACTTGCTTTCTTCTAAGAAAGTTTGTTCTTTTTGTGGGAGGTTTTTCTTCTAGTACTAAAAATTTCGAAGGCACCGCATATTTCAGTCTAGGGCTTTTGAATTTCTCGTTCTTCATTATTCTTCTTTTTATAACACCCGACTAATTAAAATGTCTTTTTAAAATTAAACCTTTATTGAAATGAATTCCACATGCTCTAGAATGTTTTTCTGGCAAAAAGCTTTTGCGTTTCGTAGCAGCAACCATTTCTTGTACACGTGTCAGGGAATGAGTAATAACCAACAGTTTTGTTTACGCCAGAAGTATTTGCACAAGCAAGGCACGGGGGCATTCTTGACTTTACACCTCACAGAACACTGTACCTTTTTACTTTCTCTACAACGTATAGTAAGTAAGGGAAGTACCTATTTTATTCCACCCAAAAATTCGATACCGAGATTTCACTGGAAATATATATTATGAGGTCCCCTGAATCCAAAAAAAAACATGTCAAGAAAATCCCCCTACCCCAGATTACCCTTTACATGGAACATTTTTCGAAAATTTTAATTTTCTCAAAAATGGCTAACGATTTCGATTAAAATATATGTTTAAGATATTTTCATGACAAATAAAATGTATATCTTGAATTTTCTGGGAATGTCTCCAAAAGTATTCATTGTGAACGACTTTTGCATAACTGGTAAATCATAAGAGATACAAAATTTTACTACACAAAAAATGTATATCGCGTTAAAATGCACAATTTATGTCATATACATTTTTTTTGTTGAGTGAACCATTTTCGAGATATGGCTTGTTATTCCCTTAAATTTTTCAATACTTATTTTCTCAAATGAGAATTTGTTATTCATTTTTTTGTCCTGGATATGCAAAGAGTATTAATCTGTGGCAAAGAGAATGGTGTTGCACATAGGAACCAGCTATTAAGAATAAAGTCTATGCTTAAAGGCTACTGTATTTCTATATTGCCCTTGCAAATATATATTCCCCTTATATCTACAAGAAAATTAGCAATAAGATAGAGTCTGCAAATGTGTATCTCGATTAACATGAAGTAGATGGAGAATAAGCGTTTGTAAAAATAGTTCGTACAAGAGTAGAGAAAATCATGTGAATGTAACATCAGATTTTTTTTGTCCTGGTAATGCAAAGAGAATGGAATACTCCACATAGCAACCAGCTCTTAAAATATTTGACTATCGCTTAAAGCCTACCAATTCCACTTGCATCTACAGGAAAATTAGCAACAAGGTTAACATCTGGATATCTCGATTAACATGAAGCATATGGGAGACAAGCCTTTGTAAAAATAGTTTGTACAAGAGTAGAGAAAGTCATGTGAGTGTAACACATCAGAATTTTCACTATAAGCTGAAAGGAGAAGTAAACAAAACTTAAATGTATCACTCCGCCGAGCACATGACAGCATCACGTGGAGGATGACGAGAACTAAGTACCCTAAGAGGAAATTTCTTCAGACAGAATGCGAATACAGTATATTGCGCAGCTTGGGAATCATTAGCTTTTAAACATTTTATGTCTCATTCCTAGATTTTCCCTTACATCCTAAACTTCTAACAAACAATACTAAGAGTAGACAAGTAAGAGTTGTACCTGAACAGTTCGAAATCTGTCATTAACGGTACCGGATTAAACTGTTCTTAACTTCAGGCTTTGCAAATCATTATTTTAATAACTAATATATGTATACCACTTTTGCTTCAACCTTTTATGAGTCAAGTTAAAAAAAACGATTATTGCTTTAAGTTAAAACACAACAGAAAACAAACGCGAACCAAGCTATCCGAGCAACAATTTTGCATCACTAACAAAGAAGTTCAATTATTGCCAACAATTGGCCAACCATATTCATTGTTGATTAAAGGTGGGTACTTTTCAGAGAAATTGTTAAAAGCATTTAACACAGTTGTCTTCTTTCCATTTCCCGGGTTTATGTTTTCCACAGTGACAGAGGATTCTCAACCGGAAACGAACTGCAGCGCCTGCGCATAGCCTCTTAAACCCTCTGCATAACGGTTCATTTAGTTATAGGTGAATCTGAACACACACATTCAGTTTCATAAATTGAACTGTTACAATAATATTTTTTTTAAATTTCTCTGCACGAGAATAACCACAAAATGTTACGATATGAACCGAGCTACTTTTTGTAGAGGAAGGGACGACATGCTAAGTGAAAAAGGTTGTAGTTTGCCCACCAGCCAAGAGGTGCTCTCTTGTCACGTGGTTTTGTTTACTTCTCCTTTCAGCTTATAGTGAAACAGGTTATATGAAAGAAAAACTTGTGCTACAATCACAACACACGAGCAGGAATTAAATGCAACGCAAGGCTAACTAACGCAAGTGACCTTCAGTAGCGTGGCGAGATCGTAGCCTCATGAGTAGGGCCCGGATTTTAATGACAAGTCATATTTGTTTCTTGAACTTTAGGGTAAATTTTACAACAATTTATGCACGAATTCAGGTACTGTAATGCAGAAAACTGTATTTTTATTGTGCATATAAAGTCATGTTTACACCGTTCTTAATATGTCTTATTTCGGCCAACTTATTCCAAAAATGCATATTTTGTCGTATCCTTAAGGGCGCAAGAATAAAACCATGAAAATGTTGCTCACATGACTATGTTTCAGGTGATATGGTCACAAACACACACAACAATTACTACAAAAGTTTTGTAGTAAACAAGCAGCATAACACACTAGCCATTCTCTGACGTAAGAAATTGTTGCAAAGTGTTATCCAGCGGTATCTGGATATTCTACATTGTGCAAAATTAGTGAGTCTTTCTGGGAATGCCACATTTGAAGACAATGAACCAAGGTTGGATGCAGTGACCCTTCAAATATGCTCCTTTGATGAGCGGGAAAAAAATTGAGTTTTATTTATGGACGCTCTTTAACTGCTGTGGTCCTTAGCGTCCCATTCTATATTGGGCGTGAAAGACCAGTAATTCTGCTCAGAGGCCTCTTTATCAGCCTTGAGGTTCTTTTACGTGCCGTAGATCTACGACACGAGACCACCGGTTTTACTTCCCTTCCGAAGGAAGCCATGCTAAGGATTTTTACGCCGAAAAAAATCCACGGCCCTCCGCCGGGTTTGAACCCACGACCTCGGGAACTAGAGGCTAGCGTGGTAACCACTACACCACGGAGGACGACTTTTGATGTGGAGAGGAGCTTTTCCAGGTGCAAAACTATCCTCAGCGACAACCATAGATCTTTGAAAATGGAAAACCTGAAAATGCACCTTGTGATCCAGAGCAACTGTGCAAAAACTGAAGATTGACAGGGCGAGTTAACTAATTTGGAATACTTTAAACAAGTGGTGTGCACTAGTAAAAGCATGGTTTTGTTGTTTGGATAGATGTTATTTTTAATTATATATTCTTTATTGTCGCTTCAACAAAGTCATTAGAATACAGAACATGAAAATACAATATTTTAAACAGTAAGAAGTACATACAACATTAAATTCTCTAGATAGGTGTGCTGTTACACATTGTTATACAATTTTGTCGCTTTCATAAACTTTAAAGTTCTTTATTGTGCTGAATTTAGGGTGTTTGGTGGACTGTTGGGGATGTCGCATCTTTCTTTGTGTTGTACATAGCCACGGCAGGCTGTAACGAGATGATGAACTGTGAGGTTGGATCTGCAGAGGTCGCACGCAGGAGGAAGGTTGAGGAGATGTTTGTGTATTATAGAAGTATGTCCAATACGTAGTCGAGTTAATACAACTGCTCCTTGCGGTTGAAATGATAGTGTTGAAGTTTGGAATTGGAAATGTAGACATGGTGTAACTTACTTCTAGATGTGGCTTTCCATGTTTGTCTGCATTTATTAATGCAAGTCTTTTTGGTGAAGTTTATGAAGTCCCTGTGTGGGATCTTAAGGTCCTGAGGGGGATGTTTGGTGGCTTCTATGGCTGCCTGATCAGCTGATTCATTTCCCAGAATTCCGACATGAGACGGAGTCCAGGCGAATGATACTGATTTCCTGAGATTAGTATTTGGTTGTACAGCTTCTGAAGTTCTTTAACGATATTTTGCGATTGTTTTCACTGTACATCTTGTTTTTTTTCAGACATATGCAGACATTTCAAAAATAAGTGCTAGTTAGTTTCAAACTCTGCAAAATGTAAGTATTATACTCACAATTTTTGTATTACATGGTATATAAAAATCAACAACAGTGTTTTTAAATAAGCTTATATGAAACATATTTTATCTTTTAAGGTCATATTTATGTCAGTTTTAGGTCATAAATAATTGCATATTTCGCTATGTTTTAGACCATTAAAATCGGGGCCCTATACTTGAGTCACCACGAGGTGAACATTAAACATAAAAGTGCCTCCAGAATAAAAACGAGAGGCCGTAGAACGACACGGTGTTCAACAATATGCTCAGATTGCTTGTTTTATTGTCAGAAATCTTTAAACATTTAGTCCAGTCCTTCTTTAGGGCCATCATATAGCGTCCAATTCTGAAGCAGATAGTTTGTTAGCTCCACGTATGGAAACCAATTTGAGAAAGATTGTTTTGTTAAGTTATTTGCACCACGCTTTGGGCGTCAATTTGAAGAAGTATTTTATTTATATTTTAACTGTTGGGGAGCCGAACACTTGAAGTAGTTGCAACCGCACGTATGGTAAACAGTTTCCGGTAGCCTTCGCCCCAAATGTACTTTCAGGGGCCTTTGCCCCAAGTTTAAAAAAAATATTAACTTTGTAATTTGACTGTTTCTTTAAATATTAAATATTTGTTTGCCTCGGCTGCGCCAGTATTTGTTAGAGACACGTTTCTCTTAGCAGGGTTTTGGTGCGACAAGAATGTAGGCTTACACAGATTTTAAGTATTTTCTTCACTCCTTTTATTAATACTTGATACGATTTAAATAACACTTTACTGCTATAGAGAGCTGTGAGATTCTTTTATTAATTAATTACACTTTTTTATTAGGTAAACTTATTTTTCTTCTCACACGAATACATATTAAATTTGTTGAAAGCACTTTTTGCGTCTGTTTAGTTACGCTGTTTGCAGGCACCTGAATTTTAGATTTCTAAATTTTGCTATATTTCAGTGTCTGATTGGCTAATCCTACTCCAATAGAATACCTTCATTTAACTAAAGCTTTTTCTGGTTGTTGATTGGCTATTTTATAAACTGTCACTAAAATTACATCATTGTTACTCCAAGAATCACAATTAGTACTGTTAAACTTTCTTACTCATTATTGACTCAAGGTTACCTCATCGTTACCTCATTGTTAGCAACTTTTAACTTATTATTCTCACAGCTCCTACATTATTAAATTACCTAATATATTCACGTAATATTATTACACATGGATACAATAATATAAGCATATGCAATGACTGTTACATACAGTTTACAAATTATTACATACACATATTGCTTCAAGGCGGGCTGTTATTGAATTTACATATTATATAATTAGACTAATTATTTAAGCGTTAAAAATACTGCCTCAATTCTTAAACACCTGGCTACCGCTATTCCCTTTATACCTACAACGAAATGTTTATTGCAGCTAGTTCTGCAAAGCTGGTTCTTGATTAAAGTGAAATAGATAGGAAAATAAACATTCATAAGAATAATTTCTATTACCCAGTAATAAACGATAGAGGGTAGAGAAAGTCATGTGAATGTAAAGCAGATAATTTTTCCCCTATCTATTTCATTTTAATCGCGATAAACCTTTGCGGAAATAACTGCATTTCACATTTCGTTAGGATGCAAAAGGAACAGTGATAGTCAAATGTTTAAGAATTGGACGGTTTATGCTGCCTTAAAATTCCATAGTTTCCATGTAGTCGTGAGAAACAACTGAAAAGCGATGGGACTTAAAAAGAATGACAAAGTATTGAACAAATCAAAACATTAATACGGAGATCTCGGATATGGATGATGTACAAAAACGTTATTTGAAATTAATTGTATGTTCTAAGGAGATCACATTTTTTGTGTAGTAAGTTGTCGTTTACCGTTTGTTTACCAGTTATACAAGATGGTACAAAATTCCTTCGGAGTGAAAAGCACTTTACATACTATTCCCAGAGAATTGAAGATATACATTTTATATGTCATGTAAATATCTTTAATATATGCTATTTTAATTAAAATGGTTAGAGCCTTTTTAAAAATAAAATATTTCGAAAAAGGTTCCCTGCAATGGAATTTGACCACCCGCGCTCCCACCCACCATCACTGTTCCTTCAGAAATATGCTTTTCGTTTGTGGTTCAGAATTAAAAATATTCGCGTACTCATGTATCAAAGCTGAGAATCTTAAACATTTTTGGTATTATGATGTACGGATTATTTATTACTTTCTCTACTACGTATAGTAAGTAGGGGAAGTATTGCATTCCACCCAAAAATTCGATACCGAGATTTCACTGGAAATACATGTTTTGAGACTCACTGAATCCAAAAAAAGCATTTTTGGAAACATGTCCGTGTGTGTGTCTGTGAACAACATAACTCAGAAACGAACAGTCGGATAAACACCAAACTTGGTATTTAGGTTTAGTATCTTCCAGAGATGCAACACGACGTTTTTCAAGAAAATTCCCCCACCCCAGATTACCGTTTACATGGAACATTTTTCAAAATTTTAATTTTCTCAAAAATGGCTCTAACGATTTTGTTTAAAATATCATATGTTTAAGATATTTTCATGACAAATGAAATGTATATCTCGAATTTTCTGGGAATGTCTCCAAAAGTATTCTTCATTCCGAACGACTTTTGCATAACTGGTAAACCATAAGAGATAGACAAAGTTTTACTGCATAAAAAATGTAGATCGCGTTAAAAACACAATTTATGTCATATAAATTTTTTTGTTGAGTGAAGCATTTTCGTGATATTGCTTGTTAATTCTCTTAAATTTTCCAATACTTTATTTTTTATCAAATTCGTTATTCAATTTTTTTGTCCTGTTAATGCAAAGAGAATGGAATACTCCACATAGCAAACAGCTATTAAAATATTTGACTATCGCTTAAAGCCTACCAATTCCCCTTGAATCTACAAGAAAATTAGCAATAAGATTAACATCTCAATATCTCGACTAACATGAAGCATATGGAGAATAAGCGTTTGTAAAAATAGTTTGTACAAGAGTAGAGAAAGTCATGTGAGTGTAACACATCAGATTTTTTATTTGTGTAAGGTCGCTTTAACCATTTTGGTCTAATCGCGACCGATTTAGGTTCGGTAGAACAATTTTACAAACATTTCTTACCATGATTTTACAAGAACATAGCAATTCACATTGAAAATAATGACAGTCTTACAATTACAGTTATTACACATTAAACATAACATTGGTTTACAAGAACAATTAGTACACAATGAACATTAAGTAATTTTATAATAACAAAAACAGTTTCTTAATTCTTTTGATTAAGTATAATCATATAATTCAATTGTTTTAATGAAGTTGGTACTATTTCGACAGTGAGAAGGATTATTGAGTGCTGCATGAAGGTTTATTGGTATATCAAATTGTTTTCTCTGCTGTTGAAACTTTGAACACCTCAGTATAATATGTTCCAATGTTAGTGCTGTTTGACACTTATCACAGGCGAGCGGAGGACTTCTGTTTAACAGGTAGGAGTGTGTAATTCTGGTGTGTCCAATTCGTAGGCGGGCTATTGTAATTTCGTCTCTACGTTTGAGGTTTCTAACAGGTTACTGGTTACTCTGGAAAGTCTGGCGCACATTGTGAAGTTTACTGTTGTTCTGTATCCAACTATTCCACACTGGTTTTTACTTTCTCTACTACGTATAGTAAGTAGGGGAAGTATTGTATTCCACCCAAAAATTCCATACCGAGATTTCACAGGAAATACATGTTTTGAGACCCCCTGATTCCAAAAAAGGCACTTTTGGAAACATGTCCGTGTGTGTGTCTGTGTGTCTGCGTGTGTGTGTGTGTGTGTGTGTGTGTGTGTGTGTGTGTGTCTGTGAACAGCATAACTGAGAAACGAACAGTCGGATAAACACTAAACTTGGTATTTAGGTTGAGTATCTTCCAGAGAAGCGACACGAGGGTTTTCAAGAAAATCCTCCCACTCCAGATTGCCCATTACATGGAAGATTTTTCGAAAATTTTAATTTTCTCAAAAATGGCTCTAACGATTTCGATTAAAATATCATATGTTTAAGATTTTTTATGAGAAATAAAATGTATATCTTGAATTTTCTGGGAATGTCTCCAAAAGTATTCTTCATTGTGAACGACTTTTGCATAAGTGGTAAACCATAAGAGATAGACAAAATTTTATTACACAGAAAATGTAGATCGAGTTAAAATACACAACTCATGTCATATACAGTTTTGTTGTTGAGTGAACCATTTTCGAGATATTGCTTGATATTCCCTTAAATGTTTCAATACTTATTTTCTAAATGGGAATTCGTTATTCATTTTTTTGTCTTGGATATGCAAGGAGTATTAATCTGTGGCAAAGGGAATGGTGTTGTACCTAGCAACCAGCTATTAAGAGATATGTATGTGCTTAAAGGCTACTGTATTTCTATATTGCCCTTGTAAATGTATATTCCCTTTACTTCTACAAGAAAATTAGCAATAAGATAGAGTCTGCAAATGTTTATCTCGATTAACATGAAGTAGATGGAGAATAAGCGTTTGTAAAAATAGTTTGTACAAGAGTAGAGAATGTCATGTGAGTGTAACACATCAAATTTTTTTATTTGTCTCTTGAAGTGAGTAACTGCATCGTAGTAGGGTGCAGCTATGGTTGGATCCTGTGTAGGTAGACATATTGATTCCTTTGCAGTAGTGTCCTCTTTTATTTTTCTATAATTTTCTGATGAGAAGGTGCCCATATAAACTAATGCAGATTTTGTTCATGGTAGATAGGTTGGTGTATAGTGAATGTATGTCTTGGACTATGCTGTTGGTAGAGTATGTGTTTTGGAGAGATTTTAAAGCAGACAGGGAGTCTGTGTTGATAAGGTAGGTGTGATAATGTAGTGTTTTCAATATATATTCAAGTGCCTTTTTCTTCTTTTTCTTCTGCCTTTCAAGGATTAGGCCTATCAACCTGTTTCGGTCTCAATTCCATCTTTTAACTGGCTTTCCTATATCCCTCTTTCCTATAGGTTTGTATTGTAAGGCTATCTTTGGAATCCTTCTTTCTTCCATTCTTTCCATTTTTGTTTTTGTTCTTGTAGTTTATTCTTCAATGCAAAAGTATTCAGTTCTATTCTAATTACTTCAGTAGGGATCCTGTCCAGTTTAGTGTAACCTTTAACTGTTCGTAACAATTTCATTTCTACAGCCTGAACATGACTGCAATCTTTTCTCCTCATCACCCAGGATTCACTGCCATAAAATAGAACAAGTTGAGCTATCACCTTATAAAATTTAATTTTTGTTTCTCTTCGTGTAATTTTTAATGTTCTGCTTATAGTACCGCAGATACTCTGAATTTTTGTAATTTAATGTCTATGTCCTTATCTTGGTTAAAGTAATATAACTTCCTAAATAGTTGAACTTGATCCAAGACCCAATTTTGAATTGTTATTTTACATCTTACTGGGTATTTTCCATGGAATGCCACTATCTTCGTTTTATTTATTGATATCTTAAAATTATACTCCTTTCCAATTATATTTAAAAGATGAATTAATTTTTGTAGTTCATTTTCAGAATTTGTATTTAATACAATATCGTCAGCATAAAGTACCTTTTTAATGGCACATAATTCACAACTGAAGACTGAAGAAAACGATGGTAATTTGTATTGGAAGCTTTTATTACCGCACACTATACTACAACCATTACCTTCTTCACTTTTGGAGCCATCGGTATAAATGTGGAAGCTATTTGGATATTTACTAATTTTTTTAAAATAATTGTTGATAAATTAGGGGGCTGGTATTTATTGTTTTGTGTTAATTTAGTTCCATATCAATTAGTGGTAATTTATTTCTCCAAGGTGGACCATTGTATTTTCCTTGCTTGATTACTATTCAAGATTTAAACATTGATGTTGTCCCATCCCATACTAGTACGAGAAGAGCTTCCTGAGGGATTATAAGAAGCAGCATCATGAAAAGTTAGGTGGACAGTTTTTCAAGCGTAATCATTGTGTTAGTGTGTTCCGTAGTAAGTTTAGAGGAGAACGACATAAAATGCTTTGTGGTACACCTATAGCTAGCAAGAAAATAAAAATGGAGGCTACTAAGTATCATTTATTCCTGATGAAAATGATGTGGAATATGAAAAAAAAATTGGAGGTTGTCTGAAATCATATTTCATTGTGTCTTACATACAAGAATCTAAATTCATATCTCAAAAAAGTGGGTAATTGCGTTTATTCAGAAAGAGTTGACCTTTCGTAAGAGTGTTAAAGTTAATATGATCACTGAATATGCATTTGTGAATGCTGCTGGGGATATCATCGACAACATCTTCAAAATACTCAATCAAATGCTGTTTTAGAGACATTGTGTTACAAAGAGAATTTAAGAATCGTATCTCAGAGATGGAAGTGTCAACTTAAAGGAAGAAACTGGGCATTACTAACCGTTGACGGCATTCGGTTGTAGCGGTTTCTACGTGGTAGGACCCCACTAAGTTGACGATAATGGACCGTTGGGAGATGATGGATGCTGTATTACGTGCCTGTAGGTTGTCTTGATGCCCGTACCCTTGTGATGTATCATGACGTTCTCGTAAACTGGAATCTGATGATCGTATATCTGTATTCTTGTGTGTGTGTGTGTGTGTGTGTGTGTTGTAATTATTATTTTATAATTGTACCACGGCTCCTATGTTTTGTATCGGAGAGCAATTGTGTCTTGTCAGGGTTAGGTATGGAGAATGTTAAAATATTTTGCGCACACGTATTCTGTTAACTATTTCACTTGTATTTTAGATAAAACACATGTAAATATTCACAAATCACTATTACCTTTGTCATGTTAAAATGTGTATAACCGGCAGGCTTTAAATATGTAGTTTTAGCGTCTATTTAGAGACGAACTTATACACGGCCTTCCTGTTCGAAGTCTGACAAGTTTCTGTTAGGTTCCCTTCAACCGTTATCTTAGCGTACGTATTTGAATTACGGGCGTGTATCAGTGTGTGGTGCTACTATCCAATAACAGTTTCTTACATATATGTTTACAGACTTCCATTGTCTTAATTATGAAATTATACTTTATATGTTAGAGCGTTATATACGGGTTTTCTACCATGAGTACATTATGAATATATGTGTTTTTAACATCCTCTTAATTATTATAGTACAATATTAGCAAAAAATACATAACACGTAAAACTCAGAACAAAATATTAAAGAAAGAAATTATTAATGTTTTGATGCCGAGAAGCTGTGAACTGGATATCTTATTACATTAATGAGTTATTGTATAACTTTGTCTGTGACTAATACTGTATGTTGCTTCACGGTTGTAGTTCCTATATTCCTTTACCATCTGGAGAAAAGAACAAAGTGTGTATAAAACCTCAGAATTTCAATGAGAAATAACTTACATATACTATCCCTGTATATAGAAGTCGTACCGTATTAACATATGTACATAAATACCAACTATGAGTTTTAATGCATCCCATTTCCCACACGTTAACATATAATAAAAGTCTAAGAAACTCCATAGTATGCTTATAGGAATTTGGACTTAATGAAGATTGTAACCTGTTCACACCAAAGGTTAATCATATTCTCGCAGTTTATTGCCATACTGGAGTGTAAGGAGCTTTAATGTTCTGGCTAAAACTTAAAATCTGTGTGTGTGTGTGTGTGTGTGTGTGTATGTGCGCGCGCATGAGTGTTTGTGTACGCATATTAACATAAATGTACGGTACAAATTGCAGGGCACATTCCTCACACGTAGACGATGATATTATGTTATATGAACACGGGTCTGGAAACGCTTTTTTTCCATGTTACAACTTATTTTCTCCAACTCAATTATTGGAAACGCACACGAATAGAACGTTAGAATCATGGGGAACATGCACCCTTGGTTACGTTGTTATCGTAGATGCACCATCAGCGTTTTGTTTTACATGCTCTTGCCATGCGACTTACGTCTTTGCTTGTTTACAGGTAACATCAACTGTTCCAGTGAGCAGTACGACCTTGGAAAACATACGGGTTACTACGTATTAGTAGAGTTGATTACAGACTTGGCTCGTGCAATGGCAGTGTACACAAATGCAGAGATGGCAGATGCCTATTTGATGTATGGATTAGCAGACGGCAATGGCGCTTGCGCTCAACGTTTGTACAGGGAGAGATTTTCAGAACGAAGGTGCCTCGACAGGAAAACGTTTGGAGCCATTGATCGTCATCTGAGGGAACATGGGGCATTTCAGCCTGATACTCGCGACCGGGAGTGGCCTAGAAGGACGAGTACACCGCAACGGGAGGCGGCAATTCTTCAGGCAGTTGACAATGACCCTAGTGTCAATACAAGACAAGTAGCTGCAACAATGAAAGTTGATCACATGACTGTCTGACGAGTGTTACACGAGGTCCGGTTGTATCCATACCATTTACAGCGTGTGCAGGCAATATCAGCAGCTGATTTTCCTGCACCGGTACGCTTCTGCGAATGGTTCATGCAACAAAATGTCAACCCTAATTTCAGTGCAACGGTGCTGTTCACAGATTAGGCGCCGTTCCAACGAGATCAGATTGTAAATTATCACAATCGGCATGACGTCAATCCTCACGCAGCTGTTGAAGCAAGTCATCAATAAAGATTTTCTGTCAATGTGGCATTGTTGGTGACTATTTGGTAGGGCCTCACGTTCTTCCACACAGGCTCAACGGACACAGTTATCATAATTTCGTAGAGAGTGCTCTACCTGATTTGTTAGTAGATGTGCCTTTAGCTGTGTGACAAAAATGTACTTCATGCACGATAGAGCACCTCCTCATTTTAGTATTAATTTTGTCGGCTTCTAAGTAACAAATTTGGTAACAGATCGATAGGTAGAGGTGGACCAACTGCCTGGCCTCCACGCTCCCCGGAATTAAACCCACTGGAATTTTATTTGTGCGGGCATTTGAAAGCTCTTCTGTATCGAACCCCAGTACCAGATGTTTAAAACCTCCGTGCCCGTATTATGGAAGGCTGCGAAAGCAAACGCAATACTCCAGGGATACATCAGCGCATCCGAGATTCACTACGACGGCGGGTTGATGAATGTATCACTGCTCACAGAGGGCATATTGAACATCTCCTGTAAGAAAGAGTTGCATGTGGTATGCCGGTAAGTGCCGTCCATTTTTGTTACATCCTGTGTAATGAGATCTAGGGAACCAGGAGCTCATCTAAGAGAGATTCTGGAGTTTTGGAATGTATTATTTCATTTAATAACCATAGAAACTTATTTGACCGGTTACAGATGCTACGGTTCTGAGCCGAATTAAAGAAACATTTGCAGAGAGATGATCGTCTCGATGAAGTCTGCAAGAAATAAGGACACTGGTTTGCAATACTTTTAGAGAACGCCTGGAATTATGTGAATCTGCAGTTTGAGCGAAGAACTACCTGTGAGACTTGTGAGCTTAAGCGTAAATTAGCGCTGGGAAGAATGATACCAACAAGATTTGTTTTACCACAATCCACGGTTCTGCAGGTAGAGATCCAGCTCAAGTTGCTAGTGGAACAAATAAGGATAAGGCTGTCCATAAAAATAGATGAGTTGATAAAACGAATGTGGGAGCTGTGGCTAAACGAAAAGCTATTAGAGATAAGAAATGAAGGCTCTTCAGGGGGAGGTTTGTATTTATAAGTAATCTGAAATTCTTGCTAAATATATAAATATTTTGAAAATTAAATCGACAACCTACATTCAAGAACTCTCTTCAATTAGAAAACTTTAGTAAATATGGATGTCTGAAAACTTACGATGACAAAAATAAAGATCTACTTCTCGCAGTGTATTCCCTTGGAGTGTTAGGAATTTTAATAATTATCTGGATTTCTAAGCATGAGGAGTTCAAGTTGCCGAAGTGAGATGCAGTATTCGTAACGGATGACCGGAAATGAAATTCAAGACTGCATGAATTAACAAGATCGGGTTCGGCGAATCCCGAAAGAAAGTGATAATATTCTACTCTCACATCCTACCAACTCTCCTTCTATATAGAATCTCAATCATCATTCATGTAATTTATGTCGTGTAGACCACTATGCTCCATGCACATGTTACTATCCCTGCCAATGCCTCAAATGCAAAACCTGTCAGTTAATTTCACCTTGCCAACTGTACTGCAATCCTTTCAAAACAACAGACACTTTTAAGCAATATGCTTATGCCAGCTGTGTGACAAAAATGTCATCTATATGCAAATCTTTAAATGCTATAAAGATTTTACATCGGACTCATGTTCACAGAGGTATCTCCGAGGATAACAACAGCAAGTTCTTGGTAAAATCTAAAGTGGCATTTGCCTTATATGCACTTACGATTGACATGTTATTCTACGAACTCTTAACCCATCTTCACTGATGTCCTATCTTAATCTGCCTCAGGCAAAGAAAGAGCATAGTTCTAATCAAAGCACGGTCCCACTCCGGTCTAAAACTTAAAAATAGAAGTTTTTAATAAGCTGGCCTTTTCTTGAAAAGTAAGCATCTCTTAAAAATCTATTGCTTTTCAAATTGGAATAAAGCTTTATACACTGGACTATTACCTGTGTCGCAGTTCTCATGGCTCGTGTTATCTTATTTGTTGGGCGCTTATTGTTTAATTGTTTTTTAATTTGGGTTCTTTGTCCTCCGGCTAGGTATTATAACTCAGTCGAGCAAGTGTCTCTAAGCAGGGTGCGTAAATGGAAAGGAGTTGTTACTAAAAGATAACACTGATAAAAAAATTGAATCTAGACTTTTATTGCCGTCACACTTAATTAATAATTGACATATTTAATCTTTATACACGCCTGACTGAAACTGCAATATTTCCGAGTGTAACTATAGTCATTTTAGTTACCGCACACCAATTACTTCGCGTACTTTAAATTTTTGTAACTAACTCTGCGACGTGCACCTCGTGAGAGATTCTTCAGAACTGTGCAACACTTGCTTATGGCTCAAGAATATATACTCCTTCACTTCGAATTGCTTAAACATTATAATATAGCTGCTATTGGTTACCAAATCGCGCCCACTTTAGCGTCTGTTTTGGTCAGCCAATCACTACTACTAACATATATGCTCTAGGGAAGATATTCCCTCCATTTATAAAAAAGCACGCTACCATGACGTCATTTGTTTGTTTCTTCTTAGTGATAAACAGCTCACCCCTCGGTTTATTGTTACCCACTTCTATTGTCAGTTTCAGTGAGGCCGTGTAAACTTATTTCCTAACAATGCTTATGGTGAACAAACATCTAAAATCCTGTACATACAATAACATTAATTTACACTACAATCAGTTTGGCATTCACAGCATGTTATGATATAAAATATTGCCTCACATGCAAGCCATATTTTGCACGCCACCGCCCTATCAGTTGGTAGCAATTATAGTTTTCGTTAGTTTTACAACTGTTCACTTGTGCTTTTATTCGGATGTTAGATACACCTACATAGTTCACAAGGACAACGCTGGTGGCGGTATATCTGGAATACAAGAGCAGTACAGATATTGGAGCATATCTCTAGCGCTTTTCGGCCTTCCAGTGGCCACAAAAAGAACTGGATGATTGTTTCTCTGATATTTTAATGTGTATCAACCACAAGGTCAAAGAGAGAAGCAATATATAGATAAAGTACTACAAGAATGTATTGATGCTGCTTTTCCACCAACAATATACTGATTTCAAAGGAACAGTCGAAAGAACAGCACACAGATGAAAGTAAACTCCTTGCAGCTCATCCTAACATTGTTTCAATTTATACAGACATTAAAAAAAATCATACTAACAGATTTGTAGATTTTAGAGCCCAGAATGAAAAACGAGACCTGTCATACCGACGAAGGAGGAATTTATAGAAAGAAGATGAGCGACAAAATTTTAAACTCATTCAGTAACTCCGACTACATAAAGGCAGCCTGTAATACATTTCTGCCGAAGACATGAGAGTCTTGGTAATAAGTGTGTATGCATTCTCTTATAGACATTTTTGACAGAATTGGCCAACATTTTTGAACATGCATACTCCGGGACTCAACAAGAGCAGTGTTCTTCCAAACCAGGAGCTAACATGTTCACTCCATGACTTGGGATATAACTAGGAAACAACTCTAACCACGGGAGCCAACGATTCATTCTCACCTGATTTGTTCATTCTGCTTGTTAGCGCTTAGTGTTCAGTACTCAGCTCAGATAGTTCGAAGAGGTAACTAGTATCGATGTGTTCTTTAATCATATAGTAAACGATATTAGGGGGCTGGGTGCATGCTAAATAACCAATTAAACAAAATCTTAAAACATTAGCATATTAAGTAATCGTTTTCTACCATATGCATTCAAATAATTTTAGTTAGCTTTATATTACTGAAAAATTTACTATAGTAAGTCAATAAGTATACGCACATAAGTTTTTAAATTTATTATAACAACAATATAAACTTACAATTAACTCATTTTTAAACGCAGTCCTCTTGCTTCTCAATGTACTGGATCCATCGTCACAAAAGCTTTCTGATGATCTCGTAAAAAGTTTAGCAGCAAGGTGCACCGCTTCCTTCAATTCTTGGTCTGTGGTAAAGCGACGGCCCCTTAAGGTATTTTAAGTGGACCAAAAGGATATAATGTGGCACTTCATTGGCAGTCAATCTTTGATTCTCCGAATCAGGATACGGAGTTGCTCATTGTTGGCGTCACTAGTGGGTATGGGTGGGCGTCTTGCTCTTTTCTCGTCCTTCATGGTTGTCCGACCATTTTTTAATTTTTCAATCCATTCATACACATTTCGCCGGGGTAAACATTGCCGCCATATTGTGCGAAAAGTCTTCGATGGGTTTTAGTTCCTGGTATACCTTCAGACGACGAAAAGAGGATAACCACACACTGTTCTTCTTTGGTGTACGCGGTGAGCGGTGCAGCCATGCTTATTATTCAACAAGCAACACTCACTGGAGTGATAACGGTCGAACATTCCACAAGCGGAGACAAAGGAACAACATGTCGACGTGCGCGCGCACAAACCCATACAGCCAACCTACAAACAATTAAAAATAGTGTGCGGATACTTATTGACTTACACTCGTATATTCTAAGCACTCGAAGCAGCCCTATGACTACCCAATCCCCGTAATTACTTCCACAATGGTTGGAAAGATAGAATCAGCCTGAAAAATTCAATGAGGCAGTCAGGATTTGAACCCGATCTACTCAAGTTACCACGACTATATGCTACGATATTAAATTCCCCAAGTTACTCACCTTTGAAAACGCCTTGTCGTTTACTGAGAAAAATCATCACTTGTGGAATTTAATGTCATGCACGCACGTTACCATGGTAGCTCATTTGATTAGAGAAACACCACGGAAAGCTGAAGAACCGCGCATCAAATTCCGAATACGGTATTGCATTTTTAATTCTTATTCTATCTTTCGAAATTTACTTACATATGCTATGTGTGGAAGAGCAATTAATTAACAGGTAAATGTTTATTCAGGTAACGCGGTCACATCTTGGATTGGTGCAAGTTTATATCACTGGATTCCGGCAAATAAATAAAAATGCAGCGGTAAAGGTCAACGAAAGTATTATTATTTTAAAATCACTTTATTACCCACACCCATGAGAGGAGTTAGCCCGAGGGAAATGACGAAACGAAGAATGCAAACAGCATCCACCACCATTGCGCTAAAATAGCGACCAGCTACAAATGACAAAGAATGCACAATTTATAGCATGCGCAAGGACTATCAGCAGGTGATTTTCCTACACTTCCGCAAATGGTTTATTCAACAATGTGCCAAATCTGCGTTTAGCGCATCTGTGCTGTAAACATTTGATCAAATTTCCACAGTCAGCACCTATGGGTTTAGACGAAACATGCACTTCATGTACGATGGAGCCTTTCCTCATTTCAGTGTCAATGTCCATCGGCTTCTAAATAACTGATTCCGTGACAGATGGAAAGGCAGAAATGGACAAATTCTCTGGCCTGTACAATCTCTGGATCTAAAACCACCAGACGTTTATTTGTTGGGGCATTAGAAAACCTCTTGTTTATGTACCCTAGTACAAGATGCAGAGTGTCTTAGTTCCCATATTGTGGAAAGCTGTGAAAAAAGATGCAATTCTCCAGGGATACATCAGCGCATTTGGGATTTAATGCAACTGCGGGTTGATGCACATATCATTAATGTCTACGAAGAACATTTAATGTAAGAAGAGTTTCATGTGGCATGCTGGTACATTCTGTTACTGTGTGTTTGGTAAATGTACTATGAAGAGTGTTAGAAAATGAGTTCTAACATGGAAATAAAGCTCTTCGGGCTCCATGTTGTCGCAGTTCTCTGGCTCGTGTTATCTTATTTGTTGAGCGCCTCTTGTTTTATCATTTTAAATTTGGGGTTCCTTGTCTTCCGGCTAGCTATTATAACTCTGTCGAACACGTGTCTCTAAGCAAGGTGTGTAAACGGAAAGAAGTTGTTAGTAAAAGATAACAATGATAAAAAAAATTGAATCTAGACTTTTATTGCCGTCACACTTAATTAACAATTAACAATTGACATATTTAATCTTTATACACGCTGACTGAAACTGTGATATTTCCGAATGTAACTACAGTCGTTTTAGTTGTCCCGCACCAATTACTTCGCGTATTTTACATTTTTGTAAGTAACTCTGCGACGTGCATCTCGCGAGAGATTCTTCAGAACTATGCGACATGTACATCGTGAGAGACTCTTCCGAACTGTGCGACGTTCACTTCTTGAGAGATTCTTTCGAACTGTGCGAAACTTGTTATGGCTCGAGAATATATACTCCTTCGCCTCGAATTGCCTAAACATTATAATAGAGCTGCTATTGGTTACCAAATCGTGCCCACTTAGCGTCTGTTTTGGTCAGACAATCACTACTACTAACATATATACTCTAGTGAAGATATTCCCTCCATTTCTAAAAAAAGGCACGCTACCCTGACGTCATTTGTTTGTCTCTTCTTAGTGATAAACAACTCACCCCTTCGGTTTATTGTTACCCACTTCTATTGTTAGTTTCAGTGAGGCCGTGTAAACTTATTTCCTAACAATAATTATGTCTAACAAACATTTAAAATCCTGTACATACAATAATATTAATTTACACTACAATCACTCTGACATTCACAGCATGTTATGATATAAAATACTGCCTTGATGTCCGTATAATATGTTTTCTTCTTCTACTCGTATATGTGAATAAAGTGCCCTGAAAGCCTGGTCAGATCTTACTGTTACACATTGTATATACAGCTATGAAAGTAATGTGCCAAAGCTCCCTGACTGAATTCATTGTCGTCGTCTGTTAACGCTGCCCATATAATTATAGCCTATGACCTTCGGGGTTAACCTCACTCCACAAAGCAATAACTCATTTCTGAGGTGGAGACACTCAGCGGGGGGAATGTGTTACTTCCGATGGGGTGATAATAAAGACGGCGGTGGAATGAGGGAACCTACAGCTTTTACCTAGATTCCGAACAACGTTGAGCCTTGAGGATACTTCATATAGCAAGTCAGAAGTGAAGGCGTGGATACGGCCGACTTAACCAGGAACCGAACCCCGAATCCTCAGCACGAAAGCCGGAAACGAGACACTGCGCTACCTCGGCGTCCGCTTCTTATTTACTGCTGGGTTGCAGAAATAATATTGCTTTACACCTAGAATTAAAATCAGAATTCATAACGTGAAGGTAAGAACATTTCCTTATCGATTTGTAAATTTTTCGTAGAGAAAATAAAATAGTGTGTCTATCTTAAGGCGATCATCAACATGCTGTTTCATCTGGAAGGTGATAAACCAAGAGAAATCTCATCTTTGCTGAACAATCCCACAATTATCCTGACCACGTTCGTGACGAAGAACAATGCCTAACCAGTTGCGTGATAACTCCGTGTCTTATGCAAGATGAAACACTTACTTCGAATTGCGTGTTGTATGCTCGTAAAAATACGTGTTGGAAGATTCAAAGTTGGTAACACTCTTCCAGTAATGACTCAGATTTATAGTGGGATATATTTTATATTCCTAAATACAACATGATAAACCACTGTTTCTACTCTCTATAGAAACATATCCGAATGCTGTGAATAATTTAGAAAGCAAAGACATTGAAAAACTTTAGGCTAATATTTCAGACAAACTCTACATTTTATTTCTCTGCCTCTTACTTAGACAGTGAAAGTATTACTTTCCATTCAATAATTCAATCGAGATTTAGTAAAAAAAAAACCTTATGTGTTACACTCACATGACTTTCTCTACTCTTGTACAAACTATTTTTACGAACTCTTATTCTCCATTTATTTCATATTAATCCAGATAAACATTTGCAGAAACGATCTTTTGACATGCAAAGAGAATTACGTTTTACACATAGCGACCAGTTCTAAAAATATTTGACTATCGCTTAAGGCCTACTATGTTCCCTTGTTTTGTATTTGCAAGGGCACTTTAGAAATACAGTAGCCTTTAAGCATAGACATATCTCTTAATAGCTGGTTGCTATGTGCAGCACCATTGTCTTTGCCACAGAGTGTTTAGTGGCAAAACCAAGACATTGCATAACCAAGACAAAAACATGAATAACGAATTCCCATTTGAGAATGTATTGAAAATTTTAAGGGAATAACAAGCAATATCTCGAAAATGGTTCACCCAGCAAAAAGCATGTATATGACATAAATTGTGTATTTTAATGCGATGTACATTTTTTGTGTAGTAAAATTTTGTCTATCTCTTATGGTTTAGCAGTTATGCAAAAGTCGTTCGCAATGAAGAATACTTTTGGAGACATTTCCAGAAAATTCAAGATATACATTTTGTTTGTTATGAAAATATCTTAAACACATGATATTTTAATCAAAATCGTTAGAGCCATTTTTTAGAAAATTAAAATTTTCGAAAAATGTTCCACGTAAAGGGTAGTCTGGGGTGGGGGGATTTTCTTGAAAACCTTCGTGTCGCATCTCTGGAAGATACTGAATCGAAATACCAAGTTTGGTGTTTATCCAGCTGTTCGTTTCTGAGTTATGCTGTTCACACACACACACACATGGACATGTTTCCAAAAATGCTTTTTTTGGATTCAGGGGGTCTCAAAACATGTGTTTCCGGTAAAATCTCGGTATCGAATTTTTGGGTGGAATACAGTACCTACTTCCCCTACTTACTATACGTAGTAGAGGAAGTAATACCATTCTGCCCCTCGCTGTATGTAAAACAAATTATAAATGTCCTTGATTGTGTCTGTCTTAGAACACACAGCTCTAAAACCGATATATACTAAATTTCGTCTGTATGATCGGTATATTCAAGAATGAAAGGCGAAGTTTTTCATGAAATTCCTATTCTAGAATAAGCCTTTAAATAAGAAAAATTTGACTTCTATTTTCACAAACTTGTCGCAACCCATTGGATTAAAATGTATGTTTAAGGTACTAACATGATAAATATATATATCTTCAATTTTCCACAAATAACATTTATGGATCTCGTTTTTTACTTTCTCTGCTACGCATAGTAAGTAGGGAAAGTATTGCATTCCACCCAAAAACTAAATTCTGAGATTTCACCGGAAATACTAGTTTTGAGGCGCCCTGAATTCAAATAAAGCATTTTAAACAAATCTGTCTGTCTCTGACTGTAAACAGTATAACTAAAAAACGGAAAGTTGGATAAATGCAAAACTGGGTATTTGAGTTTAGTATCTTCCAAGGATGCGACATGAAGATTTTCAAGAAAATCCACTCACCCCAGACTACGCTTTACATGGAACATTTTTCGAAAATTTTGATTTTCTCCAAAATGGCTCTAAGGATTTTGATTAAAATATCATATGTTTAAGATATTTTTATGGCAAATGAAATGTATATCTTGAATTTTCTGGGAATGTCCCAAAAAGCTCTCTTCCCTCTGAATGACTTTCGCATAACTAGGAAACCGTAAGAGATAGACAAAATTTTACTACACAAAAATGTAGATCTTGTTAAAACACACAATTCATGTTATATGTATTGTTTATGTAGAGTGAACCATTTCCGAGATACTCATTATTTGTTTGCAATTTCCAATACTTATACTTTTTCTCAAATGGATTTTTTTACTTTCTCTACTACGTATAGTAAGTAGGGGAAGTATTGTATTCCACCCAAAAATTCGATACCGAAATTTCACCGTAGATACATGTTTGGAGATCCCCTGAATCCAAAAAAAGCATTTTTGGAAACATGTCCGTGTGTGTGTCTGTGTGTCTGTCTGTGAACAGCATAACTCAGAAACGAACAGTCGGATAAACACCAAACTTGGTATTTAGGTTCAGTATCTTCCAGAGATGCGACACGAAGGTTTTCAACAAAATCCCCCCACCCCAGAGTACCCTTTACATGGAACATTTTTCGCAAAGTTTAGTTTTCTCAAAAATGGCTCTAACGATTTTGATTAAAATATCATATGTTTAAGATATTTTCATGACAAATAAAATGTATATCTTGAATTTTCTGGGAATGTCTCCAAAAGTATTCTCCATTGTGAACGACTTTTGGATAACTGGTAAACCATAAGAGATAGACAAAATTTTACTACACAAGAAATGTAGATCGCGTTAAAATACACAATTTATGTCATATACATTTTTTTTGTTGAGTGAACCATTTTCGAGATATTGCTTGTTATTCCCTTAAATTTTTCAATACTCATTTTCTAAAATGGGAATTCGTTATTCATTTTTACTTTCTCTACTACGTATAGTAAGTAGGGGAAGTATTGCATTCCACCCAAAAATTCGATACCGAGATTTCACCGGAAATACACGTTTTGAGACCTCCTGAATCCAAAAAAAGCATTTTTGGAAACATGTCCGTGTGTGTGTCTGTGTGTGTGTGTGTGTGTGTGTGTGTCTGTGTGTGTGTGTCTGTGAACAGCATAACTCAAAAACGAACAATCGGATAAGCACCAAACTTGGTATTTAGGTTCAGTATCTTCCAGAGATGCGACACGAAGGTTTTAAAGAAAATCCCCCCACCCCAGACTACCCTTTACATGGAAGATTTTTCGAAAATTTTAATTTTCTCAAAAATGGCTCTAACGATTTTGATGAAAATATCATATGTTTAGGGTAATGTCATCAGAAATGAAATGTATATCTCGAATTTTCTGGTAATGTCTCCAAAAGTATTCTTCATTGTGAACGACTTTTGCATAACTGGTAAACCATAAGAGATAGACAAAATTTTACTACACAAAAAATGTAGATCGCGTTAAAATACACAACTTATGTCATATGCATTTCTTTTGTTGAGTGAACCGTTTTCGAGATATTGCTTGTTATTTCCTGAAATTTTCCAATACTTATACTTTTTCTCAAATGCGTTATTCATTTTTTTTATGTCCTGGACATGCAAAGAGAATGGAATGCGTCACATAGCAACCAGCGTTAAAATATTTGACTATCGCTTAAAAGCTACCATATTTTCCTTGCATCTACAAGAAAATTACCAATAAGATTGACATCTCGATATCTCGATTAACATGAAGTATATGGAGAATAGGCGTTTGTAAAATGAGGTTGTACAAGAGTAGAGAAAGTTATGTGAGTGTAACACATCAGATTTTTTTGTCTTGGATATACAAAGAGTTATAATCTGTAGCAAAGGGAATGGTGCTGCACCTAGCAACCAGCTATTAAGAGATATGTATGTGCTTAAAGGCTACTGTATTTCTATATTGCCCTTGTAAATATACATTCCCCTTACATCTACAAGAAAATTAGCAATGAGATAGAGTCTGCAAATGTTTATCTCGATTAACATGAAGTAGATGGAGAATAAGCGTTTGTAAAAATAGTTTTTACAAGAGTAGAGAAAGTCATGTGAGTGTAACACATCAGATTTTTTTGTCTTGGATATGCAAAGAGTATTAATCTGTGGGAAAGGGAATGGTGCTGCACCTAGCAACCAGCTATTAAGAGATATGTATGTGCTTAAAGGCTACTGTATTTCCAAATTGCCCTTTTAAATATATATTCCCCTTACATCTACAAGAAAATTAGCAATAAGATAGAGTCTGCAAATGTTTATCTCGATTAACATGAAGTAGATGGAGAATAATCGTTTGTATAAATAGTTTGTACAAGAGTAGACAAAGTCATGTGAGTGTAACACATCAGATGTTTTTAATTGTCTTGGCTATGCAAAGAGAATGAAATACTCCATAGTAACCAGCTCTCAAAATACTTAAAATATTTGACTATCCCTTAAAGCCTACCATATATCTATTTCACCTACAAGAAAATTAGCAATAAAATTGTTTCTACAAATGTGTATCTCGATTAATATGAAGCAGATGAAGAATAAGCGTTAGTAAAACTAGTCTTTACCCGAGTAGAAAAAGTCATGTGAGTGCAACACACAAGATTTTTTTAAAAATCTATGCAGAAGTGAAACCTTAAACATATCATTGATTAAACTATTTGATTTCGTAAAATAATGTTTTTGGTAGTATTGCCCATTTTTGGCGCATAGTTTCTCATATGTTTAAGTCTTGTAAGATTGAAATGCAGTGCGCCGTAACATATTTAATCCCCATTTGTCTTTCTTTGTTCTTCGGGTTTGGTAATAAAATCCAGGCTGTGATATAAATAGCTGTATTTTTCTCCGTATATTGTTCAGTCGTCAAGTTGTTTAATTTGAAATATTTTCTGGGAATAGTTATTCTGTTCTGCATAACCTGGTAGAAGAGTCGCGTTTTTTATCGGTATCATTGCATTAATAAATACCCGTGAATTCATAATGTGCAGAGAATGAAATGTGAATATTACGTGACAGATATTTTGTGTTATATCTGATGTTGCATATAGCAACAGGCTTACGTAGGGGAGGGTTTCCGGCCCCTTCAGGTGTCTAGTCGAGTTGTGCGTAGCCCTAGCACTGGTGGTACTTCAGACGTCAATAGTAGTACGTCGGGTCGAACATCTGAGCTCCTTCCGAAAGGAATCTATTCGGATTGGGTTGGTCTCGACGGGGCAGTGCTTCCGGAACCCATGGGATATTGGGCACGTCTGGTAGGTGATGCCCAGGGGGAGTTGTAAGACATCTCAATGTCCCGCGGTACCAACCTGGAGAGCTCAGAGATGGCGTGCTAGATCGCTGTCGGCTCTACTGAGGTTTATGTAGTCTTCCCCTTTGGGGTTGATGCGCCTAAGTAGCGTATTCACTTCCGTCGGTGAATAAGGGGGCGGGCTTTTAGACTCAAATTGTAGCCCTAATGAAAAGGGCTCTGCCTTCTCTCTGTAGCCCCACAGAGAGAAGGCATCTTTCCCTGGTAATAGATTATAACAGACTGTATGTTAATAGTATCACGGATATAGAGGCCCATCTGTAAAACTAAACAATTTAAGAAATAAAATAAATAAAATTTTATTTATGGGCGCTCTTTAACAGCTATGGTCCTTAGCGCCCCAATCTATATTGGACGTGAAAAACTAGAAATTTCGCTCAGGCTTGAAGTTCTTTTGCGTGCCGTAAATCTACGACGCGTAACCACCGGCTTTACTTCCCTTCCGAAGGAAACCCGAAAAAATCCATCGCCCTCCCCCGGGTTTAACTCGCGACCTCGGGAACTGGAGGCTAGCATGGTAACCACTACACTACGGAGGACGACATTTAAGGAATAAAGAAGGACGTTGCAAATATATTTGTAAAGTTGTTTAAGAAGTTTCTCGCTGTGCATAATATTGCATGCTAATGAATGCTTCCTGATAATCTGCTGGAGACAATGAATTGTCCCATTCTATTAGGTTGTGGAGATAAAAGGCTCTAATATCTTGTGCTTTTCCAAGTGGAGTACTTCATAATACAATTAGGGCTTTTCTTGATTTTGGAAAACATACTTTGGCTTCTTTTGCATCATCTGCCTCACATTCTAATAACTTTGTACTTATATCTCACTGCTTCCTCCCTGTTAAATCTTCCATCCGCAATCCCCTACATTATGTTTATTAGTGGTGTCTCGTGAACTTATGAATTGAGGGCGTTGATTTGTTTGCCAGATCGCCACCTGGAGTCGGTCGTGCTTTCCCTGCCTTACGAAGGGTTTCTTCGACATAGCACTAGGCTTTCAGATACTGCATAGCAGTTGGTTTTATTCTTCGTTCCTGATGACAGTCTTTACGTGTCCAAAATTTCTATTACACCGGAAAAAGGAGTGTCCTATACTGGAAATAAATGCTTGATATTAAAATGATATCCACATTACATTATTAGCTTTTTATTCTGACATTCAAAACGTACAAATTGATCTTCCTGTAGAAATACCACTGCACAAAGAAACAAGGAAATATTCTGTAGTGTTCTACACTCGAGATATCGATCTCTAAATTTCAGCTCATACAGCGCATACATGATGTGCGCATCTTAGGTAATGAGTCTGCCGACGCCGCTGCCAGGTCGGCGATTTTATTACCCAGATATTTTACCTCTGTTGTTCCCTCGTCAGATTTGTTTATTAGTTTACGTAGCCGCATCCTCTCGCTTTGGAGGGATGAGTGGACTGCCCTCCGGGGGAACAAGTTGCGGGAGGTTAAGCCTATCCCATTAGTCTGGGGTACCTCTTCTCGTTCGTGTCGTCCGGAAGAGGTACTTTTAGCTCGTCTACGAATCGGACATTGCCTTTTTAGTCATAGACACCTGCTTAGTGGTGACCCCGCACCACTGTGTGGTCACTGTGCCATTAACGGTGCGTCACATTTTAACAGTGTCAAGTTTTAGCTCCATTACGCGTTCGCGTGTGTCTGCCTGTTGGCATAGCCAACGTTTTGGCAGACGACGCGCATGCTGTAGAATGTCTTTTACGTTTTATCAGTGACATTGGTTTTAGCCAACGCATTTGATGCGCTGAGCGCCTTTTAGCTGTATGATTTTATATTCTCTTTTTAATGGGGGCTCTCCTCCCCAGTGGACATATGGCGCTCATGTCCCATGCATTCTACAGCTCTTGACACGTCGTTTTACTATTTTTGACTACCTAAACGCCTCTGAATTACACAAATTCCATTAATAATAGCAGGCTGTTTCGGTAGTTTTTCCCTGCCCATTCTATTATGGCGAGCAGTTGAAACCCTTGACTACAAACATCCCAGGTATAAAAGGCCGGATTATAGACATAGTGTAGTTTATCAATCTCTCTCTAATGTGTGCATTCCTAAGTCTGCTGTGACAAAAGAAAATGTGAACTCAACTGTAACTGCGACGGCCATCTTCAGTGTACGAGTATAAGGCAAAAACTGGGATCAAAAGCATCTCGACCCTCTTATTTACTTTCTCATAGAGAGAAAACAAAGAAGACAAAAACGTTCATACACCATAAACGTATAAAATGGGTAACAATAAACAAAGAAAGCCAAAAGAAAATAGTACAACGAAATTCTAAATTCATGGCTTACCTTCAAAGGCCAGAGGAATAGACATCTTTGTACTAAGTGAAGAAGTAAGTGTAGAATGCATTCAGGAATTCCTAAGTCCTAAGCCAGAGTGGTGATATACGGATAATCTTATTGCTTAATACTAGCCAAGGTTTGAACTCCAATTGAGTCAAGCTGCCTGGGTGAGTTTTCTACATTCAGAGTTTTTCTTTAGTCTTAGTTATCAACTAGCTGTAATGTTTTAGAACCCAAAACTCATTTTTGCGTTCGTTTCATACATGGATGTATAATTTAATAATATTCTCCAATTAAAATACTTTAAATTTACAATACGAAAGCGTTTAGAAGGTTTAAACAACCAGTAAAAGTGAAAACAAGATGTTTTAGGAATTCTAGAGTTGGACTTAACTGAAAATAATCAGCTTGTTTAGAAAGAAGGAGAACAAAATTTTATGGAGCTGAAGTATTAACAGTAGTACCTGATTCGGTCTCGAATAATACAGCATATTGAGATGAACTACTTGTTTTAAAGGGTAAAATATTTGTATTTAAATAATGCTGTATTTACAGAAAACATCTGATGTGTTGGACTCAAATGAATTTCTCTACTCTTGTGCAAACTATTTTTACAAACACTTATTCTTCACCTACTTCATGTTAATCGAGGTAAACATTTGCATCTTATTGATAATTTTCTTGTAGGTACAAGGGGAATATGGTGGGCTTTAAGCGATAGTCAAATCTTTTAAGAACTGGTTGCTATGTGGAGCATTTCATTCTCTTTGCATGTCCAGGACATCAAAAAACGAATGACAAGTTACCATTTGAGAATAGCACATGTACTGGTAAATTCAAACAAATAACAAGGAATATCTCGGAAATGGTTCACTCGACAAAAAAATCTATATGACAAAAATTGTGTGTTTTAACGAGCTCTATGTTTTTTATGCAGAACAATTTTGTCTACCTCTTACGGTTAATCAGTTATACAAAAGCCATTCAGAAAGAATAGGATTTTCGGGGACATTCCCAGAAAATTCAAGATATATATTTTATTTGTCATGAAAATACCTTAAATGTATGATATTTTAATCAAAATCGTTAGAGCCGTTTTTGAGCAAATCAACATTTTTGGAAAATGTTCCATGTAAAGGGTAGTCTAGGGTGGGGGATTTTCTTGAAAATCTTCGTGTCGCACCTTTGAAAGATACTGAACCTAAATACTAAGTTTGGTATTTATCCTACTTTTCGTTTTGTTCACAGACACACAGACACACACACACACACACATACATACATGGACCTTTTTCTAAAAGTGTTTCTAGTGAAATCTCGGTACCGAATTTTTGGGTGGAATGCAATACTTCCACTACTTACTATACGTAGTAGTTACTTAGTTAAGCTCGCTTTAATTCTGATGGTTTTGCTTTCGTGCACATGAGTCATTTTGTGCTAAAAATTGGTATTATCTACTTAGTTGGTTTCGTATACCTCCACTTCAGTAACTAGCTTGTAGGATATATCTAGTTGCGTAATCGCTTTCCTGCGCCTTCCATTTTATTACTTTCTCTACCGCGTACATAGTAGATAGAGAAGATATTGCATTTCACCCAAAAATTCGATACCGAGATTTCACCGGAAATACATGTTTTGAGGACCCCTGAATCCAAAGAAGCTTTTTAGAAAATGTCCGCGCGCGCGGGTGTGTGTGTCTGTGTCTGTCAACAGCATAACTAAAAAACGAAAACTCGGATAAGTACCAAACTTGATATTTAGGTTCAGTACCTTTCAAAGATGCGACACGCAGATTTTAAAAAAAGAACGCCCCCATTTCAAACTACTCCTTACGCGGAACATTCTTAGAAATTTCTTATTTTCTAAAAAATAGCTCTACGGGTTTTGATTAAAATTACATATATTAAAGATATTTACATGATAAACAAAAAGTATAACCTAGGAATAGCCTGTGAAGCCCCTTCAATCGGAAGGAATTCTGTATAATTCTGTAAATATAATGTAAACCTTAAGCGATAGACGACGAAAACGTACTGCACAAAAAATGCAGATCTCTTTAAAACAAACAATTTATTTCAAATACATTTTTTGTGGCATAATCCATTTCTGAGATAGCTTTAGCATTGGTTCGAATTGTTCATTACTTGGCCATTCTCTTGATGTCCTATAAACATTCAGTTGTTTCTCGCGACTGCATGGAAATAGTGTGGAATTTTAAAGCTAGCATATAGTCTACAGTTCTTAAACATTTCACAATCGTTGTTCCCTTTGTATCTATAATGAAAAGTGTAATGAAGCAATTATTTTCTGCAAAGTTTTATTTGAATTAAAAGGTAGTAGGTAGAAAAATAAGCACTGATAAATGCATCTCCACTGATAAATGATGGACGATAGAGAAGGTCATGTGAATGTATCACATATGATTCATTTATTCATTTGATTTGGAAGGCCTTACAGGTTAAATTTCCGTTTTATCTTCGGGAGGAACTTTGGATCGCGGCCTTGAGATATACAACCCTTTGTTGATGAGTTAAACCCAGTCAACATTAGTTATAATTGCCAACACAAAGTGTTTGAAACAAGGACCCGAATTTGTGTTAACTACAACTCCTTGAACAATCTGACTAATTGAATTATTTTTGAGACGAAATGATTGACATCGTTATCTGTTATATTAGAATGTATCTTAGGACATCACACACGTTTCCAAGTTGAGAAAAAGTGCCGCGTCTAAGGGGTTCTTGCTATCCGACGGATTGACAGGAGTTGTCAGCTCCGGTGAGTGGAAGTGCTCAGTCTTTCGATTTCTTTAGCCCAGAATTATGAATTTAAAAATGTAGCTGTACATCTCCATTATACTCTCAACATACCTATTGCCTCATTAATTTCAATAAATGCATTATAATCGCGATTAAAGAGGAAGGTGAATGAAACTACTGTGCGGTCCGAATCTCTTGACGTTTCATGACAACCAATGAGGAGTGACCGCGCGGTTGCCAAACTTCACTTCGCTTCGCCAGAACGTTACGCGTTTGTTGTAAATGCCATTGCAATGTTCACTTAAAAACTACGAGAAAAGAAGAAGATAAACAATAATGGAAATTTAATACACAAATAGAGGAATAAGAACCATACGTTTATATGTGCCCTTTGTTATTCAAGTGGCACAGCTAACGGCATATCCTTTTTCGCTTCCCTAAAAACACGTGAAACAGTGGTTGTACTTAATGAGCACACCTCAGCTGTATTTCTTGACATTTCGTGAAGTTAGCATTTTTGCGGGTTTTTTTTCCTTTGGTATGTTTTTACTTTCTCTACTACGTATAGTAAGTAGGGGAAGTATTGTGTTCCACCCAAAAATTCAATACCGATATTTCACCGGAAATATATGTTTTGACATCCCCTAAATCCAAAAAAAGCATTTTTGAAAACATGTCCGTGTGTGTCTGTGAACAGCATAACTCCGAAACGAACAGTCGGATAAACACCAAACTTGCTATTTAGGTTCAGTATCTTCCAGAGATGCGACACGAAGGTTTTCAAGAAAATCCCCACCCCGGATTACCCTTTACATGGAACATTTTTTGAAAATTTTAATTTTCTCAAAAATGGCTATAACGATTTTGATTAAAATATCGTATGTTCAAGATATTTTTATGACAAATGCAATGTGTATCTTGAATTTTCCGGGAATGTCTCCAAAAGTCCTCTTCATTCTGAACGATTTTTGCATAACTGATAAACCATAAGAGATAGACAAAATTTTACTACACAAAAAATTTAGATCGGGCCAAAATACAATGTCATATACATTTTTTGTTGATGAGTGAACCATTTTCGAGATATTGCTTGGTATTCCCTTAAACTTTCCAATACTAATACTTTTTCTCAAATGGGAATTCGTTATTCATTTTTTTCCTGTCAATGCAAAGAGAATGGAATACTCCACATAGCAACCAGCTCTTAAAATATTTGACTCTAGCTTAAACCTAGCAATTCCCCTTGCATCTACAAGAAAATTAGTAATAAGTTTAACATCTGGATATCTCGATTAACATGAAGCATATGCAGAATAAGCGTTTGTAAAAATAGTTTGTACAAGAGTAGAAAAAGTCATGTGAGTGTAACACATCAGATTTTTCGTACTTGTTCAGCAAAACGTGGCCTTTTATCCTAGCTAGTTGTTGCTCTTTTGAAATACGAAATCCGCATGCGCGCACATGATATTGTAATGACTTTTAACAGCGGCGAGGTGTACGTACTGTCCGTATGAGGCAACACTGCGCTGCTGGTATTCGCTAGTGTCATATTAGTGGACACGCCTCAAACGTCAAGAGATTTGGACCGCATAAAAGTTGTCTTATTTCACATAAAAACGTTTATTATTACTAACAAGTACAATTGACAGCAAAAAAAACTTACAATGTAGGATAATAATCTAAAATTTTGTCTCATTAAAATGCCCTTCTGAGCTTTGTCGCAGTTTTCAATGGCTTGTGTTATCTTATTTGTTGGGCGCTTATTGTTTAATTATTTTTTAATTTGGGTTCTTTGTCCTCCGGCTAGCTATTATAACTCAGTCGAGCAAGTGTCTCTAAGCAGGGTTGTAAACGGAAAGGAGTTGTTACTAAAAGATAACACTGATAAAAAAATTGAATCTAGACTTTTATTGCCGTCACACTTAATTAATAATTGACATGTTTAATCTGTATACACGCCTGACTGAAACTGTGATATTTCCGAATGTAACTACAGTCGTTTTAGTTGCAGCGCACCAATTACTTCGCGTACTTTACATTTTTGTAACTATGCGACGTGCACCTCGTGAGAGACTCTTCAAAACTGCGCGACACTTGCTTATGACTCGGGAATATATACTCCTTCACCTCGAATTGCCTAAACATTATAATATAGCTGCTATTGGTTACCAAATTGCGCCCACTTTAGCGTCTGTTTTGGTCAGCCAATCACTACTACTAACATATATACTCTAGGGAAGATATTCCCTCCATTTCTAAAAAAAGGCACGCTACCCTGACGTCATTTGTTTATCTCTTCTTAGTGATAAACAGCTTACCTCCTCGGTTTATTGTTACCCACTTCTATTGTCAGTTTCAGTGAGGCCGTGTAAACTTATTTCCTAACAATACTTATGGCTAACAAACATCTAAAATCCTGTACATACAATAATATTAATTTACACTACAATCACTCTGGCATTTACAGCACGTTATGATATAAAATATTGCCTCAGCTTTGATAACAGCAGTACATATTCTAGGCATTCTGTTTATCAAGTTATGTCGAATGTCTGCGTTGATTTGATTCCATTGTTCTAGTAACATATCTCACAGATGAGACTTACTTGTAATTGGCAGTTGACGAACTGTACGGTCTAGATGATTCCATAACAACTCAATGAGGTTGCAGTCTGCACTTTGAGCGGCCAAAATCATGATTTTCTTAAAGGATTTCGCTGACCTTACATTCGACATACCTCGTGCAATACAGTGATGTGTGTTTGAGGTCGTTGTTCTGCTGTAAGACAAAACCACCGCCTATCAAACGACTCTCACTTGGCATGGCATATATTAGACGATTCTGCGGTACTACTTTTGTTTCAATTTTTCTTCAATATTTACAAGATCTGTGACGGAGCCACCACTGAAGCACCCCAAACCATCAAGGAACCTCCTCCATGCTTAACAATTGGCTTGATGCACTGGCAAATCATACGCTCCGCTGCACAGCGACGAAGAAGTGTCCGAAGCTTTAGACTAATCAACTGGAACTGACTTTCATATATAAACAGGACCTTTTTCCACTCTTCAGATGTCAAATCCTGTGTTATTTTGCACAGGCTAGGCATTTGTTTTTGTTAACAGGACGTGATAGTGGTTTCTTAGAGGTTACATGCCCATTTAGGACCTCTCTACAGAGTCGTCGCTTAATGGTTCAAACTGATATTATATCGCTTCTTTCCATTAACTCAAACCGGGTTTCAGACGATGTTTTGAATCTGTCTTGTGTACGTATGAGTGTGATATACTTATCTGTTAGAACTAAGGTCTTTCTGGACTGCTTAAGGCTTGAATGGTCCTTAAAAAGACCAATACCTGCATATCTGGAAACTGGTATGCATCACCAAGAGATATCTGCTTTCTGCAGTTGAGCTATTTCGTCATGGTGTGTCCTGCATATTGTAATGCTATAATTATACAACGTTTTCTACTGATATTTCTTTCCTTGGAATCATTCTACCGTGGTTGTTACTCACTGAGCTTCAGGCAACCTCTGTGCGCTTATTACTGCTTGTTGTAACCTGGAACAGCCTTGAATGATTATATTCGGATTGCGTGCACATTCAGTTAACATCAGCTCACACCATCTAGACGATCATAGATGTATTAATTAGTGCAATGGCTGAAGGCGAACTTCTTGCCTGTTTTGTTCTTTGGTTTCTAATTTCGAAAATACGCGGGTTTTTGTTGTGACTTGTTTTTATTTTATAATAATAAACACGTTAATGTAAAATAAAACAACTTATTTCATTCACCTTCCCTTTAATTGCGATTATTGTGCATTTATTGAAATTAATGAGCGGTAGTATACATGTACTCTTTCCTTGGTGGAAGTATTTGCACCACTATCTTGTGCTGCAAGTCCTGGCAGGGGAGAAGCTGCTCCAGCATTCAACTGTAGACCAGGGAAAACCACGAAAACCCATAGGGCTGGAGGTTAACCGAAATTGAACCCGAGGCCTTCCGAATGCGAGACTCAAGTTACTGCGAAGCCAACTCACTCTGTAGGACATAACTGCGTAGCTGTAACCCCATAACAGAACTGTGACACTTCAAGAAAGCGCTCTTGTTTCGTAGTCATCCTGTTTTGCTATATAATCTAGGGGTATACCAGCACACTTAGAATCATTACAAACGAGGTTTCATGCATGTATCCGTGCTAAAAGGGGGCGTTTGTACGTTTCCTTAAGAGAGACCCCCACGTGACACGTTAAGGATCTTATCTTCTGTTACGGAGAGGATTCGGCACGGATCCAGAGGGGGCGTCGTCGGGAGGAAGAATGAGGCGAGAGGAGACGCACGGTGGCCAGATCCAGGAGCGATGGTACAGCAATGGCAGGGTCTCTAAGTTTCCAGAAGTACACACCCCGGCAGAGCGCATAGGCAGACCGGGGACCCCACCCCATACAGAGGGGGTCCAATGCTCCTCATGGGGGTTCGGATATCCCGGCAGTCAGCCAAAAGCCGAGAAAGTGTCCTGTAAGAGACCAACGGGAGGAAGAATGAATGAAATGAAGAATGGAATGAAATGGAGGGACAGAAAATTCGGGACTGAAAGAAAGCAATCCAGTATTCGCTTTACGACCCAGAAAACCCCCCGAAAAAATCCATAGCTCAGTGGGCGGTCGCCGGCGGTCGATCCCGAAGCCTCCCGAATGCGAGCCACAGACTTAACCGCCTGAGCCATCCCGCTCGGTGATAGCTAAGAATACCCATCTGTAAAAATTAAAGAATTCCATAATTTGAAAAGATTCATTTGAAATTCTACTACAGTAATAAAATGTGTAACCCAAATTTCATGCATAATTTTCAAGTAGTTCCAGATATATTTATTATTATTAGATAAAGCAGAACTTAGGAAAACAACAAGCAAAGATTAGGAAGAAAATATCAGAAGCCCTCCCTCCCAAATAAACAGTTGGGGGGAAAAAACATGTCAAAAGATGGAAGCGTTCATTGGAGGAAAAAGGAGTACAGAACCTTGGAGAACTTTAAAAAGTATTGGAAGAACTTATTGTTTGAAAAAAGGCCAATATATGAGTACAATGGAGGAAGAAGTTACTGAAAAACTGAATGAGAATATGCACTAAGAATTAGAAATAGTAAAGTAAGCAATATAATTGTTAAAATGTGGAAAAGCACCAGGGATTGTAGGTACTGTATTGCTAAAGCATGGAACAGATGAACTATAAAAAACAACTGAGAAATATTTGAAAAATGCCTGAATGGTGAGGACGTGCCGGAAGATTGTAAAATAGGACATATTTCCACAATAAATAAAAAAGGAAGGAAAGATGAATGTAAAACTATAGAGACATTACAATAAATAACATATTAAGTAGACTATATGGTAAAATAATTAAGCATTTCCTTGAGCTACAATACAGGCAGATCAACTATTGCACATATATTTTGTTTACAACAGATAACAGAGAAGAAAACGGCTATAACACGATCCCTCCATTTGGTGTTCATTGATATAGAAAAAGTCTGTGATAATATTCCATTATCCCAATTATGGTTAGCTTTAAAACTGACGGAAATTAGACCTATTTTGATAAGAGCAATTACAAATGTATACAAAAATGCATATCTAAAAGTAAAAATCTGATGTGTTACACTCACATGACTTTCTCTACTCTTGTACAAACTATTTTTACAAACACTTATTCTCCATATGCTTCATGTTAATCGAGATATCGAGATGTCAATCTTATTGCTAATTTTCTTGAAGATGCAAGGGGCATATGGTAGGTTATAAGCGATAGTCAAATATTTTAAGCGCTGGTTGCTATGTGGCGCATTCCATTCTCTTTGCATGTCCACGACATGAAAAAATGAATAACGAATTCCCATTTGAGAAAAAGTATTGGAAAATTTTGGGAATAACAAGCAATATCTCGAAAATGGTTCACTCAACAACAAAAATGTAAACGGCATAAATTGTGTATTTTAACGCGATCTACATTTTTTGTGTAGTAAAATTTTGTCTATCCCTATTGGTTTGCCAGTTATGCAAAAGTCGTTCACAATGAAGAATACTTTTGGAGACATTCCCAGAAAATTTGAGATATACATTTCATTTGTCATGAAAATATCTTAAACATATGATATTTTAATCAAAATCGTTACAGCCATTTTTTAGAAATTAAAATTTTCGAAAAATGTTCTATGTAAAGTGTAATCTGGGGTGGGAGGATTTTCTTGAAGACCTTCGTGTCGCATCTCTGGAAGATACTGAACCTAAATACCAAGTTTGGTGTTTATCCGACTGTTCGTTTCTGAGTTATGCTGTTCAAACACACACACACACGCGCGCGCGCGCGGACAGGTTTTTAAAAATGCTTTTTTTGGATTCAGGAGGTCTCAAAACATGTATTTCCGGTGAAATCTCGGTATCGAATTTTTGGGTGGAATACAATACTTCCCCTACTTACTATACGTTGTAGAGAAAGTAACAAGATAGGAAACTTGAAAAGGAGATAAGATCAAAGATAAACTCTAGAAAGTATGCTATATCTACTTTGAATTCTATATTATGGGATAAACAGGTCTCAAAAGAAACTGAAACTACAATTTTTAAAACAAAATAATTATTATAACTTATAGCTCGGACGTGTGTACATTAAAAACTATCAGTTAAGAAGAAGATTATTGATAACAGAAATGTATTATTGGAGGAGAACTGCTAGGATATCTAAAAGAGAAAAAAATCAGAAATGAGATTATAAAAGAGAATATGAGTGTTCAAAACTCAATTCTAGAGTTTACTCCCCAGAAACAATTACAATGGTATGGGCATACTAAAAGAATGGAAGATAAAAGATTGTCCAAAAGAATAATGGAGAGGACGCCACCAAGAAGGAGGAGAAAAGGAAGACCGCATAGCACGTGGATTCAAGAAGTTAGGGGCAATGATGGATTGGGAAATTGAAGATTTATTGTCCAATATGCAAGAATGGAGAAAAGTGATAAGAAGATTGTTCCGGCAGTCTTGGGTGCCGGAACAATGTATGAACATTGTAAAACCCGAAAATATATAAAAAATGTTATGTATTATATATTTTTTACTGGTTTGAAAACATTGCTCCACACAATCAATTATTGTTTTATAAATATAATTTTGTAATTATATTATCTAAAAGTGTGTAAATAAGTGTATAGATGCATTTGTAATTATCCTACTAGTTTGGGAGATAATAAGCGTTAAATATGAGAATTCAAAGTTTTGCTGAAAAATTTACCAAAGTGAGTATTATTGTTTAATACGTCACAACTAAGCAGGCTAACAAACAAATCTCCTATTTTTGCCTGTTAATAAGGGGATATACGAAATTTCCCTGAATTATGACGCAGCCACGCTACGTCCTGCAACAATGAAGCAATACCTTTGCCTCACGATTGCTGCGTTTCTCCTCCTAGTTGTTTTTTTTTTGTTATATTTTGCCACGGCTGCTCGAGCATGAGATCTTAATCAATGGGTATGCGTGGATGTGTACAGAGAAACACGAACGTTTTCTTGGAACACTTTTATTTTCACCATTTAAAATAAAACTTAACGTTTGCCGATCACTTTTAAATGCATACGATGCTACTGTGTCTTTACCAAGACCGAAGATTATTAACTACAGCTGAACGTTCTACCCTCTTGCATGTCCGCCGCCAATGTTCACAACTCGACGAGAATGTCGTCCCGCTTTCACCGATCGCTCAGGACAGAATGACTTTCGCCACAGCGCTACAAAGAAAAATTCCTAACTTCCCCTCTCAACCCTCAAAACTCTCCTCAAACTTAGCGTCATGAGACCTCTAATGACCTTCACATCCCGGCCAGTGCAACTGCACCCATTAATTCCAAGAGAAACTGGCTTCAATGGTATTTACCCTTTATACCTGGGGCTGATCCCTAATTAGCTAAACTGTGCCTGTCTTGTCTTTCTGTAGCTTTTACAGTCAACAATTTTCACAATGCTTCTCCTTTTTATACATACACTGAAATTAAATATTTTATTATTTATTTTATATCACTATCCTCAGATTATTATGATAATTATTGACTTCATAATTTCGGCTTCAATTATATCAAAAGCATATCGTGTGAAACCATTTTAATGTTAGAATATGACAGCAAATGAAAACCCAATAAAGCAGAGTTTTAAAAACATGCATGAAAATACTCCTTTTTCTGCTTCTCAGCAAATAATTTAGTGTTTAGGGATTCCGGAGGACTCTGGAGTGGTTTGTTTGCTTTTATATACACAAAAGTGATGTTTTTCTTTTTACTACAGTTTTATAGGAAGCTATGTTACAGGCAGAAACTTGAATAGCTAAAGATATACTTTAAAAGGTCGTCCGGCTATAAAAAGTACATAAAATTAAAGTACAGTTTGTAGAGTTTAATAACTTTAAAATAAATTTTTATCAAGGTTGGTATTACTTTCTCTACTACGTATAGTAAGTAGGGGAAGTATTGCATTCCACCCAAAAATTCGATACCGAGATTTCACCGGAAATATATGTTTTGAGATCTCCTGAATCCAAAAAAAGCATTTTTGGAAACATGTCCGTGTGTGTGTCTGTGTGTGTGTGTCTGTGTGTGTGTCTGTGTGTGTGTGTGTCTGTGTGTGTGTGTGTCTGTGAACAGCATAACTCAAAAACGAACAGTCGGATAAGCACCAAACTTGGTATTTAGGTTCAGTATCTTCCAGAGATGCGACACGAAGGTTTTCAAGAATATCCCCCCACTCCAGACTACCCTTTACATGGAAAATTTTTCGAAAATTTTAATTTTCTCAAAAATGGCTCTAACGATTTTGATGAAAATATCATATGTTTAAGATAATGTCATGAGAAATGAAATGTATATCTCGAATTTTCTGGGAATGTCTCCAAAAGTATTCTTCATTGTGAACGACTTTTGCATAACTGATAAACCATAAGAGATAGACAAAATTTTACTACACAAAAAATGTAGATCGCGTTAAAATACACAACTTAGGCCATATACATTTCTTTTGTTGACTGAACCGTTTTCGAGATATTGCTTGTTATTTCTTTAAATTTTCCAATACTTATACTTTTTCTCAAATACGTTATTCATTTTTTTATGTCCTGACATGCAAAGAGAATGGAATGCGCCACATAGCAACCAGCGTTAAAATATTTGACTATCGCTTAAAAGCTACCATATTCCCCTTGCATCTACAAGAAAATTACCAATAAGATTGACATCTCGATATCTCGATTAACATGAAGCATATGGAGAATAGGCGTTTGTAAAATTAGATTGTACAAGAGTAGAGAAAGTCATGTGAGTGTAACACATCAGATTTTTTTTAAATGTTTTCACAGATGGACATCTTTAATTGTGTTATATAATATAACCAGGGGTGGTGATTGTTTGCACTTTTAAATCAGAAATTTTGCATTTTTATTTGTACATTTAGAATTTTTTAGCGTATATGAATTTGCAATTTAGCATTTTATATCATTTTGAAAAAAGCACATAATTTGAATTAATTTGATAAACAAATTATGTATTTTGAAATAACATTTATGTGAAATTAAAATCAATTGTAAACCTTTGACAGTGAGATAAAAGGAATAAATTATTCTTTGTATTTATTTTGAACTAAAATACGTTAAAGTAACACAGCAAACAAAAAAGGTGATATTATTATGGGCTAAAGTATAAGACAGAAAAAAGAAAATTTTATACTGATGCAAATCCAGAATAATAAAAGAAAAACACTCAAAATTAACGTAAGTCATGCAAGTTTAAGAATCGGCAGCACTGTTGAATGAAATAATAGAACATACCACAACATTTTGTTCTATCACGTGTTCTGTCATTAATAAATAAATCTGATTACTGAAATATACTTCAGCATCTGTGTAAAACCGCTTGGAGAAACCCTGGGGGTATCTATAATTTGTAATGCTGGGAATGAACATACTCGTATCCCTCAACAAAACTATCCTTTTGACAAGCCAAAAAAATGTTATTTTTCTTTTCCTTTCACTTAAATCTTTCAAATATATCAGCCAGCAGTGTCTTGTGAATTTCCTTCGTGTGATTCTCTGAACTTTTTTGTTGCACTTAAGCATACACGCCAGTAAAGACTGTTTATTTTTACATTTTCATCTGAAAGAGTCCATGAAATGCAACATACGGGGTTATTCAAAAAGAAGGAACAGACTTTAAATATTTATTTGTGATAAACGACAATAGATGGCGACACATGCAATACATTACTGAATAGAGAAAAGTTCAAAGTTTTATTTTATGTGTTCAAAATAAGCACCATTTGTTATGCGAGGACGACTAGTGCTTTTCCGTTTGCATATGCAACCATCTTATACGAATTTATTGTACCAATTGTGAATTTTTTATGACGAGGCGGCTCGTTGTTGAGCTTACAAAAATGTACGTTGCAAGGAAACAATGGATTCACTCTTTACATAATACAGCACACAAAACGACTTTTCCTGTAGCGTCGACTTACGACTTTTCTCGTAAACAAACAGAGCCGCTGTAGGCACTGAATGGAAGTAAAAGGTGGGCTTAAAACTTTGAACTTTCCTCTACTCAATAATGTGACCTATGTATTGCTATCTATTAAAATCTGTTCATTCTTTTCGAATAACCCTCTATATGCGGGTATCCATCCTCCAATATACCTTTTAGCGCCGTGCCTAAAGTTAGCAACTCATTTCACAACTAATGTGCAAAAGGGTAGAAAGAGCCCTCCAACTGGTTAATCAATTTACTGTGACTAGGCCCGAGTCACAGATTTAGCCTGACTTTACTTAATAATTACATTCTCATTAGGACCACATCTGTAATGGTTTTCCCTACGTCCAAAAATTAACATTTTGAACGGGCTTAATTTGTTTTACATGACAATGAAATTACTGAAAGTTATTGATTATGCTAATTTCACGGAATAAAGAAAACTGCTCCCTTTTTCACATTACTATTCCACATTCCAGAACAGCGCTCAAGTGCATCATAAACATTCTAAGGTGTACCAACTCCGCAGTTGAAGTTTCAAGAAGAAAGCAACAAAAAGAGTTTATTTGAAAAATTCGTGATTTTCGCATTTGTCATATTTTAGTATCTATAGCTTATCGAGCGAGATGCCTCCATAGTAACGTGCGAGGACCGCATTTCGGAGGTTCCGGGTTCGATTACCATCGACAGCCTAATCTAACCTTGGGTTTTGATGGTTTTCTCTGATTGGTAGGAGAATGCTGGGATGGTTTTTCATTTACCATGACTTCCTTTTCCTCATTTCCCTTTCATTCCGCTTACTTTTCATCGTTCAGGTGTGTTTCTAGGTGTTGTGGTGTTTGGCGGTGCCGGATAGATGCTTGCTTAAAGGAAAGAGGACACTAGAGGGCTGCTTGGTAGACGGGTCGTTCATCGTGCTCTCTAGACAGTTCCAGCAGTGGGACCGGTCTTCGATCCTGGAACTGTTAGGTACTTCCGCGCGTCTCTGTGGCCTGACAACCTGCGGTCTGTAGCCTCCTGTGGTTTCTTTACTTCATCCCTTCCTCCTAGGAGTGGTAGGCGCAATAGATCTATGCACATCGCAGTGCGTAAGTTGTCCCTCTGTTATATAACCTGTAGTATAGTTTTCGGATTTTATTGCATTTTCAAAACACATTATACGGCTGGCCCCGTAGCTCAGGCGGTAGAGCACCTATCTGCTATGTGAGGAGTCTCGGGTACGATTCCCGGCTGGGGGTGAGAATTTTCTCTAGCCAAGACTATTCCCTGTCCTCCCCAGAGTCTGGAAGTATGAATGAGAGTGTGAATGTATGTGTAATCTAATGACTAAAACCCAAACAGTGCAAGAAACCCAGCGACAAGAGAATACGAGTTAACTCCATTGCCAATAGGCAATAAGTTCCGAAGGCCGCCGATAAGACCATTGTAGTTAAAGGGGGACATAAATGTAACTAAAAATATCTGATGTGTTACACTCGCATGACTTTCTCTACTCTTGTACAAACTAGTTTTACAAACGCTTATTCTCCATATGCTTCATGTTAATCGAGATATCGAGATGTTAATCTTATTGCTAATTTTCTTGTAGATGCAAGGGGAATTGATAGGCTTTAAGCGATAGTCAAATATTTTAAGAGCTGGTTGCTATGTGGAGTATTCCATTCTCTTTGCATTACCAGGACAAAAAAATGAATAACGAATTCCCATTTGAGAAAAAGTAAAGTATTGGAAAATTTAAGGGAATAACAAGCAATATCTCGAAAATGGTTCACTCAACTAAAAAAGTGTATATGACATAAATTGTGTATTTTAACGCAATATACATTTTTTGTGCAGTAAAATTTTGTCTATCTCTTATGGTTTACCAGTTACGCAAAAGTCGTTCACAATGAAGAACACTTTTGGAGACATTCCCAGAAAATTCAACATATAAATTTTATTTGTCATGAAAATATCTTACACATATGATATTTTAATCAAAATCGTTAGAGCCGTATTTGGGGAAATTAAAATTTTCGAAAAATCTTCCTTGTAAAGGGTATCCTGGGGTGGGGGGATTTTCTTGAAAACCTTCGTGTCGCATCTCTGGAAGATACTGAACCTAAATACCAAGTTTGGTGTTTATCCGACTGTTCGTTTCTGAGTTATGCTGTTCACACACACACACACACACACACACGCAGAGACACAGACACACAAGGACATGTTTCCAAAAATGCTTTTTTTGGATTCAGGGAGTCTCAAAACATGTATTTCCGGTGAAATCTCGGTATCGAATTTTTGGATGGAATACAAGACTTCCCCTACTTACTATACGTAGTAGAGAAAGTAAAAAGAATAACGAATTCCCATTTGAGAAAAAGTATAAGTATTGAACAATTCAAACAAATAACAAGGAATATATCGGAAATGGTTTGCTCTACAAAAAATGTGTATGACATAAATCGTATATTTTAACGAGAACTGCATTTTTTGTCTCTCTCTTTTGTAAATGTCATTCAGAATGAAGAGGACTTATGGGGATATTCCCAGAAAATTCATCATGTAGATTCATTTTCCATGAAAATATCTTAAACGTTATATTTTAATCAAAATCGTTAGTCATTTTTTAGAAAATAAAAATTTTCGAAAAATGCTCCATGTGAAGGGTAGTGTGTGGCGAAAGGATTTTCTTTAAAATGCTTGTCGTACCTTTGAAAGATGCTGAACCTAAATACTAAGTTTGGTGTTTATCTGACATTTCGTTTTTGAGTTATGCTGTTCACGGACACACACAGGGAACGTTTTCTAAAAATGCTATTTTTTGGATTCAGAGCACCTCAAAACATGTATTTCTGATGAAATGTCGATATCGAATTTTTTAGTGAAATGCAGTACTTCTACTTACTCTATGCGGTAGAGAAAGTAAAAACGAAAAGTCGTTAAAGACCAGACTTGAATCAGCATCTTCCAAAGATACTGTTGAAAATACTCCCTCTTAAACTACGCTTTGTATGCAATATTTTTCGAAAGTTTTGATTTTCTGAAAAATGGCTCTAACAATTTTTATTAAAATATCATATATGAAAGATAATTGCATGACAAATAAAATGCATATCTTGGATTTTCCTGTAATAGCTTGTGAAGTCCTCTTCTTTCGGAAGATGTTTTGTGTAATCTTGTAAAACTGATAAACTTTAAGCGATAGAGAAAACATTCTATACAAAAATGTAGAACTCTTTAAAATACACAATTTATTTCAAATAATTGTCTTTTGTGGCGTCAGCTGTTTGCGAGATATCCGTTATTAATGATTCAAATTGTTCATTACTTGTCATTCGTTACAAGTTTCGATTTTCAGTTGTTTCTCGCGATGTCATGGAAACAGTATGGAATTTTAAAGGCAACGTTTACGTCCAGTTCTAAAACATTTGACTACCGCTATTCTTTTCGTATTTGTAACGAAATGTGTAATGCAGTTATTTCCGGGTTTATCTCGATTAAAATGAAGTAGATAGGAAGGTAAACTTTCGTAACAATAATTTGTATACCCAGTAATAAGCGATAGGGGGTAGAGAAAGTCATGTGAATGTAAGACATCGGATTTTTTTAAATCCAGGTGAACAGCCGTAACAGAGGCACATTTTCTATCATCTGTGGAGTTAAACACGTCCTTCACACATGGTCAAGGACATTAAACGCCGGGACAAGGTAAGAGTTGTAACAAATCAAGATTAGGCGTGAATGCAGCTTTGAAGAATAGCAGCCTCGACTAGAGAAAGTTTAGGAAGCGAACTGTGTATATAGAACGTCCAGATTTGAGCACCTGTTGTTGGATTTTATATACCGCATCCTTTTCTTTTGGTAATAATACTTTCACTCACGATTAGACCTTTGCTTTCCAACAGTTTTGCTGAGTATTTCTAATCAGTGGCGGTTGCTGCATAAAGAGCACAAGAGCACACCCAAACTTAGGACATCTTGCAGATTTATTGGTTCTTGTTTCTTTGAATGCCATTAAAAGAAATCTGATGTGTTACACTCACATGACTTTCTCTACTCTTAAGGCCTACTATGTTCCCCTTGTTTTGTATTTGCAAGGACAATATAGAAATACAGCAGCCTTTAAGCATAGACATGTCTCTTAATAGCCGGTTGCTAGGTGCAGCACCATTCTCTTTGCCACAGATTAATACTCTTTACATATCCAAGACAAAAAATGAATAAGGAATTCCATTTGAGAAAATCAGTATTGAAAAATTTAAGGGAATAACAAGCAATATCTCGAAAATGGTTCACTCAAAAAAAAATGTATATGACATAAATTGTGTATTTTAACGCGATCTACAGTTTTTGTGTAGTAAAATTTTGGCTATGTCTTATGGTTTACGAGTTATGCAAAAGTCGTTCACAATGAAGAATACTTTTGGAGACATTCCCAGAAAATTCAAGATATACATTTCATTTGTCATGAAAATATCTTAAACATATGATACTTTAATCAAAATCGTTAGAGCCATTTTTGAGAAAATTAAAATTTTTCATGTAAAGGGTACACTGGGGTGGGAGGATTTTCTTGAAAACCTTCGTGTCGCATCTCTGGAAGATACTGAACCTAAATACAAAGTTTGGTGTTTATCCGACTGTTCATTTCTGAGTTATGCTGTTCACAGACACAGACAGACACACACACACACGGACATGTTTCCAAAAATACATTTTTTGGATTCAGGGGGTCTCAAAACATATATTTCCGGTGAAATCCCGGTATCGAATTTTTGGGTGGAACACAATACTATACGTAGTAGAGAAAGTAGTAACGTATATGCAAAATTTTAAAATCCAGTGTTTCAATCTACCGTGCTACTCCTCTAAACTCGATGAAATTTGGTAACAGGGTCGTTAGCCCATTTTGACTTGTCTACTTATGTGCATGCGCAACTAATATGTTGTAATTACTTTATGGGGCAAAGGAGTCGTGCACATTTGAAACGTGCACTAGCGCACTTAGCTTCTCCCGCGTTCCGTTTCCATACAATCTTATGTCAGTGCCACTAGGTGGTTTGCACACTACGGCAGAAGTAGGTAACGTGTACGAGCGCGGAAACTTCTCCCGGTTTCCCATACCATCCATAACCTCAACTACAATTTAATTTATACATTACTTGGTTCTTCCCAAACACGGGTGTACTTAATTATGAACACATGGCATGTCGTCCTCCGTGGTGTAGTGGTTACCATGCTAATCTCTAGTTCCCGAGGTCGCGGACTCAAACCGGGCGAAGGGCGATGGATATTTTTCCGGGCATAAAAATCCTTAGCATGGCTTCCTTCGCAAAGGAAGTAAAACCGGTGGTACCGTGTCGTATATTTACGGTACGTAAAAGAACCTCAAGCCTGATAAAGAGGATTCTGAACAAAATTTCTGGTGTTTCATGTCCACAATAGAATGGGACGCTAAGGACCACAGCAGTTAAAGAGCGTCTATAAATAAATAAAAAAAAACCTCAAGAACAAACATCCACATAAACAACTCTTTCTTTCGTCAGTTGAGTTATGTGATATTATTACTATCATTTATCGCGGTATTGTTCGTGTTATCTAATTTGCTGAGCACCTGTTTTTGTTTTACTATTTTGAATTTTGGGTTCTTTGTACTCCGGCTAGCTATTATTACTCAGTCGAGCAAATCTCTTGAACAGGGTGTGTAAACGGAAAGGAGTTGTTACTAAAAGATAACACTGATAAAAGAATTTGTTTTTACACTTTTATTGCCGTCACACTTCATTAATTTCACATATTTACTCTTGATACACGCCCAACTGAAACTGTTATATTTTCGAATGTAACTATAATCACTTATTTGCCGCGCTTTTCACATTTTATAACTAACTTTACGAAGTGAGAGATTCTGTAGAACTGTGCGACATGTAACCCGTGAATGATTCTCTTAAACTGTGCGATACTTGTCTCTGGCTTTAGAATTTATACTCCCTCACCCCGATATGCCTAAAGATTGTAATCGAGCTGCTATTGGTTAATAAAGCGTGCCAACATTAGCGTCTATTTCTATATCCAATCAAAATTACGAACACATGTGCTCTAGGGAAAATATTCCCTCCATTTCTAAAGAAAAGCGCGCTACTCTGACGTCTTTTGCTTGTCTCTTCTAATTAATAAACAACTCACCCCCTCGCTACATTGTTACCCACTACTATTGTCAGTTTCAGTGAGGCCGTGTAAACTTATTTCCTAACAATGCTTATAAATAACAAACATCTCAAATCATTGTCATAAAATAATGTTAATTTACACTACAATCACTCTGGCATTTACAATGTTGTGATATAAAATACTGCCTCATTTTACTTTATTGAATTTTAAGAAAACAGAAATGAAACCCAATTGTGCAGAGCAATACTATTATAACAAACATTATAATGAAAGTTTATTAAAGATGCAATGAATGAATGTTAGAAATTCAGAATAACAACATTGATAAATATACGAAATAGAGAATTTGCCGGTTCATTGCCACAAAAGTTTAGTTGATTGTATAGGGTGTACCTTGATCTTACAAATACAGGATTCTGAAAAATCATCTGCTGTACAGTTTGAGAGGATCCACAGAAGCATGAATAACCATTTGGGACATTGACCTTAAATCGCTCGAAATATGACCTAAATTTTCCATGGCCAGATAGGAATTCAGTAAGCACAAAGTTCGGCAAAACTGGAGTCGATACTAGATCTCGGGAAAAACATTTCTCTCGTAACATGTCCTTTCAAGGTTGTGGTCCAGATGTTCCGTGGGAGAGTCGTATGGTTTTTAATTTTCTTTTTCAGGTAACATATAGAAGCTCTATCAAACGAAACTTCCATGATAGATTTTCCAGTTTCTTTTGCTAGTTTCTTATTTCTGACATTACCCGTGTGTCCGTGAACCAAGGAAGACAGGTGTGAAGGCTGTGTTGAGCTGTTAATCTTATATCAGTGGCTATTGAGTTTGTATTGTACTTATTTATTGAGTTCAACGCTGCTGGTGAATCACTGTATAATATTGAATTTTAATATTGTTCTGTATTATTATTATTATTATTATTATTATTATTATTATTGTCATCATCAGCACCATTGTTGTTGTTTGGAGCGGCTCCAGTTATATCAGTTTGTTCATAACCATAACTATTATGAAGCAGATGCTATTTCAGGGTTATCTGATTCTAAAATTTTGTGAACAGCCAAAATGTATTCTCACGAGTCGCTATTGTTTCTAATGCTCGTCATTGTGTACCGCAATTGTTTGCATTCCTAGCCTACGTTCCCGTCTGAAATTAATAAGCGATCATACAGCATCGTGCGTCCAAAACTTTTGTATTAAGAAACCTGCTTCATTTGGAAAGATTTTTTAACCTTCAGACTGCTATTCTTTAGTACCTCCTTAAACCACAGAGAGAGGGGTACAAGTGGTCCCCAGGCAGAAAACTTGAATTGACACATTATAATTATCTTATGTTCTACTTAGAACAAATAAAATCATTTTAAAACAACAATTCTGATGTCTCAACATTCTTACTTTCTCTACTACGTATAGTAAGTAGGGGAAGTATTGTATTCCACCCAAAAACTCGATACCGAGATTTCACCGGCAATACATGTTTTGAGGCCTCCTGAATCCAAAAAAAGTATTTTTGGAAACATGTCCGTGTGTGTGTGTGTGTGTGTGTGTGTGTGTCTGTGAACAGCATAACTCAGAAACGAACAGTCGGATAAACACCAAATTTTGTATTTAGGTTCAGTATCTTCCAGAGATGCGACACAAAGGTTTTCAAGAAAATCCCCAACCCAGATTACCCTTCACATTGAACATTTTTCGAAAATTTTAATTTTCTCAAAAATGGCTCTAACGATTTTGAAAAAAAAACACCATAAGTTTAAGACATTTTTAGGACAAATGAATTGTATATTTCGAATTTTCTGGGAATTTCTCCAAAAGTATTCTTCATTGTGAACGACTTTTGCATAACTGGTAAACCATAATAGATAGACAATATTTTACAACACAAAAAATGTAAATCGCGTTAAAATACACAATTTATGTCATATACATCTTTTTTGTTGAGTGAACTATTTTCGAGATATTGCTTGTCATTCCCTTAAATTTTCCAATCCTTAACTACGTTTTCTCAAATGGAAATTCGTTACTTATTTTTTTGTCTTGAATATGCAAAGAGTGTTAATCTGTGGCAAGAAAATGGTGCTGCACATAGCAACCATAGTTATTAAGCGATATGTCTATGCTTAAAGGCTACTGTATTTCTATATAGCCCTTGCAAATGCAAAACAAGGGGAACATAGTAGGCCTTAAGCGAGTCAAATACCATTAGAACTGGTCGCTATGTGTAAAATGTAATTCTCTTTGCATGTCAAGAACATAAAAGAATTATGATGTGTTACACTCACACGACTTTCTCTACTCTTGTACAAACTATTTTTACAAACGCTTATTCTCCATCTACTTCATGTTAATCGAGATAAACATTTGCAGACTCTATCTTATTGCTAATTTTCTTGTAGATGTAAGGGGAATATATATTTACAAGGGCAATATAGAAATAAGGTAGCCTTTAAGCACATACATATCTCTTAATAGCTGTTGCTAGGTGCAGCACCATTCCCTTTGCCACAGATTAATACTCTTTGCATATCGAAGACAAAAAAATGAATAACGAATTCCCATTTGAGAAAATAAATATTGGAAAATTTAAGGGAATAACAAGCAATATCTCGAAAATGGTTCACTCAACAACAAAAATGTATATGACATAAATTGTGTATTTTAACACGATCTACATCTTTTGTTTAGTAAAATTTTGTCTATCTCTTATGGTTTACCAGTTTACCAAAAGTCGTTCACAATAAAGAATACTTTTGGAGACATTCCCAGAAAATTCAAGATATACATTTTATTGGTCATGAAAATATCTTAAACCTATGATATTTCAATCAAAGTCGTTAGCCATTTTGAGCAAATTAAAATTTTCGATAAATGTTCCATGTAAAGGTACTCTGTGGTGGGGGTATTTTCTTGAAAACCTTCGTGTCGCATCTCTGGAAGATACTGAACCTAAATACCAAGTTTGGTCTTCAGCCGACTGTTCGTTTCCGAGTTATGCAGTTCATACAGACTCACACAGATAGACACACAGACAGACACACACACGGATATGTTTCCAAAAATGCTTTTTTTGGATTCAGGGGATCTCAAAACATGTATTTCCGGTGAAATCTCGGTATCGAATTTTCGGGTGGAATACAATACTTCCGCTACTTACTCTACGTAGTAGAGAAAGTAAAAAGAACAACTAATTCTCAGTTGAGAAAAAGTGTAAGTATTGAAAATTCAAGGAAATAACAAGGAATATCTCGAAAATGATTTACTTTACAAAAACAAATTTTTGACATACATTGTGTGTTTTAACGAGCTATACATTTTTATGTAATAAAATTTGTCGATCTCCTGCGGTTTACCAGTTATGCAAAAGTCGTTCAGAATGAAGAGGACTTTTGAGGACATCCCCAGAAAATTGAAGATATACATTTCATTTGCCATAAAACGTTCTTAAACATATGGTACTTTAATTAAAATCGTTAGAGCCGTTTGTTAGAAAATAAAAATTTTCGAATGTTTTATGTAAGGGGTGGTTTGGGGTGGGGGATTTTCTTTAAAATCTTCTTGTTGCATCCCTGGAGCATATTGAACCTAAATACCAAGTTTGGTGTTTATCCAACTTTTCGTTTTTGAGTTATGTTATTCAAAGACTGACTGACAGACAGACAGACAGACAGACACACACACACACACACACACACACAAGACATACATACGGACATGTTTCCAAAAATGCTTTATTAGTTTCTCTACTACGTATAGTAAGTAGGGGAAGTATTGTATTCCACTCAAAAATTCGATAACGAGATTTCACTGGAAATACATGTTTTGAGACCCCTGAATCCAAAAAAAGCATTTATGGAAACATGGTCGTGTGTGTGTCTGTGAACAGCATAACTCAGAAACGAACAGTCGGATAAACACCAAAATTGGTATTTAGGTTCAGTATCTTCCAGAGATGCGACACGAAGGTTTTTAAGAAAATGCCTCCACCCCACATTACGCTTTACAAGGTACATTTTTCGAAAATTTTAATTTTCTCAAAAATGGCTTTAACGATTTTGATTAGAATATTTTCATGACAAATGAAATGTATATCTCGAATTTTCTGGGAATGTCTCCAAAAGTATTCTTCATTGTGAACGACTTTTGCAAAACTGGTAAACCATAAGAGATAGACAAAATTTTACTACACAAAAAATGTAGATCGCGTTAAAATACACAATTTATGTCTTATACTTTTTTTTGTTGCTTGAACGATTTTCGAGATATTGCTTTTTATTCCCTTAAATTTTCCAATACTTATTCTTTTTCTCAAATTCGTTATTCATTTTTTTGTCCTGGTAACCCATAGAGAATGGAATACTCCATATAGCAACCAGCTCTTAAAATATTTTACTATAGCTTAAAGGCTAACAATTCCCCTTGCGTCTACAAGATAATTAGCAATAAGATTAACATCTCGATATCTCGATTAACTAGAAGCATACGGAGAATAAGCGTTTGTAAAACTTTTTTGTACAAGAGTAGAGAAAGTCATGAGAGTGTAACACATCAGATTTTTTTTATGTCCTGGACATGCAAAGAGAATGTAATGCACCACATAGCAACCAGCTCTTAAGAGATTTGACTATCGCTTAAAGCCTACCATTTCCCCTTACATCTACAAGAAAATTAGCAATAAGATAAGAGTCTGCAAATATTTATCTCGATTAACATGAAGTAGATGGTTAATAAGCGTTTGTAAAAATAGTTTGTACAAGAGTAGAGAAAGTCATGTGAGTGTAACACATCAGCTTTACAATGTACCTCAAAATTAGAATTGTCAAACAAACAACCGAATTATAAATTAGATGAAATGATTTGTTTTTTTTTTAGTTTTTTATTTATCACCTTTATTTTGTTTTATTTTTCACTGTGATTCACAACTGAATTTTAATATTTTTATAATGTACTACCAGTACCGTTTTTTACAATTCACGTTCACTAAGTGTAACATCCAAGACGCGTTACTCTCTGCATTTTCTTACAGTGAGTGTCGCAAATAAATTTCTTGCAACTCTAACACTTTGTTCTAGTTTTCTATAATTTTTTTCTTGGACATAACTGCCATCGGCCTTTTAAAGGTTTCACCTTTCCGTTTCGACATAGTACACCTTACAATGCACACTAGGAGAGTACCTACTCAACGGTTTCCACATAATTTCAAACCAACAATGCATCCATGAATAACGAAAAACGCAAAGCAGCAAACAAAACTGTCAAGATGCAGAAACTTTTATGAGACGTGAACTGCTATGAGGGGTACAAGTGGACCTCAAGTTGTATTTTATTTTTTTACAATTGTATTTATTGAGCACTTTACGGAACTGTTTTGTAGTAATAAAGCTGATTAAAGTTTAACACATTACAAAAAGTTCAACATTATATATTTCACTCATAAAAACTAACAACTCTCACTGGACTCCAGCTGGACCCCACATAGCAGTCTAAAGGTTAAGGTCATCTATGAAATTTCGAAAACCACACTGTGTAAGATGTCTTGTTAAAATGTATGCCGGTTGTTAGATACAAGTACCCAATGTTTTCGCATGTTTCAAAATTTAAGCTTGCGTGGCTATTTAAGTATTAATTTTATGATGCAAATTCATTGTTATATAAAAGTGCTCCACGCCATGCATTTTTAAAGGTCTGAGGTTACTTTTACACTTTTTTGTTACTCTCTCTCGCTTATTAGTGGGTATACAAATTATTCTTACAAAGTTTTTTAATTAACAGGACTTTGAAAGAATGGCTAAGTGCAGAACAATTCGAATCATTAATCTCGTAAATCAGAGGTGGCGAAAACGTGACTCGCGAGTCATTTTGACTCGCAGGCGCCGTTCCCTCTCTGCAACCATCCCATTGTTTTTCACATGCTGCTGAGTGATGCAGTGCGTGTTGCATATTTGGTGACTCGCGGAAGGAGGTCGTTTTCGCCACCCTTGTCGTAAATGGCTGAGGCCACAAACAAAGTTATTAGCAATAAACTATATGTTTTAATGAAATCTATATTTTCTTGTATAACATGTTTTCATCTATCGCTTAAAGTTTACCAGTTAAGCAATATTATATAAATCTTCTTCCAAGTAAAGAGCACTTGACAGACTGTTTCCAGAAAATTTAAAATATGCATTTTAATTTTCATGTAAATATCAATATGTTATTTTAATGAAACTCATTAGCCATTTTTCAGAAAATAAAAAACATTTCCATGTAATGAGTAGTTTGGTGAGGTAGGATTTTCTTGAAAAATTTTCAGGTAACATCTTTGGAAGGTACTGAACCTAAATACCAAGTTTGGTATTTATCCAACATTTCGTTTTTGAGTTATGCTGTTCAAGACACACGCAGACGTTCTTCTAAAAGTTCTTTTTGTTTTTTCTCTGGATTAAGGGAACCTCAAAACATGTATTTCCGGTGAAATCTTAATCGTCTCGGGTGGAATGCAATACCCCCTCTAGTTATTGTAGGTAAGCAACAAAGAAAGTAAAAATCATTACCTAAAAAATTCAGATTTTACGCAAATGAGTTTACAAAATGATTTACCATATAAGATGTTTTATGTTAACCCCCAATTGTTGCCGGAAAAATTATTACTTTTTTTACTTTCCAATGTTCTAGATTTTTCAAAAGTTAATAATTTATTTCTCAAAATTGGAGCATTATTTTAAAAAATGATGTACTTTTGAGAGGAAATACAAATTAGTATAAAATTGCATCATGCAAAAAGTATTGAAAAAGGTTTGCGAGAAAACTAGGTTTAAAATTGGACATAACTATTCAGAAGCATGCGCCTGTCCATTTATAGGTTCAGTTAATTGGTAGTTTAAATGCGTCAAGTATTAAAACATGTTTTATTACAGTTTAGAATTTTTATGAATGTATTATGAAAAACCTATTTTTTTATTTTTAATGATTTTTGGTTACATTTTACAGATGTATTACCTTGATTTTCCATATGCTGTCCTACTGGCAGGATTTAAGTGATGAACTGTGTTGGTATCAATCTATGGAGTGAATAATACTGGAACACATTCATAATTCATTATAAGCATAAAATATTTAAGAAATACATTTGTGTAACTTATTGGAGAAACTCTGAAGAGAGTCATTGCTTTCAAAGGTGCATCTTATAATATTCAGCTATATTGGCATTATTGAGGTTGCCGAATGAAATAAAATTGATATAAAGTAGTGTTAAAACAATCATTAAGTTAAATTGGTATATTATTTATGAACCATGGAAGACTTCCATTCGGAAGGACCAATCCAGATTGTATTGTCCCACAGATTTATCAGTTATCTTCTATATAACGACATACACGCGATATAATGATGAAGAAAGATATGCCGGCCAATAGCAGCTTGTATGATTTATCATCGTTTACTACTTTTGAGTATAGCTGTTTGACAAAGTCATTTCTCCGATTTCTATTCAAATGCAGATATACTTAGATCCTTTTATAAGAATCTAATGTGAATCAATTACACCATGTCTTTCCGTTACTAGCTTATTTTACTTTAATCACTACATTTACATGAAAGGTTTAAGTATGGCACTGCACACGTTTTCTGCTTATAAAAAGTTCAATGTCTTGAACTGTTACACACCAGACAACAACAGAAGAATTATAAGATCAGAAGACCAGCAGATAAAAAACCATTAGACTGGTTTGACCACTTAATTCGGATGAATGAAGAAATGAAAGTTAAGGTAGTGTTCGAAGCAAGGTTAGAAGGTGTAAGAATAAAAGGAGGAACAAGTGTTAAATGGGAATGGTACCTGACTGAGAAACCAAGTGAAAGAGTTTAGCAAATTGGCATTGAATCGCGTTTTTACTTTCTCTACTACGTATAGTAAGTAGGGGAAGTATTGCATTCCACCCAAAAATTCGATACCGAGATTTCACCGGAAATACATGTTTTGAGACCTCCTGAATCCAAAAAAAGCATTTTTGGAAACATGTCCGTGTGTGTGTCTGTGTGTGTGTGTGTGTGTGTGTGTGTGTGTGTGTGTCTGTGTGTGTCTGTGTGTGTGTCTGTGAACAGCAAAACTCAAAAACGAACAGTCGGATAAGCACCAAACTTAGTATTTAGATTCAGTATCTTCCAGAGATGCGACACGAAGGTTTTCAAGAAAATCCCCCCACCCCAGACTACCCTTTACATGGAAGAGTTTTCGAAAATTTTAATTTTCTCAAAAATGGCTCTAACGATTTTGATGAAAATATCATATGTTTAAGATAATATCATTAGAAATGAAATGTATATCTCGAATTTTCTGGGAATGTCTCCAAAAGTATTCTTCATTGTGAACGACTTTTGCATAACTGGTAAACCATAAGAGATAGACAAAATGTTACTACACAAAAAATGTAGATCGCGTTAAAATACACAACTTATGTCATATACATTTATTTTGTTGAGTGAACCGTTTTCGAGATATTGATTGTTATTTCCTTAAATTTTCCAATACTTATACTTTTTCTCAAATTCGTTATTCATTTTTTTATGTCCTGGACATGCAAAGAGAATGGAATACTCCACATAGCAACCAGCGTTAAAATATTTGACTATCGCTTAAAAGCTACCATATTCCCCTTGCATCTACAAGAAAATTAGCAATAAGATTGACATCTCGATATCTCGATTAACATGAAGCATATGGAGAATAAGCGTTTGTAAAATTAGATTGTAGAAGAGTAGAGAAAGTCATGTGAGTGTAACACATCAGATTTTTTATAAAAGGATTCAGAACATGAAGCAGAATTTGTAAGGCAATAGGATAAATTTAAGATACAGAACAACCAGAAGCAATAGAATGATATCCTGGAAAGTTTAGAGTGTAACAGCAATAATTTCATAAGTGGGTAATGCCGTTAAAAGGGTGGTTGTTGATCTAATGTGCAGGATTTGGATCCATAAATTTTTCCCTTACTAGCAATTTAAATTGTGTATCTTCCCATCTAGTACAGCTTTCCTCAATTCTGGGCTTTCTAGTAGGTGTTCTCCATTTAAAATCTTGTCAGCATTGCAAATCTTACATGCTTTGTCATTCATAGAATCAAATCTATGTGGATGTTCCGCCAGACAGTCATGTCTAGTGCCTAATCTCAAGTGAGCAACGGCTTTTTTATTTTTTGTACAATTTCTTTTATTTTGGAGTAATTTTTGTTAGTAATTTCCTTTTGAATATTATATTGGTATTTTTGTTCTATATTAATTTTGACATTTTTTAGTTTCATATCTAATCCACAAGACTATAGGTTTTGAATATAACACTGCACCATTTTTTGGCCAGAAAGTCTGCTGTATCGTTACTATTCACTCCCACGTGTGCTGGTATCCACAGTAATATTATCTGTTGAAATTTTGTTCAGAGTAATCTATAATACGATGCCGTTAAAAATTATTTGGCAATATTTTAAAAGATTCCATATTTTACTATAGCAAGGTTTTCTTAGGTTGATAATGAAGTCTTATCGCGACTACCAAGTTGTGTTAAATTACAATACAGTGAGTCAGAGGAACATGTAGTGGAGGTCCTGGGTTCAAATCCCGTGTGTCGACCAATCTAACAGGGTTTCTCTCAGTTGCTCAGGTAAATACCGGATTGGATATTTAATACTACGGCCCAAAGTTACACCTTAAGTCGATAACAGTAGTAAAACTGAAAATAGATAGCAAAAGCGAATACTATGCCTTCTATCCACAGGTAATGAAAGCAGATAGACTGAACTGCTCCCTAATGGCATCTTCCAGCACATGTAGAAGTAGGGATATAATTGCCTAGCAGCAAGAGTTCTGTGGACATGAGACGCTGCATCTGCCTATACAGAGGTGCAGTTGTCTATCACTAAGGCCGTGAACACATGACGAAGCAAGCTGGTATGCTAGGGGGATAAGAGTAGAAGTTGACTACTGTCCATTCCAAATCAGAGTGCCTTTCACTGAAAACAAACTCACTGTATTATCCGCGCGAAAGTAGTTCGCAATCCCCGCCCATAATGTCTGCTTGTTCCCCTCCCACGTGCTTGTTGAACACTATTTAATCTATAAAAAGGCGCCCTGCGTGAGAATCATAGTTCAAAGTGCAACCTGAGGTAACAATCGATTTTATAAGTATGCGGCAATGAACATTTTACTTACGTTGATCACAATCCTCGGGCAGAAGTGCAACACCCAAATCCGAATCCTCCGAAGATGACTCAGCTGCCGTATCAGAATCAGAACTACTCTCCAAAATAATGACAACCTTATCCACAATTCCACAGCACTGTCGCACTTAAAACAAGTTCCCACATTTTATCCTCTTCTATGTTCTATTATGTCTGTTTATATTGCCTGCTCGCTTTCGTTACACTTCTCACTGAAACGCCTGTAAAATCCTATATTAGTTTCGTAATATGCAATAATGCAAGTGTCGGGTATTTTTGTAATAGTGAGTTGAATATATGAAATATTGTTTGTTTTTAGCCCTTTTTAACTGTTTCCCGCTTCTGTGTTTGAACAGTTTATTCGCACTACACGCACCTTCCTCTGCCATGTGAGCTCAAATACCAACTGACTAAATCATAAGATTTGACCTGAGCTGAGCATATGTGTGTTACCGTATTATGAATGACTGTTCGCTTATCATATATCCTGTGTTACGAAAAGTGTTTATTCGGTACCCAGATAACACCTCTGGGAATTCATTGCTGCATTTCTTGTATATGTAAGATGTAAGAGAGTGGCAGTCGTGCATGTCGGTTGGTATTAACAAGCAAGATGTTCTCTGCGTTAGCGCAAAGGCAGGCGAAAATCATATTTTGTAATCTCTTAGCAGCTAGTATATATCCATTACCTTTAACCATGAGTTCTTATGATAACCGCAATAAAATGAGCAGTTCTATAACTTTCCTGCTCTAATATTTCATAATAAATATATGTATTAAGGAACTACTTACGTTGGCGTAAGAGATTATTCTTGGGTTCGTGACAAGCCGAAGCACGTGCTTCTGTTTACATCAGAGGGAACTCTGGTTTGGAATGGACAATAGAAGGCTATCCGTCCGCCACGCATCGAGCCCGAGGTATTTCCTAACAGATCGGGGGCAAATCCACGTAGTTGCAGCGAAGTGAAATAAATAGAGAAAACAAAATTTTCCAATGAGGTTAATTACATGGAATAGCGAACACTTCTAAAAAAATCTTCGGTTTATATCATCAAAGACGCTTTAGCTACAATAGCAACACTATACCTAACCCTTATTTTTCCAAATCATGCTTTAAGCAAGCAAAGTGTTTCACATCATCATGTCCATTATTCTTTACCCGTTACTGAAGTGTTATTTAAGCTGGTAAGTGATTTATTCCTAATTATTGTTTTTAAATTGAACCATTAAGTCTTTCTGCGATTCTATACCAGGAGTTAGCATTTGTATTGAGACCAATAGCAGTATTCGCGAGCTATCGAAGAAACGCACGTGAGCTACCAACAGATCAACACTCTGGCAACCCTCCATTTAACTTTGAAGTTACTCATTGGAATTTTCCATTCTTTTTATAAAGTTATACAATTTTACCATGATATATTTGAAGTCAATGATAAAACTATAAATGTGAAGAATGTTGAGAACTACTGATAATAAAAGTGTTGCATTCGTTTGTGTTTGTTATCTTATAACTTGCAAAGTGGCCATCAAAATGAGTTATAAATGAGTTTGGTCCCATTAAGACTATAAGCTACCATCTATGTCAATTACTTTCCCCAGTAAGCCTTTAAGTGGCGCGAATTAAAATAATTGCAATATCCCACTAGCTTTCGAATGTTTCTGCTGCTTAGAAAACTTGACTCAGGCGGTAACCATTTGTGGCCCGCATTCGGGAGGTCCCGGGATTGATCGCCGGCGACCGCCCAATCTGACCCACGAGTTTTTTCGGGGTTTTCCCGGGTTGTCAGGCAAATTCTAGAATGATTTCTTTTAACCCCCGAATTTCCTGTCCCTCCATTTCGTTCCATTCATTTCATTCAACTTTCCTCCAGTTGGTATCTTTCAGGGTTACAAGTGTCGGCGATGGTGTTTCGGTGCAGCGTGGCAGGGGATAAGGTTGTCCCTCGGCTTTTGGCTGGCTGCCTCGGTATCCAATCCCCTTGAGGGGCATTGGACCCTCTCTGTGATTGATGGGGTATCTGCTCTGCCTGTTCGTCTGCGGAGTGCGTCTATTTGGAAACTTAGGGGCTTGTCATTGCTGTGCCGTCACTCCGGAACCAGGAGCTACTGGTTCCGGCCGTCCGGTGTCTCCTTTTGCCTCCTCCTTTCTCGCGGAGACGTCCCCTCATGGAGCTTAAGTACAATATCCACTCTGGAATGGTGCAGAGTCCCCTCCGTTGTCAATCCTATCCTCTCCTACTTACAAAAGTTATTATAAATGAAACTTAAAACACGTTTTAACATTACAGATTATCTCATTAAGTTCCAAATCTTTAGTCGTGTTTTTGGGCTGTTTCTTGAAAAAATTGACTAAAGTATTGTATAATAGTAATTATCCTAGATAATTCCATAATAGGTTATGAATTTATCTGGTGAAACTCATAACCTCAAATGGATTCATTAAGACTATTCAATGAACAAAATGCAACAACCTATATAAATAATTATTTCTTACTTGTGTTGCTTAAAATCAAGTCACCATTGTGTCAGCTGTCAGATCTTGGCATTTCTACTAAATGGACGAGCAATCAAATACCAATACAAACAACAATGGGAATGAGGAAATAGTTAACCTCAAAATAAGCTAAAATTAGAACACAATATATGTATATATAGTTTTTTTTCAAGAACATAATTTATTTGGAAACTGGTGCTGTTTGAATTTGCATGGACAAAGACCTATAAAATAACATCCATTCAAGCATAATGCGACATTGTCAAGTTTTCAACTGTCACTTCTATTATGTTCTCAATGTCACTTCATTGCTTTTATCTAATTCCTTCACTGAGACTTCACTTAGTTCACACTGACACTTTACTAATGTGATCTAGGTCAATTTACACGTCACTTCATTTTTCTTCCTTAGCAAATTCTTCCGAACAGTTCACTTGCTGGGTAGTCGAACGCAAGACTTCTCCAATCTCTCCAGGAACAGCTCTCACTGTACGTCATAGTTTTCGCAAACTCGCTTTCAGAACAGCACTTGATGTCGCATCAGAAACGCACTCACTAACTCGCGAGAACGCTCCTTGTATAGTCTTTGGAAATTTTGTCACGGTTCTCAAACGTTCCAGAAGGAGAAACTTCTAGAAGGTTCTGCTTATCTGCCGATAGCACTCCTGGTATTTACGCTGGCGAGCGCTGCTTATCGTTGTTTATCTCCGACTGTCTAACGCCGACCTCCCGAAAACCTTGGGCTATAGTTGCTGCGTCACAGTATTATAAGATAGACGTTCTTCACTGTTCGATATCCGAGTTATTGTTAAACGCTATTGGTCAAAATCAAATACACGGCAATTTCGCAAAACCACATTCCGCTACTATAGGGTAGTTAAATTATATTCGAACCCACTTGCGGCCTCTCTCTACTGCGCGAGACAGCCGGCAGTCGCCGGGGAAATTACGCCGGCAGAGGCGTACTAAAATCCTTACCTTGTAATAGATGCTGGAAATGTTGACCTTTGCTCTCAAACAGGCAGCATATCTCGTGTAAATATTCTCGCTCACTCTCCGAAGCTCAGCAGTAGGAATTCTTGTGATTTCTTGCACAATGTTTTCTCTAAGTTCCCGTGGTGTGCGAGGATTGGAACGATACACTTTGTCTTTTAAAGAACCCCATAAATAAAAATCACAACTCGTTAGGTCAGGAGAGCGAGGGGCCACAAATCAACACTAATTATTCTGTCATCAAACACCTCTCTTATTGCATGTAATGATTCGACAGCTATATGTGCTGTTGCAGAATCTTGCTGAAACCAACTATATGATTTGTTTTCCTCTGTCAAGCGATTGCAAAATGGCCTCAGAATTAACCTCTGATATCGCTCTGCATTTATTGTTTCATCAAAGAATATTCTTCCAGCAGTTATTGCAACCACACTCCAATTTGCTGATCATAATGAGGCTTTTTATCCAGTGGCACATTTTTTTTCTGAAGCCCAGTATCAACTGTTGTGAGTATTCACACGTCCCCTTAGATGAAATCAAGATTCATCAGTGAAAAACAAAAGCTGTGGGTGAATGAAACCCCTTTCTACGGATTGGAAAAACCAATTACAATAATTCACACGTTTAGCGGGATCATATGGCTTTAGCGCTTGCACTTGTATGTAGCGATAGGGCTCAGTTTCAACAGACGTGTAGCATTTCTCGCAGAAGATACACCTGTTTGCTGCGTTAGCTTTTTCAGCGATTTTCGAGGCGAACGCTCCAAAGTGGCACCAATCACAAGAATTCCTGCTGCTGAGCTTCGGAGAGTGAGCGAGAATATTTACACGAGATATGCTCCTATTTGAGAGCAGAAGGTCAACATTTCCAGCACCTATTATAAGGTAAGGATTTTAGTCCGCCTTTGCCGGCGTAATTTCCCCGGCGACTGCCGGTTATCTCGCGCAGTAGAGGGAGGTCGCGAGTGGGTTCGAATATAATTTAACTACCCATATTTATGTAACTTACTGACCCAGTAGGGGTATAAGTTGGATTTGTTACATAACGTGGATCTTGTGGATTATGATAGGAACTAGGGTTCAAAATATTTCACACAAAATCAGATAACGGTTTATTATAAAACGTATATGAATCGAAAGATCTATTTCACCATGTACTTAAATTAGAAACAAATATGTTATAATAATTTTCTATTTTGTATAAATAAGCATGAACTCGCACACACAAGTGTACGCACAAAACGCAGATAAGCAAGAACCTTAAAATTTTTACTTTGGACTTCAGAGTTAACCCATTGTACACTAACACACTCTAGCATAATTTATTCTATTAGAGTTAGCGCTTTATTATGCTTATAGATAATATGTAAGAGGGCAATACTCCCACTTTAAAACTTAACAAAAGTGTAAACGCAGTAGAAACACCTAGAAGTTCAGTTTTCCTTGTTTCTGGTTTTAATTTGGAGGTAGTAGAGATTATTGTCCTATAGATTCAAACTGGGATGCGAGAATGACGTGGTAAGTTTAGTATCCATATAAATGCAGTCAATTTGATGAAGACTTTACTCGGAATACCGGACGCACTTTGAGGTCAACATCTGTACAGCATTGCATAGAGAAAGTAAAACTGAACATCATCGTAAGTAATAGTGCGGCTAGGGTAAGACATATTTTACAAGACAGCCTGCTTTTTCTTCATTTGAACACTCATGCCAACTTAGATTCAACATGTCAGCAATTTTGCAGGCGTTCTTTAACATTCTGATCTTTTGAACACTCGGCCAAAATAAAAGTGACCAGTCTCTTCACTGGGTAAATCTTGCCAAAGTCCCTTCGAGTATGCGCGCGGTTCACAACCGTCAATTTCAGTGCGCCGCTTTGACTAACTCTATAAGTCACAAGGCACTGATTTGGGCTAGAACTCATTTTACTGTAATATGGTTAAGTAATATTGCTTATGTTACTTCTCATTTTACTTACACGCCTCTGTGGATGAGGGTAAGGTGTCTGTCTCACATTCAAGAGTTCCCGAGTTCGAATCTCTGTTAGGGTGAGTTACCCGGATAAGGTTTCCCAGGCTTTACCTTATCCTGAAAAGATGAATGGCGGATAACTTTAGGCTCTATGGTTCCCGTGCTCATTTGAGTATAATTTCACCTATTTCACTCATTTATCGCCTAATATGACTAACCGGTTAACGGACGCTGATAATGAAAATACACATATTTACATAATATATACATATTTACATCATTGTGAAAATTGTGGTTATAAAATTAAATCGACCTCCCGACCTATAAATTAATGTCATGGTTGCCATCTACCAGCATGACTGACTACTAAATAAACACCACATACATAAAAATCAAGAAAATCTGTTTTATTTTTACTCGTGTATTTAAAATGAAAGGGAAAAATAATTGAGTAACTCCACGGAGATTTGAACTTGTAACCCTAGGAACAGTAAACTAACTCTCTGCCACTGAGCTAAGAGTGTTAAAGTAAGCTTGCCATTGTAATGAGCTTTAGACATACTCCATTTAAGAACCTTAAATCAATAAAGTGCGTTTTCTCAAACATCTGTCTGTTTGAAACCTCGTATAGGAATTATTCTCTTGGAAGACCTTTGTGCTTGTAGTTATGTTCCCCATTACGGCTACTATAATAATATACGCAGTCTTGTGAACAAAGCCTGGCTTTCCCGAGTTTTCATGAAGTGCCCGAATCGAGCTCATCTCCCGAGAGAGTATTGAGGCATTCACTGCCGGTGTCCGAATGAAATGCTGTTTTTTCCGGGCTGGTAGGCCGTGGTCTAAGAGAAATGAGTCCTCTGAGGATGCTCAACGCAGATGTGAATAAAATGTTTGGAACGATGCCTACTTCTAAACCACGGCCTACAACTCCATTCTGATTTGGAAACTGCAAATATGCAATGTTCTTTTAATTTCAGGTTCTTCTGTTCTACAGGCTGTCGAAAGGGTATCTTCGTGTTATGTTGTCTCATAAGTAATTTCGGTTTTTAAGTTTGCTGTTCTGTAAAATAGAATTGGTTTACTTTGGTTCGCCAATGCTATTTACAGCATGCTATGGTTAGTATTGCATATATTGCGAAAACCTGTCAGTCGTCATTTGTTAATACACAATCACAAAATGAAAGCTACAAAGCTTATAGTCCTTCTAAAGCACTACTGGAAACAAGATTATAAAGCTGCTGTCGCGGCTCGAGAAATATATGTAGACGAAGGAGAAGGTGTGGTTAGTGAGCGTATAGCACGACGATGGTTCCAACATGTCAACACTGGAGAAGAAAACACTAAAGATTTACCACCTTCTGGAATACCGAAATTGTGAAATATTGAGAACATACGCAGAGTTTTGGAATAAAATCTCCAAAAAAGTAGTCGTAAGAAGAACTTAGTTCATAAAAAGATACCATACATCACCAGATTAAGAATCTTGGAAAATCAAACAGAAGCTGTAGATCTGTACCTCATGAATTGACACCTCAACAGGCTCAACGTAGATCGCATATCTGTCGTCAGCTTATCGGTAATTCCATAGATAAAGAATTTATCAGGAGAATTGTCACATGTATTGAAATATGGGTCTATTATGGCAACCCTGACGCCTGAAACAGTGGCTCAGTGGCTTCAACCTGCCAAAGTCATTGTTAAAAAAATCAGTTCGGCCCCAAAGTAATGTTATGTGTCTGGTGGAATTTTGAAGGAGTGATTCACTGGGAGTTTGTTCCAAATGGACGTGCAGTCAATGCGGATCTTTATTCTCAATAACTGAACGAGTTCATGGAATTCTGAGACGGAGATATACAGCATTAGCTAACCGAAATAGAGTTCTCTTACAGGAGGACAACGCAACACCCCATACTGCAGGAACAACCATGACAAAAATTCAGGAATCGGAAGGAGTCGGCACTGCTATCATACCCAGCATACAGCCCTGATCTTGCGCCTTCAGACTACCACCTGTTTCGATCTATGGCCCATTTCTTGTGTGGAAGAAATTTCGAAAACATTGAGCTGTTGAAGTGGGTCTCGCCGAATTCTTCGCATCAAAAACCAGAGACTGGTACTTTTGCGGGATAATAAACCTCGCTGAAAGGTGCTAAAGACCATAGAATCTGATGTTCTCTGCTTTGAAGAGTTATTTAATTTATTTTCAGAAAACATTCCAAATAAAGTTTTGGTTAAAAACAGACATTACTTATGATACAGCATTTATACAAGCCTTGGCTACTCTTGCAGCTTTTTCGCAAGCGCTTGGTCACCACTTATTCGAAGTGCACTGTGCATTGTTGATATTGTGGCGTATTGAAAATTTGGAGTTCCATTGTCATTACCAGACATTTTGTTGTTCTCGTCTCTCAGTCAGTATCTGTTTCTTTATTCCCCATTTTCTCCTGTACAACCAAGCATTGCTTTAGTATCTCATTTTCCTCTAGTAGCTTTATTTTAAAGCAGTATTTGTTTGCCCTTTCTACTATTTAGTATTTACCTCCCTCCCTCCCTAATTCTGCTTGTGCTACTCCATTCGGTGGACTCCTTGATAATCCCAGGCTTTTACAAAAATTCCTATGTATAGCATCTACATTTTCCGAGCCTTTTTCCAGTCCTATATTTCCGCTGTGTATAACATCTTTCCTTCCATCACTGTGCTACATATCCTTTCTAGCCACACAAATGAATTTTGTATAATTTCTTCTTCTTCCAAAGGTTTAGGCCAGACGACCTGTTCCAGGCTAATTTGCATATTGATCCCTCCATCTTCTTCATGGTCGTCCAATTCCTCTGTTACCAAATGGTTTATGAAACAATGCTTGCCTAGGAAATCTTGAAGGAGCCATTTTTAATACATGCTCTTTCTATTTTTTCTGGTATTTTTGTATTTCGTCGAATATATATTCTTCTAGAGGCTGTTCTCTGACATCCGCATTTCTTAGTCTGCCTGATTCCATTTTTATTTCTTGCTCTATCTTTTTAATTTTCTTACTACTGCTCTCTGTTTCTTATAGTTGATATGATCCAGAGGCCATCTTGTTGCTAACCATGTTTTGTAATCTTATTTTCTTTTTTTGTAATTCATTTATCAAGATCTTCATTTCAAAGTTTCGGCTTATTTAGTTTCCTTCTGTTTTCTATCTCTAATACCTCTAGAGCTGTACTTTTGTCAGTCATCTTCAGTTTTTATAAATAAATATTAATATTTGCACTTATTCCTTTTAAATACTTCTACAGATCATCGTTTTCTTCTTCTAAAAGCTGTATTTTATATTTTTTTCTCTTTAGTATATATTGATGAGTGTTTTTATAATGCATAGCACTTGTGAACCATCGCTAAAGGAGGTCCTCAATATGGTACCCATTCATACTAAGGTATGCTTCTGTCCGAGTTTTAGGGAATTACGCACTCTCTGAAAGACTCCAGGTTGGTCACGGATGCTCTGGCAGACATTAATGACGCCTTCCTGTAGTGTTCGTACATAATTAATGGGGATTGAATACATCAAAGATGTAAAAATAAAACAACAATGTAAAAGCATTTCACAAACTGATTCTATTAGAACTAATAAGAATATGCGTTGCACAACTGTGAGTACGGTTTGCAGTTGTTTACTGCATACAGTATTCATGGACAATAACAGTTCTCATTTGTTTGCCTTTTGTAGATCGTACATAATAGCAAAGAGCTTGCAGTAGAAGAGATGTTTTACAGTAGCAAAAATGAACAAGTGCTCATAGCTCTTAAGGTATGCATTTTAGAGCCCATGTTTACTGGACATCTTTTTCTTGTTCTTGTCCACACTGCCACCTCTCAAAATATGGAATATTTTAATACCTGGTATATGGTACAAAATGCTATCAAACATTAAAGTAATAGAAATAGCATAAATTGTATTAAATTACATAATATCCTTTATAAGGTGGTTTTAAAATTTTCAAAGACAAAACGAATAAAATTCACATCAATAGTCTAATTGTAATAAACCCTTCTGACCTAGCATCACATAGGTATAGAATATACAACAGACCGCCATCTAAGTAGATCTATTGCGGCAACCACCCCACAGGAGGAAGGAATGAAATAAAGGAACCACAGGAGGCTACCACATAGGCCCCAGAAACGCGCAGAAATCCGTAACAGTTCCTAGATCGAAGACCGGCTCACCATGGAGCTCCCCAGAAAGAGCGATGGGCAACCATTAAACATCTGGCGGCCTCGAGGAATAGATACTCTTTCTTTGGAGCATGCATCCCACCATCTGCCCGCGCCGCATCACACGGCGAAACATGACAAGGAAACATAATGAAAAGAATATGAGTGAAAGCTAATAGTGGTAGAAGAGAAACAATCTCAGTCTTCGCCTTACCGACCAGGAAAAACCACGAAAAACCCAAGGTTAAAGTGGGCGGTAGTAGCAATAGAAAGCCGATTCTGGCGCACAGAGAGATGCCGAAAAACTGATAAGCTTCTTTGATCTATGCCGCTAGCCCCGCCCCCTCCCTTTGTGCGCTACTATTTGCCGCCCGGTCGCGTGCCGCTAGCTCCGCCCCCTTCCCTTTGTGCGCTTACCTAATGCCGACAGTGTCTGTGCCGGCAGGTCCTCCCCCCTCCCCCTGTGGTCACGTGCCGGTGACCCGCCCCCTCCCTCCCCCATACGCGTGTCCTCCCTCCCCTTTGTGTTCTGGTTGGTTCCCTGTGGATAGGTGGGAGAGTGTGTATTGTTCCTATACGGTGACTACATTCCCGCCCCCTCATAGTGACTTGTCTAAATCCCTGCCGTGTGATTGGCTTGGGGTAGGGGATGTGCCGCTCGGGTGATGGGGTATAAGGGAATGGGGTTCTCGGTGCGTGACGTTGGCGGTGTGGGAATGCGATTCTCGATGCCTGCCGCACATCGGCAAATCGTTTGAGTACATAATTGTGCCAATCAATTAGATGATATGTGTTATTGAAAAAAGAATGCCCATCATATTACTACTAATGCAATTAAACGCTGTTCGTCGAGCAATTAAGTATTTTTGATTGAATCGCGCACACCTTGTCCTAAACCCCCCCCCCTTATATTACTACTATTGCAATGAAACGCGGCTAGTCGGTTGATGAATACATTTAAGTATTTTTTGAATGATTAATGTAATTGACTCGCGCGCAACTGTTCGTTATCGTATATGTGTGGTAGCATGTGTATAATTATTACGAGTAATAACATTTATTTAATTCTACTTTTGAGGGAAAATATATTTCGGATTTATAAGAATATTACAACACATAGATGAAAGGACAGACTTGACGTAACACTCGTTATCGCGTGATAATTGGGGTGGAACACCGACCGCAACCTTCCACTGCGAGACGTTTCGCCGGAATGACTGGCTCCGATACTTCCACGGGCGAGTCAACTAGCGCATCCCCTCCACTTGCGTTTCAGTTCGCCAGCTACACTAGCGCACCAAGTGGTAATATGAGTGAAACTCCAGCGAGTGTTTGCTCACAGCGCCCTTGGCGGTCATATCCGAAAGTTGTGAATTCACCATATTTAAATTCGAGGTGTACGCAAGACGGCCATCTTAACTCTATATAATTCTGCGAAATATGATTCCGGAAAAAAATAAAGGGGAATTAACATGCAAGGGGCGTTCATGACGGCTCCGGAGGAATTGATTATGAAATAAATAAAAAATAAATAAGACTCTCGCTGATCGATGAATACAATGAATAATTAATGTAATTGACTCGCGCTCCTAGAGATATCTCACCCAATTATTCATCTACCATGAATATCTCACTTCTAATGAAACGACGCAGTCTATCGATTAAAAACAATTAAGTTTTTTTTGATTGATTAATGTAATTGACTCGCGCGCAACTGTTCGTTATCGTATATGCGCGATTATTACGCGTATATAACTATTACGGCTAATAACGTGTGTTTAATTCTTCTTTTGACTGGAGGGTTTATAAAAAATATTACATTGCTTAGATGAATTAAAAAGCAACTTAAAGCGAAATTGCAAATAGCTTGTATGAGACGTTAACACGAGAACCCTTTACGAAAAAACAAGACGCAATGTGACAGCAATGCCCCCGTCCATCATGAGAGGCGGTTAAACCAGGACGCGTGGGTTTTCCCTACTACCTGCTCTTAATGGCTAAGGGGTATCCAGCACATAGGAGTACGCTTCAACAAAGCCCGCTATGTCTCTTCTCACACGAGAGAAGTAATAATTACAATTCAAAACAGGCGTACCTGTAAGTAACACGCACGAAGACTACAAATATAAATTTTATATTCGTTTTAAATGTTCTTTCTAAAGACGTAGCGAACTTTGAGAAATTCAACGAATTATTCACTGGCGTACACTGCCTGAAAGAAATATGGTGTACACCCCTGAAGAATGCCTAGGTAGTCACATTAGCAGGCGACAGTCCCTTCCGCCTCATTAATTTTTCTTCAGACGATGGTAAAACCAAGCTCTTAGTGAACAATGAAGAGCGTTTCCAGTTGATTAAACAGGCTAAGTGCTCTGAAAAAACACAGACCATCGGGGTAAATAACTGTTAGCGACACAAAAGATTTTCTTAAGAGCTTCCTCTGTCCAGAAATACCTTCATACACAGCGGAAAACCGTGTCTAGACATGTTTTAAGCTTACCACAAAAAATGTTTTCCGATAATTAATATAATTCTACATGAAGAATATTAATGATTTAAGTTTTCAATTAAACGTATACTGTATAGATTCTGTACTTAAACATTCGATTGTATCTTTGTCATTATTTAAATACGCGCGTACAAGAAATGCAAACATGATATCAAAAAATTAAACTGATTTTTTTTCGGAATGTTAAACAAAGAAATATGATTTGGCGAGAGTAATATGAAGAATAAAAAGTATTCAGAATGATAGATATTACATACGTTATTAAAATAAGACTCTCGCTGATCAATGAAAACAATTAAATATTTTTTTATTAATTAATTGTATATGAATTGACTCGCGCATTTGCTTGCTCTCGTATGTGTATGATTATTACGACTAATAGCATTTGTTTAATTCTAAATAATGAAATATGGAGCATTGCCTAAACAATCCTTGTTACTCTTAATTTATTCCATTTTTAAAAAGATCGGGCTTAGTAAACATAGGACGAGTACGATTTTAAATACCCCGTCCATTTGAGAGATATTTTTCGAATATTCCAGCATGTTAATATAAACTTAATACACACACACACACAAATTCATTTCAAGTAATCTAACGATATTGAATAAAATATTAAATGTTTAAGATATTGTAATGAGAAATGAAATGTATATCTCGAATTTTCTGGGCCGCAGGCTGCAGGATCGCTCATCAAATACCGTAATGATTCAGACACCCGAACAGTCGAATGGTAAGCATTCTTCAGAGTTTTAAATAAGTAATGTAACAATTCATATTAACTTCTTTTACACATTCTATATTATTATTTCAGGAAATGGACTTTATTTTGGTATCGACCATCCATCGAGCGCTGCACAGGCAGCGCCAGGCTTCCAAACCTTCCTGGCACCGAATCATCATGGAGGCGGCTCTGCCTCCGTACATGCAGCAACACTCGTAAGGTGAGAATTTACAGACGGGTGTTTGAGGATTTGTAAGTAAAAAATTACATGATAGTAGACATACAATGTCGATTCTGGCACACAAAGGCATGCCTCCGACAGCATAGAGTTCTGGATTGTATAAGGAGAAAAGGATATATTTAAGGGGAGTTTCTCACCCATATGCAGTCACATAACTCTTTCGGTCTCCCAGAATGCTATGTATTTTTCACGAGGGTGTTTAAAACATGTATTTTTTTTCACGTATAGAGTGTAGATTCTTTAGAACTCTGTACTTAAACATGCTATACTATTATTATTTATTTATTTTTTTCCAGGAAATGGACTTTATTTCGGAGGCGGTATCGGTCAACATGCGACCGCTGCACCGGTAGCATCAGGCTTCGCGAGCGTTGTACCAGCAGGCTTCGCGACCGCTGCACCGCCACCTCCAGGCTTCCAGACCTTCCTGGCACCAAATCAGCAGGGTGGGGGCCCTGCCCCATACATGCAGCAAGCACCGAACGGTAAGAATTTTTTCAATATTTTATGAAGTTCTTTTTACACATTCTATATTATTATTAATATTGTTATTATTTTCAGGAAGTGGACTTTATTTCGGAGGCGGGTTTTTTCTGGGAATGTCTCCAAAGTATTCTTCATTCTGAACGACTTTTGCAAAACTGATAAACCATAAGAGATAGACAAAATTTTACTACACAAAAAATGGAGATCGCGTTAAAATACATAATTTATAACATATACATTCTTGATGTTGAGTAAATCGTTTTTCGAGATATTGCTTGTTATTCCCTTAAAATTTTCCAATACTTATACTTTTTCTCAAATTCATTATTCTTGTTTTATGTCCTCGATATGCAAAGAGAATGGAATGCACCACATAGCAACCAGCGTTAAAATATTTGACTATCGCTTAAAACCTATCATATTCACATTGTATCGTCATGAAAATTACCAATAACATTGACATCTCGATATCTCGATTAACATGAAGCATATAGGGAATAAGTGCTTGTAAAAATAGTTTGTACAAGAGTAGAGAAAGCCATGTGAGTGTATCACATCAGATTTTTTGATATTGGTTTAAATTTTCAAATACTTTTAACTTTTCTCAAGCGGTAACTCGCTATTCGTTTTTTCCCGTGGTAATGCATAGAGAATAGAATTATAAAGCCATCACATAGCATCAGACGTTCTTTAAACATCTGTAACGTGTCTATTCACAATCGAAAGGTTGCTGGTTCGAGGAAAATTATATCTACAGAAACAATACATTATTTTTGCTCTGTGATTAATTTGGTAATGTAACAATAATTAACAATGAATTTTTAGCGGTAAATGTAAAAATAAAATATATTTTTTATTTCCTAGCGTCATACGCAGAAGCATTCCCCTTAAGGAACGCTGGCGTGAGCGATGGTTTCCCCCATAACAGGTTTAGACGTGCTCACGAACGGGTTTAGACTTGCTTACGAAATGTCCCTGTGCGAGGCTAGCATTTCCCTCTCCTTCTCGAATTTTTGGAGTAGCCAATCAAAATTGCTGTATTATATACCGTCACATCTCTCACCCCTTCAGATTTTTATCAGGCGAAGCGATATAAAAGCAGTAGCTTCCCCAGCGATTTCACTGTATTGTGACAACACAGCGAGCTAAGATCTCCGCAAACTTTTCTCATTCAAAGTGAAATTTCAACGAACATCATGTCTGGTAAGTTGTAACAAAACACTTCATTTACTTTAAAAGTTAAATTATTACTCTGTACATTTAACTTATATTCGCGTTCTTGTTTTTAATGCATGGCATTTATATGCGAATAGCTGAGCATTCTAAATGTTAATAGCTAGACAAGTGAATTTTCTGAAATGTGAACAGTTTAGTTAAGTATTCATTTTAGGCAAGCTTATTCTACATTTAATAGCTAACTGCGCGAATTCTCAAAATGGGAACAATTTAGTTAAGTATTCACCTTGTTGAGTAATTATTATTCCAGATATTTAAATACAGGATTTCACAGAGTCAATTATATTCCTTTTGGAGAAAATACAATTATTTGAATACCTTATTAACGTTTTTGCTTTAGAATATTACAAAAAGTCTGTTGCGCGAATCATTCGCTCTAACAAAGTAAATATCTACATTATATTAAAACATTTAAATTGAAAAATACAGTACTTAATGAACTTCATTAGTGAATCAGAACCTCAATTATATTTACACATATTATCATTTTCAGAAAAAAGTTAATAAGTTTGTAACTTTCAAATAAATGAAATTTTGTTATGCAACACATTCTCTAATAAAGAATATGTTTTTTTCTCTTCCTAATGCAGAAAGTTTGACATCTCAACTTAACACATTGGCTGAGGGTAGCATTTACCCAGCCGTTCAAAGACTACAAGATCTTCAGCCAGAGGAGCCTTATAATATAAAATCCTTAAGAAAAATTGATACTCGATACGGTGCTAGAGTTGTTGCACTTTTAGAGAATAAGCAAGTGTTTCTCCCGACAAGATATTCAACCCTAACAAGCCAACAGTTGGAGGAAATGCCTGGGAAGTTTCAAATGGTATATCATGGAGTAGTACCAGCCGGCAAGTTTAAGACATGTAAATTGTCTTTTCTTCCTATTAAGGTTTGTAGAAATAATTCAGCTATCCTTTCAAAGCTTCATTTAGAGTTACATTCGTTGAGTTTATAAATTCGCACTTCAGTAGGATAACATTTGTCTAAAGTATACATCAATATGTAAAAAAAAATAACGTCCAGGATGTAGTCTGAGCGAGGATCTGCAGAAAGAAGTTTAATAGTCTATTCACTGATTCTTTACCTCAAAGCAGATACCTACAGCAAGTTTCAAATAATTTCCAGCACGATAGCAGTTGTCAAAAGCATGCATCACTGTATTAAAAAAATATGTGTAAATAATGTCTAGATTGTACTCTGTGTGATTTCGTGCAGAAAGAACTTTAATACCCCTTGCAGTGATTCTACACATCGAAGTATATACCTACAAGAAGTTGCAAATAATGTGAATGTGTGTTACAGGAATGTCCAGCTGAATGTAAATGAAGAGGAAGAACGAGATAGCTTAAAACATCATAAACAGAAATGTGATAGGAACATTCTCAACACCTCCCAGTAACCTCAATCAATGAAGAATTGCACCAGCGCGGAACATACATGGAAAAAACATCAGCGTGTGTAGAATACAACAATAATATATATATATATATATATATATAATTATGTACTCATTATTACTGCTATACCAGCCTATACCATTGATTTCATAAATAATTTCATAATTGTTTAAGGAGAATGCCTATCTTAAAAACATTGATGCTACATGAAATCTAAACAAAAAGATTATTGAACTATTACTGAAAGAGACTTGAATAAATGGGAATCTAGAAGCCAGAACCATCTTAATATTGGGGTGTATGATATGAGGTGTATAAAAAGATTAATAAAAAAATGAGGTCTATGTAATATAAACAACATTTATTTTTTATAAACATTTTCCTATTACATTCCTATACAAAAAAACATACATATTTCCTAAAGACAAAGGTGATAGTCTAGACATTCTAAAACACTCAGTTATATAATCATATACATCACACAGAAAGAGACCTGCATTATCCATAAAAAACTAAACATCTCAAGAATGTCTGGATGATGTATTTTATAAGTACAAGGTTTTGATATTTCAAAGTTCCTGTTAACCATGACTGTAATTGATTAACACAATTTCTCGATCCTGTCATGCTATAACTTTAGAAGCTTTCAGCTTACTTATAATCTCCTCAATCTCTTGTGTGTGACTATTATTACCAGCATTCCTCGATGCAATTAGTAACCTCAATATATTTACTAGTCTATTTGGATTTTCAAGCGTAGATATCACTGAATCATCATCATATGAAGATTTCATATTCTCGCGACTCCCGCTGTATCCAGATTTTTCACCATCAGTAGTCTCCAGTGAAGGACAGAGGCTTGATCCGGTATAACATCCCCCTCTATACATCTTCGGATCTTCGAGTGTAGGAGAGAGAGTCGATCCAGTATAACATGTTGCTCTATGAAGCTTAAATCTTGACAAAGAACGATTCTTAAAAATCCGCTCGCATATACAGCATCTAATGACGTGTTTTCCTCCATGTGTAATGTATGAAAAATTGAGTTTCTCATCCGCTAGTTGCACAGATTTTCTCCGGCAGGAGCTCATGCTAAAACTAAAAGAAATTAAATGAATACGGGAATGCTAACGCTCGAAGGAATTAAAAGCGAATGAATGAATTCATAACACGCAGCTATGTATATATTCAGTGTGAGGACGCCGGAGGGAATCGCAATCTTCGCATAGCAGCGGGAAAGGATGCTCTCTGGAAACATTTGTGGAGAAGGAGGCTCTCAACAGAACATGGCGAATGCGAGCATGGAAAAAGGATGCTCTCTGGGAACATTCGTGGAAAAAGGATGCTCTCAACAGAACATAACGAGTGCGAGCATGGAAAAAGGATGCTCTCTGGAAACGTTTGTGGAAAAGGCTGCGTAACAAACTGATCACGCTATGTAACAAACTGATCAGGCTATGTAACAAAGGAATCACGCCATGTAACAAAGGAATCTCGCTATGTAACAAAGGAATCGCGCTATGTAAGAAAGGAATCGCGCTATGTAACAAAGGAATCGCGCTATGTAACAAAGGAATCGCGCTATGTAACAAAGGAATCGCGCTATGTAACAAAGGAATCGCGCTATGTAACAAAGGAATCGCGCCATGTAACAAAGGAATCGCGCAATGTAACAAAGGAATCGCGCTATGTAACAAAGGAATCGCGCCATGTAACAAAGGAATCGCGCCATGTAACAAAGGAATCGCGCAATGTAACAAAGGAATCGCGCTATGTAACAAAGGAATCGCGCTATGTAACAAAGGAATCGCGCCATGTAACAAAGGAATCGCGCCATGTAACAAAGGAATCGCGCCATGTAACAAAGGAATCGCGCCATGTAACAAAGGAATCGCGCCATGTAACAAAGGAATCGCGCCATGTAACAAAGGAATCGAGCCATGTAACAAAGGAATCACGGTATGTAACAAAGGAATCGCGCTATGTAACAAAGGAATCGCGCTATGTAACAAAGGAATCGCGCTATGTAACAAATGAATCGCGCCATGTAACAAAGGAATCGCGCAATGTAACAAAGGAATCGCGCTATGTAACAAAGGAATCGCGGTATGTAACAAAGGAATCACGGTATGTAACAAAGGAATCGCGCTAAGTAACAAAGGAATCGCGCGATGTAACAAAGGAATCGCGCCATGTAACAAAGGAATCGCGCCATGTAACAAAGGAATCGCGCCATGTAACAAAGGAATCGCGCCATGTAACAAAGGAATCGCGCCATGTAACAAAGGAATCGCGCCAAGTAACAAAGGAATCGCGCTATGTAACAAAGGAATCGCGCTATGTAACAAAGGAATCGCGCTATGTAACAATGGAATCGCGCTATGTAACAAAGGAATCGCGCCATGTAACAAAGGAATCGCGCCATGTAACAAAGGAATCGCGCCATGTAACAAAGGAATCGCGCCATGTAACAAAGGAATCGCGCCATGTAACAAAGGAATCGCGCCATGTAACAAAGGAATCGCGCCATGTAACAAAGGAATCGCGCCATGTAACAAAGGAATCGCGCCATGTAACAAAGGAATCGCGGTATGTAACAAAGGAATCGCGTCATGTAACAAAGGAATCGCGCTATGTAACAAAGGAATCGCGCTATGTAACAAAGGAATCGCGCCATGTAACAAAGGAATCGCGCCATGTAACAAAGGAATCGCGCCATGTAACAAAGGAATCGCGCTATGTAACAAAGGAATCGCGGTATGTAACAAAGGAATCGCGCCATGTAACAAAGGAATCGCGCCATGTAACAAAGGAATCGCGCTATGTAACAAAGGAATCGCGGTATGTAACAAAGGAATCACGGTATGTAACAAAGGAATCGCGCCATGTAACAAAGAAATCGCGCCATGTAACAAAGGAATCGCGCCATGTAACAAAGGAATCACGGTATGTAACAAAGGAATCGCGCTATGTAACAAAGGAATCATGGTATGTAACAAAGGAATCGCGCTATGTAACAAAGGAATCGCGGTATGTAACAAAGGAATCACGGTATGTAACAAAGGAATCGCGCTATGTAACAAAGGAATCGCGCTATGTAACAAAGGAATCGCGCCATGTAACAAAGGAATCGCGCCATGTAACAAAGGAATCGCGCCATGTAACAAAGGAATCGCGCCATGTAACAAAGGAATCGCGCCATGTAACAAAGGAATCACGGTATGTAACAAAGGAATCGCGCTATGTAACAAAGGAATCATGGTATGTAACAATGGAATCGCGCTATGTAACAAAGGAATCGCGCTATGTAACAAAGGAATCGCGCCATGTAACAAAGGAATCACGGTATGTAACAAAGGAATCGCGCTATGTAACAAAGGAATCGCGACATGTAACAAAGGAATCGCGCTATGTAACAAAGGAATCGTGCTATGTAACAAAGGAATCGCGCCATGTAACAAAGGAATCGCGCCATGTAACAAAGGAATCGCGACATGTAACAAAGGAATCGCGCTATGTAACAAAGGAATCGCGCTATGTAACAAAGGAATCGCGCCATGTAACAAAGGAATCGCGCTATGTAACAAACGAATAGTGCTATGTAACAAAGGAATCGCGCCATGTAACAAAGGAATCGCGCCATGTAACAAAGGAATCGCGACATGTAACAAAGGAATCGCGCTATGTAACAAAGGAATCGCGCTATGTAACAAAGGAATCGCGGTATGTAACAAAGGAATCACGGTATGTAACAAAGGAATCGCGCTATGTAACAAAGGAATCGCGCCTTGTAACAAAGGAATCGCGCCATGTAACAAAGGAATCGCGCCATGTAACAAAGGAATCGCGCCATGTAACAAAGGAATCGCGGTATGTAACAAAGGAATCGCGCCATGTAACAAAGGAATCGCGCCATGTAACAAAGGAATCGCGCTATGTAACAAAGGAATCGCGGTATGTAACAAAGGAATCACGGTATGTAACAAAGGAATCGCGCCATGTAACAAAGAAATCGCGCCATGTAACAAAGGAATCGCGCCATGTAACAAAGGAATCACGGTATGTAACAAAGGAATCGCGCTATGTAACAAAGGAATCATGGTATGTAACAAAGGAATCGCGCTATGTAACAAAGGAATCGCGCTATGTAACAAAGGAATCGCGCTATGTAACAAAGGAATCGCGCTATGTAACAAAGGAATCGCGCTATGTAACAAAGGAATCGCGCAATGTAACAAAGGAATCGCGCCATGTAACAAAGGAATCGCGCCATGTAACAAAGGAATCGCGCCATGTAACAAAGGAATCGCGCCATGTAACAAAGGAATCGCGCCATGTAACAAAGGAATCGCGCCATGTAACAAAGGAATCGCGCCATGTAACAAAGGAATCGCGCCATGTAACAAAGGAATCACGGTATGTAACAAAGGAATCGCGCTATGTAACAAAGGAATCGCGCTATGTAACAAAGGAATCGCGCTATGTAACAAAGGAATCGCGCTATGTAACAAAGGAATCGCGCTATGTAACAAAGGAATCGTGCTATGTAACAAAGGAATCGCGCCATGTAACAAAGGAATCGCGCCATGTAACACAGGAATCGCGACATGTAACAAAGGAATCGCGCTATGTAACAAAGGAATCGCGCTATGTAACAAAGGAATCGCGGTATGTAACAAAGGAATCACGGTATGTAACAAAGGAATCGCGCTATGTAACAAAGGAATCGCGCCTTGTAACAAAGGAATCGCGGTATGTAACAAAGGAATCGCGCCATGTAACAATGGAATCGCGCCATGTAACAAAGGAATCGCGCTATGTAACAAAGGAATCACGGTATGTAACAAAGGAATCGCGCTATGTAACAAAGGAATCATGGTATGTAACAATGGAATCGCGCTATGTAACAAAGGAATCGCGCCATGTAACAAAGGAATCGCGCCATGTAACAAAGGAATCGCGCCATGTAACAAAGGAATCGCGTTATGTAACAAAGGAATCGCGCTATGTAACAAAGGAATCACGCCATGTAACAAAGGAATCGCGCCATGTAACAAAGGAATCGCGCCATGTAACAAAGGAATCGCGCCATGTAACAAAGGAATCGCGCTATGTAACAAAGGAATCGCGGTATGTAACAAAGGAATCGCGCCATGTAACAAAGGAATCGCGCCATGTAACAAAGGAATCGCGCTATGTAACAAAGGAATCGCGCTATGTAACAAAGGAATCACGCCATGTAACAAAGGAATCGCGCCATGTAACAAAGGAATCGCGCCATGTAACAAAGGAATCGCTCTATGTAACAAAGGAATCGCGGTATGTAACAAAGGAATCGCGCCATGTAACAAAGGAATCGCGCCATGTAACAAAGGAATCGCGCTATGTAACAAAGGAAACGCGGTATGTAACAAAGGAATCACGGTATGTAACAAAGGAATCACGGTATGTAACAAAGGAATCGCGCTATGTAACAAAGGAATCGCGCTATGTAACAAAGGAATCGCGCTATGTAACAAAAGAATCGCGCTATGTAACAAAGGAATCGCGCTATGTAACAAAGGAATCGCGCTATGTAACAAAGGAATCGCGCTATGTAACAAAGGAATCGCGCTATGTAACAAAGGAATCCCGCCATGTAACAAAGGAATCGCGCCATGTTACAAAGGAATCGCGCCATGTAACAAAGGAATCGCGCTATGTAACAAAGGAATCGCGCCATGTAACAAACTGATCACGCTATGTAACAAAGGAATCACGCTATGTAACAAAGGAATCACGCTATGTAACAAAGGAATCACGCTATGTAACAAAGGAATCACGCTATGTAACAAAGGATTCACGCTAAGTAACAATGGAATCACGCTATGTAACAAACTGGTCAGGTACATAGCGCAATCAGGTTGTTACGCAGCCTTTTCCACAAACGTTTCCAGAGAGCATCCTTTTTCCATGCTCGCACTCGTTATGTTCTGTTGAGAGCATCCTTTTTCCACGAATGTTCCCAGAGAGCATCCTTTTTCCATGCTCGCATTCGCCATGTTCTGTTGAGAGCCTCCTTCTCCACAAATGTTTCCAGAGAGCATCCTTTCCCGCTGCTATGCGAAGATTGCGATTCCCTCCGGCGTCCTCACACTGAATATATACATAGCTGCGTGTTATGAATTCATTCATTCGCTTTTAATTCCTTCGAGCGTTAGCATTCCCGTATTCATTTAATTTCTTTTAGTTTTAGCATGAGCTCCTGCCGGAGAAAATCTGTGCAACTAGCGGATGAGAAACTCAATTTTTCATACATTACACATGGAGGAAAACACGTCATTAGATGCTGTATATGCGAGCGGATTTTTAAGAATCGTTCTTTGTCAAGATTTAAGCTTCATAGAGCAACATGTTATACTGGATCGACTCTCTCTCCTACACTCGAAGATCCGAAGATGTATAGAGGGGGATGTTATACCGGATCAAGCCTCTGTCCTTCACTGGAGACTACTGATGGTGAAAAATCTGGATACAGCGGGAGTCGCGAGAATATGAAATCTTCATATGATGATGATTCAGTGATATCTACGCTTGAAAATCCAAATAGACTAGTAAATATATTGAGGTTACTAATTGCATCGAGGAATGCTGGTAATAATAGTCACACACAAGAGATTGAGGAGATTATAAGTAAGCTGAAAGCTTCTAAAGTTATAGCATGACAGGATCGAGAAATTGTGTTAATCAATTACAGTCATGGTTAACAGGAACTTTGAAATATCAAAACCTTGTACTTATAAAATACATCATCCAGACATTCTTGAGATGTTTAGTTTTTTATGGACAATGCAGGTCTCTTTCTGTGTGATGTATATGATTATATAACTGAGTGTTTTAGAATGTCTAGACTATCACCTTTGTCTTTAGGAAATATGTATGTTTTTTTGTATAGGAATGTAATAGGAAAATGTTTATAAAAAATAAATGTTGTTTATATTACATAGACCTCATTTTTTTATTAATCTTTTTATACACCTCATATCATACAGCCCAATATTAAGATGGTTCTGGCTTCTAGATTCCCATTTATTCAAGTCTCTTTCAGTAATAGTTCAATAATCTTTTTGTTTAGATTTCATGTAGCATCAATGTTTTTAAGATAGGCATTCTCCTTAAACAATTATGAAATTATTTATGAAATCAATGGTATAGGCTGGTATAGCAGTAATAATGAGTACATAATTATATATATATATATTATTGTTGTATTCTACACACGCTGATGTTTTTTCCATGTATGTTCCGCGCTGGTGCAATTCTTCATTGATTGAGGTTACTGGGAGGTGTTGAGAATGTTCCTATCACATTTCTGTTTATGATGTTTTAAGCTATCTCGTTCTTCCTCTTCATTTACATTCAGCTGGACATTCCTGTAACACACATTCACATTATTTGCAACTTCTTGTAGGTATATACTTCGATGTGTAGAATCACTGCAAGGGGTATTAAAGTTCTTTCTGCACGAAATCACACAGAGTACAATCTAGACATTATTTACACATATTTTTTTAATACAGTGATGCATGCTTTTGACAACTGCTATCGTGCTGGAAATTATTTGAAACTTGCTGTAGGTATCTGCTTTGAGGTAAAGAATCAGTGAATAGACTATTAAACTTCTTTCTGCAGATCCTCGCTCAGACTACATCCTGGACGTTATTTTTTTTTACATATTGATGTATACTTTAGACAAATGTTATCCTACTGAAGTGCGAATTTATAAACTCAACGAATGTAACTCTAAATGAAGCTTTGAAAGGATAGCTGAATTATTTCTACAAACCTTAATAGGAAGAAAAGACAATTTACATGTCTTAAACTTGCCGGCTGGTACTACTCCATGATATACCATTTGAAACTTCCCAGGCATTTCCTCCAACTGTTGGCTTGTTAGGGTTGAATATCTTGTCGGGAGAAACACTTGCTTATTCTCTAAAAGTGCAACAACTCTAGCACCGTATCGAGTATCAATTTTTCTTAAGGATTTTATATTATAAGGCTCCTCTGGCTGAAGATCTTGTAGTCTTTGAACGGCTGGGTAAATGCTACCCTCAGCCAATGTGTTAAGTTGAGATGTCAAACTTTCTGCATTAGGAAGAGAAAAAAACATATTCTTTATTAGAGAATGTGTTGCATAACAAAATTTCATTTATTTGAAAGTTACAAACTTATTAACTTTTTTCTGAAAATGATAATATGTGTAAATATAATTGAGGTTCTGATTCACTAATGAAGTTCATTAAGTACTGTATTTTTCAATTTAAATGTTTTAATATAATGTAGATATTTACTTTGTTAGAGCGAATGATTCGCGCAACAGACTTTTTGTAATATTCTAAAGCAAAAACGTTAATAAGGTATTCAAATAATTGTATTTTCTCCAAAAGGAATATAATTGACTCTGTGAAATCCTGTATTTAAATATCTGGAATAATAATTACTCAACAAGGTGAATACTTAACTAAATTGTTCCCATTTTGAGAATTCGCGCAGTTAGCTATTAAATGTAGAATAAGCTTGCCTAAAATGAATACTTAACTAAACTGTTCACATTTCAGAAAATTCACTTGTCTAGCTATTAACATTTAGAATGCTCAGCTATTCGCATATAAATGCCATGCATTAAAAACAAGAACGCGAATATAAGTTAAATGTACAGAGTAATAATTTAACTTTTAAAGTAAATGAAGTGTTTTGTTACAACTTACCAGACATGATGTTCGTTGAAATTTCACTTTGAATGAGAAAAGTTTGCGGAGATCTTAGCTCGCTGTGTTGTCACAATACAGTGAAATCGCTGGGGAAGCTACTGCTTTTATATCGCTTCGCCTGATAAAAATCTGAAGGGGTGAGAGATGTGACGGTATATAATACAGCAATTTTGATTGGCTACTCCAAAAATTCGAGAAGGAGAGGGAAATGCTAGCCTCGCACAGGGACATTTCGTAAGCAAGTCTAAACCCGTTCGTGAGCACGTCTAAACCTGTTATGGGGGAAACCATCGCTCACGCCAGCGTTCCTTAAGGGGAATGCTTCTGCGTATGACGCTAGGAAATAAAAAATATATTTTATTTTTACATTTACCGCTAAAAATTCATTGTTAATTATTGTTACATTACCAAATTAATCACAGAGCAAAAATAATGTATTGTTTCTGTAGATATAATTTTCCTCGAACCAGCAACCTTTCGATTGTGAATAGACACGTTACAGATGTTTAAAGAACGTCTGATGCTATGTGATGGCTTTATAATTCTATTCTCTATGCATTACCACGGGAAAAAACGAATAGCGAGTTACCGCTTGAGAAAAGTTAAAAGTATTTGAAAATTTAAACCAATATCAAAAAATCTGATGTGATACACTCACATGGCTTTCTCTACTCTTGTACAAACTATTTTTACAAGCACTTATTCCCTATATGCTTCATGTTAATCGAGATATCGAGATGTCAATGTTATTGGTAATTTTCATGACGATACAATGTGAATATGATAGGTTTTAAGCGATAGTCAAATATTTTAACGCTGGTTGCTATGTGGTGCATTCCATTCTCTTTGCATATCGAGGACATAAAACAAGAATAATGAATTTGAGAAAAAGTATAAGTATTGGAAAATTTTAAGGGAATAACAAGCAATATCTCGAAAAACGATTTACTCAACATCAAGAATGTATATGTTATAAATTATGTATTTTAACGCGATCTCCATTTTTTGTGTAGTAAAATTTTGTCTATCTCTTATGGTTTATCAGTTTTGCAAAAGTCGTTCAGAATGAAGAATACTTTGGAGACATTCCCAGAAAAAACCCGCCTCCGAAATAAAGTCCACTTCCTGAAAATAATAACAATATTAATAATAATATAGAATGTGTAAAAAGAACTTCATAAAATATTGAAAAAATTCTTACCGTTCGGTGCTTGCTGCATGTATGGGGCAGGGCCCCCACCCTGCTGATTTGGTGCCAGGAAGGTCTGGAAGCCTGGAGGTGGCGGTGCAGCGGTCGCGAAGCCTGCTGGTACAACGCTCGCGAAGCCTGATGCTACCGGTGCAGCGGTCGCATGTTGACCGATACCGCCTCCGAAATAAAGTCCATTTCCTGGAAAAAAATAAATAAATAATAATAGTATAGCATGTTTAAGTACAGAGTTCTAAAGAATCTACACTCTATACGTGAAAAAAAATACATGTTTTAAACACCCTCGTGAAAAATACATAGCATTCTGGGAGACCGAAAGAGTTATGTGACTGCATATGGGTGAGAAACTCCCCTTAAATATATCCTTTTCTCCTTATACAATCCAGAACTCTATGCTGTCGGAGGCATGCCTTTGTGTGCCAGAATCGACATTGTATGTCTACTATCATGTAATTTTTTACTTACAAATCCTCAAACACCCGTCTGTAAATTCTCACCTTACGAGTGTTGCTGCATGTACGGAGGCAGAGCCGCCTCCATGATGATTCGGTGCCAGGAAGGTTTGGAAGCCTGGCGCTGCCTGTGCAGCGCTCGATGGATGGTCGATACCAAAATAAAGTCCATTTCCTGAAATAATAATATAGAATGTGTAAAAGAAGTTAATATGAATTGTTACATTACTTATTTAAAACTCTGAAGAATGCTTACCATTCGACTGTTCGGGTGTCTGAATCATTACGGTATTTGATGAGCGATCCTGCAGCCTGCGGCCCAGAAAATTCGAGATATACATTTCATTTCTCATTACAATATCTTAAACATTTAATATTTTATTCAATATCGTTAGATTACTTGAAATGAATTTGTGTGTGTGTGTGTATTAAGTTTATATTAACATGCTGGAATATTCGAAAAATATCTCTCAAATGGACGGGGTATTTAAAATCGTACTCGTCCTATGTTTACTAAGCCCGATCTTTTTAAAAATGGAATAAATTAAGAGTAACAAGGATTGTTTAGGCAATGCTCCATATTTCATTATTTAGAATTAAACAAATGCTATTAGTCGTAATAATCATACACATACGAGAGCAAGCAAATGCGCGAGTCAATTCATATACAATTAATTAATAAAAAAATATTTAATTGTTTTCATTGATCAGCGAGAGTCTTATTTTAATAACGTATGTAATATCTATCATTCTGAATACTTTTTATTCTTCATATTACTCTCGCCAAATCATATTTCTTTGTTTAACATTCCGAAAAAAAATCAGTTTAATTTTTTGATATCATGTTTGCATTTCTTGTACGCGCGTATTTAAATAATGACAAAGATACAATCGAATGTTTAAGTACAGAATCTATACAGTATACGTTTAATTGAAAACTTAAATCATTAATATTCTTCATGTAGAATTATATTAATTATCGGAAAACATTTTTTGTGGTAAGCTTAAAACATGTCTAGACACGGTTTTCCGCTGTGTATGAAGGTATTTCTGGACAGAGGAAGCTCTTAAGAAAATCTTTTGTGTCGCTAACAGTTATTTACCCCGATGGTCTGTGTTTTTTCAGAGCACTTAGCCTGTTTAATCAACTGGAAACGCTCTTCATTGTTCACTAAGAGCTTGGTTTTACCATCGTCTGAAGAAAAATTAATGAGGCGGAAGGGACTGTCGCCTGCTAATGTGACTACCTAGGCATTCTTCAGGGGTGTACACCATATTTCTTTCAGGCAGTGTACGCCAGTGAATAATTCGTTGAATTTCTCAAAGTTCGCTACGTCTTTAGAAAGAACATTTAAAACGAATATAAAATTTATATTTGTAGTCTTCGTGCGTGTTACTTACAGGTACGCCTGTTTTGAATTGTAATTATTACTTCTCTCGTGTGAGAAGAGACATAGCGGGCTTTGTTGAAGCGTACTCCTATGTGCTGGATACCCCTTAGCCATTAAGAGCAGGTAGTAGGGAAAACCCACGCGTCCTGGTTTAACCGCCTCTCATGATGGACGGGGGCATTGCTGTCACATTGCGTCTTGTTTTTTCGTAAAGGGTTCTCGTGTTAACGTCTCATACAAGCTATTTGCAATTTCGCTTTAAGTTGCTTTTTAATTCATCTAAGCAATGTAATATTTTTTATAAACCCTCCAGTCAAAAGAAGAATTAAACACACGTTATTAGCCGTAATAGTTATATACGCGTAATAATCGCGCATATACGATAACGAACAGTTGCGCGCGAGTCAATTACATTAATCAATCAAAAAAAACTTAATTGTTTTTAATCGATAGACTGCGTCGTTTCATTAGAAGTGAGATATTCATGGTAGATGAATAATTGGGTGAGATATCTCTAGGAGCGCGAGTCAATTACATTAATTATTCATTGTATTCATCGATCAGCGAGAGTCTTATTTATTTTTTATTTATTTCATAATCAATTCCTCCGGAGCCGTCATGAACGCCCCTTGCATGTTAATTCCCCTTTATTTTTTTCCGGAATCATATTTCGCAGAATTATATAGAGTTAAGATGGCCGTCTTGCGTACACCTCGAATTTAAATATGGTGAATTCACAACTTTCGGATATGACCGCCAAGGGCGCTGTGAGCAAACACTCGCTGGAGTTTCACTCATATTACCACTTGGTGCGCTAGTGTAGCTGGCGAACTGAAACGCAAGTGGAGGGGATGCGCTAGTTGACTCGCCCGTGGAAGTATCGGAGCCAGTCATTCCGGCGAAACGTCTCGCAGTGGAAGGTTGCGGTCGGTGTTCCACCCCAATTATCACGCGATAACGAGTGTTACGTCAAGTCTGTCCTTTCATCTATGTGTTGTAATATTCTTATAAATCCGAAATATATTTTCCCTCAAAAGTAGAATTAAATAAATGTTATTACTCGTAATAATTATACACATGCTACCACACATATACGATAACGAACAGTTGCGCGCGAGTCAATTACATTAATCATTCAAAAAATACTTAAATGTATTCATCAACCGACTAGCCGCGTTTCATTGCAATAGTAGTAATATAAGGGGGGGTTTAGGACAAGGTGTGCGCGATTCAATCAAAAATACTTAATTGCTCGACGAACAGCGTTTAATTGCATTAGTAGTAATATGATGGGCATTCTTTTTTCAATAACACATATCATCTAATTGATTGGCACAATTATGTACTCAAACGATTTGCCGATGTGCGGCAGGCATCGAGAATCGCATTCCCACACCGCCAACGTCACGCACCGAGAACCCCATTCCCTTATACCCCATCACCCGAGCGGCACATCCCCTACCCCAAGCCAATCACACGGCAGGGATTTAGACAAGTCACTATGAGGGGGCGGGAATGTAGTCACCGTATAGGAACAATACACACTCTCCCACCTATCCACAGGGAACCAACCAGAACACAAAGGGGAGGGAGGACACGCGTATGGGGGAGGGAGGGGGCGGGTCACCGGCACGTGACCACAGGGGGAGGGGGGAGGACCTGCCGGCACAAACACTGTCGGCATTAGGTAAGCGCACAAAGGGAAGGGGGCGGAGCTAGCGGCACGCGACCGGGCGGCAAATAGTAGCGCACAAAGGGAGGGGGCGGGGCTAGTGGCATAGATCAAAGAAGCTTATCAGTTTTTCGGCATCTCTCTGTTCGCCAGAATCGGCTTTCTATTGCTACTGGCGGTCGGCGGAAATTGAACCTCGAACCTTCCGAATGCGAGTCTCACACTTTACTGCGGAACCATATCGCTGGTTGACTTAGCATATATAAAATCGCTATTATCTGAGAAATTAAACATATTGAGTTTTATTTATGGACGCTCTTTAATGGCTATGGTTCTTAGCGTCCTGCGTGAAAGACCGAAAATTTTTCTCAGAGGCTTGAGATTCTTGTACGTGCCGTAAATCGACGACATGGAACCACCAGTTTTACTTAGCTTTCGAAGCAAGCCATGCTAAGGATTTTTACGCCTGAAAAATTCAATCGCCCTCCGCCGGATTTGAATCCGCGACCTCAGCTACCAGAGGCTAGCATATCTAAGAAATTGAAAAACAGTCTATAGAATATGATGAATGTGAATTACCTTATTTTGGATGCAAGGTTGAACTACCTACTTAGTCTCTCTTTTTTAATTCCGATACACATTATTATGATGTAAATTTCATTAATTACGAAGATTTATCAAAAGGCTGGAAATGTATTTTAGTGAGGAATGGTACTACAATCGATTTTATAATAAGTGGAACAAAATATATCTGAAATATTTGTGGGAAATGATAATTTCTCACAGATATTTTCATTTGATAATAAGATGAAGTTCATTGGAATTAGATCTGCCGACACCAAAAACTGTTCTAATGTTTTCATTACAGAGTTCCAAGATAAAGTTGACTTTAAACGTATTTCATAGAAACAGGCATTATTAGAAAGTTGTATTAGACAATTACTAGGCTAAGTTGACTGATATTCGATTCCTTGTGGACATCAACTGTCAGGAGAATTTATTGGATAATAACAAAATACGGTTGATTGGAAAAATAATTCACAATATAAACAACTATCAGAATATTTCATTCGGGAGTTTTAGGATGAAGTAGATTGGAAATTTATTTCCCTTATACAAACATTATTAGATTATTTTATTCTTGAGTTTAAAAATAAAATAGTCGGAACTCTTAATCACAAAATGTATCAGAATAGTTTATTATAGAGTTTCAAGAAAAAGTTGAATGGAGAGGATTCATAATGTCAAGAACTATCTGACGATTTTATTATAGAGTTTCATGATAAAATGGATTGGACACTTGTTTCATCATGTTAAACATTATCAAAATGTTATACGCGAGTTTCAGGATAAAGTAAATTTGGGGAAAATATCAACATTTCAAAAATTACCAGAATATTTCATTAAAGAAGTGCAGGTTAAAGTTGACGGTACTACATTTATTGAAGAATTCTACGATAGCCGATACCTTAGAAATTAGATGGGATATTTTGTGAGTTTCTATACAATGTCTAATGTCTTTTGAAGTGATGAAAAATGCATCAAACCCCTTCAAATATGCCTGAACTCGTGATTCCTCAACGCTATCTCAGCCGTTTTATGCACGACACCTTTATGCAGCAGTGGAAACAGAAACGGTTTAGTCCTTATGAAGCAAACTGCAAGATGTCTGTCCCTTTTCCAACTTTATATATCCTGATAATCAGTTCCCACGCAGAGATCAAGTCGTTTTATCCTAGCTACATTTGGACATACTGCTGTTACACATTCTTACCTTCGGTTCTGTCACCCCCGCATATTTGAAACCACCGGAATTCAGAGCTCATTGTTAACCACGTCATCATCACTGCCACCTCTGTGAGGATGCAAGAATTCTACGCAGTGCTCCAAGATCCAGTGCTGCGTTCAGTAAAAATGTTCTAAATTTTGTAAAAATTAACGAAATTGTATTCTTAGATAATGCACTGTTTTCTCGTGCTTTGGATCTTTACTACATTTCTGATATACCTGTGTGTTTCAAAGAAGGCATTTGTGTGCTGGGCCCATTAGATTCTTTAGTTACCAAAACACACACTCTAGCACTGAAAGTATCATAATAGCGGATGCCTGTGGAAGGAAAGACAAAGGTTTAACACATATATAAACATGAAAGCTTAAATTCATTGCAGCTGAACAATCATTTGTATATTCTGAATTTCTCTCTAAGTATTACAGAGGAATTAAAATCAACAAATTACTCAAAGTCTGTTCTCACTCTTCTTCGTGCACGAATGAAATACTTTATGTACATCGAAAAAAAATCTTGTATTATGAACTCGCTCTAAATCGCCCCATACTAAAGCCATATCACACGACTTAGATATGTTAAATTTAGAAACTGCTTACAAATCGAATGCTTGGAATTTCGTACAAAACCGAAATGCGTGTGGACAGCGCCGCTTCCCTGACATCCGAGCTAACGCTGGCTTCTCCGGCGATAATGAATCCTCGACTCATATGTCCTCGTGGTGCCGGTAGCTGCCTGAACCCGCACCTGCCAAGTGTACCACGTGGTACCACGCCACCATCATGAACTCCATCTGGCGAGCCACCAGCCCGCCTCTCTAGGTTAAGGAAGAAAACTGCTTCCAGACAGCTCGGCAGGCGGTCTCTGCGGATTGCATGCTCAGGCGAATAGCAGTTTGATGTCATGCATAAAGGTGATGCATGACTTATCGCCGCCAGTTATGGAGACGATGATGAAACAGGAGAGGAGCCCAATACAAAACAAAACAAAACAAAAGAACCCTGGTATGCTGGTACTAAAAATATAGAAAAGAACCTATTGCTTCAAATAACAGTAAAAATGGCGTGAAATTTTCTGTTCCTATCCTCTATAGGCCTAATGTATGTGGTACACAATAAGTTTTGGCTCTCGAGGAAAATTGACCTTGATTCTCTAAATATTAGTGGTTATAGGTTAACTTAATTTTATGTATTAAATGGTGAATTAATTAGCTGTTGGGCAGTTATTTCTTGAAGAAAGCTGTAATCTAAGAAAGATTGGAAAGTCAGTTTTAGAATATGAATCTGCCCTAAACCACATTTTTTTAATGCTTATTTTCTCCACTATTACTTTTTCTTCATACAAAAGCCTTTCATTTCAAAACTATTTGACAGAATTGTATGAAATTTTTTTCTAGGGTTTATAGATGCGTGCTTGTTATTTTGCAAACCACCAACGTTTACACAATATTCATGTTTTGTAAAAAAATTAAATATGCTAAAATGTTCTATATTTTGAAATTTTATAAGCTAAACTTTTAAAAAAAAAACAGCTCCACAAAAAATTGGTGTTTCAGATTAATTCTGAAAGTGTTTTTAATAAATTGTACAAGTATGTAATCCCTAACTTAACAGCATTAAGTGCGAAAGGTAATTATCATTACAAATATGAATAATTATAATAATTAATATAGCTGGTAATAGGAAACAAGTTAAATTTAAACTGTAACTATATTTTCTGATTATCAGATAGCTCCTATTATGTCAGGTAATTTTCATTAACCTTGCTTGAATAATTCGGAAGGTACACATTTTAGAAACAAGTAACAGGAAAACAATTAACCACCCCTTAAGAGGAGATTAAAAGCTCTTTGGCGTCAATGTTAAATCTGCTAAACCCATGACACACTACCTCAAATTATTTAAGATACCTAACTGAAGTTTTTACACGATGTAGATGAATGGCTTCCAGTTTTCTGATATACATTTGCGCAATGTTTATATAAATTTATTGTTAAAATAACAAACAGCTCCCTGTAATAAGGGCTGCCACATTGCACAGAGCATATAAACTAAATAATTAAAAAAACTTCGTGAAATTATACGAATAAGATAAGCGATTGTTAAATCGATAGTGTATAGTGGAACATCGCTGAGCGACTGAACTACGAAGACCGGCAACAGTTATATCTTTACCTTTTCTTTAGGCAAACCTGTTTCCAGTGGCAATAAAATATTTTGGAATGGTAGGTGGGCTCCCACCATCAGTCCGATCACTTCGATGATTTCCAGGCTGTACTTCTGTTTGAAGTAAGGGACTGGTGGCATACGTTGACTTTTTTCTTGTTGCACTTAATCCGGGTGGACTGTGTGTTTCTCAAACCTTATAGTAAAATGGAGTATGTGTTGCTAGATGGAATAACTATCATTAAAAATCTGATGTGTTACACTCACATGACTTTTTCTACTCTTGTACGAACTATTTTTACAAACGCTGATTCTCCATCTACTTCATGCTAATGGAGATAAACATTTGCAGACTCTATCTTATTGCTAATTTTCTTGTAGATGTAATGGGAATATATATTTACAAGGGTAATATAGAAATACAGTAGCCTTTAAGCATACACATATCTCTTAATAGCTGGTTGCTAGGTGCAGCACCATTCCCTTTGCCACAGATTAATACTCTTTGCATATCCAAAACAAAAAAATGAATAACGAATTCCCATTTGAGAAAATAAGTATTGGAAAATTTAAGGGAACAACAAGCAATATCTCGAAAATGGTTCACTCAACAACAAAAATGTATATGACATAAATTGTGTATTTTAACGCGATCTACATTTTTTGTGCAGTTAAACTTTCTGTCTTTTATGGTTTACCAGTTATGCAAAAGTCGTTCACAATGAAGAATACTTTTGGAGACATTCACAGGAAATTCAAGATATCCATTTTATTTGTCATTAAAATATCTTAAACATATGATATTTTAATCAAAATCGTTAGAGCCATTTTTGAGAAAATTAAAATTTTCGAAAAATGTTCCATGTGAAGGGTAATCTGGGGTGGGGGGATTTTCTTTAAAACCTTCGTGTCGCATCTCTGGAAAATACTGAACCTAAATACCAAGTTTGGTGTTTATCAGACTGTTCGTTTCTGAGTTATGCTGTTCACAGACAGACAGACAGACACACACACACACAAGGACATGCTTCCAAAAGTGCTTTTTACTTTCTCTACTACGTATAGTAAGTAGGGGAAGTATTGTATTCCACCAAAAAATTCGATACCGAGATTCCACTGGAAATACATGTTTTGAGACCCCCTGAATCCAAAAAAAGCATTTTTTGGAAACATGTCCGTGTGTTTGTCTGCGTGTGTGTGTGTGTGTGTGTGTGTCTGTGAACAGCATAAATCAGAAACGAACAGTCGGATAAACACCAAACTTGGTATTCAGTTTCAGTATCTTCCAGAGATGCGACATGAAGGTTTTCAAGAAAATCCCCCTATCCCAGATTACCTTTTACATGGAAGATTGTTCGAAAATTTTAATTTTCTCAATAATGGCTCTGATTATTTTGATTAAAATATCATATGTTTAAGATATTATCATGACAAATAAAATGTATATCTTGAATTTTCTGGGAATGTCTCCAAAAGTATTCTTCATTGTGAACAACTTTTGTATAACTGGTAAACCATAAGAGATAGGCAAAGCTTCACTACAGAAAAAATCTGATGTGTTACACTCACATGACTTTCTCTACTCTTGTACAATCTATTTTTACAAACGCCTATTCTCCATATGCTTTATGTTAATCGAGATATCGAGATGTCAATCTTATTGCTAATTTTCTTGTAGATGCAAGGGGAATATGGTAGCTTTTAAGCGATGGTCAAATATTTTAACGCTGGTTGCTATGTGTCGAATTCCATTCTCTTTGCAAGTCCAGGACAAAAAAAATGAATAACGAATTTGAGAAAAAGTATAAGTATTGGAAAATTTAAGGGAATAACAAGCAATATCTCGAAAACGGTTCACTCAACAAAAGAAATGTATATAACATAAGTTGTGTATTTTAACGAGATCAACATTTTTTGTGTAGTAAAATTTTGTCTATCTCTTATGGTTTACCAGTTATGCAAAAGTCGTTCACAATGAAGAATACTTTTGGAGACATTCCCAGAAAATTCGAGATATACATTTCATTTCTCATGGCATTATCTTAAACATATGATATTTTAAACAAAATCGTTAGAGCCATTTTTGAGAAAATTAAAATTTTCGAAAAATGTTCCATGTAAAGGGTAGTCTGGGGTGGGGGGATTTTCTTGAAAACCTTCGTGTCGCATCTCTGGAAGATACTGAACCTAAATACCAAGTTTGGTGTTTATCCGACTGTTCGTTTTTGAGTTATGCTGTTCACACACACACAGACACACACACAGACACACACACACACAGACACACAGACACACACACGGACATGTTTCCAAAAATGCTTTTTTTGGATTCAGGAGGTCTCAAAACATGTATTTCCGGTGAAATCTCGGTATCGAATTTTTGGGTGGAATGCAATACTTCCCCTACTTACTATACGTAGTAGAGAAAGTAAAAATGTAGATCGCGTTAAAATGCACAGTTTATGTCATATACATTTTGTTGTGAACCATTTTCGAGATATTGCTTGTTATTCCCTTAAATGTTTCAATACTTATTTTCTTAAAAGGGAATTCGTTATTCATTTTTTTTGTCTTGGATATGCAAAGAGTATTAATTTGTGGCAAAGGGAATGGTGCTGCACCTAGCAACCAGCTATTAAGAGATATGTATGTGCTTAAAGGCTACTGTATTTCTATATTGCCGTTGTAAATATATATTACCTTTACATCTACAAGAAAATTAGCAATAAGATTGAGTCTGCAAATGTTTATTTCGATTAACATGAAGTAGATGGAGAATAAGCGTTTGTAAAAATAGTTTGTACAAGAGTAGGGAAAGTCATGCGAGTGTAACACATCAGATTTTTTGGATTCAGGGGGTCTCAAAACATTTATTTCCGGTGAAATCTCGGTATAGAATTTTTAGGTGGAATACAATACTTCCCCTACTTACTATACGTAGTAGAGAAAGTAAAAATTAAATTGAGTTTTATTTATGGACGCTCTTAAACTGCAATATTTCTTAGCGCCCTATTCTATACTGGGCATGAAAGACCGGTAATTTTTCTCAGAGGCCTCCTTATCAGGCTTGAGATTCTTCTACTTGTCGTAAATCTACGACACAGGATCACCGGCTTTACTTACCTTCCGAAGAAAGCAATGCTAAGGATTTTTACGTCCGAAAAAAATCCATCGCCCTCCGCTAAGTTTGAACCGCGACCTCGGGAACCAGAGGCAACATGGTGCACCTGGACTACGGAGGATGACAAATATAATAATAATAATAACCAGCATGCCAATCCTTCTGGTGCTGCGTTGGTCGCTAAACACTGTATTTCTTCATAAACTTGGAATTGAATTGATCTAAGTACTTTTACGATCATTGAGCGGAGTCTATGGTGGCGAGAGTTGCGAAGTATTAAGTATTATATTATTATTTAATTATACGATTTGTTAGTTAAAATTAAACAGCAATTATTTTTGTTTAAACAACAAATCATGTTGTTAACCCCAAAGCATATCCCTAACAGCATTCAGAGGTTGCCTTTATTATCCTAACATTTAATTTAGCTATCTTCAACAGAACGGGTCATATACACCAGAAAATGTTATTCCAGAAAAAAAGTAAAAGATCTGATGTGATACATTTACATTACTTTCTCTACCCGCTATCACTCATTAATGGGTATACAAACTATTTCTAATAAAGCTTATTTTTCTGTCCACTACATATTAATCCAAATAAACTTTTGCAGAAGTAACTATATTACACTTTTCGTTATAGATACAGAGGGAACAGCGATAGTCAAATGTTTAAGAACTGTACGCTATATGTTGGACTTAAAATTCCACACTGTTTCCATGCAATCGCTAGAAACAACTAAACGTTGAAAGGACTTTAAAGAATAACCAACAAATGAACAAATCGAACCATTAATAATGGATATCTCAGAGATGGCTTACGCCACAAGAAACTTATTTGAAATATAATTGTACGTTTTAAAGATATCTACAGCTTTTGTGTAGTACCTTTTCGTCTATCGCTTAACGTTTACCAGTTATACAATATTATACAAAATTCCTTCCGAATGAAAATGACTTAATAGGCTATTCCGAGAAAATTCAAGATGTAAGTAAATTTGTCATGTTAATACCTCAAAATCGTTGGAGCCATTTTTTTTAGAAAATCTAAATTTTCGAAAAATGTTGCATGTGAAAGGTAGTTGGGATGGAGGGGTTTTCCTAAAAATCTTCGTGTCGCATCCTTGGAAGATACGCGGGGCACTATTTATATTTTGAGCCTAATAATTAAAGCAAAGTAATTTCTGATTGAAAACTGCCTTATTGTTTTTCAAAATATTCTCCTTTATGATCAATACACTTTTGCATCCTTTTGAACCATTTGTCAAAGCATTTATTCCAGTCTTCTTGAGACACCTCCAAAACATGGTTTTTGAAGACATCAACGGTTTGTTCTGCCAACGAAAATCGTTGTCCACGCAATTTATTCTTGATGTTCGGGAACAAAAAGAAGTCATTGGGTGCCAAATCAGGACTGTACCCATTAATTCGATTTTTTGAGCCTTCAAATACTCTGTTAGACGAGATGTGTGTGTGTGCTCGCATTGTCTTGATGAAGAACGATCCTACGGTTCTTGTTGGTTTACCTTACTTCACCGAAGACCTCCGGCAAACAATTGGTTGTAAACCATTCGGCATTGACCGTTTTACGTTCTTCTAAAGGCACTTTTGCACATGGCCAGTTTTACTGAAAAAGCAGGCGACGATTTGCTTCAAAGTGCTTCGAGTGCGAACAACTTTTGTTGGATTTGCTTCATCTTGAAGCACCCATACAGTCAACTGCTGTTTACATTCCAGCTCATATGCATAGATCCATGATTCATCACCTGTTACAATCTTATATACGTCTTTTGAGGCACCGCATTGTATTTCTTGAGTATTTTTGTACACCAATCGACACGAGCATCTTTTTGAGATTGCGTCAAATTATGTGGGATCCAACGCGGGCAAACCTTTTTCACGGCTACATAATCATGCAATATTTTATATATGATGGTGGAACTAATGCCTAGGGTTAGCTCAATCTCATAATATGTCACATGACGATCTTTCACTATTAGTTTTTGTACAGCATCATTGTTTTCTGGCACAACAACTGATTTTGGACGACCTTCACGAACTTCATCATTGAGCAAACGGCGGCCACGATTAAAGTCGTTATACCAGCGTCTCACAGTGGCTAAGGATGGAGCTTCGTCGCCAAATGTGGAAGTTAGTTTATCGATGCACTCTTGTCTTACAAACCACGTCGAAAGTCGTAATAAATGATTGCACGAACATTTTCACGAGTTAATTCCATGTTTTTGTTGACACACAATTTTCAAGTTAGTGTAAACAAAACAAATGACGCTCTATTGACAAAATGTTTGAAGTAGACTATGGTCAAAAATGTCAAACTGGCACCTACAACATTCGGGGTTGACAAGGCTCAAAATATAAATAGTGCCCTTCGTACTAATCTTAAATACCAAGTTTTGTACTTACAAGACTTTTCGTTTTTGAGTTATATTTGCGTAGGCACAAAGGTTTCCAAAAATCCTTCATTGGGATTCAGGGGCCTCAAAGCATGTATTTTTCGTGAAATCTTGGTATCGAGTTTTTGGATGGAAGACAATACTTCCCCTACTTACTAAACGTAGTGGAGAAAGTAAACATTGAGAAACAAACTCATATTTATGTGCAAAGAAACCTTTAGTTTGAAAGAAGCTTGAGCACACAGAAGCTGCCATACCTTAACAGTAGTACCAACTTGTAGAGCAAAACTTCCCCTAAAATTGGACTAAAGCTTACCTCTCTACTCCAAAGAGTATGATTTTGTTATGGGAAGTCCTGCAGAATTCATAGTACAAAATGGATGTTACAGTACCTTTTTAAAAATATATTTGAAATATGACTATGTGGTTACTATACTAATACATATGAAATTAATGAGGAATTTGCAATTAGTAAAACGGCACAAAAACTAAAATGTCACTTTTTGGCAATTTGTGTAGGTACCCTTCTTCTTGCAGAACAGACTACCAGTGGCTTGCGGTGAGCGAAATCTGAAGTGAAGCAACTGAAAAGCATCACCATCACCACTATTTAATTTGTTGATGGGATGTAGATTTAACCTTCTCAAAAAATAAGCAGTTCCAACAAAAAGAACAAGGAAAGTTCCCTTGCTTTACCCAGTTTATGATACTGTGTTTTTACTATTTTTTAATTACCGCTTATTACCGCATTACACAATACACATTCGCAAACACCCATGCCCATGGCGGGACTCGAAACCGCGACCCTCAGTTTGACGGAGCGCCGGAGCTATACAGTCCAGCGACCACGGCTACGAGGGCCGGCCGGTCATATTAACTAAGTTGAAAAAGCTTGGTATCATTTTTACTTTCCTACCGCGTACATAGAAGGTAGAGAAGGTATTACATTCCACCCAAAAATTCGATAAGCAGATTTCGCCGGAAATACATGTTTTGAGGCCCCTGAATAAAAAAAATTATCTTCCCCACTACGTATCGATTTCTCCGTAAATATATGTTGTGAGGCTCCCTGAATCCAAAAAAAAAAAAAACATTTTTAGAAAAAGGTTCGCATGTTTGTGTGTGTGTGTGTGTGTGTGTGTGTGTGTTTTGTGTCTGTGAACAGCATAACTCAAAAATGAAAAGTCGGATAAACTCCAAAATTGCTATTTTGGTTCAGTATCTTCCAAAAATGCGACATGAAGATTTTCAAGAAAATCCACCCACCCCAAATTACCCTTTACATGGAACGTTTTTAGAAAATTTGTTTAATAAAAATGGCTCTGACGATTTGATTAAAATATCGATATATGAAATATTTACATTACCAAAAATATAGGTCTCTTTAAAACACTCACTGTATTTCAAAAACATTTTTTGTGGTATATGCCATTTCCGAGACATCCGTTATTGTTTCCCATTGTTCAATACGTTGTCATTCTTTAAAGCCCTTTCGACATTCAGTTGTTTTTCATAGCTACATGGAAACAGTAAGGAATTTTAAGCCCAGCATACAGTATCTAGTTCTTAAACATTTGACTATCGCGGTTCACCTTCTATGTATAACGAAATGAGTAATTTAGCTATTTCTGTAAAGATTTATCTCAATTAAAATGAAGTGGATAGAAAAATAAGCTATCCTAAGAATAGTTTGTATACCCATTAATAAATGATAGAGAGTTGAGAAAGTAATATTAATGTAACACACCAGACCCTTTTCTATATCAGACTAGAATTATTATAGATAAGAATACCTCAGATCTTTTTATGAAATGAAAGATGTAGAAATAGTCTTAGACTCTGCTTCATAACACAGGCATTGCAGTCGAATTGTTCAGTTACGCACAGCAATACTTATCTAAATAAATAAACTGCAGAGAATTTTCATTTTATCTTAGCAGTTCCATGAATGTTTTATGTTTAACACCTACTCTGTGATTACCAGGCATAAGGATTCCTAGATAGCTTCAATTTATCTGCAATTAAACCAATTTCAGTAGAATGAATGTAAACAATAGCTGCCCAGAGTCACTGACGGGCAAGTAAACACGTTCTGTTTACCGCTGTCTGCATCCCCACCAGACTGTACAAGGGATGGGGGAGATTTATAATCTCCGACGTCACTGCGAAAACTCTAGTAACAGTTCAACTTTATTTCCTTTCGTCGTGGCTTTAATACTTGGAAATTCCTATGCCTGGTCTTACTAATCAAGTGAATGACATTGCCATCTTCTCATACATTTCAACACTTCTTAAGGTATATCAAAAGTACATCGAAGTTATGCATATCTTTAATGAAAATAGATATGCAACTGCAACTAGGGAGCGTTCATTTATCACGCCACATTATTTTTCCGTTTTTGAACCCCTCTCCCCCAGATCTTTATTTATGATGATGATTATTATTATCATTATTATTATAATTATTATTATTATTATTATTATTATTATTATTATTATTATTATTATTTGGATCTTCCGTTACACCGGGTAGGATTTCAACGGCAACCCATTGATCATACACATTTATTAAAGGATTCTTTGCTGTTAGATCTAAGTATAGTGTAATTACATATTTAGCTTTTTGATTCAACAAATTGAAGTAAAATTTCATTTCATGGTTTAAGACAGGAAAGAAAAATAGGAATTACTAAGCTGAATGTGGCGATCCAAAGTTACATTAACCCATTAGTTAGAGAACTCTGGTTCATAGTTGCTACTTTTGTGGTGTTTAATATCCTTACTTGATAAATAAAGAAAACCAACCCTTAGTCTTAGCATTAGTTATTAGACGGAAGGGGGCCCCATCCTCTGCAGCTCAGCACCGCACGTATGCCATTGTAGGCCATTTGTGACTTATGTGACCCCTTAAAGGAAAGGATGAAGGGAGCCCCGAAGGTCGACCAGATCCGGACGACGATGCGCATTAGCAAGGATGTGTTTCCTAACGCCTGTGCGAGCCTGCCGGCACCATCAGTCCAGGGTTCCCAAGAACGAGTTTCCCAGGAAGAGGCACCAAGCGTCAGGAAGAAATCTTTACACACATCCCAGTGTCCCGCCGCAACGCACCAGTCCCATCGCCTGGTTCTGAAACAGATGAAAGGAAATGACGGCTCAGGAAATGGAAATTGTGGTAGAAGAGAAGCCACGCCAGCACTCGCTTACCGGCTTGGGAAAACCACGATAAAACAGAGGTTAAGTGACCGTCCCGAACCGGACTCCGAAATGCGGGCTTCACACCTTACCGTGGGACCATCTTGCTCAATAGCCCATATTCTTGAATTCCCTCAGTTTCATCCACAAAATATGAATGCTGATTTCGTGCCAAATCACCTATGTATTTTTATTTCTTGCTGGTTTTTTTCTTCCTCTTTCCCTACTCTTGAAAAAGGTTGAAGAACACTGTTATACAATGATATTGGTGCATTCATAGTGAATATTAGGTTTGGGAATTCTTTGTTCTTTTCTCCTCGTATATGGGCTTCAAATTCACACAATCTGTCGCCGGTAGAAGGAATTGAAATTGATGAAATCATTAAATTTCACAACAATTTGATCGTTTTGTAATTTTATTAAAAAAATGTATACACAGCTTGGTTTGAGTACAAAGGTAGTAGCAATTACCATAAACTAAGAATTCCAAAGATTACAGTTCATATAACAAAGTTAACTGTAACAGGATCAGATATGAAAGTCAAAACCCAACAATTTGATTAGTGGGTTTACTGTGTTTTTGGAATGGACAAAATAGAGTTATTTATAGTCACTTAATGTGCCAAAATTATATTCTTTTCTGTTTCTGCACATGTTAAAAATAGTCTTAACATCATTGTCTTCATATTTAGCAAAACACTCCACTATTGTATTCCGTATTAAATTTACTGAAATTCCTATGCATTCCAGGAAAATTTAACACAATGTTATGAGTTATTTTGAAGAGTTTTATGTAGTAATTTCGTGAAAATAAGAAGTACTGAGATCACGTCGGAGTGTTTTCTTTTGCCATACAATCGCAGTTCCCAAGCAATTACCACGTTTGAGCCATAAGTCTAAAATCAATATTTTTTTTTATCGATCAATGACCCTAGCTGCCTTACGGACCCCTTGATAAAAGCCACATTGCATCCAAATTGAAGTGTTTTCTCCACTCACCAGAAGAATTTAGATAGCAGTTAGGGAATCTTTACCATGGCCCACATAGTTGCTTTTAACACCTTAAGTTTAGTAGTAATGCTGAATGATTAGCGTCCATTTTAACTGATACGTTTATCATTTGACCCTCGGGCTGTGCATGCATGTGTGTAATTCCTGAGGAGGAGATATTTCTTCCTTTCAAGTTAAATATTGTACAGCATTGTGAATGCGTAGAGCCTTAAAATTAGGATATGGAAATAAGCACTCAGTATTTAAGGCTTCCATATTAAATTACGTTTTGAAATGGTTTATATTGATAATGAAGCATGTAGGCAGTTTTCATGTAGGGCACTACTAAAACTGTTCATTCAATCCTAAGCCTTAAAAATCGGTCAATTACCTTCAAGATATTTAGTAATTTACTGAATGCCGAGAATTCAACTAGTGGCTCTCGGTAGGAGATTATTGAATTATTATTCTCGCTTTCCAAATGAGCGAACAATAAATTAATATCGCAAATTTCTTTGTCGTAATTTTAATGTCCTCTGTAGTATTGAAGTGTTTGAATTCTACATGTTAATATGTATTTGCGATATACAGAGTGATTATAAAGTCTCGATTCATTTCTGTGAAAACGGCTATATGCTTCTTTACAGGTAATCTGAAAAGTGCTATCCATTGAAGAAAGAATATCTATGTTTCAGGCGGACTTTGTAAGAACATTTCAGAAAATCGCTTCCACTAGGGCTAATATCAGACTACTGGCTCAAAAATTTAAGACCATGGGTAGTGTGCGGGATGACAAACATTCCGGTAGTCCCAATGTGCCGGCTCAAACTCTGCAACAGGTGCAACCACCAGAAGCCCAAAAACATCAACCGGGAGGTTAAGTCGGAAGTTGGGTATACCACAATCGACAGTGTGGAAAATTCTCCACTACAGCTTGAAGAAACTATCATACCACCTCCAAATCCGTCATAAGCTGGAAAGGGAGGACTACGCTGTTCGCGAAGCAAATGTTGTGACCTGTTGCAGGCGGTCAAAGAGGATAATTTGCTACAAAATGAGATTTTCAGCCACGAAGCCACTTTTCACACATGTGGCATGGTCAACCGACACAACTGCAGGGTATGGGCAGATGAACCGCCTGATGAGATCGTCGAGTGGGAACGAAACACCCCAAAAGTCAATGTGTGGTTGGGGAACGCTCTTCTTCGAAGAACCCACAGTCAGAGGCATTGCGTATCTGTACATGCTATAGCTGTTCCTTCAACCACAATTGCGGCAGGATGACATCTTGGAAACGGTTGCACCCCCTCCATTGTTGTTGTTCATGAATACCTGGCTCTGGTTGTTAATGAATACCTGCAAAACATATTTCCACGTAGGTGGATTGGTAGAAGTTCACACCGTATCTAGGCTCCACGTTCCCCTGACCTGACACCTCTTTACATTTTTGCATGGGGGTACATCAAATCAGAGGTGTACTAAGTCAAAATCAACTCCATTGACCATTTAAAGGAGCGTATCAGGCAGGCGGTGCTGACAAAATCACACTTTGAACGCTGGGAATTATGTGTGGAAGTTCACGTTTGCTATGTGGAATAAACTTTGATGAATTGTATGTTAGGGTCTAGGGTCTACATTCATTTTATTGTTTTCAACCTAAAATATGTTTTTCACAGAAATGGATTGAGACTTAATAATCATCCTGTATTTAAATATATATCGACAACTTTTCTCATGTTAAAGCAACGTATAAGCTCATATAACCTTGGGAACTCCGAAAATAATGCCTTAGCCGCCAGCGGCTTGCTTGTAAAATGGTGCTCAAGGTATTACTTCTCAGTGAATCATGCTCTACTCGCTTTCAAATGATACCAGTGGGCTTTATAGCCGCATTCATAACATACATACTAATATATAGCAATTCAGCCTTAAAGCCAGTCTAGACACCTAGACTTATTTTGTTACAGACAACATACTCAGAAAGGACTGGGCACTCTTCTGAAGGTACTGAAGCTGACTCCGGAACCCGGAAAATGCCGGGTAGTCCCGGGCACATTCCCGCTGATAGGAAATCCTGCAGTAGGATGATGGTTCCCTTTCAGCTGACTCACCGGTACAACGTTCTTCACACCAGGAGCGAATATTGGCCTCTGAGACAGCTGACGCTGCTGCTGTTGTGGATTGTACTGGGTCTGCTGGTCATTCGTTAAGGATACAGCAGGTGTTGAGTCATACGAGTAAGCTGGCTCCTTTCCTTGGTAGACGGATTCGGGGATTGTGGTGTAACTCTGCAGCTCCCGAGGGATAGGGTTAAAGTTGGATTGCTGAATGTCAAGTGATGTGGATCTTGGTGGCTGAAATCCTCTGGTTCTGAACGCTGGGGCTTGGGACAGCGCAGCAGAGTGCTTCACAAGTGGTGCTTGGTGAGTGAAGGTTGCTTTGGGAGATTGATTCAGAATGGTCTGTTGTGGAAATGGCTGAGGTACGGTGCCTGGGGCAGGATATACAAATTGTATTCCCTGGGTTTGAGGATAATACAGAGGCGAAGTGGGAGCAGCTGCCTGTTGTGGTGCAAGGTAGGCTGCTGAGAGAGCCCCTGCCTGGTAATCTGGAAGTATGAAATTCCCAGCACCTAGCTGATTGCTTTGCAGAGCTGGCGCGGCGCCTGGTGCAAGGAATGCTGGGTAAAGGGCCACGTTAGGGACTTGAGGATACGTCAAGATTTGTTGTTGAGGTTGAAAACTGAACTGCTGCTCTGGATTGATGTAACCTTGGGGAATGTCCTGTCTTATCCCGGACTGCTCAGATATATTCTGGTCCTGATGTTCTTCCTGTTCCTGCTGGTATTGTTTCTGGGAACGCTGCTTCGAGTTCAGGCTATCGCGCTCAATGTCTTGCAACTTCACCTGCTTCTCTGCTCCATCCACCAGTGTTGACACAAGCAGGATGCACAATGCTGCACTGGAGCACAACTGCAACATCGTCATGTAAGTCATTTAAGATGTACAAATAAGTAATTTTTATAAATATTCATGGTATACATCTTTGTTTTAAAATGCACATTTTATAAGATAAATTAGCACTTTCGTAAGGGCAGGATTCAATAATAATCGATGTTTGCACAACTGGTATAATTGCATCTTTTTATTTCTCTATAATGTACTAGTCGACACGATATGAGTGCGTGCGGTGAGAAGAGGAATTAAACAGTTACGGAACAAGTCGCGGGGCATCGAAAGGACAGTCAGGTAAAGAAAACATCCGCAGTTCCGAAAATGAGGCTCCTAGTGAAGCTGAGCTCTGCAAATGTAGTACTGTTTTTATTGTACAACTGTGCATTCCCCTGTCGCTTTACACCTCACTGCCTTCTGATTCCTAGCCTTGAGACGTTCACATTGTCAACAAAAACAGTGGTGCCTTCCTCCAAGCGCACTCTTATCGTGGTCGACTGGTACCTGCTAAGTAGAGAAGATATTATATTACACTCAAAAATTCGGTATGGAGATTTCAACGGAAATACATGTTTTGAGGCCGTTTGAGTAAAAAACGAGGATTTTTGGTAAATAGCCCGTGTGTATGTTCGCGTATGCGTGTGTGTGTGTGTGTGTGTGTGTGTGAGTCTGTGAACAACAACTCAAAATTGAAAAGCCGATTATATAACAAACTTGCAAGTTATTGAACTTAATTACCAAGTATACACAAAGCAAATCTAAAAAATGGCTCCGTTTTTTTTTATTAAAATACAATGTGTTTAAGATATTTGCATGATAAATAAAGTGTATATCTTGAATTTTCTGGGAATAGCCTGTAAAGTCCTCTTCAATCTGAATAACTTTTGTATAACTGGTAAATCGTAAGGGACAGACAAAATCTTAGTGCACAGAAGTTTAGATCTCGCTAAAGCAGCTAACTTGTTTTCTTCTGGACTTAGCCATTTCCGAGATATTCCTTGTTGTTAGTTTGAATTTTCAAACACTTATAATTTTTTCAATTGGGAACTCGCTATTCTCATGGTCATGCAAAGAGCATGGAATTTCAAAGCCATCCTATGGCAACGCGCTCTTTAAAAATCTGAACATCGCTTTACCTACAACAAAATATGTAAAAATGCTTTGAAAGTTTATCTGTATTAACAAGAATTAGGTAGAAGAATAAGCTTTTATAATAAGAATATTCTGTAGAAGAGTGAGTAGAGAAAGCCATGTAAATGCAATACACCAGATGTTTTTAATGGAGTTAAGACAGTTATTTACATGATTAATCACTCAAATTATTCCTTCTATCTCCTGATTATATAGAGAATCTAAATCCATAATTTTAAGGCATTAATAAATGACTATAGGCGAACTGCACTTCTATAATAGTATAATCACTGTGGCCCAACTGTGCCGTATTTCACGTGTGCAGATATCCCGCCGTGAGTTAAAAGAGTTGCAGAACTCAACGGAGTAGTTCTAAATGAACACAGGTCATTGTGGAACTGGCGCAGTAGTGTGAGCGACCTTGGTTCTACTCATCTTGCTTAATCATCGAAAACGAAGAGCGGATTGCGCTTATTGAGAGGCCGGCGCCGTGGTAACGCGTGAGACTCGCATTCGGGAGATATCGGATTCGTTTTCCGACGACCGCCCAATCTGACCCATGGGTTTTCCCGGGCGAATGCTGGACTGGTTTCTTTCAGCCCCCGAATTTCCTGTCAATTCATCATTTCATTCATCCTTCACCCTTCATCCTTTTAGGGTTGGAAGTGTTGCCGATGGTGTTTCGTGTGGCATGGCAAGGAAAAAGGATGCTCTCTCTGGAACTTTCTCCGTCCCTCGACTTTCGGCTGGTTGCCGGGGTAAACGGACCAAGCTTTGGAGCGGGGTGTTGTACCCTGTATGGTGGGGTCTCAAGTCTGCCTATCCACTGTCGGGCGTCTCAATCTGGAAACTATAGGGACCCTGCCGTGGCTGTGCCATCACTCCTGGTTCTGGCCAACCGGTGCCTTCTCTCACATCGGACGCCTCATTGTAAGCATAGGTACAAACAGCACCAAAGAAAATCTTCAGCGGATTTTGTATAGTTTTCTGGGGTCTGTTGAGGCGTGTCCTTCGTCTTACCTATCGAAGAGTGGTGGCTTATAGCACAGCAATAAGGGTGAAAAGCGGAGAGGTTGATGCCCTTGCTTCTTCTGGTGTTATTGAAACCAAAACATTTTTGTCTCGGAACCAGTCATGCCGTATGCTAGCGAAATTACTCGTGGACTTATCGTGGGTATGTGGGAGGCTGATCGCACTGTTACAGCAATTGCAACGGCAGTACATAAAAGCGCTTTTATAATAAATTACTGGATAAAAGTATTCTAGAAAAGTGGGGAAGACGGTCTACACTCTTGTCAGAAAGTGGGCACTCCCCGTAAAACATCCGCAGATGACGACATTCGTTTACTAAGTTTAATTATTCTTTGGTTATAATTGGCTAATCATGTTTAGAAACTATAGATAAATGTCTATATGTATATGGTTTACCGAATATGACATACATATTAAGGCAATAAAATTGGGTTATATTTTTGTCTATAATCCTGTTGTATTCCTATGATCAGCAATCTGTTAGAAAAGGTATATTAAACAATTAAGTTTGAATTAGAGGGAAACATACCGTTTTATTTATTTATTTATTATTTAGTTATATTTACTTCTGCGCAGCAACAAGCATTGATACCACTGTGAGAATACAGTTCTATTTATATTTTGTTATAAAGTATTGCTATGTATTTAATGAATACTATTCAAACTTTAATTTGAAAACCTTCTCACACTGCACATTCTACATTTCGCTAACCTGGGTGCTCCTCAAGCTTTCCTCTTAGCTTTTAACCCTTATCAAAGGCGTGTCCTCCACTAGCCGATAAGGCACCAATCACGATAAGAGGTCTGTATTACAAACTGAATGCACTAACTCTACCTCTTTCTCTTTTAGCCAATACGATCGAGAACGTAAATATATATTTCGTTTCTACGCCATTTTGTAACCTTTGTTGTGGTTATTGGTGCAACTATTTAGCAGAAGAACTGGCGCATCCTTGCACCGTGGCCTAAACAACCATGAAATGGCCATGGCTTGAAGGCCGCGAACAACGATAAATAATGCGACATAGGCGCGAGGTGCAGTGAGATTTTCTTTGCCGCTCTTTGTACAATACCCTCACTGGAGCAGTGCCGAGTCCCCTCAGATCATCGGAACAAAAACATGTATGTTATCATATTGTATTGTAGTAGAATGGAAGAGAAGACCTCATTGCCTTAACTCATACTAGGTTAAATAAACAAGTAAAGAAATATAATCTGCAGATTGCATGGTGTCAATATCTCTGGGCGGCTAATTGACCTGATTGTAATATTTCCCGTGTGAAAAAAAAAAATCATCTACTTTGTCGCATTTGGTTCTTCAGTCTCTTTATGCAGAAGAACCTGTCTGCGCATCAAGATAATTTCATTTTGGTTTCACTCTTGGTGAAACTTGCCGCGTCCAATTAATTAATGTACTGCGCTCTACATTTGAACATGTTTCCAGTTTAATGTCCCAAAACAGGTTGTGTAGAGAAACAACTGCCATGTATTTCGCTTTCTAACCTTTAGGATTAATAGTTAGGAGTGTGAGGATGTTTAAACAAAGCGGGATGACTGAGCAGAAACTGTGTGGCTCGTATTCAGGAGGTCCCGGGTTCAATTCCCGTCGACCGCCCACTTCAACCCAGTTTCCATAATTTCCCTTGCATTTCGTTTCTTTGTCATTTTTCAGATGTGCTGTTAGGTTTCGTAGTGTATGGCGGTGCCGGATAGATAACGCGAATGCTTGCTAACTAGAGCGCTGTTCGCCAGCGTTTATCGCCCTCTCTGGGCAGGCTCTAGCAGTGGGACGGGTCTTTGAGCCTGCGACTGTTAGGAACTTCTACGCGTCTCTGTGGTCTGTAGTCTCCTGTGGTTATTTCACTTCATCCCTTCCTCCTAGGGGTAGTAGCCACATCATATCTACGTAGGTTGCAGTACGCGAAGTGTCCCCCTCCGTTGTATAATCTATGAAGATGTTTAAGAGTACCTAAGGATATGACCTACATGGTTTGTTCAAATTAAATGTGAGAATTAACAGGTCATCCTTTATGGTTGAAGTTTCATGCCATTATGCTTGCAACGCTTCCTATATTTAAGGAGCAGTTTAAATAATACACAGGAACATATTTTATGTCATTTCTTTCAAACAGAAAATTCCGTTACGATGTGAATAGTTGAACCGTGTATACGCAATTCAAAACTTTTCTTGAAAATAGGTAATTGTTCCTATTCCGTTATAAATATTAATGTATTTTTAGTTTTTACACTAAAATAAAAAGAAGTATCATGCTTGAATTGTGCATAACACTCAATATCCTTACAAATTTGAAAATTAAACCTGACAATATTCCATATGTATTAACGGGAAAAATAGTCATTAATGTAACAAAAAATCAAAAACAGTTAGCGCTGTTTATTTTATTTATATCGTTAATATTAACTTAACTCTTAAAAATGCAACCAAATTACTAATTATATAATGTTTTGACTCCGGAAATGTTCGTGCTTCAGCTGCTATTAAATCAATTATTTTATTTCGCGATTAATCGTCTTCTGATACACCTTCTTTGCAAATTTCCAGTGTTTAACGTTATTTAAAGTAACCAATCAGTAAAAAATGAGAATAAATGATAAAATAAATGTATTTACTTTGTTTGGAAGCATTTTTGAATAGCAACTTTAATCATATGGGCGAAATGGAACCAGTCACATGACAATAAATGTACATCTTCCCACATATCAGCATTATGTTCTGCAAATTTAAACTGAAGTTCGTTATAATTTTTTATTTTCTCTATTACGTATAGTAACTAGGGGAAGTATTGCATTGCACCCAAAAATACGATACCGAGAGTTCACCGGAAATACATATTTTGAGGTGCCCTGAATCCAAATAAAGCATTTTTAGAAAAAAGGCCCGTGTGTGTGTGTTTCTGGAACAGCATAACTCAAAAACGAAAAGTCAGATAAATACCAAACGTCGTATTTAGCTTCAGTATCTTTCAAAGATGCGACAAGAAGATTTTCAAGAAAATTCCCCCACCCTAGACTGTCCTTTAAATACAACATTTTTCGAAAACTTAGATTTTCTCAAAAATGGCTCTAACGATTTTGATTTAAATATATTTTTAAGATATTTTCACGGCCAATGAAATGTATATCTTGAATTTTCTGGGAATGCCCCTAAAATTCCTCTTCATTCTGAATGACTTTCGCATAACTTAAACCGTAAGAGATGGACAACATTTTATTACGCGAAAAATGTATATATACATTGTCATACACATTTTTTACTTTCTCTACTACGTATAGTAAGTAGGGGAAGTATTGCATTCCACCCAAAAATTCGATACCGAGATTTCACCGGAAATACATGTTTTGAGACCTCCTGAATCCAAAAAAAGAATTTTTGGAAACATGTCCGTGTGTGTGTCTGTGTGTCTGTGTGTGTGTGTGTCTGTGTGTGTGTGAACAGCATAACTCAAAAACGAACAGTCGGATAAGCACCAAACTTGGTATTTAGGTTCAGTATCTTCCAGAGATGCGACACGAAGGTTTTCAAGAAAATCCCCCCACCCCAAACTACCCTTTACATGGAACATTTTTCGAAAATTTTAATTTTCTCAAAAATGGCTCTAACGATTTTGATGAAAATATCATATGTTTAAGATAATGTCATGGGAAATGAAATGTATATCTCGAATTTTCTGGGAATGTCTCCAAAAGTATTCTTTATTGTGAACAACTTTTGCATAACTGGTAAACCATAAGAGATACACAAAATGTTACTACACAAAAAGTGTAGATCGCGTTAAAATACACATTCTTTTGTTGAGTGAACCGTTTTGGAGATATTGCTTGTTATTTCCTTAAATTTTCCAATACTTATACTTTTTCTCAAATTCGTTATTCATTTTTTTTATGTCCTGGACATGCAAAGAGAATGGAATGCACCACATAGCAACCAGCGTTAAAATATTTGACTATCGCTTAAAAGCTACCATATTCCCCTTGCATCTACAAGAAAATTACCAATAAGATTGACATATCGATATCTCGATTAACATGAAGCATATGGAGAATAGGCGTTTTTTAAAAATAGTGTGTACAAGAGTAGAGAAAGTCATGTGAGTGTAACACATCAGATTTTTTTTGAATGAACCATTTATGAGATATTACTTGTTGTTTGTTTGAATTTTCCAATACTTATAGTTTTTTCCAATGAGAATTCGTTATTCTTTTTGTTTTTTATGTCCTGGACATGCAAAGAGAATGGAATGCGCCACATAGCAACCAGCGTTAAAATATTTGACTATCACTTAAAACCTACCATATTCCCCTTGCATCTACAAGGAAATTAGCAATAACTTTCTGCAAATGTTTATCTCGATTAACATGAAGTAGATGGAGAATAAGCATTTGTAAAAAAGTTTTTACAAGAATAAAGAAAGTCATGTGACTGCAACACACATTTTTTGCTCTTACTGTGAAACTTTGCATGCATCTCGATATACTTCTATTGAAACCTACTATGTAAATTTGTTCTAATATGAGTGACATCCTTCATCGAGTTGAAATGTTTAAATATGTGCACAGGATTTTTTTAATTAAGAATGAATGAAACGAAAGCAAAATATAAAGCGTATTATTTGTGTGATATTTATTTTTAGCAAATTTGTTTAATAACTTAAAACTGGCTCTTGTAAGTTTATGACAAACGATTAAAAATATCATCACTAGCAGTATTTTTAGCAAATTTTTGTACTTTAGTTTAAAGAAAGGAATTTGGAAACCACTTCATGTACAAATAATACATTTTATGCCACCACTCTATGATTTGTAATTTAAAGTAAATAAACCTAATTATTATGTTACAAACTGGTTTGCCATTAGAAAAATAAACTTTTCTTCCGGAGAGAAAACACAGAAAATCTTTTAGAGTGCACAGGTCGCGGGTGAATCCAGGCCTATCCGTTAAGGGATATTATTATGGAAATATGCTGGTTCCTACAAACGCACTAATATCATTTCACTAGGGTTTAAACAACACATGTCAAAAGAACGTCTAGCCAGAGCAATATGGCATATGGTGGGAATCTAAATCGAGACACCTCGAATATCTAAAAGTATCATTAGAAATTTGAAGAAACAATAGAGTAGTATTAAAAATTCTAAATAAGCGAATTAGATTTCAACTCGAATCAGTTTAAATGGAAAGTCCTATAATAACCATGATGTGTATTTCACCATGCCTTAAGAATAAATTTAGGGAGACCCTTTTACAGCGCATTTCTTTCACACTGTGGCCAGGATGATAATAAGCACATACCTTATCATAAGGGATATTGGAAATCTTATCCTTCTTTATTTCTGGCATCTTCTCAGGAAATTTTCATTCACACTCGAGAGTTCAATGTCTGAAATTGAGTGCATTTCTCGCCTGGTGTTCTATTTTAATGCTTCCAATGTATGGCGGCTTGTTTTAATCTTGTATACTTATTGTTTATGCTTTTCTAACATTTGTGAATTTTGTTTAACACGCAAGAAATACAATTTTTTTATGAAAAACTAGTCTCCTTTCTTAAAACTTTAAGATGATTATGTTCCCGTTAAATTTATTTCTTAGTAAAAATAATTTATACATTTAAGACTATGAAAACACAGAGAGGGATGCTTCAGGCGGTAACGTATGTGGACCACATTCGGGAGGTCCTGGGTTCAAATCCTCGGGACTGACCAGTCTGACCGAAGGCTTTTTCGCGGTTTTCCTCGGTCGCTAGGCAAATGCTGGGTTGGATAATTTGATCTGCGAATTTTCATATCATCCCTATCATTTCATTTCATTTTTCTTCACCATCATACCAGGCATTGGACTGATCACCCATCCTGGATATGCTATGATCCAGAGTTTTCTTGCTCCTCGACAGGCTACTGACCCAAGGCATTGGCTTGTAAGTCCTTGGGGGTCTAAGTCCTGCGACAAGGAGGCTAATCCGTTAAAGAAGAAGAAGACTAGTCAACAATTTCATTCTGAGAGAAGTCTACATAAGGTTATCTTGGAAACCTACATTTAGTTAGCCTAAAACTGCAAGCAAATGACTAGTGTAATAAAAAGCTTTCACACTTAAGAAAAAAGACGGAAAAAATTATTTTGCTTAAGGCACCAGAACTCAAATGGGGTGGCCATTATTCACTTCTCTAAATATTCCTGGTGTCAGACAAATGCTTTATCATAACAAAAGCAGTTAATAGCAAATAATAAAAAATAATAATCTGGTGCTTTCACCATACAAGTAATTCTTGAATATAACCTATCGATAGTATTTAATAATGTTAAATACTGCGTTCTTCTTGAACTTCCTTGTTAAGTGTATATTTTGAACTCATTGAAGTGTAAGATTTTTTTGCTCCATGTATTAAAGCTTGAAAGTGTGGTGTTTCAAGCTAATATATTAAAATGTTCGCTATGTGATGCTGTTTTCTATTATTTTAATCACAATAAACTGTTGATATAAAACACAAATTTAAAGAATAATATCGACGTATTTGTTTGGGAGGGATATTATTATTATTATTATTATTATTATTATTATTATTTTGGAGGCACTGTATTAACTTTTATTGTGTATATTTATATTCTGTCTCATATATTAAGGTAAGACATGCATTATTTCAAAGAAATTATTCGAAAAATAATACGCTTCATACTTCACATAGCATGTATAATCTATATTTTATTTTTAATTATTTAGATTCTGCAGAGAAGTTTCAAACAAGAGGATACAGTGGTTTAGAAGCCAAATATTCCGTAACACGAGACTAATCAGATTATGTAGAACGTACAAGATCATGAACACAGAGCCTATAAGGTTGAATGGTCGACAGAGAAATCTAGAGCGTGATTAATCATAAAAAAAAGCGTTACGCATGATCAGCGGAGCTTGAAGGAATTACTGTTCTGAGGTTACTAGGACAAACGTACACAAGATGATATTTTCAAAGTGAATCAAGTTAATTAGTTGTCCCATTAACACCACGTGTAGTCTCAGTTTCATCTTCTCGCCTCAGCTTTCTTAAGCAGCTTGCTACATTATATGGTATGTCTGATAATTATAACAACAAAGGTAATGTATTCGTAAATTTTGACTAAAGTTGTAAAAAATTAAAAAAGATTATTTTTTCGTAATAAAATAATATGAATTCTAAACTTTAATAAAACATTTTTTTCCATTTGGTCATTTAAAGTTTCAATTAAGTGAAGCTATAAATGAACAGGGGCATGTTTATAAATAGACATACTCAAATTTAAAATGTTTTCTCGTAAAATTTTCAGCATTTTTCCATACTCAAAATGTGCCATAGATTGCAAATTGTTTTCCTAATTTGTTTCAAAGGTTTGCACTGGCTCTCAAAATCACATTAAAGAAAATGATTTGAAAAATAAATTAGTCAAGAATTTTTGTGAGTGCAAATATTAATCATGTTTCTATAACAGTTAGGATTTAATATAAAAGATCTGATATAAATATTATTCTAATTTAATTTTCTCTAAAATCTAAACGTTTCATGTGAATATTTTTAAAAATGCATCCTGTGTGTCATTTTATTAGCACAATGAATTCGTAAAATAAAAATTGATATTAAAACAACAATGCAATCTGGAATTTTGTAGGTAATAAGTGACATGTGAATTTTCCAAATTCCAGAGATATATTTTTGTTTGATTAACATTTTTAATGTTTTATTTGGTTAGCCTTCTTCAAAAATTTTTGAAAGGGTGATAGCAATAAGGTAGTCTTTTCATCAGTGCAGGTTGATACGTCAGTAAATCTGAAGTTTTATTTTTCTCTTTTGGAATAAGTTATTAAACTATAAATCTGCTACACAATCCAAAAGTGTTTACACATAAATTCGCCTTAACAAAGCGCACTTGGAAGTATTGAGAACGGAATTGTAGTCCATCAGCTAAGAAAATATATATGGCTGATCAAAGATCAAGAGAAGCAAAGGACTAATTTTCTTTTATTTCATTTATCCTTGTCTTTGCAACTCCTTGCTTTCTGTAGAATGACAGTTTGCCCCAACCATCCTATTTTAAATTATATCCTTGTAACGTATACTTTATAACCAAAAGCAATGTATGCAAATACAAATTAAAATCTTATGTTCCATTAAACACGATCCTTATTTTATTACTTTGTGTACTACATATAGTACGTAGGGGAAGTATTGCATTCCACCCAAAAATTCTATATGAGATTTTACAGAAAATGCCTGTTTTGAGGCCCCCTTAATAAAAAAAAACATTTTTAGAAAGAGGTCCGTCTGTGAACAGCATAACTCAGGAACGAAAATATCAAATATGGTATTTAGATTCAGTATCTTTCAAAGAATGAACACGAAGATTTACTAGAAAATCCCCCCGCCCCAGACTATCCTTTATATGAAATATTTTTCGAAATTTTTTATTTTCTCAAAAATGGTTCTTAACGATTTTGATTAAAATATCACATGTTTAAGATACTTTCATGGCAAATTAAATGTATATCATGAACTTTCTGGGAATGTACAAAACTTCCTCTTCATTCTGAATGGTTTTTGCATAACTGGTAAACCGTAAGAGATGCACAAAATTTTACTACACAAAGAAATGTAAATCTGGTTAAAACACACGATTTATGCGAAATTCATTTTTTTGTACAATGAGCCATTTCAAGAATACTCCTATTTATTTGTTTGAATTTTCCAATACTTTTTCTCAAATTTAAACTCGTTATTCGTTTTTTTATGTGCTCGACATAGCGACCAGCTCTTAAAAGATTTGACTATCGCTTAAAGTCTACCATATTCCTCCTACACCTGTAAGAAAATTAACAAGAAGGTAATTTCTGCAAATGTCTATCTCGATTAACATGAAGTAGATGGAGAATAAGCGTTTGTAAAAATAGTTTGTACAAGAGTAGAGAAAGTCATGTGAGTGTAACACATTAGATTTTTCTGCGTGGACTTTCTTTGCTGCATTCCTCATACATTGAAGTACAACGTTAATGAACGTTGAAGGCTGAAAGAGTATGACTTTCCTTAGCGTTTTGCCAAATTTGTGATTTCTGTATTTAACACTGGCATTTGGTATCCCCCTGTTCTTCTTTCTTTCTTTTCTTTTCAGTCGTGATGATTATCCTTTGATATTACCCCTTGCTGTGCTCCTATCGCTTGTTCAGAAGCATGTGGTTGTTCTTGATCTCTAATTCCGTTGCAACAAGTTTGTCGATGTGTGGGAACTGTCCTGAGCAATGTTCTTAGTCTTAATTCACAAGAGATATGTTAGTCAAAACGACAATTATGAAAGTCTCGAATTTATTTTCTAGCGCAATTCATTCTCGTCGCATTTAGGCCACGTTTTCTATTTTAGCACCAGATGATGGCTCAAAGTGATAAAAAAATATATCTTTATATTTTTTTCGATAGTAAAGTGTATATAAATTTAATTTTTTAAATAAAATAAGTCACAATTATACGTAAATAATTTTTTTTATTATTTATTTAAAAGTTTCAACGATGTTAGTCCTATAGCTCTTCTTCCCTCTGATTTGGGCTACAGCCGTTTCTGTCAGTCATTTGTAAAAGATGATCTACCCATTTTGCCTATGGTCTTATATCAGTTGGAGTAGGTCTTCTCTTATTTCTTCTTTGCGAATATGTTCAAGAATATAATTTCTTCTGCTTGAATTTTGCTTTTATCTTTGGCTTTAAAAAGTCCATGCCACCCTTCCATGGAGTATTAGTTGTAGAGCCATTACTGAATAAAATGTTAACGTTGTCCCTTTTCTTGCTATATTTTTAAATTTTCTATTGTTCCTCAAATTGCTAGGACTTTAAGTAGTTTTACTTTCCCTACTACGTATAGTAAGCAGGGGAAGTATTGCATTCCACCCAAAAGTTCCTTACCGAGATTCCACAGTAAATACATCTTTTGAGGTGCCCTGAATCCTAATAAAGCATTTTGGGAAACATGTCCGTGTGTGTCTGTCTGTGCATAACTCAAAAACGAAATTTCGGATAAATGCCAAACTTGGTATTGGAGATTAAGATCGTCCAAGGATGTGACGAAGATTTTTAAGAAAATTCCCTTAACCCAGATTACCCTTTACATGGAACATTTTTCGAAAATGTTGATTTTCTCAAAAATGTATCTAACGATTTTGATTAAAATATCATGTGTTTAAGATATTTTCATGGCAAATAAAATGTATATCTTGAATTTTCTGGAAATGTCCTCAAAAGTCCTCTTCATTCTGAATGGCTTTCGCATAACTGGTAAACCGCAGGAGATAGATAAAATTTTACTACACCAAAAATGTAGATCTCGTTAAAACACACAATTTATGACACATACATTTTACATTTTTTGTCCAGTGAACCACTTCCAAGATATTCCTTGGTATTTATTTGAATTTTCCAATAGTTATACTTTTTCTCAAATGGGAATTCGTTATTCGTTTTTTTTATGTCCTGCTCATGCAAAGAGAATGGAATGCTCCACATAGCAACCAGCTGTTAAAAGATTTGACTATCGCTTAAAGCCTACCGCACCTGCAAGAAAATTAGGCGATAAAATAGTTTCTGTAAATGTTTATCTCGATTAAAATGAAGCAGATGGAGAATAAAGGTTGTAAAGATAGTTCGTACAAGAGTAGAGAAAGTCATGTGAGTGGAACACATCAGGCTTTTTTATCTATATCTCGATCTTCATCTTGTTATTATCTGGTGTCTACCTTTGGTTGCGATTGTTTTGTTAACCTGTGAACTTAATATGCTGCTTTGAAAAAATTTACACAGCATTTAGTATGCATTATAAGCCAGTATTAACAGCTTACATATTTCCTAGAGCTCGCGGATATGCACCTGTAGCAAATTACTCATGTTTATTCTTGTATGTAAAAGGTCCTTAGTTTCCAACGCTATACATTAATAACAGTCTCATTATTCTGGCGTTTAACAACGTGTAGACATGCGGAGTTTTAGTATGAATTTATCAACTGTTCTAATCTATCTCTTTTTGTGTGCAATATTACTGCACTCGCTTTTGTATTTGGGGAACGTTAGAGGAAATGTTTTGGTACCCTATGTTTTCAACATGTAAATTACACAATTCAACTATAATTTTACCGTTAGATATGATTTTGACATTTAAAACAAGATTTGTTTACCATCAACTTGCTGAAATATTATTCAGACCTTTATTCTGGGAGTAACCTCTTATGATGGAAAGAAAGAGAAAGCGTAAAAAAGAAATCAGAACCGTAAATTTTCAATCACGTCCGTTAGATGACGCTCAGTATGGAATATTTCAACATGAATGTTTCCAAAACGGCTAACAGTACGCAAAAATTGACACAAATTGTGTATTTTATCACTCCCTACGTTTTTTCCTGTAGTAAGAGTTTCCTTTATTTTTCATGGTTTCATAGTAATTCTTCACAGATATTTATATTGTATTGGACATCCAAATATCTTAAACATATAGTATCAAAATCATTAAAGTCATTTTTGAGAAAATAAAAAAATGAAAATGCTTTTCCCATGTAAAGGATAATCTGAGAAGGGAAAATTTTCTTCAAAATCTTCGGATCGCATCCTTGGAAGATGCTGAACTTATATATCAAGCTCGGCATTCATCCAACTTTTCGTTTTTGGGTTGCGCTGTTTAGAAAGACGCGAGTACACGGACCTTTATTTAAAAATACCTTTTCTTGAATTCAGGTAGACTCTAAACATTTGGAGTGAAATCTCGGTATAGAATTTTTGGATAGGATACAATACTTCTCTACTTAATTAGTAAGCAAAGTAAAAAGATATAAAAGCATACTGAATAATACCCCCAGTTCTTATCGTTTTGTGTATAGTTTATAGTTATTTTTGTCACATAAGAAAAATGGTAAATAAAATATAAGTTAATCAAGGAATGTCACTTCAAGAAATAGAAAATTACACACATATTTATATACACTAAGAATTGCGGTCACCTTCAAGGAACGATTGCAAGCGAGAAAATGTCTATGAAAAGAAACCGTAGTGGCTGGTGGTTTATTTCATGAAATAAACTTTAAACGCCATAGTTTTAAAGCTCACTACTTATTTAGAGAACTGATTAGTAATGTTATTTGTCTGTCACTTCTACTGTTTCGATGTCACTGGTGATACTGTTTAAAGGTTTTGTGTTTTCAAATCAAATCTTAGATATGTCACTCCCATGCTAATATTGAGGCAAGAAGGTAACAGAATCAATTGGAGTGAAACTGATATGTAAGCCAATATCCATAACGTTCCTTAACACAGTGGTTGTTTTTTAATTCCTATGCTAATATACTCAAAAGTTTTAATTTTGTTCATATCATATTCTAATTCGTATGTCGGCAGGGATATATTTTAATTTGGAATAAAACATTCCAGAATGTCAACATCAATCTCTCTTTTTCAATATAACCAACTCTAAAGCTTCCCATTTCGTCACTACAATGTCTATCACTTCTTTGTTTTTCTGAATTGCATTTTACGTTTAAATGACGTTGAATTCAAAAGCAAAACATCCGATTTAGTGCACCTTATGCCCTTTCTCTACCCATTTTCATTTCACAGGTGTCTTTTACATATTATTCTATTCATACAAAATTATTTTTTTAACCATTTTCCTTTAAGAGGAGATTGAAAGTCCTAACCCCTCATGTTTAATGTGCCATATTAATGACCTATTATCTCAGAAATTGTTTAAGATATTACTCTGAAACAATTATAGAAGTTGGACGAATGTTTTCCAGGTACACTGATCTACCTTTATTTTCTATAAGTTTGTTTATTAATGAATATAGAATTATTTTCTTAATTATATCATGCCTTGGTTATAAATTACCACCAATTATTTTATTTAAAAACAACCAATTATCTTATCAGCACCAAAATAGATCCACAATAGCACAGATGTTGTTTTTATCATCCTAAAATTTAATTTAGTTGCCTTCAATGGTTTCTGAGAAATTTCATTCATAGGAAAATCTGTTGAAAGCTAAAATAGAGAAAATAAATCGCATATGTTTGTAAAGAAATAAACCACTAGGTATGAGGAAACAGAGGCTGACATACTTAACAGTAACATCAATTTTTAGAGCAAAACTACCGCTAAAAGATGCACTAAGGTTTACCTCTCTCCTAGTGGTGCAGAACTCACAGTAAAAATGACAGATGCAGTACTGTTTTAAAAAATATCTTTAAAATATAAGCATCGTACCTATAAAAAAACTGTCTCAAATTAAAGAGCAAATTTCATTTATAAAATTACATAAACAGCTAGAAATTGAATTTTTGTCAATTTTCGACATTTAGTCTCCCCTTAATTCTGGTAAAAATGTTTGCCTAATTGCTATTTCAAGTGAGGCTTTAATTACTTAATTACATTTATTCTTTAAAGAAACGACAACCAGCTGTTCATATTTTAAGACAGTTTTTCTTTGTGATGAGCTCATCTGGGAAAAACAAAATTAAAGAGGAAAGAAATCATTACTGGGATTAAAATTTTCAAACATTCTTAGAAAACTTAAAATATGAAACAACGAGTATTTCGAAACCGGTTGATGCTGCAAAAATTATTACATAAGTGATATATTTCCATGAACTCTATATTTTTTATGCAAGTTTTTGTTTTTCTCTGAAAGTTTCCTAGTTATATAAAAGTAAAAAATTTCAACAAGAATTAAGACAACATACTGTTGTCACTCTTGTGACACTTCAAAATACATTTTTAAAGCCGTTTTTAAGAAGATAAAGAATTACGAAATCTTCATTATGTAAACCGTTGTTTCATAAAAATCTTCGCCTTACATTACTGAAATATACTGAACCTAAATTACCAAGTTTGGTATTCACTTAGTTTTTCGATTTTGAATTGCTCTGTACACACACACACCTGGACCTGATTCGTTTGTATTGAAATTTCGATATGGAGTTCTTGGGCGAAATACTTGTTACATACCAGGAAAGCGGAAAATTTTCGTTACAAATTTAAATTTTAAGGAAAATTCTACACAATGACACTGCACAATAGGACGAATAACGTAGCCACTATTTGTATTTAGCAGAAATCGAAATCGACAAACGTTAGTTAAGTATAGGGCTCGAAAAAGACTATAAAAGACCTAAACATATCTAAAAGTGACATACATTAATACATACCTACATACTGCAGTGAAACATTGATTCCCTTGGTTAATCAGTAACACCCAGATTTTATTCTTTGAAATGCAGTTAAAACATTTTTGCTTTAAAAACACAAAAGTCTGGTGGTATCAAAAATAAGATTTCAAAAGCTTTATGAATAAAATGCTCCTTCCTTCAATAATATTTTTAGATTATGTATGAATTATTATTTGCTCAAATGAGAAAGAGCAGTAAAAATCTAGTCAAAAGAAGGGGATGTCGCAAAAAAGTTATGATCTAAAAAGGCTTAAAAACCTGATGTGTTACACTCACATGACTTTCTCTACTCTTTTACAAAATATTTTTACAAAAGCTTATTCTCCATCTACTTCATGTTAATCGAGATAAATATTTGCAGAACTTATCTTATTGCTAATTTTCTTGAGCTGCAAGGGGAATTGGTAGGTTTTAAGCGATAGTCAAAAATTTTAAGAGCTGGTTGCTATGTGGAGCATTCCATTCTGTTTGCATGTCTAGTACATCAACAAAAAAAAAACGAATTCCCGTTTGAGAAAAATTATTAGAAAATTCAAACAAATAAGAAAGAATATCTTGAAAATGGTTCACTCCGCCAAACAAAACAATACAACAAAAAAAGCTATGAAACATGAATTGTGTTTTTAACGAGATTTACATTTTATGTGTAGAAAAATTTTGTCTATCTCTTACGGTTTACCAATTATGCAAAAGCCATTCACAAAGAAGAGGATTTTTGGGGACATTCCCAAAAAATTCAAGATATACATTTTATTTGTCGTGAAAATATCTTAAATGTATATTTTAATTAAACTCGTTAGCCATTTTTGACCAAATCAAAGTTTTCCAAAAATGTTTCGTGTAAAGAGTAGTCTGGGGTGGGGGAGTTTATTTGAAAATCTTTGCCTCGCATCTTTGAAAGATACTGAATCTAAATACGAAATTTGGTATTTATCTGACTTTTGTTTTTTAGTTATACTGTACACAGACACACACGCGGACCATTTTCTAGAAGTGCTTCTTTTTTAGTTATTCAGGGGACCTCAAAACATGTATTTCAGGTGAAATACCGGTATCGAGTTTTTGGGTGGAATGTAATACTTCCCCTATTTACTATATGTAGTAGAGAAAGTAAAAAGGGGACCAATAAGCAAAAAACCACCGGGAAAAGGCAAAAATGACAAATAAAAGCCACCATTTTGTGATCTGCAGTGATTCAAAATGAATATTATCGTCTTCGTACACTCTAGGAAAATTCCTTTTCTTTTCAAGTTCCGAACCTTAGTTATAAACAATGACATGGCAGTGCCATAATCATTACAGTCATGTGCACATACACTCGTGCGCGCGCATTTAAACACAAAGACATTTTGTACAATGACTTACCATTTTGTTGACAGTGGCGCTGACAGGAGTATTATCAACCGTGGTCTGACGCCGTTGCAGAATATATAGAGTAGTGCAGTGGTCAGACGGTGGATCTCTGGCATTTTTCTGGCTCAGTTACTCCCTCCATGCCCCACTTCTGCCTGCTTCAGTTCATCGAGCCACTAAACCTGCCCTGCCTTGCTAAAAGTTTCAGGGGAAGGGGAAAGCACACCTTGTGATTTAATAACTTGTTCCCCTACACTTCCGACAGTAATTAGCATGTGTAAATAAGAGAGAATACCGCTCTCCTACTTACTGCAGTTCTGTCCACTTTACGCAATATGTCATGTACCTCACGGGTAATAAAGTGTGGTTTATGTGTAACCCGTCCGGGTCTATAAATTTTCTGTAACACATTCTTCTTTTTTCCGTTTCTTCTTCTTGCATCCTTTAGAGTCCGCTGAAAAAATGCTTACCTGTTCTCGTTAACACATGCATAGCGAGCGGCATACCGACACGGGTGGCCGGGGTCGTTAAGCACAGCCACTACGGTTCAAATCCCTCCATGAACGTCCTAACTGACTGAAGTTTATTCAGATTTAGCTCAATCTACATACCTGGCAAATGCCGTGGAGATAGCCTAAACTTGGAACATTTCCTTCCCAAATCCACTTTTTCAATTATAATGTATCTCATGTACCACCAGTATCCACCGCGTGTGGTATCGTATATAGTAACTGATACGTTACATTTACATGACTTTTTCTACCCTCTATCGCTTATTAGTGGCTATACAAATTATAAGTTAATTCCGTAACTACTTCAATTAAGTCGTCCTCCGTGGTGTGGTGGTTACCGTGCTAGCCTCTAGTTCCGAGGTCGTGGGTTCAAACCCGGGGGAGGGCGATGGGTAAAAATCCTTAACATAGTTCCTTCGGAAGGGAAGCAAAGCCAGTGGTGTTGTAGATTTACGGCACGTAAAAGAACCTTAAGCCCAATAAAGAGGCCTCTGAGCAAAATTACCGGTCCTTCACGCCCAATACAGAATGGGACCCTAAGGACCACAGCAGTTAAAGAGCGTCCATAAATAAAACAAAACTTAACTGCAATTAAATTCAGATATACATTTCCGGAAATAGGTGCATTTCACATTCGTTATAGATACAAACGAAACAGTGATATGTTTAAGAACTGGACGCTATACGCTAGCCTTAAAATTCCATACTGTTCCCATGCAATCGCAAGAAAGACGAATTCAAAGCTTTGAGAATTTTAAACATATATTTTCTTCGGAAGTTACTGTTGATAATAAATATTTTATCAAAACAAGGACAGAGAGGAATGTTTTAAACTTACCCAAGTACGCAGTATTTAACTGTATCAATATGCTAATTAAAATCTGGATAGACATCATAAAGCTACCATAAACAAACGGCAATATTCAGCAGTTACAGGAGAAGTTCCCAAATGAACAGGTCAGATTTATTTCTAAATCGGCATGTAGGTAGAGTTTTGATTCCGCCAGTCGCGAGATATCGTGATATACGACTTTAGCACACACCTCGACTCTGGCTATATCCGATGTTCATACTATTATAGTGACACGGTAGGTCTTTTGTAACCTTTACGTATGGATGTCATACAGTTGGGATCATTTTTATCACTGGCTCCTGAATTTGATTAGATCTAAGCTTGGAGGAGTTGTGGGCTATCTTGCGGCCATAACACTGTATGTTTATACATAATGGAGCTTAAACAAGACCCTTTATGTCGGAAATGTATGAGGGATTTTGAGAGTTATATAGGGTGGGCTAAAGAAACGCTAAAGTTTTAAATATTAAACTGAAACTTCAGATATTGTATTACATTAACCTTTATTATATGAAAATATCGAATATAGTATACCATTTGCATATAATCATTTCTTCTTGAAAATGACGTCCTTCAAATGTCCTCCACTACTGTGCACATATCCTTACAATCGCCCTTTGAAGTTTCTCATCACTCCTTGTAACATTTCGATTGTGATGTTTTCAATTTCTTCACGAATTATTGTCTTAGTTCTTGAATAAAGACTGAGACTAATTTTTTTCACAGATATTTATTACTCCATTTCAATGTTGACATGGTCTTTTTCAAAGTAGTCCTCTCCTACTTGAATGCACTTTTTATAGCGTCTCTGCCAGTCCTCGAACACATGGTACAGGCCATTCTTTGTCAGGTCTTTGAGAATCGCCTCACTTTTCTTCAGCACTGCTTCAGTGCTCTCAAATGAATGCCCCGGAGCTTTGCCTTTAGTGATGGGAATAAAAAGAAATCACAGAGGACAAGATTGGGGCTATAAGGCATATGCGGCACACAGGTAATGTTTAATTTAGCCAAAAATTCCTGGACTTGATTTACAACGTGAGGCCGCACGTTGTTGTGATAAGTTCTGGATGTTTCCTTGCAATGTGCTTCCTCGGTGTAGCCAATACTGACGTGTAGTACGCTGCTGTAACAGTGGTGTGAGTGGGAACAACAATCACAGCAGCTGTGTTGATGTTGACTTCAGTCATAGCAGAAGCCGAAGCACCAGATCCACCTTGCTTAGCACAGAGGACTCGCTCTACTTTGAAGTCTTTGAACACCTAAACACTGTTGCACGTGGTAGTGCATCTTCACCGTATGCTTGCTTCAGCTTTTCCAATGTTTCAGAGGCTGTATGATTTAAACGAAAACAAAATTTTATTGCTCCTCTTGTGTCACCTTCATTTTGTGGTATGCGAAATTCAACTAGGGTCAACAATATACAGCATTACTACCAACCTACCGATACGAGAGTGCTGCCGCCTATGGACATTATACATGAATCCCCGCTGTTTTCAAATATTCATGGTAGAGACAGGAAACTCTCAAGAAAGCTACAGGAAAAAATCAATCTCAGTCTTTATTGATCAGCCCTCGTACTTTACTTTTTAGGTGCCCCCATAAACAGAAATCGCATGCTGTTAACTCAGGGGATCGAGCAGGCCAAGGAATGTTACCATTTCCTGATATGACATGATTTCCAAACAAACTTCATTCACAAATCTTTCACAAAAAATTAAGTCTTGATGAGTTAATTCATGCAAAATTTTTAACTTCTATGGATGAAATTTGAAATCTTTAGTTCAGATTCGTTGTACGCTGGAGCTGCTCATGTTAAGTGTCAGAGAATGTCTTCTGACCGAACGCGTCGGACTATTCATGAAACCAACTATAACAGTCTCAATATTTTCAGGAGTACGAACAGATCTTACTTTATCTGTAAGTTTCGTCTTTAGTGCTGAGCCTGTTTCCTCTAAATTGCGAACCCAGGTCTTAATTGCATGAACAGAAGGCACAGTATCACGACGACGGAGATTGAAAGTGGTAGCGAAACTCCCTACGAACAGCTTGGACGTATTGTCCATTTAGATAATAAGATTTTAAAGCAAATCCTCGTTGCTCACCAGTCCAATTTTCCATGTTTCATAAATTACAACAATTAGACTAAATAATGTCATGAATTTGAACCTTCTTAAATAATTCATCTATCAACAACTTCAAAATTAAAATTTCCTGTTTCTTTGGTCCATCCTATAGAAACAGCACAGTGAATGGAAGGTTTCAGTATGCATAGATATGTTGCCCAGGTTCCTTCTTCTTGGAACCTGAGGGGATAAGAAGGGCACATATCAAGTACATGATTACTTTCCATTCGAACCATTAGATTTGAATAATGCCCAGAATAAGAGGTACAAAGGGCCCTAAGAGCATATGTGCAGGCCTCCTAAAGGAAGCCACACATCATCATTGGCCTTATGGGTGATAATGTGGATTTGGAAGCAGCATCCTGGAACAGTACAAACATATCACTTTCATCTCCAACAAACACACACGCACAATGTTTTGAGGACATTTTCTAAAGTCCATCCTTGTTTTCCAGTAATGTATACACACTTTTACCATGTATATATCAGCATATCTTTCAAGGTTGGTGAATCGTACTGTTGGTACACAACAGAATGTAATTTCATTATAAAAAAAACCCTCTCGTGTAGCTTTTCTGTGGCCTCCATGACTAATATTTTATTCCTGGACAGTTCTTATAGTCTTTGATTACAATTTTGTACTGTATAAACGATTACTCCTGGGAGTTTCATTATTCTTTTTGCATTTGGAGTAATGAATAAGTTCTCCTGTTGTGTAACATCGTTTGTTATTTCCTCGTTACTAAAGACGATATTATCAGTCTGTCCACTCCAAGAATCCAAAAGGACCACTGTGTTGTTTGTAACATCAGACGACCCTGTCTATTATGTACGCTTTACGTGCTAGCGCAATACTGGAATAAGTGTAGGTTTCGAATCACGATGTCTCATGGCAGGAAAAGAAGCTAGGGGAACGACTTTTACTATATTTATATTGACTAAAAACTACTTATATACAGATTTAGAAAAAGTTGGGCCTGTACAATTGGTATACTTACTGTCAGATATAAACCTACATCCTGCCAGTGGATAAACATACGCGTGCAGGTCTTGCACGAAGGTACTGAACCATACACACAACCAGAAAACTGTTGTATAGGTGGCCTCCAAATTCTTAAATAGCTGAGGAAATTTCTTCAATATAAATGTAAAATTCTTTCTGCAGTTTTATAGTAGCATTATATTTCAATGTTTTATTTGTTATATCGCTGATATTACGGAAATTGAATCTCCTATCATGGTAAGATGATATAACCCTTTTAAGGAACATCTCCCAAACTGTGCAAACTAGATACTTATATATTTTTGGAGGTTTCAGTAACATATGTGGCAAATGGAGGGAAAATTAAACCATGTGCTTAAAAAAGTATGTCGTTTTAGTTATTTTCCCTCTCTGCTAATTATTTGTATTCGTTTGAGTGGCGTATAGTCTACCACGATATGAGTGGATTCGGTGGGAAGAAGAACTAAATAGTTACGGAACAAATAGGCGGAGCATCGGGAGGACAGTCAAAGAAAACACCCACAGTTCTAAGTTGTATTTACTAGCGAGGCCTGCAAATGTATATAAGTAGGTACTGTTTTCACTGTGCGCATCTACATTTCCCTATTGCTTTGCCCCTCATTCCCTCTGATCCCATGCCTTGATGACGTTTGTATTGTCTACAAAATACAGTGGCGCCCTGCTCTAAGCGCACTCATATCATTACCGACTAGTATCGCCAGTTCCTGGCAATGGGCAGGCGCTCAGGAGCTGGCTCGAGGAGTCGGTGGCTGACTGGGAAACAAGCAGATCACATTCTTCCTTGGATCGACGAGACTTGCACTTACTTTGTTGCCCGCATGCGGTGTGTTAGTATGGTATCCTAACGTTCACATTATACAGAATAATTCAGGACTTCCGCAAAAAGCTTTTTGGAGTTATAGGTCTCACAAAGAGGATCGTTTTTTGTCAAGCAACCGATATTGATCGATGCGCCGTTTAGGAGTAGCATGATTAGGTAGTCAAACCGTGTCCTAAACACTCCGTTCCAAAATGACTGGGCTCCGCCATACTTTAGGGATACTGTTGGAGAAGTTCTATAGGAAGAAGTGAATAGGAAGACGAGGAGTTGTTGCATGGCCAACGCGATTGTCCGACTAACGCCGATTGACTTCTTCCTTTGCGGACATGTGAGGAGTATCATATATGCCTCCCCAGTTGACACAGAGAAGAATTGATTGTGCGCATACATGCTGCCTTTGATCGCATTCGTCAGAGACTGCACATGTTGGAGAATCAATGGAACTGGGCTGTCGTGGACACTTCGAAGGTCCTCTTTGAATTATTAATTTAATTTGTATTGTTCTTGCAACAATAAATGATGTTACGAAAACTCTGAGCCACGGCTCCTAACAACACATGAGCCAACATCGGATATATGACAAAGAAGTATATTCTCCTGTCGGATCTATAATTCCACAAAGTTTAATGCAGAAGTCTTGAATCACTTGTAACTGCTTTCCAGTATTAATAGTAATTTATAATATTTTGTTTAATATTATTTTAATTGCAAATTATTTTATTTTATCTTATTATAATTTACTTTAATTTGTTATTGATAGCTAGTAAAATGTAACATAATATTTGTATAAACAAATAAGAATAAGGAAATGAATGAAACGGTTGGAATGCACGTTCAATATACCAAGATGGAGTATTGCAGATTTTATTTTATTTTTATTTTTTATATGTTTGGCGTCTGGAGTTGAGTTCATTGTAGGCTTTCATTCTAAATTAATTTTCAGTGTGTTTGATTTGAAGCAGTGCCTATGAATTCACGGTTCACGTAATATCTAAAACTTTAGGGATCTTTGAGTGAATGGATGAATTTAGCCAATGTCTAATTGAGTATTGGTCAGAAGCGTATTGTATCAGCTGAGGAATGCACGTGAGTTCGGGTCCACCCATGAGGGGCGGGTAAATTTTTCGGTTCATGCATAGGAACGTGCTCACGTAGGCAATAATATTCAGTTATATTAATTACACTGTCAAGGAGTAATATTCAGTATAAGGATTAGGCAAATAGTGACACACTAAAGAAGAGAATGCCATTTGCAACCATACTGCGTTCGTCGTCAACTCCGTGTAAGCTGCTTTGTTAATTTCTATTACACGTAAAATATTTTTTGATTCCTAAAAATTATCTGTTTGGAAAAGTGTTGCTGGTTCGGTTGATACAGACAAAAAGTAACCAATGAAATGTGTCCATTCTGCTTTTGTTCATACTTTTTACTTTCTCTACTACGTATAGTAAGTAGGGGAAGTATTGTATTCCACCCAAAAATTCGATACCGAGATTTCACCGGAAATACATGTTTTGAGATCCCTGAATCCAAAAAAAAGCATTTTTGGAAACATGTCTGTCTGTGTGTCTGTCCGTCAGTCTGTGTGTCTGTCTGTGAACAGCATAACTCAGAAACGAACAGTCGGATAAACACCAAACTTGGTATTTAGGTCCAATATCTTCCAAAGATGTGACACGAAGGTTTTCAAGAAAATCCCCCCACCCCAGAGTACCCTTTACATGAAACATTTTTCGACAAATTTTAATTTTCTCAAAAATGGCTCTAACGATTTTAATTAAAATATCATATGTTTAAGATATTTTTATGACAAATAAAATGTATATCTTGAATTTTCTGGGAATGTCTCCAAAAGTATTCTTCATTGTGAACGACTTTTGCATAACTGGTAAATCATAAGAGATAGACAAAATTTTACTACACAAAAAATGTAGATCGCGTTAAAATACACAATTTATGTCATATACATTTCTTTTGTTGAGTGAACCGTTTTCGAGATATTGCCTGTTATTCCCTTAAATTTTCCAATACTTATACTTTTTCTCAAATTCGTTATTCATTTTTTTTTATGTCCTAGACATGCAAAGAGAATGGAATGCGCCACATAGCAACCAGCGTTAAAATATTTGACTATCGCTTAAAACCTACCATATTCCCCTTGCATATACAAGCAAATTAGCAATAAGATTGACATCTCGATATCTCGATTAACATGAAGCATATGGGGAATAGGCGTTTGTAAAAATAGATTGTACAAGAGTAGAGAAAGTCATGTGAGTTAACACATCAGATTTTTACTTTCATAACGATAATTTTCTCGTATCTGAATGAATAAAGGTTTGGTTTTAATCTAACGCATTCAAGCAACACTTTTGTATGAAGTTCATCTTTAAAGAGGCCTATCACTTTCTTGTTGATTACTGGTGTATTATATACCTCACAACTGTAGGTAATTAGATATGTCGAAATACGGATTACTATGTTATTAATTCATAAATTTCTATTTATACTAGTTTCAAATAAGTGTCAGTGTCAATAGAATTTAATATAAAATCTTTCAACTTGGGCTTCTCTGTATTTTAGAAAAAGTCACTACATTATATACTTTGACGCAACCAATACTGCCTGACGTATGTAGATCGGTTTATTCATGCCAAATTTCCTATGTAAGCAATTAAATGTCAGGATTTAACTAGAATATTATAATTGGCATACATTTCCTTATCTGTTCCCATCTACAGACAATATTTTGAAGTGTTTAAGCTGGTTGAGTCACCTAAAAATTGCAACACAAATATCTCTGAAAAAAAAAATACGGGAGGACCGAGCAAGGTGACACCACGGTAATGTGTGCGACTTGCATTCTGAAGGTCCCGAGTTCGATCCCCGGCGATCGCTCATTCTGACCGATAAGTTTTTCGTGGTTTCCTCGGGTCGGCAGGCGAATGCTGGAGTGTTCATCTTCTGCCACGTCTCTCCTGCCTCTCATTTCCTGTACACATTCATCTTCCTTGTTTCAGGGTTGTAAGACTAGGCGACAGTGTTCAGCAGGTTGCTCTGTGGGATTTGTTCCTGACGTCGTCCAGGGACTCGCCTCTGGGTGCTTTGGAGCAGGCGCTCTTTCGGGGCCCAATTTGTGGGCTCGAGCTGCGTTCAATCTGGAAATATTAAGGGCCGCGTCCGTGCTTGCGTCCGTCGTCATCCGGATCTGGTCGCACTTCAGGTCTCTACCCTCATCCCCCATTCCTCCCAGGGTTCACGGCAGAAGCACAAGGGGTTCGGATGCCCGGTTTCGAGGACCCCTTCTGTTCGTCAGTACATTTACCTTTGAAGGTGAGAGGCTCATTAAATTAGATGATATAGGTCATTAAAAATATAAGCAAATATGATTTTCAACATTATTGTACTATTTTTAAATGGAAACCCCGAAGTTTTGACACAACGTGGAAAATAACCGCTTGAGATACAACAAAATGCACATTATTACACATTCTGAGGTTTATCCACGTAGTTGAGTCAAGTATGAACTTCACGTTGCAATTAATCGCGAGATGATGTACATACTACAATTAGTACAATACTGTTCTCTTTATTGTTGTCGTTATCAATTGCTCTGGAAATAATACAGGTTCATAAAGTTGAAAAAAAAGTTTATCTCTTTCTTTACAAAGATTCCAATTTGGCTATGAGAATCAGGGAGCTATACCTATATATCCTGGTAACTAAACACTTTGAAAGGCAAATGACCTAGGTACGAGATCAGCAAGTTTAAATTTCTTTTAGAGGATATTTGTATGCAAACATTCGCCATGCAAAACAAAATGTGTTACCATTATGAATATTCAAACACATGTATTGGATTTGATGTTATTATGAGCATGTGAATCAAGACATCTTGATGCATGTAGAGGTATATATAATCAAGCAAAGCTTATTTACTAAAGCGTGTATTACATACAATAATTACCAACTTGATTGTCTTCCGAATTTCGACACGTTAATAATATATCAGTCATCAGTGAATCGTATATTCCAATCAAGTTAGATGAGTGAAGAATAGTTTTGTTTTATTATTAAAATAAAATGTATCCATTTGTTGCTTCTGAGGTGTTTGTATAACACATAACGTTTCTAATGAACAATCCAGTTTGGCACTTGCTTTATTGATATTCTAAGTTGAACAGCATTTAATTTACTCATAATACTAATTTCCTGCAATTCTCAATTAATATTTTGGAGTTAACCATCTGTAGCGTGGAAAGCAGAATGAAAAATTCAATACCAAAGCCGAGATTTGTCCACGGAAATTCACCGTTCCACCTTTAACCATCTGAGCAACATATCGACACGACATTGAATTTTTCAGTCTGATTCTACTTTCTAACCTTAGTCTATACTTATGTGGAAAACAACATTCATTGACCTAATAGTGTTAACCTTTAAAGCCTGGGGACTTAAAGTACTTACAGATTGTAAGTGATCATTTGTGATATGTTATTTCAAAATGAATTTGAGAACGCTGTATGGTTTACGGGGAAAAAATCTGATGTGTTATACTCACATGACTTTCTCTACTCTTGTACAAACTATTTTTATAAACGCTTATTCTCCATATGCTTCATGTTAATCGAGATATCGAGATGTTAATCTTATTGCTAATTTTCTTGTAGATGCAAGGGGAATTGGTAAGTTTTAAGCGATAGACAAATCTTTTAAGAGCTGGTTGCTGTGTGTAGTATTTCACACTCTTTGAATTACCAGGACGAAAAAAATGAATAAGGAATTTGAGAAAAAGTATAAGTACTGGAAAATTTAAGGGAATAACAAGCAATATCTAGAAAATGGTCTCAACAAAAAAAATGTATATGACATAAATTGTGAATTTTAACGCGATCTACATTTTTTGTGTAGTAAAAGTTTGTCTATCTCTTATGGTTTACCAGTTATGCAAAGGTCGTTCACAATGAAGAATACTTTTGGAGACATTCCCAGAAAATTCGAGATATACATTTCATTTGTCATGAAAATATCTTAAACATATGATATTTTAATCAAAATCGTTAGAGCCATGAGAAAATTAAAATTTTCGAAACATTTTCCATGTAAAGGGTAATCTGGGGTGGGGGGATTTTCTTGAAAACCTTCGTGTCGCATCTCTGGAAGATACTGAACCTAAATACCAAGTTTCGTGTTTATCCGATTGTTCGTTTCTGAGTTATGCTGTTCACACACACACAAATACACACACGGACATGATTCCAAAAATGCTTTTTTGGATTCATGGGGTCTCAAAACATATATTTCCGGTGAAATATTGGTATCGAATTTTTGGGTGGAACACAATACTTCCTCTACTTACTATACGTAGTAGGGAAAGTATAAATGCTTTATATGCATTCAGTGCACCTCAAAGCATGTATTTCCGGTGAAATCTCGGTATCGAATTTTTGGGTGGAATGCAATACTTCCCCTACTTACTATACGTAGTAGGGAAAGTGAAAATGAGTGAGTTGGGGAACTTAATGTCGTAGCGGTATGTTGCCATGGTAGCTCAATTGGTTAGACCAACGTAAACCGAAGATCCGTGCTTTAAACTCCGGCTGTGGTATTGATGATCCGTATTTGATTCTGCATTTCTAACCTTAGCCTACACACGGTATGTGTGGAAAAACAATTAACATCTGCAGCATATTTTCGAACTTTGTATTTAAAATATGTCTTTTAAGGCTGCTTCTATAACCTTCCATTCTAAATTTTAATGCTTAATGTGACTAACCTTGTGTTTCTTTGTTGGCTGTTGATATGGCATGTCGATGTCCATTGCATGCATCGGTTGGAATTCCACTATCATCCTACGGCCTTGATGGAGACTGGATTTTTGCAGCTGTTGAATGCATTGATGTATGTCTGCTGTTTCAGAATTCACAATTAGTACATGTAGGTACAGTTGGGTGCAAAAAGAAGTGCCGATTTGAGGAACCGCAGCTTAAGTTAGCAATAAATAATTAACACGCCTCTGCGCACCTTTCATCCCTCATTCAGTTACAGAGGTTAATGTTTGAATGCCGAACCAATAAGAACCGGACTCATTCAGAGGCTACTTTGGACAGGCTTTGGGAGGCATATTGTTTCCGCCGTTCAAGTCACATATCGATTCTCCACCCCTTCAATCGCCCAGGTAGGCCTGCTCTTTCTTCAGCTAAAACCAATTAGAGGATGCTCACATAAGGCGGGCAAGGAACACAAACGATAGGAGATTCTGCCAACATTCAAGAATCGAAAACACTAAAAGTAACCAAAAGCATCTGTACGGATTTTTGCATTCGACTGTGCATCACTTTTGGGTAAGGGTCTCTTTCAAGCGAATAGGAGCTGGATTTTGCAGTCCCGCTTGGCTATTTCGGGAAACATCATTCTAGTTTATTGTCTACTGGTTATGTCCACCACTTTTATCCAAGTCTCTCTCTCTGGCCATCGTGGTCCACCTGCTGTCGAAGTTTCTCCTCAGTTAGTTTGTACAGTGGGTTATCTGCCTGCCGACGTTCCTCTGACCAAACTGAGGCTCCAAGAAGACTTTGGTCTAAAATAAGTAAACATACATTCCTGCTATAGAAATTCCGTTTTTGAAGCAAGCGTGTATTTGATCACATTTTCAGTATGAATTGGTGCTAAAATATAAAAAATCGGATGTGTTGTACTTTCATGACTTTCTCTACTCTTGTACAAAGTAATTTTTAAACGCTTATTCTCCATGTACTTCATGTTAATCAAGACAAACGTTTGCAGAAACTATCTTATTGTTAATTTTCTTGTAGGTGCAAGAGGAATATGGTAGCCTTGAAGCGATAGTAAAATCTTTTAAGAGCTGGTTGCTACGTGGAGCTTTCAATTCTCTTTGCATTACAAGGACAAACAAAATCTGATGTGTTACACTCACATGACTTTCTCAACTCTTGTAAAAACTATTTTTACAAACGCTTATTCTCAATCTACTTCATGTTAATCGAGATAAACTCTATCTTATTGCTAATTTTCTTGTAGAGGTAAGGGGAATATATATTTACAAGGGCAATATAGAAATACAATAGCCTTTAAGCACATACATATCTCTTAATAGCCGGTTGCTAGGTGCAGCGCCATTCTCTTTGCCACAGATTAATACTCTTTGCATATCCAAGACAAAAAATGAATAACGAATTCCCATTTGAGAAAATAAGTATTGAAAAATTTAAGGGAATAACAAGCAATATCTCGAAAATGCTTCACTCAACAAAAAAATGTATATGACGTAAATTGTGTATTTTAACGCGATCTACATTTTTTGTGTAGTACAATTTTGTCTATCTCTTATGGTTTACCAGTTATGCAAAAGTCGTTCACAATGAAGAATACTTTTGAAGACATTCCCAGAAAATTCAAGATATACATTTTATTTTGTCACGAAAATATCTTAAACATATGATACTTTAATCAAAATCATTAGAGCCATTTTTGAGAAAATTAAAATTTTCGAAAAATCTTCCATGTAAAGGGTAATCTGGATGGCGGGATTTTCTTGAAAACCTTCGTGTCGAATCTCTGGAAGATACTGAACCTAAATACCAAGCTTGGTGTTTATCCGACTGTTAGTTTCTGAGCTATGCTGTTCAAAGACACACACACACACACACAAACAGACACACACAGATATGTTTCCAAAAATGCTTTTTTTTTGGATTCAGGGGATCTCAAAATATGTATTTCCGGTGAAATCTCGGTATCGAATTTTTGGGTAGAATACAATACTTCCCCTACTTACTATACGTAGTAGAGGAAGTAAAAAAGAATAACGAATTCCCATTTGAGAAAAAGTATAAGTATTTGAAAATTTAAGGGAATAACAAGCAATATCTCGAAAATTGTTCACTCAACAACAAAAAATGTATATGACATAAATTGTGTATTTTAACGCGATCTACATTTTTTGTGTAGTACAATTTTGTCTGTATCTTATGGTTTACCAGTTATGCAAAAATCGTTCACAATGAAGAATACTTTTGCAGACATTCCCAGAAAATTCGAGATATACATTTCATTTGTCATGAAATTATCTTAAACATATAATATTTTAATCAAAATCGTTAGAGCCATTTTTGAGAAAATTAAAATTTTCAAAAAATTTTTCATGTAAAGGGTAATCTGGGATGGGGGATTTTCTTGAAAACCTTCGTGTCGCATCTCTGGAAGATACTGAACCTAAATACCAAGCTTGGTGTTTATCCGACTGTTCGTTTCTGAGCTATGCTGTTTACAGACACACACAGACACACACACACGGACATGTTTCCAAAAATGCTATTTTTTGCATTCAGGGGGTCTCAAAACATGTATTTCCGGTGAAATCTCGGTATCGAATTTTTGGGTGGAATACAATACTTCTACTTACTATACGTGGTAGAGAAAGTAAGAAAGAATAACGAATTCCCATTTGAGAAAAAGTATAAGTATTGAAAAATTCAAACAAATAACAAGAAATATCTCGGAAATGGTTCACTCCACAAAAATAATTTACGAGTATATGGTATAAATTGTGTGTTTTAACGAGATATATTTTTTGTGTAGTACAATTTTCTCTATCTCTTACGGTTTACCAGTTATACGAAAGTCATTCATAGTTAAGAGGACTTTTGGACACCGTCCCAGAGAATTTAAGATATACATGTTGTTTGCCATGAAAATATCTTACACATATTATATTTTAATCAAAATCGTTAGGGCCAATTTTGAGAAAAACAAAAATTTCGAAAGTGTTGTAGGTAAAGGTTACTCCGGGATGAGGGATTTTCTTGAAAATCTTTGTGTTACAGCCTTGGAAGATACTAAGTTCAAATGCCAAGTTTGGCATTTATTGGACTTTTCGTTTTGGGTTATGCTGTTCACAGACAGACACGCACGCACATGCTTCCAAATATGCTTTATTTGAATTCAGGGTACCTCAAAATATGCATTTCCGGTGAAATACCGGTATCGAATTTTTGGGTGAAATACAGTACTTCTCCTAATTGCTATATGTAGTTGAGAAAGTAAAAACCTATTTTGTTACATTCACATGAATTTCACTACTCACGCTTCTACAAACTATCCTTATAAAATGTTGTTCTACTTTCTACTTATTGTTAGTCGAGATAAACTTCCATTACACGTTTATACCTTTGTTATTATAAGAAGGGTACAGTAGGCTAAAGCGATCGTCAGATTTTTACTTTCTCTACTACGTATAATAAGCAGGGGAAGCATTGTATTCCACCCAAAATTTTGATACCGAGATTTCACCGGAAGTACATGTTTTGAGGCCCCCTGAATCCAAAGAAAGCATTTTTAGAACAAAGCTCTGTGTGTCTCTTAACAACTTAACTCAAAAACGAATAGTCGAATAAGTAGCAAACTTGGTATTTAGGTTCAGTATCTTTCAAATATGCGACACGAAGATTTTCAAGAAAGTTCCCCACCCCAGACTACCCTTTACATGGAACATATTTCGAAAACTTTGATTTTCTCAAAAATGACTATAACAATTGTGATTAAAATATCACACGTTTTAGATATTTTCATGACAAATGAAATGTGTATCTTGGATTTTCTGGAAATATTTCCAAAAGTTCTCTTCGCTTGAATGGCTTTTGCATAACTGGTAAACCGTAAGAGATAGATAAAATTTTGTACACAAAAATGTAGAGCTCGTTAAAACACACAATTTATGTCATATACATTTTTATCTGTCTAGTGAACCATTTCCTAGATATTCCTTGTTATTGGTTTGAATTTTCCAGTACTTTTTCTCAAATGGGAATTCGTCATTCGTATTTGGTGTCCTGCACATGCAAAGAGAATGGAATGCTCCACATAGCAACCAGTTCTTAACATATTTGACAATCACTTAGAGTCTACCACATTTTCCTTGCACCTACAAGAAAATCAGCAATAAAATATAGTCTGCAAATGTTTATCTGGAGTAATATGAAGTAGATGGAGCGTTTGTTAAAATAGTTTGTTCAAGAATAAAGAAAATCATATGAGTATAACACATCAGATTGTTTAAAACCGGATATTGAAAATTCCTTGCTTTTTGCATCACGAGAAAAAACGAATAGTAAATTTTTATTTGAAGAAAATTTATAAGTATTTGAAAATTCAAGCCAATAACAAACACACATCGGAAATAGTTAACGCCACAAAAAATGTATCCGACATAAATTGTGTGCTACACTTTATGTGTAGTAACATTTTGTCTGTCTCTTATGTTTACGAATTATACAAAATTGATTCAGAATTAAGAGGACTTCATAGGTTATTCACATAAAATTCAAGATATACAAGTTTTCCTCCTTCAAATGTGTTAAACATATGCTAGTGTAATCAAACTCTTTATAGCTATTTTTGAGAAAATAAAACATAACGAAATATTTCCCATGTGAGGGGTAGTTTGAGGTAGGGTTCTTTTCTTGAAAATTCTCCTGTTACGTTTTTGAAAGATAGTGAACTTAAATACCAAGTTTATAATTAAATAGACTTTTAGTTTTTGAGTTATGCTGTTCAGACGCACGCGCTCGCGCGGGCAGACATTTTTACTTTCTCTACCACGTACATAGTAGGTAGAGAAGGTATTGCATTCCACCAAAACATTCAATAATGATATTTCACCACAAATATATGAGTTGAGGTATCATGAATGCAAAAAACCCCAAAAATAGCATTTTTAGAAAATAGTCGGCGTGTGTGTGTCTGTGAACAGCTTAATTAAAAAATGAAGTGTCGGATAAATACCACCTTGTTGTTTATGTTGAGTACCTTCCAAAGATGAGACATGAAGATATTAACCCCCATCCCAAACTACCCTTTAGATGGATAATTTTTTAAAAATTTTTATTTTCCAAAATGATTAACGATTTTGATTAAAATATCATATATGAAAGATATTTACAACAAAGTGTATATCTTGAATTTTCTGGGAATAGCCTGTGATGTCCTCTTATTCAGAAGGGATTTTGTATAAACTTGTATAACTGGTAAACGTTAAGCGATAGAGATAATGTCCATACAAAAAAATGTAGATCTCTTTAAAATACACAATTTATTTCAAATAAGCTTTTTGTAGTATAAGCCATTTCTGAGTGATCCGTTATTAAAGGTTCGAATTGTTCATTTTTTGGTCATTCTCTTAAACTCCTGTCAACGTTCAATTGTTTCTAGCGATTGCATGGAAACAGTATGGAATTTTAAGGCCAGTGTATCAGCGTCCAGTTCTTAAACATTTGACTATCGCTATTCCCTTTGTATGTATAATGAAACGTGTAATGTAGGTATTTCTGCAAAGGTTTATTTGGACTAAAAGTGGTAAATAATAAAAATAAGCTTATTAAGAAGAGTTTGTATATCCACTACTAAACGATACAGGGTGGAGAAAGTCATGTGAATGTATCATAGACATATCTGCTTCGGGTTACATCCGAAATGATGTTTGTAACCACTTTTGTAACACATTGAGCGATTATGATCTGCTTTGGAAGTGACAAAGGTTTTATGGTTACATTCACATTACTTTCTCTACTGGCCGTGAGGCCATGATTCATTAATTAGTGTGAAGAAACCTGAGCAATAGAGCATGGCCTACAAGCACAAAATTGTTTTTTTTTCGGCGATAGTGTTTTTGTTATTCATTTCCAATTCATGATGCCATGGAGGAAATTTGAATTTCCTGCATATAGTGCAGGAAACCTAATCTACCTGCGTTTTTTGCCTATATTATTGCACGTATGTGGATGAACTATATTAAATCCTCTATGGCTGTTAAGGAGCTAGAGAGGATACAGAGTTTGGCTTGCCTGGAAGTAATTGACGGCATTAACAGCAGACCTACCGCAGCGAAGGGGGACGTGCTAGGTATGCCCCCACTACACCTATGGGTAAAAATGGAGGCAGCAACCGGGTCATATAGACTTAAAGTTGGCAATAATTGGGAATCAAATGGATACCTAAGAACTCACACTAATATTTTGAGTGTAGTGAAATTATGTCTGATAGCTCAAATACCAAAGGACCATATCAAAGCTTCCCACTTTAAGTAAATCTTATAAGGTAAAGATAAATAACAATGGAAAGGATTACATCAACACCAGTATTTGTTTCACCGATGGATTAAAGACGAACGAGAGTATATGCCAGGGCCGGAGAAGCTTTATTCTCTCGGAGAGCTGGCTACAGTATTTCAGGTGGAAGTACATGCAATTAGAGCCTACTTGGAGAAGAATCGGTGTAGGCGATACCCGTTAAATGCTGCCAAGAAGCCCTAGAGAGGCTGGGGAAATTCAAGTTACCTTGGCATAGGTTACAGTCACTCAGGTATAGATGGCAACAAAACTAGCCAAGGCAGAGGCCATGACTCTAATTATAGGGCCAGAGCCTATCTTGGGTGTTACTAAAAGGACTATAAGAATGATACTGATAAACTGGGTTCATGCTGCTAAACTGTCCAAACAGAAGTACTGCGACTCTGAAATTGGACAGAAAGCAGATGAAACTCGTGGCGAGTCTAATAAGTGACCATGAGAACTTCAAGAAACATCTGTACACAGTGAGGATTGAGATAGCGTCCTCAAAGTTTGGGATGTGTAATAGGGGAGATGAAACCGCCCTGCATCTTATATTCTTTACAACTTTTAGGGAGTTCAGACCCCGAAGTAATAGTATCCAGTAAGCAATTAGTTGAAGGACTCCTGAAAGTCTTTAAGAGAACAGGTTGGATGAAGTGGTTCTTTTATTGTGAACAGTTACAGTCTACTCTTGTACAAAACAACAATCGCATCGGCCTCTTTGCCGTACATGCTTTTCCTGTCCCTGTAGTCTAACACCGTGTGTATAATACTAAATATATACTCATTATATATACATAAGTATGTACTAGTATGATGAAGGAAGAAAAATTCAAAATAACAATAATAATAAGCATTAATTACAATTATATTACAAATATATACAGTGCTCTGACCCTTAAGAAGTCCCTCTTATGTATCGCCACCCCCCTCTTCCGTTCTCCAAGGCAATTAACCTCCTTTGCCGAATCTTAGACAAAAAAGAGCCCATTTTATGACAGCCCACCTCCAACATTACATCCAAGCAAACCTCTATTCTCCTACTGGACCTCAGAAACTGTGGTGATAAATATTGTTTTCTTAGCAATTTCGTTTCCCTGCACTGAGCCAGAATATGATTCCATGTTTCCCTTTCACCACAGAGTGGACATATTCTCACTCCGGTGTCATCAGTTAATTTGTTGCCTTTCCAGGCGCCCAGTCTTAACCACACCAAACCACTTCTTTCCTCTCGCGTACAATTATCTAAATATAGTACAACTAAGAGAGATACCGCACAGTGAACCATCGGCTTCGGTGCGGGCAAGATGGAAAAGGCCATCGTGCTTTGCATTCCAGATTTTATCAATCCATCCATCAATCAAAACCTCTAACTTTTGATGCATTTATTATTGCAGACCTGGAATATAGCCATGTTTGATGGTTGAATTTTATCATTTAAATCTTAGGCTGCCTTTTTATTTGTTGATATTTATTTCCGCTTTAATTCATGCAGCCGCTAAGTATAAGCTGCAAGATAATGATTTTTTTAAGATGAACAACCAGGATGTATAATAATCGATCACCAGTTCGCCACCAATTTTAATATTGGACGCCAGGCCTATTGGAAGCACTAAGTTTATGAGAGTCAGTAATTTTATTTTCGCGTAAATACTATTTCTATTACTCACTGTTGTCGAAAATATAGCTTGTGCACATATGCGTTAAGTGCATTGGAGAATCTCAGAAATAGAAATATCTATTTCGTTTCGTATTTTCACATTCTTCCTCATTTTCAATGAATCACTTACCACCATTCTGTCGCAAAATAGTCATTATCGAATGGCAAGCCATCATATTTAAAAGTTGTTATGATGTGAAAGAGGCTATTATCTTCCCAGAAATAGTAATATGATTTTTCAGGACATCATGACATATTTCATATTTTATAAGCCAAAAGCTTGGGAAATTGCTTCCCTTGCAGAAGCCTAAAAACATGCAATAATTACGTACTTACGTGTGAAATATACTCAAATAGCCATGCATCAGTGTTTTAAGGGTACCCATAGTTGAAATTTGGTCACAAACTAAAGCTTCAACACGTGATCATTTAAATATCCAAGACCACACGGCGTACTGACCTGCATTTACTTCCAAAGACATATTGTACTTTGATATTTCCTACAACTTTTCTCATTAAATTTTTTTATAAATATAGCTTGTAAACATCTTGTTCAAATTTTCAGCAGAAATTCAGAGAGAATGAATTTAAACAATCTGAAGTATTGCACTCTCATGACTCTTTCTATTCGTGCACAAACTATATTTACTAACGTTTATCCTCCATCTACTTCATGTTAATCGAAATAAATATTTGCAGAAATTATTTTATTGTTAATTTTCTTAAAATTACAAGAGGAATATGGCACGCTTTAAGCGATAGTCAAATGTTTTAAGAGCTGGTTGCTATGTGGAGCATTTCATTCTCTTTGTGTGTCCAGGACATAAAAAATCTGATGTGTTACACTCACATGACTTTCTCTACTCTTGTACAAAGTATTTTTACAAACGCTTATTCTCCATCCAGTTCATGTTAATCGAGATAAACATTTGCAGACCCTATCTTATTGCTAATTTTCTTGTAGATGTAGAGGAAAATATATTTACAAGGGCAATATAGAAAAACAGTAGCCTTTAAGCACATACATATCTCTTAATAGTTGGTTGCTAGGTGCAGCACCATTCCCTTTCCCACAGATTATAACTCTTTGCATATCCAAGACAAAAAAAAATCTGATGTGCTACACTCACATGACTTTCTCTACTCTTGTACGAACTATTTTTACAAACGTTTATTCTCCATATGCTTCATGTTAATCGAGATATCGAGATGTCAATCTTATTGCTAATTTTCTTGTAGATGCAAGGGGAACATGGTAGGTTATAAGCGATAGTCAAATCTTTTAAGCGCTGGTTGATATGTGGCGCATTCTATTCTGTTTGCATATCCAGGACATAAAAAATTGAATAACGAATTTGAGAAAAAGTATAAGTATTGGAAAATTTAAGGAAATAACAAGCAATATCCCGAAAATGGTTCACTCAACTAAAAAAATGTATATGACATAAATTGTGTATTTTAACGCGATCTACATTTGTTGTGTAGTAAAATTTTGTCTATCTCTTATGGTTTACCAGTTATGCAAACGTCGTTCACAATAAAGAATACTTTTGGAGACATTCCCAGGAAATTCAAGATATACATTTTATTTGTCATAAAAATATCTTAAACATATGATATTTTAATCAAAATCGTTAGAGCCATTTTTGAGAAAATTAAAATTTTCGAAAAATCTTCCATGTAAAGGGTACTCTGGGGTGGGGGGATTTTCTTGAAAACCTTCGTGTCGCATCCTTGGAAGATACTGAACCCAAATACCAAGTTTGGTGTTTATCCGACTGTTCGTTTATGAGTTATGCTGTTCACAAGCACACACACAGACACACAGACACACAGACAGACAGACAGACAGACAGACACACAGACACACACACGGACATGTTTCCAAAAATGCTTTTTTTGGATTCAGGGGGTCTCAAAACATGTATTTCCGGTGAAATCTCGATATCGAAATTTTGGGTGAAATACAATACTTCCCCTACTTACTATACGTAGTAGAGAAAGTAAAAAATGAATAACGAATTCCCATTTGAGAAAATAAGTATTGAAAAATTTAAGGGAATAACAAGCAATATCTCGAAAATGGTTCACTCAACAAAAAAAAATGTATATGACATAAATTGTGTATTTTAACGCGATCTACATTTTTTGTGTAGTAACATTTTGTCTATCTCTTATGGTTTACCAGTTATGCAAAAGTCGTTCACAATAAAGAATACTTTTGGAGACATTCCCAGAAAATTCAAGATATACATTTTATTTACCATAAAAATATCTTAAACATATGATATTTTAATCAAAATCGTTAAGAGCCATTTTTGAGAACATTAAAATTTTGGAAAACTCTTCCATGTAAAGGGTACTCTGGGGTGGGGGATTTTCTTGAAAACCTTCGTGTCGCATCCTTGGAAGATACTGAACCCAAATACCAAGTTTAGTGTTTATCTGACTGTTCGTTTCTGGGTTATGCTGTTCACAGACACACACACACACACACACACACACACACACACACACACACACAGAGACACACAGACACACACACGGACATGTTTCCAAAAATGCTTTTTTGGATTCAGGGGGTCTCAAAACACGTATTTCCGGTGTAATCTCGGTATCGAAATTTTGGGTGAATAATGAATTCCCATTTTAGAAAAAGTATAAAGCCCCTTGTACACGATCAAACATTTTTTTCAATTTAAGAGCTTACAAGAAACATTGTCAAACATTTTTCAATATGCGCCAAGATTGGAGAAGAGCTGACAATGTTATAAATGTGTATTGACAAGTTGTCTTTTTACTTTCTCTACTACGTATAGTAAGTAGGGGAAGTATTGTATTCCACCCAAAAATTCGATACGGAGATTTCACTGGAAATATATGTTTTGAGAACCCCTGAATCCAAAAAAGCATTTTTGGAAACATGTCCGTGTGTGTGTCTGTGAACAGCATAACTCAGAAACGGACAGTCGGATAAACACCAAACTTGGTATTTAGGTTCAGTATCTTCCAGAGATGCGACACGAAGGTTTTCAAGAAAATCCCCCACCCCAGATTACGCTTTACATGGAAGATTTTTCGAAAATTTTAATTTTCTCAAAAACGGCTCTAACGATTTTGATTAAAATATCATATGTTTAAGATGTTTTCATGACAAATGAAATGTATATCTCGAATTTTCTGGGAATGTCTCCAAATGTATTCTTCATTGTGAACGACTTTTGCATAACTGGTAAACCATAAGAGACAGACCAAATTTTACTACACAAGCAATGTAGATTGTGTTAAAATACACAACTTATGTCATGTATATTTTTTTTGTTGAGTGAACCATTTTCGAGATATTGCTTGTTATTCTCTTAAATTTTCCAATGCTTATACTTTTTCTCAAATGGAAATTCGTTTTTCATTTTTTGTCTTTTATATGCAAAGAGTATTAATCTGTGGCAAAGAGAATGGTGCTGCACCTAGCAACCAGCTATTAAGAGATATGTATATGCTTAAAGGCTACTGTATTTCTATATTGCCCTTGTAAATATATATTCCCCTTACATCTACAAGAAACTTAGCAATAAGATAGAGTCTGCAAATGTTTATCTCGATTAACATGAAGTAGATGGAGAATAAGCGTTTGTAAAAATAGTTTATACAAGAGTAGAGAAAGTCATATGAGTGTAATACATCAGATTTTTTGTCCTGGTAATGCAAAGAGAATGGAATGCTCCACATAGCAACTAGCTCTTAAAATATTTGACTATGGCTTAAAGCCAACCAATTCCCCATGCATCTACAAGAAAATTAGTAACAAGGTTAACATCTCGATATCTCGATTAACATGAAGCATATGGAGAATAGGCGTTTGTTAAAATAGTTTGTACAGGAGTAGAGAAAGTCATGTGAGTGTAACACTTCAGATTTTTTATTATTATTTATCTTCTTAGGAGCCATATTGAGCGAAATTCTGCAAAAGTAATAAAAAATGAAATTAAATATTAAGTTTATATCCTCAAACGTGCTGCTAAATAAATAAATACTATTTTCTTATGATGGATAGGTAAATTCGCAACATGACATAGTATTAGCTAAGGTAATTTGGTAACAGTGTCTAAAAGTAACGAGTTTTTATGATTATGTATGTAGAATACTTACCTCTGTAATGTGTAACAACTGTTGTGCTGGAACATGTAGAACTGAAGTAAGAGCAACTTAACAAGCAGAAGAATGTAGACACATTTTCATAACCAAACGCGCTGTTTCTTAATGTTCTTGTACGCTTATGCGTCGCAAAACAAATTCACAAATCGTTCATACAACACTATACACCAAATATATCTTTTCCATGTTGATAAAACATGCGTAACGTGATTCAAATGGCTTGAAATGAAATTTAAAACTGGGTAGGCATGCAACACCTTCTTTTTCACCAGTAATCTTGACACTAAATCTGAAAACATTTGCATTACTGACCGCCAGGGTCTGTAAACGTGGAGCAGTTTGAAGGAAAGATGTCATTCTACCTGCTAATAAAACCGTAAGACTTTAGAGCAATAGGCAAATTTGTAGCATGCTCTTAAAAAATATGCTGCGAAATTATCAACACTGCAAGAATACCTTATCTTACCGTTTACTTTAAGTATTTCCTGAATGAAAATAGGCAAGACAGGTGCTTCTTACGTTAAACATGCTAAAATAGCCGTTTCATAACCCTATAAAGCACAGTAACTGATGAATAAGGCTAAGAAAAGGTTCTCCACTATGCTGTTCATGATAGGTAAAGTATACACAGAGATACTAACTGACAGAATGCAGAGATTGGCGGAGAAAGAGGGGAAGCTATCAGAATTCTAAGCTGGATTTAGTCCAGTGCTATTTAACCTATTTATAGATGATATTATAGAAGAGATAAAAAAATTTAAAAAGCTATCACCAGTTATTAATAATAAGGAAATACCAGGATATTGTTTGAAGATGATCTAGTGGCAGGTTCCATCTCAGTTGTGGTGCTAAGTAAAGCTATTGAAGCAATTGGCAAATACTGTAAAGATTGGTGGTTGAGAATAAACAAAAATAAATCGAAAATCATGATTTTTAAGAAAGAATATAAACTAAGAAAGACCGAAAGGTGATATTGGGAAGGAGCGGAGCTGGAAGTAGTGAGGACAATTAACTATCTAGGAGTAAGGCTCAATAGTGCAGGGGATTGGGGAGAACAGAAGAAAAAAGTACTAGCAAAGCGGAAACAAGCAGTATAGATAATCAGAGTATGTTGAACAAAATACCAGAAATACAAAAAGCGTGGCTAGAAAGGATATATAGCACAGTGGTGGAAGCAAGGGTGTTACGCACAGCAGAGATATGGGGCTGGGGAAGGATGGGAAAATGTAGATGCTACACATAGGAATTTTTGCAAAATAAGCCTGGGATTACCAAGGAGTTCACCGAATGGAGTAGCACAAGCAGAACTAGGAAGGGTGGAAGCAAAAGGCAAAATGGTAGACAGGCCAATGAAATACTGGTTCAGAATAAAGCTATTGGAGGAAAATGAGATACTAAAGCAATGCTTGGTTGTACAGGAGAAAATGGGGAAAAAAAAGAAACTTGGATGCTTCTAGGAAAAAATAGGAATGGGGGAAATATGGGCAGAAAGAAACAAAAAAGTGAGACTTTCTGTAAAGAAATTAGAAAAAGTGGAGAATATTGAAAAGCAAGAAATTCTGAGAAGTTTCAAAGAAAAGAAAGGTCATTAATAGATTATAGATATTTAAAAACGGAATGGTGAAAAGAAAGATACATGAAGTATGCCACAAAAATGCCAGAATTGTGAATGCATGGGCGTGGACATTGTAATGAATTTAAGTGGTCTAACAGGGAGAAGAAGGGGGGAGAGATGTACTAAATGCAATAGCTTACATGACAATTGGTATTGTATTCTGAAATGCGAGGACAAGGATAAAGGAAGAGAGAATTTAATACTAGAGAAATGGAAAAATTTACCAATGAAGCTAAAAGTTAGGAAGATTTCTAGTACAAGATAAATGAACATAGGAGAAAGCTGGGAAATATTTACGAAAAATTAGGTTAAAGTGGTTAAAAGAGATGTAAACATACGGAAAAATCTTATGTGTTACACTCACATGACTTTCTCTACTCTTGTACAAACTATTTTTACAAACGCTTATTCTCTCCATCTACTTCATGTTAATCCAGATAAACATTTGCAGACTCTATCTTATTGCTAATTTTCTTGTAGATGTAAGGGGAATATATATTCACAAGGGCAATATAGAAATACAGTAGCCTTTAAGCACATACATATATCTTAATAGCTGGTTGCTAGGTGCAGCACCATTCCCTTTGCCACAGATTAATACTCTTTGCATATCCAAGAGAAAAAAATGAATAATGAATTCCCATTTGAGAAAATAAGTATTGAAACATTTAAGGGAATAACAAGCAATATCTCCAAAATGGTTCACTCAACAAAAAAATGTGTGACATAAATTGTGTATTTTAACGCGATCTACATTTTTTGTGTAGTAAAATTTTGTCTATCTCTTATGGTTTACCAGTTATGCAAAAGTCGTTCACAATGAAGAATATTTTTGGAGATATTCCCAGAAAATTCAAGATATACATTTCATTTGTTATGGAAATATCTTAAACATATGATATTTTAATCAAAATCGTTAGAGCCATTTTTGAGAAAATTAAAATTTTCGAAAAATCTTCCATGTAAAGGGTAATCTGGGGTGCGGGGATTTTCTTGAAAACCTTCGTGTCGCATCTCTGGAAGATACTGAACCTAAATACCAAGTTTGGTGTTTATCCGACTGTTCGTTTCTGTTCACACACAGACACACACAGGGACATGTTTCCAAAAATGTTTTTTTGGATTCAGGGGATCCCAAAACATGTATTTCCGGTGAAATCTCGGTATCGAATTTTTGGGTAGAATACAATACTTCCCCTACTTACTATACGTAGTAGAGAAAGTAAAAAGGGTAACAAGGCAAAAAAGTAAACAGTGGGAAATTATACTTATATATATATATATATATATATATATATATATATATATATATATATATATATATATGCATCAGAATGTTAAATATAAGGGGTGGAGAAATAATAAGCAATCGCAGTGTATTGTAAGCATTGTATAAAAGGCATGTAAGTATAAAGTAGACAATAACTCATTCATTCGTATTCACTGTACTGTTCATGAAAGGCATTATCGGGATGTGTTAGTGACTCATATGAAAGGCTTGTAATACGTTTCCCGTTCTTTTTGTATGACTTCCGTTGAAACTAGAACAAGTTGTCGGTCACTATTGAAAAGTTACGCAACAAGAAAGAAAATACAAGTACAGGTGAGAGTACATTTGCGGAATCTTTTTCTCGAGCTGTTAACCTTCTCTTGAAAGGTCAAAGCGATAATTCTACGTTGAGAATTTCACTTGAAAGCCAAGGGGAAAATAGCAGCCGAACCAGAAGGACGTCAGTGTAGTAGCGTAAATCAGCTGGTGCCGCTACTTTCTATGTCTAAATACCATCAGAACATCAGGTTTCGGAATGGCAAGTAGAATTCTTTACGGATCTGGTTGTTCTCATTCCTTTTTTATTGCTCCCTTAGGCTGCATTTTCCCTTTCTCTACCTCCAGTTCATCACTCAACACGCCCTACCTCTTTGCTGCCTACTTTACTCATCCTTGAATGGTTGTAACACTTTCTTCACTTCTTCAAACTCTGAAGAACGTATGATTTTAGAGACGACGTTATAGAGGACTTGAGGTTTAAAGGCAGTAAACATTAAATTGGTTGGAAAGGTAGAATCAGATTGAAAAAAATCCAATGTGTTACATTCACATAACTTCCTCTATACCCTATCGTCTATTAGTGGGTATACAAATTATTCTTATGAAAGTTTAATTTTTAGTTTCTCTACTACGTATAGTACGTAGGGGAAGTATTGCATTCTACCCAAAAATTCGATACCGAGATTTCACTCGAAATACATGTTTTAAGGTCTCCTGAAACCAAATAAAGCATTTTTGAAAACATGTCCATGTGTATCTGTCGGTCTGTGAACAGCATAACTCTAAAAGGAAACTCGGATAAATACCAAACTTGGTGTTTGAGTTCAGCATCTTCCAAGGATGCAACACGAATATTTTCAAGAAACCCCCCCCCACCACAGACTATCTTTACATGGAACATTTATTGAGAGTTTTGATTTTCTGTAAAATAATTAACGATTTTGATTTAAATATCATATATCTAAGATTGTTATCGTGAAAAATAAAATATATATTTCGAATTTTCTGGGAATCTACCCAAAAGCCCTCTTTGTGAATGGCCTTTGCTTAGCTGGTAAACCGCATCTCTTTCTTTCTTTTTTGTTGAGTGAACCATTTCCTAGATATTCCTTTGTTATTGGTTTGAATTTTCCAATACTCTCACTTTTTCTCAAATGGAAATTCCAGATTTTTATGTCCTGGACATGCAAAGAGAATGGAATGCTGCACTTTCTGCAAATGTTTATCTCGATTAACATGAAGTAGATGAAGAATAAGTGTTTGAAATAGTTTGTACAAGAGCAGAGTAAGTCATGTGAGTAAGTGTAACACATCAGATATTTTTTATAATTAATTTCAATTACGTCTGCAGAAATAGCTGCATTACATTTTTCGTTACAGCACAAAGAGAATAGCGAGTCAAAGGTTTAAGAACAAGACGCTATATACTGGCCTTAAATTTCCATACTCTTTCCATGACATCGCGAGAAACAACTGAAAACCGAAAGGACTTTAAAGGAATGGCTAAGTATTGAACAATTCGAACAATTAAAAATTTGATGTGTTACACTCACATGACTTTCTCTACTCTTGTACAAACTATTTTTACAAACCCTTATTCTCCACCTACTTCATGTTAATCGAGATAAACATTTGCAGAGTCTATCTTATTGCTAATTTTCTTGTAGATGTAAGGGGAATATATATTTACAAGAGCAATATAGAAATACAGTAGCCTTTAAGCACATACATATCTCTTAATAGCTGGTTGCTAGGTGCAGCACCATTCCCTTTACCACCGATTATAACTCTTTGCATATGAAAGACAAAAAAATGAATAACGAATTCCCTTTTTAGATAATAAGTATTGAAAAAATTAAGGGAATAACAAGCAATATCTCGAAAATGGTTCACTCAAAAAAAATGTATATGACATAAATTGTGTATTTTAACGCAATCTACATTTCTTGTGTTGTAAAATTTTGTCTATCTCTTATGGTTTACCAGTTATGCAAGAATCGTTCACAATGAAGAATAATTTTGGAGACATTCCCAGACATTCAAGATATACATTTTATTGGTCATGAAAATATCTTAAACATATGATATTTTAATCAAAATCTTTAGAGCCATTTTTGAGAAAATTAATTCATTCATTATCTGTTTACCCTCCTCTTATGTAGGACTTACATCCCCCCAGGACTTACAAGTGGGTGCCTGGGGTCAGAGGCCCGTCGAGGAGTAGACACTCGTGGATCAGACAGAATATCCAGGATGGGTGATCAGCCCAATGCCTGGTATGGGATGAAGGAAGTAGATGAAACGAAATGTTGGTGAAATGGATGAAAGGAAAGGTGATGATGGAGCAGTTGGTGGAATGAATGGCGGGGGAAACCGGAGAACCCGGAGAAAACCCGCCCAGACGCCGTTTCGTCCACCACAAATCCCACATGCAGATCCCTGGGATTGAACTCGGGCCGCCTCGGTGGGAGGCGAGCGGTCTAACAACTCGGCCACGGCGCCGCCTTGAGAAAATTAAAATTTTCGAAAAATGTTCCATGTAAAGGGTAATCTGGGGTGGGGGGATTTTCTTGAAAACCTTCGTGTTGCATCTCTGGAAGATACTGAACCTAAACACCAAGTTTGGTGTTTATCCGACTGTTCGTTTCTTGTTTATGCTGTTCACGGACACACACACACACACAGACACATGGACATGTTTCCAAAAAAGATTTTTTTTTGGATTGAGGGGATCTCAAAACATATATTTCTGGTGAAATCTCGGTATCGAATTTTTGGGTGGAATACAATACTTCCCCTACCTACTATACGTAGAAGAGAAAGTAAAAATGGATGTTTCGTAGCTTATGAGACAAAAAAGTTAATAAAACACGTGTTTTAAAGAGATCCACATTTGCGTAGTATATTTAGATCCATCATTTTAACATTTACCAGTTATGTAAGTTATATAGGTAAATTCCCTCACGAATGAAGAGTTCATAAGCTATTCCCAGAAAATTCAGGGTATACGTTTTGTTTGTCATGTAAATACAAGGTTGGGCAGATAAAACCGACCCCATCTCATTTTATATGATTTGGAAATAAATTATTTTGGCTATCCTTTCTTCCGGGTGTTTAATTTCATTGTTGTTGTTGCTTCTTAGAAACATTGACAATGATTTATAAACTGTGATGTTTGTTGTTGTAAAGAGTTGTTTTGTACAGTAAATAAGCATGACTTATTCAATATCAGAGCGAATATTCATTGTAGAGACGCACATAAGGACCAGCTCTATCAAGGAATCACGACAATAAGTTATTCAAAGACAAATATCGCTTCGCCCAGTACCAGCGAAAATCAGCATTCAGATTTCATTATCACTATCGCCTTATACCCATGAGGAATTGATGTGTGTTTTGGAGCTGTTAAGCTTGCACAGAATGTATAGATGCAGGTGATGGGCACTTCTAACATTTATTATGAATATGGTGACCATATACACTACGTGATCTAAAATATCCGGACACCTGGCTGAAAATGACGTACAAGTTCGTGGCACCCTCCATCGGTAATGCTGGAAGTGAATATGGGTTGGCCCACACTTAGCCTTGATGACAGCGTTCACCCTCGCAGGCATAATTTGAATTAGGTGCTGGAAGGTTTCTTGGGGAATGGCAGCCCATTCTTCACGGAGGTCGGAACTGAGGAGAGGTATCGATGTAGGTCGGAGAGGCCTGGCACGAAGTCGGCGTTCTATAGGATTCAAGTCAGGACTCTGTGCAGGCCAGTGCATTACAGGATGTTATTGTCGTGTAACCACTCCCACAACCCGTGCAGTATGAACAGGTGCTGGATCGTGTTGAAAGATGCAATCGCCATCCCCGAATTGCTCTTTAACAGTAAGGTGCTTAAAATATCAATGTAGGTGTGCGCTGTGATCGTGCCACGCAAAACAACAAGGGGTGCAAGCCCCCTTCAGGAAAAATGCAACCACACCATAACACCATCACCTCCGAATTTCACTGTTGGCACTACACACGCTGGCAGATTACGTTCACCGCATTCGCCATACCCACACACTGCCTTCGGATCGCCCCATTGTGTACCGTGATTCTCCACTCCACACAACGTTTTGCCACTGTTCAATCGTGTAATGTTGACGCTCCTGACACCAAGCGAGGGGTCGTTTGGCATTTTCCTGCGTGATGTGTGTCTTATGGCCAGCCGCTCGATAATGGAATCCAAGGTTTCTCACCTCACGCCTAACTGTCATAGTACTTGAAGTGGATCCTATGCAGTTTGGAATTCCTGTGTGATGGTCTGTATAGATGTCTGCCTATTACTCTTTACGACCCTCTTCAAATGTCGGCGGTCTCTGTCAGTCAACAGACGAGGTCGGTCTGTACGCGTTTGTGCTGTACATGTCCCTTCACGTTTCCACTTCACTATCATATGAGAAACAGTAAACCTAGGGATGTTTAAGAGTGTGAAAATCTCGCGTACAGACTTCTGACACAAGTAACATCCAATCACCTGACCACCTTCGAAGTTCGTGAGTTCCACGGAGCGTACCATTCTACTGTTTCACGATGTCTAATGACTACTGAGGTTGCGGATAATGAGTACCAGGCAGTAGGTGGCAGCACAGTGCACCTAAGATGAAAAACTTCCAAAGTGAATCCTATTTTTGAGAAATAAATGATTCTATGTTAAGAGTTATTATCCCTATATTCTTGCAATGTCTGAAGATTACTTTTGCTTACCTCAGCAAAAATGTTGAAATCGATAAAATATTAAGAGATTCTTGGGCTGGAAGGCTGTGGTTCATCAAAGTTCATAAAATCACCTGACCTTTCAAGCAACACTCTTTGCCATATTCAATATGATGGGCCGGGCAGCTGCACCATGGCCTTTTAGCCTGTAAGCTTTATCACTGACACCGGCCGTGAAAGTCTCAGTATGTTATGACATCATCTCGAAACCTCTAAATTACTAATCTCATCGGGAGTGCGATATTACGGTGTGCCTCATCATTATCTTCACCTAAATTGGGCTAAAGTCTCGGTTCGTGTTAAAATTCCATGTAAGCAATTATAAGGTCGCCGTATCAACTATAAATTACGAAAGTCCGCTTTTAGTAAATCTGTTCAACAGTTCTAGAAAAGATTGACAGAAGAGAACAGAGAGAAGAGAAAAATGCAAGAGAGGGGGAGAAGGAAGCTAATTATTTGCTTCCATACGACTTGAAAGCGTGAGTTTATTGAAAGTAAGTTTTGCCGTAAGAGAAAGATCAGGATTGCCTTCGTTTTGGATACCATTTTTGTCTCAAAAGTCAAAACCTTTTAGTATTGTCAGACCAGATACCATACATAGTAGTAGCATTAAATAGAGATGTCTTAACAGTACAACTGTCTCGTAAAAAAATTTGACATTTATTTATAGGCGCTCTTTAACCGCTGTGCTCCTTAGCATCCCATTCTATATTGGGCGTCAAAGACCGGAAATTTTGCTCAGAGGTCTCTCGAGGTTCTTTTACGTGCGCTAAATCTACGACACGCGACCATCGGCTTTACTTCCCTTCCAAAGGAAGCCATGCTAAGGATTTTTACGCCCGAAAAAAGCCATCGCCCTCCGCCGGGTTTGAACCCGCGACCTCATTGTATAGCTCTAAACGAGCGTGATGGCTCAGTACCAACTCCGAGGTTTGCATTCCGGAGAAATTAAGCTTAAAATATTAAATATGACCAACTTGCATAACGATTTTTTAGTGGTATTCTCAGTCGCACAAAAGTGCATATATTACAAAAATCATTATGAGAAGTACAATAGAAAACTCCAAGGTTGGTCACCATCTACAAAACTAGTCAAATGTAAGCTGCGCAACTTAAGGCTGTAGCGGGAGTTGGATCCGGCCGTCCCAAAGTCTTTAAAAATGCTATAATTGTGTTATACCTAAAGATGTAAATAAGAAAGAAGTAGAAGAAGAAGCCAATTCAAAGCGTATAGAAATGTATAAACTAATGAGTTATGCCCGTACATGGATAAAATTATATTTAATTACAATAATATAATCAGAAAAGTTATTATATGCATAATTAATAACGAATTCTTCAATTTGAAGTAACTTATTAGTAACAAGACTTCATAAAATGATTTGTAAACATAGTTATATACCGGGGTGTGGCAAAAACGTGCAGCTAGTTATTAAATTTTAGATACCCCAGAATAAACATTGGGAGACGTAGCTGCAGAGGCAGCGAGGGAACCAGGATCTTAACTACGCATTCAGAGCAGGCGTGGGATAGATATCGCAAAAATACACAGGATTTCAGATTAATCACATTACCTGTGGTTCATTGAATATTTACACTGTGCCCCTACATCATTCACAAAGGATTAAAAGAAAGACATTGGAAGGAGATGTCACATTCACATGATTCACACACACACACACACACACACACACACATACTTCCATACCAGACACTAGACTCGAAATAACTGACGCCACGCTACACACACCACACAAAGAACTAGTAACGCTTTCTTCCCCCTCCCCCTCTCTCCACCTCTGGCTGGGAGGTGGGGACTGATACCACGTCGGACGGAACTCAAAAACCCAAGCCGAAAGAATTACACCCAACAATACTGCCGCTACAAGGAAATAATGTGTCCGACGTGACAGTACACACACATACACACCACAATATTAAGCATCGAGAGAAAACAAATGTTGGTAGGGAGGATAAATAATACAGAAGTGAAAAGTTTTGTAAGATGGCAAGGGAAAAATTAACGCCATAATTTGTCGATGTGTTAGAGAGACAAAAGAAGCAAAATATAAAGTATTGTCAAATCTCATGGTAATTCAAAAGAAGATGCATTGCTATATATAGATACAAAATATAAACGGGTCGAGAAAAGGCAAGAAATATAATAAAATGAATGTATTTTCCGTATGAGGATTAAAGAAACCCTCAATTTAAAAAAGATAATCGGTAAGTGCTACGCAGTTATATTCATCAAGAATAAAGTTACTTAAATTAATTTCAAGTTGAACTGTTAAATCCTGATTCAGATATTTCTTTATATTTCGCAATAAGAAAATATCTGATGTGCTGCACTCACCTGACTTTCTCTACAACTCTTTCTACAACTATATTTACAAACGCTTATTCTCCACCTACTCATGTTAATCGAGATGAACTTTTGCAGAAACCATCTTATTGCTAATTTTTTGTAGATACAAGGGGAATATGGTAGGCTATAAGGGACAGTAAAATCTTTTAAGAGCTGGTTGCTATGCGGAGTAAGTCATGTGAATGCAAAACATCAGATTTTTCCTATAAAGGTCACTCTTGTTGCCTCTCTTAATATCTTCTGTGCACCAAAACATAGAGCCTATCTTGCTTGCACAAAAGTTGCACATGTGCATAAAATGTTTGAGGAGGACTTATTCTCCTCTCCACACCGTCTGCACCTTGGGTATCTTGTGAGTTCCATATTGTGTAGGTACTTGCGAAAGGTATTGTGACCTGTTAAAAAGCCAACAACATGCCGCATTTGCAGACCACTAAGATGCAGAAGAATCGCTTTATATCTGGGTTTATGACTGTCAATTAGCTCTCGATGACCAGAGGTACTCGGGAGCAAAAGAATAACAGCTGTTGAGATAAGACCACAAAGGTTAAAGCAAATATAAATAAACAGAAAAAAAAGAGAGGGCAGAAAGACCACTCGGGAATGGAAGTTCTGCTTCGAGTTTCACCCGAAGAAGGCTTTATTGTCAAAAGCAGTGTATGTGAGCTCTTAAGTCGGCTATTACTGTATTACTTTTCAGCATGAAATGCAAGTTTTGCAATAATTTCTTCCTAGATTGGTTTATTCTTAGAAATATAGTATGCGATCACTTACATAAGGTAAGTATTACTGTTTTATTTCACAACATGAAATGCTAGTTCTTGCAATAAGTTCTGTTTAGCCTGGTTAGTTCTCAAAAAATTGTATGTGATCACTTGCATAAGCTATACTGTAATATTTTTCAACTTAAAATGCAAGTTTTGCAGCAAGTACGTTCTTGTCCAGCTAATTTCCAAAAGCAATGTCCGAATCGCCAAAGATATCAAACATACATAGTTGTTCAACATAGTTGATCGTGAGGTTGTCAAAAGCCGCCGGGTACACTAGTTTAATGCCAAAACTTGTCTGGGGCGTCTGATTGTTTTGCTGTGGAAACCCGACTTCCATGTACACCCAGAAAGCCTTTGGACCAAGTCTTGGTTTTAGCTTTGATGGATTCAGAAAGCCCATTAACTTGATTGGCTTGTGGTGTTTTAACTATCTCGGCAAAAGCCCCGGAAAGTCAAGACTGTAAGTCCGTTGTTTACGCAAAGAGTTCAGTTTCTGGTGGAGCACAACCTATTTGTAATGTGCATTTCCGTTTTCACTTAATACAAATATCATTTGATTTTCTCAGGGTGAATTAAGCGTTGCACGCTTCAACATTGCTCTGGCAGTAGGCAACGTATATCAGTGGCATTGAAAAAAATCTCATGTGTTACACTCACATGACTTTCTCTACTCTTGTACAAACTATTTTTACAAACTCTTATTCTCCATCTATTTCATATCAATCGAGATAAACATTTGCAGAAACGATCTTTTGACATGCAAAGAGAATTACATTTTACACATAGCGACCAGTTCTAAAAATATTTGACTATCGCTTAAGGCGTACTATGTTCCCCTTGTTTTGTATTTGCAAGGGCAATATAGAAATACAGTAGCCTTTAAGCATAGACATATCTCTTAATAGCTGGTTGCTAGGTGCAGCACCATTCTCTTTGCAACAGATGAATACTCTTTGCATATCGAAGACAAAAAAATGAATAACGAATTCCCATTTGAGAAAATTAGTATTGAAAAATTTAAGGGAATAACAAGCAATATCTCGAAAATTGTTCACTCAACAAAAACAATGTATATGACATAAATTGTGTATTTTAACGCGATCTACATTTTTTTATGTCTATCTCTTATGGTTTACCAGTTATGCAAAAGTCGTTCACAATGAAGAATACTTTTGGAGACATTGCCAGAAAATTCAAGATATACATTTTATTTGTCATAAAAGTGTCTTAAATATATGATATTTTAATCAAAATCGTTAGAGCCATTTTTGAGAAAATTAAAATTTTCTAAAAATGTTTCATGTAAAGGGCGATCTGGGGTGGGGGGATTTTCTTGAAAACCTTCATGTCGCATCTCTGGAAGATACTGAACCTAAATACCAAGTTTAGGTTTATCCGACTGTTCGTTTCCGAGTTATACTGTTCACAGACACACACACACGGATATGTTTCCAAAACTGCATTTTTTGGGATTCAGGGGGCCTCAAAACATGCATTTCCGGTGAAATTTCGGTATCGAACTTTTGGGTGGAATGCAATACTTCCCCTGCTTACTATACGTAGTAGAGAAAGTAAAGAAGTCATTAAATAATAATTACCTATATGGTGGGAGAAAGCTAATGAACCTACTGCTTGTAAGGCAAATTGTTCTCCTATAGGACATAATGCATAAGTAGTCGCCCACATTATTTTAAAGTTGTATCATTGAAATTTTTAAATCTGATTCTTCAGTGACACATATTGTGAATATTACTGGCATTCCCAGATCTACAGAATTAGGAACCGTTAAGTCGGATATTCAAAATTATACAACTCCAACAAAGAAGAAACGCAATGAAAGAAAAACATCTTGTGGATTTCATACTTTTATCGACTTTATAGTGGATTGAATGAGAATAAATGAATACGAACGTTATACAAATCAAGTAGTACCAACAGTAAAAACAATTTTATGTGTAGGTCAGAAGAAAACAAAACCGAATATGAATTGCCTTATTAGAGAATAACTGCACGTTCGCATCATTAGACGACCAGGACTCGCACGCGCTTTTGGCATATGAATCTCAGCTCACAATGCTGCATTGCTGCATATAACTGCATGTAGTTTAAGTTCCTTCTCACAGATGTAATTTGTATACGTTTGGAATGAAGTACTGACATGTGATGTTTGCAATTTCCTTAGTATGGCCTCACCAACCGTGTTTCGACCAAGAAAAATAATTTTATTCTTCTTGCACTCACATCAGTAGCTATCATGGCCGCGAAAAGAATCTGTGTGAATGACGAGGAGGGTTTAAGAAAACTGATACAAAGTGTTTTAGAGAGTGATAGTGAAAGTGGGGATTTTTCTGAATATGAAACGCAGACTGAAGAAAGTTCTAGTGACAGTGGTAATGAATCTAGTGCAGAAAGCAATGAGGAAAATAATTATATAATTATGAAGCCAATAATGAGCGACAGGCCCTTCAAAACACATTCCTACTACAATGCAGAAAAAACAGTGTGACTGGAATAGGACTAAAACTGACAATAATCCCTTTCTCTACCCTTTTACTGCAAAAGGGGTGTTTGTAAACACTTACTGAACAAGCATGCGTCACAGATGCCATCTACTCTTTTAATTTTTTCGGAATACATGCAACCCTTGTTTGACAAAACGTGTGGCGAAACTATTGCTTACTTAACAAGGCAGTTGAACAATCCCGATAGAAAAACGTTAAAAGATTATGAAAAATGGTGTAATATTACGACAAATGAAATTAGGGCCTATATGTTGTAGTAACTTTGAGGTCTCTAATGCAAAATTGTGTATTCAATTTATTGGAGCAAAACCGATGGCTTCACCCTCAAATTGCAAACGGTGTGCAGTTGCTCATTATTTAGAGACTTTGTTGAGGTCTATCACACACAACAGCAATACTAGAAGAAAAGTACTGGTGAGTTTATGCTTTTAATATTGTGTACGAAAATGTTCAGCAAACAATACACTTGCTTGTACTTGTTGGTTGATTTTAAATGATTTTTTAAGCATTAAGCTGTTACCAGCCACACTGCTAGGACATTTAAATCTGTTTTTCTGGTTAGTTAAGTAGGTATTTAAATATGACGCAATTAGGTTAAACCTAGGGAAAATACATGAATTTTAGGTTTGCGAAACGTATACATCGAGGACCAGTAATAAAAAAAGAAAGAGCCTATGGTTTAAACAAAATTGTTCACATCGGTTCAGACGAGACCTGGTACGAGACCACGATCGAGTCTTGTGAAGACGGAAAGATAAAATGGATAACTGTGAGACTCAATTTTCCACGGGCCGGCCCTCATAGCCGTGGTCGATGGAGTGGTCGCTCCGACGCTCCGCCAAGCTGAGGGTCGCGGATTCGAGTCCCGCCAAGGGCATGGGTGTTTGTGTGCGTATGTGTGTTCCGGAAATAAACGGTATGAAAACAGTAAAACACAGTAGCATAAACTGGGTACAACAAGGAAACTTTAAAAAAAAATCTGATGTGTTACACTCACATGACTTTCTCTACTCTTGTACAAACTATTTATACAAACGCTTATTCTCCATCTACTTCATGTTAATCGAGATAAACATTTGCAGAGTCTATCTTATTGCTAATTTTCTTGTAGATGTAAGGGGAATATATATTTACAAGGGCAATTTGGAAATACAGTAGCCTTTAAGCATATACATATCTCTTAATAGCTGGTTGCTAGGTGCAGCACCATTCCCTTTCCCACAGATTAATACTCTTTGCATATCCAAGACAAAAACTGAATAACGAATTCCCATTTGAGAAAATAAGTATGGAAAAATTTAAGGGAATAACAAGCAATATCTCGAAAATGGTTCACTCAACAAAAAAATGTATATGACATAAATTGTGTATTTTAACGCGATCTACATTTTTCGTGTAGTAAAATTTTGTCTATCGCTTATGGTTTACCATGCAAAAGTCGTTCACAATGAAGAATACTTTTGGAGACATTCCCAGGAAATTCAAGATATACATTTTATTTGTCATAAAAATATCTTAAACATATGATATTTTAATCAAAATCGTTAGAGCCATTTTTGAGAAAATTAAAATTTTCGAAAAATCTTCCATGTAAAGGGTAATCTGGGGTTGGGGGATTTTCTTGGAAACCTTCGTGTCGCATCCTTGGAAGATACTAAACCTAAATACCAAGTTTGGTGTTTATCCGACTGTTCGTTTCTGAGTTATGCTGTTCACAGATACACACCAGACACACACACACACGGACATGTTTCCAAAAATGATTTTTTTGGATTCAGGGGGTCTCAAAACATATATTTCCGGTGAAATCTCGGTATTGAATTTTTGGGTGGAATACAATACTTCCCCTAGTTACTATACGTAGTAGAGAAAGTAAAAAACCGGTGAAAGACGAGGTATAGCGACTTTCAACATTGGGTGACGAAGTGGGTACATTACAAGGATAATAACTGTGATTCACAAGAGCTTGTTAGATGCTCCATTAACTACCATGAGACAGTGAATGTCAAATGTTTCAACAATGGTTTGAAGACAGGCTGCTAGGAACCTTTGGAAATTCTAGATAATGCATCAGGCGTGAATAATTCGCGCGTTCTCAACCCCGATGAGAACGGGGAGGAATTATAAAGTACATAGAAATGTGAGGTTTATCTGATTAAAATGAAGTAGATAGCAAAATAAACTTTCGTAAGAACAAGTTGTATACGCACTAATAAGCGATAGAGGGTAGAGAAAATCATGTGAATGTAACACATGGAGTTTTTACTTTCTCTACTACCTATAGTAAGCAGGGGAAGTACTGTATTCCACCCAAAAATTCGATTCCGAGATTTCACCGGCAATATATGTTTCGAGATCCCCCTGAATCCAAAAAAAAATCATTTTTGGAAACATGTACGTTTGTGTATCTGTGTGTGTCTGTCTGTGAACAGCATAACTCAGAAACGAACAGTCGGATAAACACCAAACTTGGTATTTAGGTTCAGTATCCTCCAGAGGTGCGACACGAAGATTTTCAAGAAAATCCCTCCACCGCAGATTACTCTTTACATGGAACATTTTTCGAAAATTTTAATTTTCTCAAAAATGGCTCTAACGATTTTGATTAAAATATCATATGTTTAAGATATTTTCATGACAAATAAAATGTATAACTTGAATTTTCTGGGAATGTTTCCAAAAGTATTCTTCATTGTGAACGACTTTTGCATAACTGGTAAACCATAAGAGATAGACAAAAATTTACTACACAAAAATGCAGATCGCGTTAAAATACACAATTTATGTCATATACATTTTTTTTGGTTAAGTGAACCATTTTCGAGATATTCTTGTTGTTCCTTTAAATTTTTCAATAGTTATTTTCTAAAATGGGAATTTGTTATTCATTTTTTTGTCTTGGATATGCAAAGAGTATTAATCTGTGGCAAACAATGGTGCTGCACATACCAACCAGCTATTAAGAGATATGTATATGCTTAAAGGCTACTGTATTTTTATATTGCCCTTGCAAATACAAAACAAGGGGAACATAGTACGCCTTAAGCGATAGTCAAATATTTTTAGAACTGGTCGCTATGTGTAAAATGTAATTCTCTTTGTATGTCAAAAGATCGTTTGTTCAAATGTTTATCTCGATTAATATGAAATAGATGGAGAATAAGAGTTTGTAAAAATAGTTTGTACAAGAGTAGAGAAAGTCATGTGAGTGTAACACATCAGATTTTTTTATCTAAGAACTTCACTTTAGTCGAGATAAATATTTGCAGACACACCTAAATTACATAATTCGTTATGGATACAAACTGGATGCTATATGCTGGCCTTAGAATTCCTTAATCTCCCTGTGCAATCTCGACGAGAGACAATTGAATATCGAAAGGTGTTGAACAATTTGGTGCATTAATAATGGATATCTCGGAAATGTCTCATGGTAGAAATAAAGTTATTTGGGATAAACGGTGTGTTTTAAAGATATGTACGATTTGTGTGTAGTACGTTTTGGTCTATCGCTTTAAGTTTACCAGTTATACAAGATTATGCAAAATTTGTTCTGAATGAAGATGACTTCATAGATTATTCCCAGCAAATTAAAGATATACATTTTATTTATCATGCAAATATATGAAACATATGTAATTTTAATCAAAATCGTAGGAGCCATTTTTGAGAGAATTAAAGGTAACGAAAACTTTTCCACGTAAAGAGTAATTGGGGTGTGGGGATAGCATTTCCGGAAGATACTGAACTGGAACACCAAGTTTTCTATTCAACCGACTTTTCTTTTTGAGTTATACTGTTCACAGACACAGAAAGATACATACATATACGGACGTTTTTCTAAAGATGCTTTGTTTTGCTTCAGAGAGGTTCAAAACATGCATTTCCGGTGATGAAATCTCGGTATTGGATTTTTCGTTGGAGTACAATACTTCCTCTACTTACTATAGGTAAGCAGTAAAGAATGTAAAAATAAAAGGCACGCACACATATACTACTTCTCACGTGAAAATATAAAAACAATTCCTACGTCTTATCCAGAGGAATATTTAACTGTTGGGAAAGTTGAGAAAGCTAATTGTCCCAGACATTGACCGTCATAACAGACAAGACCGGTCTGGGCTTCTGCCTGAGTCTACTTTCATTTCACTCTGCGTGTTATGCGAGGCAACTGTAGATGTGAATATCCAAGCATTACAATCAAGTCAAAGGCGTATATTAATAGGGCTGCTAGCACAAGCTGCTATCGCGAGGTTGTGTAACTGGGTTTGATGTCCAAATTAGGAATTTGCCAAAGAAATGCGGTCATTTGGGTTTCTCTGGTTCCACACAGAGCCATTAACAACTTGACTGTTATTAAAAAAATCTAATGTTTTACACTCACATGACTTTCTCTACTCTTGTACAAACTATTTTTACAAACGCTTATTCTCCATATGCTTTATGTTAATCGAGATATCGATATGTTAATCTTATTGCTAATTTTCTTGTACATGCAAGAGGAATTGCTAGGCTTTAAGCGATAGTCAAATATTTTAAGAGCTGGTTGCCATGTGGAGTATTCTATTCTCTTTGCATTACCAGAACAAAAAAAATGAATAACGAATTTGAGAAAGAGTATAAGTATTGGAAAATTTAATGGAATAACAAGCAAAATCTCGAAAATGGTTCACTCAAGAAAAAAAAGTATATGAAATAAATTGTGTATTTTAACGCGATCTACATTTTTGTGTAGTAAAATTTTGTCTATCTCTTATGGTTTACCAGTTATGCAAAAGTCGTTCACAATGAAGAATACTTTTGGAGACATTCCCAGAAAATTCATTATATACATTTCATTTGTCATAAAATTATCTTAACCATATGATATTTTAATCAAAATCGTTAGAGCCATTTTTGACAATAAAACTTTTTCGAAAAATGTTCCATGTAAAGGGTAATCTGGGGTGGGGAGATTTTCTTCAAAACCTTCGTGTTGCATCTCTGGAGGATACTGAAACTAAATATCAAGTTTGGCGTTTATCCGATTGTTCGTTTCTGAGTTATGCTGTTCACACACACACACACACACAGACACACAGACACACACACACAGACACACACACACAGACACACAAACACACACAGACACACACATACACACAGACACACACACAGACACACACAGACACACACACACACACGGACATGTTTCCAAAAATGCTTTTTTGGATTCAGGGGGTCTCAAAACATGTATTTCCAGTGAAATCTCGTATCGAATTTTTGTTTGGAATGCAATATTTTCCCTACTTACAATACGTAGTAGAGAAAGTAAAAGGATTGCTATTACTAGTAAAGCCACAATCCTTAGAACCGAATCATGTTTAGGAGTCTCAGTTATGTGTGTGTGTATTCACCCGGTACGTGTCAAGCAGTAAACATTGAACGAACCATCCCCATGCACACGTAAATGGTCTAAGAATTGAGCTTTATTCACATCTAAGCAAGTATGTTACATTGCAAGCATTTTTCGACCACAGCTACGCTATAAAAGACACATAAACACATGAGGCGTGTTTTTAAAGTATCCATAATTACTTTCCCTACTACCTATAGTAATTAGGGGAAGTATTGTATTCCACCCAAAAATTCGATACCGAGATTTCACCGGAAATATATGTTTTGAGACCCCCTGAATCCAAAAACAAATTTTTGAACATGTCCGTGTGTGTGTGTCTGTGTGTGTGTTTGTGTCTGTGAACAACATAACTCAGAAAAGAACAGTCGGATAAACACCAAACTTGGTATTTAGGTTCAGTATCTTCCAGAGATGCGACACGAAGGTTCTCAAGAAAATCCCCTCCACCCCAGATTTCCCTTTACATGGAATGAGTCGCTGAAATAGTATGAATTCCACAACAGTTCAGTTACATCACCTGTAATCAATGTATTATTATGTGGTCGACCAAAATATGTTTAATCGCAAATGATCCGCAAGCTGCGAAGTATTCTTGATGATATCTGCAGCAATTTCCACTTTGTTCCCGCCATACCTCCAAGTGCTTCTGTGCTTGGCGGAATGATACCTAGTGGCCATCATTTAGTTGTTTGTCGCTCTGTCATACAAAGCGTTTGAATTACAAAGCCCTTGACTCTGTTTTAAGCATTTGACTATCTCTTCGGATTATGCATCCTCTACAACGAAATGTATAACGAAACTAATTCTGAAAATTTCGATTAATATGAAGTAACAAATAAATTTTATAAGAATTGTTTAGAAGTTATAAAAATCAAGATGGTGGATAGAGAATCTCATGTCAATCTAACACATCAATGTTTTCTCTTGTGATCATGGAAACAGTGGCATACAGAGATAAAATTCTTTTTCGGGGGAAGTCTAGTCTGATCTGCCGCTGCTGCTGATGCCGTCGCCGCCGCCGCAGTTCCACAAAGTCCTTAAGACGCAATGTAAAACCTTTCATTTTTACTTTCTCTACTATGTATAGTAAGTAGGGGAAGTATTGCATTCCACCCAAAAATTCGATACCGAGATTTTATCGGAAATACATGTTTTGAGGCCCCTGAATCCAAATAAAAATGTTTAAAAGTAGGTTCGTGTGTGTGTTTGTGAACAGCATAACTACAAAATGAAAAGTCCGATAAATACCAAACTTGGTATTTAGGTTCAACGTCTTACAAAAATGCGACACAAAGATTTTCAAGAAAATCCCCCTGATATGGAACATTTTTCGAAAATTTTGATTTTCTCAAAAATGGCTCTAACGATTTTTATTAAAATATCATATATTTAATATATGTCCATGGCAAATGAAATGTATATCTTCTGGGAATTTCCGCAAAAGTTCTCTTCATTCTGAATGACTTTTGCATTACTGGTAAACCTAAGAGATAGACAAACTTTTTGTATACAAAAAATTTATATCTCGTTAAAATACACAATTTATTTCATATACATATTTTTTGTGGAGTGAACCATTTCCAAGATAATCCTTGTTATTTGTTGGAATTTTCTAATACTTATACTTTTTCTCAAATGGGAATTCGTTATTCGTTTTTTTTAATGTCTTGGACATGTAATTAGAATGGAATGCTCCACATAACAATCAGCTCTTAAAACATTTGACTATCGCTTAAAGTCTACCATATTCCCCTTGCTCCTACAAGAAAATTAGCAATAAGATAAGTTTCTACAAATGTTTATTTGTTTATCTCTATTAACATGAAGTAGATAGAGATTAAGCGTTTATAAAACTTCTTGTTTGGATGATATAATATATGAGAGAAAGAAATCTGACAGTGAAAATCATGGTGTAAACAATGGTGTGATCTCCAGTTGTCTTATTACTTACTTGATTATTTATTTTACATACTATTCATTAAACAAATAGGGTGATTATAGTGCAAGATTTCTGTTAGCACGTACACTACAAGCTTTCCACCCTACTATACATCCACACCTGCAACTGTTGGGCACATTGCCTTGAATAGGCAGGTTGACATTACACCTTCCAGACAGTGTGTTTACATTTCTCTTATCCTCAAGAAGGCTTTAGTGATGCCTACGTTTTTGTTATGTATTTCGACTGTTTATGGTGACCATTCTAGATCTGTATTTGTCGTTTCACAGCCTTGGGTTTTTATGGCTATACCTACACATCGATATATATATATATATATATATATATATATATATACTTAGTTTTAATTTACAAGGCTTCACACTATGAAAAGTAGAATCAGATGACTAAAATCCAATGCCATAGCCGGAATTTGAACCACGGATCTTCCGGTTGCCACCCGGTTGCTGTAACCAACTGAGCTTCTCTTGACAACATGCCGGTAGAACGTTAAATACCGCAGCTGACTCGCATTTTCCCGGTAAACCATAAGGAGATGTAAAAGTATGTTGAGATAATATACCCCAATGGCGACTTACAATGATGTAAGTACTTTAGTCCCGGGCTTCACAGTTTAACCATCTTTTAGGCAATCAATGTAATTTAATTGCTCTTCTACACAAGAAGTCTACAGGACAAGGTTGGAGAGGTAGAATTAGACGACTGAAAAATTCAATCCATAGCCGGAATTTAAACCACGGATCTTCCGGATTGCCTCCGGTTGCTCTGACTAACTGAGCTACCATGGCAACATGCTGGTACAAGATTAAATTTCCCAAATGAGTAGCATTTTTTTCCGGTAAACTACAAGCAGATCTAACGTTATTTTGAGATGGCATACTCTAATAGTGACGTTTTAGTCGTCTAATCTATGTTTCCACCTTGTCCAGCACACGGCTTCTGTGGAAGAACAATTAATTCCTTCACACTATTGCTATACTCTTACTTGCAATTTTAATTTGCTTTTTTTTCGTTTTCTATGTTCCAGACCCCCTGGTCACCCCCCTTATCTACGCCAGTGCATGAAAAGAGTGAAATTCAAAGTCAAAGAATAATGACCCACTTTTTAAAAATCTGTCTATCGCATCAGCTTATTGTATCCTTTTTGTGCTTACAACGAAATGTGCAATAAAATCACAAACGTTTTTGTCGATTAAAAAAAGCAGATAGAAGATAAAAATGTTTAATAGTTTTTAGAAGAGCAGGTAGAGAAAGTGACCTGAATGTAACACTTCAAAAAACTTTTTTATTCAAGAGCACAAAAATTTTGTAGTAGAATACTTTGATGTGCCTAGATTTAATTTCTTTTTGCACATTCGTCAACTTAATTCTCCAGAGAAGGTTTCCACTTTTGCTATAAAGAAACTTCTAGACAGACTTAGAATTGCTACTTGTTTGCATGCAGTAAAATGCAATGAACCCGTGACCTGGCAACTACAGTAGAGAAATCTGGGTAAATAATTGTTGACGTCTTAATGGTCGTTGTTATGTACAGAATATTAATGTGCCGTCCAGCGGCCTTTGATATTATAACGTGAAAGTTCAGTGCCAAGTACACCTTTCAGGTTTGGTTTTATAGACTAACGTAACCAGTGCATTCAAAGGAGAAAATGGAAAACAAATATGATGTGTTACACTCATATAACTTTCTCTACTCTTGTACAAACTATTTTTACAAACGCTTATTCTCCATATGCTTCATGTTAATCGAGTTATTAATCTTATTGCTAATTTTCTTGTAGATTCAAGAGAAATTGCTAGACTCTAAGCGATAGTCAAATATTTCAAGAAGTGGTTGCTATGTGCAGTATTCCATTCTCTTTGCATTACCAGGACAAAAAAAGTAATTAACGAATCGCAATTTGAGAAAAAGTATAAGTATTTGAAATTTAAGCGAATAACAAGCAATATCTCGAAAATGGTTCACCCAAAAGAAACAGAATGTATATGACATAAATTGTTTATTTTAACGCGATCTACATTTTTTGTGTAGTAAAAGTTTGTCTATCTCTTATGGTTTACCAGTTATGCAAAAGTCGTTCGCAATGAAGAATACTTTTAGAGACATTCCCAGAAAATTCGAGATATACATTTAATTTGTCATGAAAATATCTTAAACATATGATATTTTAATCAAAATCGTTAGAGCCATTTTTGAGAAAATTAAAATTTTCAAAAAATGTTCCATGTAAAGGGTTATCTGGTGTGGGGGGATTTTCTTGAACACCGTGTCGCATCTCTGTAAGATACTGAACCTAAATACCAAGTTTGGTGTTTATCCGACTGTTCGTTTCTGAGTTATCTGTTCACAGACGCAAACACGGACATGTTTCCAAAAATGCTTTTTTTTTGGATTCAGAGGGCCTCAAAACATATATTTCCGGTGAAATCTCGGTATCGAATTTTTGGGTGGAATACAATGCTTCCACTACTTACTATACGTAGTAGAGAAAGTAATAAGATGAAGCGGAACCTAAACGCTTAAAACAAGTTTTTACCTACATTGATGTTTACTTGTTTTAGGTGAAATCTGCGAGTTTCTCTCCTTTGTCTAGTTTTCTTATCGAATATGGACATCTATCAGCAGAGAATAATTGATTTGGTCTCAGTCTAAGTGCTGTCGTCCTACATGTGTTCCTACCCTGTCTACTACGTATAGTAAGTAGGGGAAGTATTGTATTCCACCCAAAAATTCGATACCGAGATTCCACCGGAAATATATGTTTTGAGATCCCCTGAATCCAAAAAAAGCATTTTTTAGAAACATATCCGTGTGTGTGTCTGTGAACAGCATAGCTCAGAAACGAACAGTCGGATAAACACCAAACTTGGTATTTTTTTTCAGTATCTTCCAGAGAAGATTTTCAAGAAAATCCCCCCACCCCAGATTACCCTTTACATGGAACATTGTTCGAAAATTTTAATTTTCTCAAAAATGGCTCTAACGATTTTGATTAAAATACCATACGTTTAGGACATTTTTTATGGTAAATGAATTGTATATCTCGAATTTTCTGGTAATGTCTCCAAAAGTATTCTTCATTTTGAACGACTTTTGCATAACTGGTAAAGCATAAGAGATACACAAAAAATGTAGATAGCGTTAAAATACACAATTTATGGCACGTATATTTGTTTTGTTGAGTGAACCATTTTCGAGATATTGCTTGTTATTCCCTTAAATTTTCCAATACTTATACTTTTTCTCAAATGGCAATTCGTTATTCATTTTTTTTTGTCCTGGTAATGCAAAGGGAATGGAATACTCCACATAGCAACCAGCTCTTAAAATATTTGACTATCGCTTGAAGCCTACCAATTCCCCTTGCATCTACAAGGAAATTAGCAATAAGATTAACATCCCGATATCTGGATTAACATGAAATAGATGGAGAATAAGCGTTTGTAAAAATAGTTTGTACAAGAGTAGAGAAAGTCATGTGACTGTAACACCAGATGTTTTTCTTTTACTGACAGCGCATACCTGTGTAGGTGAATTTGTTATTGTAAATTTAACGTATTTACTTTATCTACTACTTACCTATAGTACCGAGCAAAATGGCTACGAGGTAATGTCCGAGGCTCCACTCGGGGATCTTGGGTTTGATTCCTGGGCCGACCACTCTGATGGTGAGATTTTCGTGGTTTTCCCTGGTTAGCAGGCGAATATTGGGGTGTTTTCTCTTCTACCACGAACTTCTTTTCCCTAATTTCGTATCGTTTCATTTTCCCTTTAATATTTCAGATGGCTGTGTAGTGTCGGTTGGTGTCGCATAGATGGCTCAGAGGCTTGCTCTTTGGAAAGTTCTTCTCGGCTGTCAGATGGCAGCCTTCTCTGAGACGCCTCAGGTGGGTCAGGTTTTCCCCAGTTCCGCCAAAGGGAAGCCGGGTTATGACCGGGTCATAAAGCTTGCAATCGTCAAGGACTTCTGCAAACCTCTGTCTTGTCGTCCTCCGTGGTGTAGTGGTTACCATGCTAGCCTCTAGTTCTCGATGTCGCGTATTCAAACCCGGCGGAGGGCGATGAACTTTTTCGGGCGTAAAAATCCTTAGCATGGCTTCCTTCGGAAGGGAAGTAAAGCCGGTGGTCCCGTGTCGTAGATTTATGGCACGTAAAAGAACCTAAAGCCTGATAAAGAGACCTCTGAGCAAAATACCAGTGTTTCGCCCCCAGTATAGAATGGGACGCTAAGTACCACAGCAGTTAAAGAGTGTCCATAAATAAAACTCTATTTAATTTTTAAACCTTTGTCGGTCGGCCTGACTGCGGCCCATAGCCTCCTGTGGTACCCTCACGTCATCCGTTTCTGTTGAAGACACACAAAATCCGCGTTGGGTAGAGTTGCGAGTTGTCACCTACGTTTCGGTCATATATAATATACAGAATGTGACTAAATTCCCCTTACAGACTTTGAGGGTTTGTAGTGGGGACGAAAACGATTAACTTTAGCATAGGAACTTGTGTCCGTTTTTCCACTACTTGCAATTTCGCCACACTTGCTTTTTCGGTGCCACTCACTAGTACTGAGTTCCAGCACGACGGCGCACCGGCTCGTTTTTCACCTGCGGTCTGACGTCATCAGGACCAACGATTTGGGCAACGATGGATAGGTCATGGTGGCCCGATTGCTTGGCCTGCACGTACTCCCGACTTGACCCCGCGAGAGGTCACTGCAATCCTTGATTTACGAGACCCCTGTGGCATCAGAGGAAGACTGCTGGCACGAGTTATGATAGCGGCGGATATTGGAGGAGTAGGAATTGGTAATCGAGTATACCAGAAGATGGTACGGAGGTACCGCATCTGTGTTGAAGTCGGTGGTGGTCACATCGAGCCCTTCTTGTAAATGGGTCCAGATAACAGGCAACAGGAGAAGGGGAGAGCAATATGTGTTGTGGTAGTATTTTGCGTGTAGCGGAAAAACGGTACGTTTCCAGACATGAGTTACTAGGCTAAAGTTAACCGTCTTGGTCCCTATTATAAGTCCTCAAAGTCTGTAAAGGGAATTTAGACACATCCGGTATATGATACATAAAGTAAGTGGAAGAGGCTTTGTATTCCACCCAAAAATACACGTTTTGAAACACACTGAACAAAAAAGAAAGCATTTTTAGATAAGGTCTGTCATTCTCTCTGTGAACACCATAACTCAAAAACGAGAACTCGGTTAAATACCTAACTTGGCATTTACTTCAGGGCCTTTCAAGGATGCGACACGAAGATTTTGAAGAAAATCCCTCCACTCCCAACTACACATTACAGTGAACATTTTTCATTATTTTCTCAAAAATGACTGAAGATTTTGATTATAAATCCCCTATGTTTAGATAGTTGCAAGACAAATAAAACGTATATCTAAAATTTTCTTGGAATATCGTGTTAAGTCCTCAGAGCGCGCACTTTATACCTTTTTAACACCACCAAAGCAGCAGTCCACTGGAATCCATTCCCCAAATAAACAATGAAACATGCGTATTTTATATAAAATAAATCCTGTTCATAGTAATTTTAATACTCTAATAAATGCAGTTAATTTTCTTTGCTTGAATATGTGTTGCTTTCACGTTACCTGCAAAAAATCAATAAATACGACGTGGACTCAACAGTTATGCCATAGCATTGCTCGCAAACACGCTCAAGGTCCTGCAATCAGTGTTGTCATCCGATCAGCATTTGATTACAAACAATTAAGAAGGTAAGAGCTTCTTGTAAAATCTCAAAGTTTATAGTGCGGTCGACCAAAACCAATCCTATGCAACTTGACTAAAATGGTAATTAAGACGCTCGCTACCGCTTGTTTCATGAACATACTCATGTCTTAATTTCTGGCATGATTGTCTGGTTGCATAGTATACTATTATTTTGTCCTTCTTAACAACCAAAATTCTTGTCGTAATCACACTAGTGAATTGAAAACGTTTTAATCCATTGCTACAGACTTTTATTTCATTTCTTAAACTAGTCTTCAAGTGATACTCACTAACCGAAATAAATATTGGTTAACTCTCTTCACGTACCTTCGTTTTCTCCACTCACCAAAAGACATACTTTTATCGTGTAGAAAACCTCGGGGACCAACGAATTCATTGCACTTAGAGCTTCCATCAGAACTCTAATATGTATTTTCTTTCCGTACACATTTCAGTTTACGCTTATAGTACGAGGGCAGTCCCAGAAGTACCCGACCTGACATATATATAGCGATTGCAAACAAATGACTATGGTAGAAAGTACCAGCCTTATAAAGCTGAAGTTTGACGATGCTACTTGTTTAGTAATTGTTTGGCAGCCATTAATAGTGAACTCTCTCAGCGAATTTGTAAACACGGATAAAACTGGCCATCATTATGTGATACAACACTTTCATTTGAAAAGTCTTAGTCCAACTAATATTACAACTGAGCTAGATTCTACTCTGGGGCAATCTGCTCCTTCGTTTACAAAGTGAAATATTCAGTGGCAGAGTTTAAGCGAGGCCGTACGAGCTGCAAAGACGGAACATCGCTGTGGTCGACCAAAAGAGGTGACCACGCCAGAAATTCTGAAGAAAATCCACAAAATGGTATTGGATGAACCGTCGACTGAAAGTGCGCGAGCTAGCAGACATCGTAGGCATTTCAAATGGTGCTGTACATCGCCCTAATTGAAAATTTAGACATGAGAAAGCTGTGCGCAAGATGGGTGCCGCGTTAACTCACAATGGATCAAAAGCAGTGTCGTGAGGATGTTTCATTCGAGTGTTTGGCGATGTTTCGCTGCAATAAAGCCGAGTTTTTGCTTCGACTCAGAGCCATGGATGAAACAGTTCACACCTGAGACGAAGGAACAGTCAAAACAGTGGATTGAAACGGGAGAATCGCCTCCAAAGAAGGCGAAAGCAGTTCCATCTGCAGGAATGTCATGGCGTCAGTTTTTTTGGAATGCTCATGGGATAATTTTCATAGATTATCTTTAAAAAGGAAAAGCAATCAATGCGAGTATTATGCAAACTTATTGCAGCGTTTGAATGATGAAATCAAGCAAAAATGGCCGCATTTAGAGAAAAAGAAGGTTCTGTTTCATCAAGACAATGCACAGGTTCACACATCCATTATCACCATGGCCAAAATCAATGAGTTAAATTTCGAATTGCTTCCTCATTCACTCTATTTCGTCAGACTCGACGGTTCTCACTATAAACAGGGTATCGAAGCTATTGAACATCGCTGGGAAAAGTTATCGAGCTGAAAGAAGACTATGTAGAGAAATAAATATGTTTTTTTCCCAACATTTTTGTGTTTTCTTTGTTAGGTCGGGTACTTCTGGGACAACCCTCGTATCCATTTCACATTATTTATATACGTTATCTCAAGACAACCAGAGTTGGCGCCGTCATATAGGTTATACGCACTGCGACCTGCATAGATCTATTGTGGCTAATACTCCCTAGGAGGAAGGGATGAAGTAAAGGCACCTCAGGAGGCTACAGGTTTCGTGCAGCTCGCAGAGACGCGCGGTAGTCGCTAACATTTCCAGGCTCGAAGACCTGTCCCACTGCTGGAGCTGCTAAGAGAGGACGATAAACGTCTCATCGACCAAGCAAACCTCTAGTGTCCACGGGGAGTACTCTTTCCTTTGAGCAAGCATCCGCGTCATATGTCCGACACGGCCATCGCCACGAAACCGACCGAAAAAATTACGAAAAACCCAAGTTAAGATTGAGTGGTGCACGGAAATTGAACCATGGGCCTCCCGAATGCGAGCCTCACATATTACCAGAGCCATCTCGCTCAGTTTGGTGCCATCAGCAACAATATATCTACATTATTTAATTAAAATAACTAATCTAATTTACGTTTTAGTAGGGGAATGAAATGCTATGTGCAACACGAGATTGAAATATGCTTTTTGGTCGACCACACTGTAATACGCTGATTAATGTGACGTAACTGAACTGTTATGTCATCCATAATACTTCGACTCATTTATCTTGCTCGAAGGCATCTGCATCTCTTTTAACACCTTCAGAACAGCATTCCACTGAGATCCATTCCCGATAAAAGAATGTAATATATGTATCTAAATGAAATAAATTCTGTTTATTTTAATTGTAATATTCTAATAAATTGAGTTCATTTCGCTTGCTTCAATATGTGTTTCTTTCACATTACCTGCAAAAATCAATAAGTACGGCGTGGGCTCAACAGTACTGCCATCGGTTGAACCACTCGAGGTCCTGCAGGCAGTAAATTACACACAGTTAACAAGATAAGATATTTTTGTAAAAACTCAAAGCTTAGAAATTATAGTGTGGTGACCAAAAACAGTCTTATACAACTTGACTATAATAATAATTAAGAGCTGGTATGAAAATAATGAAAAAAGAACACTTGCGTCTTAATTACTACCTTTCCTGTTGCATATTGGCTGAAGGGAATAAAGATCCAGTAAATACTAGTAGCATTAAGAATAAGAAAAAGCAATTGCTTACAGCATTTAGAACTAGTATTAGCAATAGCTTGTTCTGATGTGAATAATCTTTTTCTAATGATAGTAAGTAAATACTGGGAAATTAAAGCATTTGCTGTCAAAGGAATGTCAGGGGCATTCAAGGCAAGGCTGCTTGATGGTTGAGATTCTGTCACGTGTGCCGCAATACTCTATGTTGATCATGTCTTCTGAAAGTAAAAGCAATGAAGATTTCAGCGATACACAATGGAAATTTGTATCAATTTTAAAAACTCACCCGGTGATTTTAAATAAATCTCAGACACCAAAGATTAAAATGGATAAAGAGAAAGCACTGGAAGCAGTTACAGTTAAAAAATATCAGAACGTTTTGCAAGGTGACAATAATGACAATGCATCAACTTGCATTCATCTTTAATTTGTTTTAAAGTTCTATTCAGTTTTGTTTATGTCATTAATAAGGCCGTTTTCAATTTATCATTGGTAAATCCAAGTAATTATACCATTAAATTTTCTGGTTATAAATAACATTCTTTCAAGTTATTTCTTCTAATTTGTGCTAAACGTCGTAGGCCCGTTCCTCTTCCTCATTCTCATTCGCCTCTAGTTGTAGCTTTGTTTCATTATCTTCCACTTCCTCTGTGTGATCTGGGTCTCTCAGGTGCTTGACAACATTGTGAAGAATAAAACAGCTGACTATCACTGCAGTAACCTTAATTTGACTCTTACTTGATTACGAATAGGAATTTCTGGAAACATGTCCTTGTGTGTGTGTGTCTGTGAACAGCATAACTCAGAAACGAACAGTCGGATAAACACCAAACTTGGTATTTAGGTTCAGTACCTTCCAGAGATGCGACACGAAGGTTTTCAAGAAAATCCCCCCCACCCCGGACTACCGGACATTTTTCGAAAATTTTAATTTTCTCAAAAATGGCTCTAATGATTTTGAATTAAAATGTCATATGTTTAAGATATTTTCATGACAAATGAAATGTATATCTCGAATTTTCTGGGAATGTCTCCAAAAGTATTTTTCATTGTGAATGACTTTTGCATAACTGGTAAACCATAAGAGATAGACAAAACGTTACTACACAAAAAATGTAGATCGCGTTAAAATACACAATTTGTTATATACATTTGTTTTGTTGAGTGAACCATTTTCGAGATATTACTTGTTATTCCCTTAAATTTTCCAATACTTATACTTTTTCTCAAATTCGTTATTCATTTTTTTGATGTCCTGGATATGCAAAGAGAATGGAATGCGCCACATAGCAACCAGCGCTAAAATATTTGACTATCGCTTAAAACCTATCATATTCCCCTTGCACCTACAAGAAAATTAGCAATAAGATTTAACATCTCGATTAACATGAAGCATATGGAGAATAAGTGTTTGTAAAAATAGGTTTACAAGAGTAGAGAAAGTCACGTGAGTGTAACACATCAGATTTTTTTTATTTTTTCAGTTGGCCAAAGCATCTTTCAGTTATTAGCTTTTCGCAGGGCATAATAAGCTAATTCCTGGGAGTGATGGGTTCCCTGTAGGGTGTCATTAACCCAGGACTAATTCCATACCTACTGTCACCTAGCGGTAGAGCATTAGAATGCTGATTATTAAGCACATCATAGATAAGGGATCTTTTGAGGACTGTATTATCATTCACAGATCTTGGCCATTTCACGTCTACGCTATTGAATTTTTCTTCAGCATTGCAGGTTGCATGCACAAACAGCACCAAAGAAAATCTTCGGCGGATTTTGTATCGAGTTCTGGGGTCTTTTGAGGCGTGTCCATCACCTTACCTATCGCAGAGCGTGGTGGTTTGATAACATAGCAATAAGGGGAGGTTGATGCCTTTGCTTTTTCTGGTGCTATTAAAACCAAAACATGTTTGTCTTAGAACCAGTCATGCCGTATACGCGAAATTACTCGTGGACGTATCAGGGTATGTGGGAGGCTGGTCGCACTGTTACAGCAATTGCAACGGCAGTGCTTAAAAGTGTTTTTATTGTGAATTATGTGGCAGTATTTTATATCAAAACAATGTAAATGCCAGAGTGATTATAGTGTAAATAAGCATTATTGTATTAGAATGATTTGAGATGTTTGTTAATTATAAGCATTGTTAGGAAACAAGTTTACACGACCTCACTGAAACTGACAATAGGAGCGGGTAACAATGTAACGATGGGGTGAGTTGTTTATCAATTATAAGAGACAAGCAAATGACGTCAGATTAGCGCGCTTTTCTGTAGAAATGGAGGGAATTTCTTCCCTAGAGCATATGTGTTCGTAATTTTGATTGGATATAAAAATAGACGCTAATGTTGGCGCGCTTTGTTAACCAATAGCAGCTCTGTTATAATGTTTAGGCATATCGGGGTGAGGGAGTATAAAAAAGCTAAAGCCAGAGATGGGTAACGCTCAGTCCAACAGAAACATTCGTGCATTACACATCGTTCAGTCCAACAGAAGGATTAGCGGGTAATACGTCGTTCAGTCCAACAGAATCATACAAAGGTTATACGTCGCACAGTTTAAGAGAATCGTTCACGCATTATACGTCACGCAATTCTACAGAATCTCTCGCGTCATAAAGTCAGTTATAAATGTGAAATACGCGAATTAATAATGTGCAGCAAATAATTGATTATAGTGATATTAGAAAATATAACAGTTTCAGTCGGGCGTGTATCAAGAGTCAATATGTGAAATTAATCAATTGTGACGATAATAAAAGTGTAAAAACAAATTCTTTTATAAGTGTTATCTTTCAGTAACAAATCCTTTCCGTTTACACACCCTGTTCAAGATATATGCTCGACTGAGTAGTAATAATAGCTAGCCGGAGGACAAATAACCCAAAATTCAAAATAGTAATACAATAACAGGCGCCCAGCAATAAATAACACGAAGTGACCGCGACAAATTGGCTCCCATACGTGGTGCAGATAAACATGAAGCATCTTCCAACTAACAAATATAATCTACTTCAATTACTGGATAAAATATTTCTGGAAGGTGGGGAAGACGGTCTAAGTACTCGTCAGAAAGTGGGCACTCCCCGTAAAACATATATGGTATATATATATATGGTATACCGAATATGACATACATATTATAGCAATGAAATTGGGTTATATTTTTGTCTATAATCCCGTTGTATTCCTATGATCAGCAACATATTAGTAAGGGTATATTAACCAATTGTAGTTTGAATTAGAGGGAAAACATGCTGTTTTATTTATTTATTAATTAGTTATGTTTGCTTCTATGCAACAATAAGCATTGATACCACTGTAAGTATAAAGTTCTGTTTATTTTTTGTTTTTGTTATAAAGTATTGCTATGTATTTAATGAATACCATTCAACCTTTAATTTGAAAATCTTCTCACACTGCACATTCCATATTTCGCTAACCTGGGCGCTCTCAAGTTTTCCCCTTAGCTATTAAACCTTTCAAAGGCGTGTCCTGCACTAGCCGATAAGGTATGGCTACCAATCACGATAAGAGGTCTTTATGACAAAGACTGAATGCAGTCACTCTACCTCTTTCAGCCAATACGATCGAAAGCGTAAACACATATTTCGTTTCTACCCATTTTGTAAACTTTGTTGTGGTTATTGTCGCAATTATTTAGCAGAAGGGCTGGCGCATCCTTGCCCCGTGGCCTAAAGCAACCAATGAAATGGCCATGGCTTCGCAAGGCCATGTACAACGATAATTAATGTGACATAGACGCGAGGTGCAGTGAGATTTTCTTTGACGCTCTTTGTACATTGATATAAGCGTAGCCCTTTCTGTTTATATATTCATCACCATCGCGCAGCGGCTTCATACTACGGACCTGAGTAGTCATATTTACATTAAATTTTGTTAAATTTATCACCCTCGACAAGCCTCAGGCGTTAAGTTTCTCACTCGGTGTTAAAGTGATAAAGTTTTAAAACTAGAAACCGTTATGATACGAGTTAGTTTCTAATTGTCGATTTGCACAAACGAAACTGTTTTCAAACGTAAAAGTCTGAGGTAAAAAGTTAAGTAGCCACTTAGTATGCAGTGAAACTATATCGGGTTGTCCATTAACTCTCTAGATAATGAAGGTTCCGTTTAATTAATTCACTGGACAGGGAAGACGGGATGGGATCCTGCTAATCAGCTCTTGCAAACGAAAGTTGCTTCACGCAATGCAAAGCCTGAAGGTGGAAAGTGTATCAGTCCGCCGTTTCATCAATTCTTTTTCTCCTTCACCGTGCATCAGTGAGAAGGAAAGTGTTTAAACATATCTCTGGGTTATTCGGTCATTGGAAGTCATCGGCGTTTTACAGTATCGTGGCACATTAGGAGTAATTAATGAACTTTCAGAAATCAGACAAAATAATTGAAGCGCAAATAAAAAATTCTGCTGTTACATTCACATGACTTTCCCTACCTAGTATCGTTTGTTACTTTTTCTACTACCTATAGTAAGTAGTGGAAGTATTGCATTCGACCCAAAAATTCGATACCGAGATTTCACCGGAAATACATGTTTTGAGGTGCCCTTAATCTAAAAAATTTGTTGGAAACATGCCCATATATGTGTTGGTCTGAGAGTCTGTCTGTTAGTCTGTCTCCAAAGGAAACCATGCTAAGGATTTTCACTCCCCCCACAAAAAAACCTCCATCGCCCTCCGCCAGGTTTAAACCCACGACGACGAGAACTAGAGACCAGTATGGTACCCCTAGATCACGGAGGACTACTAAGTAGACATGGTAGAGAAAGCAAAAAGCGTAGGAAATAATATTCTATACCAGGAATTTTTTATTAATAACTAGTGTTTCTGAGAATTTAATTCTTTTAGAACCAGTATTGGTTCAAATCAGCATTCCTTTGAAGCAAACGCCGATAGAAGATTCACAAAACCACAGCAGTTCGTTTATTTCTCAGTATAAAAAATATTTGACTATCGCTTAAGGTCTACTATGTTCCCCTTGTTTTGTATTGGCAAGGGCAATATAGAAATACAGAAGCCTTTAAGCATAGACATATCTCTTAATAGCCGGTTGCTAGGTGCAGCACCATACTCTTTGCCACAGATTAATACTCTTTGCATATCCAAGACCAAAAAATGAAGGAATTCCCATTTGAGAAAAAGTATAAGTATTGGAAAATTTAAGAGAATAACAAGCAATATCTCGAAAATGGTTCACTCCATAACAACAAAAATGTATATGATATAAATTGTGCATTTTAAAGCGATCTACATTTTCTGTAGTAAAATGTTGTCTATCTCTTATGGTTTACCAGTTATGCAAAAGACGTTCACAATGAAGAATACTTTTAGAGACATTCCCAGACAATTTGCCATAAAAATGTCTTAAATTTATGGCATTTTATTTAAAATCGTTAGAGCCGTTTTTCAGAAAATAAAAAATGTTCGAAAATGTTCCATTTAAAGGGTAATCTGGGGTGGGGGGAATTTTCTTGAAAACCTTTGTGTCGCATCTCTGGAAGATATTGAACCTGAATACCAAGTTTGGTGTTTATCCGACTGTTCGTTTCTGAGTTATGCTGTTCACAGACACACACACACGGTCATGTTTCCAAAAATGCTTTTTTTGGATTCAGGGCGCCTCAAAACATGTATTTCCGGTGAAATCTCGGTATCGAATTTTTGGGTGGAATGCAATACTTCCCCTACTTACTATACGTAGTAGAGAAAGTAATAAGCTCTCGTAGGAACAGCTTGTATAGCCACTAATAAAGGGTAGAGAGTAGAGAATGTTATGTGAATGTAACGCATCATATTTTTTATTTATAGTGTTGAGGTGCTTATGTATTTTTGTAGGGTATCTGTAAATTCTTGTAAAATAAAGTTTTGTTGTGGAGAGAGCCTTTGTTTTCTCATGCCATTTTTTGTTCATTGAGATTACACCGTCTACAATAGGAGTTTTCTGCTCGTTCACTACAGCAATTTCTTTGGTGCTCCGATATTTGACGTTTTACTGGCTCTTCTGCTTACCTATAGTAAGTAGAGGAAGTATTGTATTCCATTGAAAAGTTAGATACCAGACTACACCCTAAATATACATTTTGGGGTCCTCTGAATAAAAAAAATTAGAAGTAGGTGCATGTGTTTATGTGTGTGTGTGTGAGAGAGAGAGAGAGAGAGACATAACTCTCAAACGAAATGTTAGACGTATAGCAAACTTGGTATTTCAGTTACAAAATTTTTCTTGAATTTCGGATTTCTTAAAAATCTTTGTGTCGCATCTTTGGTAGATACTGCACTTAAATACTAAGTTTGGTATTTATACGACTTCGTGTTTCTGTGTAATGGTGTTCCACACATACACAGATGTTTTGCTAAAAATGTATTCAGTGTGTCTCAAATCGTGTTTTTCCTTTGAAATCTGGATTCGAATTTTTGTGATGGTTTTTTTTTGTTTATTTTTTATTTATTCATGGGTCCTATTTAACTACTACGTTTCTTAGCGTCTCATTCTATATTGAGCATGAAAGGCCGCTAATTTTGTTCAGAGGCCTCTTTATCAGGCTTGAGGTTTTTTTACGTGGCGTAAATCTACCACATGAGACCACCGGCTTTACTTCCCTTCCGAAGGAAGCAATGCTAGGGATTTTTACGCCCGAGAAAAATCCATCGCCCTCCGCCGGGTTTGAACCAACCAGGTCGGGAACTATAGGCCAGTGTGATACCCCTAGACCACGGAGGACGACTAATAGACGTGGTAGAGAAAGCATAAGAAATAACTTTCTATATCAATATTTCTTTATAAATAACTGTTTCTGGGAATTTCTCAGATTTTTCCTGAACCAATATTTAATTTTTACTTTCTCTACTGCGATAGTAAGTGGGGGAAGTATGTATTGCTTTCCACTCAAAAATTCGATACCCAGATTTCATTGGAAGCACATGTTTTGAGGCCTCTGAATCCAAAAAAAAAGGTTCTTTTATAAAAAGGTCCGTGTTTGTGTCTGTGAACAGCATAACTCGACAACAAAAAGTCGGATAAATACCAAACTTGGTATAATCTTCAGTATCTTTCAAAGATGCGAAATGGAGATGTTCAAGAAAATTCCCCCACCCCAGACTACCCTTTATACGGAACATTTTTAGAAACGTTTGATTTTCTCAAAAATGGCTCTAACGATTTTGATTAAAATATATGTATAAGATATTTTCATGGCAAATTAAATGTATATCTTGAATTTTCTGAAAATATCCCCAAAAGTCCCTCATTTTGAATGACTTTCGCATAACTAGTAAACCGTAAAAGATATACAAAATTTTATTACACAAAAAACGTAAATCTCGTTAAAACACACAATTTATGTCATATGCATTAGTTTTGTGGAGTGAACCATTTCCGACATATTTCGTGTTATTTGTTTGAATTTTGCAATAATAATACTTTTTCTCAAATAGAAGTTCGTTATTCGTTTTTTTATGTCCTGGACATGCAAAGAGAATGGAATGCTCCACATAGCAACCAGCTCTTAAAAGATTTGACTATCGCTTAAAGCCTACCATATTCCACTTGTACCTACAAGAAAATTAGTAATAAGATTATCTCGATATCTCGATTAACGTGAAATGGAGAATAAGCGTTTGTAAGAATAGTTTGTACAAGAGTAGAGAGAGTCATGTGAGTGTTGTGCATATTTAATTTCGGAGAATAAGAGTTATGTAAAGATAATGGTTTCTTCTTGCCTAACAGCTGTCAATTAAAATTTGACGTTTTTATTTGTCCTTAAATCTCTTTCTCATGCGTCATTATTCTAATAGCATGGCTAAAGAGGCAATGTCAAATGTTTGCAAACAAATCATCCATGAAGCTATTCCTTTAGGATTAACCATGGTCATGGTAAATTTTACCCAAGACTGGTTTCTCTTCGAAAGAAAAGCGTGACTGCAGAAATTGCTGTAAAAAAGAAAATGCACGTGCAGAGCACAAAGCCCTCGTGCCGTGTTTTCTAACTTGGAGGTTCGACTCCAGCTGCAGGCACTTTTTCTTACCAGTGAACTTCACAGGTGTTAAATTGATTCTCCCGAGAAAACCGTGTCGTTCAGCTAGCTACGCGACAAACAATGCAGTAGACGCTACCAGCCACAAAATAATTAAACTTCACTTCTTTCCATGATTGGCTTTGAATGATGTCATTTTGTAGGGTTTGGAAACGAAATTGTCCTTAAGCTGTTTATGTGATCCTCTACATTTCTCACGAGTGTTTTTAATTTATCTATGCACTTTTAAACCTATTTCACTTCTTCTTTAACTGATTACCCCCCTCGTTCTAGGACTACAAACCTGTGGACGAGCAAGCAAACTTTTGGATCATACACACACCGACCTTCATCTAAAAATCTGATGTGTTGCACTCTTATTGCTAATTTTCTTGTAGGTGCAAGTGGAATATGGTAGGTTATAAGTGATAGTCAAATGTTTTAAAAGCTGGTTGCTATGTGGAACATTCCATTCTCTTTGCATGTCTAGGACATAAAAAAAAGGAATTCCCATTTGAGAAAAAGGTATAAGTATTGGAAAATTCATACAAATAACCAGGAATATCCAGAAAATGGTTCACTGGCCAAACAAATTTATATGACATAAATTGTGTGTTTTAACGAGATCTGCATTTTTCGTGTAGTACAACTTTGTCTATCTCTTACGGTTTACCAGTTATGCAAAAGTTATTCAAAATGAAGTGGACTTTTGGGGACATTCCCGGAAAATTAAAGATCCCATTTCATTTTTCATAAAAATATCTTTAACATGTGACATTTTAATCAAAATCGTTAGAGCAATTTTTGAGAAAATCAAAATTTTCGAAAAATGATCCATATAAAGTGTAGTCTGGGGTGATGGGAGTTTCTTTAAAATCTTCATGCCGCTTCTTTGAAAAATACCAAGTTCAAATACCAATTTTGGTATTAATGCAACTTTTCGTTTTTGAGTTATGCTGATCAAAGCAGACAAAATTAAACTAAATTGAGTTTAGTTTGTGGACGCTCTGTAACTGCTGTTGTCCTTAGCGCCCCATCCTATATTGGCGCAAGAGACCGGTAATTTTGCTCAGAGACCCCTCTATCAGGCTTGAGGTTCTTTTATGTGCCGTAAATCTACGACACGGAAACACCGGGTTACTTCCCTTCTGAAACAAACCAAGCTATGGATTTTAACGCCCGAAAGAATCCATCGCCCTCCGCCGGTTTTGAACCCGCAACCTCGGGAACTGGAGGTTAGCATGGTAACCACTACACTACGAGGACGACCAGACAGACAGACATACACACACGGACATGTTTCCATAAACGCTTTGTACGGATTCAGAGCACCTCAAAACATATATTTCCGGTGAAACCTCGGTATCGAATTTTTGTGTGGAATGCAGTACTTCCCCTACTTACTATAAGTAGTAGAGAAAGTAAAAAGAGAAAGACTTCAGATTGAACCGTTCATGGATTCCTGCCTTGGTAGTATATACTTTTCGGCAAATAGGCGATCAATACAGTAAAACCTTGTTTCTCTTCTTAGACCTTCCCCCTCCCACACAACAACTACGGCTTATGTCGGACAATCCTGAAATTTCTAGATGAATCATTCTATATATAAGCACTGCAAAATTTCACAGCAGCATTTCCTCTGAAGATGTCCACCACGACGTTAGATAAAAACATAGACCATGACATCGAAATCCGAAAGATGAATACATTAATATGTTATAGAGAAAAAATGTTACGAGCATTTGGCCATCAAATTTGTACTTTGGGTGGAAGAATTTTCTCGAAAATCTTTATTTCGCATCCATAGAATACTCTACCTAACTAGGTTTGGTATATATCTGACAAGGAGACCACAAAACGTGTATTTGTGATACATGCTCCCTCTAGTTTGAGGAAACAGGTATCTCCAGGGATACTTGGCATCCTCGCGTACAAACCGACTTGTGTAAAGAATATGTCTATACATAGCAATAAACGCAAATGTTCTTCAGGCAAATTGCCGATAAGTACGAACGTGTTAAACTCAATTAATATGCAGGGTGGACAATTTAAGTTGAGACTGTACAATATCTCCAAAACTAAGCGTTGTAGAAAGAAGTGTCTTTAAAAATGGTTGTTTTAGGGTCAATTAAATTGTTTAAAATGGGAACCCACCTTTTTACTTTCTCTAATACGTATAGTAAGTAGGGGAAGTATTGCATTCCACCCAAACATTGGATACCGAGCTTTCACCGGAAATACATGTTTTGAGGCCCCCTGAATCCAAAAAAGCATTTTTGGAAGCATGTCCGTGTGTGTGTGTGGCTGTGAACAGCATAACTCAGAAACGAACAGTCGTATAAACACCAAACTTGGTATTTAGGTTCAGTATCTTCCAGAGATGCGACAAGAAGGTTTTCAAGAAAATTCCCTCACCCCAGATTACCCTTTACATGGAACATTTTTCGAAATTTTTCATTTTCTCAAAAATGGCCTTAACGATTTTGAATAAAATAACATAAGTTTAAGACATTTTTATGGCAAATGAATTGTATATCTCGAATTTTCTGGGAATGTGAACCATTTTCGAGATATTGCTTGTTATTTCCTTAAATTTTCCAATACTTATACTTTTTCTCAAATGGGAATTCGTTATTGATTTTTTTTGTCCTGGTAATGCAAAGAAAATGGAATACTCCACATAGCAACCAGCTCTTAAAATATTTGACTATCGCTTAAAGCCTTGCATCTACAAGAAAATTAGCAATAAAATTAACATCTCGATATCTCGATTAACATGAAGCATATGGAGAATAAGCGTTTGTAAAAATAGTTTGTACAAGAGTAGAGAAAGACATGAGAGTGTAACACATCAGATTTTTTTATGTTGTTTTCTCACTCTTCATAAAAAATTAAACATTTGTATAAAGCACTTTGCAATTGTTCTTACACCAACGTAAATAACAACGAAAATTCTGAATGGCTGTGTGCGAAGAGCGCAATGAATGGTTGGACCATCCATTGATGGTTATTTGAGGGTCAGGTTACGTTTCATAATTGGAGACGTTTATTTTGTTTGCTTATTCCTCATCACAAAGTAAACAGCTTTTTACAAACGATTTTCTAACGTGAAAACAGCATACAAAATTTAGGTACCCTAAGGGTACGCTATAGGTACGCTAAGCATATGTATACTAAATGTACTTCATTACGCAAATTCATGTTGACTATTTCTGTAATTTAAAAGTCAGAATGTTAGCTTCTGCAGAGAGGGGTGATACATCTGGGAGAATTTTTCTTCAGATACGATCACTCCCTACCCTCCACAACATCTCAGAATGAGTCAATGTGTGCTAGTGTGTTTCTTAATTTCCGGTTCAATTTACCACAACATACATCCGTATTCATCTTTTCATATTTGGAATGTTTGTGATGGACCAAGATAGCCCTACTTTTCCAGATGTGTTGTCAGGCCAGGTTACAGCTGCTGGGACTTGAAGCTACACAGCGGAGATGGGGGAAAGCGTTCCCTTTTATACCGATTCAGTTAACTTGCGTGTGTTGTGCCTTTCCCATAGCTGGAAAGCGTGGAATGCGTAATGACTCAGTAATTATACCCGTTCATGCAGTTTACTTTGTCTCGAGTATCTCCTCCTTTTGTCTTTCTCTCATATGTAACGTTTGCCACATCGCCATTGTCTTTGCTATTTAAAGCTCACGTTTCCACTAATCACACATCCGTTTGTCTATTTTGGTCCTTTGCTCGCCCTAAAACAATTGAACTCGCCTCACTTTCACCAGTTGTGAAAGATTGTTCACCAGAACCGAAATAAAGTCTGATGTGTTGTTATATGACTTTCACTACTTACTATCGTTTATATTTATATGGTATCTACAAACAATTTTTATTAAAGCTTATTACTTTCTTTACTACGTACCTATATTAAGTAGGGGAAGTGCTGTATTCCACCAAGAAACTCTATGTCAAGATTTTACCGGAAATACATGTTTTGAGGCCCCTTGAATCCAAAAAAAACATTTTTGGTAAAAGGTCTATGTGTATGTAAACAACATAACTCGAAAACAAAAGGTCGGATCAACACCAAATTTGGTATTTAAGTTCAGCCTACCAAAGATGCGATACAAAGATTTTGAAGAAACTCACTCCCACCCCAACTACCCTTTACATAGAATATTTTTCAAAATTTTTATTTTCTAAAAAATGGCTAACTATTTTGGTTAAAATACCATATATGAAAGATATTTACATTGCAAGTAAAATTTATATCTTGAATTTTCTGGAAATTGCCTGCGAAATCCTCTCCATTTGGAAGGAATTTTGTATAATCTTGCCTAACGTTAAGCGATAGACGAAAACATACTACACAAAAAATCTGATGTGTTACACTCACATGACTTTCTCTACTCTTGTACAATCTATTTTTACAAACGCTTATTCTCCATATGCGTCATATTAATCGAGATATCGCGATGTCAATCTTATTGGAAATTTTCTTGTAGATGCAAGGGGAATATGGTAGCTTTTAAGCGATAGTCAAATATTTTATCGTTGGTTGCTATGTGGCGCATTCCATTCTCTTTGCACGTCCAGGACATAAAAAAAATGAATAACGAATTTGAGAAAAAGTATAAGTATTGGAAAATTTAAGGAAATAACAAGCAATATCTCGAAAACGGTTCACTCAACAAAAAAAATGTATATGATATAAGTTGTGTATTTTAACGCGATCTACATTTTTTGTGTAGTAAAATTTTGTCTATCTCTTATGGTTTACCAGTTATGCAAAAGTCATTCACAATGGAGAATACTTTTGGAGACATTCCCAGAAATTTCGAGATATACATTTCATTTCTCATGACATTATCTTAAACATATGATATTTTCATCAAAATCGTTAGAGCCATTTTTGAGAAAATTAAAATTTTCGAAAAATGTTCCATGTAAAGGGTAGTCTGGGGTGGGAGGATTTTCTTGAAAAGCTTTGTGTCGCATCTCTGAAAGATACTGAACCTAAATACCAAGTTTGGTGTTTATCCGACTGTTAGTTTCTGAGTTATGCTGTTTACAGACACACACACACACACAGAGACACACACACACAGACACACACACACACACAGACACACACACGGACATGTTTCCAAAAATGCTTCTTTTGGATTCAGGGGGTCTTAAAACATATATTTCCGGTGAAATCTCGGTATCGAATTTTTGGGTGGAATACAATACTTCCCCTACTTACTATACGTAGTAGAGAAAGTAAAAATGTACATCTCTTTAAAACACACAATTTATTTCATATAAATTTTTTGTGTCATAAGCCATTTCTGAGATTTCCGTTATTAATTCTTCATATTGTTCATTTCTTGGTCATTCTTTGAAGTCCTTTCAATATTCATTTGTTTCTCGCGATTGCATGGAAACAATGTGGAACTTTAAGACCAGCATATATCGTCCAGTTTTTAAACATTTGACTATCGCCGTTCTCTTTGTATCTATAACGAAATGTGTAATGTAACTATTTCTGTAAAGCTTTATTTGGATTAAAATGTAGAAGACATAAAAATAAGCTTTAGTAAGATACTTTGTATACTCAGTAATAGACGATACGGGGTAGAGAAAGTCATGTGAATGTTTCACATAAGATTATTTTACATCTGCTTCACGTTAATTCAGAGCAACGTTTGCAGAAATAATTTCATTACACATTTCGTTGTAGATTCAAGGGGATACAGAAGACTGAATCAATAGTCAGTTGTTTAAAAACAGCCTTGCTGTTACAGTTACAAAATGTTGAAAAATTCAAACCAGCAATAACGGATATCTCGGAAATTGCTGATGCCACAAAAAATGTATTTGAAATAATTTGTGTGTTTTATTTTTGGTGCAGTAAGGTTCTGTTACATAGAATTATTATAGAAAGCACCTTCGAATGAAGGGACCATAATATATTCTCAGAAAAACAAAGATACCTATAGATTTTATTTGTCGTGTGAAAACCCAATTATATGGTATTTAAATGAAAAGAAGAAAATAAATTTCTCAAACATTTACACGTAAACGGTAGTTTGGGGCGGGGGATTTTTTAAAATCTTCGTGTCGCATCCTTGATAGATACTAAATTTAAATATCAGGTTTGATATTTATCGAAATTTCGTTTTGAGGTTATGTTGTTCAAACACACATGCATGGAACTTTTTAAAAAATGCCTGTTTTGGATTCGGGGTCTCAAAACATATATTTCCGGTGAAATTACATTAAATTTTTGGATGAAATGGTATACGTCCCCTACCAACTAAATACGTGGTAGACAAACTATAACCAAGTCATATTTTGTGCTTAATCTAAGAAAGGGGAGCTTAAAATGGAACAACAATATCCGATATTTCAGTATCATTGATTGTCATTCTTCTTGTTGTCTTCCAACAACCTGTAACCTTTCGATTTGCACTTTCAATGTTTGTTTTTTCTATTCATATTTCTCGAATTTTGTTTACAAATGAATCGAAGCTGAAGAAGATAATATTCATTCATTCATTATCTGTTTACCCTCCTCTTATGTAGGACTTACACCCCCCAGGACTTACAAGCGGGTGCCTGGGTCAGAGGCCCTTCGAGGAGCAGACACTCGTGGATCAGACAGAGCATCCAGGATGGGTGATCAGCCCGATGCCTGGTATGGGATGAAGGATGAAACGAAATGTTGGTGAAATGTATGAAAGGAAAGGTGATGATGGAGCAGTTGGTGGAATGAATGGCGGGGGAAACCGGAGAACCCGGCGGGGGAAACCGGAGAACCCGGAGAAAACCCGCCCAGACGCCGCTTCGTCCACCACAAATCCCACATTCAGGTCCCTGGGATCGAACCCGGGCCGCCTCGGTGGGAGGCGAGCGGTCTAACCACTCGGCCACGGCGCCGCCCTGAAGAAGATAATAAAGGTGAAAAATTGAAAATGCAGTTTTTTTACAAACCTATCAGAAGAAGAAGCTTTTGGTAAATAATAGGTTTATGGAGCTTTCCTAATGTGAGATCCTTTATTATCTTGTCCACTATTTGCCAATTTATGGCCAGAGTAATGCAAATGATTTTTCTCTATGTAAATGTGTACCTGTAAAGGAGAAATGACATTGTAATTTCTCACTGCTAAGAGGTTTCTGTTATTTGTAACCTTATAGTTCCCTTAACTATCTGAGTTGAGCTCATACTTGGCACCTTTACAACATGTGAAGTTTTCGTATATGGGAAGAAGGAGATAATCAAAACATAATATTTAGCACAGCTGAAGGATAGTGAGCTTATTGGGTTATGTGTACTTGCATCTGTGGGTGATTAATAAATAGAACTCAAGAAGAGATGTATGAATGAAAAACAAGATTGTTCCAAGTCAAAGATAAAATACGGAGATTAAAACGATTAAAAACGCACAAAAGAAACACACACTTGACGGTTGAGTGCGCTAATTAATAATGCATACTTATAATTATAATTATTATTAACCAGCATTTTTCTCATTGCTAAGGAGTCTTTCAAGGTATGTAAAGTCCTCCGTAAGGGAATCCTGGCTCCGCCTCTGGTGAAGCAAGTTAGGTGTTTCAGCATTCCAGTAGCCTTAGTTCTGTTTTTTTTAGATATTCATGTAAGTGGGGCCAGAAACAAAATAAACAAAATCAGATTAGAGAAAGTTTCGACTACACATGCTGTTTAAAATTCAAGTGCATCTGCAAAACACCTGGTTATATATATATTTTTTTAATTTCAGTCATTGTTATGTAATTTTCAGCTTTAATTAACTCTTTAGAGTTTCTATAGCTCAAATATAGTTATAGAAAAATCTCACTTCCTGTGAAAGACACGTCGTATGTGGTCTTTTTGAGGGAATTTTCCAACCAACATAACTTATACTGCGAGCACCTTACGTTACTTTCCAGTTTTCTTATGCTGAAGTCTTCCGTTTTACGTATTTTGGTATCTTGAAATCCGTCTTAAAATAATCTTCTTAATGCCGGAATACATTTATACACAGGTACGATACAGAGCGGTCGCTGTATGGTGCGGCCACAGACCGCGTGTATGCATGCTCTGCGTGCAGTGGGCAATGGCCACTCAAGACTATGTTTATTAGCTGTGTTATACTCGTACTGCGTCAGTTGCTACGTTCTGTTGGTGCTGTAAGCATTAGAGTTTGTGCATTGTGTATCTCAAAGGTGAAAATTTATTAGATATCTGTGTTGTGTGTGATTTGCTTAAGAGTGTTCTTATTATTGTTGCCGTTCTTATCTTATCAGTCCACTGAAATTCCTACCGAAATACAACGATGTTTATGTACGATAGAAGCGAAAACAAAATGTTCTAACGAAGGAAAAAATTGACGAAATTGGTGCATCATTCGAAAGCACCATCCGAAAGTATATAATGACAATCCCTACACCATAGATGAACTCAAGGACAATATAAGAACAGACATTATGAGAATTACGCAAGAAGAACTTAATACATGTGAATGGAAATGCCAGAAATGCCTCAATGCAGATGGACTCGCTTTCAACACACTTATAACAAGATTAGTACTCATTATTGTGTATATTACTACCACTAGCAACGCGGGAGATATAGAATGGAAAAGCCCCCAATGTAATAGACAGTACACGGAGCACCATACGCTCTCTATAAGCACTTGTGAAATAGAATACCTCCCAGCCACATGCATACGTTAATACACGATGAATAGCTTAGCCTAATAAACACATGCTCATGCTAAGAAGTTTATAATATGGATTGGCGTGACCTTTAGCTGCATGGCCGCGCCATTAACTTCATGATCGTAGCCCAACGTGCAGCTTTCAACACGTTATGCCGCAAGTAGATGTTTAGTGGAAGTGATTAGGCATTTAATGAAAAGACTAAATGTTTAATTTAACAGTGTATGAGTAAAGGTAAAGGTAAGTATCACGGAGGGGCCCCGGAACCGGGGCAGAGCACCGTACGCAGGCCATTCAGCCCAATGTGCTTTCAAGGTGACCCCTGGGCGGGAAAGATGAGGGGAGAGAACCGAAGGATGAACCAGACGCGGATGCCGACGGACGCAAGCATAGAGGGGTCCCTAACGTTTCCAGATATAGTGCACCCGACGCCGCACGGTCTCTGCCCATAAGCCACCAACCTCCAGGGTCCCTCAGAGCGGAGACCCTCGCTGAGGAGAGACCTATCTGGGCGGTACCGCAGTGACGCCAGGGAAGAAACCTTTACAGAGTGCAAGCCACCTCCCAGCCGCAACCTGCCGCACACCGTCGCCTGGTCCTACAGCCCTGAAAAAGATGACAATGAAGATGGTGGGTACAGGAAATGAGGGGCAGGGGAGTCGTGGTAGAAGATGAACCACGCCAGTAGTCGTGTGGCGACCCGGAGAAACCATGAAAAACACATGGGGCGGAGTGGGCGGTCGTCGGGGATCGATCTGGGACCTCCCGAATGCGAACCACATACGTAACCGCCTGAGCTATCCCGCTCGGTACAGTGTATAAGTAATCTATACTCTTGCGAAGTTGTTTCAGTGGCCTTAAACTAAATAATCCTGTGGGAGATGATCTTAATGTGCTCGTGACCTTTCGTGTCGTCCTCCGCGGTCTAGGGGTATCATACTGCCTCTAATTCCTAAGGTCGCGAGTTCAAAACCGTCGGAGGGCATGGATTTTTTTTTTGACGTAAAAATTCTTGGCATGAGTTCCTTCGGAAGGGAAGTAAAGACGGTGGTCCCGTGTCGTAGATTTACGGCACGTGAACGAACCTCAAGCCTAATAAAGAGGCCTCTGAGCAAAATTACCGGTCTTTCACGCCCAATATACAATGGGACGCTAAATCACAGTAGTTAAATAGCGTCCATAAATAAAACTCAATGTAATTTTTGGAACTATGTTTTACTTCAAAATGGAAAGTTTTATGGTGTTTAATACAAAGCGAGGCACTTTGTGACTGGATTATTTTAATAACCTCACTACTACAACTTTTCGGAAGAAAATTTAATGGCAGGCTAATTTCTAAGGTAACTGCATTAAAATACCAGTACAGTAGATAAACAATATACAAAAGTATATACAATAAATACACAAATAATAAAAATATTTTATCATTTAACAATATTGAGTCTATCAAACACGCGCGCGCGCGCACAAATAATGCACACCTAGGAAGTTGGCGAGGCTTATTAAAATCTCTTGTTTTCTTATGTGCTACATGTGTTAGCTCGTTATTACTGTTTTAAATGAAGAGAAGATGTTGCACTTTCCAATAAGTGTAGTCACTTATTAAATATACAAGAAATTTAGTAACATCCTAAACATCGTTGTTGCATACTACCGATTAATACATTCACATTTTAATTACAGCCGCAAGCTAAAGGGAAACCAGAAATCTTACAGGGTTTAAAAGGTTCACAGTATATGAATTATGTACACAAAGCATTATAAATCTATAATGTGTACGTTTTAACACTAGTCTGTACAAAATATACAGTTGTATCGTAATTAACAGCGTAAACTGAAACGGCTGAAAGTATACGATAGTAGGAGCAAAATGTTCCAGTAAACATGGGTCCGCAAACGAGCCATGTGCGAGATAATTGCAAATGTGTGATTACAAGCCGTCACTGACTTCATTAAGCAACACCGACCTAATTAGTACAAATGAATTTGACACGTAGACTTTACGTTTAATAACTGTCATTTTAAGTTGCCTGAATAGATTTAAGTTGCTTAACTTAACAAAGAGTACAGTTCTACTACAGTATGTTACATGTTATTAATACTGTACACTCTTCCCTGATAAAGGAGGTGTTCAAAGTGTAGTCCTTGCATCTGGATGCACTGCTGCATTCGTCTCTGCAGTGCGTTTGGTGTTCTTTTAAACACCCCGGATCATCTCGGAATTCTTGACAAGCATGTACAACTCTCTGTCCAGTACTTCAACGGTATCAACGGGAGCGCTGCACACTACACCTTTTAGGTGACTCCATACAGAAAAATCCAAAGGAATGAGGTCAGATGATCCTGGAGGCCGAGGTAAAATCCCTCCTCAACCTATCCATCTTGGAGCATATATCCACGTTAGATGTCTTCTTACAATAGCACCAAAATGTGACGGTGCTCCATCATGCATGTTGTTCAAGGGGAACATCCTCAAGCAATTCACGTCAATGGCGGCTCATAACCACACTTTCACGACAATCTCGCACACGGCTTGTTTGCAGACCCATGTTTACTGGAACTTTTTTGCTTCCATTATCGTATACTTTCAACCGTTTCAGTGTGTGCTATTAATTAGATATACTCTGTAGGTATATGTCCTAACAAACGTGAAAGAAGAAGAAGAAATTTGAAAAATATATGAAATGAAACGTTGCTTAAATTCGATAAAATCATGGCCGGCCCAGTAGGCATTTTATAAAAGTGAAAATTGGATTTTTAAAACAGGCGGCAGAAATAAGATTTTTGAGATCTGTCAAGGGAGCAACAAGTTGGGATAGATTAACGATTGAAGAAATAATAGAAGAGACCAGTAGGAAAACTTATAAAACAACATGGCAAAAATTGAAAGATCATATTGTGACGTAACGGCTATGAACCAAGTCGGAGATAAACAAAGATAAGTCGCGCTTTCGCCCGCCGTAAACACCAGAAGCGCTATCAGCAGTTAAGCAGAATCTTCTGTACGTTTCTTTCCTCCCGCCTCCAGGACGTGTGTCCAAATAGTGTTAGAATGTTCTGTGGAAGATTCCATTGGCCGTATACGCAAGCGCCCTTACTAGAGGAGTCAGTCACTTGAGTTGGTCAGTGAGTGGGTAAGCAAGCGAGTTGGTGAGCGCATTTATAGTGCCACATCAAGTACTGTTCTCCGAGTGAGTCGGTGGCGACTGCTGTGACGTGCAGCGAGTGCTACTGCAGAGCGAGAGATTGTAGAAGGCTTGTGTTCAACTCCCCAGCAAGGAACCGTCCGGAGGAAGAGGCTATCTCACGAAGAAAGTGAAGCGATGGGAAATTGAACTAGTTCACATTAGTGAAGTGGCGGTGAGAACTAAGTGAAGTCTTAGCGAATGTAGGACCAGATCAAAATAGTGACGGTAGGAACTGGGATAAGTGTCACCTGAAATAGTAGACAAGTCACAATATTAATAAAATGGAAGCAAATAGCCTACCAAGAAAGGTGCTCGATTATAAACCGAAACAGAGAATGTCGATAGTAAGTCCTGTTAAGATGGAAGTGAGACCGGAATAGCCCACTGGCCTAAACCATGAAAGGCAGAAGAAGACTCTAATCGGTAAATAAACATCAGGCACATTGCCTATATGAATAAACACAATATTTTCTCTACAGAACAGTGAAAACCAGAACTTCCTATCCGTTAGCTATAATTCTGGAATGCACGTTAAGCTGTAGTTTCACATGTATCCGTTCAGCAGCTTACTTCTAGGCTACACATGTTTATCAAATTTGTATCATATAATCCTTTAAACTCCCGAAATTTTTCTAATTACCTCTTCTTTCTCTACTACTTTCTCTACTCGATACCGAGATTTCACCGGAAATACATATTTTGAGACCCACTAAATCCAAAAAAAAAAACATTTTTGGAAACATGTCCGTGTGTGAACAGCATAACTCAGAAACGAACAGTCGGATAAACACCAAACTTGGTATTTAGGTTTAGTATCTTCCAGAGATACGACACGAAGGTTTTCAAGAAAATCCCCTCAACACCAATTACCCTTTACATGGAAAATTTTTCGAAAATTTTAATTTTCTCAAAAATGGCTCTAACGATGTTGATTAAAATATCACATGTTTAAGATATTTTCATGACAAATGAAATGTATATCTCGAATTTTCTGGGCATGCCTCCAAAAGTTTTCTTCATTGTGAACCACTTTTGCATAACTGATAAACCATAAGAGATAGACAAAATTTTACTACACAGATAATGTAGATCGCGTTAAAATACACAATTTATGTCATATACATTTTTTTGTTGAGTGAACCATTTTCGAGATATTGCTTGTTATTTCCTTAAATTTTTCAATAATTTTTCTCAAAAGGGAATTCGTTATTCATTTTTTGTTTTGGATATGCAAAGAGTATTAATCTGTGGCAAAGATGTCTATGCTTAAAGACTACTGTATTTCTATGTTGCCCTTGTAAATATATATTCCCCTTACATCTACAACAAAATTATCAATAAGATAGAGATTGCAAATGTTTGTCTCGATTAACATGAAGTAGATGGGGAATAAGCGTTTGTAAACATAGTTTGTACAAGAGTAGAGAAAGTCATGTGGGTGTAACACATCAGATTTTTTAAGATTGAATTAAGGTGATTTTCTTCCAACTCGTAATCTCGATTATATACTGGAAAGAAAACAATATGCAGTAAACTTTCTCTGCAACCTTGGGAAATTCATCACGGGGAAACTAAAATACTTCTTTAAACCCACGCAGAACAGGTTTATCAGCAACACAGCACATAAAGAACAAGGATGTATTAATGACGATCTCCATTCTTGTCATTCCCACAACTGAAGACACATGTTCCATAAACTGTGATAAAATATTAGCATATACTGAGAGAAACTGAAATGTCAAAACTGGTCCTTAATTTTGCCGGTTTTCAATATAGACAAGTCTTCTCTGTCTCTCTCGTTCTCTCTCTGAGTGGCGTTCATGTGACGGTTTTAAAACCGATAATAAAACTGGCCTTTCTGAAATTATATAAAAAGTTAAAACGTAAGCAGCAGCAGCAGCAGCAGCAGTAGTAGTAGTGGTGGTGGTGGTGGTGGTGGTGGTGGTGGTGGTGGTGGTACACGTGTTGCACAACGGTTTTCAACGTATTCTAGTTACCCGACGCCATTGTTCTTTATATCCCCATTCTCTGGTTTCCATTATCTTCAGCATTTCACATCTCTAGGAAATTATGGGACGGCCTCTTTTTCTTATTTTTAGTGTAGTCTATTAAAATATCTCTCTTGTAATTCTTCCTTCTTCCATTCATTTTCAGTGTCCATATCATTTCACTGGTCTATTTAAGAATCATCTAATATGGTTCCATATTTATGATTTACCTAATATTCTCATTTCTGATTCTATATAAACCAAAAAATCTGATGTGTTACACTCACATGAATTTCTCTACTCCTGTATAAACTATTTTGCTTCATGCGTCATATGCTTCATGTTAATCGAGATATCGAGATGTTAATCTTATTGCTAATTTTCTTGTAGATGCAAGGGGAATTGGTAGGCTTTAAGCGATAGTCAAATATTTAAGAGCTGGTTGCTATGTGGAGTATTCCATTTTCTGTGCATTACCAGGACAAAAAATGAATAACGAATTCCCATTTGAGAAAAAGCACAAGTATTGGAAAATTTAAGGGAATAACAAGCAATATCTCGAAAATGATTCACTCAACAAAAAAAATGTATATGGCATAAATTGTGTATTTTAACGCGATCTACATTTTTGTGTAGTAAAATTTTGTCTATCTCTTGTGGTTTACCAGTTATGCAAAAGTCGTTCACAATGAAGAATACTTTTGGTGACATTCCCAGAAAATTCGAGATATACAATTGATTTGCCATAAAAATGTCTTAAACTTTTGGTATTTTATTTAAAATCGTTAGAGCCATTTTTCAGAAAATTAAAATTTTGGAAAAAAATTCCATGTAAACGATAATATGGGGTGGGGGATTTTCTTGAAAACCTTCGCGTTGCATCTCTGGAAGATACTGAACCTAAATACCAAGTTTGGTGTTTATGCGACTGTTCGTTTCTGAGTTATGCTGTTCACAGAAACACACACGGACATGTTTCCAAAAATGCTTTATATGCATTCAGTGCACCTCAAAACCTGATTTATTCGGTTTGTTAACCCAATCATCGTTCTTTCTATGAAAATACTTTCACAACAGTGAAGAAGCCTGTATAATATGCAATAACCAAAACTTACAACACACAACACAGAGTAATGACAGCATTCCGCAGTCGAAACACTTACTTTTATCTGATCTTTCAGTGTACAGTACAGTACAGTACAGTACATAACAATGCAGAAATGTTCCCTTACATGTATTGTTCAAAATATCGACCGCCATGATCACGGAAGAGTGTACAGCGACTCACCATCGACCTTACATGCTCAAACATTCCAGGAGTTTGGTGTACTACTTCCGCGGCTGCGATAATCCTAGCTACCAGGGCCATGCGAGTGACGACCGGAGTCTCGTAAACTAGGCTCTTTACATGCCCCCAGAAGAAGAAGTCGATTGGTGCTATGTCTGGTGACCGAGCTGGCCATGAAATAGGACCACCGCGACCAATCCATTGTCGTCCAAACTATGCATCAATGTGATTCCTAAATTGAGCGCAAAGTGTGTCGGCGCCCCATCATGATGAAACTACATAAGCGGACGAATTCTCAGCGGCACATCTAGGAACTGTGGGAGGACATGTTTTGTACACGACACCGTTCAGTGTATCAGGAAGTACTTAAGGTCCAATCATAAAATCGTTGACAATACCAACACATACATTCACAGCATTGATAGGATCGACACACCTGTGCGTGTGTGGATTTTCGTATTCCCATACGTGGCTATTTCTATTGTTAAACATCCCCCATCTTGTTAACTTGACCTCGTCTGTAAACAACACCAAAGCAGGACAATTGTGATTTTCTGCACATTGCTGTAGGAACTAGGTCACTCTAAAGACTAGGTTTGCGCGCCGGCCATTTTGGAAGCCATTTTGCCACTTAGTAGTATAGGCTGCAATGTTCCGTCGCTGTTTCTTTCTCTCCGTTTGCTGCATTAATAATGAAGCAATATGTTAGTATAACTTTACAATAAATATTATTTTAATCCAAAACATCACTATAAGTAATGAATTTAATATGTTTTAGTTTAATAACTGCTGAAATAACATCTGATGTTTATTTCTTCGAACATTTAAAAAACATTTCTTTAAACGCTTCTTTGAGAAACAAAAATAAACTGTTGATTTAAATCCATCGCAAGAATCGTTATAAAGTATAGTATAAGTGTAATGTAGCTGGTTATTCATCTGTTTTCATGTAGCGCATTCGGTTTAAAGGGTATACATATATGGCAACAAAGTCGTGGGATCTCTTTGTTGATTTTTAAAAAAAATTCTAAGAAGTTTTGTTTATCAGCAATTGCGTTATGTAAATCTATATAACTTATAAAATCAATGTAAGTTGTGTGTATGTTTCTTATAGGCTGCTATACACTTGCAACAATTTTAAACAAACTTGGCGCGCATATTCTTTAGGACAAGAGTAAAAATAATGTAGCGATGGTATCACGAAAGAACGGCAGATGTAGAAAATATTCGACAGTAATAACATTTTGAGCTTTTTCAGCATGAATATACCTGTTTTCTCAATAGTTTGGGCGAATAAAAGTACAACTGTAGTTCCCTTCATTATTTTAGGGATGTTAATGCAATCAACAGGTCGTCTCCTTAGCGTCTGGTAGCGCCGGTACCTGCTTGGGAATTTCGTATTTTATACCATGCTTACTATCATTATGGGAAGTGTTTTTACGTTTTACAGTGTGCAGAATTCTATGGGCACGACGAAAATTTCATGTTTCATAATATTTTGGTAAAACCTTCATATTTCGTAAGTTTTACGATTTTTCGCGTTTAAAATAATTTCCGTTAGCAATGAGACTGATTTTCAGACATTTATCGTATCAGTTTGCTGCAAAACACAATAAGAAAATGACGGCCACTCTTTCCAGAAAATGGAGCTGGACATCGCCGCACCACTCTCTGCAATTTAGATTGCTTGAAAAATTAAATTTACTGGTTTTGTTCTAAAAATATTTCAGCACTTCTCATTCTTCGATATACATGAGACAAGTGAAACAGGAATTCCTGTCTCCCAATAAGGCTGGAATTTTGCACTATCAACTCTAAAAGAACGGAAAGAGCAGTATTTTACTTTTGTCCTGACAATTTTGGTCAAAACTGGTGGAAGGGTGCAAGAGTGTATAATTATCATACAAACAGAAATTGACTATATATAAATGTGAGTAGGTTTATACAATGTATTTACTGATGAACAAACATACTTAGAAATACTTAAAAAAAACAAAGTAGAAAAACAATGAAAGTATTCGTCAGTAGATTCGAACCACCGAAAAGTGCATTACTAAACTTACGCCTCAGCCGATTAAGCCATACGCGATGATGTAACACATTGCCTACATTTAAACTTATAATGGTAACAATCCAGCGTTTATATTGGTTTTTAATGAATAGTTTTGAGCCTTGAGGGTAATCTTTATAAGTCGATTAGTCGCTTTGTATCACTATTTAGAAGAACTATTTGCAATTCAGCGATAAATTTAAAACAGCTTACCTCACAAAGCCTTGAAGTAGGTGTTGGATTCCATTTGCCACGCCTGCAGTTTTGCAGCCAAATTGCTCTTCTAGACTTGTCAGTGGGGAATCGGAATAATCGATATCCTGCAGTACTCTTGTTTGAACAATTTGGTGCAGAACAACACTCCATTGTAGGAAAAAACACAATTAGCAACACTCAGCAGCTTTGGAACCAAAATGGCTGACGCTTTAGAGCGCCTTAATAGGAACCAATTTGCAAACTTTGCTCGAAATGGGAAGTCCGCTGGCTGCATGACTGTACTTCTGTAGATGATAGGGCACAATTGTTGTCCATGTACATTTGATTGTGTTTAGAGCTGGTGCAATGCGCCTATTACTAACGGCAGGATTGTCACTAATCATATGTAACACATTCTCTCCCACATCGGATGTTCTGGCATACCTCGCACGGCCAGTATCTTCCATTCTAACTGGGAAGGAGTAGGCGTCTATGTACAGATGCAAAAGTACTGTGATGTGGTTGCCGTCGGTGTGGAAACAGCTCAGTATAGCGTCGTTGTGCCGCTCTTCCATTGCATTCAGTGAACCCATACACGAGATGCATTTCGGCTAATTCTTCATCAGTAAACCTATCCATGCTGCTGTGTATCACTGTTAACACATAACTAACACTGACGTAAAACGTAACCCTAGACAGAACCTAGCAGTATTGAATGCACACTTGAGGGCAACGAGTTAAAGGGGGCATTAGTGTTGTCAACAGCAGACACTTACCGTGAGCGAATGGAAAATAATTGTTTACAAAAAAGACACACATTGTATACCGTGACATTTGTACTGTAGTGCATTACTTTCAGTACAATACAGATACAAAGCTAATTGGTGCAAAAAGCCAAACGAAATGCAATTACTCTATAATAAGAGGCCGGAGACACTGGGTTAGTTATACCAAAATACTCGGAAGGTATTCCTGAACAACTTCTGAAAACCGAGTGGGATGACTCAGGCGGCAAAGTCTGTGGCCCGCATTCGGGAGGTTCCGGGTTCAAATCCCGTGGGCTGACAAATCTGTCTGAAGCTTTTTCGTGGTTTTCTTCAGTCGCCAAGGTAAATACCGGATTGGATATTTAATATCACGATCCAAAGTTCCATCTTAAGTCTAAAACAATAGTAAAATGAAAAATAAGTGCTAATAATGAATGCTATGCCATCTATCTACAGACAATGTAAGCAGTTAGATTGGACGGCACCCTAATGCCATCTGCACGGCATGAAGCAGGGGTTACAGGAATGAGACCTAGAAGGCTAACTCCATCACATATCGTTCTAAGAGATATCCACCAACAGATCTGTCGTGATATGATCAGGAGTTAAAGCGGCGTAAAATAAAATAGAATTAAAAAAAAAAACTTCTGAAAGTTTATCGGTGGAGTTCTGTAATTTGATGTTAATAAGATGGCTTATGATTTTTACTTTCTCTTCCACGTACATACCATTCCACCCAAAAATTCCATACCAAGATTTCACCGGAAATACACGTTTTGAGGACCCCTGAAACAAAACAAGTTTAGAAAAAGGTACGTGTGTCTGTGTGTGTGTGTGTGTGTGTGTGTGTGTGTGGGTGTTGTGTGTTGTGAACAGCATAACTCCAAAAAGTCCGATCAACACCAAATTTGGTATTTAAGTTTATTACCTTCCAAATGAGGTTTTTCAAGAAATCCCCCTACCTTAGACTACACTTTACATTGAATATTTTTCGAAAACGTTGATTTTTAAAAAATGGCTAACGATTTTGATTAAATACTATATATTAAAGATATTTACATGACAAATAAAATGTATATATTGAATTTTCTGGGAGTAGTCTGTGAAGTTCTCTTCATTCAGAAGGAATTTTTTATAATATTGTATAACTGGTAAACGTTAAGCGATAGACAAAAACATACCATTAAGAAAATTTAGATCTCTTTTAAAACACACAATTTACTTAAAATAAGTATTTCTGTGGCATAGGTCATCCGTTATTAAAGGTTCGAATTGTTCAATACTTGTCATTTTTTTAAAATCTCAGCGATTTTCAGTTGTTTCTCGCAATTACATGGAAACAATATGGATTTAAGGCCGCATATACTGTACAGCTCTTAAACATTTGTCTGTCTCTATTCTCCTTGTATCTATAGCGAAATGTGTAATGGAATTATTTTTGCAAAGCTTTATTTGGATTAAAATGTATTAGATAGAAAAATCTGATGTGATACATTCACAATACCTTCTCTAGTCTCTCTCGTTCATTAATGGGTATACAAATTATACTTACTCAGTGTTAGTTTTCTATCTACTTCATTTTAATCCAAATAAACTTTTGCAAAACTAGCTACATTACATATTTCGTTATAGATACAAAGAGAACAGCGATAGTCAGATGTTTAAGAACTGGACGTTATATGCTGGCCTTGAAATTCCATATTGTTTCCATACAATCACGAGAAACAACTGAATATTGAAAGGACTTTAAGAGAAGGACCAAAAATGAACAATTCGGGACTTTAATAACGGATATCTCAAAAGCGGCTTATACCACAAAAAGCTTATTTGAAATAAATTGTATGTTTTAAAGAAATCTACACTTTTTGTGTAGTACGTTTTTGTCTGTCGCTTAACCCTTACCAGTTATTCAAGATTATACAAAATTCCTTCCGGATGAAGAGGACTTCACAGGCTGTTTCTAGAAAATTCAGGATATACATTTCATTTGTCATGTAAATATCTTTAATACCTATATGGTATTTTAATCAAAGTCGTTAGAGCTATTTTTTAGAAAATCAAAACTTTCGAAATATCTATCATGTAAAGGGTAGTCTGGGGTGGGGTATTTCTTGAAAATCCTCCTGTAGCATCTTTGGAAGGTACTGAACTTAAATAGTAAGTATGGTGTTGATGTGACTCTTCGTATTTGAGTTATGCTGCTCACAGACACTGTCTTTTTTGGATTCAGGGGGTCTGAAAACATGTATTTCCAGTGAATTCTCGATATCGAATTTTTGGATGGACTACTATACTTTTTCTGCCTACTATAAGGCAGAGAAAGTAAAAAATAAGCTTTAGTAAGAATAGTTTGTATACTCGCTAATAAAGATAGAGGGAGAGAAAGTCATGTGAATTTATGCTTTCTGATAAATTTTAATAAAAATTGTATAATTAAGAAGCCACCCTCTCTTCCTTAATGAACGACATTATTGTATAACTGTGGATCGATTTATATCCTGTAAGCTTTCAGTCTGATGTCTTAAAAAGCTTCTGAGATGTGTCATAGAAGGTTTAAAATTGGCAGGATAGGAGTTTCAGCCTTCCCTTAATCATCTATGTTGATTGCTACTCATTATCGGCAGTTCATAAACGATGTTCAATGAGTAGGAAATCTCCAGTTACGGCGTTGCTCAGGGCCACCTGCTATTATCTGAAGTAGTTATTAAGAAAAGTGCGAATCCCATTTGATGAGAGAACCATTGAGAGTCAAGTATGAACTGCGGTATACCGAGCGAGACGACCCCGCGGTCACATGTGAGGCGCACATTCGGGAGGCCCCAGGTTCAATCCACAGTGGAACGTACATTCTATCCTACGGTTTTCGCGGTTTTCTCTGGTTGGTAAACGAATGCTGGGATGGATTATATAATGCCGCGAATTAACCTGTCATTTCATTACCGTATCATGCTTCAGGGTTCGAGAGCGAGGCATATGGCGGCGGAATCTGCTTTGAGGAACTGTCTGTCCTGGTTTTCGGTGTGCGACGGGCCCTCGGAGAAACTTCTCCGTAGGGAAAAGTAGGCCTGTGAGGGGTCCCACCAGCGTCAGGAACCCCGCCTGTGTCCGGATCTGGCCGCCCTCTGTGTCCTCACTTGACCCCTTCCTCCTGGACGTTCCCAGAAGCACAATAGGCGACTGGGTGCTTAAGTACCGAAATCCTCCTCCGCTTTCTGAACTATGGCATCAATTATATTATAAAATCTGCTTTAAAACCTTAAGAAGGGAAGCAATCTCTTACTATACCTCAGTACTGCAAACTCCCAGAGAAATAAAAATGCCCCTCCAGAGACTAATCCATTTACCACTTGCTCAACCAAATAACTTTCTACAACTGGCGGAATACATATCCCAACAAGTACTAGACATGCTTTCGGAAAAATGTCGATAGCGTCAACTTTCCGTCCGCCATACCTGTTTACCCACAAGCAATAACTGTCAATTAAGGGTGTTAAAACACATGTAACATCTATACAGTGGCAGCAATGAAAACCTTCTCCAGGTCACAACACCAAGTTCAAATCCCAACTATCCCTTTCATGCATTCCTAAGTGTGGATCATAAACTTCCTTAAACCAGCATAGATTAGGCGAAGGCTGGTTTAATCCTCCTTCTCGTATATATAGCGCCAATAGGATTCCTAAAACAGAACACCGAAAACCCATTTACGGACTCCCTACTGCAAGAGTAAAAAGCCTGTTTAAGAATATTAATAACTTTGCCTTATCATGTGCTTGTTTTGATTATATAACAGTCCCATACAGAGATCCGAACCAGCACCAGAAAGTGGGCATATTTCAGAAAATGTTGAAATCAGGATAGGACAGGAATCTGCTGTAGTAAAATGCTGAGGTGTTTTCAGCCAGCATAAAGAACTAATATAAGCTGTCCCAAAGTAGGTCACACTCGTTCAGTAGCGATCAATGTCTTGGTCTCGTAGAGAGACGTCTTCATACTACCTGTTTAGTGGCTATTATCTTGGTGAACCTCAAGATCAGCCAGAACTTGTACAGGTATGTGCTTTGCTGCAATGGCTAGAGCAGGCCCTTAGGGCGAATGGTAGCTAGAATAAACCGCTTGACCATAATGATTCAGTGTTAGTTATTCTGACCTTTTATCTCCTCTGTCTTCACCCCTTAGCGAGTAATATCTACCTCGGTTTGCCACAATATTCTATTTGACCTCCTGTTTAAATATTCATCATGAATTTTTCTTTCTACTCGGATTGAGCTTGTTTCTTAACATTACTCTCGTGTAAAACTGCTTCATAAATAAAAAATTAAATTAAAAGCCTCGTCCACTTAACCAGGTTTTGTAAATTATAAGAAGTAGCATATATACAGGTTTTCTTCAGCAGAAGATGTTGGTGTTTAAATACAAGTTTAAATGTATGTTAATACAGTTGGTATTTATGTCAATTTCTTATGTGGCGTTAGCGATCTCCCAGATATTCTCTAGTTCCTGAGGTCGCGGGTTCAAACCCGGCGGAGGGCGATGGATTTTTTTCAGGCGTAGAAATCCTTAGCATGGCTTCCTTTGTAAGGGAAGTAAAGCCGGTGGTCCCGTGTCGTAGATTTACGGCACATAAAAGAACCTCAAGCCTGATAAACGGGCCTCTGAGCAAAATTACCGGTCTTTCATGCTCAATATAGAATGTTAAGGACCACAGCAGTTAAAGAGCTTCCACAAATAAACCTCAATTAGATTTAATTTCCCAGATATTCTTTGTTATTAGTTTAAATTTTAAACTAGTTATACTTTTTCAAATTGTAAGTCGCCATCTGTTACTAAAATGTACTTAACGTGCAATATTAGAATGCAAAAATTACTGAATAACTGTTTTTAAAATTACTTACAGAATATGGCTGCACCGCTCTTGAAACATTTATTATGTTTTGCAGTTAAAATTCAATAGTTATCACAGAAAAACGTGTGAAAAATAGTATTAATACATCCAATTAATTAAATGAGAAATTTAACATTTCAATAGTGTAGTTTACAAGAAATTAACATAATCGTATGAAATACCGAGTAATGACAATAGTATTTGGAATACATTGTTTTTTCTCTGTTTAAAAATATATAGAGAGAATAAGCTCACTCTGAACCACATCAGCTTTAGAAAGTGACTGATTTATGTGTGAATTTTGTGTTTGCTGACAGACAAATGGAGAGGCGGGCAGAGGAACAGATAGAAACAGGTTTACATACACACAAAAATCCTGTTACTAAAAATACTTTCAAATCCTGCAGTCTGGTAAATTTCCATTTCGAATTTTTGGGTGGAAGACCCTGTAACCTACCGCAGATACGCGGTAGGGAAAATTAACTACACCAATTCCGAAATCAGCGCTACCTGCGGTCATTCATGCAAGCAGAGACAGCATAAATAGTGCACATCATTAATATAGCTGTGTATCTTTCTGATGATATGTGTTCCCCACCTTATAGTTACCGCGCCCATTTTTCCGTGTTCCTCTTTCGTGTTCAGAATATTAATGATCGTAAACTTTCTTAGAATTGAATATGCAATAAAACACATATGAATATCCACAATATTAATGTTGTTTAAATCTGGTATTAGCTCATTGCACAAGTCTGTTAAATATACATATTGTCGTTATTTATTCATTCATAAACATCTCGACCGCCAGGGTAGCGCAGTAGTTTCATTTCCGGCTCTGAGGGCCCGGAGATTTTAAGTCGGTCCTATTCACGCCTTCACCCCTTACTTGCTCATGTGAAGTATCCCCAGGCCCAACGTGATTCGGAGTCCTCGTTAAAACCTGTAGGTCTTCCTATTCTACCGCCATCCTCATCACCCTACCATCGGAAGTAACAGATTTCGCCTCCACCTCAGAAATGGGTCCAGGCATCGCTTGGTGGAAGGAGGTATCCCCGAAGGTCATCGATCATATGCGGAACGTTAGAAACGACAATAAACGTCTCGACTGTATTGAAATTTCATAATACTGCGTGTTAAGATAAAAAGCATAACTGGATGTGCGGAAAAACTATGTTCAGAAAATTGTAGTGTAGAAAGGCAGTATCAAACAAATCATTTTGAGGTTAGGAGCAGTAGTATAACAACAGGAGCGCTGCACGAACATAATTGAACTCTGATTTTATGAAATATCTTCATTTGCCAATCAAAATCAAATTTATATAGGTTATAGGTTGTTCAACGGAGGGGGACACCTATGCACCTTGACCTACAGAGATCTATTGTATCAGCAGGAAGAAATGAGGTGAGGGAACCACACAGAAGGCTACAGGGCATAGTCAGACACTCTACAGAGACGCGCGGAAGTCCCTAACATTTCCTAGCTCGCAGATCGCATGTCACTGCTGGGTCCGCCGAGAGAGGGCGATGAACAACCCTCCAGTCGAGCAGCCCTCTAGTGTTCACGGGGAGTATTCTTTCCAGTAAGCATAAACCCGCGCCATCTGTCCGGCATCGCCATACACCACGATACCTAGAAGCACAGCTGAAAGATTAGAAGGAAACAAATGAAAGAAAAATGACCGAAAAGAAATCGTGGTAGAGAAGAAACCACCCCAGCATTCGCCTGTCGACCCCAGGCTAACCAGGAGAACCCATGGATCAGAGTGGGCGTCGCCGGGGATCGAACCCAGCAACTTACACAATGAGAAACTGAATGCAAAGAAACGACTAATGCAGTGGAGTCATTTCGTACAAAATATAACTCCAAGTTTTATCACGCTTCTCCCAAAAGTTTGCTTGTCTTAGATGTACTTCTCCAATTCCAAACAAATACATACGTAAAAAGAAAAGTATTCAACAAGGAATGCCCATAAGAAGAGCCACTAAGATAAATGACAAATATTCTCGGCTATGCAAGTGAAGCCATCAATACATAAACAATTAAATATCCCGCTTCAATTTTATTATTTGTCATACGAAAACAAAGTGCTCGTGAAAAAGAAATGAGGGTAGCATTTTGAACTATTTTTTAGTGACAAACTTAGTAAGCCTAACATGTTAACCACACCTACGTAATTTCGTAGTTAGCCCCAAATCTGAGAAAGTAGGAAGAAAAACGTTAATGTGTCCCATTTTACATATGTTAAAGTTTACCAGCATACAAAATTCCTTCCGAGTGAAGAGGACCTCGGAGGCTATTCCCAGAGAATTCAAGATATATATTTTATTTTTCACGTAAATATCTTTAATATATGGTATTTTTATGAAAAACGTTAGCCATTTTTTAGAAAATAAAAATTTTGAAAAATGTTCCATGTAAAGGGTAACTGGGATCTTTCTTGAAAATCTTCGTGTCACATCTTTGGAAGATACTGAACTTAAATACCAAGTTTGGTACTCATCCAAGTTTTAGTTTCTGAGTTATGCCGTCCACACACACACACACACACACACACACACACACACACACACACGAGGATCTCTTTCTAAAAATGCTTTTTTTGGATTCAGGGGGCCTCGATACATGTATTTTCGGTAAACTCTCTGTATAGAATTTTTGGGTGGAATGCAATACCTTCTCTGTTTACGTGGTAGAGAAAGTAATAAAAAAGTGTGTGTGTGTCTGTCTGTCTCTGAACAGCATAACTCAACATAAAAGGTCGATTAGATACCAAACTTGGCATTTAAGTTCAGCGTTTTCTAAGAATGCGAAACGAAAATTTTCAAGAAAATATCTCCCACCCCAAACTACCCTTTAAAAGTATAACTTTTCTTAATTTTTTTATTTTCTCAAAATTGTCTCTAACGATTTTGATTAAAATGTCATACTTTTAAGACATTTGTATGGCAAATAAAGTGTGTAACTATTTTGTGGAATAGTCTGTGAAGTTCTCTTCATTCTGAATGAGTTTTATATAATTGTTAGACCATAAGAGAGAGACAAAATTCTAAAAATCGCTTTGGTCTATTGTACTCGTATACCTACAAGGAAAGGTGTTAATGAAAGTTTATCTCCATTAACAGGAAAATAAGCTTTTATAAGAATAGTTTTCTAAGAGTGTGTAGAGAAAATCATGTGATGCAGCACATACTTTTACTTTCTCTACTACGTATAATAAGTAGAGGAAGTATTGCATTCCAATCAAGAATTCTATACCGAGATCTCGCCGGAAATACATGTTTTGAGGTGCACTGAATCCAAATAAAGCATTTTTAGAAACGTGTCCGTGTGTGTGTCTGTGTGTGAATAGCATAGCTCAAAACGAAAAGTCGAATAAATATCAAACTTGGTATTTGAGTTTAGTATCTTCCAAGGATGCGACATGAAGATTTTCAACAAAATCCCCCACCCCAGACTATCCTTTACATGGAACTTTTTTCGAAAATTGTGATTTTCTCAAAAAGTCTCTAACGATTTTAAAATATACGCCTAATATATTTTCATGGAAAATGAACTGTATATCAAGAATTTTCTGGATTCTCCCCAAAAGTCCTCTTTATTCTGAATGACTTTTGTATAACTGGTAAACCGTAAGAGATAGTTGGTTTTACTGCACAAAAAATGTAGATCTCGCTAAAACACACAGTTTATGTCATATACATTTTTTGGTCGAGTGAACCATTTCCAAAATATTCCTTGTTATTTGTTTGAATTTTCCAATACTTATAATTTTTCTCAAATGGGAATTATATATTATTCTTTTTCTTTCTTCTTTTATGTCGTGGACAATCAAAGAGAATGAAATGCTCTACATAGCAACCAGCTCTTAAGAGATTTAACTATGTCTTAAAAGCTACCGTATTCCGCTTGCACGTACAAGAAAATTAGCAATAAGATTCTGTAAATGTTTATCTTCATTAACATGAAGTAGATGAAGAATAAGCGTTTTTAAAAATAGTTTGTACAAGAGTAGAGAAAGTCATATGAGTGTAACACATCTGATTTTTTTTCTTGCGTCTCGCCAATGAAGAAAACCCATTTGTTGTTAAACTCATTGCTATCACCTGGCAGATGGGTTTTTGTTTTGCAAAAATAAATCAAGAACCGACAATTACTTTCACCTAGAGTCTTGAAGAATATGGTAGCAAAAGTCGACGATAGTCCAGCAGGTAAACACCGGTTCTATCATGGATAATGTGGGAAGAGGAGAGAAAGTGATTCCTCAAGGCGTGTCTCCTTCGGTACGCTGAACCGATTTCACGTCGGAACAATGGGACCCACCTTTCGCTGACGACGACTTTATCTTGCCTATTAATAAGTAACAGTTACAAGAGTTTCCGTTGGGTCATCAGCTGAGATAATGGAGAAAGTTCTGTGTACACATTTGCTGCATCTTTCAATTTTAACTCCAGGCCGAGTGTAGTTTACGTGTTACTGAGGAAATTGCAAAGAGAAAACGAAATTGAATAGAAGAGCCATGTCTCTCTAATTTTATTAACTTAGCTGCCCTTAGAGATTTGTATGAATTAAAACTCTTATTTAATTAAATTGATTTTCCTATATTTTCCCAGCCTTCTTAAACCTCAAATCTATAACAGTTGTCCCATTTCGCATAAACGTGTGTCTTGCAAACGCTGACCGAGTATTCCTGTGACAATTGCATCAATTCTTCCTGCCAAATGTGTCAAACACGATTTTCTGCTTTCGTCTATGCGTTGTAACATTGTGCAAAATTCAATGTCGATGGTTACTAACAAATTCTGGATAAATTAAAGGGTTAGGTTATTCATTTTGAAGGTAGATATTGTTTCACGTATGGAAAAGCCGATTTGAAGTAGAAGTTGTATTATATTTCAACTGTTGGGGAGCCGAACTTGTAGTAGTTGCAACCGCACGTATAGTAAACAGTTCCCGGTAGCCTTCGCCCTAAATGTACTTTCAGTTGGCCTTTGCCCCAAGTTTAAAAAAAAATATTAACTTTGTAATTTAACTGTTTCTTTAAATATTATATTTATGTTTGCCTCGGCTGCATCAGTATTTGTTAGTGACACGTTTCTCTTAGCAGGGTTTTGGTGCGACAAGAATGAAGGCTTACATAGATTATAATTTTACTTCACTCCTTTTGTTAATGCTTGATACCATTTAAATAACACTTCACTGATATAGAGAGCTGTAAGATTCTTTTTATTAATTAATTACACTTTTTAACACGTAAACTTATTTTTCGTCTCACGCGAATACATATTATATTTCTTGAGGACACTTTTTGCGTCTGGTTAGTAACGCTGTCTGCAGGCAACTGAACTCTAAATTTGTAAAATTTTCTCCTTTTCAGTTTCTGATTGGCTAATGCTATTCCAATAGAATACCTTCATTTAACTAAAGCTTTTTCTGGTTGTTGATTGGCTATTTTATGAACTGTCACTAAAATTACATTATTGCTTCTAAGAATCACAAGTAGTATTGTTAAACTCTCAAACTCATTATTGCCTCAAGGTTACCTCATTGTTAGCAACTTTTAACTTATTATTCTCACAGCTCCTACATTATTAAATTACGTAATATATTCACATAACATTATTACACATGGATACACTAATGACTGTTACATACATTTTACAAATTATTACATACACATATTGCTTCAAGGCGGGCTGTTATTGAATTTATATATTATATAATTTGACTGAAATCATTTAAGTGTTAAGAATACTGCCTCAATTTATAGAAATACTACTAAGCTATATCAGAAGAATGTGTTTTGTAAAAAACTACCAGACAATAAAGTAACTGAATGTGTACAGGGTACGACAGGAATGTGAGCTTAGTCCAGTGCTATTTAACCTTTATATAGATGACATCGTAGAGGACATTTCTACGTATAAGGTCCACTCACAAGTTATTAATAATAAAGAAATTTCAGGGCTATTGTTTGCAGATGCTTAGTATTTGAATCCACATCTTGCGGAGGGCTGAAGAGGGTAATTGAGGCAGTAAGGAATTTTTATAGAAAATGGGGACGAAAATAAATGAAAATAAAACGAAGATCATGGTTTTTAAAAAAGGTTGTCGACTGCATTAGGATGAGAAATCACAGATAAACCGGAAGAGAAATAAAGGTGATAAGGCGATTTGATTACTTGGGGGTAAGATTAAGTTCGAATGGAAGTTGGAGTGAACAAACCAACAAAATGTAAAACGACCATGTTTGTTATAAGATCATGTTTAAAAAGATTGCCGGACATATATGTGACTTGAAAAATTTACACTGCACAGTAGAAAACAAAGATGTTGCATGGAACATGCGACGGTTTTAATGTTATTTATTTAACATTATTGTAGCCCCACGTTGTGGTAGCCAATTTGCGACGGTATTTCTTATAATGTTTGTGTATTTGTGTTTACTTCACGCGTTGAAGCCATCTTGTGACGTGATTCATTTGTTAGATTTGTTAGCTCCATCTGGTGTTAGCAATTTGCGGTAGTATTAGTGTTTGAAAGAATGAGACTGTTATTTGTTTTAATTTTTGTTTACTGTCCTCCGGCTAGCTATTATATTTTCTTGGGTCGAGCACTTCTCTTTATACAGGTTGTGTAAACGGAAAGGAATCTTTTATCCAAAGATAACACTGATGAAGAAGTTTATTATACACTTTTATTGTCGAAACACAGTCACTATCACATTTACATATTGATCTAAATATTCGCCAAACTGAAACTGTTATAATAACTTCATTACTGATAATTCTTAATTCGCGTACTTCAACTTTTTGTATAATTAACTTTATAACACTTGCGATTTCATAACTCTGTTACGCGTAACCTGCAAATTGATATCCGAAGTGTACCGTACAAATACTTTCGACGAACTGACGGGAATGCGACGTGTAGTGTACAAAGAATTTTGATGAACTGACGGGGTCTACCTCTAACCTACTCTTTTTATACTCCTTCACCCAGATATGCCTAAAGATTATAACTGAGCTGCAATTTGCTAATAAAACGCGCCAAAATTAGCGTCTATTTTTATATCCAATGAAAATTATGAATACATATGCTCTAGGGAAAGGTTCCAGAAGATTCTCAAGAAAAAACGCGCCAACATTACGTAACTTCCTCGTTTCCAATAATGATAAACAGCTCACCCCCTCGCTGCATTATTGTGCGCTATTATTGTCAGTTTCAGTAAGGCAGTATAAACTTACTTCTCAACAATAATTACAATCAATAAACATCTCAAATCAATGTCACATAAAAATGCATATTCATATTACAATCGTTATTTACATTTAAGTAATTTGTGATACAAATTACTGCATCAAACAGAGGCATGAGCAGTAGATGATGCTTGGAGGGAGGTTGACAAAGCCAATAGATCTTTTTGCACATATGATTTAGGTCTACCGATAGCATCACCAAGTTAGAACTTGTTAGATACTGCATCAAGATTAAAAATTTCACAAGAGCTATGAGATATTTATATAGAATTTTCAACCTGGAAGATAGTGATATTATCAAAGAGTGCCTTTATATAAAAAGGAAAAGTAAGTGGAAAGGGTAATGGTTATTAAAAATTCAGGAACTTGTGAAACAGTTAGATAAGGGAGATGAGTGGTTAAATGCAGAATATCATATTAGAGACTTTTGGAAAGAAGTAGATTTAAGACTAAAGTATACTATCAGACATGATATTTTTGGCAGTACAAGAGAGAAAAGCTCCTCGAGAATATGTAGAAAAATAAAGACAGTATGGGAAAGGAAAAAGTATAGAGATATGTAAATAAATTAGGACGAGAAAGATTTGCATGGATGAGAATAGGAGTTAGAAACTTGAAAGGCATAGAGCATGACGAGGATATAGGAAAATGTCCAATATGCGGTGAAGTGAACACATATTTCCACTGTTGATTATATTGTAATCAAACAATGACATAGAGAGAAAACGTTTGGTAACAGAAATGCAAAAACTTGGATGGGGAAGTATTAATAAGGAAGGTTCTACTGTAAGAGGGGATAACAATATAAAACTATGGGAAACTATTTAGGTAAGGTCAAAGAGAAATGGTTAAGAATGACTACAAAGGAGATGGGCCAAAAGCAGACCAAATAGACATACAGGGTGGATCATTTTAAGTTGAGACTGTACAGTATCTCCAAAATTCAGCGTTGTGGAAAGAAATGTCTTTAATAAATGTTGCTTGATATTATGGGGGAACGTAAATGCCATTGGCCGTATTTTGTTTGGAGGGTGTCATTTTAGGGTCAATTTAAGTTTTTTTAAATCAGAACCTACAATTAGGGTCAAATTAAATTGAACCTAAAATGACTATCACAACTTCCTCCAAATAAAACACAAATAATGACATTTGCTTTCCTCCATAATATCAAGCAACGTTTATTCAGGGCATTTCTTTCTGCAAAGCTTAGTTTTGGAGATATTGTTCAGTCTCAACTGAAATGGTCCACTCTGTAGAATGTAAGCAAAGTAGATTGTGGGTCATAATTACACTGAAAACCGGGAGTTGTGTGTATTGAGACCGTAAATTAGCATAGGCGAGCAACCAAAGAGTGGATTTACAGCGTAAATAGCCTAATATGTTCAAATATTATTGTAATTTAAAATGTATGTAATTTAATTTTGTAGTTGTGAGTGTTTAGAAATAAACAATCATTAATTTAACTAATTCGCTGTATCTTTCAAACAGGCCTTTGGTATATATTTGGTTGTAAAGATGTATTTTCATGTTGGTAGACTGAAGCCCCAGATAGAAAAAGTATTAAAATAACTATTTAGTTTATGGACCAGGCATTCAATAATGACCAATACAATTCACAGTCCATTTCAGTTTGGAGCAATTCCTTTAGCCTATCACTGAAATCTTGTCGAAATGAGATTGTTTCACCTGATTCGGAATTGTTTGGAAAAAGTCGCAACCGATTCTTAGTTGTTTCTGATTTGTGAGCTAAAGAAACGTAGAAAACTTTCTTAAAGGACATAGAAGGCCGTGCTACGTTATGATATTGGTATGCAATAAGCTCAGTTAAATAATGTGATATATAATACTATGTTATTTTCATTACATCAATGTAGTTTATTAAACGTTTCATTCAGTAAATACCACCCGTGAGTTCGATATTATTTGATGTCGAATATACTCATGCTAATACTTATGACTATTTCACTCCTAACCCACATTTTTACTTTCTCTACTACGTATAGTAAGTAGGGGAAGTATTGTATTCCACTCAAAAATTCGATACCGAGATCTCACCGAAATACATGTTTTGAGATCCTCTGAATGCAAAAAAAACATTTTTGGAAACATGTCCGTGTGTGTGTGAACAGCATAACTCAGAAACGAACAGTCGGATAAACACCAAGCTTGGTATTTAGGTTCAGTATCTTCCAGAGATGCGACATGAAGGTTTTCAAGAAAATCCCCCCACCACAGATTACCCTTTACAAGGAACATTTTTCGAAAATTTTAATTTTCTCAAAAATGGCTCTAACGATTTTGATTAAAATATCATATGTTTAAGATATTTTTATGGTAAATAAAATGAATATCTTGAATTTTCTGGGAAAGTCTCCAAAACTATTCTTTATTGTGAACGACTTTTGCATAACTGGTAAACCATAAGAGATAGACAAAATGTTACTACACAAACAATGTAGATCGTGTTAAAATACACAACTTATGTCATATACATTTTTTTTGTTGAGTGAACCATTTTTGAGATATTGCTTGTTATTCCCTTAAATTTTTCAATACTTATTTTCTCAAATGGGAATTCGTTATTCATTTTTTATTCTTGGATATGCAAAGAATTATAATCTGTGGCAAAGAGAATGGTGCTGCACCTAGCAACCAGCTATTAAGAGATATGTATGTGCTTAAAGGCTACTGTTTTTCTATATTGCCCTTGTAAATATATTTTCCCCTACATCTACAAGAAAATTAGCAATAAGATAGGGTCTGCAAACGTTTATCTCGATTAACATGAACTAGATGGAGAATAAGCGTTTGTAAAAATACTTTGTACAAGAGTACAGAAAGTCATGTGAGTGTAACCCATCAGATTTTTTACTTTCTCTACTACGTATAGTAAGTAGGGGAAGTATTGTATTCCACCCAAAAATTCAATACCGAGATTTCACCGTAAATACATGTTTTGAGATCCCCCTGAATCCAAAAAAAGCATTTTCGAAACATGTCCGTGTGTGTGTGTCTGTCTGTGTGTCTGTCTGTGAACAGCATAACTCAGAAACGAACAGTCGGATAAACACCCAGCTTGGTATTTAGGTTCGGTATCTTTCAGAGATGCGACACGAAGATTTTCAAAAAAACCTCCCAGAGTACCCTTTACGTGGAACATTTTTCGAAAATTTTAATTTTCTCAAAAATGGCTCTAACGATTTTGATTAAAATATTATAATGTTTAAGATATTTTAATGATAAATAAAATGTATATCTTGAATTTTCTGGGAATGTCTCCAAAAGTATTCTTCATTGTGAACGACTTTTGCATAACTGGTAAACCATTAGAGATAGACAAACTTTTACTGCACAAAAGATGTAGATCGCGTTAAAATACACAATTTATGTCATATACGTTTTTGTTGTTGAGTGAACTATTTTCGAGATATTGCTTGTTATTCCCTTAAATGTTTCAATACTTATTTTCTCAAATGGGAATTCGCTATTCATTTTTTTGTCTTGGATATGCAAAGAGTATTAATCTGTGGCAAAGGGAATGGTGCTGTACCTAGCAACCAGCTATTAAGAGATATGTATGTGCTTAAAGGCTACTGTATTTCTATATTGCCCTTGTAAATATATATTCCCGTTACATCTACAAGAAAATTAGCAATAAGATAGAGTCTGCATATGTTTATCTCGATTAACATGAAGCATATGCAGAATAAACGTTTGTAAAAATAGTTTGTACAAGAGTAGAGAAAGTCATGTGAGTGTAACACATCAGATTTTTTTACTTTCTCTACTACGTATAGTAAGTAGGGGAAGTATTGTATTCCACCCAAAAATTCAATACCGAGATTTCACCGGAAATACATGTTTTGAGATCCCCTGAATCCAAAAAAAGGATTTTCGAAACATGTCCGTGTGTGTATCTGTCTGTGTGTCTGTCTGTGAACAGCATTACTCAGAAACGAACAGTCGGATAAACACCCAGCTTGGTATTTAGGTTCAGTATCTTTCAGAGATGCGACACGAAGATTTTCAAGAAACCCCCCCAGAGTACCCTTTACATGGAACATTTTTCGAAAATTTTAATTTTCTCAAAAATGGTTCTAACGATTTTGATTAAAATATCATATGTTTAAGATATTTTCATGACAAATAAAATGTATATCTTGAATTTTCTGGGAATGTCTCCAAAAGTATTCTTCATTGTGAACGATTTTTGCATAACTGGTAAACCATTAGAGATAGACAAAATTTTACTGCACAAAAGATGTAGATCGCGTTAAAATACACAATTTATGTCATATACGTTTTTGTTGTTGAGAGAACCATTTTCGAGATATTGCTTGTTATTCCCTTAAATGTTTCAATACTTATTTTCTCAAATGGGAATTCGTTATTCACTTTTTTGTGTTGGATATGCAAAGAGTATTAATCTGTGGCAAAGGGAATGGTGCTGCACCTAGCAACCAGCTATTAAGAGATATGTATGTGCTTAAAGGCTACTGTATTTCTATATTGCCCTTGTAAATATATATTCCCCTTACATCTACCAGAAAATTAGCAGTAAGATAGAGTCTGCATATGTTTATCTCGATTAACATGAAGCATATGGAGAATAAACGTTTGTAAAAATAGTTTGTACAAGAATAGAGAAAGTCATGTGAGTGTAACACATCAGATTTTTTTGTCTTGGATATGCAAAGAGTATTATCTGTGGCAAAGGGAATGGTGCTGCACCTAGCAAGCAGCTATTACAGATATGTATGTGCTTAAAGGCTACTGTATATCTATATTGTCCTTGTAAATATATTTTCCCCTTACATCTACAAGAAAATTAGCAATAGGATAGAGTCTGCATATGTTTATCTCGATTAACATGAAGCATATGGAGAATAAACGTTTGTAAAAATAGTTTGTACAAGAGTAGGGAAAGTCATGTGAGTGTAACACATCAGATTTTTTACTTGCTCTACTACGTATAGTAAGTAGGGGAAGTATTGTATTCCACCCAAAAATTCAATACCGAGATTTCACCGGAAATACATGTTTTGAGATCCCCTGAATCGAAAAAGAGCATTTTCGAAACATGTCCGTGTGTGTGTCTGTCTGTGTGTCTGACTGTGAACAGCATAACTCAGAAACGAACAGTCGGATAAACACCCAACTTGGTATTTAGGTTCAGTATCTTTCAGAGATGCGACACCAAGATTTTCAAGAAACCCCCCCAGAGTACCCTTTACATGGAAAAGTTTAATTTTCTCAAAAATGGTTCTAACGATTTTCATTAAAATATCATATGTTTAATATATTTTCATGACAAATAAAATGTATATCTTGAATTTTCGGGGGATGTCTCCAAAAGTATTCTTCATTGTGAACGATTTTTGCATAACTGGTAAACCATTAGAAATAGACAAAATTTTACTGCACAAAAGATGTAGATCGCGTTAAAATACACAATTTATGTCATATACGTTTTTGTTGTTGAGAGAACCATTTTCGAGATATTGCTTGTTATTCCCTTAAATGTTTCAATACTTATTTTCTCAAATGGGAATTCGTTATTCATTTTTTTGTCTTGGATATGCAAAGAGTATTAATCTGTGGCAAAGGGAATGGTGCTGCACCTATCAACCAGCTATTAAGAGATATGTATGTGCTTAAAGGCTACTGTATTTCTATATTGCCCTTGTAAATATATATTCCCCTTACATCTACAAGAAAATTAGCAATAGGATAGAGTCTGCATATGTTTATCTCGATTAACATGAAGCATATGGAGAATAAACGTTTGTAAAAATAGTTTGTACAAGAATAGAGAAAGTCATGCGAGTGTAACACATCAGATTTTTTTGGCTTATAAGAGCCACCAATAACACGAGTTTAGTATCATCACATCGAATGATTAACGGATAGGAAAATAATCTCAGAATTCTTACACTCTAATCCCTTCTACGCATATTAACTATATGCTAGAATAATGTTCTGGAGCCTGGACAAAGTATTTTCCATATGGAAGTAGGAATAGCAGTGATATGCAAGTTTCTTCGACTTGGAACTCTGCGAGATTATTGCTTCAACTCCGTTTTTTTCGAACTGATGTAGAGGATTTTCTTAGTCACTTCATAGATGTGATGGGAAATCCTAGAAGCATGTTAATTTGCATAAGTGAATATTTCCTGTTTACCATTTGTTTTACAGCAAATGTAACTTAGTTTATCAGAAAAATAATTGAATGGAGAGAAAAGAAAGTTAGTAAAAAATGAAACATTAAAATTGCATTATCTTTATTTGTGAATAGTTTTCTACAAAGCGTTGTCATATTTTGGCATTTATGTGTTAAATTATATGTCGGATATTACAAATGCTGTTCTTGGGTACAAATTATGCCAAAAAATAATTGCAGAATTACAGGTGTTTGTAGTGAAAATATTAGATTCAGTACATGGAATTTTTCGCAGGGGAGCTGGTGGTCTTCCATTCCCATGCATAAAGAAGGTTGCCCAAATTAACATGTTAAGAAAAGCAAGAACAGGTTTCATTATGGAAATATTTCTGAAATATTCCCATACGAAGCATTTAGATAGTCTAAGATATGCAAAATAATAGTGTCTAAGTAAACTAAAAAGCATTTGGAACAGTCAAACAAAATATTGAAGGTTAATGGTAAATGAGAAATTACGAAATTAAAGGACACTTAAATATAAAAATTGTCTTAGTAATATAGCAAACAAGAGATATTTAGGGTTATCTATGCCTTAAGAGAGAAAATAATACTAACAAAGTAAATGAAGGCGGAGAAGGCATAGTATGGCCGAGAAGAGAATGGCTGTCGCATAATAAACTACAAAGTAATAATATTACTAATAGTGTTTTAAAGCTGCAAAGTATTTCTGTTGAATAATAGCTTAAACATAAGTTTAAATTACAGGTAGAATTACTATTTCATCTAGCTAATACGAGTACTACAAGCCTCTGTTGCGAAAACCCCTGCTAATATTACACACTGCCATTTGAGACAAAAAATCTGATGTGTTACACTCACAGGACTTTCTCTATTCTTGTACAAACTATTTTACAAACACTTATTCTCCATATGCTTCATGTTAATCGAGATATCGAGATGTTAATCTTATTGCTAATTTTCTTATAGATGCAAGGGGAATATGGTAGGCTTTAAGCGATAGTCAAATATTTTAAGAGCTGGTTGCTATGTGCAGTATTCCATACTCTTTGCATTACCAGGACAAAAAAATAATGAATAACGAATTTGAGAAAAAGGAGTATTGAAAAATTTAAGGGAATAACAAGCAATATCTCGAAAATGGTTCACTCAACAACAAAAATGTATATGACATAAATTGTGTACTTTAATGCGATTTACAGTTTTTGTGTAGTAAAATTTTGTCTATCTCTTATGGTTTACCAGTTATGCAAAAATCGTTCACAATAAAGAATACTTTTGGAGACATTCCCAGAAAATTCGAGATATACATTTCATTTGTCATGAAAGTATCTTAAACATATGATATTTTAATCAAAATCGTTAGAGTAAGTTTTGAGAAAATTAGAATTTTCGAAAAATGTTCCATGTAAAGGGTAATCTGGGGTGGGGGGATTTTCTTGAAAACCTTCGTGTCGCATCTCTGGAAGATACTGAATCTAAATACCAAGTTTGGTGTTTATCCGACTGTTCGTTTCTGAGTTATGCTGTTCACAGTCACACCCACAGACATACAGATACACACACGGACATGTTTCCAAAAAATTCTTTTTTTGGATTCAGGGGGTCTCAAAATATGTATTTCCTGTGAAATTTCGGTATCGAATTTTTTGGTGGAATACAATACTTCCCCTACTTACTATACGTAGTAGAGAAAGTAAAACTGCACTCGCGATTAATACATCAAGATCTTCTTCAATAGATTACCCTCCTCTTTGCAGGACTTACATCCCCAAGGACTTATAAGCCAATGCCATGGATCAGTAGCCTGTCAAGGAGTAAACAAACTCTGGATCATAGCAGAACCAGGATGGGTGATATCACCCTAATGTCTGGTATGGTGGTGAAGAAGAAAATGAAATGTGGTGTTTAAAGAGATGATAGGAAATTCCGCGGATCAAATTATACAACCCAACATTTGCCTAACGACTGCGAGAAAACCTCCGGTCTAGTTGATCGGCTCCGGGGTTTTGAATCCGGCACCTCCGAATGCGAGTTGCACACATTACCGTGGCGCTGTCTCACTTCGAGGAGTATTTTGCTTTATGGGTTGAAGTATTACATGCTTATCCTATGCTTCGTATGAATGTCATTATATCATATCACATTAACGGAAGTGTATTTACTGCATTTTTGTTAAAGGTGGTGTTGTGATTGTCTTAAATGCTTTAGTGTGTTATTAACCAAGTTAAGTGCGTATCTGCTTGTTTCCTTTTATGAAGGCAGAATACGAAATATGTATAGACAGTGTATCACATTTATTTATAACAAGAGCTTCTGCAGATTAACACCCGAATTCAAAGTGTTTCTGAAAAAGGAGTTGCTATTTCGGTTAAGCCATCTTTATTAATATATTAATTGCTTAGATATGAAGCAGTAGCAGAACATCAAAATAATAGGAGAGTAAACATAACAAATAATGCGAGTATTAGGGCATGGATAAAATGACGGAGTACACATATATACATATTCACTCTCACATTCGTACATTCAAGACCATGCAGAAGTTGGAGGAAATTTTAATTACGGAGAAATTCTCTGATCCAGCTGGAAATTGAACAAGTGTACTCTGGGATTGGAAGGTAATGTGTTAGAAAGCTATACCACAAATGCAATCAAAACCATGTTTATGTCTTAGTGAGAACACACATTTTTTATTTTCTCTTACCTAATTATTGTAGTTTGGGGAAGTATTATATTCCACCGAAAAACCCCATTTCAAAATATCTCTATTTCGACAGACCCAATTGAATACACACACACTCGCACGCACGCAAGCACAAACAAACAGCATTGCTTTTAAAAAACGCGCACGAAACGTAGAGATTTCGATCATAGCTATTTCACAGTAAAGTAAACATTTTTAAAGATACAAACAAATTTATCTTGTGCCTGCATGTTGCCATGGTAGCTTAGTAGTTAAGAGCAAGCGGACGGAGATCGGGAGATCCGTAGTTCAAATTTCGGCTATCGCATTGAACGTTTCAGTCATCTGATTCTGCCTTCCCAACCCTGTCTAACACACGGCTTGTGTGGAAGAACAATTAATTCCATTATTTGAACGTAATAGTGGTCGAAACTGTGAAGCTGGTACTTAAAGTACTTACAGCATTGTAAGTCGCAATTGGGATATGTCATCTCAATACAATTTGAGATCTCCGTGCGAATCAGTTGGAGAATTTAATATCGTGCCGGCATGTTGCCATGGTAGCTTAGTAGTTAGAGCAAGCGGACGGAGACTGGGAGATCCGTGGTTTAAATCCCGGCTATGACATTGAATTTTTCAGTCGTCTGATTCTACCATCCCAACCCTGCCCAACACACGGCCTGTGTGGAAGAACAATTAATTTCAAATTTATCTTGTGTTTTTACAGATACAAATTACGAGGTGTGTTTTTAAACTAAGCACCGTCTTAATATTTTGCCACTGCGGTGCTGTAGTCACGATTTTCAACATGCGCAATCGCTTCCTCCATTCATTAGGAAGCCAGACACAGCTATGAGCGATCGTCACGTTGTGTTTTCCTATTGTTAGAGCGTTTCTAAATGTTCAAACCAATCGAACAAGCCGCCGATTGTAAAGTCAGACTCAGTGATTCGTTAGTTAAATGCGAGAAATGTAACGCCAGCAAACATTCCTCGTCAATTGTGTGAGGTTTATGGGGAAATAATAATGAGTGACAATGCCGGCCACACACAGCCAAACAAACTCAAGATATGAACGCATCATTTGGTTGGAAACAATTCAACCACCCTCCCTACAGTGTGGATTTTGCACCAAGCGAATTCCATCGGTTTCTTCATCAATTTCAACGATAATAATATGAAACAGGAATTGCAGACTTGACTTTCATCACAGGTGGCATCATTCTTTGACGAAGGCATACAAAAACTGGTTGTCCGTTTCGACAAATGCCTGAATAACGGCGGTGACTATGTGGAGAAGTAGTTTAAGGTGTAGGGTAATAAATGATGATAAAGTATTTGGAAAATAATGTTCTGTTACTTTTTAAAAAAGTTATCGTACATCTCCATGGTGTGAGGGTACTTTGGTGCCTTGCATTCAAGAGGTCCCGAGTTTGAATTCCGGTTAATATGAGTTACCAGAATAAGGTTTATCCGGGTTTTTTCCTTATCCTCAGAAGACGAATGTTGGGTAACTCCAGGCTCCGAGGACCCCGGACTCATTTGAGCAACATTCACCCATTTCATTCATTCATTCATTCATATGACCTACCAGGTTAAAGGGCGTTAAACTTCAAGCAAAATCCTTTGATGCAGTTCGTAACTAGTGCAAGTTTGGTTTGTACCTCGCTCGTTTGGCTTGTCTCGAAGATAAAAGCTTACTGGGAAATGGTGAAGGTGGCCAGGGAACACGCTTTCTTTCCTAACGAATGCCACCAGCGTTGTCAGGTTCAAAAAGCTTCAAACCAGCATAGCGCACAGGGAGATTGGGGAGGGCGTAATGCGATGAAACGGTCATTACTGCCGGGCGCAGTTGAATCTCAGCAATAAAATGCGGGATTAGTGTATTGCGAAACAGCTGCAGTAACTACATCTATGCAGAAAGAAACCAAAATCTGATGTCTATCACTCACATGACTTTTCTACTCACTCTTGTACAAACTGTTCTAAGGAAACCTTATTTTTCTATATACTTCATGTTAATCCAAATAAACCTTTGTAGAAATAGTTTCATTCATATTTCGTTTAACGTACAAGGGGTATAGATGATAGTTTAACAACTGGTCGCAATATGTAGGGCTTAAAATTCCATACTCTCTCCATGGCATTGCAAGAAACAACTGAATAGCGACCGCGCTTTAAATAAATTAAAAAGTATTAAACAATTCAAACCAATAACACTAACCTCGGAAATAACTAATGCCACAAAAAATGTTTAAAATAAGTTGCCGTCTTAAAGAGATATGCATGTTCGGTGTAGTACGTGTTTGTTTAACTCTTAAAGTTTCCGAGTTACACAAAATTATACAAAATTTCTTCCGAATAAAGAGGACTTCATGGGCTATTCCCAGAAAATTCATGATATGCATTTTATTTGTCATGTAAGTATCTTAAACATGTGGTATTTTAATCACAATATTTAGAACTATTTTTGGAAAATCGCCAACTTCCAAAAATCTTCTAAGTAAAAGCTAGTTTTGGGTGGAAGAATTGGAGGGTTGCAACTTTGGAAGATACAAAACCTAAATATCAAGTTTGATATTACTCATTTATTTGTAGGTATAAGGGAATTAGGAAAATACAGTAGGCTTATGCGACAGTCACAATGTGATGGCTTTGAAATCCCGTTCTTTTTACATAACCATGAAGGAGAAAAAACTAAATCGATTTTTCACTTGAGAAAAGTATATATTTAAAAACTCAAATCAATAATAAAGAATATTTCTGAAACGATTAATGCCACAACAACTTTTATTTGACATAATTTGTATGCTTTAAGGAGGTCTGCTTTTTTGTGTAGTAAGATTTTGTCCATCTCTTAAGGCTTATCAGTTATACAAGTCATTCAGAATAAAGAGGGCTTTACAGGGGCTCTCCGTTATTTTATTTGTTATGAAAATTACTTAAACATATAGTGTTTTAATAGAAAATCCTATAGCCATTTTTGAGAAGTGTTCAAATATAAGGAAAACGTTTCCATGCGAAGGGTAGTTTGGGGTGGGGGATTTCTTCAAAGTCTCTGTCTCGCATTCTTGGAAGATGTTGAAGTTAAATACAGAATGTTTCAGAACCTCTGCTACAAACTCTGAGAAACGATAGATCTCGCATAGGGGAACATCTTTTGTCAAACAACCACCATCCTCCGACGTATCGTTACGGAGTTATTCACCCCTGTTTGATGCGTATCCATAGGATAGGTTTGAGAGGCAATGCCAGTAGACTTTGACTCTGTTTGTTTACAACCGCTGAATCAAGTGACATCGCCTCTTTCTTGCCCCTTACGTCTGGGTTTAGTAGATCTGAGACGCAAGGGACAATTTAAATCCGTGTTTGTGAACAATAGCTCCGCTCATATCACCTCCAGAAAGTACAGGGACAGGGGTCGAACGACTTCGCACCTCTGTTCAGTTTGTCCAGTGGTTTCTGCAACGAAATACCGCAGATCTTGCATTTCCCGCGTACGTCTTGCTTACCGATGAGGCTTGCCTCACTAGAGACGGATACTTCAACAGCAGGAACAGCCACATCTGGGATGTTAAGAACCTTCATGCAGTGTTCGTTAGACATCACCAACAAAAGTATTCCGTCAACATCTGGGCTGGAATCGTTGGTGGTCATCTGCTGGGACCTTTCGTTTTGCCACCCCGCTGTGCATCTAAGACCAAACAAGACGTAAGGGACAAGAAATAGGTGATGTCACTTGATTCAACGGTTGTAAACAGAGAGTCAAAGTATACTGGCTATGCCTCTCAAACCTAACCTGTCGGATACGTTTAGTAGAGTATAGTTATAGAATAGTTATAGAACCTATACACAAATAAGTGATAGTGGGTAGATAAAGTAATGTGAATGTAACACACCAGAATCTTTTGTGCTGCATTCAATATAACTTTAATTTTCACAATAAAGGTCCGTGTTTAATTGCAATTTTAGGTATGGTTTTTCTGGTTTAAGTTTGCTGGCAAGTGTAGACTTGCTGTGTTGAATTTTGACAAAACTCGGATTGACTTTCTGTAAATTGAGAGCGAAACAAATAGGACATGCATCGTGCAATGGTTCGCCACTCTGCAGCAACTCAACAGTATAACCATAGAAAAATGAGCATTTTCACCAGTAAAATAACCTTGCCCTAGCTTACCTCACCCCATTAAACCCCTGTGACAAAATCCTTTGGAATAAATCGTAAATCCGTTCCTTCCTTAAACTCTTCCTTTGTCTTGGGGTGGCTCGATAGCAATTATCTGCAAAAGCTCAAACTGAAAACGGTGAATATTGAAGGATTAAAGGCTTGATCTTCCTTTCTTCGACTTTTGCCTAAACGAGATCGCGCACTATTTCGATTTATGCCTCTTCTTCGGCAAGTTTTTCTAATTGAGAAACCAAGAATATGTCAGCCATATGTAGGATCATGTTGTGGTAATGTTAAACATATATTAGAAAGTATAACAATATAATATTTGTACATATGTGCTTTCTCTTTGCGACAGAAAATACTTGGTAAAATGTACTATTATGAATATTTTTAGAAAATAATCCTGGGAATATAATTTTTTTTTAAATAATCTCTAAGTTTTAAGCAAAGCAATACCTTCAAAGTCGCATACACAAATTAAATTTACAAGTTGCACTTCGTGAGTTGCTTCTTGCATACGGATCGACGGATATATTGACCTAAATTCCTGAAAAGCAGAATAATGCAATGAACATAAAATGTCAGTGCTGTTCTGTGTTTTTAGCGATGCCGTAACTCAAGGCAGCCAAAACGAGTTTCACAACCTAATCTAGTGCGGTCATTTCACATGCAATTGCAGATTGCATACCCGGTTTAATATGCCAAGTTTAAGGCATGTGGCTGTGATATTTCAATTCGGATTAATACCAAGCAGGCTCACTTTATCTCTCTTGCTTTGTATCAACTTTTAAAGTGGTCTTTTACAGTGTACATATATCTTCAAAATGTCATTAGTCGTCATAAATACTGCTTGTTTTGGGCCCGCTTCTCTTTATTTTGTAGATATTATCAGTTTAAAGTGAATATGAAAACATCTATCCCTGCGATGTGCAAATCATAGGATGTTCATAGCAGCAATATTTTTTAAGTTGTTCCTATTATTTTGTTCTACCAAAACGCTCATTGGCGAGAACGAAATATTTGTACAACAGAAAATACATTACGCAAAACTTTCAGATTTATATTGAGAGTTGCATTCATACGCCGTGAGTTTAATATTGACCAATCCCGGCAGTTTATCTTTTAATATGCTTGCAAGGGTGCTATTTTATCGGATAAAATATATCAGTTACTATCAGTGTGCAGTCACACAATTGTGTTTTAATCAGTGCGCATTCAAATAGTGTCAATTTGCAAATAAATTATGTTCTTAAAAAATCTGATGTGTTACACTCACATGACTTTCTCTACTCTTGTACAAAGTATTTTTACAAACGCTTATTCTCCATCTACTTCATATTAATCAAGATAAACATTTGCAGAGTATATCTTATTGCTAATCTTCTTGTAGATGTAAGAGGAATATATATTTACAAGGGCAATATAGAAATACAATAGCCTTTAAGCACATACATATCTCTTAATAGCTGGTTGCTAGGTGCAGCACCATTCCCTTTCCCACAGATTAATACTCTTTGCATATCCAAGACAAAAAAATCTGATGTGTTACACTCACATGACTTTCTCTACTCTTGTACAATCTAATTTTACAGACGCCTATTCTCCATATGCTTCATGTTAATCGAGATATCGAGATGTCAATCTTATTGGTAATTTTCTTGTAGATGCAAGGGGAATACGGTAGCTTTTAAGCGATAGTCAAATATTTTAACGCTGGTTGCTATGTGGCGAATTCCATTCTCTTTGCATGTTCAGGACATAAAAAAAATGAATAACGAATTTGAGAAAAAGTATAAGTATTGGAAAATTTAAGGAAATAACAAGCAATATCTCGAAAACGGTTCACTCAACAAAAGAAACGTATATGACATAAGTTGTGTATTTTAACGCGATCTACATTTTTTGTGTAGTAAAATTTTGTCTATCTCTTATGGTTTACCAGTTATGCAAAAGTCGTTCACAATGAAGAATATTTTTGGAGACATTCCCAGAAAATTCGAGATATACATTTTATTTGTCATGACAATATCTTAAACATATGATATTTTAATCAAAATCGTTAGAGCCGTTTTTGAGAAAATTAAAATTTTCGAAAAATGTTCCATGTAAAGGGTAGTCTGGGGTGGGGGGAATTTCTTGAAAACCTTCGTGTCGCATCTCTGGAAGATACTGAACCTAAATACCAAGTTTGGTGTTTATCCGACTGTTCGTTTTTGAGTTATGCTGTTCACAGACACACAGACACACAGACACACAGACACACAGACACACAGACACACAGACAGACACACACACGGACATGTTTCCAAAAATGCTTTTTTTGGATTCAGTGATTCTCAAAACATGTATTTCCGGTGAAATCTCGGTATCGAATTTTTGGGTGGAATGCTATACTTCCCCTACTTACTATACGTAGTAGAGAAAGTAAAAATGAATAACGAATTCCCATTTGAGAAAATAAGTATTGAAAAATGTAAGGGAATAACAAGCAATATCTCGAAAATGGTTCACTCAACAAAAAAAATGTATATAACATAAATTGTGTATTTTAACGCGATCTACATTGTTTGTGTAGTAACATTTTGTCTATCTCTTATGGTTTAACAGTTATGCAAAAGTCGTTCACAATAAAGAATACTTTTGGAGACATTCCCAGAAAATTCAAGATATACATTTTATTTGCCATAAAAATATCTTAAACATATGATATTTTAATCAAAATCGTTAGAGCCATTTTTGAGAAAATTAAAATTTTCGAAAAATCTTCCATGTAAAGGGTAATCTGGGGTGGGGGGATTTTCTTGAAAACCTTCGTGTCGCATCCTTGGAAGATACTGAACCTAAATACTAAGTTTGGTGTTTATCCGGCTGTTCGTTTCTGAGTTATGCTGTTCACAGACACAGACACACACACGGACATGTTTCCAAAAATGCTTTTTTTTGGATTTAGGGGGTCTCAAAACATGTATTTCCGGTAAAATCTCGGTATCGAAATTTTGGGTGGAATACAATACTTTCCCTACTTACTATACATAGTAGAGAAAGTAAAAATGTGTGTACCTATTGTGCTCTGGTTTTAGCTTATTTTGAGGTTAAGCATTGTCTCGGTTCCTGTTAGTAGAATCTTTTAGTATTCCGTAACATATTCGACTGTTCATTCATTTAGTAGTCTTACCGTGATCTGACAGCTGACACATTGGTGATTTGTTATAAACAACACAAGTAAGAAAGCAATTATTGTTTATATAATTTGTTACATTTTATTCATGGAATAGCGTTAATAAATCCCATTCGAGCTTAAGAGTTTCACCAGATAAATTTTTATGACAAACTGTCTACCTACCTTGCTTGGTCTGAACAAGCCCATATTAAAAATAAATAAATAAACCCTTTTTAATACTAGGATTAAAGGAACTGATTGTATTTGTTCCTCCAGAAACTAAACGGTTTAGATCCAAATTGTTATAAGAATACGGCCGTTTACGAACCTTTAAGATTTGAGCGGACTTGAACCACAAAAATTGGAACAGATCCCGACGTTGATCTATACAAAATCGTAAAATATGTGTTTATTACGAAGACAGCATTATTTTCAGCACTTATCCCCTAATCAATGTGAGCCTTCATTATGAGTACACCACATTATAAAGAATGTGTTCGACATTCCCAGGAACTGATAATTCCACATCAAAAGTATTAAGACACTGCCGTATCCACTGGAACCTCGCAAGAGAGCGCAATATCCAGTCTGTTACATGTTGTATACACAGCCGACACTCGTCAACCTATCAACCAGACATATCTCTTTCAGTAACTTCTAAAATCACAGAAGGAAGGAAATAGCTAGAAACGCAGTACAATATATTTAATAATTGGACAATGAAATCTAAAATAATCGTGAATACCAGAAAATTAGCTGAAGTAATCGTATTCAGGAAGAGGATGAAAGCGAAGTATAGAAAAGCACACATAACCCTCAATAAAAACAAAATCGCAACAGGAACAAGAGTAAAATACCTGTCAGTAATATTAAATTTAAACCTAAACATTTGTTCATATTAAACTTCCAAAATCATTAGATACCTTTGCAGGAGGCAGCAAGAGATTTTAATTTTAACGATTTAACGATGGTGAAACGAATACTAGTACCACGTGTTATTTTTACTTTTAGGGCATAGGTAATTTGCTTTTATTTATACTCTAACTTTTGATTCACTGCCACGAAACTTAACCAGCTCTCCTGTGTTTTTGCAATTAGCCTTTCTTCAGATCACATCGCTTGCTGCCTGTGAGACTGTACTCGGCGGGTGCCCTTGAATAAGGCTTCCCCACCGCCGTACTAAAACATCTTAACAAAGCCATGGCACGATAGTAATAACGCCAATATCACTGAAAGTACGTAAGAGAAAAACAGAGCAATGGAGAAAACTTCATATGTGTCTAGCCATTGTTATTTCTTTTTACTTTTTCTACTACGTATAGTAAGTAGGGGAAGTATTGTATTCCACATAAATTCCATATCGAGATTTCACCGGAAATATATGTTTTGAGACCCCCTGAATCCAAAAAAGCATTTTTGGAAACATGTCCGTGTGTGGCTGTGAACAGCATAACTCAGAAGCGAAAATTTGGATAAACACCAAACTTGGTATTTAGGTTTAATATCTTCCAGAGATGCGACATGAAGGTTTTCAAGAAAATCCCCCCACCGCAGATTATCCTTTACATGGAACATTTTTCGAAAATTTTAATTTTCTAAAAATGGCTCTAACGATTTTGATTAAAGTATCATATGGTTAAGATATTTTCATGACAAATGAAATGTATATCTCGAATTTTCTGGGAATGTCTCCAAAAGTATTCTTCATTGTGAACGACTTTTGCATAACTGATTAACCATAAGAGATAGACAAAATTTTACTACAAAAAAAATGTAAATCACGTTAAAATACACAATTTATGCCATATGCATTTTTTAGTTGGGTGAACCATTATCGAGATATTGCTTGTTTTTCCTTAAATTTTCCAATACTTATACTTTTTCTCAAATGGGAATTCGTTATTCATTTTTTTTATGTCCTGGACATGCAAAGAGTGGAATGCGCCACGTAGCAACCAGTTTTTTTTAAGTATTTGACTATCGCTTAAATACTACCACATTCCCCTTTCATTTACAAGAAAATTAGCAATAAGATTAACATCTCGATTAACATGAAGCATAAGCGTTTGTAAAAGTAGTTTATACAAGAGTAGAGAAAGTCATGTGAGTGTTACACATCAGATTTTTTACTCTCTTCTACAAACTATTCTTTCAAAAATTTATTTTTCTATCTAATTCATGCTAATGGATATAAATGTTTTCCGAAAACGTTTCGTTACACATTCCGTTGCAGGTGCACAGGAGGCTGAAGCGATAGTTTAATCTTCAAAAAACGTGTCAAATCTTCAAATACTGTGTGCTGGCTTCAGAATTCTAAACTGTTTACAGAGAAACTCTTATAGATCCTTATAGTCTCATATCGCGAGAAACAACTGAGTGGTGAAAGTGCTTCAAAAAATGACGAAGTATTGAAAAAATAAAGTTAAAAACGAGTATCTCTGAAGTAGCTGATGCCACAAAAAAAGCTATTTTGACACAAACTTTTAGTGTTGAGCCAAGTTTTCTTAATCCGCACTTGCTTTGTTTTTCCCGCGTACGGGCATATTCTCACTGTTAAATGGCCGGTTCGCCGCCGGGGGTCGTCGTGCTGTCCCTGCCTATCGTTTGTTCGTGGGTAGCGTCAGCGGGCCCGTCGCTCTGGCGGTTCGGGGCGGTTTATCTGAAAAATCGGGCAATGGGTGTGCTCTCGTACGTGGTACAGTGTGCGATCTGTATATTTCCTCACACCTTTCATTTTTTTTCGCGTAATGAAACCTGCTTTGGCCCTCGTATATATGACTATCTTCTTTGTCCACGCTCGATTCGTGTTACACCTCTTTTTGTTATTTATACATTTTAGCCGGAAGTTTCATGCAATTGAGAATTACTAGTTTAAATGCGCATTTATGGCTTTTAACTCTAGTCGGCGGGGATTAGTTTCATTGATGGTTACCATTGTAAGTGTTAATAATGTAAAACAATGGGTTTCTTAGCCGATTTATGGCCAGTTATGCAATACTAATTCCTATCGTTTATTGAGCTGTTGCGGCAAGATAAAGACTCGAAAAAATATCATAAATGTTCAACAAGATGCCTCAATATTATACTTTATAAATCCTATAATTCTAGTTACATTTGCTTTACAAGTATTCCCCATGAGACGAAATGTGTTTCTTAAAGTATATTTTCCGTAATTTTTGTGACGTTCTTTAGGTGAATTTTCCCCTCCGGTAGGGCAGGGGGGCAGTGTAGAGTTTTTGTGTACTGTTTATCCATCTCTTACAGTTTACCAATCACAGAATCATATAAAATTAATTCCGAATGGAATGGATTTCACAGGCTAATGCGAAGACAATTCATATATATATATATATATATATATATATATATTACGCACGTGGTATTTCAATATAAATTGTTAAGAGTAATTATTGAAAAAACACACAACGAAAAATTTTCCATTTAGAGATAGTCAAATACACGATATTCTTCTTAATCCTTGTGTCGCATCTTTGCCACATGCTGAACTTAAATAACTAGTTTGGTATTTGTCCAAGTTGTCGTTTTTGAATTATGCAGTCCAGACACACCACAAATACACACACACACACATACATGCTTTTTTACATACACACACACACACATAATGCTTTTTTGGATTCAGCGTTCCTCAAAACACGTATTTCGATGAACTCTCATTATCAAATTTTTAGCAGGAATACAATAACACCTCTAACTACTATAACTAGGTAACGAGCGGGATGGCTCAGGTGGTTACGTCTGTGCCCGCAGTCGGGAGATCCCGGGATCGATACCTGCCCCATGGGTCTTTCGTGGTTTCCCCGGGCCGACGGGCGAATACTGGGGTGGTTCATCTTCTACCACGACTCTGCTCCCTCTCATTTCCTGTACCCATGATCTTCCTTATCATCTGTTTCAGGGTTGTAGGACCAGGCGACGGTTTTTGACAGGTTGCGGCTGGGCGGTGACTCGCGCTCTGTAAAGGTTTCTTCCCTGGCGTCGCTGCTGCACTACTCAGTTAGGTTCCTCCTCAGCGTGGGGCTCCGCCCCGGGGACCCTGAAGATTGGTGACCTTTAGACAAGGACCGTGCGATGATTCTACCTGGAAACGTTAGGGATCCCGTCCTTGCTTGCGCCCGTCGGCATCCGGATTTGGTCGGCTTTCAGGTCTCTCACCTCCTCCTTCCCTCCGAGGGGTCACGTTGGAAGCACACGGGCACGATTGGCCTGCGTGCGGTGCTATGCCTCGGTTCCGGAGGCACATCTGTGATACGTACCTTTACCTTTTTAGAGAAAGTAGAGAAAGTATAAGTGCATCACAGTAGCACAACAAGTTATTTTGAACTGCAAAAATCAGTACATACGCAAGCTACAGACCCTACAGAGTATCTTTATACAGGCGACAGACTGCAAAAAATGGAAGACAACACAAAAATCTATCCGTATTCCTATTAAGCATAGAAGCAAATTGAAAAAATAATCCTATATGCATATACCATAAACACAAATCAAAACTTAAGTGTATGCAACACATAACACAACCTGCTTCTCTAATTTAATCATTCAATATTATCTAAAAGTACTGCGCAACCGTAATTAAGATGTAGTGTATAAATCACCAACATATGAACAGTGTATCCTAAAAATCTGATGTGTTACACTCACATGACTTTCACTACTCTTGTCCAAACTATTTTTACAAACGCTTATTCTCCATATGCTTCATGTTAATCAAGATGTTAATCTTATTGCTAATTTTCTTGTAAGTGCAAGGGGAATTGGTAGGCTTCAAGCGATAGTCAAATGTTTTAAGAGCTGGTTGCTATGTGGAGCATTTCATTCTCTTTGTATGTCCAGGACATAAAAAAATGAAAAACTAATTCCCATTTGAGAAAAAGTATTGAAAAATTTAAGGGAATAACAAGCAATATCTCGAAAATGGTTCACTCAACAAAAAACAAAAAAATGTATATGACATAAATTGTGTATTTTAACGCGATCTATATTTTTTGTGTAGTAAAATTTTGTCTCTCAATTATGGTTTACCAATAATGCAAAACGTCGTTCACAATGAAGAATACTTTTGGAGACGTTCCCAGAAAATTCAAGATATAAATTTTATTTGTCATGAAAATATCTTAATCACATGATATTTTAATCAAAATGTTAGAGCCATTTTTGAGAAAATTAAAATTTTCGAAAAATGTTCCATATAAAGGGTAGTCTGGGGTGGGGGGATTTTGTTGAAAACCTTCAGTCGCATCTCTGGAAGATACTGAACCTAAATATCAAGTTTGGTGTTTGTCCGACTGTTCGTTTGAGTTATGCTGTTCACACACACAGACACACACACGGATATGGTTCCAAAAATGCTTTTTTTGGATTCAGGGGGTCTCAAAACATATATTTCAGGTGAAATCTCGGTATCGAGTTTTTGGGTGGAATACAATACTTCCCCTACTTAGTATATGTAGTAGAGAAAGTAAATGAAAAATAAAAATAAAGGATATTTCCACAAAAAACATGGCATGGACCAATACAGCAAATAATTTGTAAACCAAAATCTCCACATCGTATTATACTTGCATGCAATTACCCTTTGATTCTGATAAGTTGCTGGCTTAGAGAGCATATAGAGAAGGGAGAGTGGAGAATGGAGTTCAACCAGTACGCTGTGCGTGATTGTAATTGGCAACAACAGACTGAGAACTTTCTTAGGAAAGTGTGCCATACATTTGTCATCTTCTAATTGGTTAGCATTTTGCTCTTATAACATGCCCCTTCCAGACCAACAGTTAGTTCCCATCAACTTCGTTGAACCGTGCTGATAACAGGTAATAATTATATGGGTGTGGTATCATCCTCTTTATTACATGTATAATAGGAGTAATTTGAGTCCAAATGTCACTTGTTACCTTGAAGGTAAGGGTAAAGATACAGACGTACAGAGGGGCCCCCGCAACAGAGCACCCCTAGGAGAGAGGTATGGGGGCTGACCAGATCCAGATAACGACAGTAGCAAGCATGGACGGGGTTCTTAACGTTTCCAGTTCGAACGCATCCGACGGTGCCCAAGCCAACACTTAAGCCATTAACCTTCGGGGATCTCCATGAAGGGTCACCCAAACGGAGACGAGTACAAAGTCCCGACCAACGCAAGGGAAGAAACCTCTACAAAGCGCACCTCCACCGCCCAGGCGCAACACGCCGGAAACAGTCACATGATCCTACAACCCTGAAACAAATGACAATAAAGGAAATGATGGGTACGGGAAATAAGGGACAGGAAAGCCGTGATAGAAGAAGAACCACCCCAGCATTCTCCTACCTACCCGGGGAAATCGCGAAAATCCTAGGTTTAGAGCGGGCGGTTGCCGGGGATCGAACCCGAGACCTCCCGAATGTGAATCGCACACGTCACCCCGGTGACACCTCGCTCGGCTTACCTGATAGGACAGGATGAGGAATTCTATGCATGGCCAAATCAACCACACCACTTACCTGCTGCGACCTAGGAACTACACTCTACTTATTAAGTATATACCAGGGGCCTCCAATAAGTAAGTTTCCTATTTTATAAAAAACGTTACACACAATTATGTTGAAATAATTGTATTCACATTGTACAATCCTTCTGTTACTTTTCTACATAGTCGCTGTTTTTCCAAGCATTTCTGTAACGTGACACAAGTCTTCCAAGCCAGTGTTGTGCCAGGTTGGGTCCTGTGCTCGTAAACCAGCTGTTTACTTCTCATTTGACTTCATCTCGGTGTAATGCTATATACGCTATCAAAAGAAACTGTCCTCGACTTTTGTCTCGCAAAATTCTCTTCCTTCATGACAATGCTCGTCCTCATACAGCTCGAATGACCCAGGTGGAGCTCAGAAGATTCAACTGGGAAGTTTTCTCGCATCTTCCATATTCATCAGATCTTGCCCCAAGTTTTTCTCACATGTTCCCCCAACTCAAAGGTCATCTTGGAGGTAAACACTTAAATATCGCAGAGAAGTAATAGAAGGACTGTACAACATAAATAAAACTATTTCAACACGATAAATTATGTGTAATGCTTTTTATAGGGAAACTTACTTATTGAACGTCCCTCGTGTTCTACCTAGTTATGCATCCATAGCAGTAATGAGTCAGTAAAGTTGCAAGCTGGTGAAGAATTGATATTCCAGTAGACCAGCATGCGGCGGTGAAACAGCATTTTCCTCATGACAGAAGCTACACCTATAATTCAAAATTAGTACTATGCATTTTGAAAAGAATTTACTAAATCTGAGTGAAATGCACATAAAATACTTCATAGATATCTAATGTTCTATAAAAAAATCTGAAGTGTTACATTCATATGACTTTCTCTACTCTTGTACAAACTATTTTTACAAACGCTTATTCTCCATATGATTCATGTTAATCGAGATGTTAATCTTATTGCAAATTTTCCTGTAGATGCAAGGTGAGTATGGTAGGCTTTAAGCAATAGTTAAATATTTTAAGAGCTGGTTGCTATGTGGAGTATTCCATTCTCTTTGCATGTCCAGGACATAAATAAAAGAATAACGAATTCCCATTTAGGAAAAAATATAAGTATTGGAAAGTTTAAGGGAATAACAAACAATATCTCGAAAATGGTTCACTCAACAACAAAAATATATATGACATAAATTGTGTATTTTAATGCAATCTACATTTTTTGTGTAGTAAAATTTTGTCTATCTCCTATGGTTTACCAGTTATGCAAAAATCGTTCACAATGAAGAATACTTTTGGAGACATTCCCAGAAAATTCAAGATATACATTTCATTTTTCATGAAAATATCATAAATATATATATTTTAATCAAAATCGTTGGAGCCATTTTTGAGAAAATTAAAACTTTCGAAAAATGTTCCATGTAAAGGGTAATCTGGGGTGGAGGGATTTTCTTGTAAACCTTTGTGTCGCATCTCTGGAAGATACTGAATCTAAATACCAAGTTTGGTGTTTATCCGACTGTTCGTTTCTGAGTTATGCTGTTCACAGACACACACACGGTGGAATATAATGCTTCCCCTACTTACTATACGTAGTAGAGAAAGTAAAAAGCTAAATCTATGGAACTATGGCTCTTGTAGGCGTTGGCCTACCAGTCCCTCCTGACCTCACGCCAACATACGCAAGCTAGAGGTGGGTGATCATCCAGCCTATCCAGTAGTCGCCACCATAGTTCTTCCAGTCGCAGCATTAGCGTTGTGACCTACACGATGTTGAGTGCGCATCGTTTCAATTCGTGAGTGGCTTCGAAAGTATGCGTATTCCGTGGCTGTAAACCGAAGCACAGCGATTCCACTCACTATACCACGTCGCAGGACTCTACTGCTCTATGAAAACAGCTGGGAAACAGACAGGTGTATAGGCAACACAAATGGAGAGGAGAGAGAGAGGTTGCATGGTTAAGAACCGGAGCGTGGAGGTTAAAATGACAGAGGAATGCGAACATACAAGGCGAATATCCGTTTTCATTGGGGAAAAGAAAATGTAGACATACGAGTATAGTGCTCGAATGTAGGTAAAAACTAAGATATGCAGAACAGAAACTTTAAGTAAATATCTGCTGTATTACGCTCGCATGACTTTCTCTACTCTTGTACAAACTATTTTTACAAACGCTTATTCTCCATCTACTTCATCTTATTCTCCATCTACTTCTTATTGCTAATTTTCTTGTAGGTGCAAGGGGAATATGGTAGGCTTTAAGCGATAGTCAAATCTTTTAACAACATTTCATTCTTTTTGTATGTCCAGGACATAACAAAACGACTAACGAATTCCCATTTAAGAAAAAGTGTAAGTATTGGAAAATTCAAACAAATAACAAGGAATACCTTGGAAATGGTTCACTCCACTAAAAAATGTATATGATATAAACTGTGTGTTTTAAGGAGATCTACATTTTGTGCAGAAAAAATTTTGTCTATCTCTTGCGATTTACCAGTTATGTAAAACTCATTCAGAAAGAAGATTACTTTTGAGAAATTTTCAGAAATGTCAAGATATAAATTTTATTTGTTATGTAAATATCTTAATTATATGATATTTTAATCAAAATCGTTAGCCATCTTTGAGATAATCAAAATTTTGAAAAATGTTCCATGTAAAGGGTAACCTGTTGTGCGGGATTTTCTTGAATATTGGCATCTTTGAAGGATACTGAACCTAAATACCAAGTTTGATATTTATTCGACTTTTCGTTTTTGAGTTATGCTTTTACAGACACACATGGTCCCTTTTCAAAAAGTCCTTTTTTGCAATCAGGGGGCCTCAAAACCTGTATTTACGATGAAATCTTGGTATTGTTTTTGGGTGGAATGCAATACTTCCCTAACTTACTATACGTAGTAGAGAAAGTAAAATCAAGCAGAAATGGTCATTAAAAACAGGGCAAGTGTGATTGTATATTTATTTATGAATTATGTGCTTACGCTAAGTGCAAAATGAGGGGCGTCCAATAAGTAACTTTCCCTATTTTATAAAAAAACATTATACACAATTGATCATATTGAATTAATTTTATTTATATTGTACAATCCTTATGTTACTTTTCTACATAGTCAACATGTTTTTCCAAGCATTTTTGGGGATGTTACACAAGTTTTTCCAAGTCAGTGTTGTACCAGGTCGTGTCCTGAGCTCGCAACCAGCTGTTCACTGATGCGACTTCATCATCGGTGTTAAAAGTACTTACCTTTGAGTTGGAGGAACATGTGAAAAGCACTTGGGGCAAGCTCCTGTGAATACGGAGGATACGAGAAAACTTCCATGTTGAAACTTGACCCAGGCGGAGTTCAGGAGATTCAACTGGGGAGTTTTCTCGCATCCCCCATATTCACCAGATATTTTCCCAAGTGATTTTCACATGTTCCTCTGACTCAAAAGTCATCTTGGAGGTGAGCACTTTAACATCGTGATGAATGAATCGGAAGTGAACCAGAAGTCGGGTCCTGTGCTCGTAACCAGCTGTTCACTTCTGATTGATCTTCGTCACGGTGTTAAAGTGCTTATCTGCATGATGACCTTTGAGTCAGGGGAACATGTGAAAATCACTTGGGAAAAGATCTAGTGAATATGGAGGATGCGAGTAAACTTCCCAGATTCAACTTGGAAGTTTTCTCGTATCCTCTTTATTCACCGGAACTTGCCCCAAGTAACTTTCACATGTTCCTCCAACTCAAAAGTAAGCACTTTTAACACCAATGATGAAGTCAAATCAGTGAACAACTGCTTGCAAGCACAGGACCCGACCTGTACAACACTGGCTTGGAAAAACTTGTCACGTCCCCAAAAATGTTGACTATGTAGAAAAGTAACATAAGGATTGTACAATATAAATAAAATTAGTTGAACATGATCAATTGTGTGTAATGTTTTTTATAAAAATACTTATTGGACGACCTTCGTACATATAGACTAAATATCAAATGGCTGTCTCACTAAATGAGTGACCAGGGGCAATTTCAGTTGGCAGCATAATATTTTGTAATTATTGCATCCATAGGCTATACAATGGATGGGGAGACTCGCGCACTACGACTTACGAAGATCTACTGCGGCTGCTAATAGAACCACAGAAGGGTACAGGTCGCAGACATACAATCCACAGAGACGCGCGGAAGTCTAAAAGTCCACTACTGAAGCTTCCCAGAGAGGGTGATGAACGACACATTCAATCAAACAGTCCTCCAGTGCCAAGGGTATTGAACAAACATCCCGCCATTTGTCTGTCACCAGCCTAGCCACGAAACCTAGAAGCATACCTGAAACACGAAAAAGAAACGTAATGAAAAGAAACGTTGGAAAGGAAATCGTGGTAGAGCACTAAACCACCCCAGTAAATCCACGAAGAACTTAAGTTCAAAACGGACAGTCGACGGGAATCACACCCGAGACCTCCCGAATACGATCCTTACACGTCACTGCGCAGCCATATTGCTTGCTATACTTTGTAATTACTTAGTGATCAAAAGCATGTATCATTGAAAGTAATTTTGTTTCGTCCCCGACTATTACCTCCATATAAAGCCAGTCCGGCATTGGCAATAGTGCTATATATAGTGCATTTTATTTTATGGGTTTATAAGCATTAAGTCGATGTACATTTGATATTTCTTCCCAGTCTAAATCTGCTGAGTCTTTCTCAGGTCTCGCATCCAAATGTACTTTTATAGATGTTCTTTGTCTATAACGTAGAAGATAGCCGAAAATAAATGCAATTAATCAGTAAATGAAAATTCGAGTGGAAAAGTAACAGTGTTTGAAGATATTTAAAATGGTTCGTTTCATTTAGCCTAAAAACAAGCAAAATATAACGGTAAGACATTGCAAAACTTGATTAAACGTCACAATTGCGTGTTTGTTGAACGAAGCATAAGTATATTTTAAACATGCCCTTAATTACGCTCGCCACGGTAATCTCGAGTCTAAAAAAATCTGATATGCTACACTCACATGTTTTTCTCTACTCTTGTACAAACTATTTTTACAATCGCTTATTCTCCATATGCTTCACATTAATCGAGATATCGAGATGTTAATCTTATTGCTGATTTTTGTGTAGATGCAAGGGGAATTGGTAGGCTTTAAGCGATAGTAAAATATTTTAAGAGCTGGTTGCTATGTGGAGTATTCCATTCTCTTTGTATTACCAGGACGAAAAAAATGAATAACGAATTCACATTTGAGAAAAAGTATAAGTATTGGAAAATTAAAGGGAATAACAAGCAATATTTCGAAAATGGTTCATTCAACAACAAAAAATTTATATGACATAAATTGTGTATTTTAACGCAATTTAATTTTTTGTGTAGTAAATGTTTGTCTACCTCTTATGGTTTGCCAGTTATGCAAAAGTCGTTCACAATGTAGAATACTTTTGGAGGCATTCCCAGAAAATTAAAGATATACATTTTATTTGTCATAAAAGTATCTTAAATATATGATACTTTAATCAAAATCGTTAGAGCCATTTTTGAGAAAATTAAAATTTTCGAAAAATGTTGCATGTAAAGGGTAATCTGGGGTGGGGGATTTTCTTGAAAACCATCGTGTCGCATCTCTGGAAGTTACTGAACCTAAATACCAAGTTTGGTGTTTATCCGACTGTTCGTTTCTGAGTTATGCTGTTCACACACACAGACACACACACGCACGAGCATGTTTCCAAAAATGTTTTATATACATTCAGTGTACCTCAAAATATGTATTTCCTGTGAAATCTCGGTATCGAATTTTTGGGTGGAATACAATACTTGTCGTAGTTACTATACGTAGCAGAGAAAGTAAGAAATGAATAACGAATTCCCATTTGAGAAAAAGTATAAGTAGTGAAAACATTAAGGGAATAACAAGCAATATCTTGAAAATGGTTCACTCAACAACAAAAATGTATATGACATAAATTGTGTATTTTAACGTGATCTACATTTTTTGTGTAGTAAAATTTTGTCTATCTCTTATGGTATACCAGCTGTGCAAAAGTCGTTCACAATGAAGAATGCTTTTGTTACATTCCCAGAAAATTCAAGATATACATTTTATTTGTCAGGAAAGTATCTTAAATATATGATATTTTAATCAAAATTGTTAGAGCCATTTTTGAGAAAATTAAAATTTTCGAAAAATGTTCCATGTAAAGGGAATTTCTTGAAAACCTTCGTGTCGCATCTCTGGAAGATACTGAACCTAAATACGAAGTTTGGTGTTATCCGACTGTTCGTTTCTGAGTTATGTTGTTCACAGACAGACACACACACTGACATGTTTCCAGAAATGCTTTATATGCATTCAGTGCAGCTAAAAACATGTACTTCCGGTGAAATCTCGGTATCGAATTTTTAAGTGGGATGCAATACTTCTACTTACTATACGTAGTAGAGAAAGCAAAAATAAGAGGAATTATCGCATTTCTAGAAGTTCCATTAGAACTGCCACAAATGACACAAAAAGGACTCGTTTAAGTATCTATTTCAAATATTCAGCATTTTACAAAATGCATTGTTATGTAGTGATTAATGTAAATGTATGTGTAAGTACGTAGTACAGCCGTAAATTTCGTGGATTGATGCCATAGCGTAGGCGAAAAGCAGAATCTAAATGACTTGCCAGTTGCCGCCAACAGGACGTTCCCTTAAAGAGAACCACTTCGCCCCTCAAAATAGTCGCCGTTGGCCACTATGCACCTGTGCCACCATTGGTATAGCTGCTGCTTGATGCACCGCCAAATATATTGTCAGGAAAATCCCTTACAACTTCTCTTGAGGCAGCCATGATGTTCTCGAATGCCGAATGAAATCTACTCCAAAGTAACTTTTCTTTCAAGAGGGAAAAGAAAAAGAAAATCTATTAGTGCGAGATGAGGTGAATACGGAGAGTGCGGCAGAACTGTGGCTTTGTTGTCTTGGACAAGCACAGGCGTTGTCGTGTAGCAACAGTCAATTTTTCCTATAACCAGAGTTCACGATGCTTACAACGAATAGAATCGCATAGACGATGCAGGAGCTCCTTGTAGCTGTCTTATTCTATATAGCTGAGTATTCGTTTGAACAATTTCTATGAGTCAAAAACAGTTCAATCATAATCTTGTCTTTTGACCGTGGGTGGTTTTCTTCCATGGTGGCGAAAATGGCGATTTACTGGTGAACGATTGTCACTTCAGTTGCGGATCGTAAAGAAAACAGTATATTTCTCTCCGGTCTGGAGGAGAAGGTCGACAAATGTTGGATCATCATCAACGCTACTGGCTAGCTTATCATAGATAGTCAGCGATCGCAGCAGTGCTCTTCAATTAGGAAATGGCGCTGTGCTGGGTAACAAGCGATGTATTTTTGGCATGTACCTGGCTGATCCCTGCTCTCCTGGTGCTGAGAGATCGTCTACCAGTTTAAAGGGGTTGAGACACACTAATATTGCAACTTCTTCCATTTTGCGCTCAATTCAGATTGTTTTTGGCCGATCAGTACAATCATCATCCTCCAAACTGTCTCTCCCCTACGAAAAAAGATTTTAATACTTATTTTTGGTGATTTTGACTGCTTGAGCTTATCACGACCTTTTATAATTTTATTGCCGATAGATTATTTCAACATTAACACGAATTTTTTTTTTCATTTTTACCCTTAGAAACTGTAAAGTTTTTCTTATCTTTTCTGGTTTGTTCATGAACCTGGAGAAATCCAAGATACTGGTTTGTTGTCTACATTTGGTGTACAATGTGCAGTCCACACTGATGTGCTGGATGGTTAATGGTGTGTTGCAATTGGCACAGGTTGGAGGTCTTTGGTAAGAAGAAAAGAGTGCATCAGTTTGCAGTGGCCAATTCTCTTAGGCGGAAGATGATTACTTAAATTCGTCGTTTGATGTGGAGGTTGGAAAGAGTTGGTACAGTCTGGAAGTGTCATGAAGTTTGCTGCCAAGTGATAACCAACCACTCTTGTCTTCCATTTCTGCATGAATGCACGTTTGATGAAGGTGTTTTTTGCCACTTAAACACAGCACTGCAGCCCAAGCGTCGTCGCCGAAACTTGCTTTATCATCTGAAACGTTTTGCTAGCGGATTTGCCTAATTTTTGGTAGAATTTGTTATTTGCTCTTTCCTCGAAGTACGACCTTTTTGGGTTCCGAGCGCGCATTCAAATCACTTTCACAACACAGACGTAGTTCTGCTTACACTATCAGCAGACAATTGCCTCTTGTTAGGACGAGAGAATAACTAACACGAATTCGCTCTAGCGCATCTCGGCGACATTATACGATTTGTCCGCGAGCTTAATGACTGTGGTAGTATATTAGCTTGCTAATATATAGATTTCCTGTATCAACGCCAAATTTTAAATAGCGATCACTAAAGAGAGGCATGTATGTGATAGATTCATTTGTAGCATGTATTATTACTCTCAATATTCAATTTTAACATCACCATGAACCAAGGTTGAAGAACATGCTCTTAATAACTGGAAAAAGTAACAAAATACTGCAAAATTTTCATTATTAACGAACTGTATACTAATTCTACGTATGAAACACACTTATTTGTTCACATGTGCTGATAAATTCACACTCAAAATTATGCTATTGATATAAATTTACAGTAGTGTACAAACTTATCACAAAAGTAGCAAAAGCAGTTTATTGTTCATCACAGCATCTAAATAAACTGGCACTACGTAGGCGATTGGGAACTCAGCATTGGCAACGCTGGAGAGACCTCTGTGGCTGAAAAATCAGATTTGAACTCCCAGTCTGACCTGCAACAAAGACAGTCAAGGGTGAAGATTATTACCGTTTTGTTTTTGGGATTAAATATTAGTTTTCCTTCAAGATATAACCTTTAAGTTTGCAAAGAATATAAGAATATAAAAACCTCAAACTATGTTGATCTTTTAAGGACAATTCTCCGTAACAGAATTAGTTATTAGGTAATTATGGTATCACATGTAACAGTATCTGAACAAGTAATGCAATGAAGATTTATAAATGTTTCAAGGAGCACCAGTTTCGTACTAATTTAGGGCTAGGAGTTTCATGATGGAGCATATACAAGGTGGACTATTTAAGTTGAGACTGTGAAGTAGGTATCTCCAAAACTAAGCGTTGTAGAAAGAAATGTCTTGAATAAAAGTTGCTTCATATTATGGGGGAGTGTAAATGCCGTTAGTCTGTTTTGTTTGGAGTACGTTGTGATGCCTTTTTAGGCTCAATTTAATCTTTTTAAATGGGAATCTTTATTTTCTATGTTGTTTTCTTATTAGAAAATGGTTTATAAAAAGCTGTTTATTTTGTTTTGAGGAATAAGGAAACAAAATAAAAAATGTGGGTTCCCAATTAAGAAACGTAACTTGACCCTTAAATGGTCATCCATTTATGGTCCAACCATTTGTTGCCCTCTTCGTACACAGCCATTCAAAATTTTCATTGTTATTCGCATTGGCGTAAGAACAATTCTAAAGTGCTTTATATAAGTGCTGTTTAGTTGTTTATGAGGAGTGATGAAACAGCGCGAAAGAATACATTCTTGCGAGGCTAGGTTCTAAGAAACAGGGTTTAGAGAGTTTGTGACGACTTATGTGACGTGCAGTGAGTGCTGGTGTGGGAGAGATTGGACAAGTCTTGTGTTCGACTCCCTAGTGAGTACGGAAGAAGAGGCTACGCCGTGCGTATTTCATTACGCCACTACGTGAAGTGACAGTGAAAAGTATCACTAGATCATTGAAAACTTGGAGAAGTGACAGTAAAAACTGGACAATGTCATAGTGTTATTGATTCTGAAAAACACAAGTTTAATATATAAGTACGATGTTAAAAGTAGGAATGTCTGGAAGAGAGACATTGGTAAGCAAAGGACTATCCCAAGCAAATGAGCATTTTCTATTATTTAAAAAAGCAAATGCGAGATTTATCTTTCTAACCTTGTTAAGGACTCGCTGTATACAACGTAGTCACAATCATTCATCCTTTGACCTGCTGGAAATGAGGTGTCGGTTGGCTGCGAACTCTGTAAGCTGGTGATACACTCTGTGGTGCAGAAGATACGTAGTTACTGCCGCCGGCAACCGTCCTTTGAGTTACTGCCTACAAACAAGAAAATACAGTGATTTACAATGAGATTTATTATAATTCTGAAGAATAAGATGGAGGTTATCATTAGAGGAAGAGAAAACAAGCTACTTTTATTTTCTTTCTATATTTCTTTCCATTTCTCCCTTTGGATTGTATTGCATTGTGAGGCGGAGGGGATTCGGCACCGATCCAGAAATGAAGATATTGTTTTGAAGCCCCACGAGGGGTTGGAGGCCTTGGCAGTCGGATAGGTAGACCGGGGACCACCCCACACAGAATCCTACGACCCCCAAGTGGCGGTCCTTATACCCTGGTAACCAGCCGAAGCCCGAGGGCAGAGAGTATTCTTTTTCCCTACCACGCTGCACCGAAACACCATCACCTACACTTCCAAACCTAAAACAGACTAAACGGGGTGAAGGATAAATGGGGGTCAAGATATTTTGCGGATGAAGGTAACGGTAAAGGTATGTATCATGGAGGGGCCTCCCGGAACCTGTGCAGAGCACCGCACACAGGTTTCCAGCATGACCCATGGAAGGGGGGATGAGGAGATGGACCCGAAGGACGACCAGATCCAGATGCCGACGGGCACCAGCACGGACGGGGTGCTTAGTGTTTCCAGATAGAACGCATCCGACGCCCTATGGTCCCTGCCCACAAACCACCAACCTCCAGGGTCCCCCGGAGCGGAGCCCGACTCTGAGGAGTGAGCTTACTGAAAGGTGCCGCAGCGACGCCAGGGGAAGAAACCTTTACAGAGCACAAGCCACTGCCCAGCCACAACCCGCCGAACAGCATCACCAGGTCTATAACCCTGAAACAGATGACAAAGGAAGATGATGGATACAGGATAAAAGAGGAAGGAGAGTCGTGGTAGAAGATGAACGACACCAGCATTCGCCTGGCGACACGGGGAAACTAAAAACCCATGGGCCAGAGTGAATGGTCGCCGAGAATCGATCCCGGGATCCCGCGAGTGCGAGCCAAGACGTTACCGCTCGAGTCATCCCGCTCGGATTCCCCGCTTTAAAACTAAGCCTATAAATCTTTTTACACTGATAAGTATTGGCAACAATCATTCGCAATCCAAGAATTTATTAATGTATAAAACTCTGATGTGTTACACTTACATGACCTTCTCTACTCTTGTATAAACTCTTTTTACAAACGCTTATTCTCCATATGCTTCGTGTTAATGAAATATCGAGATGTTAATCTTATTGCTAATTTTCTTGTAGATGCAAGGGGAATTGGTAGGCTTTAAGCGATAGTCATATATTTTAAGAGCTGGTTGCTATGTCGAGTATTCTATTCTCTTTGCATTACCAGGACAAAAGAATAACGAATTCCCATTTGAGAAAAAGTATAAGTATTGAAAAATTTAAGGGAATAACAAGCAATATCTCGAAAATGGTTCACTCAACAAAAAAAATGTATATGACATAAATTGTGTATTTTAACACGATCTACATTTTTTGTGTAGTAACATTTTGTCTATCTCTTACGGTTTACCAGTTATGCAAAAGTCGTTCACAATGAAGAATACTTTTGGAGACATTCCCAGAAAATTTGAGATATACATTTCTTTTTTCATGAAAATATCTTAAACATATGATATTTTAATCAAAATAGTTAGTCATTTTTGAGAAAATTAAAATTTTCGAAAAATGTTCCATGTAAAGGGTAATCTGGGGTAGGGAGATTTTCTTGAAAACCTTTGTGTCGCATCTCTGGAAGATACTGAAACTAAATACAAAGTTTGGTGTTTATCCGACTGTTCTTTTCTGAGTTATGCTGTTCACAGACAGACAGACACGGACGTTTCCAAAAATGCTTTTTTCGGATTCAGGGGGTCTCCAAACATATATTTCCGGTGAAATCTCGCTATCGAATTTACTATTCGTAGTAGAGAAAGTAAAAATACAATGGTACCATTCCAAATGTACACATTTCAGAAGGTGATGCATCTATATTCTAGTATTTTGCAAATACTTAAAGGATATAACAGTTCTTAAAATATGTTTGCTACTTCTACCTATACGTTGATGTTCAACTGAATTAGTCTACCATAATGTAGTCTTTCAAGCGTCTTTTGAATCCTGTCACTGAAAACCATGTTTAAAAATCTGCTGTTTTATATTTACATGACTCTTCTACTCACTCTCTACAAACCACTCTTACAAAAGCTTATTATTCAAACTACTTCTTTTTAATCGACATTAACTTTGCATTCACATTTACACACTCCTTTTTAATTCCTCTACTACGTACAGTAAGTAGGGGAGGTATTGCATTCCACCCAAAAATTCGATACCGAGATTTCATCGGAAATATGTTTTGAGGTGCCCTGAATCCAAATAAATCATTTTTGGAAACCTGTCCTTGTCTTTGTGTGTGTCTGTGAACAGTATAATTCAAAAGCGAAAAGTCTGATAAATACCAAACTTAGTACTTGAGTTTACTATCTTCCAAGGATACAACACGAAGATTTTCAAGAAAACTCCAGATTACCCTTTTACATGGAACATTTTTCGAAAATTTTGAGTTTTTTAAAAATGGCTATAACAATTTTAATTAGAAGATTATATTTTAAGATATTTTCATGAAAAATAAAATGCATATACTGAATTTTCTGGAAATGTCTCCAAAAGTCCTCTTTATTTCTGAATGACTTTTGCATAACTGGTAATCCGTAAGAGATATACAAATTTTACAACACAAAGAATATAGATCTCGTTAAAACACACAATTTATATCCTATATATTTTTTGTGGAGTGAACCATTTCCGAGGTATTCCTTGTTATTTGTTTGAATTTTCCAACAAATACTTTTTCCCAAGTGGGAATTTATTATTTTTTTTTAATTTCTCTACTACGTATAGTAAGTAGGGGAAGTATTGTATTCCACACAAAAATTCGATACCGAGATTTCACCGGAAATACTTGTTTTGAGGCCCCCTGAATCCAATAAAGGCATTTTTGGAAACGTGTGTGTGTGTGTGTGTGTGTGTGTGTGTGTGTGTGAACACATAACTAGAAACGAACAGTCGGATAAACACCAAACTTGGTATTTAGGTTCAGTATCTTCCAGAGATGCCACACGAAGGTTTTCAAGAAAATCCCCCCATCCCAGATTACCCTTTACATGGAATATTTTTCGAAAATTTTAATTTTCTCAAAAACGGCTCAAACGATTTTGATGAAAATATTATATGTTTAACATATTTTTATAACAAATGAAATGTATATCTCAAATTTTCTGGGAATGTCTCCAAAAGTATTCTTCATTGAGAACGACTTTTGCATAACTGGTAAACCATAAGATATTGACAAAATTTTACTACGCAAAAAATGTAGATCGCGTTAAAATGCACAATTTGTTATATACATGTTTTGTTGAGTGAACCATTTTCGAGATATTGTTTGTTATTCCCTTAAATTTTCCAATACTTATACTTTTTCTCAAATTCGTTATTCATTTTTTTTTTGTCGTGGTAATGCAAAGAGACTGGAATACTCCACATAGCAACCGGCTCTTAAAATATTTGACTATAGCTTAAAGCCTACCAATTCCACTTGCATTTACAAGAAAATTAGAAATAAGATTAACAACTCGATATCTCGTCTAACATGAAGATATGGAGAATAAGCGTTTGTAAAAATATTTTGTACAAGAGTAGAGAAAGTCATGTGAGTGTAACACACCAGATTTTTTATGTCCTGGACATGCAATCGAATGGAATTCTCCACATAGCAACCAGCTCTTAAAAGATTTGACTATCGCTTAAATCCTACCACATTCCCCTTGCATGTACAAGAAAATTTGCAGTAATTTCTGCAAATGTTTATCTGGATTAACATGAAGTTGATGGAGTATAAGCGTTTGTAAAAATAGCTTGTGCAATTGTAGGGAAAGTCATGTCAGTGCAACACAGCAGATTTTTTGTTTAGGTTTAACATCTTTTAACCGAGTACGTCATACTGGATGATGAATGACGTAGTGATTTGATGCTCTAATGAGCTTAGGATCCATAGAGCTTACAGTTACCCAAAAAGTAATCTTTCCAGGACAAGGGAAATCTCCTGAAAAAGCCTTATCTAGGTAAGTCACCCGAACCGAGATTCTAACTCGGCATCTCTCGACATTTACACATTTCGTTGTAGGATATAGCAGATAAAGCGACAGTGAGATTTTTAAAGAGCGTGTTGCTTTGAAATTCTTCCACGCTCTTTTCATGGCCACGAGAAAACAATCTGATGTGATAAATTCGCATGTCTTTCTCTACCCTCTATCTTTATTAGTGATATACAAACTGCTATTCTTATTAAAGCTTATTTTTCTATCTACTACATTTTAATCCAAATAAAACTTTGTGAAAATAGCTACATTAAAAATTTCTTTATAGATACAAAGGGAACAGCGATAGTCAAATGTTTAAGAACTGGACGCTATATGTCGGCCTTAAATTCCATACTGTTTCTATGCAATCGCGAGAAACAACTGAATGTTTGCAGGACTTTAAAATAATGTGCAAGTAATGAACAATTCGAACCTTTAATAATGGATATCTCCGGGGCTTATGCCATAAAGGGCTTATTTCAAATAAACTGTGTTTTAAAGGGATATAAATTTTGTGTTTTTTCGTCTATCGCTTAACGCTTACCAGTTATATAAGATTATACAAAATACCTTTCGAATGAAGAAGGCTTGACAGGCTATGCCCATAAAATTCAAGATATACATTGCATTTGTCATGTAAATATCTTTAATATATGGAATTTTAATAAAAATCGTTATCCATTTTTTAGAAAAATCAAGCATTTCGAAAAATGTTATGTGTAAAGGGTATTCTTGAAAATCTTCGTGTCGCATCTTTGAAAAATACTGAACCTGAAAAAGTTTGGTATTTATCCAACTTTCGTTTTTGAGTTATGGTATTCACACACACACAAACACACGGACTCTTTTTCTAAGAATCCTTATTTTTTGGATTCAGGGAGCCTTAAAACATGTATTTATGGTGAAATTTCAATATAGAATATTTGGGTGGAATGCAATACATAAGTATACTATACGTAGTAGAGAAAGTAAAAAGCTTTTTCTAGAAAAAGATTTGCGCAGCGCACGGTTGAGTGTGTGTAAACAGCACAATCCAAAAGCGAAACTTTATTAAATACCAAACTTGGTATTTAAGTTGAGGTCTTCCAGTGATGCAAAAAGAAAATTTTCAAGAAAATTCCACCACCCTATACTAGCCTTCACATGGAACAAGTTTGGTAATTTTTTATTTTCTCTAAAATACCTCTAACGATCTTGATTGAAGTACCCAGTGTTTAAGACATGTGTCTAACAAATAAAAAATATGTCCTAGAGTTTTCTGTGAATAGCCTGTGAAGTCCTCTTCATTCTGAATGACATTTGTATAATTAGTACACCCTAAGAGATAGACAAAATCTTACTACGCCAAAAATGTGGATCTCGTTAAAACATATAATTTACATAAAATACCTGCATATTTTTGGTGGAGTTAACCATTTCCGAGATATTCCTTGTTATTGGTTTGACTATTCAAATAGTTATACTTTTCTCAAATGGGAAGTAGTTATTCGCTTTTACTTTCTCTAACATGTTCATAGTAAGCAGAGAAGGTATTCCACCCATAAATTCGATATCGTAATTTCAACGTGCTTTGAGCCGTGTGTGTCTGAACAGCGTAACTCAAAAAAAAATACCAAACATGTTATTTACGTCCAGTACCTTCCAAAGGTGCGACACAAAGAATTTCAAGAATATCCCCACCCCAGACTACTCTTTACATGGAATATTTTTCGAAAATTTTGATTTTCCCAGAAATGGGTCTAACGATTTTGATTAAAATATCATATGTGTAAGATATTTTCATGTCAAATGAAATGTATATCTTTAATTTTCTGGGAATGTCCCCAAAGTCCTCTTCATTGTGAATGGCTTTTGCATAATTTTTGCATAAGAGATAGATACAATTTTTTACACAAAAATATAGATCTCATTAAAACACACAATTTATATCCTATACATTTTTTTGTAGAGTAAACCATTTACGAGATATTCTTTGTTATTTGTTTGAATTTTCCAGTACTCATACTTTTTCTCAAATGGGATTTCGTTATTCGTTTTTTATGTCCTGGACATGTAAAGAGAATGGAATACTCCACATAGCAACCAGCTATTAAAACATTTGACTATCGCTTCAAGCCTACCAATTCCCCTTGCACTTACAAGAAAATCAGCATTAAAGATTAAAATCTCAAGTTTCTGCAAATTTATATATCGATTAATATGAAGTAGATGGAGAATAACTGTTTGTAAAAACATTTGTACAAGAGTAGAGAAAGTCATGTGAGTGTAACATATCACATATTTTGAATTCAGGATGCCCCAAAACTTGTATTACCGATGAAATATGAGTATGAATTCTTTTGGAGGAATACAATACTTCCCCTACTTACTATACGCATTTAGTGGAGAATGTTAATTTCGTATTATGTTATACTTTATTTGTTTATGGTTTGAATTCCCTCCTTCACGTCATACTTCGGTGTTGTGATATCCTACTCATAAGTGAGCATATTTTCGCATTTTCTGTGCTGGTGAGAAATGGAGCAGTATTTAACACTACGTGAAATGTTTGCTGTAAAGCCATTACGTTGTCGACAGCTTTCTCTGGAAAGCATAGATGGTCAGCTCAATTAGAGACCAGTTAGAGGCTAGTTCACATTCCAGCTTGGTCACTCATGAAGAAAGTTGTTCCATTTTCCCCTCCCGCTTAGCACTTCTTATGCTTTCATTTTTCTGCTTTTATTAGATATCGCTTAGCTATGCATAAATTACCACACTTAACACTTTTAAGTAAAAATAGCGACGATTTAGCATTCCATGTCGTCTAGCCCATATTCTGCATAATCAACCCTACCCAAGTATTGCATTTAAGTGATTTTTATTAAAATCCGATAATTCTAACTTGCTGTCCATCTATGTATAATACTCTACTAAGCAACAGAACATATTAAGGTAATGTATCTGAAAATTAAAATAGCTTTCCTCTGATTGCTTTGATTTTTTTACCGTATACTCAGCTATAAAACATATAGAACACACACAATTTTATAGAGATATGTTGTTAAGATATTAATTTTTAATCCATAATTTATCATTTTTTATTTTCTCTGCTACGTATAGTAAATAGGGAAAGTATTGCATTCCACCCAAAAATTCTATACCGATATTTCACCGGAAGTATATGTTTTGAGGCCCCTTGAATCCAAAAAACACTTTTAGTAAAAGGTCCGTCTGTGTGTGAGTGTGTGTGTGTATATGTGTGTGTGTGTGTGTGTGAACAGCTAACTCAAAACGAAAAGTCGGATAAATATCAAACTTAGTATTTAGGTTCAGTATCTTTCAAAGATGCGACAAGAGAATTTTCAAGAACATCTCTCCACGCAAAACTACCCTTTACGTGCAACATTTTTTTGAAAATTGTGATTTTCTCAAAAATGGTTCTAACGATTTTGATTAAAATGCCTTATATTTAAGGTATTTTCATGACAAATGTATATCTTGAATTTTCTGGGAATATCCCCAAAAGTCCCCTTCTTTCTTAATGGCTTTTGCATAACTGGTAAACCATAACAGATACACAAACTTTTACCACGCAATACGAGTAAATGTAGAGGTCGTTAAAACACGCAATTTATATCATATATATTTTTTTGTGGAGTGAACTATTTCCGAGATATTCCCTGTTAATTGTTTGAATTTTCCAATACTTATACTTTTTCTCAAATGCGAATTCGTTTTTCGTTTTTTTATGTCCTGGGCATGCAAAGAGAACGGAATGCTCCACATAGTAACCAGCTCTTAAAAGATTTGACTATCGCTTAACCTACCATATTCCCCTTGTACCTACAAGAAAACTAGCAATAATTAGCAAATGTTTATCTCGATTAACATGAAGTAAATGGAGAATTAGCGTTTGTTGAAATAATTTGTTCAAGAGTAGAGAAAGCCATGTGAGTGTAACACATCAGATTTTTTATATGATAATATGAAATGCTTCTTGATCCCTACAGCTCATTGTGCCGCTCCCAAATTTTTAATTTGAACTTTGATTGCAAACTAAAAGAAATTCTTATGTGGGCATTTCTTAGTTTTAATTGTCTTAAAAGAAAACTTTTTTTGTACATGTTATTATTGAATTTTTCCATCTTTTCAATGTGAGTTACGGAAAATAATTACAACTGAAGTATTTAATACTTTTAATTAGTGCACAACAATTTTAAATCCATAATTCCTGATGGTCTTCCTAAAATTTAAGCTAATAAGTTATAAACTGTGGCCCAAGAATCATTTTGAATAGCGAAAAATGCTGAAAAGAAGGAATTGAGAACACTTGAATTTAAAGTTCAATGCGATGGTTTACCTAAATGGTGAAGGACTGATTAAATAACTATTGTTAATATTTAAATATCTTATGTGTTACACTCACATGACTTTCCCTACTCTTGTACAAACTATTTTTACAAACGCTTATTCTCCATATGCATCATGTTAATTGAGATGTTAACCTTATTGCTAATTTTCTTGTAGGTGCAAGTGGAATTGGCTTTAAGCGTTTAAGAGCTGGTTTTTTATGTGGAGTATTCCATTCTCTTTGCATTACCAGGACAAAAAATGAATAACGAATTTGAGAAAAAGTATACGTATTTGAAAATTTAAGAGAATAACAAGCAATATCTCTAAAATGGTTCACTCAACAAAAAAATGTATATGACATAAATTGTGTATTTTAACGCGATCTACATTTTTTGTGTAGTAAACGTTTGTCTATCTCTTATGGTTTGCCAGTTATGCAAAAGTCGTTCACAATGAAGAACACTTTTGGAGACATTCCCAGACAATTCGAGATATACATTTCATTTGTCATGAAAATATCTTAAACATATGATATTTTAATCAAAATCATTAGAGCCATTTTTGAGAAAATTCAAATTTTCGAAAAATCTTCCATGTGTCGCATCTCTGGAAGATACTGAACCTAAATACCAAGTTTGGTGTTTATCCGACTGTTCGTTTCTGAGTTATGCTGTTCACAGACACACACACAGACAGACACAGACACACACACAGACACAGACACACACACGGACATGTTTCCAAAAATGTTTTTCTGGGTTCAAGGTGTCTCAAAACATGTATTTCCGGTGAAATCTCGGTATCGAATTTTTGGGTGTAATACAATACTTCCCCTACTTACTATATGTAGTGGAGAAAGCAAAAACAATCATATAGCATGAAGGTACAGCTTATGAGCATAATAAAGGTGCAAAAACTAACTATGCAAACTTTTTTGTGCATTTTTTGCCAAATTTCACAGATGTATTGCCTTAAAGATGCAACATAAACCAAATTATTTTGGCATAGTGTTCTGCAGTGATGAAGTGTTCTGATTATTACACATGTTGTATCCTATTCATACAGATGAAGTTAATATTTTTGTAATAATTTTTAATTTTGTATTAATAACTGATGTTTTCGTCAACAAAAGACATCCTGAAGCCATAAAAATGTTTCATTATCTCTGCCTGAGCATATGTGTGCATGTTTCAACAAGGACTGACAAAAGGGCCCTGAAATTTTATCAAGCTCCATGCGTTAGATTCCATTTAGATTATAAGCTACATTTTTGCTAGAGTTCACAATTAGATATGGAATCAGAACAGCTCACTTAATATTAAGTTTTGGTACAAAAATATATAAATACGAGGGCTGATCAATAAAGACTGAGATTGATTTTTTCCTGTAGCTTTCTTGAGTTTCCTGTCTCTACCATAAATATTTGAAAAGAGCGGGGTTTCATGTATAATGTCCATAGGCGGCAGCACTCTCGTATCGGTAGGTTGGTAGTAATGCGTATATTGTTGACCCTAGATGAATTTCGCATACCACAAAATGAAGGTGACACAAGAGGAGCAATAAAATTTTGTTTTCGTTTAAATCATACAGCCTCTGAAACTATGGAAAAGCTGAAGCAAGCATACGGTGAATATGCACTAACTCGTGCAACAGTGTTTAGGTGGTTCAAAGACTTCAAAGTAGAGCGAGTCCTCTGTGCTAAGCAAGGTGGGCCTCTGGTGCTTCGGCTTCTGCTATGACTGAAGTCAACATCAACACAGCTGCTGTGATTGTTGTTCCCACTCATACCACTGTTACAGCAGCGTACTACACGTCAGTATTGGCTACACCAAGGAAGCACAATGCAAAGAAATATCCAGAACTTATCACAACAACGTGCGGCCTCACGTTGCAAATCAAGTCCAGGAATTTTTGGCTAAATTCAACATTACCTGTGTGCCGCATCTGCCTTATAGCCCAATCTTGTCCCCTGTGTTTTCTTTTTATTCCCATCACTAAAGGCAAAGCTCCGGGGTATTCGATTTGACAGCAGTGAAGCAGTGCTGAAGAAAAGTGAGGCGATTCTCAAAGACCTGACAAAGAATGGCCTGTACCATGTGTTCGAGGACTGGCAGAGACGCTATAAAAAGTGCATTCAAGTAGGAGAGGACTACTTTGAAACAGACCATATCAACATTGAAATGGAGTAATAAGTATCTGTGAAAAAAATAGTCAGTTTTTATTGATCAGCCCTCGTATATTTAATTTGTCTGCGCTTCCATACGCATTGTGATTTATTATTAAACATTCCTATGTAATAGTGGCTTCAGTTTCATGCAAAGAAGATCGCCAATTACTGTAATCTTGTAGAAATAATCCTGTCATACTTAGCTGTTGACTTTTGAGGAATCTTGATGCGGTTTAATGGGTATGAACGATGTGAAGTATGGATTAATGCGTTCCACGTTGATATTCACCAATTTGAAGTAGGATTTATAGACTTATATTTTAACAAGCGCAAAGTTTTGTCGAGAAGGTTTGATGTTTATCACTATAATTACAAGAAATTAAGATATAAACAAATTCATCGTATCTTACCTCAATGTTTATTTTCTCTACCACGTGCATAGTAGCTCCACCAAACAATTCCATACCGAGGTTTCACAGGAAATACATGTTTTGAAGCCCCGAATAAAAAAAACAGTTTTAGAAAAAGTTCCGCGTGTGTGTGTTGTCTGTGAACAGCGTAATTCAAAAACGAAAAGTCGGATAAGTACTAGACTTGGAATTTAAGTTCAGTATGGATGTGACATGGGGATATTCAAGAAAATCCCCCAACCCAAACTATTCTTAAATGAAACATTTTTCGAAACTTATAATTTTTTAAACAAAATGCTATATCTTAAATTGAATTGAGTTTCATTTATGGACGCTCTTTAACTGCTGTGGTCCTTGACGTCCCATTCTATATTGGGAGTGAAAGACCGGTAATTTTGCTAAGAGGTCCTTTTATCAGGCTTGAGGTTGTTTTACGTGCCGTAAATCTATGACACGCGACCACCGGTTTTACTTCACTTCCGAAGGAAGCCATGCTAAGAAAAAACTCCATCGCACTCCGCAGGGTTTGAATTCGCGGCCTCGGTAACTAGAGGCTAGCATGGTAATCACTACACCACGGAAGATGACTACCATATCTTAAAGATATATACATGATAAATATAAAGTATATCTTGAATTTTCTGGGAATAGCCTGTGAAGTCCTCTTCATTTGGAAGTAATTTTGATAAGCTTGTATATCTGGTAAATGTTAAGTAACAGAGGAAAACGTACTACACAAAAAATGTAAATCTGTTTGAAGCATACAATTTATTTCAAATAAGTTTTTTTGTGGCGTAAGCCATTTCTAACATAACTGTTACTAATGTTTCGAATTGTTCATAATTTGGTCATTCTCTTAAAGTCCTGTCAATATTCAGTTGTTTCTCGTGATTACATGAAAAGAGTATGGAAGTTTAAGGCTGGCATATAGCGTCCAATTCGTAAGAATATTTGCTATCGCTGTTCCCTGTATCTATAATTAATGTTAATGTAGCTATTTTTGCAAAGGTTTGTTTGGGTTAAAAGGTAGTAGTTAAAAAAATTAAGATTTAGTAAGAATAGTTTGTATACCCACTAATAAACGATAGAGGGTAAAGGGTAACTCGTGTGAATTTATCACATCAGATGTTTTTTCTTTTCTTTTTGTAATTTTTCCCTCAAAAGTCGAGTAAAAGGACTTTGCAAATAGTATCAAAAAGTTAAAGCATTTGGGTATTTTCAGATTAAATAGATTTTTATGTTAACTTCCATGTAGGTTCATTCGCATTCTGTGCATCAAATGGCGAAGTATTTTCTGTACCATATGTTAGTTTCTATTTTATATATTTGTTTACTTTTAGTTGTTTGTTCGACGTATTTAATGCAAACGGTTATTAAAGTAGTTACATACAGATTGATTTCAACCATTAGTACCGAAAAAATCTGATGTGTGACACTCACATGACTTTCTCTACTCTTGCACAAACTAGTTTTACAAACGCTTATTCTCCATCTACTTCATGTTAATCTAGATAAACATTTGCAGATTCTACCTCATTGCTAATTTTCTTGTAGATGTAAGGGGAATATATATTTACAAGGGCAATATAGAAATACAGTAGCCTTTAAGCACATACATATCTCTTAATAGCTGGTTGCTAGGTGCAGCACCATTCCCTTTCCCACAGATTAATAATCTTTGCATATCCAAGACAAAAAAATGAATAACGAATTCCCATTTGAGAAAATAAGTAATGAAAAAGTTAAGGGAATAACAAGCAATATCTCGAAAATGGTTCACTGAACAAAAAAACTGTATATGACATATATTGTGTATTTTAACGCGATCCACATCTTTTGTGTAGTAAACTTTTGTCTATCTCTTATGGTTTACCAGTTATGCAAAAGTTGTTCACAATGAAGAATATACTTTTGGAGACATTCCCAGAAAATTCAAGATATACATATTATTTGTCATGAAAGTATCTTAAACATATGATATTTTAATCAAAATCGTTAGAACCATTTTTGAGAAAATTAAAACTTTCGAAAAATGTTCCATATAAAGGGTAATTTGGGATGGGGGATTTTCTTGAAAACCTTCGTATCGCATCTCTGGAAGATACTGAACCTAAATACCAAGTTTGGTGTTTATCCGACTGTTCGTTTATGAGTTATGCTGTTCACAGACAGACACACAGAAGACACACAGACACACAGACAGACACATAGACACACACTCGGACATGTTTCCAAAAATGCTTTTTTTGTATTCAGGGGATCTCAAAACATGTATTTCCGGTGAAATCTCGGTATCGAATTTTTGGGTGGAATATAATACTTCCCCTACTTACTGTACGTAGTAGAGAAAGTAAGAATGCTTTTTTTGGATTCAGGGGGTCTCAAAACATGTATTTCCGGTGAAATCTCGGTATCGAATTTTTGGGTGGAATACAATACTTCCCCTACTTACTATACGTAGTAGAGAAAGTAAAAATCAGCTATTTAACTGATTTTATGAATATTTTTGCGAAAACGAGCGAGATAGAGAGTAAGGAGGAGAGGGGAAGAAAGGAGGAGAGAGCTAAACCTCAACAATCAACAATAACTCACGAGCGAAGCTAGGGGTTCTGTTAGTAGAAAATAAGTAGAGACATGTACATAAGTAGATAAAACCTTATCTATTTTTCCAAAATTATATATGCAACTTATATTTTAATGTATTTGTATGGTACTGAATCTGTACTATGAATTCTGAAGAAAAAAAATCACATTCCGACGCACTTTGGAATGGAGTGGTACACTTTAGCTCACCTTTTAGGGGAAACTTTGCTCTATAAATTCATACTACTGTTAGTTATGGCAACTTCTGTGTTCTAAAGTCTTGTGGTGTCTATCTTTGCAGATATACGCTAGTTTGGTTTCTCTATTTTTGCCATGAACAAGCTCTCTCTGTGAATCATTTTCTGGTATAAATGAACCGTTTTCTCAGAAAGTATTGAAGATAGCAAAATTAAATTATAGGATGATAAAAACAACCTCTAAGTGAATCTACTTTGGTGTTAATAACATGGTTTTTTATTTTAAAAAGTATAACTGTTGATAATTTTAATCAAAATATGGTATATCTACCTTCGTAAGCATAGTTATTGTATGAAAGTAGATGAATGTACTTTTAAGATATGCATCTACACACTGTAAAAATTAATATCTTAAATGGTTTTTGTGATAATGGGTCATAAATTTATTAGATTTAACATTGGTGAGATAATGTTTTAGTCATCTAAGCGAAGGAAATCCTAAGAAAAAACCCTGGCCCCCCAGGTTGGTGGTTGTGTGCCCTCTATGTAAAAGATACCTTACTCAGAATCTTCGCAAAAGAAAGCATCCAAACATTTAACTGATCAACGAACTAGGCATGTTACACGGTAGTCCCAGTGTTCATGTATAGGCAGCAGAATTGAGGTTTTTAAGAAAAGAAAGGATGCACCAGAAGAGATTTATTAAGAAATGAAAGAATTCGAGAGGAATTAGGCATATATAAATTACAAGATAAAATAGAATAAAATAAAGAGAATTGGTGATAACATATGAGTATAATGGGCGAAGAAAGAATACCAGTATTAATAATAAGATACAATCCTCGTGGGAGAAGAGATGTAGGGCGTCCCAGAGAAAGATGGGAGTAGTTGTTGGAAAGCGAAGACGGAACAGAAAGAAATGTTTAATCCCTGAAGTGAAGGAGAATAAAAAGAAGAATAATGTTTTAATTTCCTCTTAATCACACTTTTAAATATAATATTCTCAGAATCCCTTTCTTATAGTTATTGAAGGCACGCCTGGAGTTTTATTTTACGTTATATGGCTTCCATTACGGATGGATACGCTATGCATAGGCCTTTAGTGGGACATTTACATTAAGTGTGCCTTGAGTTTATACGAGGGCTGATCAATAAAGACTGAGACTGATTTTTTTCACAGATATTTATTACTCCATTTCACTGTTGTCCCGCTATTTTTCAAAGTAGTCCCCTCCTACTTGAATGCACTTTTTATACGTCTCTGCCAGTCCTCGAACACTTAGTGCAGGCCATTCTTTGTCAGGTCTTTGAGAATCGCCTCACTTTTCTGCAGCACTGCTTCAGTGCTCTCAAATCGAATGCCCCGGAGCTTTGCCTTTAGTGATGGGAATAAAAATAAATCGCAGGTGACAAGATCTGGGCTATAAGGCGGATGCGTACACAGGTAATGTTGAATTTAGCCAAAAATGCCTGGATTTGATTGGCGACGTGAGGCCGCGCGTTGTTGTGATGAAGTCGCCACCCATTCCGATGAAATTCTGGACGTTTCCTTGCAATGTGCTTCCTCAGTGTAGCCAATACTGACGTGTAATCCGCTGCTGTAATAGTAGCGAAAGGAGGGACAACAATCACAGCAGCTGTGTTGATGTTGACTTCAGTCATAACGGAAGCCGAAACACCAGGCCCACCATGTTTAGCCCAGAAGACTCGCCCTTCTTTAAAGGCCTTGATCCACCTAAACACTGTTGCACGATGTATGCATCTTCACCGTATGCTTGCTTCAACTTTTCGAAAATTTCAGAGGCTGTATGATTTAAACGAAAGCAGGATTTTATTGCGCTGCATTGCTCCTCTCGTGTCACCTCCATTTTGTGGTATGCGAAATTCAAGTAGGGTCAACAATATACAGCATTACTACCAACCTACCAATACGAGAGTGCTGCCGCCTATGGACATTATACATGAAACCCCGTTCTTTTCAAATATTTATAGTAGAGACAGGAAACTATCAAGAATGCTTCAGGTAAAAATCAGTCTCAGTCTTTATTGATCAGCCCTCGTACTTAAAATGCTTTTAAATGTTGGTGTAAGAGACAAAATGAAACAGGGGAAAGAAAAACATAGCATTGATTCATGATACAGTATTCCGCAGTGACAACTTGTCTGTAATAAAATACAAGTAACTAAATTGACTTACTTGTTGCTGTAATCGCTGGTTGACAGGCGATGTGTAGGCTGAAGATGGAAGGACATAAGCTACTTGCTGTCGCTGCGGAGCGTAAGGCACTGAACTTGGAACTGGATGAACTGCTGGCGATGGATAAGGATAGTAGACCACAGGTGGTGTAGTCGTCCCTCTAGCACCGCCGCCTAGGAGAGTATACAGAGGATTCTGCCCTGCGGGTGGGCTCACATACTGACTACCAGGTAGAGCAAAAGTCATAACCACAGGTTGTAGAGTGTAGACTATTCCTCCAGAGCTCTGTGCTGAGGTCTGAGGAGCTGGGAGAGCTGTAGGAGCAGCATATACTGTAGGATGCGCGTATTGTGGTTGAACGTATGCGGTTTGTGTCTGCGCGGCTGAGTACTGAGGATTCGAATACAGGTATGGGTACCCGTGACCAGGAGGTATGTACACAAGTGAATTCTGTACAGCTGGGTTTGGTGCTTTAACGGGTGCCTGGTGAGCTTTAGAAACAAGCTCATATTTCTGGGAATTACCTGCAGAGCGGTATACGCTTGAGGCAGGGACATACTGGATGGAGAATGTCGAACCTCCCGGCAGGTGTTGTTCCCCAGGAAGGTTATACTTTGGGGACTGTCCCTGTGCTCCCAATAGGGACCGAAGTGGGATATAGGCTACCTGACCAGCTGCTGAAACTTGGGGTGTGGCTGCCCCATAAGAAAGTTGGGGCTGCTCTTGTAAGATATAGGAGATCTGACTTTTGACGGGTCCAGATGCAGAGTTTTGGGAATGAGTGTTCTTGGTTTGCGTGCGTTGCTGTGGCTCGTTCCCTTCATTTGAATATCCCTCATATTCGGCATTCTGTAAGGATGTCTCATCTGCTGTCCTCTTCTCCTTGGTGTCTGATGGCTCCCCCGATGAATCTGGACCCTCTTCCACCGTCGATTCTGTGGTGGAAGTTGTTATTTCTGCTTTCACCAGGGAAATCAGTAACAGCAAAATCTGCAACCATAGTACCAGTTTAGCCAGAGATGTTACAAAGTGAATTGTAAAAATTATGATGTGATACATTCACATTACTTTCTCTATCCTCTATCTTTATTGGTGGGTATGAAAACTACTCTTACTAAAGCTTATTAACTTCTCTACTACGTATAGTAAGTAGGGGAAGTATTGTATTCCACCCAAAAATTCGATACCGAGATTTCACCGGAAATATATGTTTTGAGACCCCCTGAATCCAAAAAAAAGCATTTTTGGAAACATGTCCCTGTGTGTCTGTGTCTGTGCGTGTGTGTGTCTCTCTGTGAACAGCATAACTAAGAAACGAACAGTCAGATAAACACCAAACTTCGTATTTAGGTTCAGTATCTTTCAGAGATGCAACACGAAGGTTTTCAAGAAAATCCCCCCACCCCAGATTACCCTTTACATGGAACATTTTTCTAAAATTTTAATTTTCTCAAAAATGGCTCTAAAGATTTTGATTAAAATATCATATATTTAATATATTTTCATGACAAATAAAATATATATCTTGAATTTTCTGGGAATGTCTCCAAAAGCATTCTTCACTGTGAACGACTTTTGCATAACTGGTAAACCATAAGAGAAAGACAAAATTTTACTACACAAAAAATGTAGATCGCGTTAAATACGCAATTTATGTCATAAACATTTTTGTTGTTTGTTTTCGAAATATTCCTTGTTATTCCCTTAAATTTTTCAATACCTATTTTCTCAAATGGGAATTCGTTATTCATTTTTTTGTCTTGGATATGCAAAGAGTATTAATCTGTGGCAAAGGGAATGGTGCTGCACCTAGCAACCAGCTATTAGAGATATATATGTGCTTAAAGGCTACTGTATTTCTATATTGCCCTGGTAAATATATATTCCCCTTACATCTACAAGAAAATTAGCAATAAGATAGAGTCTGCAAATGTTTATCTCGATTAACATGAAGTAGATGGAGAATAAGCGTTTGTAAAACTAGTTTGTGCAAGAGTAGAGAAAGTCATGTGAGTGTAACACATCAGATTGTTTTTCTATTTACTGCATTTAATCCAAATAAAGCTTTGAAAAAATGGCTACATTATATATTTCGTTATAAACACAAAGAGAACAGCGATAGTCAATTGTTCATGTAGTGGACGCTACGCTGGTCTTAAAATTCCATATTGTTTCCATGCAATCGCGAGAAACAATTGAAAATCGATGGGACTTTAAAAGAATAAGTATTGAATAATTCTAAACTTTAATAACTTATTCTAAAACAAATGTGTATTTTAACGAGATCTACATTCTTTGTATGGTGCGTTTTCGTCTATCGCTTAACGTTTACAAGTTATACAAGATTATACAAAATTAATTCCGAATGAAGAGGACTTCTATGTTCTTCCCAGAAAATTCAAGATATATGTTTTATTTTTCATATAAATGTCTTTCATATATGGTATTTTAATCAAAAACTCAAGTACCAATTTTGATATTTATCCGACGTTTCAGTTTTGAGGTATGCTGTTCACAGACACACACATAGACATGTTTCCAAAAATGCTTTATTTGGATTCAGAGTGCCTTAAAACATGCATTTCTGTGAAATCTCGGTATCGAATTTTTGGTGAAATGTAATATTGCTCCTGCTTGCCATACGTATTAGGGAAAGTAAAAATGTAGCTAGGAAAATGTGTTTTGTAGACAAATAAGTTGGCCTTCATTAAAACAATCGGCCGATATGTTGATATTAATTGCCAGCTGTGTCCTATGCGTGTTCTATGAAGCCGATGGAGGACGCTGGATGCCGCTAATTAAGCATTTTTTGTTACCGTACGTTAATTCTTTAAGTAGTATTTATAGAAGTTACTAAAGTACAAAATTTGACATTTCCGCATCATTATGGGATAAGTTACTAGAAACTAGTGATATTCGGGTTGTTAGGTTCCATTCATAATGCGCAAGTTTTCTGCAAATACGCACCTGTTACATGCATTGGGAATATTAGTTTTATTGTTTATATTACGTTGGCGCGCTGTTTTTATGAGGGACATTCAAATGAAACCTGGTCAGTGCGTCTAACTTTGCATTACACGTAAGGTGGCACCACTACTGAACATGAAGGCGAGTAAGCAGGAACAACAAGGAGTGATTCGATTTTTAGCGGCGGAGGGAGTTGGAGGCCGTGAAATGTATCGACGGATGAAGGTTGTGTACGGTGAGCACAGTCTGTGTCATTAAGTGTGGTGGAATGACGCAAAAGATTCCTTGAGGGACGCGAGTTACTGGAAGACGATACTCGTCCTGGACAGTCTCATCGTGTCATCACACCTGAAATGATTGCGGAAGTGAATGCTTTAGTCTTGGGCAACCGAGAATCACCGTGGACGAGATCCATCGATCCATCCGTAGGCACCATTCAACACCATAATACATCAACACTTGAAATTTCGAAAAGTTTGTGGCAGTGGGTTCCCCACCAACTGACTGCCGAACAGTACAATACTCGAATGGCGCTGTCTTTGAGTTATCTGCAACGTTATCATGAGGAGGAATACGGCTTTCTGTCGCATATTATCACTGGTGTCGAAACGTAGTGTCACCATTTTGAACCGGAAAGCAAGCGTCAGAGCAAGCAGTGGAAACATGCGACTTCAACACCTCCAAAGAAATCAAAGGCTGTGCACACCAGTTCTGATAAGATCATGATGTTCTTCTTTTTTGACCACAAGGGCCCACTGCTTGTCGAGTTCCTGGAACAGGGAACCACCATCAATGCCCAGCGTTATCAAGACACTTTACAGAACCTTAGACGAGCCATCAAGTCCAATCGCCCAGACATGTTGTCCAATGGCATTATTCTCCTGCATGATAAAGCCCGCCCACACACTACCAATGTGGTGAAGATGACATTGCAGCAGTTTTGATGGAAAACGCTGGAACATCCACTGCACAGCCCGGACCTTTCACCTTGTGACTTTAATGTTTATAGACATCTAAAACAAGCTATTCGCAGACATTGATTCACAACGGACGACGAAGTGTGTGAATGGATCCAGGTCTGGATCCGACAGCAGCCTACTAGCTTCTTCAAAGTTGGAATCGACCGGCTAGTGTTGCAATGGGTTAAATGTTCCAACAGTTTTGGCGACTATTTTTGAGTTAATAAAATTGTTACCATTACTTTACACAAGTGACCGGGTTTCATTTGAGTGACCCTTATATATTCACTGCTGTTCTAACTTCGTACGCGACCATTTCGTCACCCCAACTGATGCGCTGATTATAATATTAATTATATTATATTTATTACATTATTATTTACATTAGATAGCTGCAGTTACATTAATTAGCCTAATTATACGAATATTAATTAATTATGATTAGGTTAGTTTATTAGAATATTATTAATTAATTATTAGGTCTTGCCTTTGCAGCAGAAATTTGAATTGATTTGCAATTTTTGGTGTAAGCGTTGTCTGTTTGTGTGGGGTTTTATTTTTAGAGGAAGAAGATCTGCACAGAAGAAAAACAACAAATTTAACTCTTTGGTTTTGGTAGCTATGCTGAAATCATATTTAAACGTAATTACAAGTTGTTGTTCTGCGGATATCTGTATGGTATAAGACATGACAAGTCCATAGCACGGTTCAGTGCTTAATTTAACACTTAAGATGCATCCAGGTTATAGGTATCGGTGATTATGGCGGAGAAGAAAGGTGATAACCAAACTTTTGCACCGAGGAAACTAATATTACAGAGTAGTATATGATAGACGAGGGCGATACTGAAAATTTTAGAATACCACGGAAAATTTTTTATATTTGACAGCTATTTTCTAATGTTTTGCGAGTTGATTTCCGTGTAGTTTGTTCGATTTGCTCTAATAGTTTAACTATCATAAATTAAAGATTTTTTGTTCACCCAAAAATGAATTTGACTAGAGAACACTTCCGGGCTATACTTTTTTACGATTTTATATCAACATTAACGGCTAAACAATATGAATATCGGCTTAGAACTGCATTTGCCAAAGAATCCCCATCTAAGGCAGCAATTTATAATTTATACAGCGAATTCAAAAGAGATCGGTTTTTTCTTAGTGATGAATTTCTTGAAGAATACCCAAAAACTGCTGTTATTGATGAAATATTGCCGCTGTTCGAGCAATCTTTGAAGATGTTCGACAGACACCTTATTGAGTTATTCAGGTGACATTGGGCATTGGTATGAGTCAAATCCAAAACATTTTACATCAACAGTTAGGTGTGAAAAAACTTTGCTGTCGATGAATTCCGCATAAACTATCAATCAAAAACAACAACGCATTGATTGGTGCAGAAAAACTCTGGAAAAATTCCAATGCGGCACTTCAAAATTTCCTTTGGAATATCGTTATTACTGTTGAATCTCGGGTTTATTGTTATGGTCCTGAAAAGAAACGTCAACCGGCTCAATGGATCTTTGGAACAGAACCTAAGCCTACAAAAGTCCGACAAATTCGCAGTGCGGGCCATATTGCTGCTATAGCATTAGAAGATAGACGTATCGTTACTGCCAATTGGTACAAAAATGTCTGTTTACCGCAAATAGTTTATAAAGTCCATGAAAAACGCCCAAAAAATGTTACATCATGACAACGCATCGTCGCATACAATAAAACTAACAATTGGGTATATGGATGCCCTAAAGGTCAGCACCATTGACCCTCCACCAGACAGCCTTGACCTAGCACCTTGTGATTTATGTTTGTTTCCCAAAATTAAAGATAAAGTGCGTGGAATCACTTTTACGTCATTAAATGAAGCAGTGGAACAGTATAAAAACATGGTTTCTGGAGTGCCTCAGGCAGAGTGGAACCATGTTTTAAGGACTGGTTTCATCGAATGCAAAAGTGTTTTGATGTTAAAGAGGAATATTTTGAAAAACGATAAAGTAATTTACATTTTGTTCGATTTTCTAAAAAATTTTAATGTCACCTTCTTAACAATTACTCATAACATTAGCAGAAGATCGAAAAACTGTCTTTCGTAAATAGGTTATCTGGTGATTTCTCTTGTTATATACCTAGTGGCTTAAGTTAGAACGTTTGACATGCAGCATCAGCCATAAATTATGTTGCGTCCCCTATACATATGCACTTACAAGAATACTTTCAGGTTGTTCTTGACTATACAATGCACTCTCAACTGTTCACACAAGGATATCCTGTATTTTCCAATAGTACGATATTAAAGGTTGCTGACAATAACACCATACGTCAATGTATGCCTTGAAGAAATGTTACTTCCGAGTGAAAGCAATTAAATAGAGAAAGTTACCTAAGGTATTATCATCCCTTTATAACTTTTGCTTCATCACTGCGGTTTATGCGAGCATTTCTTTACCACGTAAATCAGGTTCATCTGTGAGAGAAAGGAGTCACGGGTAAATATATATCTCCGTTCACTCTCTTTCAGCCACTAAACCAGTTTTATTAGAGTGCTCGTTATTTTGTAACGCTCTTCCTGTGGCTATGCTGTTATTAACAAGCGGATATAAAAGTGTCGTCCTCCGTGGTGTAGTATTACCATATTAGCCCCTAGTTCCCGAGGTTGCGATGGATTTCTTCGGGCGTAAAAATCCTTAGCATGTCTTCCTTGGGAAGGGAACTAAAGCCGGTGGTCCCGTGTCGTAGATTTACAACTCGTAAAACAACCTCAAGTCTGATAAAAAGGCCTCTGAGCAAAACAATTACCGGTATTTCACGCCTAATATAGAATGGGACGCTAAGAACAGCAGTTAAAAAGCATCCATAAATAAAACTCAATATTTAAGGATATAAAAGTTATCCTTAGAGCGTCAACAAATAAACGCTTTTAATTATTCCTCTGTCAACGTTCTTCAGAATACAAATGCTGATATTTAAAGGGAAACTGCATGCTGAAAATTTCCAATTATTCTCTTGAATGTTGTATATAGTTTATAATTGCAGGCACAATACATATATATTTTCATTGTATTCTTAAAAATGAACAAATCCTTGTGTTGCACTCACATGACTTTCTCTACTCTTCTACAAACTATTTTTACAAAGGTGTATTCTCCATCTACTTCATGTTAATTGAGATAAACGATTGAAGAAACTTAACTTATTGCTAATTTTCTTGTAGATGTAAGGGGAATATGATAGGTTTTAAGCGATAGTCAAATATTTTAAGAGCTGGTTGCTATGTGGAGCATTCCATTCTCTTTGCATGTACAGGGCATAAAAAAAACAAATTTCCGTCTGAGAAAAAGTATAAGTATTGTAAAATTCAAAAAATAACAAGGAATATCTGAGAAATGGTTCACTGGACAGAAAAAGTATATGATATAAATTGTGTGTTTTAACGAGATCTACCTTTTTCTGTAGAAAATTCTTGTCTCTCTCTCTTACAGTTTACCAGTTATGCGAAAGTCATTCAGAATGAAGAGGACTTTTGTTGACATTCCCAGAAAATTCAAAATATACATTTCATTTGCCATGAAAATATCTTAAACATATGACATTTTAAACAAAACCATTAGAACCATTTTGTTAAAAAATTCAAATTTTCGAAAAATGTTCCATGTAAAGGGTAGTCTGTGTCGCATCCTTGGAAGATACTGAACTCAAATACCAAGTTTAGTATTTACTAGACTTTTCGTTTTCGAGTTATACTGTTCACACACACACACGGACATGTTTCCAAAAATGCTTTATTTGGATTCAGGGCACCTCAAAACATTTATTTCCGGTGAAATCTCGATATCAAATTTATGGGTGGAATTCAGCATTTCCCCTATTTACTATATGTAGTAGGTAGAGAAATTAAAAAGTAGTTTTTTGCGCAATTTATGTGGTATATGATATATTGCTTTATTTTGCAGCACACTGGAAAATTATGCTACAGCTGAATAATTTGACATGCATTTAATGTTGTAAGAAAGCTTCTTACTTAGAAACATATTTCTTTCACGGAAAAGTTCATTGTCATCCTATGCACTTAAATGTACATCAAAACCAAACTAATAACTAGCAAAGTTCAGTATAATAAGACTCCACAAGACAAAATATTAGGAATAAGAAAACCATCCTCATACCTTATAGATAATGTCTCATAAGTAATGTCGGTTTTTAAGCAAAACTTTATTTTAAATGTTTGTTACAGGAAACGATTCTAATCTTCAAAGTAAAGACCATTAGATTCTATAGACCTGAGCCACCTTTCAGCGAGGATTGCTATCCCGCAACGGTACCAATTTCTGGTTTTTGATGCGAAGAATTCGTTAAAGATCATTTCAACTGCTTCAATGTTTTCAAAACTTCTTCCACTTAGGAAACTGGCCATGGATCTAAAAAGATGGTAATCTGATGACGCAAGATCAGGGCTGTATGCTGGATGTGGTAGCAGTTCAATTACTTCCAATTTCTGAACTTTACCCATTGTTCTTTGAGCTGTATGAGATCTCGCACTGTCCTGCTGCAAGAAAACTCTGTTTCTCTTAACTAATGCCGGGTACCTTTTCCACAAAGCTTGATGAACTCGTTCCCGTTGTTGAGAATAATATATCTACATCGACTGCACGTCCATTTGGAACAAATTCCCAGTGAATCACACGTTCAAAATTCCATCAGACACATATCGTTATTTGGAGCCCAACCTACTTTTTTACTTTCTCTACTACGTATAGTAAGTAGGGGAAGTATTGTATTCCACCCAAAAATTCGATACCCAGATTTCACCGAAAATACATGTTTTGAGACCCCTGAATCCAAACAAAAGCATTTTTGGAAACATGTCCGTGTGTCTGTGTGTGTGTCTGTGAACAGCATAACTCAGAAACGAACAGTCGGATAAACACCAAACTTGGTATTTAGGTTCAGTATCTTCCAGAGATACGACCCGAAGGTTTTCAAGAAAATCCCCCCACCCCAGACTACCCTTTACATGGAACATTTTTCGAAAATTTGAATTTTTTCAAAATGGCTGTAACGATTTTGATTAAAATATCATATGTTTAAGATATTGGCATGAGAAATGAAATGTATATCTCGAATTATTTGGGTATGTCTCCAAAAGTATTCTTCATTGCGAACGACTTTTGCATAACTGGTAAACCATATGAGATAGACAAAAGTTTACTACACAAACAATGTGGATCGCGTTAAAGTACATAATTTATGTCAATAACATTTTTTTGTTGAGTGAACCGTTTTCGAGATATTGCTTGTTATTCCCTTAAATTTTCCAATACTTATACTTTTTCTCATATTCGTTATTCATTTTTACTTTCTCTACTACGTATAGTAAGTAGGGGAAGTATTGTATTTCACCCAAAAATTCACTTCCTTGATTTCACCGGAAATATATGTTTTGAGACCCCCTGAATCCAAAAAAGCAGTTTTTGGAACATGTCCGTGTGTGTGTCTGTGTGTCTGTCTTGTCTGTGTGTGTGTGTCTGTGTCTGTGTCTGTCTGTGAACAGCATAACTCAGAAACGAACAGTCGGATAACTTGGTATTTAGGTTCAATATCTTCCAAGGATGCGACACGAACGTTTTAAACAAAATCCCCCCACCCCAGGGTACCCTTTGCATCGAAGATTTTTCGAAAATTTTAATTTTCTCAAAAACGGCTCTAACGATTTTAATTAAAGTATCATATGTTTAAGATATTTTTATGACAAATAAAACGTATATCTTGAATTTTCTGGGAATGTCTCCAAAAGTGTTCTTCATTGTGAACGACTTTTGCATAACCGGTAAACCATAAGAGATAGACAAAATTTTACTACACACAAAATATAGATCGCGTTAAAATACACAATTCATGTCATATACATTTTTTTGGTTGAGTGAACTATTTTCGAGATATTGCTTGTTATTCCCTTAAATTTTTCAATACTTAATTTCTCAAATGGGAACTCGTTATTCATTTTTTTTGTCTTGGATATGCAAAGAGTATTAATCTGTGGCAAAGGGAATGGTGCTGCACCTAGCAACCAGCTATTAAGAGATATGTATGTGGTTAAAGGCTACTATTTCTATATTGCCCTTGTAAATATATATTCCCCTTACATCTACAAGAAAATTAGCAATAAGATAGAGTCTGCAAATGTTTATCTCGATTAACATGAAGCATATGGAGAATAAACGTTTGAAAAAATAGTTTGTACAAGAGTAGAGAAAGTCATGTGAGTGTAACACATCAGATTTTTTTATGTCCTGGACATGCAAAGAGAATGGAATGCGCAACATAGCAACCAGAGCTTAAGATATTTGACTATCGCTTAAAACCTACCATATTCCCCTTGCATCTACAAGAAAATTAGCAGTAGGATTGACATCTCTATTAACATGAAGCATATGGAGAATAAGCGTTTGTAAAAATAGTTTCTACTAGAGTAGAGAAAGTCATGTGAGTGTAACACATCAGATTTTTTAAGACAAGCTTTGCAGGCTGACGGATATGGAGCCAGTGTTTCGAGTTGTCAGGTTGCAATAGTACACCCACATTTAATCACATGTGACAATTCTCCTGATAAATCTATCATCCCAGGAACTAGCGATAAGCTAACGAAAGATATGCATTCTACGCTGAGCTGGATCAAGTGTCAATTCATGTGGTACACCTTTACAGCTTCTGAAGCATTTTTTAAGTGTCTTAATATGGCGAGGTATGTAACTTTTGAAGCACCAAGTTCTTCTGACAACCTCCGAGTGCTTTTCTTTGGACTTTCTCCCAAAACTCTGCGTGTATTCTCAATATTCCATAGCTTGTGTCTTCCAAAACGTTGCAGATATTTAATGTTTTTGTTTCCATTATTGAACCACCGTTGTGCTACTCGCCCACTAACGACTCCTTCACTTTGATCTCGCATATTCTTCGAACCGCGGCAGCAGCTTTATAATCTTGTTTCCAGTAGTGCTTCAGAAGGACTCTAACCTCAAACTTTGTTGCCTCCATTTTAAAATCTTGTATTACCAACTTCTGGATGCCAACATGAACAATAGGAACAACAACCACAGTACCCTATAAATAGTATTGGCAGAAATAAAAGCATACGTACGTACGATATAAACTCAATTAAAAAATCGATATTGCTTATAAGACAACCTTAGTGAATATTTAATTAAGGTTGTGGGAAATATTTGAAACAATACTTGTCATATTCTCAAGATATAACTTATTTGTTTTTCCTGTAATTACTTACCTGTGATGAAATACACGTAAACAGTCATACAACGAGGAAAGATAAATCATTAGGTTTGATAAATGTTAAGTCACTTCCCTGAAATAATTGAAGTGGTTATCTTTAAATCTTACAGGTCACTCATTTTTAAAGTGCAGAAATGTAGTAAAAATTAATACGTAAATAGACTGTGGTGGTGGTAGTAGCCAAGATATACGAGTTGATTCCGATAGTGATAGCATAAATGTACACAACAAAGATGCCCAAAATTGGCCATCACACTCTGGGAGAAATTAGTGACCAAACTATATCTGTGGTTGGAACACAACTTGAAAATGTTCAAGAAAAGTGTAGTTTGTATTTATACATTCGTCCACTTTCATATAAGTTTTGGACCTGTTTCTATCCAAGCAACTCTAAGATAATGTAGCTCCACCTGGGGATATAAACTCATTCAGATTTTAAAGAGTTTACAACATTTATGTTTGTATTACAATCAAGATAGCAGGTGACGTTTCAGAGACTAGCACTTAAAATTTTTAGATAAGAGCTCTTGCGTTTAAGTTTAGAGTTAGTGAATCTATGTGAACATAAACCCAGCTTTAAGGGGGAGCTTCGTGTGACTCCATTAACTTGAAAACAATTTTTTTTACTTTCTCTACAACGTATAGTAAGTAGGGGAAGTATTGTATTCCACCCAAAAATTCCATACCGAAATTTCAACGGAAATATATGTTTTGAGACCCCTGAATCCAAAAAAAGTATTTTTAGAAACATGTCCGTGTGTCTGTCTGTGAACAGCATAACTCAGAAGCGAACAGTCGGATAAACACCAAACTTGGTATTCAGGTTCAGTATCTTCCAGAGATGCGTCACGAAGGTTTTCAAAAAAATCCCCCCACCCAGATTACGCTTTACTCGGAACATTTTTCGAAGGTTTTAATTTTCTCAAAAATGGCTCTAACGATTTTGGTTAAAATATCATATGTTTAAGATATTTTCATGACAAATAAAATGTATATCTTGAATTTTCTGGGAATGTCTCCAAAAGTATTCTTCATTGTGAACGACTTTTGCATAACTGGTAAACCATAAGAGAGAGACAAAATTTTGCTACACAAACAATGTAGGTCGCGTTAAAATACACACTTTATGTCATACACATTTTTTTGTTGTTGAGTGAACCATTTTCGAGATATTGCTTGTTATTCCCTTAAATTTTTCAATGCTTATTTTCTCAAATGGGAATTCGTTATTCATTTTTTTTTTTGTCTTGGATATGCAAAGAGTTATAATCTGTGGCAAAGGGAATGGTGCTGCACCTAGCAACCAGCTATTAAGATGTATGTATGTGCTTAAAGGCTACTGTATTTCTATATTGCCCTTGTAAATATATATTCCCCTTACATCTACAAGAAAATTATCAATAAGATAGAAGCTGCAAATGTTTATCTCGATTAACGTGAAGTAGATGGAGAATAAGCGTTTGTAAAAATAGTTTGTACAAGAGTAGAGAAAGTCATGTGAGTGTAACACATCAGATTTTTTCTAAAGCTCCTTATCCTACTGATAAATCCGCCAACGTTTCTTCTATTACATTAAAGGACGGGTGCATGACTACCTGCTCTACTTAAACTTTCCAGAAATACTAAACTGCACTCTTTAACGACGCAGTCACACGTTCTTGTACAAATTCCAAAAATTGGAAATGCGATATTCACTGAAGAAACCTTAAAATTCTTATTAAATTCCCAAGTAAGCAATTATGCACGGACAACCACACTCATTAGTTAAATTGTGAAATAATCAATTACCAAATATTATTAGAAAGGCTCCCGCAATACAAATTTGTTGATGTGTTTGTCGGAGGTTTTTTGGGGGGTGATTTGGAATAAATAGTAGCCATTATTTAAATAATTATTTAAATAGTTTAAATACTATTAATTTAAAATTTAAAAAATTATTGAAGTTACCAATTGGTTCTTTTTTTGGGGTCCTGATTACCGTAGGGCAATACCGAGGGATGGCTCAGGCGTTATGTCTGTGGCCCGCATTCAGGAGGTCCGGGATCGATTGCCGGCGATCGCCCACTCTGGCCCATGGGTTTTTCGTGGTTATCCGGGTCGCCAGGCGAATGTTGAGGTGGTTCAATTACCACGGTTCCCCTTCTTTCCATTTCTTGTGCCCATCATCTTCCTTGTCATTGAAGGAACAGGTGGCGGTGTTTGGCGGGTTGCGGTTTGACGATGGTTCGCGCTCTGTAAAGGTTTCTTCCCTGGCGTCGCTGAAGTACCGCTCAGTTAGGTCTCTCCTCAACGTGGAGCTCCGCTCCGGGGATCCTGAAGGTTGGTGGCTTTTGGGCAGGAACCTTGCGGCGCCGGATTCGTTCTATCTGGAAACCCTAGGGATCCCGTCCATGCTTGCGTCCGTCGGCAACCGGTCTACCCTCATCCTTCCCCCCCAGGGGTGACGTTGGGAGCAAAAAGGGCCGACTGGTCTGCATGCGGTGCTCTGCCGCGGTTCCGGGGCGCCTCCGGGAGGAAGAAGGAGGAGGTGGTGAGAAGAGATACCGGGCGGCCGGAACCAGGAGTGACGGAACAGCAATGACAAAGGTGCCTACAGTTTTCAGATTGAGACGCCCCGACAGTCCCACAGGTAGACCGGGGATCCTCTCCCCGCATTCCGCTCCGAAGGGGTGTTTTCGTATATCGCGGCAACCAACCAAAAGCCGAGGGATGGAGAAAGTTCCACAGAGAGCACCCTTTTTCCCTGCCACGCCGCATCGAAGCACCATCGCCGATTTTTCCAACCTTGAAAGATGGAGGGGAAATTCGGGGCTAAAAGAAACAACTCCAGCATTCGCCTGAAGACCCTGGAAGTCGAACCCGGGACCTCCCGAATGCGAGTCGCACGCGTTATCCGTTCGGTAAATGCTTAATTTAAATTAGGCAACACCATCTTGCAACACATAAATTAAGAGTAACAGTAGGGAATCACACGCTCAGCTTGAGAATGAAATGGACCTCCAATTATCTGATTATCTCAGAAGGGAGAAGCCGTTGAAAAATAAACTTAGATAACATCGCCTTAAGTTGCATTTTGAACTAACATAATCACCATTAACATCAACATGAACACCGCCGCGGCCAACATCACCACTACCACAACATTAATCATTTTATCGTCCTTAAATATCCAAATATGATATATATTTAACAGATATAAAGCAGACAAACTGAACAAAAATGAATGGGGTAGTATCTGGTGGGCTATAAATCTTTTGACCCAAAACATATTGAACGTAACAAATAACTATTATAACAGCATATTCTGACTTTGTCCAGCTTTTACACGTCACTTTTATGATTGCGCGTGGCGATGAAATGGAAAAACACCCGCAAAGTCACCTCTTCTCCGTCCGATTCTCTTGCTGTGGCATCGGACATAAGACTTCTCCAAACTCTCGTAGTAGAAGCACTTACTGCACAATTGCACTCATAGAACAGTAATTGATGCCGTGTCAGAAACGCATTCACTAGCTCGCTGACTTACTCGCGAGCACGCCGCTGGAGTTTACGACATAAGTTTTAGAACGTTCGGGAGACGGGGAGAAATAAGTTTCCAGTGCTAATGCACCTGGTATTCCTCTTTATATCTGCAACCGACCAGTTCGTTCGCCTTCCTCCCGACAAACTCGGGGCATAGCCGCTGCGTACGATATTAATTAAACAATCACCATGCTCGCTTCTCAACTATGGGGACTCGGGTTCTTTTCTTATCCCTCTATGCGACATTATATAGCCACGTTTTATTCTGACTGGAAGAGATGTTTTGCAATAGTATCTACCGTCTTTGGTTCTCTAACGTTGCTCATTACTCAAAATATTGCTTCTACATTTAGCAAAAGATGTAAAACAAAGTAGTTCTTGGGAACTCGCATTATCATTTGATAATGTTTAACGCCCGTTCTTACTGCATACTCACTGTAGGCGGTGACACTGATGATAAACGAAATGAAATGATAATTGGGAAAGGGAATTTGGGAAGGACAGGGCCCAGGCCTAACTTTAGGGTTGCTCCCCGGCATTTGTCATGGCTGACACAATTGATTCAGCGCAAGACCGTAGTTCTATTGGGCAAGAGAAGAAGGCATTAAAGTGTACGCAAATACAAGAGCCTCAGTCAGTAGATTTATTGGCATATGAAAGAATTACTGGACCACAAAATTCCGGAACAACGGTGGTTACCAGCATCTTTAAATAAATTTGATGAAAAACTTGTTGAGCACTTTCGTAATTTCTAGTAGATACCATTTATAAGCCATAATTTACACCTGAATGTGCCGAGCGAGATGACTTCGCTCGTATTCGGAGGGTTCCGGTTCGGTACCGGTCGACCATCCATCCTAACCTTCTGACTTCGGCTTTTTCTTGGTTTCCCCTGGTCGGTAGGGGAATACCACGGTGGTTTCTCATCTAACACGATTTGCTTTACACCATTTCTCTTTCAATCCCTTTCCTTCTCTTCTTTCAGGTGTACATCTAGGTTTCCTCGCGTATGGCGGTGCCGGACAGATGGCGCGGATGCTTGATCAAAGGAAAGAATACTCCCCATCGACACTGAAGGGCTCCTTGGGCGACGGGTCGTTCATCACGCTCTCTTGGTAGCTCCAGCATTGGGACGGACTTGAATTGTTAGGAACATTAGCGCGTCTCTGTGGCCTGCAACCTGGTGTGATTCCTTCACTTCATCCCTTCCTCCTGGTGGATGGTAGCCTCGCTGCATTTATGTATGTAGGCCTAACAATAAGTGTGTGAGGTGTCCCCTCCCTTGTATAACCTATAACATCTGAACCTGGATTGGTTCAGAAAGGCAGCTGTCACTATCAATCTGAACTTATGTAGTCTAGTTCGACAATGACTTATTATTTCAAAGAGTACGAAGTAGTATGGCCAAAAAAACACGCACTTTTAAAAGAATAAAATAAAACTTGATGTGTTACACTCACATGATTTTCTCTACTCTTGTACAACTATTTTTACAAACGCTTATTCTCCAGTTACTTCATGTTAATCGAGATACACAATTGCAGAAACTTACAGAATCTTATTGCTAATTTTCTTGAGATACAAAGGGAATATGGTAAGCTTTAAGCGATAGTCAAATCTTTTAAGAGCTGGTTGCTATGTGGAGCTAATAAGAATTCCCATTTGAGAAAAGGTATAAGTATTGGAAAATTTAAACAAATAACAAGGAATACCTCAGAAACGCTTCATTTGACAAAAACAAATGTATATGACATAAATTGTGTTTTTAACGAGATCCACGTATTTGGTATAGTAACATTTTGGCTATCTCTTACGGTTTACCAGTTATGCAAAATTCATTCAGAATGACGATGATTTTGGAGACCAACACATAAAATTGAAGATAAAATATTTCATTTGTCATGAAAGTATCTTAAACTTATATTTTAAACAACATTGTTAGTCATTTTTAAGAAAATAAACATTTTCGAAAAATGTTCCTGTAAAGGGAAGTCTTAGGTGGGGGGGATTTTCTTGAAAAGTTTTGTGTCGTATATTTGAAAGATACTGAACATAAACACCAAGTTTGGTATTTATCCTACTTTTTGTTTTTGTTATGCTGTTCACAGGCACACAACAGACATGCACGAACCTTTTTCTAAAAATGATTCTTGGAATTCAAGGAACCTCAAAAATGTATTTCCGGTGAAATCTTGGTATGAATTTTTTGGTGGAATACAATACTTCCCCTACTTACTATACGTAATGGAGAAAGTAAAAATGTAAGAAAACGTCTTAAAGGGAAATTGATATAATAAATGTAACATCAGGTGTTAGCTTTAAACTTTCATGGTTTTAGGAATAAAGAGTTTACTAAAAGAATTAATTCTGTTATATAAAATATAATCAATCCTTTCTCAATATTGCTTTAATTTTTTTGCTGCAATACTTTCATGGATATCTTCTATAATATTTTAACTTTTTTATTTTATAGGTGCGAAGGAATTAGTGAAGTTAACTTCATAATGGGCTCTTGCAATGCTTTGGATCCTGTGTGTATGTCTCAAAGAAGATAATGACAGTCCTCGCTCACAATACAAGCAGGCTTTCCCCTGTCATTTATTAAAGAATTGTCATTTCTGCTCTGTTTCCACTTCCTGCAGCACCACAGTGTACAATATGTTCTTTGTAGCTCTCACTCTCGGTTATATCAAAGTGAATGTCGCCTCTCTATCATGAGCATAGTGTAAAGTAGCATCTACGTCAACTTCAATGGAAATAGTTCGCGTTCTCTGTCAGGGACTAAACCAGTTTTACTTTCTCTACCGCGTGCAGTCCGGTGTAAAAAAAACGTGCTGATGCTTTGGTTTCCTATAGCGTTTTTCTTTATTCAGTGTTGGCAGAATCCCCTTATCAGTTGTGTTCCGCACCTTTTCGGATGTACTAATCTCTTATTGGTTTGAGCAAAGTGAACAGTGAAAGAGGTGGTAAACGGAATAATTTTACCTGAATGGCTGCAAGGTACTCTCCAGACGATGCCAAATCGTCCGTCTCTTATTGGTTTGATGTCAAAAGTCTGGTACTGAAGTCCTAACCAATAAAAAGTTGTCGATTTCCGACTCAGGAGTGAAGATTCCGGGGTGAGGGGTAAGACAAAAATTATGTGATGGACAGACGGGAGATACCACATTCGATTCCCATCAACCGCCCACTTTGATTTTAGGAAATATCTTCTAGCCCCATGGAAATATTTTCCAAATCACAATTTTGAAGCCCGCTTGCTCTTATAAGATTTGGAATTCTTGGTATTTGGATTTTTTTATTCATTTAATAGATATTCACCTGTATCACTTTGTGGGCCACCCTAATCGGAAACCGTTAAGTACATTAAAGACCTTTTAATCAATGAAAATGTTGTATCGATAAGGACAACATGTAAGCAGACAAGCATGGGCAATGGTGGACAGTGTGGGTTCTCTGGAGGGTAGCAGTGACTGCCTAAGACATCCACAAGAGGTTAGTAGCCATATATGGGGAGACAGCACCAAGTCACAGATCCGTGTTTCGTTGGGTATCAGAGTTCAAAGACTGTCTGAAAAACGCAAAAGCACTGGCCGTCCAGCAACTGCATGCAAACCAAACAGTGTCCAGCGTGTCAATGACTTGATAATGGAAAACAGGTGAATCACGTTTAATGAACTAGAGAATGCAACCGGTCTATCACGGGAAACCCTCCGCACCATCATCCATGAGGATTTGAAGATGAAGAAGATGTGCGCACAGTGGGTGCCCCATACCCTCACCATTGCACGGAAACAGAGACGTGTGGATGTATGCCAACAGTTGGTGCAACAGTACAGTGCAGATCCAGCGGAGTTCTTTGAACGTCTGGTCACGAGTCAAGGTTCTTCCACAAGACTAGAAAATAAACGCCAGTCTATGGAGTGGAAGCATACTGGAAGCCCTCGTCCCAGGAAGTCACGGTCGGGACTATTCGTACAGAAACAAATGGCGACTGTATTCTGGGATCAGGAAGGAATAATTCTGGTGAATTGGCTCCCTCCCAATAAGAACATCAACAGTGATCGATACTGCACTTCACTACACGACAATGCGCGGCCACATGCCAGTCGCCAGACCTTTTCCGCCATGCATGAACTAGGGTTTACTGTGCTGGCAAATCCTTCATATACGTCGGATCAGGCACTTAGCGACTGTGCCCTATTTTACGCAATGAAAGAGGTCATGCGTGGTAAGGAGTTCACCACCAATGATGAACCTAATGCAGTTGGCCACCAGTGGCACCAGGATACCCCTCAAGAATGGTTTGCTACGCAAATAAGGAAGTTGCCAGAACAGTGGCAAAAGTGCTTAGACATTAGCAGGGAATACCTGTAATATAATCTGTATCCCTTTGTTCAGTAAATAGTTCCTGTGAATACAAAAGATTGTAGTGTCAATCATATTTCTGATGCCAATAGTATTTCTGAAAAGCAATGTAACTCCAAATTATCGCATGCTCTTAAATTTTAAAGGAGGGTATGCGATATTTGGTGTAATAGAGAGGACATTACAGGATAAGTTACGTTGAAAGGTAATTCCCCACAAGCTAATAACAAACACATTTAGCTATGACACCATTAGGAATTCTGGAACTATAACAAGCGAAACTGATTAATACAGTGTATCATCTCTGTAGCAACCACGTAGTCAAGTATAATGCTTTCTTTTGGATCTTGGTTTGCACTAGCCAGATATTATTCAATGGCTTTCGATTAACTGCAGCGATCATCCTAAGTATAGGCTTTGGAATGTAAAGTGCTGGTTATGGATGACGACAAATTACATACCATTATGATTTAGTACCGCCATAAAACAAAAGCGTTTTAATGATATAGAAAGAAACTTGAACTGTGATAAGCATTAGTTTTAGGAACTGTATAATGGACCACATGAGTTAATAACTATAATTTACTTTGAGCAAAGATGTACCAAACATCATATCATGATTACATTACTGAAGGTGTAAATAATGACGCAAAGGAATATCTATCGCCTCACTCTCTTCTTATACTTTTCTACTGTTTATGCTCGTATTTATTGCGCAGACTCAGAAGTGATATACAGGAAGAAAGAGGGTAAAGGCTGGTACACAACAAAAGAGAACGGTAACCAGAACGAGAACGGGAAAGTTGAAATGCACGTATTCAAATGGGAGCGTTCACAATCGACGGGAATGGGAAAGGTTTGGCCAAGCTTTAACTTTCTCGGGCACGGCATGTTATATCCATATTGTGCATATTAGACTCTTCTATGTAGAGGTTATTCTAGGCGACTGTGACATGAAACACCGGCTAGTGCTCTCTACAGTCGCTAACTGGAAATATGAAACTGGAAGAAATTAGTAGTAAATGTGCTTCCTAACCTCAGATCGCGACATACACAGATCCATTGGTTCTTCTAGTGAAAGGTCATCTGTAGTGTGTGTATATATAACTAAAAACTGGCTATTGCCTCAAAAACAACGGCAAAAGCAACAAAGAACAGCAAAAACCGGTAGAAATTAACAAAGAACAATAAACAACTTTAATGTATGCCATTAAATAAAGGAATGAAAACTTGGTAGAACTAAGGGAATCGGAAATGTAATGTATTTGCATTTAGATCTTTACTCTATCGAAATTTGATGTTGGCTAACCCGCATAATGTTGGCTAAGTTGGAAGTAGGTGAAAAAATATCATTAGTGAGATAAAAATCACAATGCGCAAAATCGACCTTCACTTTGTGATCGAGATGATCATGGATATGCGTTCCCGTTCTCGTCCCCGGTCTGTTGTGAACCAATTTTTTGTATGCTGCCTTACTTCCCGTTCTCGTTTCCGTTTTTGTTACCGTTCTCGGGCGGTTGTGAACCGGCCTTAACACTTCTTGAAGAGCTTCGTTACAAGTTTTTACTTTTTAGTGTATCTATACTAGTTACAGGAAGTGCCTGTATTTAGCCCAAAAATCCTATAGTCCATGTTTTGAGTCCCCTATATTAAAATGTGTGTGTGTTTGCGCGTCTTTGTGTATAGCATGCCGCAAAACGTAATTTTGGATGAAAACCAGACTTGATATTTAACCTCAGTATCCTCCAAGGATACGACACTAATATTTCCAACAAATCTCCACCTCAAACTGCCGTTTACACAGAAAACATGTCATTTTTAATTTACTCAAACATGCCTATAACGAATTTGATCAAAGTACTGTGTTTCACATATTAACAAGAGAAATGAAATTTATATCTTAAATTTTCTGAGAACAGCCCATCAAGCCTCCTTTGTTTGAGTCGTTCTCCGTGGTCTAGTGGTTATCATGCTAGCCTCTTATTCCCGAGATCGCAGGTTCAAACCCGGCGGAGGGCGATGGATTGTTTCGGGCGTAAAAAACCTTAGCATAGCTTCCTTCGGAAGGGAAGTAAAGCAGGTGGTCGTAGATTTACTGCACGTAAAAGAACCTCAATTCTGATAAAGAGGTCCCTGAGCAAAATTACCGGTCTTTCACGCCTAATATAGAATGGAACGCTAAGGACCTCAGCAGTTAAAGAGCGTCCATAAATATAATTCAATTTAAAATAATTTGCTCCTTTGTTTGAATTATGTATAATCGTGTGTAACCAGAAAACCATAAAAGAGGCAAAACCTTACTAAAGGAAAAGTTAAGAGGTCAATAATCTATGAAATTTTTACGAATATTTTTTTTCGTATCATTAGCTGTTTTTGAAGCATTCCATATAGCAAGTTTACATCTTTCCCAAGTGTAACTCACTTAATGAACAAGCTTTACAATCTTCGTTTAATTTTATTGCCTTGATTTTCATTTTGAGGAACTTGTTACCACGAACAAAATTTTGAGAGCTGTTCCCACAGTTTCTATGTAACTAATTACTTATTCCTTAATTTGAAATACTTCTTAGCCAAATTTATATCTCGAGCAACGTAATGTGGATGGAAAAGTTGTTTATTATGTGAATGTATAACATATAACGGATATATGTAAATTTGTCATTGGTAGAGGAGGTCGTATGAATGTATCTCGTCTCATTTGTTTTTGTAACAGATATTTTATTAATATTTCATTCCAAAAGACGAATGAAATGAATGAATGGCACTAAACCCCGTATTTTGGTTCCCTCAGGTAACCGGCATTTGCTTTATCACGGTAAACAACTACTTGAAAAAAATAGTTAACTACTTAATTTCTGTGCGAAATTTAAGACTGGTAGCCAATAATTTTTTTAGGAGACGCCTGTAATAAGTGTTTAAAAACTATAAATTAAGATATGGGTTCTACAACAGAGGGTACACTTCACTCACTGCGATCTACATGGATCTATTATGGCTACTACCCCAAGGGGAAAGGAATGAAGTGAAGGAATCAAGGAGTCTACAAGTCGCAGGCATATATGCCACAGAGACGCGCGGAAGTGCCTAACAGTTCCAGGCTCGAAGAGTTATCCCACTACTGAAGCTTGCTTAGGGAGGGCTATTAACGACCCGTCGACCAAGCAGCCCTCTAGTGTTCACTCTTTCCTTCATGCAAGCATGCGCTTCATCTGTCCGGCACCTCCATACGCCACGAAATCTAGAAGCACGCCTGAAAGATGAGAAAGAAACGGAATGAAAGAGAAATGGTGGAAAGGAAATCGTGGTAGATGGGAAACCACCACAGCATTCGCCTAACGACCAGGAAAATCAATGAAAACCGAAGGTCGGAGTGGGCAGTCGAGGAGAATCGAACCCAGGATCTCCTGAATGCGAGCTTCACACGTTACTACAGAGCTATCTGCCTCAGTATCTATAGGTATAACTATAAACCAGTTCGCAAATAGTCTATAATTTTATTAAACACTTTTGACTTTTAAGCAGCATTCCTATTACATATGCAGGTGGCGATAATGTTCCAAAAATAGCAACAATTGTTCAATGCTGGAGCAAGATGATAAGTCTTGGTTCTGGAAAAGCATAGCTATCTTCAAGATTTGTCGTAGAAAACAAAATAAACCCGAAGAACATAAACCATGAGCAATTCATTAACACAAAAGTTAAATAGGAACTCGGCAAGTTCAACTTTTCCTTGAAAAGCTCCTACTCCAGTTCGATGTTTCGGTATCATTAGGTTGCTAAAGAGTGTTCATAATGAAACCATGAGCATAATTAAACACAAACTTATTGATGAAGTCCTTGCTATATTGTTTCGCAGCTTCAGCGGGTGTTTATAAAATTGCAGAAGGAATGCAATTATTTGAAGTCATTTTCAAGTTATTGCAATGTACCTACATTTAAATTCAAACGTGTTCAATATAATTAACTGTGTAAGAATTCAACCTGTATCAATAATTTAAATTAGAGCCATAAAACTACAAATCGTGCGGGTTTGCTAATTATTATTTACTAAAAAGCTGGATGTATTAGATTTTAGTAACTAAATAGGACATAAGAATTATCATGTTTTGAATGATACTTATTTTGGCTCCCTTCCCCTTCATTAAGAAAATTCCTGGCGATACTGTGTCTTTAAAAAGACCTAATATGTATTTCTACACACACTGGATTGAGCTTTACAAATTTATTAAGCCGCGAAGCAGCCAAGATAGCTTTGCTGTAATAGCGCTTGTTCATTACATCTTCAGTGTCTCCACTGTGGAAGCGAATTAAATAACAATTAAATTGTTTCAAATAGAAGGCGGTTTGGTATGCTGCATTTCTGCGTGCTATTTGTTTTTGCTTTTCACATTTTTACTTTCTCTTTCACGTACCTAGTAAGCAGAGAAGGTATTGCATTTTACCCAAAAATTTGATACCGAGATTTCATCGGAAATATATGTTTTGAGGTCCCCTGAATAAAACAATCTGATGTGTTACACTCACATGACTTTCTCTACTCTTGTACAAACTATTTTTACAAACGCTTATTCTCCATATTCTTCATGTTAATCGAGATACCGAGATGTTAATCTTATTGCTTATTTTCTTGTAGATGCAAGGGGAATTGGTAGGCTTTAAGCGATAGTCAAATATTTTAAACGCTGGTTGCTATGTGGAGTATTCCATTCTCTTTGCATTACCAGGAAAAAAAATGAATAACGAATTCCCATTTGAGAAAAAGTATAAGTATTGGAAAATTTAAGGGAATAACAAGCAATATCTCGAAAGTGGTTCGCTTAACCAAAAAAATGTATATGACATAAATTGTGTATTTTAACGCGATCTACATTTTTTGTGTTGTAAAATTTTGTCTGTCTCTTATGGTTTACCAGTTATGTAAAAGTCGTTCACAATGACGAATACTTTTGGATACATTCCCAGAAAATTCAACATATACATTTTATTTGTCATAAAAATTAAAATTTTCGAAAAATGTTCCATGTAAAGGGTAATCTGGAGTGGGGGAATTTTCTTGAAAACCTTCGTGTCGCATCTCTGGAAGATACTGAACCTAAATACCAAGTTTGGCGTTTATCCGACTGTTCGTTTCTGAGTTATGCTGTTCACAGACACACACAGACACACACACGGACATGTTTCCAAAAATGCTTTTTTTTTGGATTCAGGGGATCGCAAAACATGTATTTCCGGTGAAATCTGGGTATCGAATTTATGGGTGGTATACAATACTTCTCCTACTTACTATACGTAGTAGAGAAAGTAAAAAACTTTGTAGAAATAGCTACATTACCCATTTCGTTATAGATACAAAGGAAACAGTGATACTCAAATGTTTAAGAACTGGATGCTGTTTGCTGGCCTTAAAATTCCATATCTTTATTGTTTCGTGTTTTAATCAAAGTCGTTAGAGACATTTCTTGGAAAACAAAAAGCTTCGAAAAATGCTCTATGTAAAGGGTAGTTTAGGGTGAGGAAATTTTCTTGAAAATCATGTGCATCTTTGGAAGATGCTGAACCTAAATACCAATCCCCCACCCCAAACTATTCTTTATATGGAACATTTTTAGAACTTTCTATTTTCTGAAAAACGGTTCTAACGATTTTAATTAAAATGCCGTACATTAAAGATAATTACATGAATAATAAAATGTATATCTTGAATTTTCTGGGAATAGTTGTGGCGTCCTCTTCATTCGAATTGAACTTTGTATAATCCTTCATAACTGGTAAACGTTAAGCAGTAAAGGAAAACGTGCCCCACAAAAAATATAAATCTCTTTGAAAAATAAAATTATTTCAAATAACTTATTGTGGCATTAGTCGCTTCCGAGATATTCCTTATTCATTGTTCGAATTGCTCAATCCTTAGTCATTCTTTTAAAGTCTTGTCGATTTTCAGTTATGATTAGTAGTTTAGTAGAAGGTTTTATGCTGGCTACCAGTACATTTTCGTTGGTTTCCAGTGAATATAGTTAAATAGGAGTAGATGGTAGCTGATTACCACTTGATAAGTTTGCTGGTTTCCAGCAAGGATAGATAAATATAGAATTTAGAATTATAATTAATGTTTTACGCCGTTATTTTAATCTAATAATTTCTGTTTTTCTTTCTTTTATTTTTATTCATTATTATATAATTATTTTGTAGACATTGCGTAGTTTGTAGTTAATTTATCTGAAAAAATTGATGTAATACAAAATGTAAATGTGTTGTGAGAATAAATGTAAAGTTTGAATGTATGTCCCGGTGTAGTAAGGTGCCGGGATGGTATATTAACATTTTATTTATTTATTTTTCGCGATGTCATGCAAAGGGTATGGAAATTTAAGGCCAGCGTATAGTGTCTACTTCTAATTCTTTTGACTATCGCCATTGCCTTTCTATCTGTAATGAAATGTGTAATACAACTATTTCCGGAAACGTTTATGTCGATTAAAATGAAGTGTAGAGGAAAACATAGAATAATTTGTATACCAACTAATAAACGATAGAGGGTAGAGAAAGTCATGTAAATTTAACGCATTATATTCTTCTTTTACTTGTCACTTTATATTATGGAGGCAACGGAGACGACGTATTCCATGAACTTTAGCTTCCATTTCTCGGAAAAAATTTCTGATGTGTTACATTCACAAGGTTCTCTATCCATTATGGTTTATATTTATATAGCTTCTACAAAACCTGATTACGAAAACTTATTTTTCTGTCTACCTAATGTTAATCGAGATAAACCTGTGCAGAAATAGTTCCTTTACATATTTCGTTGTAGTACAATGAGAAGAGAGGAAACCGACAGTTAGATGCTTAAAAGCGGGTTACTATACTCTGGTCTTCAAATTCCATATCACTCCATTACATCACGAGAAACAACCGAATAGTGACAGCATTTCAAAAAATTATAAAGTACTGTAAAATTCAAATCAATGATGACGGATATCTCGGAAATAGCTGTGCCACAAAAACGTTATTTCAAGTGTACTGTATGTTTTAAAGAGAAGTAGGTACATTTTGGCATTCTCTACTACGTATAGTAAGTAGGGGAAGTATTGCATTCTATCCAAAAATTCGATACCGATATTTCACCGGAAATATATGTTTTGAGGCCCCCTGAATCCAAAAAAGCACTTTTAGAAAAAGGTCGGTCAGTTTAAGAACTAGACACGTTGACCTTAAAACTCCATACTCACGAGAAACAACTGAAAATAAATCGACAGGGCTTTAAAAGAATGACCAAGTATTGAACAATTCGAACCATTAATAACGGATATATCGGAAATGGGTATGCCACTAAAATAGTTACATGAAATAAATTGTATATTTTAAAGAGATCCATATTTTTTTTGTGTAATACGTGTTCGTCTATCGCTTAACGTTTACCAATTATACAAGATTATATAAATTTCCTTCTGAATGAAGAGAACTTCACAGGTTATTCCCATAATATTAAAGATATAATTTTATTTTTTATGAAATATCGTTAATATACGGCATTTTAATCAAATTCATAGAGCCACTTTTTCAGAAAATCAAAAACTTCCAAAAATGTTCTATGTAAAGACTAACTTGGTAAGGGGGGATTTTCTTGAAAATGTTCGTGTTGCATATTTGCAAGATATTGAATTTAAATACCAAGTTCGGTATTTTTCCGACAATTTGTTTTAGAGTTATGCTGTTCTCAGTCGCGCACATGGAAGTTTTTCTAAAAATTCTTTGTTTTTGGTTCAGGGGGTCTCAAAACATGTATTTCCCGTGAAATCTCGATATCTCATTTCTGGATAGAATACAATACTTCCTCTACCTACTATGTACGAGGTAGCGAAAGCAAAAGACACACGTGAATAGATAATTGCGAAGCCGAGACGGAAGTAAGCATGGATTGTACTCACCCAGAGCCTCATATTGATGGCGTTGTGGACACCAAGCTTGACAGGTAATATGTGGTAAATGATGTGAGGTAGTTAAACTTATATATGCCCCCCCTCTTTCACTCAGGGCGCCTTTTAGAATCATTTCGCTCCACATTTACTTTCTTTCTGAGCTCCTCCCAGACGCCCATCAGAGTGTATTGTTGAAGCTTGCTTTTCACCGGACGGCCCTAGGGTAAAAGAGACTACGTGACCCCCTTTAGATGCTTTTCCTCTCGTTGTGGAACGGCACGTATGACAGTTCTGGATCGGGTATCACTGATCCATGAACGATCAGACTCCGTGAGAACGTGTAGGTGGGCGTGTTTGTTCTTTTTCGACTGTCCTCAACTTCGGCTCAGGTAACGTCGCTGGACTTTCCAAAATAAACGTTGTGGTTTGATTCCTTGAGCAATTCAGAATGGCATTTCTAGAATTTTTTAACTCTCTTTAACTCCCTCCTATTGGGTCAGTGTTGCCAACACTTCCTCGCAAATAATGTCTAGTAGGTATCTTTAAAAAGGCGTTATTTAACAAAAAATCTGATGTGCTACACTCACATGACTTTCTCTACTCTTGTACAAACTATTTTTACAAACGCTTATTCTCCATCTACTTCATGTTCATCGAGATAAACATTTGCAGACTATCTTATTGCTAATTTTCTTGTAGATGTAAGGGGAATATATATTTACAAGGGCAATATAGAAATACAGTAGCCTTTAAGCACATACATATCTCTGAATAGCTGGTTGGTAGGTGCAGCACCATTGCCTTTGCCACAGATTAATACTCTTTGCATATCCAAGACAAAAAATCTGATGTGTTACACTCACATGACTTTCTCTACTCTTGTACAAAATATTTTTACAAACGCTTATTCTCCATATGCTTCATGTTAATCGAGATATCGAGATGTCAATCTTGTTGCTAATTTTGTTGTAGATGCAAGGAGAATTGGCAGGCTTTAAGAGATAGTCAAATATTTTAAGAGATGGTTGCTATGTGGAGTATTTCATTTTCTTTGCATGTCCAGGACATAAAAAATCTGATGTGTTACACTCACATTACTTTCTCTACTCTTGTACAAACTATTTTTACAAACGCTTATTCTCCATCTACTTCATGGTAATCGAGATAAACATTTGCAGAGTCTATCTTATTGCTAATTTTCTTGTAGATGTAAGGAAAATATATATTTACAAGGGCAATATAGAAATACAGTAGCCTTTAAGCATATACATATCTCTTACTAGCTGGTTGCTAGGTGCAGCACCGTTCCATTTGCCACAGATTAATACTCTTTGCATATCAAAGACAAAAAAATGAATAACTAATTCCCATTTAAGAAAATAAGTATTGAAAAATTTAAAGAATAACAAGCAATATCTCGAAAATGGTTCACTCAACAAAAAAATGTATATGACATGAATTGTGTATTTTAACGGGATGTACATTTTTGTGTAGTAAAATTTGCTCTATCTCTTATGGATTACCGGTTATGCAAAAGTTGTTAACAATGAAGAACACTTTTGGAGACATTCCCAGAAAATTCAAGATATACGTTTTATTTGTCATGAAAATATTTTAAACATATAATATTTTAATCAAAATCGTTAGAGCCGTTTTTGAGAAAATTAAAATCTTCCATGTAAAGGGTATCCTGGGGTGGAGGGATTTTCTTGAAAACCTTCGTGTCGCATCCCTGGAGGATACTGAACATAAATACCAAGTTTGGTGCTTATCTGACTGTTCGTTTCTGAGTTATGCTGTTCACAGACAGACACACCGAGACACACACACGGACATGTTTCCAAAAATGCTTTTTTTGGTTTCAGGGAATCTCAAAGCATGTATTTTCGTTGTAATCTCGGTATCGAATTTTTGAGTGGAATACAATACTTCCCCTACTTCCTCTACGTGGTAGAGGAAGTAAAAATGAATAACGAATTTGAGAAAAAGTATAAGTATTGGAAAATTTAAGGGAATAACAAGCAATATCTCGGAAATGGTTCACTCTACAAAAAAAATGTATACGACATAAATTGTGTATTTTAACACGATCTATATTTTTTGTGCAGTAACATTTTGTCTATCTCTTATACCAGTTATGCAAAAATCGTTTACAATGAAGAACACTTTTGGAGAAATTCCCAGAAAATTCGAGATATACATATCATTTATCATGAAAATAAATATCTTAAACATATGATATTTTAATCAGCCATTTTTGAGAAAATTAAAATTTTCGAAAAATCTTCCACGTAAAGGGTATCCTGGGGTGGAGGGATTTTCTTGAAAACCTTCGTGTCGCATCTCTGGAAGATGCTGAACCTAAATACCAAGTTTGGTGTTTATCCGACTGTTCGTTTCTGAGTTATGCTGTACACAGATAGACAGACAGACACACACACGGACATGTTTCCAAAAATGCTGTTTTTGGATTCAGGGGGTCTCAAAACATGTATTTCCGGTGAAATTTCGGTATGGAATTTTTGGGTGGAATACAATACCTCCCCTACTTACTATACGTAGTAGACAAAGTAAAAATGACTAGATATAATTGGCGTCTAAAACTACCCATATTTTGTTTCCAGAAGTTAAACCCCATAAAGACAATCTAAATATTATAATTGATTAGATAATTCCATAATATTTAAATATTATATTATAATTGATTTGAAATTTCATAATATTTAAATATTGTAAAAGAATCATTTAATATAAAATTAACAATAATAATAAAATGCTAACAATGCAAATAAACAATCAACAAATCTCGTATACCAAAGCTCTGATTGCTTGGAATGCTTTTTGATGAGAAACTTTCTTGGACTGATCATATTAAAGCTATACGTACTGACTGTCTTAGGAGGCTTTGTATTCTTCGGTCTTTATCGGCACAAAATTGGGATGCAGATTACCAAATGTAGCTTTCCATATACCGAGCGATTGTTCGCTCAAAATTAGACTATGGATCAGTAGTGTATTCATCTGCAAATTCATCAATATTGAAAATGCTAGATCTTATACAATGCTCTGCACTTCGAATAATTCTTTGAGCATTTCGGACGAGCCCTATATCTAGTCTACAAATTGAAACTGATGAGCCACTTCTCTCAGTTAGACGAAACAGCTCTTAATTTCATATACACTAAAGATAGCATCTAGACTATCCTCAAGGATATTTAACAACATATTCTTAAATAGCCCATCTTCACTGATTACTTCATCCATATATAGAAGAATTCAAGACATATTAACCGAAGTTTGCATACCTTTTCTTCAAGTAATCGCGCCGAATCTTTATGGTTTTCCGCCATGGAGAATCCAATTTCCTCATATAAATTTATATCTTAGCAAAAATGTGAAGTCAGATACTAATACAGCAATATATCTGCAGTTATACCATGAACTTACTGCTTTTTATCAAACTAAAAATCATATATTCACCGATGGACCAAAGACAGATGTGGATATGCACTTGTTACAAATGCAAATCAAACTGTTTCTTCCCGTTTGCTAGATATGTATTCCAGTTTTTCTTGTGAATTAACGGCAATTCAGAAGGTAATAACATTAATTCGTTCAACAGATAGTAGTCATTTCATAATATTTACCTATTCCAAAAGTGCTCTCCAGGCTCTTCAAGATCTATCCACTTCTCACCCACTGGTACGTGACATTCAGCACTCTTCAATTTATTCTAACAAAGATTGTACTGTAACTCTTGTCTGGATCCCATCACACATCGGCATTAAAGGAAATGAACAGCTGACTTAGCAGCCAAAGAATCTACTCGCCATTCATTAGTTGACAAATCCAGCAAAATTCCGTGTCAGGATGCTGCATCACACTTTAAAAGAGCGATCAGCCTTTGAAAGCATCAATGGACCCAGATCTCAAACAGTAAGCTGCATGCTACTAGACAGGAAAACACCAGTCCCCTTGCCTTGAACCGCCAAGACCAAACAATTGCTGCTAGATTACGTATCAGACATACAAAAATCACTCACCTCCACCTCTTCACCAAAGAACCACCTCCTAAATGTTGTTTCTGTACTACAAGACTCACTGTTGAACATCTACTATGAAAATGCCAACAATATGATAACTGTCGCAGGACTGAAAAGATTTCCTTCTACCTCTACACTGCAATAGATACTCAAGTGGCCTATGTAAAACTAAAGAAATTCCTACAGAATATCGGTATTTTTAACAAAATATAAAATGTTTCAATATAATATTTAATATTTTATCGTTCATACTTTAATACAAATCTTAATATTAATATTTATTTGACCATGTTAATATTAACGCTGTAATTCCATTATTTATTCAATGTTCTCTTTATTCTCTCTATGTTCTTTTTATGAACATGTAACTGTTTTTCTAATTATGTATTAATGTCATTAATTGATGAGTCGTATATGATCATGCAGTTAGCGCGACTTTAAATAAATAAATTTTAAAAATATTTAAATACTGTAAAAGAATAATTTAATATAAAATTGAAATGGGATATGATATAATTCTGCTAAGCAACAACACCGTACGTTAAATATAACTTATTGAAATATGAAATTTACTGAAATTCTTTGGGTAAAACATGTAAAAACTGACCAATTCTGTGTGTCAAAAATCATACATTCTGGGCGCATACTCCACAAAGTCGACCTTATGATTAGAACACATTTTGATGACATGCCATGACTCATGATAGGAACATAATACAACTACACAGATAGTGAGGATTCACCCTAACCATTTATTCCTTTTGCATAGCTAAAGTGCAGATAAAATGATGCTATTTAGGCTAGAGTTTGGGTAAGGGGGATTGTTAAATAGGCTAGATTTCAGACTATAAGCATTCTACGATTTTATATGGCTAAACGCTACTGTAAAAATGCTAGATTTAGCCATAAAATAGCTAAGTTGGTAACACTGATAGGTGTACGGAATCTGTAAGGATGATAAACGAATAATTCAACGAACAAAGAAAATTACATTACACCTAAAAATTCTATATAGAGATATTATTAGAAGCACACGTTTTGAGGCCTAGTGGATCCGAAAAAGGGCATTTTAAGGAAAGGTTCCGTCTACTTTGTGTACATGTGTGTGTGAGTCGCATAACTCAAAAACGAAAACTCGGCTAAATACCAAACTTGGTGTTTAAGTTCAGTGTTTTCCAAAGAGTCGCAAGAAGATTTTCAAGAAACCCCCTTCACCCCAATTTATCCTTCACATGAAAAACAATTATTTTATTTCCTCGAAATGGTTCCAAGAGTTTTGATTAAAATACCAAATGTTCAAGACATTTGTATGATAAATATAACGCATATCTTGAATTTTCATAAATATCCTGTGAAGTGGTCTTCTTTCGGAATGAATTTTGTGTAACTTGTAAAATCAAATAGATACGTGTATAAAAATTTACTATACAAAAAATGTTATACAGTTAAATCAATTTTTTAAATTTCCTGCGGTATTAAGCATTTCCCAAATATTCTTTATTATAGGTATGAATTGTCAAATAGTGATTAAAAGAGAACGGAATTTCAAAGCTATCACTTAGCGACCCGTTTTTAAAAGATTTGACCACATCATAAATTTACTGTAATCCCTTTGTACCCACAACGAAATGTGCAATAAAATAATTTCTACAAACGTTTATTTCGATTAATATATACCCGACCTAGCAAAGAAAAAACACATAAATGTTGGGGAAAAACATGTGTATTTCTCTACATAGTCTCCTTTCAGCTCGATACACTTTTCCCAGCGATGTTCAATAGCTTCGATACCTCGTTTATAGTGAAAACCGTCGAGTTCTGCAAAATAGCCATCAACTGCAAACTCCACCTCTTCATTGTTGGTAAATCTTTTACCACCAAGCCATTTCTTCAACTTTGGAAACAGAAAATAATCAGAGGGGGCTAAGTCTGGCGAATAAGGTGCATGAGGAAGCAATTCGAACTTTGACTCGTTGATTTTGGCCATGGCGATAATGGATATGTGACGTGGTGTATTGTTTTGGTGAAACAGAACTTTCTTTTTCGCTAAATGCGGCCGTTTTTGCTTAATTTCACTATTCAAACGCTGCAATAAGTTTGCATAATACTCGCCATTGATTCCTTTTCCTTTTTTAAGATAATCGATGAAAATTATCCCACGCAAATTCCAAAAAACTGACGTCATGTCCTTGCCTGCAGATGGAGCTGTCTTCGTCTTCTTTGGAGCCGATTCTCCCCTTTCAATCCACTGTTTTGACTGTTCCTTCGTCTCAGATGTGAAGTGATGGACCCATGTTCCATCCATGGTTATGAATCGACACAAAAACTCGGTTTTATTCCAGCGAAACATCGCCAAACACTCGACTGGAACATCCTCACCACGCTGCTTTTGTTCCATTGTGAGTAAACCCGACACCCATCTTGCGCACAGCTTTCTCATGTCTAAATTTTCAGTTTGTATGAGATGTACAGCACTTTTGAAATGCCTACAATGTCTGCTAGTTCGCGCACTTTCAGTCAACGGTCATCCAATACCATTTTGTGGATTTTCTTCACCTTATTTGGTCGACCACTGCGATATTCGTCTTGGCAGCTCGTACGGCCTCGCTTAAACTCTGCCACCCGATCAATATTTTACTGTTGTAAACGAAGAAGCAGACTCCCCCAGAGTAGAATCTAGCTTAGATTTAATATTAGTTGGACTAATACTTTCAAATGAAAGTATTGTATCACATAACGATGATCAGTTTTATCCATGTTTACAAATTCGCTGAGAGAGTTCACTATTAATGGCTGCCAAACAATTACTAAACAACGTAGCATCGTCAAACTACTACATAACTTAAGCTTTATAAGGGTGATTCTTTCTATCATAGTCGTTTTTTTGAAACAACAATCGCTATATATACGTCAGGTCGGGTACTTTTGGAACTGCCCTCGTAAATAGAGCAATAAACTCTTGCAAGAACAGTTTGTAAAGGAATGGGTGGAGAAAGATCTGAATATAACAAATCCCATCTTTAAGTTTAGAAAGCTGTGAAACACGCAGCCTGAAAATTATAATTTCAGCTAATTTTGGATGCTCAAGTCTCCGTTGCTCTTCTACACCATATTAATCATCCACGTGCCTGCTCTGTGGAGGAGTAAGAAAATGGATGCGCTTGGTTAAAACAAACAGCCAAAGCGCAATCAAAGTCATCTCATTCGGTTTTACTTTGTGTAATAACACATTTCATAATACTATTTACAGATTTTCAGGACCACAAGCTATTGATCACCTTAACTCACGCTAAAACATTTTAAAGGCGCTAGGAGCTAAAAGCTTAAAATAAATAAATACGAATAGAAATAAAGCATATGATATTTTCGTTAGGGTTTTAATTAATGTTTTAATACAAGGTAAATATGTAGATTGAGGCAGTATTTTTAACACTTAAATGATTTCAGTCTAATTATATAATATATAAATTCAATAACAGCCCACTTTAAAGCAATATGGTGTATGTAACAATATATAAGAAGTGTATATTACAGTCATTGTATATGTTTATATTATTGTATACATGTAATAACGTTATTTGAATGTATTACGTAATTTAATAATGTAGGAGCTGTGAGAATGATAGGTTGGAAGTTGCTAACAATGAGGTAACAATTAAGTAGCCTTCAGGCAATAATGAATTTTAAAGTTTAATGCTACTAGTCATTATTGGAGCAACAATAATGTAAATTTTGTGACAGTTTATAAAATCCCCAATCAACAACCAGAAAAAGCTTAGTTAAATGAAGGTATTCTATTGGATTAATAATAGCCAATCAAAGACTTGAAATACAGAAATTTACAAATTTAGGCGGTAGAAATCAAGTCAGTTGCTTGTAGACAGCGCTCATAACTGGACGTGTTGGTTGTTGACACTGTTCCTAATCGGACGCGAGTGTGAGAAGAAAATAGTTTACGTGTTATAAAGCGCAAGTAATTAATAAAAGAATTTCACAGCTCTCTATATCAGTGAAGTATTATTTAAATTGTGTCAAGGATTAATAAATGTAGTGAAGTAAAAATTATAATCTGTGTAAGCCTACATTCTTCAGCCGCACTACGCGTTGCAAAGAAATCCATGTCTCTAACAATAATACTGACGCAGCCAAGGCAAACATAAATATATAATATTTAAAGAAACAGTTAATATTTTTTTAAACATTTGGGGGCAAAGGCCACCGGAACGTATACTTGGGGCGAAGGCTACCGGAAGCTTTTTACCATACGTGCGGTTGCAACTACTTCAAGTTCACCTCCCCAACAGTCGAAATATAATACATCTTCAAACTGACTTTCCACACGTAGCAGCTACCAAACCTTCTTCTTCAAGATTTATTAAAAGGTACATTGAAATTTAATACGTTAAGTAAGATTAGTAGAACTGAGAGAAATGAAATCAGTATTAATCAATTTAAATGTATTATTTGAGGCATATAGAGGTATTAGTTACTCTTCATTGCAAGTTTGCCCTTTCGTTACTCTTCGTAACATTCCACTCTTTTCTGCAACGGTGTTCATGACATGCGAGTAGTAGTTGAAATATTCGGAGGCACTGCATTAATGGAATTAGACCTCCCTGGACGATAGGCAAACCGAAGCACTGAACGAAGATATGAATGAAACACTATTCCGCTTCCTATGGCTAATCTATGTGTGGAACACCAGTTAACAATAACAACTAATAATACATCATAAATATATTGGTATACACTATTGCCTAGTGCATTTCTGTAAGTACAGTAAAATAATTTATGCGAAAATAAACCTATTACTAACATTATTTTGCTTGTGGATATTATTAATTTCATTTAAATTTAAATGACACTAAAAATACTGTACTGCATCACAGTTGAAAAGAAATAAAGATATTTTAAATAATTCAAGAATGGTGACAATAACACATTAAAAGAATGTATGCCAGAAAATTAATATTAAAAATTGAGTAGGGAGCGGAAATCCCATCTGCGATACTAGCGATGGAAATGCACACCCATAGATTTTACGGCGAAAGTGGGTAGAGGGGGAAACGGAAGTGGAAATCATTCCCGTTGTTCAACATCATAAGATCTCTGCGGTCGCTGTTACCCAACTCTTTGCTGAAGGCAATTAGTGTTTTATGTTCTTTATTATATCACATGCGTACTATTATATGTCATTGGCATTTAGACCTTTTCCTGTTTCGATGAGGAAACATCCGATGTGTACCAGTCACACGAATTTCTCTATCATAATTTATTCTCCTCCTACTCTACAAATTATCCATACAATAGTTACTCGATCTCTCCTTTATGTTAATCACGAAAATTATGTGTAGGCCCATATAATGTTTAAAATGCAATCCAATAACCTCATGACATGACTAGAATTTTCTTCTTTCTCTGTCTACCCTCCCCGTTAGGAGGACTTACAAGGGGTGTCTTGGTCAGACGCCTGTCGGGGAGCAGAGAGACTAATTGGATCGGATAGAACAGCCTTGAAAGCGAGGAAGAAGTTGATATGAAATGACGGTGAAATGGATGAAAGGAAAGGCGACAATGGAATGAATGCCGGGGAAAACCGGAGAACCGTGAGAGAACCCACCCAACTCCGCTTTGTCCACCACAAATCCCACATACGTTCCTGGGATCGAACCCGGGTGAGAGGCGGGTGGTCTAAACACTCGGCCATGGCGTCACTTCCCATCACTAGAAACAGAGAATATTCCATAATGTACTTTAAATGTAGGAAAACTTAAACGAAGTTTAATTAATATTTAGGAATATCCGTTTCCTTTATATATATAAAGCATTTTGTTTGAGGTGCCAATATCTCAATATTATGTTATTTGAATCAAACTCTTTTAGCTATTCTTGAGAAGAATATGCACTAAGGATTTTGTTTTCTGTTTAGCTAAAGGATTCTTCTTGCGTTATCAAAAAGCGTGTGGCCAAATTTTTAGATTAAATACTTATCATATTTTAAATTCTGTTGCTCACAAAGAGAGACATTCCGACATTTTGCTAACATTTTGGGACTTCAGAATATTATTTTGCTCTGAAATCTCTCTTTTTAGTGTCGAATGGAATATTACCTGTATCTTGGATAAATATCGGAGAAAGTAATATATCAAGAATCAGAATTTAGAGTCGTACTTGGACAAATGCTGAGTACTAAGTAAAAAAGAATAATCATATTTGTCCAAACTGGAATAAATTTGCAATTTAAAAATGGCAAATTGCCTCTGCCTAAAAAGTTTACTATGCAACATAGTTCGAAATTATTTCATCAAAGTATACTTGAAACAAAGCATTTTTCGCCCAATTACATTTTACAATTTAAATTCCTTGAGAACTCTAAGAACCGCAGTGAAAAGCAAAGACCCATTTATCCTAGCTAGCAGTAGGAGTAGGACTAGGTGCGGAGTGGGGATCTTTTGTGCCTAAGCCTCCGGGAGGGAAGGGTGAGGTGAGAGGAAACAGAGGGCGTTCAGACAAGGAGGCACAACAGGGCAGAGGGCAGGGTCCCTATCTTTTACAGATTAAAACTACCCGGATGGCAGCCTTGCACATCCCACTGGGGGGCCCGGGACTCGCAAACCGCCCCAATTCCAAGGGACAAAGGTTTACATAGAGCATCCTTTTTCCTGCCAAGTAACGCCGAGACTCCGACGACACTTTCAATCCGGAAACAGACCAAGCAGATGAAAGGTGAAGAGAAATGAGAATGGAGGTGAAATGGACGGACAGAAAATTCGGGGGATGTAGTGAACCTTCCCAGCATTCGTCTAGCGAAACCCCCGAAAAAACCCATGGGTCAGGAAGATCGGCTGCGGGAATCGAACACAGGACCTCCCAAATGCGGGCCACAGATGTTATTAAGACCATTTCATGAATAAAATGTAACAGATTATAAACCGAAAGAGGTGTTGCCGTGGTAACGCATGCGACTTGCATTCGGGAGGTCCCGGGTTCAATTTCTGGCGACCGTCCACTCTGATCCATGGGTTTTTTCGGGTCGTCAAGTGAATGTTGGAGTGCTTTCCTTCAGCCCCCAAATATCCCCTCCCTCCATTTCGTTCCATTTACCATATCATTCATCCTTAACCCCGTTAGGCCTGTTTCATGGTTGGGCGTGTCGACGATGGTGTTTCGGAACGGTGTGGCAGGGAAAAGGATGCTCTCTGTGTCACTTTCTCCGTCCCTCGGATTTCAGCTGGTTGCCGGGGTAAACGGACTCTGTGTGAGGCGGGGGTTACCGGTCTGCCTGTCCGGCTATCAGGGCATCTCAATCTGGAAAATATAGGGACCCGGTCATTGCTGTGCCATCACTCCTGGTTCCGGCCTGCCGGTGTCTCCCCTCGCCTCCTCCTACCCTCTGATGTTAAGGAAAACACGGATTATAAATAAATAATTACTTTTCACTTCTGTTCTTTAAAATCAAATCACCATTCTGTCAGCTGTCAGCTAAGGGTACTAAATAAATCAACAAGCGAATGTGACAGGGAATACTAACCAAAGTTACACAACTGTGAGAACGAGTAACTAGTTAACCTCAAAATTAAGTAAGCTGAAATCAGAACGCAATAAAGACAGTTTTTTTTCAAGAACACAGTTTATTTGTAATTTGACACTATTTGAATCTGGATTGATTGAAAGCAATGCAAAAGTTAAAGGAAACTGATAATTTTCTGTGATGGAAACTGAAGTGCATGTTGAGATGACAATCAACGATATGGATCACGAAGCCTATTAACTACGTAATATTATTACGGTTCGTAAAGAGTTTGTTTCATCCGATAAAATCACATTCTTGCAATCACACGGCCTGATACGTCGACATCTGAGGCGTTGCTATAACACATTGGTTAGCACAGAATACGCGAAGTATGACTGAAATAGTCTGGTTAAAGTGCCGAGTGATGTGAACAATTAGAAAGCCACAGAATAATCAGAAGTGGTATTAGCGGACTATTCTTTTAGCGAGCCTTTTATTTCTTCAGTAAATCTGTCGGAAGTTTTTTTAGTTCCATGTATACCCCGCCTTATCGGCCACTTTGGCTTTGGAACTTATTGTCCATTGACAATGGCGTTAACTCGTGTAACTCTTGTGGTTGGGTTTCTTGTACTTTTGGTTTTTTAACCATTAGATCACACACACACACACACACACACACACATTCACACTCTCATTCATACTTACAGGCTCTGGGGAGGATAGGGAATAGACTTGGCTAGAGAAAAATTCCCATCCTACATCCATCCATCGAACCCGGGACTCCTCGCACAAAGACAAGTGCTCTACCGACTGAGCTCAGGTGTTCTCTCTGACAGAAGGAGAGAACAGACAGAACTTCCACGATCAAGAATTTGTCATAGCTTTAATCATCAATATCAAAGCTCAAATTTCAAGAGATTTTAATCAACTCGGGAATGGAAATGGGGTAATTAGGCATCTACTGCCTATATCCTAATGCGGATTTAAAGTTTTTGAGATCCTTTACAAAGAAACTGTAAACACATTTAATTGTAAATTTACTGGTTTTTATACTAATCTTGTTCACGAACCTTCGTTAAATCAGACCTAATGAAGTAGTGGTAACTGATCAGTAAAATATTTACAATTTCATTAAAATATGCACTTTTCACCATAAACTTGACAGCATTGTTTGCTGAGCAGTAAATAATGATTCATTAAGCATAAATAATTGCGTTCAGTAAATTTTTCGTACAAACCATAACCTACAAAATCCCAAACAGTAGACGATCTATTGCCTGTTTAATGCAAAGCACATTCTAAACAACAAAGTAATAAAATAGAGGGGGAAACGAAAAGAACTAGAGGCACTAATTTTATGAATGTAGAGAAGGAAATATTTGTATATATACTTCCTAAATACGTCAGTATCATTGAAAACAAAAGAACTGATGGAGTAATGATAAGATAGAAAGAATGCATTCGGGGAAATATGTGCAGGGAATATAATTCGAACACAAAAGTTACCAATCGCACGGTGAAGCAGGTGAAAGCTCTCTTTTTCTTTCTTTCTTTCTTTCTTTCTTTCTTTCTTTCTTTCTTTCTTCTTCTCCTTTCAAGGTTTTGGTAGTATCACCTGTTCCGGTCTCTAGCCATCTCTTGCGTGATCTTCCTAAACTTCTCCTCCCTATCGGTTGGTAATTCATTATCTTTTTTGGTATACTATCATTTGGCATTCTATCAACATGTTCTTTCCAATTTCTTTTATTTTCATCAATTTACTGATACAATATTAGCTTTTTATGATAGTTTTAAGAGCCAGTAAAAAACATGAAAGAAACCAAAAAGGATGGTTTCATCATCAAACAAATGAGATATGACGAAATTGCATCTGAAACTTTATCACATACCTACAAGCGGTGGCTCTGGAAACACTACTCAAGTATCCAACAACAAGCTGGAAGTTTCCAGTAGCATTAAAAATCGCAGAGTTAATAGCAATTGCTGCATTGGTGTTAGAGGGTGGTGAGGGTTTTCTGTTGGTAGGATATTCTAACTTATGTTAAATATCTTCTAAAAAGTTTAGTGCAACATCTTTACTAAGATGGTATCTTTCATAAAATTTTATCACTTATATTTTCAAAATGATTGTTTATTGAATAATTAATATTACCCCTTTTCCTGATTTTCGTTTTCAAGCAGTTCCAGGTGTAACAATTCTGGATCGAAACGGTCCGTCATTTTGTACTGCGTTTATTACTGAGTCATTAAGACTTTACCGGATGAACTTTCTATCAGTAACTTAATGAGCATTTTACTGAGGTGTTAAGGTTAAAGATGAGCTATAAAAATGATTTAATGAACCAGCAAATACACTAATGAATCAGTAAAACTTACTAGTGCTTGGTGAACACGACCATTAGAGTTTTATTATTATTATTATTGCCGAGCGAGTTTCGATTCTGTTGACCGCCCAACTTAGGTTTCTCGTAGTCTTCCTTCCATCATTTGTCTTTCATTCCGTTTCCTTCTCATGTTTCAGGTGTACCTGTAGGTTTCGTGGTGTGAGGTGATGCCGTACAGAACTTGTCGCTTGCTCCAATGAAAGAGTATTCCCTGTGAACACGAGGGCTGCCTGCTTGAACGGGTCGTTCATCGCCCTCTGTGGGCAGCTCCAGTAGGGGTCGGGTCTTCGAGCTATGAACTGTTAGTGACCTTTGTGCGTCTATGTGTTCCTTCCCTTCACCCCATCCCTGCCTCCTGGGGAATGGTAGCCGCAACAAATCTCACGTAGGTGGCAGTGCGCGAAATGTATCCCTCCGTCGTATATCATAGCTCGGAGACCCAAACCACTACTGGGAGGACGATGAACGACCCGTTCAAGCAGGCAGCCCTCTAGTGCCTATGCGGAGTACTCTTTCCTTGGAGCAAGCCGAATGCCATCTGTGCGGCACCGCCATACACCGCGAAACCTAGAAGCACACTTGAAACATGAGAAAGAAAAGGGATGAAAGAGAAATGAGGGTACGAAAATTGTGGTATATGAGAAGCAACCCAGCATTCACTTACCGACCAGGAAAATGACGAGAAACCTAAGGGTCAACGGAAATCGAACACGGACCTCCTGAATGCGAGCCTCACAGATGTTTCCGCGGCGCCATATCATATGGTAATAGTAATTATAAGACCCTATTATTATTACTATTACTTTATTATTATTATTAATAATAATAATAATAATAATAATAATAATAATAATAATAGCGCAGCACATAATAGCTTACAATGACCTTACAGTAAAAACCCTTCCTATCTTTACTGTTTCTTTATTTTATGATAGTGTTTAAACAAAGTGTTACAGATTAGAATAAAACAGAAGAACTGCTTTGAATTTGGATCCAAACAGCGAAAACAAACTGTTCATACTGTCCAAAAACTGGCTATTGACAGCCACTGAAGTTTCTCCTTCAAAATAACGCGTCGTCCAAAAACATTTCTAATAGATATAAAGTGAACAGTGATAGTGACATGTTTTAGAACTGGAGGTTATGCGTTGGTCTTAAAACCCTATACTGTTTTACACAGATCTACATTTCTTGTGCAGTACGTTTTCGTCTATCGCTTAACGTTTACCAGGTATACAAGATCATATAAAATTTCTTCCAAATGAAGCCTTCTTCAAAGGCTATTTCCAGAAAATTCAAGATATACATTTTTTATGTAAATATTTCTAATATACGCTATTGTATCAAAATGGTTAATCATTTTTAGAAAATAAAAAATTTCCAAAAAGTGTTCCATGTAAAGGTAGTTTTAGGCAGAGGGATTTTCTTTAAAATCTTCATGTCACTTCTTTGGAAGATACTAAACTTAAATACCAAGATTGGTGTTGATCCGACTTTTCCTTTTTCATTTATGCTGTTCACAAATACACACGGACCTTTTTTAAAAATGCTTTTTTATAATCAGGGTACTCAAAACATGTATATTTCCGTTGAAATCTCGATATAGAATTTTTGGGTGGAATGCATTACTTCCTCTACCTAATTGGTAGTGGTAGAGAAAGTAAAATTCAAGTCAATATCTATGTGAACGGCTTTTATATGAAAGTACCAAGTGTCGATCAGTCAGGACTGTGCGGAAGCAGTTCAAACTAAATTTTATTTTAAAAAATTAAAAATCGTCATTTGAAAATAATAGATACATACTATCCTCTCCCCTCATATCTTAAATTAATGAAGAATTTATTGGACATCTTTAAATAAATTCGAATATATATTTAAAGAACCAAGTACAGTTTGATAAGATATTGAGTTATAACTTATGAATATTGCTGAATGTAAAACATATACTCATAGATAAACATTTGGTCATTTAACCGACATATAGAGAAACTAATGGATGTAGTACACTAAATAATTTACATTAAAGTAAAATTAAATTGGGTTTTATTTATGGATCATGGTTTAGCGTCCCATTCAATATTGGGCGTGAAAGACCCGAAATTTTGCTCAGAGGCGCCTCTATCAGACTTGAGGTTCTTCCATGTGCCGTAAACCTAGGACATGGGATCACGGACTTTACTTCCGTAAGGAAGCCATGCTAAGGATTTTTACGCCTGAAAAAAAATCCATCGACCTCCGCGGAAATTGGAGGCTAGCATGGTACCACTAGACCGCGGAGGACAGCACACACGTCATCCAATGCTACCTCCAGAACTATTAATGTATCTTCAGCCCCTCTTATAATTAAGTTTCGGATAAAATGTACAGGCATCTTGAGGTATAAATGACGAATAGATTCAATATCCTTAAGTTTTTCCTTACTTAAAGGCTTTCGTTCAGGGCACAAGACAATCAGCTTAATCGGATTAAAGGTATCTGATTGCATTTCTCGCTATTTGCTCCTAACATCAACTTCAATAAAATCTGTTTCTGAATGGTTAGTTTTCATTTGAAGGACAGTTGATTTGTTTCTCTCCGAATTAATTTCACGAGATGTGAGCCAGTAGGTTTTCTTTCCGCCAATATCAATCTTCCTTCGGTGGTCACTTTTTCCATTCTTTTGATTCCTAAAGTTAGCTTTCTGCATTTGTGATTCACCAAATTTTACCTTTTTGCGAATTCCATCACCTTAGGTAACCTGCAAGATCATTTTAGATTGCTAGGGTGAATTCCACGTCACCAAAATCAGAATTCATAAATTCATAATGACTTGAAATGAGATATTTCAGCGTTGGAATTTTTCCAGAGTGCACTAATCGATGCGGTTTTGTTTTTGATCAGAAGTCAATTTATGTGGAATCCATCAGCAACAAAGTTTTCCCACGTCTAACTGTTGAAGCAAAATATTTTGTATTTGACTCGTACCAATGCCTAATGTCGCCCGAATAAATTTATAAGATGTTCGTCGATCTTCTTCAAGCATTGCTCGAACAGCAGTAATATTTTCATCAGTAACAGCAGTTCGACGGCGTCCTTCACGAAATTTATCACTAAGAAAAACCCGATCTTTTTTCATTCCCTGTGTCATTTATAAATTATTTCCTTAGATGGGGCTTCATCGGCAAATGCATTTCTAGGCTAATATCATTGTTTAGGCATTACTGGCGATTTAAAATCGTAAAAACTCATAGCCCAAAAATGTTCCCTAGTCAAATTGTGTGAACACAGAATCTTTAAATGATGATAACTAATGAACTCTTAGAGAAAATCGGACAAACTACACGGTAATCAACTCGCAAAACATTAGAAACTAGCCGTCAAATATAAACAAATTTAATTTGCTTTTAGAAACATGGCATTTTAAAAATTTTGGGTAACGCTCTCGTAATATCTCCGGCAACTTTTTAAATGTCTCGGTTCTCCTCCACATTTAGATCTTCATTTCCCCCTTTATCATCCAATTATGAATATGGAATTTAGTCTGGATCTTAAACATTACCATAGTTTTCGAAACTGTATATATAATTATTTTTATAATTTATAGACCTATTTTAAAACTAAACGAGCGAAAATTACACTACGGAAATATTTTGAAATAAAATATTTAAATAGCTTTGTGAGGTCTCTGGTTCTCTGCATAAATAGGAACCAAAGTTTAATTCTCAGATCCCCAGAATGAAAATCATCATCCGTAAACTCAATAGGTCGACTCTGTCCAATAGCTAACTATAACAAGTTGCAACTGTAAATTATGTGTGTATTAAAAAGCTGCTACAATGAAGATAACATTAGACAAGCCACACATATCTAAACACACTTGCCTCATTGTCTTCATGAGTTACACATGATCAGTCTATAGGCTTGATAATACTGATGTTATTCCACCCTATAGTAGCTCCATTTCCATTGCTGGTGGTTGTAGAAGAAACCTCACCAAGTTGTGCATTTGAGATTACTTGTTATAACATGCTTGAATAATATGCTCTATTTAGACACACATTTACAAGGGCTGAGCGAGAAAGTAACTTAATTTAAAAAATCGGATGTGTTATAGTAGAGAAAGCCATGATTCTCTACTCTTATACAAACTATTTTTACAAACGCTTATTCTCCATCTACTTCATGTTAATCGATATAAAAATTTGCAGAAACCTAGTATTGCTAATTTTCTTATAGGTGCAAGGGCAATATGGTAGGCTTTAAGCGATAGTCAAATCTTTTAAGAGCTGGTTGCTATGTGAGTATTCCATCCTCTTTGTATGTCCAGGACATAAAAAAAACGTATAACGAATTCGCATTTCAGAAAAAGTATAAATATTGGAAAATTGAAACAAAGAACAAGAAATATCTCGGAAATGGTTCATTTGCCAAAAACAAAATTATATACATATAATTTTACCAGTTATGGAAAATTCATTCAGAGTGAAGAAGACTTTTGGGGACATTTCCAGAAAATTCAAGATATACATTTCATTTACCATAAAAGTATTTTAAATGTATGATATTTTAATCAAAATAGTTGGAACCATTTTTGAGCAAATCAAACGTTTTGAAAAATATTCCATTTGGTCTGGGGTGGAAGGATTTTCTTGAATTTTCGAGTCGCATCTTTGAAAGATACTGAACCTAAATACCAAGTTTGGTATTTATCCAACTTTTCGTTTTTGAGTTATGCTGTTCAGACACACAAACACACATGCGGACCTTAATCTAAAAATGCCTTTTTTGGATTCAGGTATTTCCGGTGAAATCTCGGTATCGAATTTTTGTGTGGAATGCATTACTTCCCGTACTTACTATACGTAGTAGAGAAAGTAAAACTGGACATTCTTACCACCAATTAATAGTTATAAGTTATACAAAGGAAGGGAACACCTCGCGCACTGTGACCTACATAAATCTATTGTGCCTACCATCACGCGGAGGAAGTGATGAAGTGAAGGAACCACAGGAGGCTACAGGCCACAGGCAGATAGGCTATTCGCTAAGTCCGTAACAATTTCAGACTCGAAGACCCTTCCCACTGTTTGAGCTACACAGAGAAGGTGATGAACGACCCGCCGACCAAGCAGCCCTCCAGCATCCACTGGGAGTACTTTTTTTCCTTGAGCAAGCATTCGCACCATTGTGCCACAAAACCTAGAAGCACACCTGAAAGATGAGAGGGAAATGATGGAAAGAAAATTGTGATAGAGGAGAAACCCCAGCATTCGCCTACCGACCAGGGAAAACTACTTTAATCCAAGGTCAGATTAGGCAATATCTCCTGAATGCGAGCCTCACACGTTACCACGTAGCCATTCCGCTCGCTTCTAACCAATGGTAGATTTACTTTAATACTTTATAAGATATTGTAATAAAGTTCCGAATCAAATACAGTTAGTTACCAAACACGGTGGTATATTTCATGAGAAATGAAAGTATTGCCTGTTAAAAATTTATTTTTGAGTAAAACTTAATATAACCTCAAATATCTCCTTTGGTTTATTTACGTTACTATTATTTGTGAAAATAATGCCAAATAATTACTATTTAAATAAATACGTTTCTTATTTCTAAACAACATTAAGGGCCTAGTTTATAACATTTACTTCCCATAAGTAATATTTTGACTCTTAAAGCGTTAACAAAGTTCCTTTCATTCGTATGGAGAATCTCAACGACTTTGTATTTAAGACTATTATTTTGGTAGTTTGGTTAATTTCACACTAAGCTCTCATAATCAAAGTAAAGTGATATATGATAAATTTGTACTTAAAAACTAACCTCTAAATCACCTTTCTTCTGTTTTCTAATAATCGTGACAGTATATGAGAATAATCTTTTACTTTATTTTCCTCTTTATTTTTCATTTTCATATTACACGCCAGCTCCATCATGTATCTGCCTCTTGATAAAATATAAGATGCTTTACATTACATTCAAATCAGGCTGCGTTATCCCTAAGTATTTCTTTAAACTAAACCAATAACTTGGTTCTGTTTAAATAAAGGAACAAAACAATGCCAATTTTTGTCGGTTCATGAATTCATAGATGGCAGCACGAGCCTGTATTAATTTGCTTGAATCTATTTGTTTAAATTACAGTGAGATTCAACAGCCTCATATAGCTTTATTTTTAAAAAATGTCAAGTATAGTGTTGGGTTCATTCTATATAAAAGGCATCCATGTATATAAAATGAAAAACACAGCTTAAAACTTCTCCATTAAATATTAACTTATATTTTTACCTTCTCTACTACGTATAGTAAGTAGGGGAAGTAATGCATTCCATCCCATCCCATCAGCATCCCCATGGGAGTGAACATTCAAAATTCAAAACATGTAATTCATTTGGAACAAAAGACACTAGCGGAAGCAGCGGATGGATGCTGCTCTGAAACGGAAGCGGCTAAAGAACCTACAAATATACAAAGCTACCTCGTATTACACCACCACCACCACCACCACCACCACCTTAAAATCCAAACAAACCATTCTACAACAGTCCTACCATCCCTGTGGTTAAATCCTTCCAAGGGCAGGTAAACAAGAGGCACTACTTAGGGTCACCACGAGGCTACCAGACTAGAGATGAGTTGATTTTGCATTCCACCCAAAAATTCGATACCTAGATTTCACCGGAAATACATGTTTTGAGGTGCCCCGAATCCAAATAAAGGCATTTTTGGAAACATCGTGTATGTGTGTGTCTGCCTATGAACAGCATAACTCAAAAACGAAAAGTCGGATAAATACCAAACTTGGTATTTGAGTTTAGTATCTTCCAGGGATGCGACATGAAGAGTTTCAATAAAGTCCCCCCACCCCAGACTAGCCTTTACATGTAATATTTTTCGAACATTTTGATTTTCTGAAAAATGGCTAACGATTTTGATTAAAATATCATATGTTTAAGATATTTCCTTGGCAAATGAAATCTTTATCTTGAATTTTCTGTAAATGCCCCCAAAAGTTTACTACACACAAAATGTGGATCTCGTTAAAGTACCCAATTTATGTCATATACATTTTGTTTGTCAAGTGACCCATTTCCGAGATATTCCTTGTTATGTGTTTGAATTTTCCAATATTTGTAGTTTTTCTCAAACGGAAATTCATTATTCGGTTTTTTTATGTCCTGCAATGAAAATGGAATACTCCACGTAGCAACCAGCTCTTAAAATATTTGACTATCGCTTAAAGCCTACCAATTCTCCTTGCATCTACAAGAAAATTAGCAATAAGATAGTTTCTGCAAATGTTTATCTCGATTAATATGAAGTAGGTGGAAAATAAACGTTTATAAAAATAGTTTGTATAAGAGCAGAGAAACTCATGTGAGTGCAATATATCAGATTTTTTATTTTACAGAGTTCAAAATATATCAAGAATTAACTATGCACTATATATTATTTTTACCCAAATAGAATGCCGTCTCTGGTTAATCAGCAGAAATGGACCGTTTAGAAAGCGTATCCAGACTACGAGATGGCTGAAAATCTCTTAGCGTGTGAAACTGTACAAAGCCTTAGGTCAATAATCTCTTGAGGAGTTCGATCCTCAGGGGAAGAAACTTCAAACCACCTTGGAGTGATTTAAAATCCCTCTGATTATCTGATAAATTATTACCTATATACAGGTGTATCTTTATTGATATATATATGGGGGACGTGTTCCTGACATCAAAACGGTAAAAAAAGTTCATATGAACTTGGGCCTGAAAATTACTTATTTCGAGTTACAACACAAAATCGAAAGTTACAAAAACTGCTCGAAGTGGCTTCCTCTTGCTTCGATGCATGCAGTAAGCCTGCGTTCCATGCTCTGGCGTACTCTGTTGTGTTTCGTGTTTGGTCAAATCCAGTTTGGATACGTCCCCTCAAAATGTCAACATCAGATACAGGAGTCGCATAAACAAGGACTTAAAATGTCCCCAGACGAAGAAATCCATTGAATTCAAATCAGGCGATCGAGCAGGCTATGCAATAGGTCCCCCTCGACCAATCCATCTTTGCGGAAATCGACCATTCAAAAACTTACGAGCTATCATACTGAAATGAGTTGGAGTTCCATCGCGTAAAAACCACATTCGTTGGATGATGTCCAGAGGCACATTATCAGTTAAGTGATGCAACTCATTTCTGAGAAACTGGAGATAGGTTTGTCCATTTTCAGACGCGGAGGGAAGAATTAGGGACTGTTAATGGTTGTCTGTCGTATTTCATTAGGATTTTCAAATGCCCAGTTATGAGTGTTATGAAAATTGAAGATACTGTCGCGAGTAAAGCCAGCCTCATCCGTGAATAAGATACAGGCTAGGAAATTGATGAACACAGTGCACGATGTAACATGCGTTGACAGAAATGTATTCTTGGCTCAAAGTTCGCCTCATTTAATCCTTGGACACGTTGAAGGTGATACGGGTGCAAAAGATTTTCGTGCAGAATTCTCCAGATAGTCCTATGACTAACTCTTTCCCTTACAGCTATACGTATTGGGCTTTGTGATGGGTCTGCATCCACAGCACGAAGAACTCGTTCTTCAAGCTCAATGCCTCGTACCGCTCTTGGTCTCCCAACATCCCTTGCACACCCCTCAAATACGTCATTGTCTCTCAAGCGTTGGTGAATTCGTGCGAATGTTCTTGCACACGGTAACGGCCTTTCAGGGTGCCTTTCTGCATAAAGTTCACATGCTCGCGCTGCATTGCCGTCTGCACAGCCATACGTGTAGTGCATATCCATCTTTTCACTCGTGGAATACATCTTCTTTGACCTATAACAACGAAACGGTTGATTTTCAGACCCATGTAAATCTGCACGTTTTTTTACTGTTTTGATGCCAGGAACACGTCCCCCAAATATATGACGCCAATAAAGACATATCCTGTAGACATTTAAGGAGTACATAAAATATCTTTAAGTTTTAACTGACTTATCCGGCGTTGCATGGGTGATTTCTTCAAACCAGAAATGAGATTTGATTTATCCTTCCCGTGTTCTTTGCGAAATTGTTTTGCAATAATATAGAAGACTTTTAGGGCGAATTGACCAGCAATGTATATTATTTTTACCCAAATAGAATGCCATCTCTGGTTAATCAGCAGAAATGGGCCCATTAGAAAGCGCATCCAGACTACGAGATGGCTGAAGATCTCTTGCTAGCGTGTGAAACTGTAGAAAGCCTTAGGTCGATAATCTCTTGAGGAGTTCGACCCTCAGGGGAAGAAACTTCAAACTACCTTGGAGTGATTTAAAATCTCTTTGATTATCTGCTAGATGATTATATAGACATAAAATATCTTTATTAAGTTGTAACTGACTTATCCGACGTTGCACGGGTGATATCTTCAAATCAGAAATGAGATTTGATTTACTCCTATCGGTGTTCTTTGCGAAATTGTTGCAATAATCTAGGAGATTTTTTAGGGTGAATCCTCCTCTTATATGTATAATTTCGTACAGACTCTAATAACGGATGAAAACACCCGAATATTAACGAAATTAGGTATAAAATATCACTAGATGTTATATTTCTGATTACCTTAACCTCCTGTGACAGGTTCTGCAAATGTTGTGTATACTTTATAGCAATGAAAGAAACATCGAAATGGTCAAGTAATCGTTAATCACGATATATGCAATCTTATACATTTGTACCTTTTAAAACGATATATTCAGACTGAAAAATTCGCTGCCATAGACGGGATTTGAACCATGGATCTTCCGATTTCCATCCTGTTGCTCTAACCAACTAAGCTACCATGGCAACATGCCGGCTCCACGTTAAATTCCTCAACTGACTCGCGTTTTTCCAGGTAGACCACAAAGATATACACCAATGACGACTTAAATGTCCCGGGATTCATGGTTTAACCAGATACTAGGTCAATCAATGGTAATTAATTGTTCTTTCACACAAGCCTTGTGTAGGACAAGGTTAAAAAAAGACAAGGCCGGGATTTGAACCTGGAATTTTCCGGTTTCCTTCAGGTTGCTCTTCGCAGTAAGTTGGAGAATTTAATTTCGTGCCCGCATGTTGCCATGGTTCCTCAGTTGGTAAGAGCAACTGAACAATTAATAAATTGCAGTGCAATTCGGCTTGTGATGGCTCTGAAGCTATGGATGAATCATAAAGGCGAGTTTCTTCTTCTAACATTATTAATGTTTCAACATATCCCTCAGATTTGTGTCTTGTCATAGACCTTAAGTGTAGCATTTCTCGTTTTCAGACTGTACGCTTCGCGTGGTTTGTGTACATCGGAAGTCAACACACACCCTGCACATACAGCTGTATAACGTCTATGCACACGCAATGTGACGATAAACCGCACAAACCCCTCATCTTTGGAAATAACTTACCTGCTCTTTTACTTTTCCTAAATACATCATCTAGAGGAAATGTCTGAAATCAAAGCGCTGGCATAGACATTCTTAAGCAATGGACTTCCAGCAATCGAGAGCAGGTCGCCCAGTTTTACCTGAGCGGGATGTAAATCGCCACAGTATTTGCGGCTTTACCTGTGCTATACACTAATCAAATAAAGATTTACGCAAGTTTTCATGTTTATGGTCACTGGGTGGAGTTAAGCTTTCTGCATTGCCATTGGCTGGGTCTCGGCGAATCCACCGGCCATGCATCCAAGTGATGGCCGAGCACAATACTGCTTAACTTTGGTGGCCGCTTGATGGTCAATTTAAGCAGGTCGGCATGGCAGCGAAGCAGGATGGAATTTGGGTTAGGGTTGGAGGAATATCCAAGGTAGCAGGCGGGCAGGACACCGTTAGACGGTCACTCATCCAGCTAATGACCAAGCCCGATACTGCTTAACTTGGGGAAACTTGTGATGTGTAGGAGTGGTAGTCTTTAAGCCCGGGGACCCAAGGCGTCCTTTGGTAACCGGTAACCCTTTCGTCGTCTTGATGTCCTGTGGTCATACCGGCCCACGGAATGCACCAGCTGGTTGGTATGGTGAGTAAGTTTGGTGTACATGGTACGGGTTCTTTCCCGCACTACGTCCACAATGTATGGGAGACCGGAGTGGGTGTGTAGGCACTTCAAATTAGCTGCACTCAAACCATCTTCAATACATAGAACGTACACAACAGCGACTATGAGTCACTGACGGCAGGTAAAACGTAGTCTCTGGTCTGGTGATTGGTCTACACACCCTAGCAGACAATACGAGGGTTGAGGGGTGGTTTGTTATCTACATCACAGCGTAAAGCGGTAATAATTCAACCTAATTTTCTTTTTTCTGGCTTTAATGCTTGAAAATCACTATGCCTGGTTATAACGCTTATAACCGACCTAGCGAGCAACACTTTTACATCCTTTGAGAAAGCAATCATTTGCTCTTACCAACCGTAATACAGGGGATGCGTTCGTGGAGCTAAAATTACCGTAAATTGAGTTTCAAACCTATTACCAGCCACAAACGTTCATATTGTAAGGCAAATCATCGTGTATTTGTTCTACAAATAAATCTTTTATACGTTCTAGCTCTTATCCCTTGATATTTATTTATATCGCGTCAGCAACATGGAATTTATTGAATTAGATTCCTAAGTAACCCATACCTCCGTCCCCTTTAACAAATACCACGTATAAACCACTAGCTGGCTCTCGAATGACGGATTAATTTAATTTTCCTCCCGTAACTCTTTATGAAATGATTAAAAATTGGCCGACGTTGAGAGACAGAGCTCGAGTCGAGTATTTCCGTAAACGCTCGGGACAGCTAAGCTTTGTTCACAAGACTGCATATATTCTTGTAGTAGCTATAATCGGAAACACAACTATAATCACAAAAGTCTTCGTGTAACAGACGGACAGATGTTGCAAGAGTGTTTTAACAAGAATATTTGTAACCAAAACACACTTTATTAATTTATGCTTCTCAAGTAGAGTATGACTAAAGCTTGTTACAATGCACTCTTAGCTCAGTGGTAGAGAGTTAGCTTACTGTTTCTGAGGTTGCAAGTTCAACTCCCCGTGGAGTACTCAACATTTTCTCTTTCATTTTGAATACATAATTAAAACTATGATGTTTTGCACTAACGTGCCTCGTCCTACGTTGCACAAGCTGTTTTCACAAACGCTTATTCTCCATCTACTTCATGTTAATCAAGATAAACATTTGCAGAAATTACCTTATTGCTAATTTTCTTGTAGATGTAAAAGGAATATGGTAGGCTTTAAGCGATAAACAAATATTTTAAGAGCTGGTTGTTATTTGGAGCGTTCCACTCTCTTTGGATGTCCAGGACATTAAAAAAATTAAAAAAAAAAGAATAACGATTCCCATTTGAGAAAAGGTTTAATTGGAAAATTCAAACAGATAACAAGGAATATCTTGGAAATGGTTCACTGGACAAAAGCAATGTAAATTAAACAAATTGTGTGTTTTAATGAGATCTACATGTTATGTGTAGTAAAATTTTATCTATCTCTTACGGTTTACCAGTTATGCAAAAGTCATTCAATGAAGAGATCGTTTAGGGACATTCCCAGAAAATTCAAGATATGCATTTCATTTGCCATAAAAATATCTTAAACATATGATTTTTAATCAAAATGATTAGAGCCATTTTTGAGAAAATCAAACTCTTCAAAAAATGTTCCATGTAAGGGGTAGTCTGGGGTAGGTGGATTTTCTTAAAAATCTTCGTTGTTGCATCCTTGGAAGACACTAAATCCAAATACCAAGTTTGGTATTTATCCAACTTTTCGATTTTGAGTTATACTATTCACCGACTGACAGACACACACGCAAATGTTTCCAAAAATGCTTTATTTGGATTCAGGGAACCTCAAAATATGTATTTCCGATGAAATATCGGTATCGAATTTTTGGTTGGAATGCAATATTTTCCCTATTTGCTATACGTAGTAGAGAAAGTAAAAATAAAGGATGACAATCCACTACGGACAGTTGAGCTCGATCTGCTTGCGTAGAAGTCAAGTAACTTAATTATTGCTCCACGCCAAGCACGATATGGAGGTAGCCCAAATCAGTGTCTTGTGTCTTGCATTATCAAGTTAGCCTAAGCGGCACACGGAAGTTGACGGTTGTGAACCGCGCGTTCACTCGAAGAGTGTAAAAATTTAACTGCTCAAGAGGTGGGTCACTTTTAGTTTGACTGGCTGTACAATGATCTATGATTTTTATGGTGAATCCTCTCCTTTATTCCCCTTATAATTGAAATTTCGTGCAAAATCGGCTATTCCTAATAACAGATAAAAAATCGCTAATATTCACACAAAAGAATGGGAAACATTGGTGGAACGTCTGACTTCCTTAACCTCCCTCCGACATTCATCCAAGTTCCGGAAATTTTGCATAGCCTACACGTATTCTTTGGCAGTGGAACAATCGTCGATCGAAATGTTCGATCAACTTGTTCGAAAATGACACTAGGTGAAATTTTAAACCTTTGTACCTTCCCGTTTTTTAGATGATACAGAAACTCATCTTTATATATCTCATCTTTAGTATATACTTTAGTATATACAACTAAACAGAGGTGAAGCTGGTGAATAATTAGATTCGGCATTCCCAGGCCACCAAGTTAACCTTTTTGGAAAAGACACCATTGAGAAAAACAGTCTTCTCAGTTGTTTATTAAGAGATATTGGTTCACTGATTTCTAATTTTCTCTCTTAGCACAATTATTTAGCATGCATACACCATAAGTACAAAGAAAATATAGCAAGAGTTCTTACATGAGGATTATTAAAATGGTTTGGCAATAGTATCGGATGCGTAACGTAGCGTAATAAACAGTTCGATTCTGTTTTGTTTTACTAAATCGTCACCATCTACACTGTATATGAAATATAGGTGGGATTTGTCTTATTTTGCATGCATATCTGTGGAGTAACAGCACTATTTTCTATTCCATGGCATTGACATTGAATGGCCAGTGTCACTTTTAACTCGTCTCCAATATATACTGCTGATTGTGCTGCCGGCTGCTACAGTGGTTAGCTATGAGATCTTTCTCTCAGGGTATACGTGGGCGCATTGTGAAAGGTTAACACCAGTTTAAATTGACTGCTGAGAAATTTAATGTGATCTAATACGTGAGATATTGAGGCGAGTTGCCGATCGTTTGAAGATAAAGAATGAAGCTAATTATGAGTCGTAGCACTCGAAACTATAACAATTGAATTATTATACCTGCTAACTTCGGTTTACCTGTTATCAGTATTAATGTTTTAATATTTTCACAATAAAATAAACTAAAGCGTAAGGTGGCTGTGTTGCTAAAATAGTTACCGGCAAAACCCCTCGCGGCTACCGCAAACAACTTATAACCCAGTGCGGCCTTAGGTGCTACGAACTGCTGATCACCGTAAAAGACTGTAGGCCCCTAAGGCTGTACACGGAAAAAAGAAAAAACAGGCGCTAATTTTTGCAATACACGCTCTTTTATTACCTTAAGTTCCGCCTACCTATCACTGTCCCTCCCTATCTTCCTATTCAAGTGAACCAATACTAAAACTTCTACGTATGCGTCTCTATTAGTATGCGATACCTCCCCGAATCTAAGAATTTCATTTACCTTTGTCTTTCACAGAATTTCGGCCTATGTGACTTTGCCAACGTACCAAACTTATAATCCAACTGCATTCCAGGTATGTTTATGCTAATGTTTTCGCTACTCATGCTGTTACTAATGACTACTTAACATGACTCGCTAAGGACTTTTTTCTTCGGACAAGTCCTTCAACTTAGGCTTGTAACATTATACATTGATTTAATATACAAAAAGTATTTATTGCAATTGCTTCTCTTAGTATCATTTATTTATTTAATTATTTATATACTCTTGTCAATAATTACGGTGTCAACATTCTCAAATAAAAGTGAAGACCTTCTTTACAAGTATAATCTTTTATAATTTCAACGTGTTTGTATTCAAACACAACGGGTTTAAAAATCCTTTTTAATCCTTTAGTAATTAATGAAAGGAAACTAAAATGTGTTTTATGGTCGCACGTACGTCAGAAAGAATTGGGCTATATTATTAAAATCGGTAGTTTTTCAGATTACCCTACATTCAACACACTCTCACACAATTTTTCTCTCTTTATAATACTAACATAGTAAATATAAATATAGATTTCTGGAGCCACATTTTTCAGTCCAAGTAACTGAACTGCCGCCGAGGTCCAATTTGATCTTTTCCCAGGAATTTTACAACTGGATAACTGCCACTTCATCTACTATGTGTAGAAATATGGCAACAAGATATGTAGAAAACTCTTAGGCAGCGTCATTTATGTTGTTCGAAAAATCAACATGATTTCATAAGTTGTAAAAGCAATCTGTTAATGATATCACTGGATTATTTTAGTATTATTCACAACGCTGTAATGTGTATTTTGTGTCTTGAAAGTCAAAGAATGGATGTCTTGTTTACGTTAATTTCATTTTGTAAATTTCCCTGCTGTACACCTTATTCATTTTATTACTTATGTCAACTTAAAGCAACACACCAAATAAAAATGATTCTTTGTATGTTTCCCCTCTAAGTAACTTCCTTTGTGTTTTAGGAACTGTCGTACTGTACAGTAATATAATGTTCACAAATATTAATTTAGCAGGTTTATAAAATTGGAAAAAAAATTATACTTGTTTTTTAAAAATAACTGATGACAATTTGAGCAAAATCATCGCAATATATATAATTTACTTTCGTATATGATGATTTAATTACAAATGATTTGAAGCAATAAGAAACTGACAATTATAAAACATAACGCCTTTATAATTTCCATTTGCTAATATCACACATGTTTTACTAAAATATTTGCACTTCAAAAGAAATTTGAATAAAAATAGTAATCTAATTAGCCTAACAGTTGTATCATTCGCATCTGTATTTCACTCTCATGCATGTAGGGCTAACGTTTAGGATTTTGTAGTGCATTACACGTCCTCCTTTATTTTGCACAATAAGTATCACATAAAGAGACTGTGAAAGTTGACATTTTATCTGTCAAATTAAATTTTATATTCGCGTAATAATTTTGTAGAATTTAATTTACTATTTGGTGCATGGACACCTTCATTAATGAATTTGTAGCTACAAAACTAACATAATATTCTTAAATTATCAACATCTGAACATACGTGAAAGATCGTGTACATATCTGTGTTTTGTACAATAATAAACATCCATCCTTGAAATATGAGAGATCAGAATTATATGCAAAAAGTCGTATTTCTTAAATATTTTGATTATCTTTTTGTTTTTTAGAAAAATAGACGAAAGCAAATGTGCACCATCGGACGTATAAAAGGAACTGTTTCGAAAAAAAATGTTTAATTTTAAAGTTAGATTTTTTTGTGCTGGTTGCTCTCGTGCTAAGTAACATTATTTAGGTTAACAGCTTATAGTACTGAGCATATTGAGATGATCAAGATGGCTGTACAAAATGAGCATTCAGAATTGGTATCCAAATGGTCGTGTCTGTAAAATTTCATATACTATAGGATTTTATCTGTAAATAATACTTTTTCAAAGCTTTTTCTTTATTTTCCCTCTCCGTTATTAGGTCTTACACCCCTCAGGACTTACAAGCGGGTGCCTGGGGTCAGACGACTGTCGAAGAGAATAGACTATGGATCAGAGAGAACAGCTAGGACGAGTGATCAGCCCGAAGCCTGGTATTAGAGCGAGGAAGGCGATGATATGAAATGACAGTGAGATGAATGAAATAAAAGGTGATGATGGGGCAATTGGTAGAACGAATGGCGGGGAGACCGTAGAACCCGGAGAAAACCCTCCCAGACGCTGCTTTGTCCACCACAAATCCCACATAGACTCCCTGGGATTGAACCCGGCCACCCATCTAACCACTTGGCCACGGCGCTGCGCTTTTACAAAACGATAACCTATGTTAGACACAAGGGTTTTAGTTATCCACCGTTCAAGAAACTATTTAAATCGGATCAATAGTTTCATATATATCTTCAAACAAATATTGCTATTACATTTGCACATGTTAAATGGAGAGACTCCTAAAAATCGATGTTATTAAAGACTAACATTGTAATCAGCACTATGAAGGATTCAGTTGCAATTCTTTGAAATCATTTATATGGTATGAAATGTGCTTAAATCTACTCCTATTTGCTGCATATATTTTCATGTAAAACATACTTCCAGAAGGAACAATTATTGCATGCCTTTTATATTTTACTTTATCAACCTATTTTCATTTATCTTTATTGTTAAGTATTTTTGTATGTTATTCTGATCTTTATGGAAAAACGATTTTGAGAAGAGTCCTAAACAAATATGGATTTGAATCACGTGCAATATTTATGTTCAGACTTTGTCAACTCTTATCGCGAAGAAAACATGGAAACCTACTTGATGAGGAGAAATAATTTCCGTGTATAAATAACGAGGGAAAGCTGGAAGCTTTGCTGGATCTTTCAGTTAATACAGAGTGGAACACTTAAGTTGAGACTGTACAATATCTTTAAAACTAAGCGTTGTAGAAAGAAATGTCTTAAATAAAAGTGGCTTGATATTATGGGGGAAAGTAAATGCCATTAGTCGTGTTGTGTTTGGAGAACCTTATGATGGTCATTTCAGGGTCAATTTAATTTCTTTAAATGGGAACCTACAATTACAGCTTCCAGCACCCGTAATTTACTAACAGTTTTTGGTAAATTTTAACAAGTGGTATTCTGAAAGTGGAATACATTTGAAATGCTCCATCCTTTAGTATACACAATGACATACCGTCTCGTATATTCCCTTTGATATTCCTGTTCTGCGTATCCCTTTTCCTTTTTTATTTTTGCTCTACGTATAATAAGTAGAGGAAGCATTGTATTCCATCCAAAAATTTGATACAGAAATTTCACCGTAAATACATGTTTTGAGGCCCTCTTAATCCAAAGGAGCCGTTTTAGGAAAAGGTTCTTGTATGGTGTGTCTGTGAACGATAAGTCGGATAAATACCAAACTTGGTATTTAGGTTCAGTACCTTCCAAGGACGCGATACAAAGATTTTCAGGAAATATCCCACCCCAAACTACACTTTACACGGAACAATTTTCGAAATGTTTCGTTTCCTAAAAAGACGGCTCTAAAGACTTTGATTAAAATACAATATATTGAAGATATTTACATGACAAATAAAATGTATATCTTGCATTTTCTGGGAATAGCCTGTAAGGTCCACTTCAGTTGGAAGAAGTTTTGTACAATCGTATACAACCGCTAAACTTTAAGCGATAGTCGAAAATGTACTACACAATAAAGTGGTCTCTTTAAAACACACAATTTACTTCAAATAAGTTTCTTTTGTGGCATAAACCATGTCTGAGATTTCCGTTATTAAAGGTTCGAATAGTTCATTACTTGGTCATTCTTTAAAGTCCTTTCAGCATTCAGATGTTTCTCGCGATGTCATGGAGACGGTATGGAATTTTAAAGCCAGCATATAGCGTCCAGTTCTTAAACATTTGAATACGAGGGGCACAGTAGGATATATAGGAGAGAGCTGGCGCAGTTTTTTGCGTTTATATGGGAAAGGATAGGGAAAACGAGGCTAGATGCGACGGTTCAAGGTGGAAAATGCGTTTATATGGGGGAGATAGGGAATACGAGGACTGACGCTAGGCTAGACAGTGGTAGGAGGGAGAGTGCGCTTTATATGAGAGAGGTAGAGGAATATGAGGAGAAGTGCTAGGCTAGACAGAGGCTGAGTAATGTATGGTTTATATGAGCGGTATAGGAAAACGCGGAGATGTGTTAGGCTAGACAGGGCTTGAAACGTAGTGCATGGTTTATATGAGAGATATAGGAAAACGAGGAAAGGTGTTAGGCTAGACAGAAGTCGAGGAGTAGAGTATGGTTTATATGAGAAGTATAGGAAAACGAGGAGAGGTATTAGGTTAGGAGAATTGAGTTTGTGTTTATAAGGAGAGACGAGAAAACGGAGAGAGATCCTATGCTAGGATAGACAGGTGTTAAAGTTAGGTTAGATAGGAAACCAAGGAGTGATACTCAGCTAGAGGGGGGCAGGAGGGAATGAGCTTTTGAGAGGTAGGGGATACGGGGAGTGGTGTTAGACTAGACAGAGGTTTAGAGTATGCGTTTATATGTATGAGAAGTATAGGAACAGGAACAGGGGTGCTAGACTAGTCAGAGGTTGAGGAGTAGAGTATAGTTTATATGAGAGGTATAGGAAAACGAGGAGAGGAGTTAGACTAGACAGAGGTCGAGGAGCAGAGTATGGTTTATGTGAGAGTCATAGGTAAACGAGAGAGGCGTTAGGCTAGACAGAGCTAGAGGAGTAGAGTATGGTTCATATGAGAGGTATAGGAACAGGAGGAGAGGTGTTAGGCTAGACAGGTAGTGTAGCAGTAGGAATATGGACTTATATACAGGAGAGATAGGGAATATGAGGTGCTAGACTTGAAAGCGACTTTAGACGTGAACTTAGTGGAAAACTGTTTCATGTCAATGTTCTAGACATACCCATCACGTAACCTATTCAGGGAAAAGGTGACTCGTTCAGGGGAAAAAGGTGACTGCTCAGGGAAAAAGGAGGTCCACAAAGGGAAAAAGTTGACTAGCAAAGGGAAAAACGTGACCAGCAAAGGGAAAAAGGCGACCAGCAAAGGGAAAAATGTGACCAGCAAAGGGAAAAAGGTGAGCCATAAAGGTAAAAAGGTGACCTGCAACGGGAAAAGCTAACCCACTAACACTAACAGGTAAGTAATTCAGCTAGTATTGCAAGAGGTTGACTGCATCATAGCAGTGTATGATTTCACATGTAATTCAGCTAGTATCGTATGTATTTAGGCTAATTCATCTAGTAACACAGAATAGATTCCAGAGGCTAACTGCATCATGGCTCTGCATAATTTCACAGATAATTCAGCTAGTATCGTAGGTATTTAGACTAATTCAGCTAGTATCACAAGAGGATAGATTCTAGGGTTGGGTATAGCTTAGTGTCGTATTTCACAGGTAATTCAGCTAGTATCATAGGTATTTAGGCTAATTCAGCTAGTATCACAGGAGGCTAGATTCCAGGGTTGGGTATAGCATAGTTTCATATTTCACAGGTAATTCAGAGGGTATCGTAGGTATTTAGGATAATTCAAGTAACATAGGTGTTTAGAGTAATTAAGTAAGTATCACAGGAGGCTAGATTCCAGGGTTGGGTATAGCATAGTTTCGTATTTCAGAGGGTATCGTAGGTATTTAGGATAATTCAAGTAACATAGGTGTTTAGAGTAATTAAGCAAGCATTACAGGAGGGTAGGTTCCAGGGGTTGGTTATAACCTAGCTTCGTATTTCACAGATAGTTCAGGTAATATCGTAAGTATTTGAGGTAATCGACAGAGCTTCACAGATATTATTGATAATTTCGATCAGAGATTTGTATCACAGCTATTTAAGGTAAATGCAGATGATTCAGGTTGTATCAATGGTATTTGAGTCATCTTAACAGGTAATTCAGATAGTATCACAGGTGCTCGTGCTAATTTAGAGCAGGAATTCGTATCAGAGCTAGTTAAAGTAATTTCACATGATTCGGATAGTATCACAGGTATTTAAATCATTTTCATAGCCAATTCAGCTAGTATCGTGAGCATTTAAGCTAATTCAGCTAGTATCACAGGAGGCTAGATTCCAGAGGCTAACTGCATCATAGCTATGCATGATTTCACAGCTAATTCAGCTAGTATCGTAGGTATTTAGGCTAATTCAGGTAGTATCACAGGAGGCTAGATTCCAGGGTTGGGTATAGCATAGTTTCGTATTTCAGAGGGTATCGTAGGTATTTAGGATAATTCAAGTAACATAGCTGCTTAGAGTAATTAAGCAAGCATTACAGGAGGGTAGGTTCCAGGGGTTGGTTATAGCCTAGTTTCGTATTTTACAGATAGTTCAGGTAATATCATAAGTATTTGGATAATCAGCATAGTTTCACAGATGCTCGTAATAATTTCTATCAGAGATTTGTATCACGGCTATTTAAGGTAAATGCAGCTGATTCAGGTTGTATCAATGGTATTTGAGTCATTTTAACACATAATTCTGATAGTATCACAGGTGTTCGTACTAATTTAGAGTAGGAATTCGTATCTGAGCTAGTTAATGTAATTTCACTTGATTCGAGTAGTATCACAGGTATTTAAGTCATTTTAACAGGCAATTCAACTGGTATCACAGGTACTCATGGTAATATAGAGAGTAATTCGATTATAAAACTTTTCTCATCCAGCGTTACAACAATTTATACACTTTTTTCTAAATCTTACAAATTTTTATATGTTAAACAGTTATTGTACGATGCAGAGAGGGATAAACTGTATATGGTTTACAAACTGAAAAGCTTTGCGTCAACATACCTTTATTTCAGTTCGTTATAGATGTCTCTCCCCTTTTATCTAGGCTTGAGACTAGCACTAGGATTGCTCCTAATGGCAGGGTTACCACCTTCCCTTCCATCTTCTTCTTCTTTCTTCATCAGGCGTCAGCTATCTGCATATACAGCACACAGATAACCTTCTTTTTAAGATTGTAGACTCACGAGAAAATCTTTATCTTTAACTTACATTCTTTTAAGCACTGTTTGTAATGGCGTAATGTCCATACGCATATGTCGTTATCCCATCCTCAGCAATAATTCTTTTATCATCAAACGGAGTCAATGCAATTTTATTCACTTGCACTGTAGCAAGAGCATGCTTTCGTGATAGGATCAGATTCATAGGTGTTCTGATGATTTCACAGGTTTTAAGACAGTCTGTATAGCTGTCAAACGAAATGTACTGCTTAATAGCGCTACGTTTTATACCTTTAATCTTTTTTATCATTGACCCTTGAATATCTAAGGCATACATCTTAGGACGTAGTCCAACAAAGCGTAGGATGATTTTGCTATTAGCCTCATCTTTAAATTTTCCCAATACCTTCTTGTTCTGAGAAGAGTAACATATATGGTTGGCAGGGTAATCAGATGTATCGAGATGCTCAAGAAAACGTAGCTTGTCCTGGTACACATCTTCAGTTGTTACACGATGAATGAACGAATCAGTGTCCATATACATAAGCTTCAGGTTTTCAGCTCCATAATAAGGCAACAAAACGTCGTAATGATAGTTATACACTAATGTCTTGGAGATGTCCAACACACTCATACCAATGTATATAGGCTTGTTGAATACAATCTGACGAGAGGCCATATGTACAGCAGCTAGATTATCAGCATATATCGTCCTGTCGATAAACGTAGGCTTGGCGATCAGCTTCTCTAGAGTTTTTTCATTGGTCACCAGTCGTATATCCATACGGTTACGCAGGTTCTCCATAGTTTTTCCAAACATAGCGTTGTTAAAGAGCTTGTAGAGATCCTTCTCGAAATCATTTGCAGCTTGTTGTCGTAGCCTGTTGTTAAATTCCACATAAGGTTTCAACCACTGAGACTGTCGGAATTGTAGCACACGATGGATTTTTGTTAGTCGTAGTCCATGACTAAGAGCTTGCTTCAAAGCCATGTAATGCACTACATACTTCTTTCGAGGTCCAAGATGAGGTATCAGTTTCTTTGTAGATGATTCCAATGGTTTCATACACTCTGGCAGGAAAGGTAGATCGTTGTGTAGATCGTGAAGTTCAGCAGGATACTCGATGTCGACTTCTAATATGTACCCATGAGGATCATCTTCTTGTAGTGTTTCTAAGTTGATTTCTTCAGGCGACACCCACTGAAATCCACCAAAAGGAAGGGCGTGACACATTGCCCACCCATATTGGTTATTAGCGTCCTCGTATGTGATAAATTGGGTTGGTCTCGACGGATCAAACTTATCCATATAAGTGTTATTAGCCTCAGCATACCGATGGGAAACTTGGCATAAACCTCCTCTTATACCTGATTCCACCATGAGTAGTTGATCATAATCTTGTAACAGCTCTAACTTAATTCCAGTATACAGTAACATAGCGTCCCATGTTAGACCTGGAGAGGTAAAATAATGGGCGGGATCGACTTTGTGTGTTTTAAGGGTTTGCTCTCTGAACGTCTCAAAGACGTCAGCTAGAAGAAGTACATCCGAAGTTAAGTAGAGATCGCTGTACTCTCCCAGGTTTCTCACATTAAACAGCTCCCATACATTTCTAGCATGATCGTAGTCAGCATCAGTAATTTCTTCTTCATTTAATCTATTGTAGAAGGAGTCCTTAGGAGGCAAGCAGGTCTCGTTCAGGGCATCCCATGACGTAACAAAATCATATGGAAATACACCCTTACGGGTCATCAACTTCAATTTGTCTTCTCCAAAGTACTTTAGCGTTTCAGGATACGAGGTTAGATTTTTTACCAACTTATCCAAGCTTGTACTGAGGAATCGGAAGCTATCCACAAATCGAAGCTTTATATCTCCTACATACTTGGTGAATGAGATATAGCTTTCTTCAGAGTTAGGAATTACCTCCACACGTTCACTTGTACAACCCAGCTCCTTAACAATGAAATGAGAGTCATATCCGCTAAGGTTATGCATGAAGACTGGTATATATTTAGGTGTTTTACAGGCTAAATTACATTCATTATGAAGACTTCCACGATATTCACCGCTGATGTGATCATGGTCGCGTACTTTGTAGTTTTCTCCTGTAAAGCCTTTTCCACACAAGTAGCATGCCGTAGAAGACTCAAAATCCTTTTGCTGTTGTTCCGTAAGTTTCAGAGGCTTAGTAGATTTGTATATGCCATCAATCATTTTTGCAAGATATGTCAGGTACAGCATAAACTTCTGAGCAGCATCTGCACCACGATACACATAGGGCTGCTTAGGAAGACCAGTTTCGAGATGTTCAACACTGGATGTAGGCTTCACGTAAACACAGAAGCTCATTGGTGTGTGCTCTTGATAAGGGGTTGTATAGGAGGTTTCAGGATTGGGTATACACGTATGGCATGGAGTGAGAATACTCTCAAAATCAGCATAGACGACATAAGGTACTTTCAGCATCCTCTCAACATTTTTAAACTGAACAATTGATTTCTCCTTGGTAGGCATAACTACCCTCGCAACACCATGTTGAATACAGACGGCTACATGTTCTTGCAGTTTTTCCTGTCCACTTAGTCCATATCGATCATCAAAATGTGTAAAGCAGCGCTTACAAGTATAAACCCGTCCATTATGGTTAGTTTTCTGGCGTCGAACGAGTTTCTCAAAATTCTTTATATATACGTAGTGATGTTTTCCACTACTATCATTCAGTAGTAGCAGGTCGCGATGTTCAGGTAGTTCAATATCAGCAACCTTTATCGGATACACTTCGTGCTTCTCATCCAGCCCAAACACGTTAATAGACATATTGTTAAACTTCTCAAATTTAGGTATTTGAGAAAGTGGAGTAGGGTAGGAAACACAGCTGAAGTCGTACTTATCTTGAAGTTGTTTGTATTTGTTCACACGCTGTGCATCCTTCCCTATGAATTTGGCCAGTATAGAGTACATGAAACATTTCTCGTCGCTAAAGTTCTGGATGTTTATACATGCTTTCCTTGCTTCAACAGCTGACGGTAGTGGTATGTAGCTACTTCCTCGTAACGGGTTGTACTTGTTGATACGAAGTCGAACTCCTTCCACAGCAAGCAAAGCCCAGCTGCTACCCTTAAGCTGAGACTCCTCCATTTCAGTCACCAATTTCTTGAATTTCACTTCCATCGTTGAGTCCAGATCAGTTTCCAGGAAAACAGCTTGATTCCGTGTTTTAAATGTTTTGTCACAGGTTTCTCCAATACTGTTAACAAATCGACACTCAGCCAGCAGATTAATTTTAACACTCTTATGAATGCTAAGCTCTTTATGCACAGCATGGATTATACGTTGTTTTGCCTCTTGCAGATACATATTTAGGTCCTTAGCTGATTCGCATCGTATAAAATACGATTTCAATCGTCCTTCGAATGAAGTTTCGTATTCTTTCATATCGCAGTCCTCCACTGTTGACAGCAACTGATGTTTAGTTGGCTCCAATCTTCTTTTCTTCTGAGGGCTGCTTATTTCACATATATCTTCGTGTCGCTGTCCCTTATAACAATCTTTGAAGGTTACATTACAATGTTTACATTTGAAGAGCTTCTTGCAGCTCATCTCGTGTCTTCTCTTGTCATAACCTCGGAGGAACTTCTTCCCACATTTTCCGCATGCATATCCAGTAGCGCTTGGAATAATATCCTTATACGCTGAGTTATTCATCTTTATTCTTGATGTAATAACGTATTAATCACTGATCAATGAAATGTAGACCTCTTCACCTTGACACCACTTTAGAAAGCTGATTATTCTTGGAGAGAACACGATGTTAACACCTCAAGACTAATTAGCACAATGAAGTCCAATGCCCTAGATCACCATATTTATAGAGGGAGCACGAACCTTTTAGATCAATCATAAACTCGCTCCATAACCACCTGTATATGATCGCTCAACGTGTACTAACCCCCCAGCCATATAACCTCAAGTCTAGAGACAGGATGTTTATGACGTCACACCCAGAGACAGGATGTCTGGCAGCATCAAACACGTTTAAACTCGTCTCATAACTACCTGCTTATGCTGTCACACCAGCAAGAGAAGTATTCCCACACGCTCATTCAGACATATATTTCAAATTCAAGCCCACCACCAACATCACCACCTATTGTACCAAGGTTAATTCAAGCTGTATTATCACAATACTTAAAAGTAAAAGCTTAAAAGGAAACCTAGAAGATTTCCCCCCCTTATTTACTTAATTATTTCATGTTTTTATTCCCTTTTCAATTCTTCCTTTCCATCTTCTCACAGAAAGACCATTACATTTCACTACAATCATGAGAAAAGCAATTTTTCCAGAGTTACACAGATTCTAAGCTTCTAAATCGAACCCGGTAATACTTTTAATAAATGTATTTTAGCTCCCCAATATCAGCATCTACCATTTAATCTTTACTCGAACCTGATATGATCCATAAGCTTGAAGATATATGAAATCACCCTTCGGGATTCGATCTGAGTACTTTAAAGTAATATTTGTCACGATAACGACATTTAAGGACTAGATACTCTGTTTGCGTTTACCTTGACATGTTTATCTAAATTAAATTACGAGTTATTAAATTTTTGCAAGTAAATTTCATTGAATCGGTATTCGAACCCAGAACACCAGGAACAGGATAATTTATAATATTAGTCTGACATGTTAAACAAAGTTGTATGCAGTTACATCATCGATCTAAGTGATATATTCTAGTGTACAGAGGAAAATTAAGAAAGTCATTAAAAGATGGGGAATCGAACCAAGCACAACTGATTGACAATTATATACAGCATTAATCACCCATCATAGAAGCTATCAATCATGCTTTGCTACACTCCTCTACCTCACTTAGTTCCCGAGATAATGAAAATTTAAAAATTAAGGATCGAACCCAGGACGTCAGGTATCTAATTACACATTTACAAGATACTACCTAATATCATAAACGCAATAAAGTTTATTTGGCGTCTTTATCTTAATTGGTTTAGGAGTTATTAAATTTATAAGTAAATTCCATCGAATCAGTATTCGAACCCAGAACACCAAGAACAAAATAATTTATAATATGAGTTTGGTATGCTTAAAGGTGCTGTATGTAGTTACAGCATCAATGTAACTGATATTTTCTAGAGTATAGAGTAAAATTAAGGAAGTCATTAAAAAATCGGGATTCGAACTAGAGACAACTGATTAAACATTATATACAGTGTTAATTACACATTATAACAGCTATCAAACATGCTTTGGTCCATTCATCTAGCTTTCTTAGTTTCCGAGATAATGAAGTTTTTAAAATTAAGGATCGAACCCAGGACACCAGGTACCAAAATATACATCCACAAGAAACTAGCTAATGACATTAATGTAATAAAGTTTATTTGGCGTCTTTATCTTAATTAGTCTCTGAGTTATTAGAAGATGAATTTGCATTCACTCCTAGGATTCGAACCCAGGCATCCCGGTCAACTTGGAACAAGGTCCTAATGACGCGGCGCATTCCAAAGAATTGATTAGTTTTTATCCCATTGTTCTATCTCTTTTCATTCAGGAGATATAAGCGATTAAACAGTAGAAATAGAATGGGCGGAGCTTGCCGGCATAGTTCAAAGAACTTTATCAGATGTCGGCATCTCTCTGTGCGCTCAAACCGGTATTCTATTTCTACTGTTTAATCGCTTATATCTCCTGAATGAAAAGAGATAGAACAATGGGATAAAAACTAATCAATTCTTTGGAATGCGCCGCGTCATTAGGACCTTGTTCCAAGTTGACCGGGATGCCTGGGTTCGAATCCTAGGAGTGAATGCAAATTCATCTTCTAATAACTCAGAGACTAATTAAGATAAAGACGCCAAATAAACTTTATTACATTAATGTCATTAGCTAGTTTCTTGTGGATGTATATTTTGGTACCTGGTGTCCTGGGTTCGATCCTTAATTTTAAAAACTTCATTATCTCGGAAACTAAGAAAGCTAGATGAATGGACCAAAGCATGTTTGATAGCTGTTATAATGTGTAATTAACACTGTATATAATGTTTAATCAGTTGTCTCTAGTTCGAATCCCGATTTTTTAATGACTTCCTTAATTTTACTCTATACTCTAGAAAATATCAGTTACATTGATGCTGTAACTACATACAGCACCTTTAAGCATACCAAACTCATATTATAAATTATTTTGTTCTTGGTGTTCTGGGTTCGAATACTGATTCGATGGAATTTACTTATAAATTTAATAACTCCTAAACCAATTAAGATAAAGACGCCAAATAAACTTTATTGCGTTTATGATATTAGGTAGTATCTTGTAAATGTGTAATTAGATACCTGACGTCCTGGGTTCGATCCTTAATTTTTAAATTTTCATTATCTCGGGAACTAAGTGAGGTAGAGGAGTGTAGCAAAGCATGATTGATAGCTTCTATGATGGGTGATTAATGCTGTATATAATTGTCAATCAGTTGTGCTTGGTTCGATTCCCCATCTTTTAATGACTTTCTTAATTTTCCTCTGTACACTAGAATATATCACTTAGATCGATGATGTAACTGCATACAACTTTGTTTAACATGTCAGACTAATATTATAAATTATCCTGTTCCTGGTGTTCTGGGTTCGAATACCGATTCAATGAAATTTACTTGCAAAAATTTAATAACTCGTAATTTAATTTAGATAAACATGTCAAGGTAAACGCAAACAGAGTATCTAGTCCTTAAATGTCGTTATCGTGACAAATATTACTTTAAAGTACTCAGATCGAATCCCGAAGGGTGATTTCATATATCTTCAAGCTTATGGATCATATCAGGTTCGAGTAAAGATTAAATGGTAGATGCTGATATTGGGGAGCTAAAATACATTTATTAAAAGTATTACCGGGTTCGATTTAGAAGCTTAGAATCTGTGTAACTCTGGAAAAATTGCTTTTCTCATGATTGTAGTGAAATGTAATGGTCTTTCTGTGAGAAGATGGAAAGGAAGAATTGAAAAGGGAATAAAAACATGAAATAATTAAGTAAATAAGGGGGGGAAATCTTCTAGGTTTCCTTTTAAGCTTTTACTTTTAAGTATTGTGATAATACAGCTTGAATTAACCTTGGTACAATAGGTGGTGATGTTGGTGGTGGGCTTGAATTTGAAATATATGTCTGAATGAGCGTGTGGGAATACTTCTCTTGCTGGTGTGACAGCATAAGCAGGTAGTTATGAGACGAGTTTAAACGTGTTTGATGCTGCCAGACATCCTGTCTCTGGGTGTGACGTCATAAACATCCTGTCTCTAGACTTGAGGTTATATGGCTGGGGGGTTAGTACACGTTGAGCGATCATATACAGGTGGTTATGGAGCGAGTTTATGATTGATCTAAAAGGTTCGTGCTCCCTCTATAAATATGGTGATCTAGGGCATTGGACTTCATTGTGCTAATTAGTCTTGAGGTGTTAACATCGTGTTCTCTCCAAGAATAATCAGCTTTCTAAAGTGGTGTCAAGGTGAAGAGGTCTACATTTCATTGATCAGTGATTAATACGTTATTACATCAAGAATAAAGATGCATAACTCAGCGTATAAGGATATTATTCCAAGCGCTACTGGATATGCATGCGGAAAATGTGGGAAGAAGTTCCTCCGAGGTTATGACAAGAGAAGACACGAGATGAGCTGCAAGAAGCTCTTCAAATGTAAACATTGTAATGTAACCTTCAAAGATTGTTATAAGGGACAGCGACACGAAGATATATGTGAAATAAGCAGCCCTCAGAAGAAAAGAAGATTGGAGCCAACTAAACATCAGTTGCTGTCAACAGTGGAGGACTGCGATATGAAAGAATACGAAACTTCATTCGAAGGACGATTGAAATCGTATTTTATACGATGCGAATCAGCTAAGGACCTAAATATGTATCTGCAAGAGGCAAAACAACGTATAATCCATGCTGTGCATAAAGAGCTTAGCATTCATAAGAGTGTTAAAATTAATCTGCTGGCTGAGTGTCGATTTGTTAACAGTATTGGAGAAACCTGTGACAAAACATTTAAAACACGGAATCAAGCTGTTTTCCTGGAAACTGATCTGGACTCAACGATGGAAGTGAAATTCAAGAAATTGGTGACTGAAATGGAGGAGTCTCAGCTTAAGGGTAGCAGCTGGGCTTTGCTTGCTGTGGAAGGAGTTCGACTTCGTATCAACAAGTACAACCCGTTACGAGGAAGTAGCTACATACCACTACCGTCAGCTGTTGAAGCAAGGAAAGCATGTATAAACATCCAGAACTTTAGCGACGAGAAATGTTTCATGTACTCTATACTGGCCAAATTCATAGGGAAGGATGCACAGCGTGTGAACAAATACAAACAACTTCAAGATAAGTACGACTTCAGCTGTGTTTCCTACCCTACTCCACTTTCTCAAATACCTAAATTTGAGAAGTTTAACAATATGTCTATTGACGTGTTTGGGCTGGATGAGAAGCACGAAGTGTATCCGATAAAGGTTGCTGATATTGAACTACCTGAACATCGCGACCTGCTACTATTGAATGATAGTAGTGGAAAACATCACTACGTATATATAAAGAATTTTGAGAAACTCGTTCGACGCCAGAAAACTAACCATAATGGACGGGTTTATACTTGTAAGCGCTGCTTTACACATTTTGATGATCGATATGGACTAAGTGGACAGGAAAAACTGCAAGAACATGTAGCCGTCTGTATTCAACATGGTGTTGCGAGGGTAGTTATGCCTACCAAGGAGAAATCAATTGTTCAGTTTAAAAATGTTGAGAGGATGCTGAAAGTACCTTATGTCGTCTATGCTGATTTTGAGAGTATTCTCACTCCATGCCATACGTGTATACCCAATCCTGAAACCTCCTATACAACCCCTTATCAAGAGCACACACCAATGAGCTTCTGTGTTTACGTGAAGCCTACATCCAGTGTTGAACATCTCGAAACTGGTCTTCCTAAGCAGCCCTATGTGTATCGTGGTGCAGATGCTGCTCAGAAGTTTATGCTGTACCTGACATATCTTGCAAAAATGATTGATGGCATATACAAATCTACTAAGCCTCTGAAACTTACGGAACAACAGCAAAAGGATTTTGAGTCTTCTACGGCATGCTACTTGTGTGGAAAAGGCTTTACAGGAGAAAACTACAAAGTACGCGACCATGATCACATCAGCGGTGAATATCGTGGAAGTCTTCATAATGAATGTAATTTAGCCTGTAAAACACCTAAATATATACCAGTCTTCATGCATAACCTTAGCGGATATGACTCTCATTTCATTGTTAAGGAGCTGGGTTGTACAAGTGAACGTGTGGAGGTAATTCCTAACTCTGAAGAAAGCTATATCTCATTCACCAAGTATGTAGGAGATATAAAGCTTCGATTTGTGGATAGCTTCCGATTCCTCAGTACAAGCTTGGATAAGTTGGTAAAAAATCTAACCTCGTATCCTGAAACGCTAAAGTACTTTGGAGAAGACAAATTGAAGTTGATGACCCGTAAGGGTGTATTTCCATATGATTTTGTTACGTCATGGGATGCCCTGAACGAGACCTGCTTGCCTCCTAAGGACTCCTTCTACAATAGATTAAATGAAGAAGAAATTACTGATGCTGACTACGATCATGCTAGAAATGTATGGGAGCTGTTTAATGTGAGAAACCTGGGAGAGTACAGCGATCTCTACTTAACTTCGGATGTACTTCTTCTAGCTGACGTCTTTGAGACGTTCAGAGAGCAAACCCTTAAAACACACAAAGTCGATCCCGCCCATTATTTTACCTCTCCAGGTCTAACATGGGACGCTATGTTACTGTATACTGGAATTAAGTTAGAGCTGTTACAAGATTATGATCAACTACTCATGGTGGAATCAGGTATAAGAGGAGGTTTATGCCAAGTTTCCCATCGGTATGCTGAGGCTAATAACACTTATATGGATAAGTTTGATCCGTCGAGACCAACCCAATTTATCACATACGAGGACGCTAATAACCAATATGGGTGGGCAATGTGTCACGCCCTTCCTTTTGGTGGATTTCAGTGGGTGTCGCCTGAAGAAATCAACTTAGAAACACTACAAGAAGATGATCCTCATGGGTACATATTAGAAGTCGACATCGAGTATCCTGCTGAACTTCACGATCTACACAACGATCTACCTTTCCTGCCAGAGTGTATGAAACCATTGGAATCATCTACAAAGAAACTGATACCTCATCTTGGACCTCGAAAGAAGTATGTAGTGCATTACATGGCTTTGAAGCAAGCTCTTAGTCATGGACTACGACTAACAAAAATCCATCGTGTGCTACAATTCCGACAGTCTCAGTGGTTGAAACCTTATGTGGAATTTAACAACAGGCTACGACAACAAGCTGCAAATGATTTCGAGAAGGATCTCTACAAGCTCTTTAACAACGCTATGTTTGGAAAAACTATGGAGAACCTGCGTAACCGTATGGATATACGACTGGTGACCAATGAAAAAACTCTAGAGAAGCTGATCGCCAAGCCTACGTTTATCGACAGGACGATATATGCTGATAATCTAGCTGCTGTACATATGGCCTCTCGTCAGATTGTATTCAACAAGCCTATATACATTGGTATGAGTGTGTTGGACATCTCCAAGACATTAGTGTATAACTATCATTACGACGTTTTGTTGCCTTATTATGGAGCTGAAAACCTGAAGCTTATGTATATGGACACTGATTCGTTCATTCATCGTGTAACAACTGAAGATGTGTACCAGGACAAGCTACGTTTTCTTGAGCATCTCGATACATCTGATTACCCTGCCAACCATATATGTTACTCTTCTCAGAACAAGAAGGTATTGGGAAAATTTAAAGATGAGGCTAATAGCAAAATCATCCTACGCTTTGTTGGACTACGTCCTAAGATGTATGCCTTAGATATTCAAGGGTCAATGATAAAAAAGATTAAAGGTATAAAACGTAGCGCTATTAAGCAGTACATTTCGTTTGACAGCTATACAGACTGTCTTAAAACCTGTGAAATCATCAGAACACCTATGAATCTGATCCTATCACGAAAGCATGCTCTTGCTACAGTGCAAGTGAATAAAATTGCATTGACTCCGTTTGATGATAAAAGAATTATTGCTGAGGATGGGATAACGACATATGCGTATGGACATTACGCCATTACAAACAGTGCTTAAAAGAATGTAAGTTAAAGATAAAGATTTTCTCGTGAGTCTACAATCTTAAAAAGAAGGTTATCTGTGTGCTGTATATGCAGATAGCTGACGCCTGATGAAGAAAGAAGAAGAAGATGGAAGGGAAGGTGGTAACCCTGCCATTAGGAGCAATCCTAGTGCTAGTCTCAAGCCTAGATAAAAGGGGAGAGACATCTATAACGAACTGAAATAAAGGTATGTTGACGCAAAGCTTTTCAGTTTGTAAACCATATACAGTTTATCCCTCTCTGCATCGTACAATAACTGTTTAACATATAAAAATTTGTAAGATTTAGAAAAAAGTATATAAATTGTTGTAACGCTGGATGAGAAAAGTTTTATAATCGAATTACTCTCTATATTACCATGAGTACCTGTGATACCAGTTGAATTGCCTGTTAAAATGACTTAAATACCTGTGATACTACTCGAATCAAGTGAAATTACATTAACTAGCTCAGATACGAATTCCTACTCTAAATTAGTACGAACACCTGTGATACTATCAGAATTATGTGTTAAAATGACTCAAATACCATTGATACAACCTGAATCAGCTGCATTTACCTTAAATAGCCGTGATACAAATCTCTGATAGAAATTATTACGAGCATCTGTGAAACTATGCTGATTATCCAAATACTTATGATATTACCTGAACTATCTGTAAAATACGAAACTAGGCTATAACCAACCCCTGGAACCTACCCTCCTGTAATGCTTGCTTAATTACTCTAAGCAGCTATGTTACTTGAATTATCCTAAATACCTACGATACCCTCTGAAATACGAAACTATGCTATACCCAACCCTGGAATCTAGCCTCCTGTGATACTACCTGAATTAGCCTAAATACCTACGATACTAGCTGAATTAGCTGTGAAATCATGCATAGCTATGATGCAGTTAGCCTCTGGAATCTAGCCTCCTGTGATACTAGCTGAATTAGCTTAAATGCTCACGATACTAGCTGAATTGGCTATGAAAATGATTTAAATACCTGTGATACTATCCGAATCATGTGAAATTACTTTAACTAGCTCTGATACGAATTCCTGCTCTAAATTAGCACGAGCACCTGTGATACTATCTGAATTACCTGTTAAGATGACTCAAATACCATTGATACAACCTGAATCATCTGCATTTACCTTAAATAGCTGTGATACAAATCTCTGATCGAAATTATCAATAATATCTGTGAAGCTCTGTCGATTACCTCAAATACTTACGATATTACCTGAACTATCTGTGAAATACGAAGCTAGGTTATAACTAACCCCTGGAACCTACCCTCCTGTAATGCTTGCTTAATTACTCTAAACACCTATGTTACTTGAATTATCCTAAATACCTACGATACCCTCTGAAATACGAAACTATGCTATACCCAACCCTGGAATCTAGCCTCCTGTGATACTTACTTAATTACTCTAAACACCTATGTTACTTGAATTATCCTAAATACCTACGATACCCTCTGAATTACCTGTGAAATATGAAACTATGCTATACCCAACCCTGGAATCTAGCCTCCTGTGATACTAGCTGAATTAGCCTAAATACCTACGATACTAGCTGAATTACCTGTGAAATACGACACTAAGCTATACCCAACCCTAGAATCTATCCTCTTGTGATACTAGCTGAATTAGTCTAAATACCTACGATACTAGCTGAATTATCTGTGAAATTATGCAGAGCCATGATGCAGTTAGCCTCTGGAATCTATTCTGTGTTACTAGATGAATTAGCCTAAATACATACGATACTAGCTGAATTACATGTGAAATCATACACTGCTATGATGCAGTCAACCTCTTGCAATACTAGCTGAATTACTTACCTGTTAGTGTTAGTGGGTTAGCTTTTCCCGTTGCAGGTCACCTTTTTACCTTTATGGCTCACCTTTTTCCCTTTGCTGGTCACATTTTTCCCTTTGCTGGTCGCCTTTTTCCCTTTGCTGGTCACGTTTTTCCCTTTGCTAGTCAACTTTTTCCCTTTGTGGACCTCCTTTTTCCCTGAGCAGTCACCTTTTTCCCCTGAACGAGTCACCTTTTCCCTGAATAGGTTACGTGATGGGTATGTCTAGAACATTGACATGAAACAGTTTTCCACTAAGTTCACGTCTAAAGTCGCTTTCAAGTCTAGCACCTCATATTCCCTATCTCTCCTGTATATAAGTCCATATTCCTACTGCTACACTACCTGTCTAGCCTAACACCTCTCCTCCTGTTCCTATACCTCTCATATGAACCATACTCTACTCCTCTAGCTCTGTCTAGCCTAACGCCTCTCTCGTTTACCTATGACTCTCACATAAACCATACTCTGCTCCTCGACCTCTGTCTAGTCTAACTCCTCTCCTCGTTTTCCTATACCTCTCATATAAACTATACTCTACTCCTCAACCTCTGACTAGTCTAGCACCCCTCTTCCTGTTCCTATACTTCTCATACATATAAACGCATACTCTAAACCTCTGTCTAGTCTAACACCACTCCCCGTATCCCCTACCTCTCAAAAGCTCATTCCCTCCTGCCCCCCTCTAGCTGAGTATCACTCCTTGGTTTCCTATCTAACCTAACTTTAACACCTGTCTATCCTAGCATAGGATCTCTCTCCGTTTTCTCGTCTCTCCTTATAAACACAAACTCAATTCTCCTAACCTAATACCTCTCCTCGTTTTCCTATACTTCTCATATAAACCATACTCTACTCCTCGACTTCTGTCTAGCCTAACACCTTTCCTCGTTTTCCTATATCTCTCATATAAACCATGCACTACGTTTCAAGCCCTGTCTAGCCTAACACATCTCCGCGTTTTCCTATACCGCTCATATAAACCATACATTACTCAGCCTCTGTCTAGCCTAGCACTTCTCCTCATATTCCTCTACCTCTCTCATATAAAGCGCACTCTCCCTCCTACCACTGTCTAGCCTAGCGTCAGTCCTCGTATTCCCTATCTCCCCCATATAAACGCATTTTCCACCTTGAACCGTCGCATCTAGCCTCGTTTTCCCTATCCTTTCCCATATAAACGCAAAAAACTGCGCCAGCTCTCTCCTATATATCCTACTGGGCACTATTTACATTTTGAGCCTTGGCAACCCTGAATATTGTAGCTGCCATCTGACGTTTCCAATGGAAAGTTTGACATTTTTTACCATAATCTACCTCAAACATTTAGTCAATAGAGCGTCATTTGTTTTGTTTACACTAACTAGAAAATTGTGTGTCAACAAAAACAGCTATTGAGGCGAGTTGCCGACAGTTTGAAGATAAAGAATGAAGCTAATTATGAGTCGCAGCACTCGAAACTATAACAATTTAATTATTATACCTGCTAACTTTAATTTACCTGTTATCAGTATTAATGTTTGAATATTTCCACAATAAAAGAAAGCGAAGGTGCCTGAGTTGCTAAAATAGTTACCGGCAAAACCCCTCGCGGCTACCGCAAGCAACTTATAACCCAGTGCGGCCTTAGGTGCTACGAACTGCTGATCACCGTAAAAGACTGTAGGTCCCTAAGGCTGTACACGGAAAAAAGAAAATATTCGTGGAAATGTTCGCGCAATGATTTATTACGACTTTCGACGTGGATTATCAAGACAAGAGTGCATCGATCAACTAACTTCCACATTTGGCTCCATCCTTTGCCACTGTGAAACGCTGGTATAACGAATTTAGTCGTGGCCGCCATTCGTTCAATGATGAAGTTCGTGAAGGTCGTCCAAAATCAGTTGTTGTGCCAGAAAACATTGATGCTATGCAAAACCTAATAATGAAAGATCGTCATGCAACATATTGTGAGATTGAGGCAACCCTAGGCATTAGTTTCACCAGCATATATAAAATATTGCATGATTATTTAGCCGTGAAAAAGGTTTTCTCTCGTTGGATCTCACATAATTTGACGCAATCTCAAAAAGATGCTCGTGTCGATTGGTGTACAAAAATGCTCAAGAAATACAATGGCGGTGCCTCAAAAGACGTATATAAGATTGTAACAGGTGACGAATCGTGGATCTACGCGTATGAGCCGGAACGTAAACAGCAGTTGACTGTATGGGAGTTTCAAGATGAACCAAATCCAACCAAAGTTGTTCGCACTCGAAGAACTTCGAAGCAAATGGTCGCCTGCTTTTTCAGCAAAACTGGCCATGTGGCAACAGAGGAACGTAAAATGGTCAGTGCCGAATGGTACACAACCATTTGTTTGCCGGAAGTCTTCGGTGAAGTAAGGAAAACCAACAAGAACCGTAGGATCGTTCTTCATCAAGACAATGCGAGCTCATACACATCTCGTCTAACAACGGAGTATTTGAAGGCTCAAAAAATCGAATTAATGGGTCATCCGCCATACAGTCCTGATTTGGCACCCAATGACCTCTTTTTTTTCGAACATCAAGAATCGTGGACAACGATTTTCGTTGGCAGAAGAAGCCGTTGATGCCTTCAAAAACCATGTTTTGAAGGTGTCTCAAGAAGACTGGAATAAATGTTTAGACAAATGGTTCAAACGGATGCAAAAGTGTATTGATCATAAAGGAGAATATTTTGAAAAACAATAAAGTAGTTTTCAATCAGAAATTACTTTGTTTTAATTATTAGGCTCAAAATATAAATAGTGCCCCTCGTATTGCTGTTCACTTTGTATATATAACGAAATGTGTAATGTAGCTATTTCTGCAAAGATTTATTTAGATTAAAATGCAGTAAATAGAAAAATAAGCTTTAGTAAAATAGTTTATAGCCACTAATAAATGATAGAGGATAGAAAAAGCCATGTGAATACATCACATTAGAAGTTTTTCTCTGCGTTAAATAGAATGGTTAGGTGTGTTAGCAGATAATGAACCAGAAGAGTATAATGCAACTTCCTGAGTCGCATGTCATAAACCGCGCCTTTCTATTTTAGACTTCCTGCAACTATTCATGGTTGGAAAGTACATCAGCTAATAGCCCGAGGTAAGGAGAGAGTTGCATCACTTGTATTGCATTAATCTTCACAGCATTTATCACACGCAGATGAACTCTTAAGAACAAGCGCAAGAACGCCCTTCCCTTGTATTGCTTTTATTTCATGTCGAAGCTACAAAGCGAAAGCATTGGCGTGTGTTAACAAATTAAAACTTAAGCATGCAATTGGGAATTACACTTAAAAAATAAAGCCAATTAAGCGATGCATTGTTTCAAGCTAAAGTTGTTTAAATATATGTGTACAAAAGTCTATGTAAAGTTAGTCATTAGTATACTTGCAAAATATTTGAACGCTGTTTTTGTGTGGCTTTTCAAAACCAGCGTAAATGTGCAAGAATTAAGTAGAGCTTTATTCATGGACGCTCTTTAACTACTATGGTCCTTAGCGTCCCATTCTATAGGGTGGACCATTTAAGTTGAGACGTATAATATCTCCAAACCTAAGCGTTGTAGAAAGAAATATCTTGAATAAAATTTGCTTGATATTATGGGGAAAAGTAAATGTCAATAATCGTGTTTTGTTTGGAGGACATTATGATGGTCATTTAGGGTCAATTTAGTTTTTTAAATGGGAACCTACCTTTAGGATCAATTTAAATCGACACTAAAATGATCATCACCACGTCCTCCAAATAAAACACGACTAATAGGATTGTTTTTCCCCACAATAAATTCTATTCCAGGCATTTCTTTCTACAACACTTAGTTTTGGAGATAGTGTACAGTCTCAACTTAAATGGTCCACCCTGAATATGGACGTGAGGGGCAGCAAATTTTGCTCAGAGGCCTCTTTATCGGCTTGACACTCTTTTACGTGCCGTAAATCTACGACACTGAACCACCGGCTTTACTTCCCTTCCGAAAGAAGCCATGCTAAGGGTTTTTACGCCCAAAAAAAATCTATCGTCCTCAGCCGCGTTTGAACTCGCGACTTTGGGACCTAGAGGCTAACATGGTACCCCTAGACGATGGAGGACCGTGTAAATGTACAGTTCGTATTGTCTTGCAAATACATGTTATTGCTGATAACGGAATAGCGCTTAACTATTCTCAAGACCATATTACTTTGCAAATATTACATCTTCATTGGTGCTACTGCTTATAACACACTTCGGAACTAAATTTACCACTTTCTACATTTTGAAGTTATTTTAGAATGTGCACACGTTATTCTTATCACGTAAATATTTGATGTGCAAATTTTCAAACAGATATATAATTATTTGTAATTCACTAAATGTTTTCTATACATTTTATACACAGTAATGCTAGAATGTTGAAGAGTCCTTGCAAACAAAAAATTTAATGATACATTCACCTGACTTTCTCTATCCTCTTTATTAGTGGGATACAAGGTATTTTTACTAAAGCTTCCCTTTCTATCTGCAGCATTTTAATAAACTTTCGCAGAAATAGCTATATTATACATTTCGTTATAGGTATAAAGAGAACAGCGATAGTCAAATGTTTAAGAACTGGATGCTATATGCTGGCCTTAAAATTCCATACTGTTCCCAGGCAATCGCGAGAAACAAATGAATGTTGAAAGGACTTTAATAGAATGACAGGAAATGAACAATTCGAACCTTCATTAACGGATATTTCAGAAATGGCTAATTGCACAGAAAGCTTATTTGTAATAAATTGTGTGTTTTAAAGATCTACACTTTTTGTGTAGCATGTTTTCGTCTACCGCTTAACGTTTAGCATTTGTATAAGATCATAACATATACTATTTTAATTACTCATTAGAGACATTTTTTTAGTAAATCACAAATTTTGAAAACGTTCCATGTAAAGGGTAGTCTGGGGTGGGGAGATTTTCTTGAAAACCTTCGTGTCGCATCTCTGGAAGATACTGAACCTAAATACCAAGTTTGGTGTTTATCCGACTGTTCGTTTCTGAGTTATACTGTTCACAGACAGACACAGGCACAGGAACACACACACATACAGACACATAGACACACACGGACATGTTTCCAAAAGTGCTTTATATGCATTCAGTGCACCTCAAAACATGTATTTCCTGTGAAATCTCGATATCGAATTTTTGGGTGGAAAACAATACTTCCCCTACTTACTATACGTAGTAGAGAAAGTAATAACGGCTTGTTTGGGCCACCGTATATTGATCCAATTGTATTTATATGCAAAATCTAGGATTTCCTTGTCGCTCAGCTTTATGGGAGAGGAAAATGATATTGATGATGACCTTGATCCAGACAGCACTATAATCAAATTATCAGATTTTTTAGTGTTGCATCCTAAATGATGTTATATAGTATCACTTAGGTATGTGACAGGCCATTATTTTATATAACGGTTATAACCGTGAGTACTTTTGAGTTAATGGTTACAAGCAACCGTTATAACCTATTAACATACCAACACCCTAGTTGGTAGGTACATGTTAAACCTGATGGTAAGGTATTGTAACCCTCTTATAAAATATGAGGTATGTTACCTATTGTATAACAGATAGGACTAGAACGGCGGACCATGATTGACAAAAAATTATGCAGAAGTATCGTGTCCTAACATTTGAAGTAAATATCTCCAGAGTTGCCAGACGATAGGTTGGATATGAAGGGGGATGGAAGCTGCGTTACAAGGAATTCCAAATATCTGTCATTATTTTATTTTTTTTAGTTCCAATTTTTATACCCTGCCTTTAACTACGTACATTGATCTTATCGACGGCCTTTCCTTTGGAACTTATTTGCTTATTGGCGACGGTGTTAACTCGTGTAACTCTTGTCATTGGGTTTCTTGCACTTTGGGGGAGGGGTTTAGTCATTACATCATACACACATTCACACACTCATTCATACTTCCAAGACTCTGGGGAGGACAGGGCTTAAAGTTGGCTAGAGAAAAATTCCCAAACCCCAGCCGGGAATCGAACCCGGGACCCTTCACACAGCTTTAACGACTGAGCTTATTGGCTTATTGTACAGTTTATCGAATAAGTTTTGCAGCTTCAGTATCGTCTACCAGCTTTTAGCTTACCAGACGAGTATCTCGCAGGAATAAATTGTACTTCCAGTTAAAAGGAAGGTAGTTTGAACTACGTCTATAACCTACTTTGCCCTAAAACCCCTATGCATTGAAGTAACCGGAGTCCACAAACGAATTAGGAGTAACATTTGCGAACACGAAGCGTCTAAATTACATATCTCAGAATGTTTTGCTCCATACCATAAAACACACGTTTGGTTTTGCCTCATGTATCACTCCTGAACCGTTGGAAGTGAATTTTTATAATATCATGCTCGACGACCGACCTACCCCTTAAAGCCACCTAGCAAAAAATTGTTTCATTACCTGTAATCACTTACCTTATGAGGGATGAATCTAATGAATGAAATACAGAACGTACAGATAGGTTAAATAAACTACTTTTCAAATGTAATAGTTGATATTATGGTCGTAATATTTAATTATTCAAATGTTGCTGCTGCATGGCATTTTCAGTAAAGTACTTCCCAGCATCTTTCTGATGTTCATACCAGGCGTGGCGATTGTTTTGAAGGCCAATTTGCTGCATCACTCAACCGGAAAGTTCAGTTATGAGTTTAAACAATACTGTGCACCGTGGGGACGAGAAATAATACTGATATACCTTATAAATATTTTGTAACCACAGAAAGATAATATCTAAAAGTAGTATAACTCCTTATTATATTTCCTATGTGAATAATGCAAGAAAATAGGACTTTTCAGAAAAACTGTGCTAATGATGTTGTGTTATGTGAGATACTAGAATCAGTAAAACCACACATGATGATGGTATGTGTGTGTGTGTGTGTGTGTGTGTGTGTGTGTGTGTGTGTGTGTGTGTGTGTGTGTTCCCGAGTGAGTGCTGAAATCCTGATACACTCATTGAGCACTAACTTCTTCCCTGGCAGTAAGTACTAGAGAAAGCAAGGATTAATCCATTCACCTTACCTAATCAACTCCTACCATATCATAGCATCATTGTAAGTTCTGTTCAGCACCTGGTTGGGGTAGGAGTAGTTGTCATATTTCTTTATTTATAGTCGCTATGACTACTAGGTCATATCGTGACATATCCATGTAAACGAGTACAATAACAATACATTTATACTTTACATTGATTAGAGTAATACTATAATTGTAATACATTGTTACAAACATATGTTACATTACTGAGTCTTGAACAGAGCTAGAACTGTATAATTATTACCTATTATACATTTTTATTTGGTGGGTTATATTTAAATCTTGTTAAACAGTTTATGTCTTTCAAGAAAAAATAATATTTTTGAAATGAGTAGGATTGTTTAAAGCTAAATTTGTATCTTCGGGTCTTCTTCTCTCCATGGTATAACTTCTGCACTTAGTGATGAGGTGTTCGATGGTGATGCGGTAATTCCAGATCTCGCAGTGAGGAGCATTTACTTTGGCGAGTAAGAAGGAATGGGTTAGGCGTGAATGGCCTATTCGTTAACGTGATATAATCAGTTGATTTTTTTCGTTTTAGAGTCTGCAATGTGCAGGGTTTTGTGCAGTCTTTACTAACTACGGGAGTTTGCTTCATGTTTTAATGGTCCAGTCTTGCTTCCATTTGACAGTTGCTCTGCTAAAAAGATAACTTTGGGCATCTCTGTAGGGGCTTCTTCCACTGGAGGTAGTAAAGTTTCTTTTTTGGCTTCCCTATCTGCTTCCTCATTCCATGATATTCCTAGTGGGTTGGAATCCACAAGAGTATAACTTCTTGATTATTTGTAGTAATTTGGTTGTAAAGACTTTGGATATCTTGAATTAATGTTAAGTCGGTAGAATGGTCTTGGATACTCTGAAGAGTGCTTAGTGAATTAGTTAGAACTGTACTGTGTTTATGCTGTGCTGAGGTAACATCAATCAAAGCTTGTTTGACAGCATAGAGCTCAGAGGAGAAAACAGAGAACAAGTCTGGAAGCTTGTACTTAAGTTTAGCATCCGGAGTAAGTATAGCACATTACCCTGATCAAATTTGTAGCCATCTGTATATATAAATATGTGTTTAGCATATACGTTACCGACTTCCTGGTAAATTTGTCTATATATGAAAGAATCTGTATGTGATTTCTGATGAGTATGGTTTCTTCTGATGGTTAGAGTTGACTGGCCCGATTTGGCTTCTGATTTCATTCACCCCAACTTCATTGTATTATGATTGGGCAAAAGAATTATGTTAAATTATTTATTTAAACTTTGCAACCAACAGTATTTGAAAACGTAATATTCATTTTAAAGTCATATTCACACTATATGCAGTTCAAATATATAATTACTATATTACGGAGGTAGTAATTGCTAATAATGATTCGAAGATGTTTTGAAACGCCAAAACTTAATGTCCTTGTCATATGTGATTTCTTCATTTCAGACACCAAGGGGAAAGATGATCATTCCAGCTACTGATGAGACACAACAGTTAAAAATACTAGAAATATGTGCTTTTTTTTAGAAACATGTAAGCTTCGCGCCAGAAGGAAAACGTTAAAAGATCCTATTCAGGCGTGAGATCCGACGAAACCTTGAATAGCTCTCATTTATTTAACTCTTTGTTTTTTCTTGAATCTTCCCAAGGTTCGTGGGAATTCCTTCACAATCACAGCCCTCGGGAATCTGATATTGCATCTAAAGTCGTTATTATAACAAAGATTCTCTTCTCATTGGAGTGATTGTACCTAGCAGTACTTTAATTCACTTCCTAAAACTGTTCTTTTTCAAATCATGAAAGGTTCTCTTTGGGATGCTATAACATAACATTAGCTTGCCAGCGATAACAAGAATTTCACTTAACAGAAAGCGAATGGTCCTATAGAACCTATTGGCCGTGAACTTGACCGCGGGGCAAAACGTTACGCTGAGCTGGTTCCGCACTTCACCTGTCTTGTAAACAAAAAGTTGAAAGCTGCACCGCCCCTTCACTCTTACTTGCTGCAATTTGCTGCAAACCTCGCGTGAAAAGCAATGTATGAACTGCTATTTCCGGAGAACAGGGTGTATATTTATCGCCTATGTGAAAGTTATTTTTGCTGAACTCTGGAACGGTTTACGGCAATAAACACTACTAATGAATACGAAGAGGGGGAATATAATTGAAGAAACGCTGTGCCACAAGATACGAACCTATTTATAATGGAATAACATCGAAGTTTGAAAATGAATAAGAAAGCAGATTCCCATATGTTTTAAAATGTAGTGGATTTAGAGAGTCGTCGCGAGAATTATTTTCTCTTCAGAAGTGGTGTGGTGCATACTTTGTGTCTATGGAAAATCAAGAAGCATATGAAAGTATGAGGACGCCCCATGACATTCTCGCGCTGGTAGAATTTAGTGGCATTTCCTCTCGGGTGCTATTGACACTAATGTTTCCGAGAAATGGTGAACTGTATACCACCCGTCTACATCCCCACTTCGCCTGGTCAGTACCTGGTTGTGGCATTCAATACCACCTAATGAGTAATTCTAATATCATCGCTCAAAGTTGCCTGGAAACGGCTTTTATGTCAGCTAAGAGTCTCTTTAAAATATTTATTAAATCACTAAAACACTCCACTTGAATTATTTATTTCACTTTATCTGCACCTAGTGTAGGGGAAATATTTTATTCCATACAAAAATTGGATACCGAATTTCACCGGAAATTTACGTTTTGAGATAGCTACTCTGAATTAGGAAAAGATGCGTGTATTTGTGTGCGAACAGTATAACTCAAAAATGAAAAGTCGATGAATGCCGAAGTTTATATAAAATCCTGTACAAACTACCGTGTGCATAAAAGAGTTTTCGTTAAGTTTTATTTACTCCAAAAATGCTCTAAAGATTCTTATTAAAATGACAAATGGTTGTGAGAATAACATCACAAATAAAATGTAGGTCATACGTTTTCTGGAAATGCACTATGAGCTCCGCTTTACATTCAGTGAATATTAGAAAATGAAAACCACAGGAGATGGAAGAGAAGCGTTTCAGAAAAAACACCATGGGGCTTATTAAAATACAAAACTTTCCTTAAATAACTTTTCTTCTAGCTTCATACCATTTCGATATAGTTCATGTTATATATTTATATGCTGCCAAGATTAAGTGTATTTCATAAAAATACATCAATTCGTGATTGTGTTTTGTTCACCGTAATGATTTCATGACAATATGCAGAACCGCACCGTCGTTAAATAACCACACATAATTAGTTTTATTATTATTAGTTTTATTATTATTATTATTATTATTATTATTAGATGATATAGAATAAACAATTTTAATTCCTACACTCTGGTTTCTGTTTGAATTCTACTTAGGCTTATCGGTATAGATCCGCTGGCTCTTTTGTCATTCATTGTCTGATATTAGATGCCCCGTTAAAATAAATTGACAATTAATAATAATAGTAATAATAATATGTAGTTACATATAAGTAATAAATGTAATAATAGTGAGAATAAAAATGAAATAATAAAACAAGGGAAAATACATTAATATATTAAAGCATAAAACTAATTCCTATTTATATCAAAGTCCTGCTGTTGATTATAGTTAGCAGAACTGACAATGATCTAGATGTACAATAATAGAAATGATTGTTGCACATTAGCTAAGCTCTACACACAAACAATATACATACGGCCGTTATTGCAATATCTATATAATTCCTAAATTATGAGTTCAATTGAAGAGTAGTAAAGAACAAAACGTGTCGGAAAATTCTGCTTCAACCCTGGATTTACTCAAATACTCATTCTTAGTAGGAGCATTTGCATCCATCTACTTGATGCCTATTTTAGCCCTTATCTCGGAAAGAATTGCGATAGTATTTTATAATGTGTACATAATTTAAACGGTTCCATATCTATGGTTCACACCGAGTTCATGTATAATGACACTATAAAACACACAAAAAAGCAACATTTCTAATTATATTTTTATTCCAGGCAGATGTTTTCTACACAACTCCGTGTGTTATCAAAAAAGAATGCTGCTAGAAAAATTATTTTTGTTTTACTGTATGTATACGTTAATATTTAGATTTTCTTGTGGAGGGGAGAGAATGGAAAACACATTTAGTCAAAGTGAGGCTACAGGAAACCTGTTTTCGCCAAACCAATTAGGAAAGGATGGTTTGCCGCGGAAATGTCGCGGCGTGTGTGTCCCGCATCGAGTGGTGGTGCAGTAGTGGTAGCATATTTTGAGTTGTCCAATATTTCTTGCTTTAACGACCCAGATCTACAGAAACTGTTATTGAAAGAGCTGAAATGAAAGCTCAAAGGAACTTCGTGTCCACTGGGTAACTTTCTCCAAACAGATTTTGAGCTCGGACCTTTCTGTACAGGAGGAAGGCATGCTATCCCTACATCACAATAGTGTCAGTAGTAGTAGTGATGGTGGTACGTTATTTGTAACAGAAGCTAAACAATATTCGAACATACATTTCACACTTGAAAGAGATTTTTAGTCGCGAAAACACTAATTGGAAAAAATACATTTTCTCTGTTATATATAAATCGGAGGTCGCTGTGGCCGAGTTGTTATATCGCTCGCCTTCCATCAAGGTGGCCTGAGTTCCATTCCAGGGCCCGGCATGTGGGATTTGTGGTGGATGAAGCGGCGTCTTGGCGGTTTTTCTTCGGGTTCTCCGGTTTTTTCCCCCGCCTTCATTGCACCAGCTGTTCCATCACCACCTTTCCTTTTGTCCATTTCGCCTTCATTTCATGTTATCTTCTTTCTCACTCTCATACCTGGCTACGGACCGATCCCCGTCCTGTTTTTCATTCTCTGATTCAATGTTCGTCTGTTCCTCTACAGGTCTCTCCCTAGGCACGGGTGTAAGGCCTACATAATAGGACGGTAGGCCGACAGAGTAAGTAAGTAAGTTTATAAATCCTTGATATTTTTACAGGAGTAATATGTTACCTAAAAGAAACATGGCTAATGATATCTTAGATGTATTAGCCCCTAATTGGGTCGTATAACCATTGAAACAAACACCCTGATTCCTACATAAATGGAAAAATTTAAAATACTGTAAACTTTTACTTTATCTGCCATGCACCTATAGTACATAGAGGAAGTACATGTATTCAATCCAAAAATCTGATGTCGAGGTTTAACTGGAAATGTGCATTTTGAGGGCCCTGAATCCAAGGAAAAGAATGTTTAGTAAAAGGTAATTGTGTGTGTGTGTGTGTGTGTGTGTGTGTGTGTGTGTGTGTGTGTGTGTGTGTGTTGGTGAACAGCATAGCTCATAAACGAAACATCCATAAATATGGTATTTTAGTTAGCTTCTACCAATAATATGATACCAAGGTTTAAAAAGAAAAGCGATCCCAAACTGTCCTATGCTTAGAGAAATGTTCGTTATCTTTGATTCTCTGAAAATGGCCCAACAATTTTCATCAAAACACCATATGCTTAAGATATTTACATGACTAACAAAATGTGTATCCTGAATTTTTTGCGAATAATCTGTGAAGACCTCTTCATTCGAATTAACTTTGTATGACTTGTAATCCTCAAGAGTGAGACTAAATCCTATCGCACAAAAATGCAGATCTCTTTAAAACATACGTTTCATTTCTAATAACGATCTTGTGACTGAGGAGTTCGCAGGTTCAAACCCGGCGGAGGGGGGTCGTAAAAATCCTTAGATGGCTTCCTTCGGAAGGGAAGTAAAGCCGGTGGTCCCGTATCGTAGATTTACGACACGTAAAAGAACCTCAAGCCTGATAAAGAGGCCTCTGATCAAAATTACCGGTCTTTCATGCCCAGTATAGAATGGGACGCTAAGGACAATAGCAGTTAAAAAGCGTCCATAAATAAAGCTCAGTTTTTTTTGTGACATGGGCGCCGGTTTAGCGCAGTGATTTCGTTTCTATCTCTCGTACTGAGGGCCCGCGTTCGATTCCATGCTCTGGGGTGGTGATTTTAAGTCGACTCCTGTGACTTGCTCATGTGAGTATCCCCAAGGCACAACGTGGTTCGAAGTCTGCGGTAAAAGCTCCTCTCATTCCACCGCCATCCTCGTTATCACCCTACCATCGGATGCAACGGATTCCGACCGCGGGGTGCCTCTACCTCAGAAATGGACCCTGTTATCGCTTGGGGAATGAGGTATTCCACGAAGGTCATATGGGGAGCGTTAGAAGCGACGACTTTTTGTAACACCACCATTTCCGAGGTGGTGGTTATTGATTTGCACTTCTCAATATTTTATCATTTTTGAAGTAGTGTCACCATTCAGTTGTTTCTCCCAATGTCTTATAAAGAATATAGGATTCCAAAAACCAGCGCAAAACGGCCCACTTTTTAAATAGTAATCGCTTGAGCCTACTCTATTCCATTTGTATCTAGAACGAAATGAATGTGTAATGAAATTGTTTTGTAAACATTTGTCTTGATAAATACAAATATATAGAAGAATAACATTTTTTAAGAATAGTTTTTGTAGAAACCGAGCGGGATGGCTCGGGCGATGTCTGTGAGCCGCATTCGGGAAGTCTCGGGTTCAAACTCCCGGGCAGATGATGCTGACCAAAGGTTTTTCACGAATTCTGCTATCGTCCCTTCCATCACTGCATTTCATTTCCTTCTTCTTCACCGCCTTACCAGGCATTGGGCTGATCACCATCCTGGATGTGTTATGATCAGAGTTTGCTTGCTCCTCGACAGACTACTGACCCATAGACATCCTGGATATGTTATGATCCAGATTTTGTTTGTTGCCGACATGCTACTGACCCAAGGCATTGGACTGATCACCATCCTGGATATGCTATGATCCAGATTTTGTTTTGCCCGACATGCTACTGACCCAAGGCATTGGACTGATCACCATCCTGGGTATGCTATGATCAGAGTTTGCTTGCTCCTCGACAGACCACTGACCCAAGGCTTTGGGCTGATCACCCATCCTGGATATGTTTTGATCCAGATTTTGTTTGTTGCCCGACATGCTACTGTCCCAAGGCATTGGACTGATCACCATCCTGGGTATGCTATGATCAGAGTTTGCTTGCTCCTCGACAGACTACTGACCCAAGACTTTGGGCTGATCACCCATCCTGGATATGTTTTGATCCAGATTTTGTTTGTTGCCCGACATGCTACTGATCCAAGGCATTGGACTGATCACCATCCTGGGTATGCTATGATCAGAGTTTGCTTGCTCCTCGACAGACTACTGACCCAAGGCTTTGGGCTGATCACCCATCCTGGATATGTTTTGATCCAGATTTTGTTTGTTGCCCGACATGCTACTGTCCCAAGGCATTGGACTGATCACCATCCTGGGTATGCTATGATCAGAGTTTGCTTGCTCCTCGACAGACTACTGACCCAAGGCTTTGGGCTGATCACCCATCCTGGATATGTTTTGATCCAGATTTTGTTTGTTGCCGACATGCTACTGATCCAAGGCATTGGACTGATCACCATCCTGGGTATGCTATGATCCAGATTTTGTTTGTTGCCCGACATGCTACTGATCCAAGGCATTGGACTGATCACCATCCTGGGTATGCTATGATCCAGATTTTGTTTGTTGCCCGACATGCTACTGACCCAAGGCATTGAACTGATCACCATCCTGGGTATGCTATGATCCAGATTTTGTTTGTTGCCCGACATGCTACTGACCCAAGGCATTGGACCGATCACCATCCTGGATATGGTATGATCCAGATTTTGTTTGTTGCCCAACATGCTACTGGTCCAAGGCATTGGACTGATCACCATCCTGGGTATGCTATGATCCGGAGTTTGTTTGTTGCCCGACATGCTACTGACCCAAGGCATTGGACTGATCACCATCCTAGATATGCTATGATCCGGAGTTTGTTTGTTGCCCGACATGCAACTGACCCAAGGCATTGGACTGATCACCATCCTGGGTATGCTATGATCCGGAGTTTGTTTGTTGCCCGACATGCTACTGACCCAAGGCATTGGACTGATCACCATCCTAGATATGCTATGATCCGGAGTTTGTTTGTTGCCCGACATGCTACTGACCCAAGGCATTGGACTGATCACCATCCTGGGTATGCTATGATCCGGAGTTTGTTTGGTGCCCGACATGCTACTGACCCAAGGCATTGGACTGATCACCATCCTGGGTATGCTATGATCCGGAGTTTGTTTGTTGCCCGACATGCTACTGACCCAAGGCATTGGACTGATCACCATCCTAGATATGCTATGATCCGGAGTTTGTTTGTTGCCCGACATGCTACTGACCCAAGGCATTGGACTGATCACCATCCTGGGTATGCTATGATCCGGAGTTTGTTTGTTGCCCAACATGCTACTGACCCAAGGCATTGGACTGATCACCATCCTAGATATGCTATGATCCGGAGTTTGTTTGTTGCCCGACATGCTACTGACCCAAGGCATTGGACTGATCACTATCCTGGGTATGCTATGATCCGGAGTTTGTTTGTTGCCCGACATGCTACTGACCCAAGGCATTGGACTGATCACCATCCTGGATATGCTATGATCCGGAGTTTGTTTGTTGCCCGACATGCTACTGACCCAAGGCATTGGACTGATCACCATCCTAGATATGCTATGATCCGGAGTTTGTTTGTTGCCCGACATGCTACTGACCCAAGGCATTGGACTGATCACCATCCTGGATATGCTATGATCCGGAGTTTGTTTGTTGCCCAACATGCTACTGACCCAAGGCATTGGACTGATCACCACCCTGGGTATGCTATGATCCAGATTTTGCTTGTCTTCGACAGACTACTGACCCCAGACATTAGCTTGTAATTCCTCGGAGGTGTAAGTTCTACAAAGTGGAGGCAAATCCAAAGAAGAAGAGGTTTTTAGAAGGCATATAAAAATGGAAAAAGTCATGTAAATGTAATGTATAAGATTTTCCTCACTTTAAAAAAACTCCTTTTTTACTACAGCCACAGACATAACTAAAAAGTCGTTTTCAATTCTTTGCTACACATACGAAGCAACACATATTTTTATATAATTTGTTTTAGGGATTAAGCCATATGACTTTCCACGGATTATTCATGGTGCTAATGCAGAGTACAATATGAACTATACTGATGAAGTTCTTACGGAATGTAATTTTCCTGCAGCTAAATGAAGTTCACTGTCCTGTTCTTCAGGAGCACCCAAGGCCCTAAGAACTCAAATTTATAACTGATACCATGATTTGAACCGATTTTTTAACTGACTCAAAGCAGTGTAAAGGTCAGGTGAAACTCAAATATTGAAACACGCTCGGTGTCTCTTAGCGTTTCATCTTCAAACAATTCATCAAAAACTGTCATGTCCAGCATGTATTACTCAACAAAAGGAAAAGGATGTAAGAGATCTTCAATATTTGCCAAAGAAAGTGGGGACTGGTTGGAAAGCAAGCTAGAAGAGGGAATCATTAGTGTGAATGATCCAACCGAACGAGATGGCTCCGTGGTAGCGTGTGAGGCTCGCGTTCAGGAGGTTCCGGGTTCGATTCCCGGTGGCTACCCACTCTGACCATGGGTTTTTCGTGGTTTTCCCTGGTGGACAAAGGCGAATGCTGGAATGTTGTATTCTACTACGGCTCTCCTCCATTTTCTCTCATTTCATTTTTCTTTTATGTCTCAGGTTGACTCCGAGGCTGTGGTTCGGGCGGTGTCGGACAGATGGCGCAGAGGCTTGCGCTTTGGAAGTATTTCCCCGGTCCCATTGATAGGACGGCTCTGGGTGGTCGAGCCTGGAACTATTGGGGAACTCTGCGAGTCTCTGTCCGTTTGTGCCGACTTCGCTCTGCAACCCTGTGTCTCCTACGGTTCCCTCGGCTCATAGAGTCAGATCCTCCCGGGGTGTACGTACTATCCCATCCTGCACTAGTCCAGTCCTGTCCAGTCCAGTAAATGAAGAGAGTCAGAAGTGTTCTCTTCAGACATAGAGGAAGATTATGAAAATCATGATATATATGATCTCACAAATGCCGGAAATAAATTAAAAATAAAATCGTTAATAAATTAAAGAAACTAGCTTGTTCTTTAACAATAATATTAGAACAGTTTTTTTATAAACTCCACATGCTCTGTCAGTCTTAAATAAAAATAAATTTTATTAAAAGGAGTATGTCAGTAATAATGTTCTTTGGGAGTAGGGCTTACACGCATGAACATACATTTTAAAACACTAGGTTTATGTTAGGAATATTAAAACAAAATATCACTAAATTCATTAAAATAAGCACATGTTTGAAATTATATAAAATGCTTCATACACATTGAGGTGGTTGCTCTTAGGGT